>CAKKNE010000005.1:1322182-2644365 GCA_918797485.1 Pelagomonas calceolata | reverse complement strand
GGGTCGCCTTCGCGTGCTGCGCGGCCTGCGAGACGAGGCCGAAGGCGACGGCGCCTGCGTGAGTCACCGTGACGCCGTCGACGCGTCACGTTTCGGACGCCGCCTACGCACCGCACGCGACCGCGCCGCCTCCTCCGAACCGGTGCCGCGCCGCCGCCCGCCGCGCGCGCGCAACCCCCAAGTGCGTCCTCCCAACGCCCGACAGCTCCGCCAGCAGACAAGATAAAGTCGTGGCCACGATCGCCGCGCCGCCCGCGGCCGCCACGGCGACCACGGCGTCTCTACCTCTACGGACCGCGGCGTCGTGCGCGTCCGCAGCACATGCATCCACATAACCGCGCGCCCAGAGCGTCGCGAAGCACTCGGCCGCCGCGGCGGTCACGTAGGGCGGGGCGTTGCGCGCCGCCTCGCCCCGCGCGAAGTCCAAAGCAGCGCCGGCCATCGCGTCGCGCTCATTCGATGGCCGCGCGTCCCAGGATTTCAAGGCGCCGTCCCGGAACAAGGCGAGGGCATGGAAGAGGGCGTCGCCGTCCGTGGATCTCGCGAGGACCGCTCGCGCAATATCAACACACTGCGGGTTGTCCCGCAGTCCTAATAAGGCTGTAGTGGCGCCGGCCGGGTCGCCGCCTCTTAACAGAGCGACGCAGCGCTCGAAGTCCGCGACGGCCTCCATTTCTATTAAAACATCGTGTGCCTGCGTTGTTGTCGCGCTGATTCCGGAGCCGCGATGGCGGCGCGTCCCCCGGCGCCCAGCATATGGACGGTTTCTCTCCGCTGAATGTGTTAAGGAAGGCCCGCTCGAATCATGAATGGAAAAGGTGGCGGCAAATTACAGCGTTTTGATTGCTTTTGCCGGCGCTGGCGGGTTGCCTTTTTTGCTGTGATTAGCTGCAAGTGTGCTGCCGAGAGTGCGGTTGCTTGCAATTTGTACCAGCGTCTTGCCTCGAGCGCTTCGTTGCAGACCCTTTGCAGTGGCCAACCGCTAACAACAATTACGCTGCGTAATCACCGCCGCACATCGATGCACGGCAAGTTAGCTAGCGGCCACTGTAAGGCACTAGCCATAACTCGGAGCGCGCATGCAGCCGTTTGAGTATCCTTCCGTTCGCTAATGGTCCAAAGAGATCAATGGGACACGTACTGGGGGCCGAAACAGGCATTTTTTTAATTCGCGGCCGAGGGCGCCCTACGGTCTATGGCGGCCGCGCCAGTGGAATCCTGTCAATCCGTGGTCCTGAGGTCTCCCTGGGGTCCCTTAGGGTCGGTGCTATACATGGTTAGTCGCCTACACCGCATGCGCCGCCGCTTCGAGGTATTATCGGCCAATTCTCTCAACAGTCCAAGCTATTTGAGCATGAATTACTTGGCAATGGCTTCCAGAGCCCTGGGAGGCCACAAGCGCCGGCGTATGCGGTGCAGGCGCTTACCCACTACCAGACCTACCCCGAGAGGCCACCTGGAGCCGATCTATCCCCGAAAAAAGCGTGTAATTTGGGCCCGATGGCGCCCCGTTCCCGTCAAAAACGATAATTACCCGAGGCCCCCCAGGAATCGTAATAGCGATCTCGTCGGGTCCCATACTACCCCACCGATAGTCAATTACAAGTATATGACATCTACACTGCAAGAAGGGTACTTTGGGCTGCCCACACTCGGGACGTGAACATCTTGATCTGGACCTCGCGCAAGGCGGTCGATCATGGAACAAATGATCGCGTCATGGTCCATGGTGATGGTACACGGGCTGATGGTCGCAGGTCCGGGTTTAAAGCCCATCTAAGCAAGATCGTGGGCCCGCGAAGACCGACGACCCGCGCCGAGCATCTTGGGGTCTCAGAGCAATGTAGTGGGCAGTCAGGCCGGTTAGTTGGCCCGTCCCGTAACCGAAGCGCCTGAAACGCAAATTTATTTTATAAAACACCGGTCTGGGGCCAATTCAGTGCCCCGCGTACGCGCCGTCGTCCGCGGAGAACGGGCAAGTCGGTCGATTGTGAATAGAACAACGGCGTTATGGTCCGTCTGGATGGTGGCGTCGCTGATACTCGCGGGTCCTACTTATTTACCCGTCTATACATAAACGCGCGGTACCGAAGTCGTCGTTTCGCGCGGCTCTAACGGAATATCTAAAGTAGCTCAGTGGGCGCTGATGCGGGTTAGATGGCCTCTACCATCAACAAACGGATGAAAACGAACATAAACTCGGGAGTTGTCTAGTAGAATTCTTCTCCCGCCCTCCGAGCGCGGGCCGTCGGCTCCGGTTCCGTCGAACTTGTATGAAAACTGGGCTGGAGTTGATATGATGTATTAATTGGATGGTAGATGGCGGCGTCAATCGCTGGTGTATTTTTGGCGAGCGCAAGACCTGGTGAGCTAGCGTATCGACATACTAGGCACGCAGTTTTTCGCGCGGAGCTCTCAGCGGACGGATCTTTTGACAGACCGACATTTGCGTGGAGCCCTGGGCAGGGGCCAAAAGAGACTTGCGCGCATTTGTCTTGTGCGGCCTGGTAGGCCAACGTCCTACGTGAGGGCGTATAATTACCAAAACGCCCCGGCGGAGAGGCGTGCTGGACCAGACGTCACGCGCGGACGCGAAAGAACGCAAGTGAAGCGCGTCGGCCCTCGCAAAAGCCAAATAACCGCCTGGCAGATTTATCAAAAATTGAAGCCGCGCCGACGATACTGGCGCGTCGGCGTCGCCATGGGCGAGAGCATGCTGGAGCTCACCTCCAGACGCGAGGACTAGTAATTTTTGATAGCACCGTTAGCCAGGGTTCCTCAGCGGGAAAACAGCGCCTCGACCCGCTCCGACGTCAGCGCCAGCCGCTCCAGCGTGCGCTGCACGAGTGGCCCGCCGCGACCGCGTCCGTCGAAGCCCCGCAACGCCGCCGCGAGCGCGTCGGGGTCGGCCCCGTGGCGCAGGCCCGCCGCCAGAGCCGCTCTAGCTCGCGCATCATCCCTAGCCTTCAGGGCCCAAGCATCCAAAACGTCCGCCGCGTTCGCGAGACCATGCAATCTTTCAAGGGGCGCAGTCCCCGCGTCAGCTAGTGCAAGACACAGCGCGAGGCGCGGCGCGCCGGCGTCCAGTAAACAATCCGCGGGCCACTTCGGTGCTGCTGAATCGGCGTCCGACGCGGGATCAGCGTCGGCCGCGCGCGTCGCCAGTCTTTGTAAAAGCGCCGCCACGGCCTTCAGGGGAAAGGCCGGCCCCGTCCAGGGCGCGTCGTCGCCCCTGGACACGCCCGGCGCGCCCAATTCATCAGCACCCAACTCCCTCCCTAGGGCCGAGACCGCATCTCTCAAAGGCCGCCGCCAGGCGCCATCTTCAAAACATTGTCCTTGATCATCATCGTAGTCGTCCTCCCAAAAAGGCTCCTGTGCGTCCGTGCAGCCCGGCGCGACCCAGAAGGGCGCGCTTGTTAACTCCCGCCGCAACTCGGGGTCTCTCGCATTGTTAGGAACCAACCTCTTGATGAGACTCGTCCAGAGCTTGACAGCTAACGGTTCATCGTCGTGGCCGCAGACCTTCAACGTCGCGAGGCAGACGTCCCACATGCCGTAGCGCGACGCGACGTCGTTGTAGAGCTCGGACACGCCGACCAGCCGCGACTCGAGCGTCTGGCAGACCCTTTCCAAGTCGCGCGCGCGCTCGTCCGGCACCGGGAGCCGCCGCGCGTCATGTAGTAAATCGCGGGCGCGCCGCAGGCACCTCTGCTGCAACCGCGCCACGGCCAGCAACTCATCTAAATCGCGCACGCGCGCCGCGTCGCAAAGGGGAGCTTGATCATCAACAATCTGCGGCGCGCTGCAGGCGCGCCGCGCCGCGTCCGCCGCTCGCACCAAGCACCCGACGCGGTCGTCGAGCTTGGCGCCCGAGGCCGTCGCCAGGTCCTCCATCAAAGCCGCCGCAGCCGCGTGGCGGCCGCGGCCCGCGTGGTGGCGCCACAGCAAGGCGGGGTCCCGCTTCCGCAGGAAGGGCTCCACCGCCGGCAAGGGCAAGGACAATAAGCGCGCCGGGTCCGCCTCCCTGGCTGCTTCTAGGACGCGATCCAGGAAGTCCGGCGCGTTTCTTATCGATATGGATGCGGCACAGCAAGCGGCTAAGGCGTCGTCCGCCGAGTCGCGTTCCGTGTGCTCTCTCACGGAAACGCACCGCCGCAATTCGCCGCCCACGGCGTCGACGGCCGCATCCAAGCAAGCCTTCAAAGCCGCCGCCGAATCCGAAGATGTGGGCGCCGTGCCCCGGTACAACGCGCTCTCCCAGTCGCCGCCCACCGACTCCTCGGCGGCGTCTCCCGTGAAGTTCGCGGCACAAGCTAACGCGCAGCGCACGGCGGCGGCGCCCTGGTTCCTCGCTCGGAGCGCGTTACAAGCCGCAGCTAGTGCGGGAGTCTGGCCGTTCGCCGCGGGCAGCACGTCGGCAGGAGATCTCCAAGCCCTAGCGGCTAAAACATAGCCCTCGGACGCCGCTTTGGTCTCCTGGTCGGCCTCGGCGTGGCGAGCCGAGAGCGCGAGCTTCTCGGCTCGGGCTAACTTCAGAGAGGCCGCATGGGCCAAGGCGTCACCCCCGCGAAAGAACAAGCCACACGACGCGCCCAGTTCCCGCGCCAAGTCGTGGGGCCACGCGTAGGGCTTGACCTTGTCTGATGAAGACGGCGCGACCAGAGCTCGTAAACAACCTCTCACTAATTCATGAGCCTTCCGCGAGCAGACGAGCTCCCTCAACGTCAAGCCGGCCAGCGGTTTCAAATGCGCGTCGACGGCCGTGCACGGCTTTTGTTCGAGTTTCTTTTGGGTGGTTGAGCCGATCACCACAAGAGCCAAAGAAGGGATCTTCGGCGGCTGGGGCGGCGGCGCGTCCTTGGCCGCGGCCCAATTTGTGCGATCCTCGGCGTCTCTCGCTCGTAGTAGCACATCGAGCAACGCCAGGGCCTCGCCCGCGCGCGCGACGAGGCGGTAGACTCTGTGTAACGCCAACGCTTCTACCCTAGCAGCGTCCGCGTCTCGAGCCTGAGCATCCCGGAGATGCGACTCGTCGCCGCCTCGCAGGCCCCTTCTCGCCCTATCGGCGGCTAACAAATCATGTCTTGTAGCCACAGCGAGTGCGGGCTCATCTCGTAATGCGGCCCTTAGTTCAGTGAGAGGCCCCCGTAATGCCGTCAAATCTCTCCTATCAAGCAGGAACTTGGCCCTCGCTTGTAAAGGCCCCGTCTCCCGCTCGTCGAACCACACAACAGCCTTGAACCACGCCGGTCTTAAAAGTCGAGACGCGACCAACACTAGGGCGTCATGCCGCGGCGAGTGGTGGAACTGGAGCTGCGGTCGAGGCGGCGGCACATACGTCTGGACGATAGAAGGCGCCGGCGCCGGCGCCGAAGCGCCGAACGGGGACCGAACGCTCGAGGAGGCCGGCGCGGGCGCGGGCGCGGGCGCCGGCACCGGCGGCGGCAGCGCCTGCTGGCCCTCTCGATATGAAGGCCTTCCGCCCAGATCGAGGTAGGCGGCTAATGCAGCTCTCCTCAGAGTAGCGTTGTCCGGCGCCGCGCCGGACGCACAATCGGCGCCCACCGCGACAGATAAAGCCATGGCGCACGTCTCGACGGGGCCGTAGGCATCCCTAAAAGCTCGGGCCGCCGCGCCGCCTCGACCACCACTAGCGAGTGAGGACGCGAGCAGCGCGCGAAACCTATCGGACGGCCGGCACCGCCCCAACTCTTCCACTCCTAAACGCGTCAGAGCCACCAACCTCCTTTCGCCGACGATATGTTGCGTCGCTAGTTCAGATAACGGCGCCACCTTGCACGCGTAGGCTCGAGGCCTCGGTACGTGCAAACCGGGATCCGGCAGATCCACGCGCACATGCCTACCGCCGTGCAGCGGCCTCTGTGACGAGACCTCGCCTCGGTATTCCGGCGTCTCACTCCAGACGTCGGCCGGGCTCTTGGACTTCGTACTCTTGCGGTATCTACTTTCGACGGCGGCCCCGTACCGCCTTCGGTTCTCTGTGGCCACGAAGGCGTCCGACTCTTTGGCTGCCAAAGGCCGTACTAATGAATCGATCTTCGAGGGAGTGTTGTCGACGGGGTCCGGCCGTTGCGGTGTTTTTGAGAGCGCGTGCAGAGCTCTGAGTTTGGCCGCCGCATCATCTCTAGGACAGGCCTCCGCCAAAGCCCACACTCTCGGAACTAATCGAGGGGGCGGCGGCGTCGCCGCGGCCTCGTCGGCCAGCTCCGCGACACTCTCTCTTAATGTCGGTGCCTGCGGCTGCGGTTGTTGCTGTTGAGGCTTCGGTTGCTGCTGCTGAGGCTGTTGGGTCGGACTCAAACCCCCGAAGAAGCCACCCGTCGACGGCGGTCTGGATTGAGGCGTCACGGTCGCAGCTCGGCCTCGGCGAGCGTCGACCGAAGAAGACAACAACCGGTCGGCGTCGGCGCCGGCGTTCCGCGCCAACGCTAAAACACCACTCGAGTAGAACGTGGCGCCGCACGTCGTCGAATAGATTTCCGTCGCGTCTCGCGAGGGTTCTGCGCGAGCCTCGGGCGCCTCAGTTGCCAAAGAGGGAGCCAATAGCCTCTTACGGGCCTCGTCCCAGAGGCTATTGGGCGGCGGCGCCCGCACATGCACCAATACCAAGGCCCGCGGTCGCAACGAGTCCTCCGACGTTGTACTGGAGGACGATGTCATGCTCGAACGCGACTGGGTCGAGAAGTAGAACCGGAAGCCCGCGTCGTCCACACACACGGCATGCACCGTCGCCGACTCCAGCGCCGAGACGACGTGGACGTCCACAATCTTCCTATTCTTCCGTTGCTTGTCGTCGAACAAGTGGGGAGAGGGCGCCGTCGTGTCCCGTGCCGAATGCGCCGTGGCCCAGACCTTGGCGGCTCTTGAAACGTCAGCTCTACCAACATGGGAGAGCTGCTGGCCTTCTCGGCCTAGATCGTAGACATCTAAGGCGCCCCTCGACGATAGCGCATATAGAGCGCCCCTCGCATCATCAACGGCAATTTTTGTGATAGGATCGGCCTTCGAGCCCTCCAATCCCAGGAACCGCAAAGGGTGCAGCAACCAATCTGGTCTCGCGAAAGGAGGTAGTACACTTGTTGCTACTCGTCGCGCGATCGACGGGTCTCGTCGCAGGCACTTCGCGCGAGCAAACCCGTCCGAGGGCGGCGGCGCCTTCCGCTTCTCGCCGGACGCCGGTAATTGTTCCAAAGGAGGCGGCGCGCCTAACCGCAGAATTTTCGACACGACCGATTCGCGCGACGCGTACTGCAGCTCATGAACAAATCCATCTGACCCGGCGAAGAACAACCTACCGTCCCGCGTCGAGGCTGATGCGGTGAAAGTCGTCTCGTTCGAAGCCGAGAACTCGGTCGGGACTACTCGTAACCTGCCTCGCGGTTCTGATTGTGACTTTTCAAAAACTAATGCAACTAAAGCCACATCTCTGGCAGTAGCGATGGCCAGGACGTATCTCACCGCGTCCACGAACACCCTAGGTTTGGGAGGCGCCAAGCAGACGCACGTAACGCGATCCGACAAGCCTTCATAGACCGACACGTCGTCCCCTCGTCTATAGTCCCAGACCACCAGCGTCTTGCCGAGTGCCGCCCAGGCGCACTCTATTTCTGGTAAGAGACCCGCCGCTTGACTCGTGCCCGCCGCCGCCAGTCTTCGAGATTCTCTCGTGACGAATTCGGGCCATCGGGCAAACCCCCGCGCAACCAAAGATTGGGAGCCGGGGTCCTCGGCGAAGTACTCGTGGGCGCCCTTCGTCGAACTCGTTGTGGTTGTACTCGAAGACGAGCGCCAGGTCCAGTTTCTCGAGAGCTGATCTCCCAAATCACTACCGGAGTTCTCGTCTCTTCTTAGTTTTTCACATAACGCGGCCTCGACCCGCTGGAGGGTCTCGAAGTCGTCGTCGTCGTTTGTTGTGTTCGCGTTGTTTGCTATTACGAGGGCCATGGTGCTCGCGCGCGCCGCGGCGAGCCCAGCTGGGTTTTGCTTGTGGTGGGTGCGCGCGCTTGCCCTCCGCTGCTCCTGGGCTGCTGCGGAAGGGCCTGGCAAACACTCTCGCTTGTCCCACGGCTCACCAAGGCTTCAGCACGCTGAGCAATGACAAAAGCGAGTTGGCGCCGGGAGAACCCTAGTGTCTTACAGACGCTAGCTAATTAAATGCACGGGTTTAGCAGCTGTCGTTTTTGGTGGCGTCTGGGCTGTTGCGGGCCTGTGCGACCAAGCTGAGCGATTGTAATAGCCTTCATTGACTGCTCAGCCGGCTGAGTGGCGGAAACGGCACACCTCGGCGCACACAATACGAATAGTTGGGCAAACGTCTATCAGGTTAAAACAGCGCTGGGCCGTACGCAAAGCAAAAGCTCAGTACCGCTGGCCGCACGCAAAGCTAGAATACAGCACAGCTCGCCGTCCGCAAAGTTAGCATGGAGCCGAGGCCTCCCGCCGCCTCGCCGCCGCCGCTGCCGGCCGAGCTCCCCTCGGAGCTCGAGGATATCACAAAGGAGCTCGCTGCATTACGAGGCGGCGTCGACGCGGCCATCTGGGAACAACCGGAAGAGGCCCCGCCGCCGCCGCCGCCGCCGCCGCCGAAGCGTATCGAAAGCAACCTCGCGTCGACGGAACATTTAGTAAACGTGCTCGCCGGTCTGTCTGACGCGCGCGACTCCTTCGCGGCCGCTTGGGATGCTGAAGATGAAGAGCCGGAAGCGCCGCCGCCGCCGCCGCCGCGCGCGACGAAGCCGCCGCGCCCTGCACCACAACCGCGCCGCGTGCCGACCAATAAAGCCGCCGAGCAAAGGAAAGCCGCCGCCGCGGCTTCTAGAGCAAGACGAGAACAGGCCGCGCGCGAGGTCGAGGAGCGGCGCTTGCGAGACGAGGCCAATCGTAGGATCTCATCGCCCGCGACGCAACGTCGAAGGGCAGCCGAGCTCGCCTCGACGCGTCGAAGGGAGGCGTCGACGGAACGGCGACGAGCCTTGCAAGAGGCCCAGCTCCGAGCGGAATGCAGTTTCAAGCCGCGGACGAATCTGGGACCGGCCCGGGTGACGGCCGCCGACGGCCGAAGAGCGTCGAAACGCCTCCACCAGGAGGCCCAATTGAGACGGGAAACTCAAATGCGGAAGCGGAAAGAGGCCCAGCAGCTGAGCGAGGAGCACACGTTCCAGCCCCAGCTCATTGCTTCGAAGACCGATACGCTCGTCGAGGACCCGTCCTTACGACGACCTCTACATGAGCGCGTCGCGGCCGTCGAACGCGCGCGGCAGCTCCGGAGGGATGCTCTTGAAAAAAGAGTAAGGGCGGAGAAGCGGAGCACGTTTCAACCTGATGTCAATGACGATCAACGTTCGACAAGGATGGCGCGGAAAGCCGCTCAAAAAATGCTCGCCGAGGCGGCCGACGCCGGTGCCCAACTCTTGGAGGACGATTCGGTGCCACCGGACGTGGCCGCGAGGCTGGCGGCCGACGCGTGGCGGCGGTCGATGAAGCGCGCCGAGGACATTAAAAAGGCCGATGAAAAGCGCATTGAAACTCAGAAGCGGTTACTGTCCGAGTCGAAGCTGTCCGAAGGTTCACAAAGAATTGCCAAGAAATTCTCGTCCTTCGAGGAGCGCGAACAGATGAGGAAGAAGGCGGCCGAACAACGCAAGCAGGCCCTCGAGGCTCAAAGAGCGAGACAGCGGCGCGAGCAGTTTAAATTCACGGCTAATGAGAGATCGCAAAAGCTCGACAAGGAAAACGAAGGAACGCGCGCCGCGAAGCTTTATAGGGATGCGGCCGAGGCTGAACGGAGGAAGGAGGAGGCGCGTAAACAAAGGGACGCGCAACTCACCTTCGCGCCCTCGCTGTCGGAGGGCACGCGGCGGATGGCGCACGTCGCGCCCTCGAATCTCGCGGACGCGTCGTTTGCTGGAAGGAAGGAGGCCGCGGCCAAGGCCTCTCTGAAGTTTCAAAAGCAGTGCACCTTCAAGCCGGCGATCAACACTTATAAGCCGCCCCGCGTGCAGAAGACGGACGCGGAACGAAAACGGGAGCGGGAGGCCCGCATCGCGGAGGAGCGGCAGCGACGGGAGCTCGAAGAGCTAAATGAGTGTAGCTTCCAACCTAGGACGAACCACGATGTTCCTCGCGAGGCGCGGCCCATGGCGAGGACCGGCCGTAGTACCGCCGTCAAGCCTGTCGTCGTGCGGGGTTTGGCGCGGCATTTGGAATTGAAACGGCACGCGAACAAGTTGGCCGAGGAGCACCGGACGCGCGTCCACAACGCGTTCCACGTTGCCAAAGCCGACGAGTGGCGCGACGGCCGGCGCCTGACGCAGTGCGCGCCGTTCGAGCTGTCGACTTCGGAGCGCGGTTAAGATTTTACACTAGACACTTACAAGAGATCTTCCACTGGCTCCAACGTCGCTGCCGCCCACGTCTCCAGCGCATCCGGGGCCTTACATGATATGTGGTGCTCCAGTCTGAGGAGGAGCGCGCGCGCCTCGAGCGCGTCGTAGTCGTGCTCGTCGAGCGCCGCGACGAATTCCGCGCGGCGCGCGCCTAGCGCTGCGTGGTGGTCCTGCCTGCGCTGCCGCCGCCGCCGCTTGCGCTCGATGGCCTCGGGCGTCGGCTTGCACCTCTGGCGCTGCTTTTTCCCACCGCCTTTGGGCGGCTTCTCCGCGGCGTCGGCGGCCGCGTCGTCCGCGTCGGCGGCAGCGTAGGCTGCGTTGGCGTCGGCCTCGGCTTGCGCCAACCGCCGGAGCCCCGCTGTCGCCGCCTCGCTCAGCGGACCGGATGGATACGCGACGGAGAACGCGGCGGCCACGGGCAAGTGGTCGGAGGGCCAGCTCGCGTTCGGCAGGCCCGAGGCAAGCGACGCGGCGTCGGCCTCGAGCGTCGCCCAGCGAGCCACCGGCGCGAGCGTCGCCGGCGAATAGAGTAGGTGGTCGAGGCTCCAGGCGCGCATCGCCGTGGAACCCGCGACCTCGTGGTCATAGCCGCACCGCGTCGCGCCCGTGGGCACGCGGCCCAGCAGGCCGCTCCGCAGCGTCTTTTGAATGTCGAAGCGCGCAATCCGGCGCAGCTCCGCCCAAGCCTCGAGCTCGGACGCATCCGGACTATGTCGTAGCGCCACGGTGCACTCGCGTATCGCGTCCGCCGCGTCGCCGTCCTCCGGCGACACGACGGCACCTAGAGCTGAACCGACTTTGAACTCGGCGTTCATGTCTCCGGCGACGATGACGCGCAGATTGCGGCCGCCGCCCATTCGGGCCCGCGCGGCGGCCAAGGTCGCGCCGAGCAGCTGCACACGCTTGTCCTCCGAGCCGGCGTCGAGATGGACCGACGCAACCGCCACGTGGCCGACGCCGTCTTTCTCGACACCGACAAGCACCTCCGTAGTGCCATTGTGCTCGCCGGTCCACGCGACGCTCCAGCCGCGGCCGACAGCCACCGCCACCGCGCTAGCCACGGCCACGTCCTTGCCAACCACTCTCAAGTTTCGCTTGGCGTTCCTTTCGAGGATGCTGGCTTTGCACGCGATAATTTCAAAACCCGCCAGCGCGTCGGTGAGCCACGCCGGCGGGACGCGTTTGTCGCCTTCCTTCTCAAACTCGACCTCTTGCAGGCAGATGACGTCGCAGTCCTGCGGTATCTGGCGCAGCGTCTGCGCGAGCGCGTCGCGGCGACGCGGCCATTCGAGTACGGCGTCGTCGCACCACTTAAACGCGGCGAACTCTTGGATGGTTCCCGTGCGCGCGTCGACGGGGCGCACGAAGCAGGGTGCTAGGAGATTGTAGGAGGCCACCACTAAATCGCCTCGCAAGTTGCTGAGTGGTGCGGCTGTCCGGAGTTGTGCTGCTTGCGCAAGTGCTGCCATTTTGAGCAGGACTGGCACGCGTAGCAAAGCTTTTTTAAGCCCTGCACCAGAGCTAGCGGCGTAAGACACTAGCAAGCGAGCAGGTCAAGTCGTGCTGTGCCTTGTACGCGCCTGATACGGTGACATTTATACCGGAATGACGGTCAGTAAAGCCTTCAACCTGCTGCGACCGGAGCTGATCCTGCGGATCGCGCAATATGCCGATTGGAGGACTGTCACCAGACTGCAGAGCGTCTGCTGCCGCTGCCGCTCGGCGCTTGCCGACGACGGCAATCATCACCAACGAATTGTCTGGCGCCAGTGCGTGTGCGAGCGCTGGCCCTGGGTCCAGTACGAGGACATCGATGCATCATGGTTGGCTACATTTCGAACGTGGCGCCGCGTGTATGCCTATCTGCGAAGCGTCAGATTCGTCCCGTCCGCGGCACAGGTTACTGGGTTTTACAGCTCGCCCGAATTCTATCGTCGCTTACACATTATACCGAAGGAGAGGGCAAGATTCATTAAGCAACCTGTCGTGACCCGGACGCCAGCGCTGCGAGCTTGGAGGCATGGTGGCGATATTACGGGTGGGCCGATGGCACTGGTCGAGGAATGCGCGCTGGCGGACGAGCCCCTGGCGGAACCGCGCCCCGGTGATTTGAGCGAGTGCCCCGTCACGTTGGCGTCCTTACGGCCTGGTATTGTTGCGGGTCCAGCGGTCTGGGAGGCGATGGTTACGGTGTACACACGAAACGACGAAAATGGGTACGGCGCACTCATACAGGGGGGAGTAGGGGGATTTCTTCTCGGTGTTGAGACGTTAGCTGGAGACCGATGGTTTTTTGACGTCGGCGCGGGCGATGGTCTTGCCGATGAGTCCGCTTACGGCTATGGTCAAACTTTGAGTGCTCGACGAAAATGGGTCAACCCTGAGGCCGTATACGAGTGGAATAATTACAGTCCCTTTACGGGACCAGAATGGGCGCCAAATCAACTACATCTCACTCTCAACTTGGGCGCAGGAGAGCTTGTCCTAAGTCATAAATCCCAATTTAAAACGCTGTTGGAAAGGGTCGCCACGCTGCACGATCCGGATCTCGCGGTCGCAGCTGCGGCCGGCCCGCTGTGTCTATTCGTGGGCTTATCGGGCGGGACGCGCGAGGAGGAATGGTCCCCGGAAGAAAACTTCGGCGAGGAACCTACACCACTCGGCAGAGCCTGGAAAAATTGGTCCGGTGAACAGCCGCAGACCTACGGCGATCTTGCGTATGCCACCTTGGATTGGCTGTCCCTTCGCGATCCAGGGAAGCCCCTCCGACGCACGCCGTTGGGACGGCCGTCACTGCCGTATGGCACCATATCGCGTCGAAGGATCCCGTCCCCCTTCCCGCTCTTCCCGCAGTTTCTACCGAAATTGACATAAGTAATGACAAAAAGGACCCACTTAAAAACTCAGGACGCGTCCTCCGACGCCCTCCGCAGGTCGTTGTAGTTTCGCGGCGGCGGCGCCTGAGGCGCCCGCGCCTTCCGCGCCCGGGCCCCGCGCACCTTCGACGCGGCACCCGGCGGCGGCGATAAATACCGATCCGGCGGCGGCGGCGGGTTCGCGGCCCGTTTGGCATCGCGCGCCGCGAGCTGCGCCTTCAGGGACCGGAGCTCCTTCGACGCACTTAAAGGAGGCTCCTCCGTCTGCAATCTCGCGAGTTCCGCCCTAGCGTCGTCCCGCTGCCGCCTTAATTCATCATTTTTGCGGGTCAACTCGCGAATTGCTTTTGTTAATTGCTTGACCCGTTCCCCGTCGTCGGACGGCGCCCGCGCCCGCAAGGCCCGCAGCTCCGCGTCTCGAGCCTCCACATCTTTCTCCAGGGACTCGACGCGCTTCGCCACGACGCGGGCCGCCTCGGCGCGCCGTTCGTCGCTCTCGTTCGCGCGGTCCCGCAACCGCTTCACCTCCCTTTGCCGTTCCTGCTTGTCGCTCGCCGCGTTCTCCCTCAACAACTCCAAATCCCTACGCATGGCCGCGATGACCTCGCGCTGCCTCGCCTCGACGGCCGACGGTCGAGCTTCCGAGTCCAGTGAAGCGGGAATATCTAACCTCAAGGGAGACACGGCGCCGTTGTCGTCCGAGAATAAGGGCGAGGCCGGTCCTTGTGAAGCGACGGCGTCGTCGATGGCACTCGACTTAGTTGGAGTTGTAGGCTTGACGGGCGACGACGGAGCCACGACGCGCCGCTTCCGCTCTCTCGAAAGCTCCGCTCGAGCCTCGGCCAAATCGCTCTTCGCCACGACCAGCGCCGCCTCCAACCGCTCCGTCTCCGGGTTTCTCGCCAGCTTCAGTTCGTCAAGCTGTTTTCGTAAATCGCTTTCGACGGACGCGTCCCGATACCCCTCGGGCAGCTCCGCGCGCGCGGCCTCGACCTCTCTCCTTCTTCTTCTCTCCAAATCGCCGTACCTCGCCGACGCTTCACTTCGTTCCGTGTCGAGCGCAATTCGGAGCTCGGCCGTCTCCTGGGCCAATCGCGAACGCTCTTTTTGCGCATTCTCGAGCGCACCCTCGATCTGCTCCGACCTTTGTGCCAGTTGCGTGACGTCGCGCCGCGTCGCCGCTCGTAACTCGTCCAGCGCCTTGGCGCCCTCCCTTTGACTTTCGCGCCGCGCCGTCTCCACCGCCTCGCTCGCCACTTTCGCAGCACGCTCCCTCAATACCTCATTTTGTTGCCTTTCGGCTCGTAGAGCCTCGCGCACGCACGCATCCCTCAAAGCTGCTTGCTCGGCGAGCGTCTTTTCTAGGGAAGCCTGGTGGGCATCTCGCAACTCACTTAACTCCGTCGCGCGCCGGTCCGATTCCTTCCTTAGAGATTCGGCGGCCGCATCTAATCGTCGTTCCAGCTCCGTACGCCGCTCCGAAGCCTCGTCCCGCGACCGCTCGAAGGCGTGCTTCGAAGCTGAAAGTCGTTCCTCGAGCTCCGAGACGCGCTGACTGCCTCTTCGGTTATCATCATCCCGTTCCCACCGTTCTCTTTGGAGCTGCTGTTCGAGCTCCGCACATCTCCGCGACGAGGCCTCCGCTGATCGCTCGGCCTCGACTCGCAGGTCCTCGGCCTTCCTCACCAGCACCTTCGACTCCTGCAGCTTGGATTCGGCGTCCCGCCGCGCCTCGAGCAAGGCCTCGTCGGCAACTCGCCGATCCGCGTCCCGCTTCGCTTGGGCCTCCTCGAAGGCTCTTTCTAAATCCGCCCGGCTCCGAGCCGCGTCGTCAGCCGCGTCTTTCAGCTTGGAGGCATAGTCTAGTCGTAACTTCGCGTCGACCTCCCTACTCTTACGGGCGCCGTCCTGCGCCTGCCATCGAGCTTGATCGAGCTCCTCTTTTTGCTCGTCGAAGCGTTGGCGCCACGTCGCCTCGCGCTCGGCCAAGGCTCGTGCCGCTCGGTCCAATTTTTCATTTCGATCGGCGACGTCCTTCGTGAGTTCGCGCTTCCGCAGATCCGAATCCCTCAGTCGATCCTCCAGACATCTAACAGCCTCCTCCGCTGCGGCTAATTCCACATCTCTCTCTTCAACTAGTTTGAGGTTGTAGCCGAAATCATCTCTCAGTCGCCCAATTGTCGCCTGTAGTCTTCTCAACTTCTCGTCGCGTTCTTTGACCGCGGCTTCTAAGCTTGAAACTCGATAGTCGCCGAGCTCGCTCAGTTCCCGTTCTTTGGCCTCGATCAAGTCTTTCAACGAGCGCGCGTCGGCGCCGAAGGCCTGTTGTGGGGTTTCGACGGCGGTGCTCATCGTCGCGCGCACCCGAACGTCGAGCACGGCTTCAGGCGCGCTTGCTGCCGCTACAGCGGGTCCCGCAGCCGGTTCGAAACGAGCAGGTCAAAAGTGAGGTGCACGGCTGTCTTGCGAGCGAGTGCTTTCGTCCCTACAGCCCGCAGACAAGCCCGGCGCTTTAAAAATGGGCGCACCGGCTGGCTTTCTAGTATGTTACAGACCGCTAGCTAGTTATATTTTCACCTTTATTTTTTTTTGCGACGCTTCGGTAGGCGCTTGCGGAGGTCGCCTGGAGTCACCGCTGGTAACATCCGCGCGAACTCGACCTCCACGTCTCGCCTCGCGCAAGGCAAGAAACCGACAGCCTTCAGGAGCTTTTTTGCAACATTTCCTGAAAGCATGACGCGGCGCGACTTTCTGAGCACTTGAACGCACATATCTATGGTACGGATGTACAAATTGTAGCCGACGCTCTGACTCAAGACTCGTACCTGCGCAAGGTCGCCGCGGTCGGCTTCCCGGCGTACGAAAAGGCTCATCGGCAGACGCTCGTGGCGTTGGCCGCGAAGGCTTTCCCGCGCCTCCCGACCGACGTCGCCGCGCAAGTCGTCGCCTTCGCGTTCCACGTCGGCTACTACTAGTAAGAAGGAGTATGTATTACGCGCAAAAAAGTCAAGCGGCGTCGACCTGCTGCAGCCCCCGGATCTGCTCCTCGGCGCGCGCGCGCCACTCGAGGACGAAGCCGTGCTCCCGCGTCAAATCGTCGAGCGCGTTCGTCGTCCGCGTTTGGGTCGCCTCCGTGCTCAGCTCCAAAGCCGAGACGCGCTCGTCGAGGCGCGCGCGCAGTTCCCGCTCGTCCGCTCTTTCCCGATCCGCGTCGTCGCACCGCGCCTTTAGATCGGAAGAAGACGCGTCGGCGCCCGCTTTCAGGTTGGAGAGGGCCTCCTCCGCGCGCGCGAGCCGCTCCCGCAGTCCTTCGATCGTAGAAACGGCCTCGTCGGCGCGAGCTTCGGCCCGCCGACACCGTTCCCTCAAATCGTCGTTGTTCGGCTGCGCGGGCGCCTCGAAGGACTTCCGCAAGTCCGTCAAATCATCGAGCGTGACCTTGCCCGTGTCATTCAGCCGGCTCTCCGCGTTCAATGCCCGCTTCTCGGCAGCGTCGCGCGATTGTTCCAGAGAGGCTACGCGAGCCTTCAGCTCCCCAACAGCAGTCAGACAGGAATCAAAGGACGCGACGAGCTGCTTCTGCAAAGCGCCGCCGGGCGCGCCGAAGATCGCCGCGTTGAGCGACGTCGCGGCGGTCACTTCGTGGAAGTGGCGCACGGCCGCATCTCTCTCAAAGCCCTTCGCGGGCAGCTTCTCCTTGAGGAGGTCTAGCGCCGGCGTCGCGGACCGCATTTGTGGTCGCTTGTTGGTGGGGCCGGGCGGCGGCGCGGGCGGCGGGACGGCGTCCGGCGCCGAGGCAGGCTCGGCGGCGTCGAGAGAGGCCGCCAGCTTGATGGCTGCCCTCGCTCCTGGTCGAGGACACTGTCTGCGAAGCGCTGTGTGCAGCGCCAACGCCCTTGCGCCCCGGCCGGCCACGGGCGCGGCGTGAGATCGATGGATTCCCTACGAGAACGGCCAACGATAGATGCTGATACGCGTGGCCAGGAAAACCCGTGCTAGTGTGTTAATGCCTAGCCCATCCAGATTGCAAAAAACCCGGCCCCAGCGCAAAAACTTGCTAATACATACGATATAAGTCGTGTCTGGACCTGGCCACACCGTCGGGACTTCAATTCCAGCCCAGTTTTGCCCGAGCAGGCCTGCACAGCAAGCTAGTTGGAGAGTGCTCTCATACTCAAGCGCAGCGATGACGCCGTCGTAGGACAACACGCACAAAGGACAACAATCACAGAAAATGGACGACGTCGACGCGTTACTGGAGGCAGCACAAGGCCAGCTCAACAGCTCGCTCTCCAACCGGGACTACGGCGCGGCGCTGCGGAGCTTGGAACGGCTCAAGGCCGCGATTTTGGGCGCCGAGGACGTCTCGGCGAGCGAGGCCGAGGCCGACGACGCTTCGGTGCCGTCGACGAGCGACTGGTCCGAGACCGACGACCAGGCGCGCCAGAGCGTGGCGCTGCGGCCCGTCGCGTCTCTATCTGTCCAACCGGACACTTCCGTATCAACGGAGACGGCGCTCGTCGTGTCGTCGGAGCACTCAGAAGACGTCGACTTCGTCTCGGACGCGGCGTCGCTGCGCAAGGTGCTGGGCCTCGCGAGCGGCTCGAATCAATCGATCGCGCTGCACCGCCTCGGCGGTGCTTTGGTGCTCGACGCGGGCGTCGACGACGCCTGGGGCGACGTGGACCCCGAGACGGGGGAAGTCATCGTCTGCGCCCGGCCCCGGGCTCTACAACAAGGTTCGACGACGACGAAGGGCCCTTTGTTACTGGAGGACGGCGTCCACCTGGTCGAAGAAGAGCGGGATGAGGACTATACGCGCGTGCGGCGCTACGCCATGGACGGCCTCGAATTACTACTAGGATCGGATACTGTGGTTTATGGCCGCGCGGACTCGTCGACGAAGATCGGCGTCCACGATTTTGAAGAGGGGACGACCATAACGGAAGCGCGGTCACTGGACATGTGGCTCGAGAACACGATCGGGGGCTGCGACGAGTGCGCCATCTGTTATCATAGAGATGGCGAGGTGTCGGGCTATCAGTTGCTCAAGACCGAGGCGCTGCCCTCGTTCTGCGGCGGCGATTCCGGTGTTGCTTTAGCGACGATGGCTAGGGCACGCTCTATCTTGGAGTTTGTGAAGAGAAATTGCACGGACGACGCCGCGACGTACTGTCTGACGAGGGGCGAGGGCGCCACGCTACAATTGTGGCGCGTCGAGTCGCAGCGAGCGACGACGCCGTTCGGGCGCGCGTGTGCGTTGCTGTGCCTGAGGATCGCGCGGCGGTGTACTGATGATTTGGAACGGCGGCGGCGATTATTGGATAGGTGCGTCGCGCTCGCGGATGCCAAGCGGGACGCCGCCGTCGTCGCCGAGGCGCACCTGCTCGTGGCGAGAACATACTCTATTGAAGACGATTTTGTCATTGAGAAGGCGGCGTGGCGCGTCGCCTCCCCTTCATCAAAACCCTGCCGCCTGGACACCTTCGACGACGAGGAGGATGATGATGCGGCGCTCAAGCGCGTGTCCGCGGGCCTCTCCGTTTTGAGAAGAGCGCAGCGGCGGAAGGCGTCTTCAGAAAATAAGGCGCTGGAGAAGAACTTGAGGGTGTGCGGCGCCGCGGCGCGCCTGGCGCTCGCGTCGCGGGCCTCCCGGCGGCACCGGCCGGGTTTGGTGTTGCGGCACCTCGCGCTGGCCGGGCAGCTGGACCCGGCGACGGCCGCTTCGGCGGTGTTCCGTTTGAGGTTAGCGATGGCCTACGCGCTCTGTGCGGCCGTCGTGACGGCCGATAATTTAGCAAAGCACCGCGCCGATCTCAATCCCACATCAAAAGTGAAAGCGCGGGCCGACGACTCGTCCGACGAGGACCAGCGGCGGCGGCGGCCGGTCAAGGGCCCGCCGGCGAAGTTGCGGGGCGACCTGCCGGTCGACGTCGGCGCCGACGTCGAGACGAACCTGAGCCGCGCCGTCAAGGCGCTGCTCGCGGCGCTGCGCGGCGACGACGGGCGGTGCGACGAGAGCGAGGCCGTCGCGCTGGCGTCGTGCCTGCGCATCGCTTATACGGCTCTCGGCGAGCACTATTTGACGGTTGCGCGGGTCACGAAGGCGGCGAGGCATTTCTCGGAGGGCGTGCAGTTGTTTCGTGGATTAGGAGATGCCCAAACCGCCGCGTGGCTGCGGGGCCGCCTCGCCTTCGCCCAGGCCACGGTCGCGGCGCGCGACGGCGGCCCGTCGCCGCGGAAGCACCTCAAGGCGCGCGCGGCGGTCGGGTCGCTGGTCGAGGCTTTGCAGACCTTCGCAGACATGGTGTCTGATGAAGACTCTGGTGCCGCGACGCCCTTTCCCGGCGTCGCGACCATCAGCGCGAAGCACGCGCTCGGCGAGGCCAAGCGCGGCGCGGCGCGGGCCTCCCTGGCTTTGGCGGTCATGGCGCCGCCGCAGGACGCGCCGGCTGCATTAATGACCGCGGCAGAGCTCGCCGCCGACGCGGACGATAGTGAGACGGCGGCCGACGCGCACTACCGCTTGGCCTCGGGCGGGAGCGGCGATGCATTAATGCACCTCCAACAGGCCACGGCCTTCGCCGACAAAGCTGCTCAGGAGTCGCAGAGTCGCGCCCGGGCCGTCGACGCTTTATCGACGCGCTGCGACCTCGCCACCGTGCTTCTGAGAGATACCAATCCGGAGGCGGCAGCAAAGGCCGTCCAGGCCGTGCTCGGCGCGGAGAAGACGCTCGCGCTCGCTCTGTCGTTGCCCGAGTCCGTGGGCCGCGACCGCGCGACGGCCGGAGCCTTACCTCTCGTCGCGCGGTCCCTGCTCGCGAAGCTCGCCGAGTCCCTGAAGCGATGCTGTAGGGCGTCGAGCGACGGCGCGGCCCTGAAGAAGGCCTACGGCGCGGCGCTGCGGTTAGGCGCTGACCTCGCGGCCGGCGACGAGCCGCGGCTGTGTGGGCTGCTCCACGACCTATCTTCGGAGCTAGCCACATGTGATGTAACAACAGATTCAACATTAGGCAGACCACACCGACGCGGTCCCGTCGTGGGACGCGACTAAAACAGAAGCGCACTTCGGGTGCCAGCTCACGGAGCACGCCGCACTGTTAGCGGCCTTGAAGTCGGCGATGACCGTCGCCTCGACGAGCCGCCAGACGACGACGCGGCCGTCCTCCGAGCCCGAGCACAAATACGCGTCGTCGTGGGAAAAGCACGATTCCAGCGCGTACGTCTCGTGTTTATGCCCCTTGTAGAGATTCAGTTGCGTGCCCGTCGCCACCTCGATCAAACGGCAAGACCGGTCCAAGCACGACGCCGCGGCGACGTGGCCGTCGCGCGACACTTTCACCGAAGTGACGGGCACCTTGAAGTTGTCCGCGTGCATCCTGCCCTTCCTCAGGTCATAGGTCCGCACCTTCCCGTCGACGCAGCCCACGACCACGGACGTCTCCGTGACGACCGGCCTTTTTCGTGACGCGGGCTCAACACCATGCTTGCCGAATTTGGCGGGCTGATCAAACCCGCCCGTCTCCTTCGCCAGGGCCACGGACGTGACGGAATCCCCAAAATCGTCCAGAGTTTGTAACGGGTGCCTGTTGTTACTGCGAAGGTCCCAAAATTTGAGCGTGCGGTCGTAACTTCCGGTAGCGAGTAATTGGTCGCCCGGCGCGCAGAAGGCGCAGCAGTTGACACGTGCAGCGTGGTCCTCCCATCTACGTGCCACGGCGCCCGTCGCCACGTCCCATAGAAAACAACTTTTGTCGCCCCCTACGCTACAAAAGCGCGCGCAGTCGTCGGCGACGCAGATTTGCGAGATCTCCCGGGCGTGGGGGCCCGTGTAGTTCTTTATGAGCAGCGCTCCGGTGTCCGGCGCCGCCCGCGCGGGGTTCCATAATTTTATAGATCGGTCGGCGCCGCACGTCAGCGCGTAGGCGCCGTCTTTCGTGTAGCGCGCGCAGAGGACGGCGCCGACGTGGCCGCGCAGGCGTCGCGTTTCCTTGAAGTCCATACGTGCGATCGCTGCGCACGTGCGCCGGCGGCGGCGAGGTACAGGGTGGTGCGGCTACAGCCGTAGACAGGACCTCTTCTTGCTATCAGCAATTTCACGCGCCTCGACGAAATTTGGTTGGATAGCACTTTGGAGCAGCGATGCGAGCGAGTTATATTGTTGCGTCTCCTCGCAACGCTGCAAAATGAGCAAAGCCGCGGGCAAGGCAGCTAGCGTCCAGTAACACACTAGCGCCGCGCGCTTTGAGATCCGTTTTGGCTGGCCACGGGCCTGGCATTGACTCTAGCGACTGGCCGGCCACAGCACGAAGCTGCCAGCGGCACCCAGGACCACTGTGATGCGGTAAAAGTGATCTATAGGCTGCCCCAGTAAAACATGGTGGGCTACGGCTTGACGCGCCGCCGCCGCAGAGCGCACCAGGCCAAACAACAAATCGCATCGGCACGCGAGAAGCGCCTCACGGACGCCTTTGGTGAGGACGGCAAGGTTCTAGCAAGGGCGCTCAGCAACGAAAAACCGTCCGTCTTCGAGTCCACAAGGCCCATAAACCAGGCGCCCCCGCGCAAGTTGAATGAAAATGATAGAAAGAGCGTCTCGAACGACGAGTTGATGAAGAGACTGTCCGTGCCGCCGCCGCCGTCCATCAACGAGAGAGTAGGGAAAGCTTCACAAAGTCTCGCGGACATGTCCGGTCCTAGATTATTGTTCAAGATCTTCTCCATAGTACTGACGGCACATATCGTCATGTCGACGTACCTCCACTTCACGAGGGAGGACCACTTGGACGACCAGGCCTACGACGAGTTTGGCGTCCACTTGTCAGCACATGACTTGGAGAGAGTGCGGAGAGATAGGGAGACGGAGGCCATGCCCACGTTACTCATGGTCTGTGGCTTGGAGAAGTCCGGCGCGACTTACATAAGACAGCTGCTGCTGGATAACCTCGAGATCGCCCCCTTGGACACGCATGACAACGACCACCACAACGAGCCCGCGATGATGCTGTTGCGGGAGGCGGCCGGCATCTCTTCATCAAATGATATCCCGCGGAACGACCCCGCCTATTTAATGAGAGAAACCCTAAAACCGGGCAGCGCCGCGGCCAAAACCACACTTGTTGTGCTGGTAGCAAAAGCCCCGGAGGCCTGGGTCGCCTCGTCCATATTACGGCCGCACCCGCACTACAAGCCCATGGCAGGTCGTCGTCTCTCAGAGGACGACATCGACACTTTATTGGAGCGGCGCGCGAAATCCCACAGGGACGCCTTCCGACTCCAGAGGTCCCTGAAGATGGACGGCGGCGGCTTGGATGCCGTGGCCTACGAGGACGTTTTGAGAGATCCCGAGGCGTTCGTCGATAATATAGCAAGGGCCCACGGCTTGCATCGGAGGAGAGGCGGGCATTTACTGGACACGCACCATATTACGTCGGACGCTATATTAAATACGTTGACCGAAAAGCGCTGGATCCACGCCGAGGAGAACGCTACTTCTCATTCGCACATGCGGTCGCATGTCCAGGCCGACGCCGGCCACGGCGCCGCGCGTCGGGCGAGGTACGCCCAGCAGGGGCATTTTTCTAGAAAGGCCTGGTATTTGGAGCGAAAGTATCTCTCGGACATGCCCCGGTCCGCCGTGCAATTGACGAGACGCCATTATGATCATGAGGCCGACGCGCTGCTCGGGTTCTCCTACGAGAGGAGAGCTTCTCGTAGGAGTGCGAGGAAGCAGCACCGGAGGCGGAAGCACCTTCGCAAGGTGCTCAAATTTATCGACCACCTACTGTACAAGTTCATGAAGTGGTCGTTGCTTCTTTTGTTGGCGGTCGGCGCCTTCGTGTACTACCGCCTCGAGATAAACCCCCTACCTGAAGAAGAGGAGGAGGCGATGCGGCCCGCGGCGCCGCCGCCGCGCCCAGCGCCGGCGCGGCCGCCGCCCACGCCATCTGACTTGGAACGCATGAGACGCAACGAAGCAGAACTGCAAGCCGCGCTCGACGAGGCGCGCTTCCACTCGCGGCGGCCGGCCGCGCGGCCGGCGCGGTCTGAACCGGCGGAGCCGGCGGCCTACGAGGCCATGTGGGGCGCGCCCCAGTTCTCGGACGACTCGTCGGACTCGTCGAGCAGCGACTCCGAGGACGACGTGCCCTTCGACTTCTCGACGGACAGCGACTCCGAGGACGGCGCCTAGTAGTGATATAATCAAGCGATGTGTGCAGTTACTACTAACAGGAGGCGTGGGGCCTGGCGTTGGAGTCGGCGTTGGCTATGCACGGGAGACTAAGGTATGTACAGGAGGCGTCTCCGAATCAGGGGTCGATCCAGGCCGAGCCCTGCGCGAAGGTCACGTTCTGGACGGACTGGAAGGCGCAGAAGCCGAGGCCCGTCGACGAGCCGGCCTTGACGATGCCGAGGACGTCCGAGTCGAAGTCCTCGACACCCACCAAGGGTCGCAGGAAGTTGCCGTCGCCGCCCAGGTAGGCGACGTCCGTCCCCACAAAGAAGCCCGAGGCCCCGCCGATGGCCATCGACAAGTAGGCGTCCGTGCTGAAGTTGCCGTTGTCGCAGCCCGGCATCCAGGGGAAGACGAAGCGGCCCACCCGCAGGCCCGTCAGGAAGGCGCCTCCACACCCGACCATCGTCGCGCCCATGACGGCGTTGAAGGGGAGCTTCTCCGAGGCCTGCAGCGCGTTGACCAGCGGCTGCCACAGCGCGCCCGAGCAGACCGCGGCGGACCCGAGCCACACACCGAGCCCGGCCTGCTCGCCTATATTGATGTTCGGGTCGACGATGGCCTTCTTCGCCGCATAATAACTCGTGTGGCCCGCCGCGACGGCGATGCCGTCGCCGACGCCCGTGTACGCCGCGAACGCCAACGAATCCGCCTGGTGGCCCGCCGCGTCGGCCACGATGGAGGCCGCCTGCCAGCCCGCGCCGGCGGGGAAGATTTTGGAGACCGTCACCTGTGCCATTTGATGTTGAGTGTTGACATGGGGGTGTGTAGAGACGTACCTCGGCCATGGTGGCGAAGCGGGAGAGCATGGTCACCGAGCCGTCGCCTCGCCGGCAGCGGCAGCCCGGTCTGCGGATCCTCTTTGATGCGCTCGGCGGGCGCTCGAATTTACGATGTGGCACAACAAGCTCCTCGTGTGCGGGGTGCGCATGTTGACGCGCGGCGTTATTGCTCTTTGATGTCGTCTCAGTTCTTGTGAGGCGTCCCGGGACCGGGTGGACGCGTCGTTTCTCGCAGCATCTCCCGGAGCGCCATCTCTGGAGCGCCCCATTGCATCGCGCGCAGCGTCGACCAGCGCCCCACCGGGCTGCCCTCGGACCCACACCGCACCCAGTAGACGCCGCCAAGGCGAGCGAGAGCTTGTGCTCGCAGGTGGACGCTAGGGCAGCCGCACTCCCCACAGCCAGCCACCATGTCGACGCGCGAGCGCTCCACCTCAACAGCGTCGGAAGGGGCAGCCGCGCCGCCGCCGCCCGCACCCCCGGGCCGCTTCCAGCTGAAGGAGGCCAAGGAGGCCCTCGCGGCGTCGCGGAAGCGCGAGGCCGACCTCAAGCGAGCCAATGAAGAACTGAGAGCCAAGGTCGAGTCCTTCCACGGCTTGCGGGCATTGACGGAAGCCACGGAGGAGACCAATGCGAACCTGAGGGCCGAGGCCCAGGACCAAGCGAGGCGCTGCAGAGAAGATCGGGAAGCTCTGGACATCACGAAGGGTGCACTTGAGAAAGCGAGAGCCGACTGCGCGAGGACCATCGCGGACCTCGCGACAGCACACTCACAACTAAGGGAGGCCGAGCGGCTCAAGAAGGACGCCGAGGCCCAGACGCGGCGCGCGTTGGACGAGGCGGCGCGTTCTGCGCAAAAGCAGCAGGACACAGCGGCTCGATTATCTCATGTGGGTAGGGAAAGAGACTTGGCGGCCGAGGCTCTGCGCGTGTCGGAACGGGACCAAGCTTCTTCTGAAGAAACCATCGAGTCCTTATCAGCAAAGCTCCAAGACGCGGAGGCGCGCGCTATTGCTGCAGAAGATGCGGCGTCGGACGCGCGCGACCGCGCCTGGCGCCACCACCGGTCCGCCGCGGAGACCAAGTCATTGGCGGTCGACGTGCGGCGGTTGGTGAAGTTGTTAGCGTCGACGGAGGAGTACCGGCGGTTCGGGGCGTTGTGGCGCGACGGCGGCGGAGACTGGGACACGGAGCGCGGTATGAGCTACGTCGGCCCCGAGGCCTCGGCGCCCTTCGACGATGCTGCTGATTTAGCCCCTCAACCGACGACCGAGGACTGGGCCGCCTTCGCCGAGTTAGAGGCGCAGACGACGCACTCTCCGGAAGTTTTGTTGAATGCCAAAGAAGAACCGGCGTTGTGGGCCCCAACGGAAGCTCTGAAGAATGCGATCGAGTTCCACCAGGACAAAATACCGCACGTGCCTTTTGATTGTATTCGCGAGTTTTTGCATAAGATGAACGGCGCGTGGCTCGACCGGGAGCAGCGGCACTGTGAGCGGTTGGAGGCGTCGTATCGACGACGTTTGGATGAATTTCAACGAGTGACGCAGCACGGCATACCGTATGAGAAGATCGCCGCCGACAAAGAGATTGCGAAATTAAAGGCGGAGCTCAAAAAAGCGAGGCGGAGCCGCCTCAAGGGCCGGCCGTCGTCCAGAGTTGAGCGGTCGTCCGTCAAGTCCATGCGATTCCAGGCGCGCGACGAACTGTTGGCCGCGTCGCTGTCGGCGATGGAGTGCATGTCCGTCGCGTCCGGGTCACCCACCAAACGGCGGACGTCTACGTCGTCCAAGGGGACGCCGTCGCCGCTGACGATGCGGAGCGCGAGCCGTAGTAGCCGGCGGGGTAGCTACGAATAGGATTGTGAACTTTGCTTTGCTTCGGGCTAGGCCACCTAGCCGACGCCTCCCCAGTTGCCTCCCCGCGTCACGGTGGCCCGGGCCGTATTGTGGTCATGTTTAGAACTTGGGGGAGGGAGGTGGCGATGATAGCAGCAACACACAGAAAAAGGAATGGTGGTGCTCAGAGCTCGGCCTTCTTGAGCTCGTCCGCGTAGACCGTGTCCTTGAACGGGCCCGCGCCCTTGAGGAAGGTCTCTATATTCACACCTTCGGCGATGAGGTGGACGTACAATAAGTTCAAGCCAGTCATCTGGCCGACGGCGAAGGTGACTTCGACGAGCTCCTCGGCCGAGAAGCCCATGGAAGAGAGGTGCAATTTCTCGCGCTCCAAGAGGATGCCCTTGTGCGCGAGCACGTACTTCGCGGCGATGACGAGGCGCGCCATCTTCGGGTCCTTGGGCACGCCGCCGGCGGCCATGGTCGCGACCTCGTCGGCCGGCTTCTCGGCGCCGAGCAGGGCTCCGGCGTGGAACGACAGGCAGATCTCGCAGTTGTTCGCGGCGCTCGTCGCCGTCCAGATGACCTCCAAGTCGAGGGGCGTCAAAAACTCCAACGCATCCGGCGACACGAGATTGAGGTAGTTCGTCATGACGGTCTTGAGCATCTTCGGCGTCATCTTGTCGAAGGCCGCGAGGTGCGGGAACCCCTTTTCTTCCGTGATCCACTTGATGGCGTCCTCGCGGTCCTTTTTTGTGTATGCCGTCGCGCCGGCGAGCGAGAGGGCGAGGATGAGGGACTTGGAGAACATGGTGCGGTCCGTCGGCCTGTGTGGTGCTTTCTTCCTAGATGCGACCCCACTCTTTGTGCAGTGTGCACCGGTTATATCGCGCGCCGCTGCTGCTGGTCCGTGCGCCCGTGACTCAAGGAATGATGCGGCGGACGCGGGCTGCACTTTTTTGCAACACTGCGAGAGCGCGTGTCTGTTCAGACACCGAAGGCCGAGGTAGCTAGTAAGACAGATACTAGCACTAGCAGTGCGCGCATGCCGTGCCAAGGTTGCTGAGCTGTAGTCTAAGTCTGCTCGCTGCACCGATGGCTATGTTTCCAAAATTTCAAAAAAGCTGGGCTCTCGCAAAGGCGCGCTCAGAGGCTGGTCCCTTACACGCCCCAATCTTCTTGAATACCGCACCAATCCGCGCGAGAAAAAAACGATAGCACGTTCGCAGCCCATGCTCGCCCGCGCCGTCGAAAACCGGGCGGGCAACGGCCATGTGTGCGCGCTGGGGCAGCCTCAGCGAGAAACAGTGCTCTCTATGCGGAGCGCCAGACCCGCTGCAGCCACGACGCGCCGCAAGGACATCAAGACACCCAGACGGTCGCGCCGCATTACGCCGGCGGCGATTTCCTGCCCACAAATTCAAATCATATACAGGGCGGGAACCCGCGACGTCTCACCGCTACAGGATAACCCCCACGCTCACCGCAGGCCATCGCAACCATGGCCCCCACCAAGAAATCCTCCTCCGCCAAGGCGCCCGCCAAGAAGCCCATGGTGCGCGCCAAGCCATGGGCGCCCGCCAAGAAGAGCCAGTACGAGGCTACGAGCTCGAGCGCGACGCGCGCATCAAGCGCAATGAGGAATGGATGATAGCACACGGCTTCAACCCCTACGGCAGCGGCCCATTGAAGGAGATCAAGAAGAAAGCGCCGCCGAGGCCGCGCGCGCCCAAGAAGTACGTGCCCGAGTCCAAGCGCCGCCGCTCGGCGCGCCTCGCGGGCGAGACGGCCGGACCCGAGCGCCTGACGTACGACGGGTCGGACGACGAGCGCCCGAAGCGCCGCTCCCAGAGCTCGCGCCGCTGGAGGGTCCGGCGTGGTCGACGACCTCTCCGACGAACGGCGCGCGGGCCTCGAAAAATTCACCCTCAACCTGGACGCCTTCCTGGACGGTTTTGAGGCGTGGATGGGGCCGGACGGCGAGCACCCGGTCTCCGAACAAAACCGCCGCTCGGTCATCCGCCAGGTGAGAAAGCTCGTGTCGGGGGAGGGCGTGACCTACTCCTACTGGCCGGAAGGCAGGGTCTTCCGGAAAGACGAGCCCGTCACGATGCAGAGCGACATCTCGGCGATCATCGAGGACGCCAGGGACTACGAGGACCAGTATGGAGAGGACCGGGGCCACGGTTGGCTCCTCAACCACCCGCTCCGCAAGCTCCTCTTCTACCAGCACTACCTCGACACGAAGGCGCGGCTCGCGCCCGCGGCGACGACGCCGACGAAGAAGGCGAAGCGCGCCAAGGCCAACTATTGCACCGCTGCCTGAAGGGCCTGAACGCACACGCGCTCAGGAAAGGGGCCTAAGTAGCAACACCTCGAGACCGACTCCTTACGCCCCTCAGCGGCGGCGCGACTTCTTGCCGCCCTTCTTCTTCGCGCGCCGCTCGCCCCTGTTGCCCGCGACCTCTCCAGTTTGATCATTGGCGTTCAGCGACGCCGCCCCTCTAGCTTGCGCCGCGGCTACTGGGTTGGAGACATCATCATCATCAGAAACCACAGGCGACGCCGGCGCGACGGGCGCCGCCGGCCGCGCGACGATGCCCGACGCGTCCAGCGACAGCCACGAGATGGCCGAGTTCCGGTAGACCTTCGCTGATAATTTCGTGAACAGTTCGTTCGACTGGATCGTCCACTCCTGGAAGGGGTCCTTCTGCGAGTACGACTGGAAGCCGACGTTTTCCCGGAGGAACTCCAAATCCCGCAAATGCTGCTGCCAGGCCTGGTCGAATTCCCTCAAAATGTAGAACCGCATGAGTATGGCGGGTAGATCATCTTCGCCCTCGCCCTTCTGATCTACTAATGCTACTTGTAAGTCGAAGCCTTTTTGTGTTCCAGAAACTAATGAGTCCTCGACGGTGAAGATATCTGGCGCTTGTGTGGGAGGTAAATCCTCCAGAGCTAAGCGACACGCCGTGTCTATTTCTACCGCGCACGCGGGATACATGCGCTGCAGCATCTCGGCGCCGAACTCGTAGGCTTGATTTTTTTCGTCATCTGAGGCATCTTTAGGTAGTAATCTAGTGGCATTGGCCAAAGTGTCTCTTGCCGTGTCCGCGGCGTACTGTCCTAACAATTTGGATAGGAACTGTCTATCTCCCGTAAGTACCTCCTGCCGCCGTTCATAAAAAATCCGCCTTTGCGCGTCCACAATCCTATCGTACCTGACTAAATTCGTGCGCATCTCCCGGTAGTACGACTCGACCTTCTCCTGGATCGTCGATAATGATTTGGTCAACATATCTGATTGCAAGGGTTCGCCGTCGTCGCCCGCAATTTCGAAGGCAAAAGACAATTGCCCCATCTTGTCCGAGCCGAAGACGTTGAACATCTTGTCCTCCAGCGAGATGGCATACACGGAAGCGCCGGCGTCGCCTTGCCTACCGGATCTCCCCCTAAGCTGGTTGTCGATTCGGACACTTTCGTGTCTCTCGGTCCCGAGCACGGCGAGACCGCCCTGCTCCCGTACTTGCTGCCGTTCCACGTCGACGACCTCGCTGAATTTACTTTTGACGGCGTTGTAGGCTTGGCGACACGCATCGACGCCGGGCTGGCCCTCCGTGCGCTCCGACGGCGGCGCCACGGCCACAGCGCAAAACTCGTCGATCTTGTCGAGAGCCGCCGACGCTTTCACCTCCGTGGCGTTGTCTTGGTCAGCGAAGATCGCTTGTCTCAATCCTGGAGCTGCCTCCTGGGCAGCGGCTTGCAGCTGCTGCTCGATGGCACCCAAATCATCGACAGGATATAAGGAGCGCTCCACCCTTACCAACGGTTCCAGCATCTCGTCGACGGCCGGCGCTAGAGCTTCGCGCAACCGCAAGCGAGCCGTCAAGGCCGCATTGCCGCCTAACAGGATATCCGTGCCTCGCCCGGCCATATTCGTCGCGATCGTGACAGCACCCAAGCGCCCCGCTTGACTGACGATCTCCGACTCCTTCCTCGCTAATTTAGGATTGGCGTTTAGGACGCGATGGGGCACGCCGTCGTTCGAGAGCAGCTCCGAGATCAGTGTCGCGTCTTCTATAGAGGTAGTACCACATAGCACGGGCTGTCCTCTCGAGTTCTTCTCGCGGATATCTCTCAGAACGTATCGGAACTTATCCAGTTTCGACTTGAATACTAAGTCTCCTGCATCCGCTCGCAGTAGAGGCTTTGCGGTGGGTACTCGTAACACATCTAGTTTATACGTATCCGATAACTCCTTCGCTTCACTGAAGGCGGTACCCGTCATGCCCGACAGCGTAGGATACAATAAGAATAGTGACTGGTAGGTGATGGACGCGACGGTCACCTGCTCGGGTTTCACGTCGACTCGTTCTTTGGCCTCCACCGCTTGGTGCAAGCCCCCGTTCCACCTTCGACCTTCCATGACCCTCCCCGTGAACTCGTCCACAATCTTCACTTCGCCCTGGTCCACTAAGTAGTCGCGTTCCCGGAAATACAGCTCCTTCGCATTCAGCGCGGGAAACAGATACGCGGCCCACTTCGTGTCCGTGCCGAACAATCCTAATGGATCGTCCGCGACACCTAACAAGTCGGCGGCCGTCGCGAAGCCGTTGTCTGTTAACGTGACCCGTCGACCCTTGTAATCGACCTCGTAGTCTCTGCCTTTCTCGAGGTACGAGGCAGCTAGCGTCGCGGCGTCGTACTTTTGAGGGGCGTCGTCGTCGCCCTCGCCCGAGATGATCAAAGGCGTCCGCGCCTCATCTACTAAAATTGAGTCGGCCTCATCAACAATGGCGAAATTCAAAGGCCTCGTCGTCAACGTGAGTTCTTCCGTCTCGTAGGCGAGGTGGTCCCGCAGGTAATCGAAGCCCAGCTCGTTGTTCGTAACGTAAGTTACGTCACACGCATAAGCCGCCCTTCGCTGGTCTGATGTACTTTCAGACTGGACGACGCCGACCGTCAACCCAAGAGCGTCAAATAGAGGCTGCAAGGTCTCCGCGTCTCTCCTTGCTAGATAGTCATTTACCGTGATCACGTGGGCGCCTTTTTCGTCGAGGGATCGGAGGTACAGGGGACACGTCGCCACCAGTGTTTTCCCTTCGCCCGTGGCCATCTCCGCCAATTTACCTTCGTGGAGGGCCATGCCGCCCACGAGTTGCACGTCATAATGCCGCAGTCCTAAGCTTCGTGTAGAGGCCTCTCGGCACGCGGCAAAGGCCTCCGGCAGCAAATCATCGAGCGACTCGCCTGCTTGGCGGCGTTGCCTCAACGTCGTCGTTAGACTACGCAGCTCCTCGTCTGATTTAGCAGCCATCGTATCAGCTAAAGCTTCGATCTCCGCGACCCTATCAGCGTAGCCGCTCACCTCGCGCGCCTCCTTGAGCCAGCCCGGCTCGCGCGACGTGATGGTCTTGGCGTCCTTCTTAAACAAGGAGTCGAGGGTCGGCATCTGGAAGCCTCCGAGCATCGAGACCTCGGTGCGCCGGCCGGCGCGCTGCGGCGTCGTCCTGAGGGTCGGTTGCAAAGCGCAGGCCGTGGCGAGGAGGGCCAGGAGCTGCATGGTGCTCGGCGCCGCCATGGCTGCTGTTGCGCGTCGCGGTCTGGTGCTGCTCTCACCACAGCTGTGCGTGATCTTGCTCGCTGTGGTGCGCGTAGCAAAAGTCGTTGCCTCGCGTGAAGGCAGGGCACCAACTAATCAGAAATGCTTGTCTGCGCGACGCGAATGAGCGCAGGTGCGGAGCACAGCCGGTCTTTGGCCACCTCAATCTCTGCAGCTTGATGCAGCTTGTCGACCCGCACGATAGGGCCCGGCCTTTGTTTGCTTTTTCTGGTCTGATCGCTCCGCGAGACGACGGGAAACGGACGAGTGCGGCGCAACGCGGCAGTCGACCGAGGCCTGCTGAGTGCGGCAGCACAGCGCATTTGTCGCCCGCGGGAGCACAGGACAAGGCGTTTCACCCCTTGTCGGTCGTTTTACAACTCCTCTCAACAACCGGCAACGAGCCAACAACGTTCGCGGAACCACAGAGCCACAGCCTCCCACACAAAAAAAGCTCTCCACAGCACCAGTCGCCGCCGCCGCCGCGACGACAGAACAACGATGCTCTCCGTCCTCTCGGGAACAGCAAGACAGCCCTTCGCGCAGCCGCCGCGCCCGCCCGTCCAAGGCCACGCCTGGCACGTCGTGTCGGAACGATTGGAAGTGCGAGCCTCGAAGGAGGAGGACAGCCGCGTGCTCTGCACGCTGCGAAGAGGTGATTCGATAGAGGTCGACCAGGCCTCGTCGTTGCCGGACGAGTCGCTCAGGCACGACTCGTCACCTAGAGCTAGACTAGCCAGAAAACAATCATTAGGACTCAAGGCGTTGCGCGTATTGACGCCGACGCCGGGCTGGTGTTCAGCAAGCCAGTGCTGCGTCGGGCGAGCTCGAGATGTAGGACATGCGTGGAGATATGTTGTCGTGTGTCGGGATGGGGCCTACGTGAGAAGAGGCTTGGAGTTAGCGTCCACCCATGCCTTTACCTTACCGAAGGACGCCGTGTTTGAGGTGAGAGAGAGACGAGTCAATGAACAAGGTCTAGCAAGGCTCCGGACGGACGACGGCTGGATCTCGGAGGATCTGAACCCGCTGAGCGGGCAGAGAGGACCGGTAGCGGAGCCCTTGCCTGTTGCTGCTCCATTAACCTTTCGAGTTGTTTTGAGGGACGGCGCCGTCGTCCGAGAGACGGTGGAGCTGTCTTCGGCCATCGTCTCGGTGATCCCCTGTGGACGGACCGTCGAGGTCACTGCCAAGCAGTATTCCGATCATCCCGCTTTACATTGCGTACCTAGATTGCGAGTGGAAGGTCCAGCAAGGGGCTGGATCTCGCAACGACTCAATAGGGAACCGCCGCGGGACCTCGAAGTTGTGGAACTCGTGGGCGTGTCGGAGCCGCGCGTCGCGCCGCCGCTGCCGCCACCGGCACCACCAGCACCGCCGCGGCGACCGCCACGGCCGGCGCTGACGGGCCCCGAGGTCGACCTGGCGGTGGGCAACGAGTCGTTGTGCGTCGTCTGTTTAACAGATGCGCGGAATGCCACCTTCGTCCACGGCGAGACGGGCCACATCGCGTGCTGTTTGCTCTGTGCGCGGGCGCTGCAAGCTAGAGGTGATTCGTGTCCGGTCTGCCGGTTGCCGGTGGACGTCGTCATCCAGCACTTCTTCGCGTAATTCGTAAGTTTGTTTTTAGAAAAAGAGAAGGGACTAGTCGTGGTCCAGGACGAGGTTGCGCCGCGCCTTCTCAGGGTCGTCCTCGCGGGAGCACGTCGCCGCCCGCTTGGCGGCGTAGGTCTTCCAGAGCGAGAGGTTCTGCACGGAACAGTCGATGTTACGGTGCTAGGACTAGTGGGCGGAGCCCCTGGGGGGGAGACACCGCGCGTCGCCGATTCATCGGCGGCGGGCGCGGGCCGCTTCTTTCATAACAGCGTACCTCCTTCTAAGCTGAACCGCCTCGGCAAACCCCCCCGAACAATGTGCAACGTTCGCCCGTTCAATCAACTTGTCCCGCGACTTCCCGCAGGCGACCTTGGACCGCGGCGACGCGTTCGGTACCGTACATTCCAACAAAGCCAGTAGACACTCGGCCCGACCCTTGACAATCGCCACGCCCCACTCCCGGTAGATCTGGGCCTGAATCATGGCCGCCGCGTCCTCGACCGAATCAGCGTCGATCAGGCCCTTTCGGAACTGCTTGCCGGCGATCTCGTCGGCGCAGACGCGTGCGAGGCGATGGACGTCCGCGGACGCCTCGCCGGCGCTGCCGAACGCGAGACCACAAACCTCGCCGCGGCTCCTAATGGTGTTCTCCATCGGACCACACTCGACGCCCCCGACCGAGTTGTACTTCACATCCAGGTTGTGGGCCTTTTTCAGGTACTGCCCGTTCACGAGACGGGCGCGCCTATCAACCGGCGCGTTACCGCGCTCGGCCCTCGTCGCCACGGCGGCTCTGGCGCGCTCCACGGCATATTCCGCGGCTATCCGCGCCTCATCCCACGGCGCCGCCTCGGCCACCCGGCGAGCGACGGGGGCATTATCCCACTCCTCGTCGTCCGTGTCGACGGGCACCTCTTCCTGCGACGCGGCGTCGCGGAAGGTCGCAACCTTCCTCGACGCGACCTCCGGCGCGCATCCGAGGCCGGCGCCCCACGTCGGACTATAAACCTCGCACTTCCTTCGTTGGGGGACTTCGCCGTCGACCAGGATCGCGTTCTCGTACTTCGCGAGGATGTCAAAGGCGACTTCGGCCGGCGCGTGGATATAACCATCGTCGAAGAAAAAGCGTGCCATGCCGCCCTCGGCGGCGGCGTCCGCATCGAGCGCCTTGCAGGACGCGTACGAGCCCACCGAGTACGCCAACGGGAAGACGCCGTCGCCTTGTTGGCCGCCCTCCTCCGAGGCAAAATCGGCTATCTCCCCCTGTCCGATCACGATGGGCGACTTCGGCGCGAGGTGCAAGTACGCGTAGCGCGCGATACCCTTGAAGCCAGGCGTCGCCGCCAACGCGCGGATGCACGCCGCTCGATGGATCTCGTTGAACGCGTTCTTCTTATCTACTAAAATTAACACCCAGTCGGGGTGGAGCTCGAGGCTCGCGCGCAGAGAGAAGGTGAGCTTCGCGGCGCCGTCCTTCACTCCCACGCCCATCTGCACGGGGGCCAACGCCTCCGCCGCGGCTTCCTTAACCTCCGCGACGATGGCCTTGGCGACAGCGCGTCGGTCGCTATTTCCCACGCAAATCGGCCGCGGGTCGCCGTTTCCTTTGTTCAGCGCGACGAGGCGGACGGCCGTCTGCCCGTAGTACCACCAGGCCGGGAAAAGGCCGTTCGACTCGAGCCGCGCGAACTCCTTCCACAATTCCATAACCGGCTTCGCGTCAGGATCGTCGTGCGCGCGGTCGAGCACGCTCAGGTACTCGTTCTTCCAACCGTCTGGCCCGACGCCGGCCTTGCGCCGCAGCTTCGCGAACTTCACATCGGGTCGCAGCTCGTCGGCGAGCCGGAAGTCCTTCTCGAGGTCGAAGTCGACGTCCGCCTTCCTCGTCGGGTGCTTTTCCTTAAGTTTCCTATAAACCGCAGGGTTTCTCGGGTCCAGCGTCCCCTCGCTCAACAGCGCGCTGTTCGCCTTCGATAGTTCGCCGGCCCGCACGAGCTCTTCGGCCCGTTTGACCTTCGCCGCGTCGTCCTGGACCCTGTGCGACCCCGGGCCGCGCCGCTTGGCGGCCTCGAGGTCCGAGGCCCACGACGCGAGTAGCGCCGCGTAGGCCCCGTTCTCGAACATCAAAAAACGGCGGTGGAACACGGCGTGGCGGCGATTCCGCTTGCGCGCCCCACCCCCTTTAACGCGCCGTAGCAGGAATTGAGCGAGACCCTTACGCCAGAGCAAAGCGCGCCTGAGCCGGTCGTCGTCGCCGGCGTCCTCCGCGTCGATCACCCAGCGAAGCGTCTTCGCCATCGCGCGAGCCCACCGGCTAACCAGAGACCTCGGCACGCTCGCGATGCCGTGAAGCTTACAGACGAAGATGTCCATCGAGTCGACGCCGTCGATGGCCGTGAATTGTTCGCTCGCCGCCGGCACCCTAATGGCCGGCAATTTCGGGAGCGCCCTCGCCTCCAAACGCTCGGCCTTCGACATCTCCAGAGCCGCCCGCCGCGCGTCTTCTCTCCGGACGCGCGTCGTGTTTCGTACCAAGCCCCGCACCTCGGACGCGGCGGAGGATTCGCACACGCCATCGGCGGGTACCTCGTCGAGCGTCGCGCGGTAGTAGAGCGCCACTGGAACCTCGAATTCCGCGTCGAACATGACCCGTTTCACGCGCCACGATCCGTCTTCGTCGTCGAACTCCTGGCCCGCTAAGAGCCGGTCCAGGCGGTCGACGGCGTGCGCGTTGTACTCGACCGAACCCACCGACCTGCCCGCGTCGCTCGCGTCGTCGCCGTCGACCTCGTGGACCCCGTTGTCCGCGCCGGCCGCGCGTCTCGGCGAGCGCGACCGACGGGCGGCCGCGGCACGCTCCTCGGGCGTCTCGAGTAAGAGACCCGCCCGCCGCGCCCGCTCATCGGCGTCGTCGGGGGGATCGTCTGCCGCGCCCACGACCGGCGGGGGCGCCGTCTCCGTCGCGTCAGCGGCCGGCGGCGGCGCGGCCGCGGCGTCGCCCGCGGCGGGCTCGGGGTCACCCTCTCGAGGCTCGAGGCACCGCAGACTATTCCCTTGGACAAAAGCGGCCATCAATCCCCTACCAGTCGGCGATGGAGCCGCCGATCGACGGGATCGCGCCCGACTGCGCGTACGCTCCGGCCCCGTGTTCTCCGCGCTCCGCTTCTTCTTCCGCGGCGCCGCGGGCGGCGAGCTGGGATGTCCGCGAGGCGAGCGCCTCGGCGACGCCCTGCTGAAACGTTTAGGGTGTTGGGGTACCCAACTCGCGGCGGCGGCGTTCTGCTCCGGGACGCGGAACTCGGCAATACCACCACTCGGGAGAGCGCGAGGCGTCGGATCCCGGCCCCGCGCCGGATCTGATGGCGGCCGTACAGCTCCCACGTCTTCGGCCGCTCGTCTTGTATCTAGAGGCGCCGGTCTGGGCGGCGCCGTGGCCGGCGTCGACGCCTGACCCGAGTCGACGGGCCGCTCGCGACGCGCCCGCCGCGGCGGCGGCGACTGCGACCGTCCACTTCGGCTCCGACTCGCCGGTGGCGGCGGCGGTGCTCGTGTGGAGCGGGCCTCACGGCAGAGGGCCCGCAAGGCATCTGCCTTCGGCTGCCTCGGAGCATCGCACTCCGTGCCGTCCGGGTCCTCCATCACACCTTCCTTGTCTCGCCTCGCGCGTTGACGCGGACGCCCTCGCGCCGGCGGCTTCTTCGCCCCCGCCGTCCTCGCGTCCGGCACCCCGTCTACGCTCGGCGCCCGCGGGGCAGCCACCGCTGCCCCCGGTTCCTCGTCTGCCGCAGGCGACGAGTCCGACGCGTCGGAGTCGACCGCGACCGCACCGCGCTTCATTTTGCACGCGGAGCACAGATCAGCAGAATCCAGCTACAGGCATCTCGATCACAAAAACGCGTTGCAGCGCAAGCGACGTCATCTCTTCTGAACTGGATTGCTGCCCGACTTAGCTCACAAGAAGGCCAAGGGCAGCGTGTGCGCGCGGAGCGCGGGAGAGTTATTTGCACGGAACTAGCTAGCGTTAAGGCACTAGCAAGCTAAAAAGAAAAAAAAAACAGCAGCCGAGGCGGCTGATCGGCGTTGTTTGCGCGCTGGATCAGCACCAGCTTTGAATACAATAGTTACACACGGAGCGCTGAGCCCTGCGCCCCGGAAACCCTTAGATCGAGCTCTGCCAAGGCCTGGGGAGATAGCCTTGGACAGCGGCAAAGCGGCAGCAGCCGATAAGCGGCAGCCATGGTCAACAACAAAAAGCTAAAAGGCAAGCACCGCCAACAAAAAACGACGAACCTCTTCGTGCCGCCGGCCGCGCCGAAGCAGCCCGTGCCCAAAAAGTACGGCCTCGACTACTCGCGCTTCGACGTCGACAGCGACGACTCCGACGTTGAGCGCCAGGCGCTCGCCGCGCCCGAAACATTGAGGAGGGGCCGCGCGCCGCCGCCGGACCCGAAGGCCGTCCGCGATTTGGAACGCGAGCTCGGCGCCCACGTGTCGTCGCTCTCCGCGGCCGAGGCGTTGAGTGCTGCCCGAGCCGCGGAGAAGGAGATGGACAAGCTCCGGCGCCAGCTCCAAATGACGGCCAAGGTGTCGACGAAGAAGGCGTCGCAGCGCGAGACCGCCGCGCGCCGCGCCATCGCCGAGGCCCGGGCCGAGCTCGAGGCGGCGCAGCGCGAGGCGGCCGACGCGCGGGCCAAAGCTATGGAAGCGGCCGAGAGCGTCTCGAAACGCAGTAGTGACGTCGAGGCGGCCCAGCGCCGAGCTAAAGAACTGGGCGAGAAGTGCAAGGCGGCGACGGCGGCCATCGACCCCGAGCAGCTGCAGGCGGGGCTCGCCCCGGACGCGCCTTCCGTGCAACCTGAAAAGGAGGTTTCGTATGACGGCACGATCGACGTCACCTCAACAAGGTTCGCGGGCCGCGAGGTCGCTCTGACCATATCGCTCGACCCGCTCCCGGACGAGGACGCGGGGTTCGTGGTCACGCTGCGGGACGCGGCGTTTCTGGACGAGGAGCCGCTCGCGTCGGAGTACGTGGAAGAGGACCTCAAAATATCGCTCTCCGAGGCCACGGCTGCCTGCGCGCACTACAGGCGCCAGGGCGACAAGCGCGCGGCGACGCGGTCGACGTGTCCCTCCCCGACGGTCCTGAGCTGCCGCCTCGAGACGCGGGCCGGTACGATGCTCTGCGAGGCGCCGCGCGTCGTCCGCGTCGACTGGGCCGCGAAGGAAGCGGCCGTCTGGGCCGCGCCGTCCATTTCCGCCGCGCCGCCGCCGCCCGCGGCCCCGAAGGCGCCTCCAGCTGCCGCGTCGGCCACCGTCGCGCCGCCGCCTCCCCCGAAGGCCGCGGCGGCCGTCGGCGGCTTCGCTTCCAAAGCGACCCGCCAGGCCCTGGCCCGCGCCGCGCCGCCCGCGGCGCCGCCTGTCGCCGCGCCTGTGCCTCCGCCAACGCCGCCGAAGCCGGCCGACCCACCGACGCCGCCCGCGCCGGCCGCCGCGCCGACAACAACAAAAACCAAAGAGCCCTATACCTTCGCCGGCGGCCGCGTCGAGCACCTGCCCGGCATCCGGACCTTCGTGCTCACGCTGCCCGACGGCCGCGGCGAGCTGAGCGTGGACGGCGACCGCGTCGAGCTCGCCTCGCCGACCACGCGCGAGACGCTGCGCCTGCCCGCGCAGTTGGAACCAAACAAATGTCAGGCGTCCAAGGTCAAACAGGACGGCGCGAAATTCCTACGCGTGCGCCTGCCGTATTCTAGATTGAGACGGCTCGCCCCCGGCGCGCGCGACGCCGAGGCCGCCACGGTTATTTTTGAGGACCACGGCACAATTACAGAACCGCCGGCGGCACCGGCCTGTAGGGCCTGCTCCGCGCCACTAGCCCCGCGCCGCGAGGCGACCGCGCGCGTCCGCGACGGCGACCTCGAGCCCGACGAGGTCGCCGCGGCGCTGTCCTGCGACACGGCCCAGCCCGTCCTGCAGAGCGCGGCGACCGTACCTATTGATGGAGAACGCTTCGTCGGGCGCTGCTCGATCCGGCTCTGCGGCGCGGACACGTCGCTCCTAAAAATCGGCGCGAAGACGCTCGAGGCGCCGCGGGGCTGCCACCAGCAGTGCGGCGGGCGGCTGGCGCGGCGGCTGGCGTGCCAGGCGTGTGGTACTCATGTTGGGTATGTTTTCGGCGGCGCCGACGCGGCGTTGTACCGCCACCGGCTTTTGGATGATGATGCGTCAGCTACTGCGTTCGTCGCGTCCCTGCTCGCGCGGGAGGCCTCGGCGTCGAACGCGACGGCGTTTCGGTTAGTTTCCGGTCCTCAGTCGCTCGGCGTGCGCGTGCTGGCGACGGGCGGCCACGCGGCGGCGCTGGGCGCCGCGGCACCAGGTTCCGTCGTCGCGCTCGCGTCCACGCTCTCGTGCTCCTTCCGCCGGGACGTGGCGCCCGCGAGCACGTTGCTCGACGTGGCGCTGGAGGCCGACGAGCTCGAGGCCGTGGCCGCCGAGCTCGAGGCGGCGAAGAGCGGCGCGGCCGACGGCGCCTGGGCCCTGGCGACGTGGGCGCCGGCCGGCTTCGCGGACGCGGTCGGGGGGTTTTAACTTCTTGTGGAATTTTGACGCCTGTTGTTTTGTCGACGTGGCTTTATGCGCTCCGGTGAGCTGCCACACCTCCGTCCTCCGCGCGTTGAACCCTGGCGCGCTGCCGATTTGCTAGCGGTCTGTAAGTCACTAGAAGCGCGTGAAGCGTGTGCCTCAAAACGCCTCCGCGTTGCAGCTACACGCCAGGAAATTAGGCCAGAGACTGCTTTTTGATGCCACGACGCGTGCTTTGAAGCATGTGCACGAAACTCTAATCGTCGTGCACCTGAACCTCACTGCACCTTGGGGCCTGACTGCATCGCTTAGCATCAACGCCGCCGACGCGCACCGGCATGGCGAAAAACGTACAACAAAGCAGTGCTGGACCGATAATCAGCTCGGGCGAAGAATCGAAGTCCGACAGCGACGCGACGGACGGCGAGCTCCACCGCACCTGCCGCATCTGCTACAGCGCGGAGTTCCAGGACGGCATGGGTGCATTCCTGAGACCGACGCCGTGCAACTGCGCGGGCAATCGGAGTGCGGTGCACGAGACGTGCCTGAGGAGGTGGCAGACGATCGCGCGCCGGAATAGGCAATGGGCGGCCGGCGCGGTCTGTCATGCTTGTGATTCCCCTTACACCGTCAATCTCGTGGAAGCGGGCGAGAAGCAGCCCGTCGGCATTTTGGGGGGCACGGGTTTAGTCGGACGAGCCTTAGCGGCGGCTCTGACGGCCCACCCGATCTACTCGCTCGGGCCCGTCCTCGGCTCGCCTCAAACTGTCGGGTCGAAGCTCGCTGATGTGTGGAGGAAGAAGGAGCAAGCGTTGGAGGACCACTACGGGAGTGCGATCTGGCAGGCTAAACCTTGCCCCACTAGCTTAGAGGGAGTCAAGGTCTCGAGCGTGGAAGACTTGCTGCGATCGAACGTGAAGTACGTCATTAGCGCCATCGCGCCGTCATTGGGCCACATCGAGGACGCCTTGCAAGAGGCGGGCATTGCGGTGTTCTCCATCAGCCCGCACGCGCGGCAAGTACAAAGGAACCCGTTAGTCGTGCCCGAGGTGAACGGTGATGCGCTGTTGCATGCTCTCTCAAAAAGTGTGGAAGATGATGACGAGACGATACCGCTCGTGAAGAGCCCGAATTGTGTGAGTTGCGGTGTTTCCGTCGTCCTCAAAGCGCTAGATGACGCGTATGGCGTCGTCGGCGTCTCGATCACCACCTTTCAAGCGCTGAGTGGACGGGGCGACGCGAAGTACGATCCTGAATTAGTGGTAGGTAATGTCTATCCTCTGAGGAACACGGTAGAAAGGACGGACGAGTATCAAAGAAAAGAGCTCATGCGCATCTTTCCTCTCCTCAAACGGTGCGCGGTCTCGGCTCATAGGGTCCCGGTCCAGAACGGCCACTTTGTTGATTTAAAACTACAAACAAAGCGTCCCGTAACTACAAAGGACGAGGTCAAGAAAATACTGAGGGACTTTGCGCCGTTAGCTGGCTTGGGACTGCCGTCGATGCCGGACCGGCCCATCGTCGTGCTGGATGAAGTGGGCCGGCCGCGGCCGAAGCTCGACAGCGACTACGAAGGGGGCATGGCGGTGTGCGTCGGAAATGTTCACACCAATGATGGGTTCTTCGACGTGACTCTCAGTTTGTGCGTCAACAATGTGGTCCGGGGCGCCTGGGGCGCGGCGTTGCTGAATCTGGAGTTGTATGATCTCCACGTGCGGCCTCTAATCGCGCGCGCAGCCGCGAAGCAGCGCGCGGCCGGCGGCACGGCGCGCGACGCCGTGCGCGAGGCCTCGGCGTTCCTCGAGGAGAAGGTGCGCAAGAAGCCGTCGCCGCACTGGGACGTACTACTAAGGTGGGCGTCGAGCATCGACTCCGCGTCGTCGCTGCGGGAGCGGTCGGACTCGGAGATCCAGCGGTTCGGGGTGGGGCCCTGGGAGGACGAGTCGCCCACGTGCATCGACACGGCGATCAAGCGGCCGCCGGCGCCGCCCGACGTGTCGTCCTGACGGCGCGGTGCCGTGCCTTAAGTCTATTTTGTTACATCGGTTAGACAGGGGCTCGGGGTCAACAACACTGGGGGAGGGGATGTGAGGGGTCGCCTACGCCGCGGGTTGAATAGAGAACGCGTGGAGCATGCCCAGGTCCGCGTGCGAGAAGATGTGGCAGTGCGCCAATGAAGGCCCGTCGAAGTCGCTCGCGCGGAAGCGGATCGTGACGTTGCCCGGCGTCGGCAGCGTGATCGTGTCGCGCCAGTCGCCCACACTATAATCGACGCCGTCGCCGTGGGACGTCGCCACGACCTGGAAGTGGTTCGTGTGGAGGTGGAACGGGTGCGTCGTGTCCTGCGGGACGACCTCGCCCGGCGCCCCTTTGTGCATGTTAACAATGGTCCACTCGACGACGTCCCCCACTTTTACAGAACCGTCGCCCTGGACCACATCCAACGCATAGTCCGTGTAGCCGTTCCCGTCCTTGACGATGGAACCGCGCTGGACCATCTCGAGGGTGGCCCTTCGGTCCGGGGTCGCCGCGAGTAAGGAAGGTATGTCTGGTGTGGAAGGGAAACGCGGGTCCTCTCCTGAAACATCATCAGTATCCTTCGTGACCACCTGAGACGCCGTCGGTCTTATTTTGATGATCGAACCGCTGTACACGTCCGAGCCGGAGCCCAGATAGGCTTTTAACTCATCAGAAAACGCGGACTTGAGCGACGTTTTACGCGAGCACCGCACGTAGACGTCCGCTCTAGATCCGGGTGCCAGCACTAATGGTGATTCACGAGTTAACTGGTCGCCGCGCGGGTCCTGCAGCGTGTAGCCGTCCCGAGCAACCACAAAGGTCTCGCAGGCGTGCTCGTCCTGCAAGTGCAAAGCCAGCACGTCGTTCGTCCCGGCCTGGATTAACCTAAACCTAACCCAGGCCTTCGCCGGCGGTCTCAAAGTAGGAATCCGTAATCCATTGACCGCGAAAAAACTAGCATTGAGCGGTGCCTTGAGTTTGTTGGCCAATGCGAGGGCCATGCCGTCCGTCGACCCCGCGCTCACCTCCTTTCCCCTCACAACTGGTAGCTTCGAGCCGGACGCGTAGGACGCCCAGGCGTAGTTCCGGGCCTTGCCCGCGACGAGGTTGACCTGTGTGTTTTTTCTTTCGTCGCGCGGCGGCAGCGGCGATGGCGTCGACGGCGCGTCGAGGGCGCGAGGGCGTCGTACGGGTGCCGCGTCGACCGCGCGGCCAGACGTTACGGCTCGGAGCGTGTTTGTGTGTGTTTCGACGGCGCATGATAGTCGCCGCAACAAAATGAGGACGCCGGCGCGGACCTGCGTCATGAGCAGCACGACGTCCGGCGGGAGGCGCCGGTGGTCCTTGTCGTGGACGATCAGCGCCCCGGCCATCCAGCCCGCCTGGAGCGACGAGCTCCCGTGGCCGTGGGCGTGGTACCAGAACGTGCCCGCCGGGTGTGTTTGGGGCAGGTGGTACACATACTTTTTGCTAGAGCCGGGCGCTATGAGTGTAAAAACGTCGTCCTCCCTCGGCGACACGTGCCAGCCGTGCACGTGCAAGGACGTCGTATTGGGTCGATGCAGGCCGGTCATGAGCGCGTCGCCCGGGGCCTCGGGGCCGAGCTTGTTTTGTAAATCCACGGTCAACGTGTCGCCCGGCTCGACGAGTAACGTCGGCGCCGGGGCTGTAGCACCGTAGCGCCGTGCAACAACTCCAAAGTTGTCCGTGCCGACATCAACAACTAAGCGCTGCCTCAGTCTCCCCGCAACAGATCTTTTCGCCTGCGGCTGGGGCAGGCCGAAGCGCACCGTGCCGACGGGCGGTGGCGCCGTGGCCACCATCGCCGCGCTCGCCACCAATGAAATGACAATCCCCAGCAGGATGGCGGCGCCGCCGCAGGTTCTTAACAATGCTGCTCTTTGCGCCGGCGACGAGTAGAGCGTCTCCGGTTGTTGGCTCGGGTGGCGGTCGACGGACTCTCGGCCCAGGTTGAGCGAGGTGTAGGTGGTGCGGTCCGGGGTCGTGGTTTTTTGCTCGTCGGCCATGGTGCTCTCGTCGTTGGCGGTTGAGCGAGGCTTCTCGTCTCTATTTGTATGCGCCAAGTCAGTGTCTGAAACCAGTGGCGCTGAGGGCGCTTCGGTGGCGGCGTATGAGGTCTCGCTGTAGTTGTGCGGTTATCAGTGGTGCCGTTGACTGCAGAGCTTCAGCGCTGCTTGCTCTGACTAAAGTGCAAGCAGTGAACCTCGACGTTCAGAGCTGAAAACGAATATTGCCCTAGCCCTAGCCTCTGCTTAACCGACGGGTTTTTGCGCGCGGTCCTGCGGGACCCCTCCCCGCCCCAGGGGACTCGTCGCAGAGGTCGTGCAGCGATGTGCGGGAAAAAAAAGGGAACCGCCGCCGCACAACCTTGAGTCTGCTGAACGCGGACGCGAAGGCGCTTTGCTTGAGACCCGACCAAGAGCTAGTCAAGGTATTTGGGATCCCGCCGCACCGCCGCTCCGTGGAGTCGTGCCCGAGTGCCGCCGCCAAGGCCGCCCCCGAAGTCTAGGTATCCTCGTCGCCGCGCGCACGGGGACCTGATGGGGAGTCACGAAAGACACACCCACCAAATATCCCGCACGACACGGCAACGGACCCGGGCGGGCCGACACAAGGAAGCAGCTTGAATTGCTGGGGTGAGTCAACATCGCCAATGAAGGCCCGTCGACCCGTTGAATTGCGAGGTAGCCGAGGATGAATCGCCTACTTGCCCAACATGTCATAGTCGCGGTCCGCGGCGGCGTTGCCGGGGCGGCGGGCGCCTGCGCGGCCGACGCCGACTCCGGTGCCGCGCGCTCGTGCTGCGCCGCGGCAGCGGCTCGTCTCTGCGCGGCCCGGATCGCGGCCATTTTCTTTCTAGTGTGTCGTTACGCTAGCTTTCTCAAATCCCGACCAGGCTACTTTGTCACCAGGACGGCCAGCGGTCAGTTGAGAATCGCATAACTCCGCCTCGCGCTGCGTGCATCGCTCCGAAGCGCTCGCGCATCACTGCTTGTGGAAAAATAGCCTCAAACGAGAGATGGTGCAAACGCGCCGGCGCGCGCGACAGCGCGGCGCGGCGCTGCTGCGGTTGCCGACCGACGTCTTGCATAAAATAGCCACGCATACCGCGGCGCCGGGGCTCGTCGTCGCCGCGGGGACGAATTTGGAAGCGCGGACCGCGCTACGCAAAGGCACGGACGAGGCCGAGCGCTCTCGGTTCGGAGGCATCGGGATGACGGTCCGCGAAGCAGAACGGGTGCTCCGGACTCGCTATCCGCACATCTTGGGCGAGAGCGACTTGGCGTCTCGAAGGGCGGCCGGTCTGGCGCTCACGACGAGGTCCAATGTAAATGTAGTGGATGGGCCCCTACTGGGAGGAGAGCCGGCAGGAGGAGAGCCGCGCATTTACCAGGGAATGGTCGAAGCTTTGCTCGCGTATGGCGCAGAGCCCAGCGTGCCGGAGGACTCAGACTTTGGGAACACCCTCCTGCATCTTGCGTATGTAGCGGACGACCCGGTCGCGCTCGCGCGGCTGCTAATCGCAGCCGGCGCAAATATCAACGCCCGCACTCTTGCTCCAAATGGCGCAGGCTTGACGCCGTTGACCTGGAGCATAGAATGCGGGGAGGGACACCAACCATGTTACGACGTGGCGGTCTTCTTAATCGAGCAAGGCTGCGACGTCGTCCAGGCCGAGGCCGATTACGCGTGTCAGTACAGCAATGGAAGTCTCGTCGACCTGTTGAATGGCTTCGACAGAACGGTAGAAAACAGGCACCTCGTGGATCTGATCACCACGGCGCTCGAAGCGGCAGGACCGGAGCGCCGCCGAGCGGCGGATGAAGCGGCGCGTCAGTATTCCGCTGCGCACAACACGGAAGACTCGGAATATTATTGACTCGGATGGCGAGCTGATACGATAGGCGGTGGCGTAACAACTGCATGTGTATTATGTAAGTACACTAGACACGACACACAACAATATTACCCGTTCCGCTCCTTGTTCAGGTCGACGAACGGCGCGTCGACGTCGTCGGGCGCGACGAGGCCCGACCGCGCGGCCGACCGCCGGATCGCCTCCTTGACGCCCTCGCTGACTTCCGCGCCCGTGTCGAGCGCGCGCAGGCGCTTCTGCTCCTCGACGCCGTCTAATAGATTGGCGTAGTCGCGCGCGCGCCGCCGCAGCGCTTCTAACGATGCCGCGTCGGCGGCGCTGCGCCGGTACTCCTCGCGCAGGTAGGTTTTCCAGATTGAGTCGCGCGGCCGCGTCGACGGCCACTTGTTCAGGATCCTTAGGATGGTCCTGAACTCGGAGAGGGGTGAGCTCATTTTGCTTGTGTAGCGCAACGGCCAGCAGATGGCTTGCGCAGCCGCGGCGACGACGTTTCTTAGGAGCGATGCGCACAAAATTGGCGCGCGTACCGCAGCGATGCGAGAGCCGTGTCGTTTTTGGGGCGCTCGACGCAGCTAGCGTTTGTAAAGGCACTAGGCAATCTAAAAAAAATTAATTGCTCAAGAGTCAAGATTTGCTCAGATATTCTCGTCCGCGTGCGCTGTACCGCCAGCTGGTGCAAAACAGAGAAAAGCAGTGCACAGCGACTCATTCGTGCGGCTGCCCCCAGGGCTGCCACGAAGACAACATCATGCGTCGATGAAGCCCCTCGTCCTGCTGCTGCTCGCGGCAGCCACCGCCGACGACGACGTTTCTGGTTCCTCGCGACTTGGCGGTACGGCGGCGATCGGCGGTGGTACGACGTTTCCGGTGACGAGACCTGCACAAAATGTGTCGGCCGCCACGGCGGCGATCGACCGCTGGTTCCAGTTCCACACGAACAACGAGAGCTACGCGCCCAAAGCCTGGACCGTCACCAAGCCCGACGACGTGCCGCGGCCGTGGCACGAGATCGGGGCGTCGAGCAAGTCCAAGACCGTGTATCGAGCCACCGTGAAAGGTAAATCAGTGATAGTGAAGGGCCGGAAGATGCGAAAGAATGGATGGACGGGCGACGCGAGACACGACCAGGGGGGCGGCGTGCTGTACCTGGAGATGGTGTACCTCGAGGCGCTCCGCGGCCGACCGGGCATCCCCGAGCTGCTGGGCGCGTGGTGGGACGGGCCGCACGTCGTGCTCGTCGTCGCTGACGGCGGCGAGGCCATTGGCGAGGGCCCCCCGGGCGTCGGCACGGCCCCCAACGTCATGACGGCTGCCTTCGACGCGCGCGCGCGAAACCAGCCGCTGGCGCTGGCGAGGTCCATCCTGGAGTGCTTCGGCTCTTGGGCTTTGGATTTCTTGCAGGACGACCTCAAAGCCCAACAGTTCACGATGGATGCACATGGCACGGTCTTCATGGTCGACGGCCCGAAGGTCGCGCCGGACCGGCCGCTCGGGCGGGCCATCTGGCGCGCCTGGGGTCCGCCCGACGTGAGGGAGAGCAAGTATCCATTCGTTGCGCACTCGTGCACGAGAGACGCGGACTGTCCCTTCACGAAGGAGAGCCACTCGTGCCGCGGCGCCGGCACGTGCGAGCCCGGGGCGCGCGGCGCGCCGGAGGCGCGCGGGGAATGCCGCGAGGATGTCTGCGTGCGGCTCTCGGAGAAGACGCACGTCTACGACGTCGCCAATCGACCTTGGTTGTTGCCTTACATAGCGGCCAAGGCCGCGGACCCGGCCGCGGGGGAGTTCCTGCGGAGTTTGATTCGCCTCGCGGGGCGCGGCCGGCCGGACGACCGACCGTCGTTCCGGGAGCTCGTGGACCGCATCGACGCGTTCGCGAAGGCGCCCGTGCCGTTCAAGCCGGGCCCGAAGGCGCGCTTATACGAGTCGGCTCTTATTCAAAGCAACGACCGGCGCCGCAAGGCGTTCTGGGACTACGCGTCGGTGTCCTTCACGGACCTCGGCCACGCCGGCGGCGTCCTCGTGGACGGCGTGGTCCAGCGGCTCTGCGACGACCGGGGCCTGGCGTGCTGGCAGTCCCAGGTCGACGGCCACGGCAAGGACGTGCCCGTACCCGCGCACCTCGGCGAAGAGGTCGTGGATCGCACGAAGAACAAGTACGGGCCGCTCACGGCAGAGGACGCGGAGGACTCCGGGTCCCTCGATATTCTGGATGGCGAATTTCCCTTCAACGTCACGCGCGTGCACCAGGCGTTGCCGCCGAAGGTCTTCGCGTTCACGGTCGTCGAGGACGCGTGGCGCGTCGTGGAGTCCTTGTACGTCGACGGCGGCCGCGCGGACGACCCCGACGCGTTCGTCAACGCGTCGTTCCCGCACGGCGTCCAGCGCCACGTGCAGCGGCTCGCCGGGCTGCAGTTCGTCCCCGGCTCCGCGATCACGCGGAGCCAGTGCGACCGCGCGCTCCGCAACCTCGACGAGTTCGATTTAATCGTAGACGCGGCGTCCCTGGCGACGGGCGGCCTGCGCGACCTCGCGGCGGTGTTGCACGGCCTCTACGACGTCGAGGCGCCGCGAGTCGCCACCGTGAAGCCCGTCGGCGACCTGTCCGTGGCGCCATCACTACGAGCGCGCGTCCTCGAGGACAGCTGGTGCCACGCCGAGGTCTACGCCGCCGCCCGGTCGAAGCCCGCGTTTCGTCAGGGCGGCTTCTTCCGGGCGCGCGATGTGTGAACAGTTCACACTCCCAATCTTGTAATTGGGTGTGTGAACTAATAAATACTTAACAATATAACAATCACCGATCGTCGTCGCGCTGGCACAATAATGGCGCCGTCCGCTGCCGTTCGCCATCTCGTTCGCCGCGGGGCCAAAACCCGTGCGAAGCGAGAAACATGGCTTCACAACCTGGAACGCGTCCGTAACGACTTTGCAACGGATGCATCCATACGCCGCGAGCGAGGCTGAGGCACCGGTGTTGGGCAAAGGCCTGCAGCTGAAGCCAAGACAGCGACGCTGCAACTGCATCGCAAACGCTCGCACTGCTCCTCGGTTGCAGCAGCGAGTCGCATTCGTGCAACAGCGCGCCAGGCGAGCAGGACACGCCTGCAACCAACGCATTGCAAGGACTGCACATTGCAAGCCAGGCGCTGCATTGCAGCACGCCATCGACGCACGATGATGCAACGAACAGTAGCGTTGCTCCTCTGCGCCTGCAGCGTCGCGCAAGAGACGGCGACGAAGGAGCCGCGCAAGGTCGAGTTCGAGGCCGTCGTGAACGAGGAGGGCGGCCGCGCGGCGTTCTCCTGGACCGAGGGCGAGGACGTCACCGAGAAAGCTACCCAGTACTGCAAGGAAAACACGAAGGAGGAGCTCTGGGAGCGCTGCATTAGTGCGGTCAAGCAGCAGGTCGCGGCGTCGCTCATGGAGGCCGAATTGCCCGCCCTCGATTTGGAGGTCCAGGTCGCGGAGGACAAGACCGCGACGTTCTCCCACGTTGAGGGCGGCGATCTGCGGCTGGAGGCCCACACGTTCTGCAGCGAGTATGTCGCTGAAGATAAGGTGCCGGTGTGCGCCCATCACTTGGTCCAGGGCGCGGTGCAAAAGGCCCAGCAGCTCGCGGCCGCCGAGGAAGGCGGCGCGTCGGCGGCGGACGCGTCGGCGGGCGCGGGCGGCGCGTCGCAGGACGCGGCACCGGCCAAGACCGCACCAAAGCAGGACGCGGCGCCGGCCAAGACCGCGCCGCCGCCGCAGAAGCAGACCAAGTCCGCACCGGCCAAGACGCCGTCGGACTGGGCTCGGTTAGTAGGCCCGGCGCTCGTGGCGCGGGGCGGCGCCTCGCTGAGCGCCGATGCTCTCGAAAAGAAGAAGAACGTCGCGTTCTTGTTTGCCGCGGACTGGTGCAAACCTTGTAGAGATTTCGTGCCCAAGCTCGTCAAATACTACGAGCTGGCCAAGCGCAAGGGCGACGACAAGCTCGAGATTTTGTGGGTCTCGGCGTCGCGGTCGCAGGAGGCCTTCGACGCGTACCTGAAGGAGATGCCCTGGCCCGCGGCGCCGTTCCCGCTCGCGGGGCGCCTGGTCCAGGCCTTCCAACAAAAAGGCCACGCGAAGGGCTTCCCGACGCTGTGTTTCATGGACACGAATGAAATAGGGAGCGTGATCACCTGCGACGGGGTCCAGAAGGTCATGGCCGACGAGTACGGGCTGACGATGCCCTACCGGTCGCCGATCCAGAATGTGAAAAGGATGGTGCAGGCCGTCGCGGGCGTCGTGAAGGCGCTGCTCCGGGCGTTGGGTGTGGGGGCGGCAAAGACTAAGTAGTGTCGAATCGTGTTATTACCTCCTGAGGTAGCGGCGGCCGGCGAGGAACGCCACCGCGGCGACGAAGGCGAGGGCCGCGAGCGCCAATTGCTCGGACGACGCGCGGGCGTCGGCGAGGCGCTCTCGCGCTTTCGCGTGTTCGCGCAGCGACGACAGCGCCACGCTCGACGATCTCCGCGAGGCCGTGACGACGCTCGAGGACACGGAACGGATCGTGCGGCGCGTGTTCGGCGGCGCGCACCCGACCACAAAGGTGGCTGAGAAGTCCCTGCAAAACGCGCGAGCCGCGCTCCGCGCCCGCGAAACGCCGTCGTCGCCGGGGAGTTCCTAAGTTCAGATAAAACTAAATAATACACAGTCAATAAACTTACCCCGGCACCGGCGCCTCCGGCACGCCCCCGGGCGCCGGCGCCGGCGCACCAGAAGCGGGAACGACCTTGGGCGCCCGCAGCGCCTGCTTCACGCGGCGCAGCATCTGCCTGTGGTTCAGTTTGCACACCTTCTCGCCCCTCAGCGACCGGGACAACCTATCATGAAGCCTCGCCTCCATCGCCGCGACGGTGTCCTCGATCTCGCGCGCGGCCACGACGGCCTCGGACGGCGGGCCCGCGAGTTCCCGAGCTTCGGCCTCTTTTCGCTCCTCCTCCAGACGCGCGGCCTCCTTCGCTGCTGCTATAGAAGTGCGCGACATCGTCAGTCGGCGCGACAGCACGCCGACCATCTTCGAACTCATAACAGCGCTCTTCTTTTTCGGTGGCACGTATCTGGGCGGCGCGTTCACCTCGCAGAGCCATTCGACGAACTGCCGGTCTTCGAACGCGGAGTTGGCCCTATTATGAATCGAGTCCTGGCCTGGGGGTGGATGCCAGACTTCGTACTTCTCGGGCTCGGGTTCCGGCTCCGGCTCCTCCTCTTCTTCTGATTCCTCCGTGAATTCGACGGGAAGCAACCGCCCCGTCGCCGGCGACGTCGGCGCCGGCGGCTGGAGATGTCTAGCTTTAACAGCGAGGAGCGACACGCCCCGGCAGCACAACAAGTAACATTCCTCGTCGGCACCAAATAGAAAGTCGCAGGTTATTGATGTAACTCGTCTTTTCGTGTGGCGCTGCAGCACCCTTACGACACTATCGATCGCGTCGCCCAATCGACGGCGGAACTCGCCCCCAACAGGGACAGCTAAACCCGCGTCTCGCAGTTGCGACGCCGTGCCGCTCGCCACGCTACCAATAACGGGCGGCGCCTCCTCTTGTAACAGGGACTCGTTCTCGAGGTGCTCTTTCTGGGGGGCGCCCCACGGCATCCTTGCCGCAGCTTCGTCCTTCGCGTCGAGCACGGGGCCTGGTAATAGCGATTCGGGGCAGTCCTCGCACGTCGGCGTTTTCAGTTTTGTTCGTAGTTCGACGGACGTCAGAATCGGTCGAGGCCGTCCCCGCTCGTAGGACTGCGTGAAGACGCCGGCGCCCTTGCAACATGTTGGTGGTGGTTCATACCGTTGCAGCGCCACGACCATGCGCCTTGCACTGATAGCTCGCTCGGAGTCGACGGCCCAACTCCCCAAATGTTTGTTGTCGTTCGCGCGCTGGTGCTCGAAGCAGCATAATATTTCAAGTTCTTGGGTCGTGAGGCCGTAGCGTTTCAAAGAACCGCTGCCGTCGTCGCACCAGACAATGGCCACTTTCTTCTTCCGCGCTAACTCCGACGCTCTCCGAGCCCGCGTCGCGTTCCTTATTTCCAGGTCGCGCTTCGGGCCGAGCGCCCGGAAGACGGCCGGCCAGGCGTCCTTTCTTGAAGGCGTGGGCCTCCTCTTGAGTATGCCCTGCGGCGTACACCCCAACCAATCCGTGACCACCCCGTCACTGATAAAAATCGTCTCGACCACGCGCAGCGCTTCATTCGCATCGGCCGCTGATGATAAACCGTCGCGGAGCCATTTTGATGCGGGGCCCGCATCAATCGAGGTGTCGCGGCGGACGCCGTGCAACGAGCCGGGCGGTAAGCGTGAAACGATGCTCGGCGTCGCGCTCGCCGTGAGTTCCGAATAGGTCGCCTTGCGCGCGAAGGACACGCGGCCGCGGTCCGTCTTCGTGGGGGAGGGGGGCGCGAGCATGGTGCACTGTGTGTGCCAGGGGGCAGCCAAAGCTGCTACCGATGCTACAAATGCGAGTGGTGGATGGCGCTTGACCAAGTATTGCTGCCCGCCGCGTCGATGGCGTGCGGCGCCCGCTCGTCCCAAGGGCAGCGCCGGGAGATGGCGCGTCCCGAGAGCCCGTACGTCCTCTCGACGGCGGCACTTTTGCCGCCCGACGAGGAGTACGGACGGGGCGGGAGGACTCGCTGCGCCGCGGATACGTAGCGCAATATACATACTAGCTAGGCGATGTGATCATCCGGTGTTTCAAACGGAAACGAGCGCACTTTTACGCGCCGGGCAGCTTGTGGACGCGCCTTCGGTGATTGCGAGACGCGTACCGCGCCGCGTGAGCTGCTGTGCGGTGACGCCGCCGCCAGAGCCACAACTAGCTCCCCACACAAAAAGAGCCAAGCAGCACAAGTTTGCTCAGGGACGCTAGACGACCCCGTGCGCCGGCGAAGTAATACAAGAAAGAAGAACGACCCAAGCAGCGCCGCGGCGCCGCCGAGTCCAGGAAAGATGGACCCATCACAATTGGGCCCCGACCACGACCCGAGCAAGAAGGGCGAGCACCTCGAGGACCCCATGATGGTGACCATGGACGCGAAGGCCCGCGCCGCGCAGGAGGCCGAGCTCAAAGCCATGTTCGCCGGTGTAAAATCAGCGCGGAGCGAGGCGACGGAGGCGACGCCCGAGGCCAAGGACGAGGGCGCCGCCGAGGCCAAGGAGTAACTAGTGTGTATTTTCAGAGAGCTTAGGAGGGGGGAAGGGTCTACTGCGCCGCAACAGCAGTGTTCGTCGCGTCGCCGAGCGCGTTCGAGGGCGGCGCCGGCAACCCCGACAGCGTCGCCGCGAAGGCCGCCGGCGAGATCGTGATCGTCTTCGTCACGTTGTGCGTCTTGTAGACGCCCGTTAATCGGTCCGCGAGCTCGAACATGTTGTTTCTCAAAGAAATGATCACGAACTGCGCCGACGTGCACCGGTCCTTGATGTAGTTCGCAATAATGGACACGTTCTTGTAGTCCAACGCCGCGTCGATCTCGTCCATGACGTAGAGCGGCGTGGGCTTGTAGTGGTGCAGCGCGAAGACTAGAGCTAAGGACGACAGCGTCTTCTCGCCACCGCTCAAGTTCGCGATGTGCTTCCAGGACTTCTTCGGCGGTCGTACGCTGAACACGACGCCCTCCGAGAACGGATCTAAGGAGTCGACTAACTCTAGTTCCGCGTCGCCGCCCAACGTGATCATCTGGTACATCTCCTTGAGCTTTAATGTGATTCTGGCAAATCCCGCCATGAACTCATCTAATCTTTTCTTCCGCAAGTCCTCGAGCTTCTCCCGACAGGTGTTCCTCACGTCCGTCGCCTTCTCTAGCTCCGTGAGTCGCTCCTGGTACTCGGACTCCTTCTCGCGGTACTGGCGGATCGTGTCCAGATTACAAATCTTCTTGAGGCGGTCGCGCTCTTCTTCCAGGACCGCTATATCATATTTAATTTGCTCCTTGTCGGCGCTCTTCAAGGTTTCCGTATCTAGTGAAGGCAGCGTCTCCCAGGGCCGCTCGTCGGTCTCGGGCGCGGGCGGAGGGGCGGCAGCCGCCTCCGGCTCGGCCGGTGCGGCGCCGTCGCCCTCCTCGGGTACGGGCGGAGGCGCATCAGCGTCGGCGTCGGCCGGTGCCGCGTCCTCGTCCATGGCGCCCTCCTCCGGCACCGGCGGCGGAGCGTCCTCGTCCATCGGCGCGGCGCCACCGACTAACGCCGCCTCGCGCGCCTCCTCCCGCTTCCGAGCATCCATCTCCTGGAACACTTGGGCGAAGTCCCGCACTTCCGCCGCGTGCTCCGCTCGCAATTCCTTGAGCAACGCGTCGCACTGCTTCTGTTTTTTGCCGTTGTCCTTCAAGGCGCGCGCGTAGTCATCCACTTGATTCTGGATGTCCACTTCCACGGCCTTGATGGCGTCGGCGTCCTGGGATAAGGTTTCTAATTCAGCCTTCTTCACGGACAGGGCGTTCGCCGCGCTATCACAAGCTTGCTGGGCTTGTACCTTAGCTTGTAAGACCTCATCCTTCTCCGCGGCGATTCGCTCGAGCTCCTCCTGCGAGCCATCGACATCCTCCTTTAATCGCGTAGCATCCGCGTCGGCCTTGTCGTAGGCTTTTTTGGCCTTCTTGAGGGCCTTCTCCGCGGCCTTCACCTGCACGGCAATGCTTTCCACTTCGTTGGACGCGTCGTCGGCTAATTGTCTGCAAATTTCCGCCTTGGCCAGAGCTTTTCTGAGAGGGTCGCCGCCCGCGTCGACGACCGCGGCTCGCAGTTCCTGCACCTCGGCGTCGACGACGTCGAAGGCCTTCTTGGCCTTGTCTCTGGACGCTTCCAAGGTTCCAAGCTTCTTCTCTAAGGCAGCACACTTCTTTTTCGTCGCGGCATCGACGACGGTAGCCTTCCGCAACGTCTCGAGCCGCGGCTGGAGCTGCTTGCACGTCGCTTCGACCGCGCCGATCTCCGCTTCCAAGGTCGGCATCACGAGATCTTCTAAACGACGGATCTGCCGTTCCAGGTCAGCCAACGCCTCCTCCGCTACTCTCACTTGTTCAGAGGCCTTTTCCGCGTCTTTCGTAGCCTTAACACAAGCCTTCTCCAAGGGAGGTAAATCTTTTTCCTTGACCTCGTCCTCCTGCGCGGCACATTGGGCGATGGCAACAGTAGCTTCGCCGTCCAACAGCATCCTCCCTTGCCGCGGTTTGCCCCCACCTCCTGACATGGTACCAGAGGTATCAATAAGTTGACCCTTCGTCGTGACGACTCTCCACCGCGAATTGTCGGGCCGATAGGCGAGCTTCACGGCCTCGTCGAGCGACTCCGCAACTAGTGTATCCCGCAGCGTCATCGCGAAGGCATCGGCGTACTTCGGGTCCGAGATCTCGATCAAGTCAAGTAGTCTCGGAGCGTTATCCGGCGTCGTCGGCTTTCCTTTGGCCTTCTTCACCTGATCTAACACTATAAAGTTCGCCCGGCCCAAGTTTTTGGCCCGTAAAAACTCAATGCACTTCTGACCCCCGGCAGCGGTCTCGACGACCACATGATCGAGCATGTCCGCCGCCGTCGACACGGCGACGTCGTACTTGGGGTCTATCGAGCCTAGGTCGCCGAGTCGGCCGCACACTCCACATGACGAGAGAGACCCTTTCCTCGCGGCCTTGAGGACCTCGCCGACCACACTATTGCTGGCCTTGTTGTTGCTCTCCTTCTGGCGCTGTAGAAGTGCTTTCGCATCTTCTAACCGCTGGAGGGCCGCATCCCGCGCACTTTCGGCCTGGCGCCGCTTCTTCACGAGGGACCCGTCCTCGCCGAGCTGCTTCTCGTAGGTCGACGCCTTCTTCCGCAGGTCAGCCACGTCCTTCTTCGCTGTTCGAAGCTTCTCTTCCTTACCGGCGCGTTCCTCGTCGGCCGACGCGAGCTTGGCCTCCACGGCTTCTAGTTCGGTCTGCGCGGCCCGGGGGCCGTCCAGGACCACGTCCAACTCATCTTGCACTTCGCGCACCGCCGCTTCCGCCTCGGAGAGCTTCTCCGTCAACGGCGCCAAATCACTGGAAGTTTTATCGTCAAGAGCTTTTTGCGCCGAGGCCGTCTCGGCCGCGCAGGCCTCCCGCACCCCATCCAAAGCCGCCTCGGCCTCGTCGGCCTTGCGGGACATGACCTCAGCCTTCTTGGCGCACCTAGGTTGCTCCTCTTCCAACTGCTCGCGAATGAACTCCTCCTTCTCCTGAATCACGGCCTGCTCCTTCTTCCTCGCGGCCTCGGCCTTCCGTAGAGCTACGACTCTATGTTTCCGCCCTTCCGTGAGTTCGGCGGCGCGCTTCTCGGCCTCCGTCGCTCGACTCGACGCCTCGTCCAGCGCCTTCGAGGCCTCCGCATAGCTCGTCTCCAGCGCTTTGGCCTCGGCGACGTCTCCTTGTAAAGACTTTTCTACGGCTTTGCGCTTCTCGCCTTCCTCCTTCAATCGCTGCGAGAGCTCGGCGTGCCGACCCTCAACAAGAGCAACGTTCGACGCGGCCTCGTGCCGCGACACCTGATATAACAAGTTCCGCTGCCGCCTCAACGCGTCCTCGGCACCAACAAAGGCCTCGGCCTCATCACGAGCAGCTGAAAGGGACTCGCGCTCCTTCTCCGTAACTTTGAGACGATTCAGCTTCTCCGTTCGAGCTTCGCAGGCCTCGTCGACTTTTTGAGAGGCCGCCTCGATGGGCTCGACGTAGTTGTTCGACCCAATAATGTCCTCCAAATATTCCAACAAACCTTCTTCATGAGGCGAGGGGGCCTTGGGCTTCATCATGGCGATCTGCTCGACCTCGCCCTGGAGGATGAGGAAGCGGTTGTTGTCCAGGTCGATGCCCTTCCTTCGGAGCAACGCGCCGACTTCCTTGAACGTGGCAGCCTTACCATCGACATCATACTTCGACTGGTTCGAGCTGAAGGCCGTCCTCGAGACGACTAACTCACTCCCTTCGACGATGGTAAATGAGTCCGGGTCGGCGCCGTCCTCGTCGAGCACGTCGGCGAAGTGCACGGATACTCTAGCACTATCTAGGTTCGGGTACTGTTCCGAGCGGTGGATGAGTTCCGAGACTTTGTTCAATCGCAGCTTCTTGGCGCGCTTGCCGAAGACGAAGAGCATCGCGTCGATGACGTTGGACTTGCCGGACCCATTGGGCCCGACGACACTTGAGAAGCGCTTGTGGAAGGGCCCGATCTCCCTCACGCCTCCATAAGATTTGAAGTTCTCGAGGACCATCTTCGTGATCATCAGGCGAGAAGCCGGCGCGTCGCCCATGGTGGCGTCGGCGTCCGCCATTGGTTGTTACGTTCGTGGTTTGCGTCCGCGGTTCTTGCGCGGTGGCGGCAAATGTGACTGTCGGCTTCCGCTACCGGTTTCTTTAGCGCGGCGACGGCGACAGGGGCTGTGGTCGTCCGCTACGGGTCGCTGTTACGCTCGTTACGTCGCGCGACGGCTTTTAGGGCGTCTGCGCGCTCGAGCTAAAAAAGCCGGTATAGACGCTACCGGCGTAACAAGCTGCGGCTGCGTCCCAGGAACAGGTCTCCAAGTCTTCCGAGCGCTGCACGAGAGGAGTGATTACGCTCGATGCGGCTCAGCGGCCCAGCGCGGAGCTCAAACTGCCTGCACTTCGGACGAGCTAGCGCGCGCAAACACACTAGGATGACAAACAGCCGGCCGGTTTCGACTCTTAGAGGGGGCTCCTCGCCGCCCGAAGACTCCTCTGTTTCTCGGAACGCGTCCCGCTCAAGGCAACCAAGTCACCTTTGTCTGTAGATGTCTGTGGGCAGCACCGAGCTAAAATCAGGCTGCGTTCGGCGCACCGGTGGCCTTAGATACGTTTGAACAATGCCAGACGTCTGCCACGATCCAACCATCCAGCTCTGAAACTCCGGTGAGCCGTGGCACCTTGACTGCAGAGGCAGCAAAGGCTGCAGGAGCAAGAGGCTGCCAATCAGCAGCCATGCCACCGAGACGCCGCCGCGCGCAGCAACCGTGCGTCGTTTGCGCACAATTCCTGCGCCCAGTGACGTTCGAGGAACCGGACGTGTCCTGCGACGGGTGCTCGAACGACGCCAGGATTGGGCACAAGCGCGCGCCCGTCGCGCACATCGCTTGCATCTTGCCTGGAGGCACGGACGACGACGACGACGAAAAAAAGGGCATGATCCTAGATCAAGACGGCGACGGCGTGACGACGTGGCTGTGCCAAGGATGTCGCCGGCGGACGATGGATCCCGAGGGCGCTCCGGCGCCCGCCGTCGCCGCCCCGCCTTCACCGGCTCCCGCTCCGCCGGCGGCCGCGCCTCCGCCGCCGCCGGAGAGCGCGCCCGAGCCGTCGCTCCCGCCGCCGGTCGCCGCCTCTCCGCCGTCGGGCGAGCCGGCCGCCGAAGACGCGTCGTTACCCCAGGACTTCATATGTCCGATTACCCAGGCGCCCATGGTCGACCCCTGCGTGTGCGCGGACGGTCGCTCGTACGAGCGCGCCGCGATCGAGGCGTGGCTCAAAGGGCACGACACGTCGCCGCACTCGAACGAGCCGCTCGCTGACAAGCAGCTGAGACCAAATATCACGCTGCGAAACGCGATCATCGCGTTTCAGAGCCGAGCCGAGGTGCCGGCCCCAGCCGCCGCCGAGCCGGCCGTCCCGCGGTCGCGGTCACGCTCGTGCGGACGGCGGCGGCGGTCACGGTCGCGCTCACGCGGGCGGCGGCGGTCGCGCGGGAGGCGTCGGAGGAGCCGGTCGCGCTCGCGGCGACGACGGTCGCGACGGCGCCGCTCTCGATCGCGCTCGCGCGAGATGCCGTGGGGCTCGCAACTCGCCAACCCCGCGCTCCAGCGCAAGGCGCCGCGGCGGCACCGGTCGCGGTCGAGGGGATAATTGTTCTGTCTGTTTTAAAGCACAAATTACACAAGCCTCTTGGGGGAGAGGCGCGGCGGACCGAGCTGCCGCCGGGCCGCCGCGTCGGCGACGGCCTGGTAGTCCGCCAGGACCGGCGCCGACGACACACCGAGCGCCCCGAGGAAGTGGCGCGTCGCCGCGAGCGTCCCGACCTCGCGCCAGGCCGTCGGGTGGGAGCGCAGCTGGCGGCCCTCACCCTTTGACAGCTCGTCAACAATATCATCGTCGAGTTTCGCGCGACGGCCGGGCAGGCGCGCGTTCAGTTTTTGCGCCTGCTCCCACGTGCCGTCAATGACGACGACGTCGACGGGTCCGGCGAGCGCCGACGCCGGCGCCGCGTCGTCGGACGGAAATAGCACGACGGCGTCTCCAGCTTCCAGCGCCGCGCGCATCTCGGCCTCCGTGGGCTGCCCTTTGAGACCCGCTACCACTAGGTGCGCCTCGGGATACGCCGCAAGGATTATTTTCGCCGTGTCGACGGCCAGTAAAACCTCCTTGTGGTGCATGTACACGTATATCCGTCGGACCGCGGGTCCCAGATCATCGAGCGGCCTACAGCTGTCGCAGACGCAGTGTGCGCGCTGCAGCCAGCAGCGCCTGCGGTAATGATAAAGTAAGGCGCACGCCGGCGGGACAAGCGATTGCCGATATCGAAGCGACGGTGCGCTCGAGTTCAAGGAGTCTAAATTTTTGTCGACAGGCTTGCAATTCCGGTGAATCATCAAAAAAGGGGTTCCGCATCGCGCACTTACGAAGCGAGTTTCGAGACGCGGGCCACGCGCCGACAGTCGCCGTTGCGCGCAAAGGAGTCGAGCCGCCGCCGCAGCCGCCGTGCAATCGCCACGGACTCGCGCTCGGCGGGCGGCAGCGCCTCGATCGGTTGCGACGTGCTCGCGACCGCTGCGTCTATTGCGCGCTCGACGGCATCGAGGGCTGCTGAGTGCTGCTGCTGCGGTGCGAGGGCTGCCGCAGCGGCGGCGTAGAGCAGGAAACGCATTCAGCACAGGCTCACAGCAGCCACGAAGCCCTCGCAAATCAATCTTCACTGCTCATATCGGCCCGTCACTGCTTCAATATAAAGGACTCAAAGAGGCTCGGTGCTTGCTAGTGTGTCTTACAACACGCTAGCACCGGCTCCAGCTCGGACCTGAGCGCAGTCGGTTTTGGTGGACCAGGATCACAGCGGCTGTCTCTGTGTTCATTTTAACCATCGCAGCCCAGCAATTCGGTCATCAGCACGCCAACATTAGCTCAAAAGCTAAAACCGCTTCCACAGCGCATTTGACCACCCACCATGTCCCAAAGCGATGGCGGCGAACCGCCGCCCCCACCCTCATCAGAAGATTCCGCCGTCCTCGACGCCTGCGCACGCGCTGCGGAGCAGTATTACTCGCCGCGGCGCGGGCGGGCGAAGACCATCGATGGCGAGCTGCTCCAGGCGATGCGGAAGGCCATCTCGACGCTGCCAGAGACCGCGACGCGTGCCGCGCGACGCAGCATCACGGGCGACCCCGAAATGCGCATCAGAGACCGCGCGCGCGAGGCGTTCGTGCGGCCGAAGCGACCGAGCGTGGTCAGGGCGGTCGATAAGGCGCTCTTCACGGGCGCGGTGGGCTGGATTTTGCTGACCGAGTACGTCGTCTTGTGCTACCCGAAGCTCCTAGGGCTATTGTACGTCTGCACGATGACGCCGCTGCTCATCTATCGTGCGATGGACTACTACTTCGTGCGCCACTGGACGTACTTCATGTTTGACTTTTGCTACGCTCTAAACGGCCTGGTCTTCTCGCTGATCCTGCTGCCACTTGACGCGAGGAACTGGGGCTCGTGGCAGCTCTTCTGCGACCAGCGGCCGGCGGCGTGGGGATTCCCCTGCGCGTTCGCGCTGTGTAACGGGCCGCTGCTCGCGGCGGTGCTCGCGTGGCGGAACTCGTTCGTCTTTCACAACCTCGACAAAGTGACGTCGACGGCGTTGCACGCCGGGCCCCCGCTGTGGACGTTCGTCGAACGGTGGTGCACGGACTCGCAGTACCCCGCGGATGTCGACCTTGTTAGCTGATACGCGATACCGATACTCTTCTACGGCGTCTGGCAGGTGCTCTACATCGTAAAAACGGAGTTCATCGACGCGGCCTACCTCGAGACGGCCCCGGAGGAGGTCACGTCGCTGCGCTGGCTGAGTCGCGACGAAAGCAACGGGATGAACCGGCTCTGCAAGTATGTTTGTGTGAAACTCGGGCAAATGGCGCCGGACGAGTCCTTCGACGACGCCTCGCGGAAGACCAAGCTCACGTTCTGGGCGGGCCAGCTCGTGTATACGGTCGTGACGCTCGTCGCCACGCCGTTGCTCTGGCGGTACAAAGCCCTCCACGCCCTGTGCCTGTTCTCCATGTTCGCAACCGCCATCTACAGCGGCGCCTCATACTACATCGAGGTGTTCTCGCGGCGCTACAACGACCAGTTCAAGGTGTCGTGACTGTGTAAAAATGTAATAGTATGAGGGTCAGGCGGGGGGTGTGCGGTCGCGCAGGGAGGCGGCTAGGCGGCCTAGCTCTAAGCAAAAAAATAGCACACACACATTAGTTCAAAACGTTTCATCCTCCGGCGATGCCAAACCCTTCATCTTCACGAGCTCCCGCTCCCGCGCTGCCAATATAGTCGACACGCGCGCGAGCTTGGCCTTGAGAACTTTGTTCTCGGCTTCCGACTTGTCGAGGCGCTCCAGGACCTCTGCGGCGGCAAAGAGGTTCTCGTCCGGCTCGGACCGGGCGAGCGCGTCCTGGAGCTTCCGTTGCACCTCGCGGAGCGCGGCCGTATCAGTAGGCGCGGATGGCGTCGACGGCGGGATTTCGGGTGACCTGGGGTCCGCGGCGGCCGTGTGCGACCTGCCGCCGGTGGCGGGGAAGGACCTCGACGGCGGCGAGCACGGCGACTCGGCGCGCGGCGGCAGGCGCTCCGGCGACGCGGCGCCGTCGTCATCGTCGTCGATCGGCTCAAAGAAGAGCGTCCGCGCGGGGGGCAGCGACTTCCCGCGGCGGCGGGCGGGCGTCGCCGAGACCACTACCGGCGCCACGATGAGCCGCTCGAGGTCCGCGATGGCCTCGCGGACGCCCTCGCGCGCGGGCGGCTCCGGCGGCAACACTTCGTGTGGCGCCTGTAGCTCCGTCTGCAAAGCGTCCATTTGCTGCCGATACCGCGCGACCAGCGGCGACGCGCGCGGCACCGGCGCCTGGACGACACGCGTCGCCCGCCGTGCGAAGTGCAAGGTGTTCGTCGTCTCCTCGCCCGCGTCCGGCGCCACGGTGCAAACGAGCGTAACGCGGCCGGATAGCGCCGGCCGCAGCAGCCGCGTCAGCTTCGAGTCGCGGTACGGCACATATCCATGACCGTCGGCCAGCTTGGCAATCACGAGCGCCAGCGCGTGGAGCGACCGGTTGATGCAGTGGCCCTCGGCCGAGGCCGTCGCTTCTGAGCCAGCGAGGTCCACGAACGTAAGGATCGCATTGTTCGCTAACGTGAGTGTGAGGATCGCGTGCGACCGCGACGACCTGTCGTTGTACGCCGTCTCCCCGACGCTGCGCCGCCGCTCGCCCCGCGTGATCGCGGCGAAGACGGCGTCGACCGACGCGACGTCCACTTCGCGGCGGCCCACCGGGCCCCCGTCCAGAACCCTCAAATCGTCGGCGTCGCCGAGCAGGTCGCGCACGCGCTCGTTGTAGCTCTCGACGTAGGACACGCGGCACCTTTGATGGGTCTTGAAGACGTCCACGACGGCGCGGGGAATCAGACCGGGCGACTCGGGCGTTCCCTGCATCGTGTGCGTCTTGCCGGACGCCGTCTGGCCGTAGGCGATGAGAGCGCCGCTGTTGCCGCGCAGCGCGTCGTCGACGAAGTCCTTCGCGACTTGCTCGTAGACGGCGGCGTTGTCCGCGCGCACATCAAAGACGTCGTCGAAGCGGAAGACACGCGGCGCGCGCTGCTGCGAGGCGTACGCGTCCGCGCGCGGGCACTCGACGACGGCGGCGCCGTCGACGCGCCAGGCGGCCACACCGTCGGCCGGCCGCAGGCGCACGCCGACGCGGATGCTGCGGCGGCGGCTGGCCATCTATGCGTCCCGCATGATTGCACAAGCGCACTGGCCCTGTTCCAGCTGTCTCCAATTGGACACAGCACGCCCCCCGTGTTCAGGCTGCCCGAAACGCGTCGCCGCGCGACGAAGGCCGCCCTGCGTCTGCGTACGCCGTCGACGCAGCGCTGGTGATGCGTGCGGCTGCCAGCAGTGGCCCAAGCTTAAGCGCTTGCGCTGCAGAGGCGGCTCGGGTTTTGCGGCGCGCGCGCATGGAATGAGCGACTCTCTCTGCGGATCCCCACGCCGTCGAGATAAAAAAGGGGGCTACGTTCGTCTTAGGGGGGGTGCCCGGCTCAAATCTACTCCGCGGCGACGGCCTCCGTGTTGCCGATGACGCTCATGAACATGTTGAAGAAGATCTGGATCGTGTTGATGTACAGCAGGCGCATGTCCGAGGGCACGAAGGCGAAGTTGATCGTGTGGGCCGGGATCCACGTCATCCACGACCCCTTCACGGCCGTGAAGACGTCCTGGCGGATCTTGGCCTCGATGAGGTCCGGCGTGCCCTCGAAGACCATCATGTAGGAGAAGAACATGACCATGAAGACGGGCGCCCAGCACGTCTGGTCGATCGCCACCTTCGCGGCCACGGTTAGCGGGTCCGTTCCCTTCAATTTCCCGTCCAGAAAGTTGTAGAAGAAGTGGCCCGTCGTGCCGTGCAGCAGGAAGCCAAAACTGGCCATCTTCACCAAACGCTTCAAATCGAAGTCCATTTTCTCGATGAACAGCTGCGTGAGGACGTCGCTCACCGCAAATCCAATACCCGACGTGCAGGCCTTCGTGAAGATGGGCTTGTCGTCCAGGGCCTTCTGGTAGGAGTCGAGGACGGCGTCTCCCTTCGGGACTTCGACGGCTTTCACGGCCTTGACCTTGCTCTTCGGGGCCGTGATGGCCGCGGCGGGCGCCTGCGGTTTGACGAGGGTGAGATGCGATTGCAGGCGGGCGTGATTGCGCGCGTGTGACTGCAGACGAGCGCGGCGTGTGCGTGCAACGGCCCAAACCATGCAAACCAGTGCAAGCGCTTGCGCGCGTCGCGTGCGCGGTGCCGCCCGCACTCCTCGCGTGTGGCGGCAATTGTCATGCGACGCGCGCGCCGTCCGTGCAGCGCGTGTACATTGGAGGTGTGTGTAAACAGGCAAGGATATTGCCCCTGTTGCGGAGCAGACGCTGCAGCACGCCAGCAGCAGTGCGACGAACAGTGCTCGCATCATTCTTGTTGCACAGCTGGTTATTGGTGGGGAATATGGAGGCCTATATGGTTCAGAGTGCAGACATGCGCGAGCGGCAAGCTTTTCAGCCACAGCCCGAAGCGATCATTGACCAGCCCGAAGCATCGTGTGGGTCCCAACAACAGCAATAACAGGCGCGTTTCGTGAACGCTCGGGCGTGCTAGTGCCTTACAGGACGCTAGCTTTTTTGCTGATTCGAAACCGCTGTTTTTGCAGCCATTTCTCACGTAAACTTGTAATTTGCGCGTCGAACCCACCAAGAGTCTTGCTCAGCCAATCTTAAAGTTTAAAAAAACGCCGCTTCCTACGCATAGGAGGCCAAATACTGAGGCACTCAGAAGCTGCAGCCAAGAACGAGCGGCGCCGGAGACCGGAACGATGCTCCAAACCAAGCGCCAGGCCCTCGTCGCCGCCGGCGCGATATCCACGCTTTTAGTAGCGCGCGAGATCCTGCGGCGCGTCGGCCGGCGCCTCGTCGAGGCCGTCGACCCCGTCGCGCCGGCGGCGGCCGAGGCGCGGGCGCTGCTCGAGCCGCCGTTGACGTGCGAGGACGTCGAGGCCTTCGTCCGCGAGACGAAGCCGACGACGGAGGGCGCGGCGAAGAGCGTGACCTGGGCGACGCGGGGCCTCCGGCGGCCGACGGAGTTCGCGGTCGTGTACATCCACGGCTGGGCCGCGTGCCGCCAGGAGATCGCGCCGACGCCGCAGCTGCTCGCGCGGGCGCTGGGCGCGAACCTGTACTGCCACCGCCTCTCGGGCCACGGCCGGCGGCGGGAGGAGAGCGCGCCGGCGTCGTCGCCGGACGGCGACATTTTATTAAGGGAGGCGACGCCCGGGCGCCTGTTCCGGGACGCGCTCGAGGCGCTGCGCGTCGGGCGGGCCCTCGGCGACCGCGTCATTTTGGTGGGCGTGTCCACGGGCGCGGCGCTCTGCACGTGGCTCGCGGCGACGCAGGCCGGCGACGACGTCGCCGCGCTGGTCCTCGTGAGCCCGTGCTTCGGTCTGGGCCATCCGCTCTACCCGCTCCTGAAAATTCCCTTCGCGGCGCTGCGGCTGCTGCCCGCGGTTCTATGTAGGCCGCTCCGGGCCGCGGCGATCGCGCTGCTGCTGGGGCGGACGAAGCGCGTCTTCCAGCGCGGCGCCGAGCACGCGCGCTTCAACGCGCTCGTCTACCCGCAAGCGGCGCTGCTCCACCTGCTGGACGTGCTGTTCTCGCTCGAGCGCGTCGACGTCGCGCGCGTCGCCGCGCCGACGTTCGTGGCGCTCAACGAGCGCGACCCCGTCATCGACGTGGCGCGGGCCGCGGCGCTCTTCCACCGCCTCGGCTGCGGCAGCAAGCAGTTCTTCTGCTGCCCCGTCGACGAGCCCGACGGCGGCGACCCGCACGTGCTCGCGTCGCAGATGCTCTCGCCGGCGTCCGTCGACGCGATCGCGGACGCGGCCATCCTCTTCGTCCGCGCGCACCTGGGCCGGGGCCACGGCCTCGAGCGGCGCCGGAGCGGCGCCGAGCTGCGGCGCGGCGCGTCGTACGGGCCCTTTGGGAGCTTCACGGGGCTCGACGGCCTGACGCGGCCGTTTCCGTTCTAGTAGTTTACGTGATTGTGCATAAGGTTACTAAAGTTAGTTGTCCTATCTATGGCATACTCGCCCCTCGATAGCGTGCAATAAAGGAACCCACAAATATAGGCGTCCACTGAGATCGACTGTTCACTCCTGAAGTTCCGCGCGGCCGCCGGCACAGCGGGTATTAAGCTCTGAACTTCACTATTCGGGGGTCAGTCGGAGAGGTCTGTTCTCAAAAGCCATCTGCCTAGGCCTGTATACATGTATACTATATGTATGTATATATATATACACATATATATAATATACGGATTCCTAGTGTGTCGATACGCTAGATCACCAGGTCTTGCGGCTCGCCAAAATACACCAGCGATTGACGGTGCCTTCTACCGTCCAAATGGTACATCATATCAACTCCAGCCCAGTTTTCATACACAATCGACGGAACCGGAGCCGACGGCCCGCGCTCGGAGGGCGGGAAAAGAATTTTACCAGACAACTCCCGAGTTTATGTTCGTTTCCTTCCGTTTGTTAGTGGTAGAGTCCATTTAGGCCGAATCAGCGGCCACTGAGCTATTTTAGATATTCCATTAGAGCCGCGGGATTCGACGACTTCGGTACCGCGCATTTATATGAAGGCGAGCGAAACACCTGCATCCGCGAGTATCAGCGACGTCACTATCACAATGGACCAAAACGCCGTTGTTCTATTCACGATCGACCGACTTGCCCGTTCTCCGCGGACGACGGTGCGTACGCGGGGCACTGTATTGGCCCCAGACCGGTGGTTTATAAAATAAATTTGCGTTTGAGGCACTTCGGTTACCGGACGGGCCATCCAATTGGCCTGAATGCGTCGCACATTTGATTTTTGTTACCAGAGGCTCATCGCGCCTCGTCGGTCTCGAGACCCCAAGATCTCGCTAATTTCGATTACCTGACTGGAACTGCGACCATCAGCCCGTGTACCATCACCATGGACCATGGCGCGATCATTTGTTTCATAAACGATTGACTTGCGCGGGGTCCAGATCAAGATGTTCACGTCTCGAGCGTGGACAGTCCAAAGTACCCTTCTCGTGGTGTAGATGCCATATACTTGTAGTTGACTATCGGTGGGGTAGCATGGGGCCCAGCGAGACCGCTATTACGATTCCTGGGGGGCCTCGGGTGATTGACGTTTTTGACGGGAACGGGCCGCCATCGGGCCCAAATTGCACACTGTTTGTGGGGGCAGATCGGCTCTCGGGCACGCTCTGGCTTAGATATGGTAGTGGGTAGTCGCCTGTACCGCATACGCGATCGATGAAGCAGCCTAGTGCTCCCCGAGAGCCCTGGAAGCAAACCTTGGCCTATTATTGCTAAAACAGCGCGGGCTGCTGAGAGAATTCGGCCAAGAATGATTGAAGCGGCGGCGCATGCGGCGTAGCCGCTTGCACGTGTATAGTACCGACCCTAGGCGACCCCGGGGAGACCTGTTTGACAGGGATTGACAGGATTCAGCCGGCAGGGCTGGCCTGTGGCCTCGTCCGCCTCCGCACCGCGAAACAAGAAGGCCCCCAATACGTGTCCCATTGATCTCTTCGGACCATTAGCGAATTGAAGGATACTCAAACGGCTGTGTGGAGCGTTGCCCTTGGCATCCTAGTGTCTTACAGGCCACGCTAGGCCGGCGCAAACTCCAACGACGGCGCAGTGCGCGCTGACGGGGGCTCGCAGAGAGCTCAGTTTGGCTGCTAAGCGCCGCCACTGCTCCCCGCGCGCTGCGTCGAGACAGCGGCGCGAAACGGCTAATAACAGACGACAACAGACAACAACAGCGCGAGCAAGGATGCCGCGCCAAAAAGCCGAGGCCCTGGCCGTGGGCGACACCGTGCGCCTCCTCAAAGGCGCGCACGAGGGCGCCGTCGGCGTGGTGCTGGAGAAGACGGGCGGCGGGTGGATGAAGATCCTGACGCCGCTGGGCACGGTCAAGGTGCAGGGCCGGGCGTCGGTGGACAAGGTCGACCAGGTGGCCGCCGGCAAGGAGAACGCGGGCACCGCGGCGGCCGCGTCGCCGGCCGCGCCGGCAGCGGTGTCGGCACAAACCGCGGCTCTGCTGCAGCAGACCATACCGCCACCGCCCCCGGCCGTGGCCACGCCGCCGACCCCACCGCCGCCGCCGCCGCCGGCCGCGACGCCCCCGCAGCCCGCGCGCCCGCCGCCGACGCCGCCGACGCGCGACCTCGAGGTCGCGGCGGAGAAGGAGCTGGAGCGCCAGCGCCAGGAGCAGCTCGCGCTCGAGGCGGCACGCGCCCGCAGGGCGCGGGAGGAGGCACGCGCCCGCGCCGACGAGGCGCGGCGGCGGCAGGCGGCCGAGGAAAGCCGGGCGCGCGACGCGGCAGAAGCGGCGCGGCGGCGGGCGGCCGTCGCGGCCGCGGCGCGGCCGCCCCCGCCGCCGCCGCCGCCGCCCGGACCCTCCCTGGCGACCGGCGCCGGCGCCACGCCGAGCGGCTTCCCCGCGTTCCGCACGACGACGCCGTCGCCGACGCCCCAGAAGGCGGCGCCGCCGCAGCACCGGCAGCCCCAGATGCGCAAGCGCGAGTCCTTCGCCGAGCGCTTCAAGCAGGCCCAGCGCAAGGGCGAGGAGCAGGCGCGCCGGTCGTCGTTCGAGTTCAAGCGGAGCTCCGTCGGCGGCCGCGAGTCGTGCGGCGGCCGCGAGTCCTGCGACGCCGACGACGCCTACTACGCGCGCGCGGCGCAGCGCGCGGCCGCCGGCGTCTTCGCGCCGGCGAGTTCCGCCGCGTTACGCCTCGGCAAGGCGCGGCACTACGTCGCGCTCGGCCTGCCGGCGACGGCGGCGACGCCGGAGATCAAGCGGAGCTTCCGCGACCTCGCGCGCGCGCATCATCCCGACCGGCACGTCGGCTCGGCGACGGCGGACGCGTCGGCGGAGCTCTTCAAGCGCATCTCCGCGGCCTACGAGGCGCTCCGCGACGGCGACTCGCGGAAGGCGTACCAGCGCGCGGTGCTCGCCGGGCGCGCGGACTAAGTCTAAGGTATATATATATATCATCAGTTCGCATTATTGTCGTTCGCGCGCGCCCCCCTGAGCAGGACGCGCAGCTCGGGCACCTTGAGGCCCTCGAAGGCCAGCCCGCGCGCCTCGCACTCGAGGATGAGGTCGGCCTTGCGCATGCGCGACAGCGCCGGCTTCTTCCCAGACGCGGACGCCTTGGCGGCGACCTCGGCGACGGCCGCCGTCGCGTCGGCGACGACCTCCGCGACGGCCGCGTCGTCGACGCTGTCGGCGAGGTCCGCGAGCTGTTTTTTAAGTTGCGCCTCGGACGCCTCGGCCCGCGCCAGCGCCTCGGCCGACGCCCGCGCGGCGGCGTCCGCCGACTCCTCCGCCGCCTCGGCGCGCCGCTTCATCGCATCTAGTACGGCCTCGGTCGCCTCCTGCGCGCCGGCCGCCGACGCGGCCTGGCGCTCGGCCGCGGCCGCGCGCCGCGCCACGGCCTGGGCCTCGTCCGCGAGCGCGCGCGCGCGGCTCTCCGCGTCGACGAGGCGCGTCTCGAGCTCGACGGCCGCCGCGCGCGCGGCCTGGACGTCCTGCTCGTTCGACGACGCCTCGCCCTCGACGCGGGCCAGCGCCGCCGCCTTGGCCTCGGCGGCCTCCTCGGCCTCGGCCGCCTCGGCCTCGGCCTTGCGCTTCGCGGCCTCGGCCTGCGCGGCGAGCTCACGCGCCTCGCGCGCGCGCGCCGCCTCGGCCTCGGCGACGCTCACCTTCTCCTCGACGGACTTCTCCGCGTCGGCGAGCTGGCTCCGCAGCAGCACCGCGCCCTCGTCGGCCGCGGCGAGCTCGGCCTCGAGGTCGTCGACGTAGCGCGCGAGCGCGCGCGCCGCCGCGCCGAGCTCCCGCGTGAGCTCCGTCGCGAAGGCCGCGACCGTCGCGCCCAGCTGGCCCTCGTCGCGGAAGACGATGGCGCCCTCGGCCGTGCGCTCGTAGCGGTCCGCGATCTCGGGCCGCTGCAGGAACGCCGAGAAGTCGCCGGCGACGGCGAGCTCCTTGCTGCCGTCGCTCGAGTCCGGCGCCGACAGCGCCTTGGCGCCATTGCTCGTCGTCGCTAGCCACGCGTCGCGGCCCGCGGCGGCCGTCGTCGTGATCTCCTGCGTCGCCGCCTCGGTCCGGACCTCGACCTGCTGCGCCTCGTCGGCCGCCCAGCCCTGGGGGCCGGGCTGCGGCACGATCTCGGGGAAGAGCGCGCCCTTGCGCTTGCGCACCTGCCAGCCGCCGTCGCGCCAGCTCTGCGTGAGGGCCTCGAGCTTGCCGAGCGGGTCGAAGGGCTCGAGCGGCGCCATGCGCAGCCGCGTTTTGGGGGGGGCGCGCCGGCGGTGGGGCAGCCGCGGCGCGAGGGCCGCCGCGCAGCCGGCGACGGCGAGGCAGCGCAGCATGGCGAAGCTAAGGGCGCGGGCGGAGAGGCGGCGAAGAGTGGCTCTCCCGCGAGGGTGTGATTTCCAGGCTTGCGCTCGCTGCGGTCTCGTCGCAGGCGAGGCTGTGAGGAAAGTTTTGGCCACTTCAGACGCGAGAGCCGAGGGTGTGGACACTCTTTTTTGGCGCGTTTTTGGCGGCCACTTTTTAGGCTGGGATTTCTAGTGCCTTACAACCGCTAGCCTTGTCGAGCGCGCAGAGGTAAAAAAAAGGCAGCAGACGAAAGCTCGTAGCCACAGACTGCCGAGAAATCGCCCTTGACACCCGCGCGCAGCGTAGCGAAGAGGCCGACAGTGAGGGAGTTGCATAACCAGCTCTACACAGCACACCTCTCCATATAAGAGGACAAAGTTCTGCTTAAGCGATCAGCAGATTAGCACACAGATGGCCGACGAGGCGAGCGCCGCGGCAGCCGCCCCCGCAAAAGAGGAGAAGGACTCGAAGAAGCGCGCGCGCGACGAGGCCGACGAGGCCGACGACGAAATGCCAGAGATGCCGGAGAAGTGGGCGAAGAAGGACATCGGGCGGGCCATGCTCTGGTACTACCGCGACAAACAGGGCAAGCGCCAGGGCCCCTTCTACCCCGGCCAGATGCGCCACTGGTGGACGGCCGGCTTCTTCCAACCCACACAGCTCGTGGCGCCGTCGTTCCGGGGCGAGGTGCCGCGGGCCTTCGTCAGGGTGGACCAGTTCTTCACCGACGCGCCCGCGCGCGAGGCGGCCTTCGTCGCCGCCGAGGGCGTCGCGCTCTGGCCCGCCGCGCGCGCGGCGGCCCCGGGCCCGGGCGGCGACGGCGACGACGTCTACGCGGAGACCGTCGCGCGGGCCGACGCGGCTAAACGGCCGGCCTGGCTCGAGGACTCGATCAAGCGCCAGCGCGCGGGCATCCACCACACGATCCACCAGCCCGTCGAGCGGGAGAACTACAACTAACTTGACCCGCCTGTATGTCGTAGTACTAGGCCGTTTTTTTTTGTGCGCGAGTAAAAAAAAAACCCGCCGGCGCGTCCGTTTTTGTTGCACCGTCCGCGGGCTGCCCCCAGGCGCCGCCGCCCGTCCCGGTCGCGGCCCAAACGATGGCGCAGCGCCGCGCGGACGAGCGGATGGCCGGCATCACCGCTGCGCACCGCTTCCGGCTCGGCGAGCAGCGGCCCGGCTGGCTGGCCAAGAGCAAGGCCTTCTCCAGCGTGATGCGCCAGGAGCGGAACCTGGAGATCATCAAGAAGAAGAGCGACGCGCGCCGCGCGGCGTCGGAGAAGGAGAACGCGGCCGCCCCCGACGCGGCGGCGGAGGCGCCGCCGCCGACGCCCGTCGCGGCGCCGCGGCTCGCGTCGCCGCCGCCGCCCCCGCCGCTCATGGCGCCGCAGCAGTGGGCGCCCTGGGCCGCGCCGAAGCCGACCGCCGAAGACGAGCCGGACGCCGCGGCCGACCCGTCGGCGTTCGAGCCGTTGCCGGCCGCCGCCGACGACCCGTCGGCCTTCGAGCCGCCGGTGGACGCCGAGTCGGCCTTCGAGCCGCCGGTGGACGCCGAGTCGGCCTTCGAGCCGCCGGTGGACGAACCGTCGGCGTTCGCGGCGCCGTCGCCCCTCGCGCTCGAGCCGCCGTCGCCGGCGGCGCGGCGCCGGCCCCGCGGCTCGGCGGCGACGGCCGTTCGCGCCGCGCACCGGCGCATGGAGTCGGCGCAGGAGGCCGCGAAAAAACGCAAGGACGCCCTCCTGGAGGCCGAGCGGACGCGCATCGCGGAGAAGGTGAAGGCGCGCGAGGCGCGGCGCGCCGCCCTGAGGCGCGGCCGCGACATGCTCGCGACGGTCGCGGCGGCGCGGGCCGCGGCGCGCCTGGCGGAGGGCCTCCGCGCCGCGCGCGAGCGCCGCCGGCGCGCGCGCGCGGCGACGACGCTCGCGGCGTGGCGGCGGCGAACCGTCGTGGTCCGGCGGCTCGCGGCGCTCGCCGCGGTCGGCCGGTGCGTGGGCGGGTCGCTGCGCTACGCCGTGACGCAGCGCGCGCGGCGGCGGCGGCTCGCGGCGCGGCGGCTCCGGTTCGTCCTCGAGGCGAGCGCCGGCGCCGCGGGCAAGTTCCGGCACGCGGTGCGCGAGCTGGCCCGGCGCGTCCGCGTGGTCCAGCGCGCGGCGCGCGACTACCGCGTCTGCACCGCCGCGCGCCTCGCCGCGCTGCGGCTGGTCTGGCAGCGGTCGGTCGAGGCCGAGGTCGCGCGCGAGCGGCGCGTCTGCGACGCGCTCGACGCGCGCGAGCGCCGGGAGCGGTCGGCGCTCTCGGCCGACGCCGAGCAGGCGCGCCGCGTCCAGGACCTGCGCACGGCGCGGCGGCGCGCGGCCGCGCACGACGCCGAGCGCGACCACAAGTTCCGCACCATCAAGCAGCGCATCGGGGACATGCGGACGCGGCTCCGAAAGGCGCTTGCCTGCGTGGAAATCGAAGTTTTACGGCGCGTTCGTGCTGAATCGTCGCGTCGTCCTCCACTCCACCGACGCGGCGCCTGCTCGATAGCGTGAGAGTGCCGGTTCCTCGCCGCTCGACGGAGCCAGCCCGAGAATAGCACCCGACGCAATGGTTGATTTCCACACAGGCGGACGCGCTCGTCGAGATGGGGAACGCCGCGGCTTCGGAAGGCGGCTTCTCCGGGAGGCGGCGCCGGACGACGGGCACGGACGCCGTCGTCGCGGCCGTGAAGCACGCGGTGCCGCCCCGCCGGCGCGACGCCGTCCTGAAGCGGCTGCTGGCCGACGCGCGGCGCGCCTTCGCGGCGCGCAGCGGCGGCGTCGCGCTCGAACGGGCCAAGGCGGAGCTGCACGGCGTCGGCGAGGCGCGGAGCGTCGTCAGGGGCAGCGGCCGGGGCGCGATCCCCCGGTCGAAGCTCGTGCCCGTGCTCCCGCTCTACTCGCAGGCGTGGCGGGTCCACGCGCCGCGGAGCCCGAAGAAGCCGTGGGCCGCGCCGTCGCCGCTCCCCTCGCCCGCCTGGACGGCGGTTTCCGCGGCGGGCCGCGCGGCGGACGGGCCCCTGACGCCGTCCGGCCAGCGCGTCTGGACCATGGTCGCGGGCAAGCAGTCCCGGCGGGCGGCCGCCGCGGGCCGTCGCGCGTCGCTGGCCGAGCGCGTCCAGGCGCTCTACCGGCGCGAGGTCGACCGCGCGCAGCGGCGCAAGACGGCGGCGCGCGACGCGCGTCTCGTGCGGCGCGGCGTCCTCTCGCCCTCGGCGGCCGCGAAGCCGCCGCCGTCGACGTGTCGGACGCGGCGGTCCGTGTCGTTCTCCCGCGACCTGCTTGTCGAGGAGGGGTAAGTAGCTCGCCCGGTGAAGAAACAAATAGCCGAAGGCGGCGGATATTAAAATTTACAAAAGAAGGGAAAGGTCAGGTTCGGCGCGGACGGGTCCAGAGAAGAAGGAGAGATCGACCCCTGATCATTTCCTCTTGCAGTAACACGTCAGGCCGTGCACCTGCTTGAGCGCCAGCTTCCCAGCAGCGGACGCCGCTTCGCAGAACTTGCGGCACACCTTGCGCGGCGACGCGTCGCGCACAGTCTTCTTGGACGAGTACGTGTGGGCGCCGATCGTGCACAGGTTCGGGGTGATGTAGTACGGGTGCGTCGTGCCGGCCTCGAAGATGATCGTGGGACCCAGGGCGCACTGTTCCTGGGCCAGATTGACAAGCGTCGCAATCGTGATGCCGGTGAACGTTATGCCGATCGCCGCGAGGCCCATGGGCGCCAGGGACATGACCTCCCTTAGGCCGCCGTCGAGGAGGTCGTCGTCGTCGTCGTCGTCGTCGTCGGTAGGGCCGGGGTCACCGCAGGGCATAGTGCCCGCGTAAGCGCCGACGTCGGCGCACGTGATGCCCAGGCACGGGTATGTCGACTCGATCGCCGCCTTGACGCTGTAGAAGCCCCCTTGCACCGGCGTCGCCGCTTCGATGTCTAAGCTATACCTGATCTTCTCGGCGACCCCCCAGTCGCACTCGGCGATCTGTGGGAGCACGGCCGCGGCGAAGGCCCAGGCCTCGGCCCACGACTTGACGCAACCGTCGCTGGCGGTCATGGCATTCATTCCCGCGTCGGCGACGCATTCGCCACCGGCGTTGGCCGGGTCCGCCTTGTACGCGTACTTGAGCGTGCCCTGGACGAGCGGCACGGTCATCAGCTTGCGAATGTCCTCGACGAGGGGCTCGGCGCCGGCGCAGTCAGCGGCGATGATTTTGTCGCGGCCCTCAATGAATTTGGCGAGGAGCTGGACGTTCACCGAGGCGGGGCCGGTAGAGTGTGTGGTGCCGAAATCCTGGCCACGCTTCTCCGCGAGCTCCCAGATCAGCGTACCGCGGACCGTGACGGCGTCGTGCGCCGTCTCTGCGACCAGCGACCCGGCGTAAAACGCCCAGCCCTCGTCCCACGCGTGCGGCGCGCCGCCGGTCGGGGTCCCGTCGTTGGCGTAGATGTCGCCATCATAGCAGTCGCCGATGGCGTCCTCGAGCTCGTGGAGCACGTACATCCAGACCGCCTGGTAGTTGGCGCCCTTCTTGATGAGCTGGTTCCACCCAGAGGGTTTGACTGTCGCGGAGTAGTCCTTCGTGATGAACGTGTCTGCCCACGCCCAGTCGTTCCAGTAGCCGGCGTAGATCGGGGGCATCCGCTCGCCGTAATTCCCACCATCCGCGCCGGTGAGTTTGTCCGAAGCGTAGTTCTTCGTCGCGAAGCCCTTGAGCGTGCGGATCGAGGTGAACTTCTGGGAGTTGCCGAGGGCCTGAGTCGTGTCCGTGCACCAGGGCGTCGTGTCCGAGGTCATCGCCGCGTCGACGTCGGCCTGCGAACACAAGCCGCCGCCGCCGTTCTCGTAGATGAACATGGCCTCGGTGATCCAGTTTGGGTTGATGTCGTACTCGCCCACCCTGATTTCAAGCTCCTCCATATCGAGGTCGATCTTCGCGTGCGGCCCGACGTCCGTGGCCGTCTGGTAGCCGGCGAGCGTCTGCCAACCCCAGGGATTGGGGTCGTCAGCATCGCCCTCATCGTCGTAGTATGAGCAGTCCGTACTTGTTTCCGCGGAATGGTCGCAGCCGGCCTCGCACAGGCAGCAGCCACCGTATGTGTATCCCGGAGCCAAGTAATCCCCCGTGCAGTCCGCCTCAGCGACGTTACACGTGATGCCATGCGTGCCGTCGGCGTTATAGCAGGCGCCCCCGTCAGCTGGGCCATACTCGGCACCGTGACCCCCTCCTGAGCCTTGCGTGCCGTCGGCACCGTAGTAATTACTGCTACAGTCCGAGCCCGTCTCAAGCGTGTGGTCGCACGACGCGTCGCAGTGGCAACAGCCACTGGAACCGCTAATGTAGCCCGGTGAATACCAGTAGGCGCCCATGGCGTCGCAAGCCGCGTGCCCGACGTCGCACGTGACCTGGTGCGTCGTAAAATCGTAGCACGAGCCGTCGCTCTGCGATTCATCGGCGTAGTCTTTCAAGTAACAGTCCGTCCCCGTTTTGGCCGAATGGTCGCACGTCTCGTCGCAGAAGCAGCAGCCGTCCGAGTCGAGCGCGCCGGCTTCGGACCAGACGTTCGGGGAAGCGCATTGGCCCGCCGTCACGTCACACGTCACTTGACCCGTTGCGGCGTTTTGGCAGCTCCCCGCGTTCCTGTCGGGGTAGTTGCAGGTTCCAGCAGCCGCCGTCTCCAGCGAGTGGTCGCAGTTCGAGTCACACAGGCAGCAGCCGTCGGAGCCGATGTGGCCTTTTGCGTACCACGTATTGCCAACTGCCTCGCACTCTGATTGAGACAGTCGTTCGGCTTGAGTCAAATTGGAAGACCAATCGTATGCCCAGGGACGGAAGCAAACGGTGATTTGCGTGGTCGGGTCATAGCAGGCGCCCTGGCTCGCATACTGGCGGGTGCCATCCCCGACGATGTCGAGCCGCCGCGCGCCCGCGCAGGCCGCCACGAGAACGAGGAACCGCATGGGCAGCCGGCTAGCCGAGACCGCGTGAGAGCAAGGGCAGCTCAGCGCCCACACCGCGGGCGTGGAGGCGACGGGCAAACAGGTGCGAGGCCGCCCTTTGGAGCAGCTGGCAAGGATTGGCGCTGCCAAAAACAAGGCCCGGCGGCAGGAGCGCACGTGCGGCTAGCAGAGGCCGGCCCGGTTTCGCACGCATCAGCGCGACCCCCGCATGTTGTGGTCCCCGCGCCGGGACGGCTCCGGCCGCGCTCGCGTCCCGGAAGCGGCGCGCGGCGTCGGGCGGCGGCGTCTCCTCCGCCCGAGAGGAGTCTCCGGGCCGCGCTGCGCGGCCCGGCGGAGGCCCCCCGGACGAGTTCCGAGGCACCCCCCCCCTGCGCTGCGCGTAGTACGCGAGGCGTCCGTCACGCCGCGCGACCAGCTTCGCGTTCGTCTCGGGGAGCCCGGGGCCCGGTATGGACTCGCGCGGCCCCGAGAGGGACAGGATCCCCGGGAGCACATGCGGTAGTACTTGCGCGCCGCGCGCGCGCCAGGGGCGCGGGGCCGAGGTCTCGGGTTGTTGCGAGCGTAAAGCCGGCGGACATCTCGCCGGACGCGCCCGCGGGGCCGGGCGGCTCCTGAGAACCGTGGGTGCGCGCTTCGAAAAGACGCTAGCATATCTGTACATACTAGTTCCAAGCCAGCAGGAGATGTGGTATAAGTTCGGCGCTAGAGGGCAGTAGCCCCAGCCGATCGCTGCCATGAGCTCTAGACCATCATGAGAGTGCTCGCGCCCTGGCGGCAGCGGGCTGCCGTCGCGCCCGGCGGGGCGGCGGCCGAGGAGGGGCAGCCCCTCGAGGTCGCGCGCAAGTCGGCCGCGGCGGGCGCCGTCGACCCCGGCGAGGCGGCGCAGCCCCTCGAGGTCGCGCGGAAGTCGGGCCGGTCCGGCGACCTGATCGAGGAGGCCGGCCTCGTCGCCGCGCGGCCGCCGCCGCCGCGGTCGCGCGCGCGCCGGGCGCTGAGGGCGGCGCGCCGGCGCCCCCTGACCATCGCGACGGCGGCGGTCGTCGTCGCGGCGCTGGCGTCGCTCGTGCCCGTGATCTGGCTCGCGGCGCTCGCGGCGCGCGGCCTCGGCGCGGCCGGCGCCGTCGCGCGCGTGACCCTCGAGGGGCGCGACGTCGTCGTCGCCGTCGACGCGAAGCCGCAGTTCCTCCGGTCCACGCTCCACGAGGTCGTCGTGACCGCCGCCGACTGCGCCGTCGATCTGCGCTTCGCCGGCGAGGACTTCGCGCGCGCCGGGCGCCTCTCGGCCCAGCCGGGCCGCGCGTGGCCGCTGGTGTCCGCGCGCGAGCGCACGCGCCGGCGCGTCGACCTGCGCCTCCACCGCATCGACTTCGACCAGCTGCGGCGCCTGCACCGCCCCGAGGACCTCGCCGGCGCGCGCCTGGTCTGCGACGTGCGGACGCGAACGCGGCTCTGGCATGCGCTGCCCGTCGAGGTGCTGCTCCGCGGCGTCCGCGCGTCCTGGCGCGGCGCCGGCGCCGGCGCCAAGGGCGCTGCCGACAGCGCCGGCGCCGACAGCGCCGCCGCCGCCCCCGGTGCCGCCGCCGCCCCCGGTGCCGCCGCCGCCCCCGGTGCCGACGCCGACGCCGGCGTCGTCGCCGCCCCCGAGACCATCGACGCGACCGACCCGATCCGGCGCGTCGCGCGGACGCTGCGCGAGGTCGTGCGGGAGCTCGCGCGCGTCGAGCCCGAGTGGCGCGAGGACAGCGCGGCGCTCGCGTACGCGCCGCCCGCGTTCGCCGTGGCGCTGCCTCCAGCGGTCGACCGCGTCGTCCTCGCGGTGCCGGCGGTCGCGGTCGACGCGCTGCTGCCGGCGCTCAACGAGACGGACGCCGCGGCGGCGGCGGCGCGCGTCGAGCTCGCCGCCTTCGAGGTCGACCTGCGCCGCGGCGCGCTGGGAACCGCGTGCGCGAGCCCGCGCGCCGCCGCGTGCGGGCCGCTCGTCCTGCGCGCCACCGACGACGACGGCCGGGCGAAGCGCGCGCTCAAGCACCAGCTCCTGCGGCGCGAGCTCCGGGTCCGCACGCGCATGGACGCCGCGACGTTCCTCGGCGCGCTCGCCGGCGACCACGCGCTCGACGTCGCGACGCCCGAGGCGCGGGCGCGCGTCCTGCCGCGCGGGGCGCCGCGCGGGCGCCGGCGCCTCCGCACCGCCGCCGCCCCCGGCCTCTTCGAGCGGAGCTGCCCGCGCGACGCCGGCTGCCAGCCGATGATCTGGGACGACTCGCTCGACTGCAAGTTGTGCATCTCGGCCAAGGGCGCGTTCTGCGCCCACCTCGAGGTCGTGGACCCCACGGCGAACAGGACGAAGGTGGACTGGCGCGCCGTCTTCGACACGGCGGACGGCAACGCGGTCCTGGGGCGGCTCGAGGACGCCAAGTCGGCCAGGCCCCGCTTCGTCGCCGTCGAGGCCCGCGGTTTCGTCGGCGAGCCCGGGCGCCCAGCCCTCGAATCCTACTTGAACATCAGCGACAAGGGGGGAGAGCTGCTCCGCGCCGATTTCGTCGCGGATGGCGCGGCGAGCGGAAAAAGAGCCTCGGGCCTAACGTCCCTAACCGTGCGCGTCGACGCAAAGGAGGAGCTTGATGCGACGGTCTCGGGCGCCGTCGACTGGAGCGGCACGGAGGACGCGGATCAGACGGACCTCCAGGCCAGCATGACGGTCATCAACAAGGACCAAGAACGGCTACACATGGCGATGACCGCCGACGGCGACTCGCAGGACGAGGCCATGGCTGGCTCGCTTGGGCTACTCGTGCGAACGGACGCTGACGACAAGCTTGATGGCCATCTGTCGGGCGCCGTCGACTGGAGCGGCATGACCGACGCGAATCAGACGGACCTATGGGCCAGCATGACGGTCAGCAACAAGCAGCGGGAACGGCTACACATGGCGATGACCGCCGACGGGGACTCGCAGGACGAGGCTATGGCTGGCTCCATGGGGCTGCTCGTGCGCGTCGATAACGAGAACGAGGTCGACGGCCTTGTGTCAGGCAGCTTCGACTGGAGCGGCACGGAGGACGCGGATCAGACGGACCTACGGGCCAGCATGACGGTCAGCAACAAGCAGCGGGAACGGCTGCACATGGCAATGACCGCCGACGGCGACTCGCGAAACAAGGCTAGGGAGGGCTCGCTCGGGCTCGCGCTGCGCGTCAACGCTGACGAGAAGTTCGACGGCCTTGTGTCGGGCGGCCTCGACTGGAGCGACGCCCTGGAGGCCCGCATGACGGTCAGCAACGAGGGTAGAGAGAAGGTCCACATGGCGATGACCGCGGACGGCAACTCGCGATTCCGCGAGAGGGACGGCTCCCTCGGGCTGCTCGTGCGCGTCGATAACGAGAACGAGGTCGACGGCCTTGTGTCAGGCAGCTTCGACTGGAGCGGCACGGAGGACGCGGATCAGACGGACCTACGGGCCAGCATGACGGTCAGCAACAAGCAGCGGGAACGGCTGCACATGGCAATGACTGCCGACGGCGACTCGCGAAACAAGGCTAGGGGCTCGCTCGGGCTCGCGCTGCGCGTCGACGCTGACGAGAAGTTCGACGGCCGCGTCTCGGGCGGCCTCGACTGGAGCGACGCCCTGGAGGCCCGCATGACGGTCAGCAACGAGGGTAGAGAGAAGGTCCACATGGCGATGACCGCGGACGGCAACTCGCGATTCCGCGAGAGGGACGGCTCCCTCGGGCTGCTCGTGCGCGTCGATAACGAGAACGAGGTCGACGGCCTTGTGTCAGGCAGCTTCGACTGGAGCGGCACGGAGGACGCGGATCAGACGGACCTACGGGCCAGCATGACGGTCAGCAACAAGCAGCGGGAACGGCTGCACATGGCAATGACCGCCGACGGCGACTCGCGAAACAAGGCTAGGGAGGGCTCGCTCGGGCTCGCGCTGCGCGTCGACGCTGACGAGAAGTTCGACGGCCTTGTGTCGGGCGGCCTCGACTGGAGCGACGCCCTGGAGGCCCGCATGACGGTCAGCAACGAGGGTAGAGAGAAGGTCCACATGGCGATGACCGCGGACGGCAACTCGCGATTCCGCGAGAGGGACGGCTCCCTCGGGCTGCTCGTGCGCGTCGATAACGAGAACGAGGTCGACGGCCTTGTGTCAGGCAGCTTCGACTGGAGCGGCACGGAGGACGCGGATCAGACGGACCTACGGGCCAGCATGACGGTCAGCAACAAGCAGCGGGAACGGCTGCACATGGCAATGACTGCCGACGGCGACTCGCGAAACAAGGCTAGGGAGGGCTCGCTCGGGCTCGCGCTGCGCGTCGACGCTGACGAGAAGTTCGACGGCCGCGTCTCGGGCGGCCTCGACTGGAGCGACGCCCTGGAGGCCCGCATGACGGTCAGCAACGAGGGTAGAGAGAAGGTCCACATGGCGATGACCGCGGACGGCAACTCGCGATTCCGCGAGAGGGACGGCTCCCTCGGGCTGCTCGTGCGCGTCGATAACGAGAACGAGGTCGACGGCCTTGTGTCAGGCAGCTTCGACTGGAGCGGCACGGAGGACGCGGATCAGACGGACCTACGGGCCAGCATGACGGTCAGCAACAAGCAGCGGGAACGGCTGCACATGGCAATGACCGCCGACGGCGACTCGCGAAACAAGGCTAGGGAGGGCTCGCTCGGGCTCGCGCTGCGCGTCGACGCTGACGAGAAGTTCGACGGCCTTGTGTCGGGCGGCCTCGACTGGAGCGACGCCCTGGAGGCCCGCATGACGGTCAGCAACGAGGGTAGAGAGAAGGTCCACATGGCGATGACCGCGGACGGCAACTCGCGATTCCGCGAGAGGGACGGCTCCCTCGGGCTGCTCGTGCGCGTCGATAACGAGAACGAGGTCGACGGCCTTGTGTCAGGCAGCTTCGACTGGAGCGGCACGGAGGACGCGGATCAGACGGACCTACGGGCCAGCATGACGGTCAGCAACAAGCAGCGGGAACGGCTGCACATGGCAATGACCGCCGACGGCGACTCGCGAAACAAGGCTAGGGAGGCTCGCTCAGGCTCGCGCTGCGCGTCGACGCTGACGAAGTTCGACGGCCTTGTGTCGGGCGGCCTCGACTGGAGCGACGCCCTGGAGGCCCGCATGACGGTCAGCAACGAGGGTAGAGAGAAGGTCCACATGGCGATGACCGCGGACGGCAACTCGCGATTCCGCGAGAGGGACGGCTCCCTCGGGCTGCTCGTGCGCTTGCCGTCGATAACGAACGAGGTCGACGGCCTTGTGTCAGGCAGCTTCGACTGGAGCGGCACGGAGGACGCGGATCAGACGGACCTACGGGCCAGCATGACGGTCAGCAACAAGCAGCGGGAACGGCTGCACATGGCAATGACCGCCGACGGCGACTCGCGAAACAAGGCTAGGGAGGGCTCGCTCGGGCTCGCGCTGCGCGTCGACGCTGACGAGAAGTTCGACGGCCTTGTGTCGGGCGGCCTCGACTGGAGCGACGCCCTGGAGGCCCGCATGACGGTCAGCAACGAGGGTAGAGAGAAGGTCCACATGGCGATGACCGCGGACGGCAACTCGCGATTCCGCGAGAGGGACGGCTCCCTCGGGCTGCTCGTGCGCGTCGATAACGAGAACGAGGTCGACGGCCTTGTGTCAGGCAGCTTCGACTGGAGCGGCACGGAGGACGCGGATCAGACGGACCTACGGGCCAGCATGACGGTCAGCAACAAGCAGCGGGAACGGCTGCACATGGCAATGACGGCCGACGGCGACTCGCGAAACAAGGCTAGGGAGGGCTCGCTCGGGCTCGCGCTGCGCGTCGACGCTGACGAGAAGTTCGACGGCCGCGTCTCGGGCGGCCTCGACTGGAGCGACGCCCTGGAGGCCCGCATGACGGTCAGCAACGAGGGTAGAGAGAAGGTCCACATGGCGATGACCGCGGACGGCAACTCGCGATTCCGCGAGAGGGACGGCTCCCTCGGGCTGCTCGTGCGCGTCGATAACGAGAACGAGGTCGACGGCCTTGTGTCAGGCAGCTTCGACTGGAGCGGCACGGAGGACGCGGATCAGACGGACCTACGGGCCAGCATGACGGTCAGCAACAAGCAGCGGGAACGGCTGCACATGGCAATGACCGCCGACGGCGACTCGCGAAACAAGGCTAGGAGGGGCTCGCTCGGGCTCGCGCTGCGCGTCGACGCTGACGAGAAGTTCGACGGCCTTGTGTCGGGCGGCCTCGACTGGAGCGACGCCCTGGAGGCCCGCATGACGGTCAGCAACGAGGGTAGAGAGAAGGTCCACATGGCGATGACCGCGGACGGCAACTCGCGATTCCGCGAGAGGGACGGCTCCCTCGGGCTGCTCGTGCGCGTCGATAACGAGAACGAGGTCGACGGCCTTGTGTCAGGCAGCTTCGACTGGAGCGGCACGGAGGACGCGGATCAGACGGACCTACGGGCCAGCATGACGGTCAGCAACAAGCAGCGGGAACGGCTGCACATGGCAATGACCGCCGACGGCGACTCGCGAAACAAGGCTAGGGAGGGCTCGCTCAGGCTCGCGCTGCGCGTCGACGCTGACGAGAAGTTCGACGGCCTTGTGTCGGGCGGCCTCGACTGGAGCGACGCCCTGGAGGCCCGCATGACGGTCAGCAACGAGGGTAGAGAGAAGGTCCACATGGCGATGACCGCGGACGGCAACTCGCGATTCCGCGAGAGGGACGGCTCCCTCGGGCTGCTCGTGCGCGTCGATAACGAGAACGAGGTCGACGGCCTTGTGTCAGGCAGCTTCGACTGGAGCGGCACGGAGGACGCGGATCAGACGGACCTACGGGCCAGCATGACGGTCAGCAACAAGGACCAAGAACGGCTGCACATGGCAATGACCGCCGACGGCGACTCGCGAAACAAGGCTAGGGAGGGCTCGCTCGGGCTCGCGCTGCGCGTCGACGCTGACGAGAAGTTCGACGGCCTTGTGTCGGGCGGCCTCGACTGGAGCGACGCCCTGGAGGCCCGCATGACGGTCAGCAACGAGGGTAGAGAGAAGGTCCACATGGCGATGACCGCGGACGGCAACTCGCGATTCCGCGAGAGGGACGGCTCCCTCGGGCTGCTCGTGCGCGTCGATAACGAGAACGAGGTCGACGGCCTTGTGTCAGGCAGCTTCGACTGGAGCGGCACGGAGGACGCGGATCAGACGGACCTACGGGCCAGCATGACGGTCAGCAACAAGCAGCGGGAACGGCTGCACATGGCAATGACCGCCGACGGCGACTCGCGAAACAAGGCTAGGGAGGGCTCGCTCAGGCTCGCGCTGCGCGTCGACGCTGACGAGAAGTTCGACGGCCTTGTGTCGGGCGGCCTCGACTGGAGCGACGCCCTGGAGGCCCGCATGACGGTCAGCAACGAGGGTAGAGAGAAGGTCCACATGGCGATGACCGCGGACGGCAACTCGCGATTCCGCGAGAGGGACGGCTCCCTCGGGCTGCTCGTGCGCGTCGATAACGAGAACGAGGTCGACGGCCTTGTGTCAGGCAGCTTCGACTGGAGCGGCACGGAGGACGCGGATCAGACGGACCTACGGGCCAGCATGACGGTCATCAACAAGCAGCGAGAACGGCTACACATGGCGATGACCGCCGACGGCGACTCGCAGGACGAGGCCATGGCTGGCTCGCTTGGGCTACTCGTGCGAACGGACGCTGACGACAAGCTTGATGGCCATCTGTCGGGCGCCGTCGACTGGAGCGGCATGACCGACGCGAATCGAGACGACCTGCAGGCCAGCATGACGGTCATCAACCGGAACCGCGAGAAGCTGCATATGGCCATGACCGCCGACGGCGACTCGCAGGACGAGGCCATGGCTGGCTCGCTCGGGCTCGCGCTGCGCGTCGACGCAAAGGAGCAGCTCGATGCGACGGTCTCGGGCACCGCCGACTGGAGCGGCACGGAGGAGGACCTACGGGCCAGCATGACGGTCATCAACAAGCAGCGAGAACGGCTACACATGGCGATGACCGCCGACGGCGACTCGCAGGACGAGGCCATGGCTGGCTCGCTTGGGCTACTCGTGCGAACGGACGCTGACGACAAGCTTGATGGCCATCTGTCGGGCGCCGTCGACTGGAGCGGCATGACCGACGCGAATCGAGACGACCTGCAGGCCAGCATGACGGTCATCAACCGGAACCGCGAGAAGCTGCATATGGCCATGACCGCCGACGGCGACTCGCAGGACGAGGCCATGGCTGGCTCGCTCGGGCTCGCGCTGCGCGTCGACGCAAAGGAGCAGCTCGATGCGACGGTCTCGGGCACCGCCGACTGGAGCGGCACGGAGGAGGACCTACGGGCCAGCATGACGGTCAGCAACAAGGACCAAGAACGGCTGCACATGGCAATGACCGCCGACGGCGACTCGCAGGACGAGGCCATGGCTGGCTCGCTTGGGCTACTCGTGCGAACGGACGCTGACGACAAGCTTGATGGCCATCTGTCGGGCGCCGTCGACTGGAGCGGCATGACCGACGCCTTGAATCGAGACGACCTGCAGGCCAGCATGACGGTCATCAACCGGAACCGCGAGAAGCTGCATATGGCCATGACCGCCGACGGCGACTCGCAGGACGAGGCCATGGCTGGCTCGCTCGGGCTCGCTGCTGCGCGTCGACGCAAAGGAGCAGCTCGATGCGACGGTCTCGGGCACCGCCGACTGGAGCGGCACGGAGGAGGACCTACGGGCCAGCATGACGGTCAGCAACAAGGACCAAGAACGGCTGCACATGGCAATGACCGCCGACGGCGACTCGCAGGACGAGGCCATGGCTGGCTCGCTTGGGCTACTCGTGCGAACGGACGCTGACGACAAGCTTGATGGCCATCTGTCGGGCGCCGTCGACTGGAGCGGCATGACCGACGCGAATCGAGACGACCTGCAGGCCAGCATGACGGTCATCAACCGGAACCGCGAGAAGCTGCATATGGCCATGACCGCCGACGGCGACTCGCAGGACGAGGCCATGGCTGGCTCGCTCGGGCTCGCGCTGCGCGTCGACGCAAAGGAGCAGCTCGATGCGACGGTCTCGGGCACCGCCGACTGGAGCGGCACGGAGGAGGACCTACGGGCCAGCATGACGGTCATCAACAAGCAGCGAGAACGGCTACACATGGCGATGACCGCCGACGGCGACTCGCAGGACGAGGCCATGGCTGGCTCGCTTGGGCTACTCGTGCGAACGGACGCTGACGACAAGCTTGATGGCCATCTGTCGGGCGCCGTCGACTGGAGCGGCATGACCGACGCGAATCGAGACGACCTGCAGGCCAGCATGACGGTCATCAACCGGAACCGCGAGAAGCTGCATATGGCCATGACCGCCGACGGCGACTCGCAGGACGAGGCCATGGCTGGCTCGCTCGGGCTCGCGCTGCGCGTCGACGCAAAGGAGCAGCTCGATGCGACGGTCTCGGGCACCGCCGACTGGAGCGGCACGGAGGAGGACCTACGGGCCAGCATGACGGTCATCAACAAGCAGCGGGAACGGCTGCACATGGCAATGACCGCCGACGGCGACTCGCGAAACAAGGCTAGGGAGGGCTCGCTCAGGCTCGCGCTGCGCGTCGACGCTGACGAGAAGTTCGACGGCCTTGTGTCGGGCGGCCTCGACTGGAGCGACGCCCTGGAGGCCCGCATGACGGTCAGCAACGAGGGTAGAGAGAAGGTCCACATGGCGATGACCGCGGACGGCAACTCGCGATTCCGCGAGAGGGACGGCTCCCTCGGGCTGCTCGTGCGCGTCGATAACGAGAACGAGGTCGACGGCCTTGTGTCAGGCAGCTTCGACTGGAGCGGCACGGAGGACGCGGATCAGACGGACCTACGGGCCAGCATGACGGTCAGCAACAAGGACCAAGAACGGCTGCACATGGCAATGACCGCCGACGGCGACTCGCAGGACGAGGCCATGGCTGGCTCGCTTGGGCTACTCGTGCGAACGGACGCTGACGACAAGCTTGATGGCCATCTGTCGGGCGCCGTCGACTGGAGCGGCATGACCGACGCGAATCGAGACGACCTGCAGGCCAGCATGACGGTCATCAACCGGAACCGCGAGAAGCTGCATATGGCCATGACCGCCGACGGCGACTCGCAGGACGAGGCCATGGCTGGCTCGCTCGGGCTCGCGCTGCGCGTCGACGCAAAGGAGCAGCTCGATGCGACGGTCTCGGGCACCGCCGACTGGAGCGGCACGGAGGAGGACCTACGGGCCAGCATGACGGTCATCAACAAGCAGCGAGAACGGCTACACATGGCGATGACCGCCGACGGCGACTCGCAGGACGAGGCCATGGCTGGCTCGCTTGGGCTACTCGTGCGAACGGACGCTGACGACAAGCTTGATGGCCATCTGTCGGGCGCCGTCGACTGGAGCGGCATGACCGACGCGAATCGAGACGACCTGCAGGCCAGCATGACGGTCATCAACCGGAACCGCGAGAAGCTGCATATGGCCATGACCGCCGACGGCGACTCGCAGGACGAGGCCATGGCTGGCTCGCTCGGGCTACTCGTGCGAACGGACGCTGACGACAAGCTTGATGGCCATCTGTCGGGCGCCGTCGACTGGAGCGGCATGACCGACGCGAATCGAGACGACCTGCAGGCCAGCATGACGGTCATCAACCGGAACCGCGAGAAGCTGCATATGGCCATGACCGCCGACGGCGACTCGCAGGACGAGGCCATGGCTGGCTCGCTCGGGCTCGCGCTGCGCGTCGACGCAAAGGAGCAGCTCGATGCGACGGTCTCGGGCACCGCCGACTGGAGCGGCACGGAGGAGGACCTACGGGCCAGCATGACGGTCATCAACAAGCAGCGAGAACGGCTACACATGGCGATGACCGCCGACGGCGACTCGCAGGACGAGGCCATGGCTGGCTCGCTTGGGCTACTCGTGCGAACGGACGCTGACGACAAGCTTGATGGCCATCTGTCGGGCGCCGTCGACTGGAGCGGCATGACCGACGCGAATCGAGACGACCTGCAGGCCAGCATGACGGTCATCAACCGGAACCGCGAGAAGCTGCATATGGCCATGACCGCGGACGGCAACTCGCGATTCCGCGAGAGGGACGGCTCCCTCGGGCTGCTCGTGCGCCTCGATAACGAGGAGGAGATCGACGGCCTTGTGTCCGGCGGCTTCGACTGGAGCGGCACGACGCACCCGAGCCGAGACGACATACGGGTCCGCATGGCGGTCAGCAACAAGGACCGAGAACGGTTCCGCATGGCGATGACCGCGGACGGCGACTCGCAGGACGAGGCCGTGTCAGGCTCGCTGGGGCTCGCTCTGTTCGCTGAGGCGGACGAGAAGTTCGACGGCCGCGTCTCGGGCGGCCTCGACTGGGCGACGCCCCTCGAGGCCAGCATGACGGTCAGCAACCGGAACCGCGAGAAGCTGCACATGGCCATGACCGCGGACGGCAACTCGCGATTCCGCGAGAGGACGGCCCTCGGGCTGCTCGTGCGCCTCGATGACGAGGAGGAGATCGACGGCCTTGTGTCCGGCGGCTTCGACTGGAGCGGCACGACGCACCCGAGCCGAGACGACATACGGGTCCGCATGGCGGTCAGCAACAAGGACCGAGAACGGTTCCGCATGGCGATGACCGCGGACGGCGACTCGCAGGACGAGGCCGTGTCAGGCTCGCTGGGGCTCGCTCTGTTCGCTGAGGCGGACGAGAAGTTCGACGGCCGCGTCTCGGGCGGCCTCGACTGGAGCGACGCCCTCGAGGCCAGCATGACGGTCAGCAACCGGAACCGCGAGAAGCTGCACATGGCCATGACCGCGGACGGCAACTCGCGATTCCGCGAGAGGACGGCCCTCGGGCTGCTCGTGCGCCTCGATGACGAGGAGGAGATCGACGGCCTTGTGTCGGGCGGCCTCGACTGGAGCGGCACGACGCACCCGAGCCGAGACGACATACGGGTCCGCATGGCGGTCAGCAACAAGGACCGAGAACGGTTCCGCATGGCGATGACCGCGGACGGCGACTTCGCAGGACGAGGCCGTGTCAGGCTCGCTGGGGCTCGCTCTGTTCGCTGAGGCGGACGAGAAGTTCGACGGCCGCGTCTCGGGCGGCCTCGACTGGAGCGACGCCCTCGAGGCCAGCATGACGGTCAGCAACCGGAACCGCGAGAAGCTGCACATGGCCATGACCGCGGACGGCAACTCGCGATTCCGCGAGAGGGACGGCTCCCTCGGGCTGCTCGTGCGCCTCGATGACGAGGAGGAGATCGACGGCCTTGTGTCCGGCGGCTTGGACTGGAGCGGCACGACGCACCCGAGCCGAGACGACATACGGGTCCGCATGGCGGTCAGCAACAAGGACCGAGAACGGTTCCGCATGGCGATGACCGCGGACGGCGACTCGCAGGACGAGGCCGTGTCAGGCTCGCTGGGGCTCGCTCTGTTCGCTGAGGCGGACGAGAAGTTCGACGGCCGCGTCTCGGGCGGCCTCGACTGGAGCGACGCCCTCGAGGCCACTATGACGGTCAGCAACCGGAACCGCGAGAAGCTGCACATGGCCATGACCGCGGACGGCAACTCGCGATTCCGCGAGAGGGACGGCTCCCTCGGGCTGCTCGTGCGCCTCGATGACGAGGAGGAGATCGACGGCCTTGTGTCCGGCGGCCTCGACTGGAGCGGCACGACGCACCCGAGCCGAGACGACATACGGGTCCGCATGGCGGTCAGCAACAAGGACCGAGAACGGTTCCGCATGGCGATGACCGCGGACGGCGACTCGCAGGACGAGGCCGTGTCAGGCTCGCTGGGGCTCGCTCTGTTCGCTGAGGCGGACGAGAAGTTCGACGGCCGCGTCTCGGGCGGCCTCGACTGGAGCGACGCCCTCGAGGCCAGCATGACGGTCAGCAACCGGAACCGCGAGAAGCTGCACATGGCCATGACCGCGGACGGCAACTCGCGATTCCGCGAGAGGACGGCCCTCGGGCTGCTCGTGCGCCTCGATGACGAGGAGGAGATCGACGGCCTTGTGTCCGGCGGCCTCGACTGGAGCGGCACGACGCACCCGAGCCGAGACGACATACGGGTCCGCATGGCGGTCAGCAACAAGGACCGAGAACGGTTCCGCATGGCGATGACCGCGGACGGCGACTCGCAGGACGAGGCCGTGTCAGGCTCGCTGGGGCTCGCTCTGTTCGCTGAGGCGGACGAGAAGTTCGACGGCCGCGTCTCGGGCGGCCTCGACTGGAGCGACGCCCTCGAGGCCAGCATGACGGTCAGCAACCGGAACCGCGAGAAGCTGCACATGGCCATGACCGCGGACGGCAACTCGCGATTCCGCGAGAGGGACGGCTCCCTCGGGCTGCTCGTGCGCCTCGATGACGAGGAGGAGATCGACGGCCTTGTGTCCGGCGGCTTGGACTGGAGCGGCACGACGCACCCGAGCCGAGACGACATACGGGTCCGCATGGCGGTCAGCAACAAGGACCGAGAACGGTTCCGCATGGCGATGACCGCGGACGGCGACTCGCAGGACGAGGCCGTGTCAGGCTCGCTGGGGCTCGCTCTGTTCGCTGAGGCGGACGAGAAGTTCGACGGCCGCGTCTCGGGCGGCCTCGACTGGAGCGACGCCCTCGAGGCCAGCATGACGGTCAGCAACCGGAACCGCGAGAAGCTGCACATGGCCATGACCGCGACGGCAACTCGCGATTCCGCGAGAGGACGGCCCCTCGGGCTGCTCGTGCGCCTCGATGACGAGGAGGAGATCGACGGCCTTGTGTCCGGCGGCTTGGACTGGAGCGGCACGACGCACCCGAGCCGAGACGACATACGGGTCCGCATGGCGGTCAGCAACAAGGACCGAGAACGGTTCCGCATGGCGATGACCGCGGACGGCGACTCGCAGGACGAGGCCGTGTCAGGCTCGCTGGGGCTCGCTCTGTTCGCTGAGGCGGACGAGAAGCTCGACGGCCGCGTCTCGGGCGGCCTCGACTGGAGCGACGCCCTCGAGGCCAGCATGACGGTCAGCAACCGGAACCGCGAGAAGCTGCACATGGCGATGACCGCGGACGGCAACTCGCGATTCCGCGAGAGGGACGGCTCCCTCGGGCTGCTCGTGCGCCTCGATGACGAGGAGGAGATCGACGGCCTTGTGTCCGGCGGCTTGGACTGGAGCGGCACGGAGGTCGCGAATCAGACGGACCTACGGGCCAGCATGACGGTCAGCAACAACCAGCGGGAACGGCTGCACATGGCGATGACCGCCGACGGCGACTCGCGATTCCGCGAGAGGGACGGCTCCCTCGGGCTGCTCGTGCGCGTCGATAACGAGAACGAAGTCGACGGCCTTGTGTCCGGCAACCTCGACTGGAGCGGCACGGAGGTCGCGGATCAGACGGACCTACGGGCCAGCATGACGGTCAGCAACAAACAGCGGGAACGGCTGCACATGGCGATGACCGCCGACGGCGACTCTCGAAACAAGGCTAGAGACGGCTCGCTCGGGCTCGCTCTGCGCGTCGACGCTGACGAGAAGTTCGACGGCCTTGTGTCGGGCGGCCTCGACTGGAGCGACGCCCTGGAGGCCACTATGACGGTCAGCAACGAGGGTAGAGAGAAGGTCCACATGTCGATGACCGCCGATGGCGACTCGCAGGACGAGGCCATGGCTGGCTCGCTTGGGCTACTCGTGCGAACGGACGCTGACGACAAGCTTGATGGCCATCTGTCGGGCGCCGTCGACTGGAGCGGCATGACCGACGCGAATCGAGACGACCTGCAGGCCAGCATGACGGTCATCAACCGGAACCGCGAGAAGCTGCACATGGCGATGACCGCCGACGGCGACTCGCAGGACGAGGCCATGGCTGGCTCGCTCGGGCTCGCTCTGCGCGTCGACGCTGACGAGAAGTTTGACGGCCGCGTCTCGGGCGGCCTCGACTGGAGCGACGCCCTGGAGGCCACTATGACGGTCAGCAACAAGCAGCGAGAACGGCTACACATGGCGATGACCGCCGACGGCGACTCGCAGGACGAGGCCATGGCTGGCTCGCTCGGGCTCGCGCTGCGCGTCGACGCAAAGGAGGAGCTCGATGCGACGGTCTCGGGCACCGCCGACTGGAGCGGCACCGAGGAGGACCTACGGGCCAGCATGACGGTCATCAACAAGCAGCGAGAACGGCTACACATGGCGATGACCGCCGACGGCGACTCGCAGGACGAGGCCATGGCTGGCTCGCTTGGGCTACTCGTGCGAACGGACGCTGACGACAAGCTTGATGGCCATCTGTCGGGCGCCGTCGACTGGAGCGGCATGACCGACGCGAATCGAGACGACCTGCAGGCCAGCATGACGGTCATCAACCGGAACCGCGAGAAGCTGCACATGGCGATGACCGCCGACGGCGACTCGCAGGACGAGGCCATGGCTGGCTCGCTTGGGCTCGCGCTGCGCGTTGACGGCGACGAGAAGCTCAACGAGACGGTCACGGGCACAGTAAAATGGAGCGACCACAACGAATCGGGCGTGGCCTACGTCCTCGGCATGAAGGTGACCGACCTGGAAGCCGCGCGGGAGCGCTTCCTCGTCCACGTCGACCACGACTGGGTCAAGGACGACGCCACGGACCGCTTCGCTCTTGGCTACGGGGGACACGTCGACGTCGACGGGAGGACGGTGCTGCAGCAGCGCTTCCTGCTCCAGAGGGAAGGGGACCTGCGCCAGCCGGCGACTGAGTCCACAGCGCTTCCAACGTCCCCGCCAACGGCCGCGACGACGGCCGCGCCGTCGTCGTCGACGCCGTTTGCGACCCCGACGCCGACGGGTTCGACCTCCGGCGGGCGGCGCCTGGCGACCGTGGCGGAGCTCAAGGCGGAACAGGAGGTCCACGAGCGCACGTCGTGCGTCTACGGCGCGGTGGACATGAACAGCACCGACCTGATGGGGTTCGACAGCCTGACGATGGACATGGACGGCGGCGCCGCGATCGAGGGCCTCCGCGAGGGCTTCGCGGGCGTCTGGCGCGACGCGAAGGTCGTCTCGAGCTCGATGGCCGTCGCGATGCGGATGGACGGCGAGCCCTGGAGCTACGAGGCCAAGCCGAACCGCGCGTTTGCGTGCGATGCGGTCGTGACCGCGACCCTGGTCACGTACGTGGCCTCGCGCGCGGGCGCGGTCGCGCGCGACTGGGACGACGACGGCCGCGTCGAGCTCGGGACCTTCGGCCCGACGGCGGCGCCGACGACAGCGGAGTCGCCCGCTCCGACGACGGCCAGCCCGACGCAGCCGCCGACCCTGCTTCCTTCGCCGCTGCCGTCGTCGACGCCCACGTCGACGCCAACATACACACCGACGGCTGCGCCGTCGATCGTGCCAACGGCCACGCCCACCGCCCTTCCGACGTCCGCACCGACGATCGTGCCGACGGTCGTGCCGACGGCCAAGCCTACGGCGCCGCCGACGTCCATACCGACGATCGTGCCGTCGATCGTGCCAACGGCCACGCCCACCGCCCTTCCGACGTCCGCACCGACGATCGTGCCGACGGTCGTGCCGACGGCCAAGCCTACGGCGCCGCCGACGCCTACGCCGACGATCGTGCCGACGGTCGTGCCGACGGCCAAGCCTACGGCGCCGCCGACGTCCATACCGACGGATGCGCCGACGACGGCCATGCCATCGTCAACGCCGACATCCGATCCAACGTGGACGCCGACGTCTATGCCGACGTCAGCTCCGACGGCTAGGCCGACGGCCACGCCCACGGCCCGCCCGACGTCCACGCCGACAGCCGCGCCGACGGCCACGCCCACGTCCCTTCCGACGTCGTCCCCGATATCTGCGCCGACCGCGATTCCGTCAACTGTCCCGACCGTGCGACCTTCCGGGACCCCGACGTCGTCGCCATCGCACAGACCAACTCCGCGGCCGACGCCGCGGCCGACGGCCCGACCGACGCCTGCACCGTCGGCCCGGCCGACTCCCCGGCCGTCGGCCCGACCGACGCCGGCGCCCTCGTTTGCGCCGACGCCAGGACCCTCGCCGGAGCCCTCGCCGGCGCCGTCCTCGCGCCCGACACCTAAGCCCACGCCACGGCCCACGCCAGCGCCCTCATTTGTGCCCACGGCGCGGCCCACGCCCGAACCGTCGCCGGCGCCGTCGTCGCGCCCTACGCCTGCGCCGACGCCCCGGCCCTCGCCCGCGCCGACCGCGGCCCCGTCGCGCAAGCCGACCCCAATGCCCACGCCGCGGCCTACGCCCGCACCAACAACGGCGCCGAGCCCGGGGCCGACCACACGACCTACGCCCGCGCCGTCGGTCACACTGGGCAGCCCGACGGCGTCTCCCGTCTTCGCGCCGACGGCAAGACCCACGCCGGCGCCGAGCCCCAAGCCCACGCCTCTGCCGTCGCCTGCGCCGACGCCGGGCCCGACGCCGGGCCCCTCGTCGCGACCGACGCCGGCGCCCTCGTTTGCGCCGACGCCACGACCCTCGCCGGAGCCCTCGCCGGCGCCGTCCTCGCGCCCGACACCTACGCCCACGCCACGGCCCACGCCAGCGCCCTCATTTGTGCCCACGGCGCGGCCCACGCCCAAACCGTCGCCGGCGCCGTCGTCGCGCCCTACGCCTGCGCCGACGCCCTGGCCCTCGCCCGCGCCGACCGCGGACCCGTCGCAAAAGCCGACGCCGCGGCCGTCGCCGCGACCGACGCTTAATCCCTCTCCGGAGCCGTCGCACAAGCCGACGCCCAATCCGACGACGGCGACGCCGTCGGCTTTGCCCTCGCCGTTGCCGACGTCGTCCCCGACGCCTGTCCCCTCGACGGCCGAGCCGTCGCCCGCGCCGTCGTCCGCGCCGACGCCGTCACCAAGCCCGTCGCCGACGATGACGATGCTTCCGTCGGCCGCACCGTCGGCCGCGCCGTCGGCCGCGCCGACGGCCGCGCCCACGGCCGAGCCCACGCCCGCGCCCACGAGCCTGCCCACGATCTCTTCGCCGCCGTCGGCAGTACCTACAACCGCCCCGACGACCATAAACTACCGCCTCGCGGACTTCTCGGTGGCGGCGCCGCCGGAGCTGGCCGAGGCGGCCTTCACGGGGACGGGTCTCAAAGTAGAGCATCTGGTCGTCAACCTCACGGTCCCGGCGACCAAGCCCGTGAGGTTGACGCTGCGCGGCGGCGGTCGGACCGGCAGTGCCCTCCGCTTCTACGACGAGGACCCAGATAACCCGGGCTACGCGCTCACGTCGGACGCCGGAAGCACCTCCGTCGCGAGGTGGATCCCCGCCGGCGACACCATTCTTACCCTCGCCGCCGGCGCGCTCCGGGACCGCGTCGACAACGGGGACAGCGTCGCCCAGAGCGTCACGGTCTTCCTCTCGTCGACGGACCCGATCTACGGCCGCGCGCGCGGCTTCGAGAAGACGGTTTCCGTAAATGTGCTGGACGTCGACGTGTCGCTGATCGCGGTGAACAAATTCCTGGCGACGACGGACCCCGTCACCTCCGACGCGGCGGCCCTCACGGCGAAAGCAAAGGAGAACGCCGCGACCTTCGTCTTCACGGCGGCGCTGACGAGCCTACCGTTTTCCGCCGTGCGCCTCGAGGTCGAGGGCGACGTCGACGCGTTCGAGAGCATCTCCGTCGACGGTGCCGATGGAATGAACCGGACCGTCGAGCCCGCCGACTGGGCCTCGCTCGCGACGTACACTCTCCGCGTTGCTGACGACGCTGTATTATCCGGCGACCGCAACTACTCCGTCTGGTTCGTGGCGCGCTCTGCCGACGCCAACTACGACGGCGTTCGTTCGCCCAATATGACGTGCCAAGTCATCGAGGACGACGTCGCCTTCGCCACCGTGAGCGGCAAGGCGCTGACGGTCGGGGCCGGCGTCGACGGTCCGACGTTCAGCGACGGCTACTGGATCACGCTCTCCGCGCCGCCGACGGCCAACGTCGTCGTGTCGCTCGACTGCGCCGACACGAATGTGTTCTACACGAAGCGGCTCGTGTTCACGCCGGACGACTGGGCTCGGAAGTACGTGGCCGTCAACGCCTCTCTCGCAGACCCAGACGTCTTGGAGGGCAGGACGGCCAGACTCACGCATTACGTCGAATCCGCCGACGCCTTCTTCGACGACCTCGCCGTCTCAGACGTCGAGATTGCTGTCGAATTCTCTGTAGATAGTGTGCCACCGCCCAAGCTTGAACTTGTGCGGTTCCTGGACGGCGGCAACGGCCTCGACGTGCTCTTCGACAGCCCGACGAACATGATCGACGGCGAGTGGGATATTGATTGCGCCACGCTCTTTGAGTACGCGGCGCAGCAATTCGGCGCGGACGGTACGTGCGCCTGGACGAATTCGAGCGCGCTGCGCGTAACGTTCGGCGCGGGCGCCCAGATCGTGCCATTTGACTACGTGGCCGCGACGACCCTCAACAGCGCGCATCTCAAGGGCGGCCTGCTGAAGAACGACCTCGACGGCGCGACGCTCACGAGCGCCGCCCAGTACGCCGAGGCCCAAAAGCCGCTGGACCCCATCTTGCCGGCGATCTCCATCACGGCGCCGGAGAGCGTCGGCAAATGCGACGGCGTCGTCCTCGACGCGCGCGGCGCCACGGGTGGTGGCTCGCGAGCTCTGACGTACAACTGGGGCGTGCTGACGACCTGGGACGCCGAGACGGACGCCGACATGGCCAGCGTGGCGGCGCTCGAGGCCAAGCTTCAACAGGCCGACGCCGCCGGCGCCGTGACCTTGGACCTCGGCTTCGACGACCTCCTCGAAGGTCGGGCCTACGACTTCCTCATCGCCGCGACGAATTTTCTCGGTGGGACGACGACCGTGTCCGCGACCGTCCACAAGCTGGCCTCGCCGGCGCCCGGCGTCCAGTTCCAGGGCGCCGCGACGCAAAACATGGTCCGGTCCGATAAAAAGTCGCTCAAGCTCGACGTGGCCCTGCCCAACCTGACCTGCGCGGACGCGAACATGTCGTCCACGGCGCTGGGCTACGTGTGGCGCGCGTGGCGGCTGGAGGGAGAGACGTACGTCCGAGACCTCGTCCCGAAACTGGCGGAATACACCGCCAACCCCGTGACGTGTCGCCTCCCGGCGGACGCCCTGGACGCGCAGACGACCTACAAGTTCCAGGTGACCGTCGGCTTCGCGGACAGCATGACGATCAACAACTCCGCTACTACGACGGTCGTCGTCGGGTCTCAGGACTTGATGGCCTCGATATCGGGCGGCGTCGAGCAGACCGTGGCGATCGGCGCCGACGCCGAGCTGGACGGGTCCGAGTCGTACGACCCCGACGACAACGACGCCGAGGGCGCGATGGCATACACGTGGACCGTGGCGCACGTGCTGGACGACGGGAGTAGGGAAGACGCGAACTCGTTACTCGCTTCCGTAAACGCGACGCAACCCGTCCTCGCGTTCACGCCGACGACGGCCGCGGGCTGGACGAGCGGCGCGACCTACGAATTCACGCTGACCGTCTCGCGCGGCACGCGGCGCGCGGCCTACAGCGTGCTGGTGTCAATCTCGTCGGACGAGTACATGCCCCGCGCGACGATCACGGACTTCGACGAGAGCGTCAAGTACAAACCCATGGACGGCGCGTTCACGGCGATCTACTTCAAGGCGACGTCCCCCGATTCTGCTAGAACGATCGAGCAAACCGCCTGGTCCGTCGGCGACGGGCAGTCGGCGGGCCTCCTCGGCAAGCCCAGCGGGGCACCGTCTCCCATGCTCATCGACCTCGGCAAGACGCGGCCCAACGCCGTGTATCGGCTGAGACTTACGGTCACGGACAGCATCGGGTCGACGTCCTCGACCGTCGTCTCCCTGACGACGAACGGCCCGCCCACCTCGGGCACGTTCGCCGTCTCGCCGTACCGGGGCACCGCGCTGACGACGGAGTTTGAATTCCTGCTCGACGGCTGGTCCGACGACGTCGACGACTACCCGCTCACGTACACGTACAGCTACCGCCAGCGGGTAAGCAGGCGCGGCAGCAGTCGTGGCGGCGGGGGCGGGACAAGCTTCGCGGACCGTCGGGCCGCGAACTCGGCCTTGACGCCGCTCGTCGCGGACCAGTACGCGAGCTCGTGGTTCGTCACGACGCTGCCGCAGGCGAACAACGTTAATCTCACCTGCGTCGGCCGCGTCTTCGACCGCTACCTGTCCTACGCGCAAGCCTTCACGCCCGTGCGGGTGGATCCGCTCGAGATCTCGGGCGAGGACCTCTCGGCGCTCGCCGGCGATTTATTATCAGAGTCGGCGAACACGGGCGACGGCGAGGCGTCGCTGTCTCTGGTCTCGAACGTGGCGAGCGTCATAGGCGGGACCGACATGAGTCGGCGGAGACTTTCCTCCGAGCAGGAGCTGATCGACGACCTGATGGGTCACACGATCAGCGCGGCGAGCCTGGTGGGCACGGGCTCGTCCGCGGCGGCGGCGACTCAAGTCTTGTTCACTGTCTCGACGCTCACCGGGGACCCCGACTCTCTCTCTGAGAGCTCGCAGACGGGCGCGATCGGGCTGCTCGGCGAGGTCGTCGGCGACGCCGCGAAACATGGGATCGACGACGACACGGCGGCGTCGGCGGCGGATACCGTCTCGAGCCTCCTGGATGCGAGCCTGTTCGCGTCGGGCGCGTCGAACACCTCCCTAGACGGGCAGATGGCCGGCACGGTGGGGGCCCTCGCCACCGGCATGATCGCGGGCGCCTACGGCGGCCAGAACAAGAGCGTCGTCACGGACAACCTGGAGCTGCGCGCCTTCCGGACCGACTGCGGGACGCGGGACGCGGCGTTTCGACTGTCCTCCGGGGCCGGCGTGACGGACCTGCCCGCCTCGGCCCTCGACGAGGCCGGGGGCGGCAGCTGCGACGCCGACGCGAGGCGGCGCGGGCGTTCGAGGCGACGGCTCCTGGACGGCGAGCCGGCCGACGTGGACGTGAAAGTGGCCCAATTGAAGAACGTCCACGCTTCTGAGGGCGACGGCGCCGTCTCGGATCTGCTGCAGATCGAACTCGGCGGCGAAGGCGCCACGGTCAAGGTTGACAATCTCGCCGAACCCATCGTGTTCGACATCCCGTTCGACTACGACCCGACGCTCGAGGCCGACTACGACCCGGGCACGGACACGGAGACGTGCTTTAATCAGTCCCAGGTCCTGACCTTCAACTGCGACGTGCCCACGACCTTTGACTGCGGGGAGTCTCGCGAAGTGACGCTCCCCGACGGGTCGACGATGACCTTCGAGGCGCCCGTTTACTCGGGAGACGGCGTCCCGCTCGACGTCACCGTGACCTGCCCCGCCAAGACGGCCGCGTGCTCGTTCTGGGATAATGTGACGAGAAGCTGGTCCTCCGACGGCTGTTCTGTCGTCGCGAACACGGCGTCCGGCGTGACGTGCGCGTGTACGCATCTGACCGACTTCGCCGCCTCGACGATCGCGGCCGACGCGGACGTCGTCGTAGGCTTTCCGCCCTCGCCGGCGCCGTCTACGGCGCCGACTCCCGGACCGACTCCGAAGCCGACGCCTCGGCCTACGACGTCGGCGCCGTCGCCGGCGCCCACGACGGCGCAGCCGACCACGCCGGGGCCGTCGCCGTCGCCGACGCACCGGCCGACGCCGGCCCCCACGCCGGCGCCGACGCCCCTACCCGGCAATCCCACGGCGGCGCCGGTCTTTGCTCCGACGCCGCGGCCCACGCCAACGCCCACGCCGCGACCGACGCGAGCGCCGTCTCCCATTCCCACGCCAATGCCGACGACCGAGCCGCCGTCGCCGTCGCCGACGCACCGGCCGACGCGCATCCCCACCCCCGCGCCGTCGCAAGCTCAGACGCTGGTCCAGGTCGCTTCGTCGGTGACGCTCGAGGGCGTCAACCCCGTCCTGTTTAACGCCGACAAGACCGGCAGGCAGGCGGCGTTCGCGCAGTCGATCATGGACAGCACCGGCGGTCTCTTCGAAGAGATCATAGACATTGTGGCCGCGGGGCGGCGGCGCCTCGACGACGGCGGCGCGGGCGTCGCGATCTCGTACACGGGCATCGCCCGCATCGACGGCACGGATAACGGCGAACAAGTCTCGGCGGAAAGGCTGGAGCAGTCCATGGACGCTCTGACGCTGGCGATTGACGACGGGAGCTTCTTGACCACGCTGCAGGCCGCGGATTCCGCGTTCGCCGCCGTGACCGTGGACGTGACGGCGACGTACGCGGCGATTGCGGCGGCCACGGTCGTCTTCGTCGTCACCACGCCGGCGCCGTCCCCGCGGCCGACGTCCAGGCCCTCGCCGGCGCCGTCCCCGCGGCCGACGACAAAACCGTCCCCGCGGCCGACGGCCACAACTTCGAGCGGGGCACCTGGCGGCGCTGTCGGCGACGACGACGGCACCGCCGACGACGCCGCCCCCGCCCCCGCCCCCGCCCCCGCCTCTGGCGGCGGCGGCTCCGACTCGGGCGGTGGCACTCTTATCATCATCATTGTGGTGTTGGTAGTTGTTATTTTGATGCTCCTGTCAGGCATCGGCGGCTACCTCGTGAGCACGCGGCGAGGAAAGGTTTCTGCCGTGGCCGTCGCCGAGGCCGCGCAGGGCGGAGGTTTGACGACGGAGCGCTGGGCCTCGCGCCGCGCCACGCCGCGTATCGAACCAGCGGCGGCGCCGCTCGAGTCCCCACGGCGCGCCTACGACGCGGAATCGCCGCGCGCCCCGCCCGTCCGCCAGGGCCGGTTGCCGCCGCTCAACCGCGGTCCGCCGCGCCGGGCGGCACCAGACTACGGCTCCGGCTCCGCCAACCGCGGCCCACCGAGCCGGGCGGCACCGGACGACGGCTTCGGCTCCCCCAACCGCGGCCCACCGAGCCGGGCGGCACCGGACGACGGATTCCGCGGCCCGCGCCGGGCGGCGCCGGGCGACTTTTGATGTATATGCTTCGTTTCCCCACCCCCCTCGTGTCCGCTGCAGTAATTTGCTACTTACTATTTCGGACTCGGTGGTATCCATCTTCCTCCGAAGTTTCAATATTGATGCCGCTTCGGATCCACGACAGGCACCGCTGGCCTTTTGTAGTCGTATCCCGTCGGTTTCCCCAGACGCCGGCCGCCCTCTAGGTGTATTCACGACTCGTAGGGATCCTGGTTCGGGTCGGCGCGATGAATCGGCGACGCGCGGTGTCTTTCCCCCAGCGGAACAGACTAGGCGGGCTAGCTCTAAGCAAAGCAACAGAATATGCACCTCGTGTTTCGAAGCTCCGCTGGCCCATAGTTATTGATGCAGCGGAGTACTAGGAGTGGTCATGAAATCTGCAGTTACGAATGGTTGGATGAAGGTAGGGCGGGGAAGCTTCTTTCGGAACGGGCGGCGTCTAGGGCGGCGCTGCCGATGCAAACTGTCAAACAGTCAAGAAGAGGGAGGGGGGAGAACAGGGGTCGCTTACTTCCTTTTGCAGTAGCAAGTGAGGCCCTGCACGTGCTTCAGTGCAAGTTTCCCCTTCTCTGAAGCTGCCTCGCAAAACTTGCGGCAGACCTTGCGCGGCGACGCGTCGCGGACAGTCGTCTTCGAAGCGTAGGTCTTGGTCCCGATGGAGCATAGATTTGGGGAGATGTAGTAGGGGTGAGTCGTGCCAGCTTCGTAGACGATCGTCGGTCCCAAGGCGCATTGTTCCTGGACCGCATTTGCGATCGCAGCGATGCTGATTCCGGTAAACGTGAGGCCAATCGCGACGAGGCCGCCGGACATGACGAGCTCCGAGCCGCCGCCTAACCCGTCGTCGTCGTCGTCGTCTTCGTCGTAGTAGTGCCACCAGTGGTCCGTGTCGTCGGCCTCGCACCAGCACAGCGCGTGCTCCGGATCGAAGTCCTCGACCCATGCCCCCATTCCGTTGACGTGGTCCCAGCACGAGAATTCCCACTGCTCGGTCACGTCCGACCCGCAGTGGTTGTTGCTCATGTACGCCGCGCGGTTGCACCGCCCGCCGATTTCCCCGCACAGCTGGTCGCAGGACCAGAGGTCGGACTCCCACCGGTGCCGCGGCACGTTCGCGACCGGGCAGCCGTGCGTCTCCCCGTGCGCCCAGCTGCAAGCCTCACCGGTCCAGCCCGCCATGGGGTGGAGGCCGTCGCAGGCGCTGCCATGGTCGTGGCCGGCGTGATCGCAGTCGACGCCTCTCGCGCGGAAGACCGGCGCGCACATCTGAGCAGGATCGGCCTCTCTCGCGGCCTCGCAACCGAGCGCCATCGCGGAGTCCATGAGGACTAGGTTGTTCGGTTGCGGGTCCATGTACCCAGTCGCGGACTCCCAGCACGAGGCCGTGGTGAAGTCGCCCCAGACGAGCACGAGGTGCGGGGCATCATGCGGCGAAATTGTCCCGTCACCGTTGACGACCCAGCTCCCGGCGGAGCCCGCGTTCCCGATCGCTATCGCCTTGACCCCCGACGCGTACTCTTGGCAGTGAACGTGCAGACCGACGTTGATGAGGAAGTCCTCGTCGATGGACGGCGGCCGCGTCGCGTCCGTCGTCCACTCGTCCGGCATATCCGGGAAAGTTATGCCGCCGTTCGCGTGGCCGAGCGAGCAGCAGAGCACGCCGCCCATGGTCGCCGCGTATTCGGCACCGTCGTTCGAGCAGTAGTAGTCTGCGCCGCAGCAGTAGTCGTCGTCGCCGTCCTCGCAGTCTCCATCGACGTCGCAGCACGTCGCGGCGCTGCCGTCGGAGCACGTCGGGTTCGAACAGACCTGAAGCATCTTCGTGCCCTCCGTCGTTTGCGTGCTGACAAATGTGTTGCTGTGGACGTTTGGAGTCTCGTCGGCGATGTAGTTTTTGTCCGCATCATTCAGGCCCACCGAGAACTCCCCGTCTGCCAGGCCCAACATTGCCTGGGTGGCTGGATCGGGCTCAAACGCCACGAGGACGAACGGCTGGCCGGCGACGTACTCGCAGCTGGTCGCGCTCGGGCAGCACGTGTACTCGGGGTCGTCCATAGTCGGGTTCGGCGGCGACGGAGTGTAGCCGTTTGAGCAGGTCGCCGGCTCGCCCCAGTCCATCGAGGCGTAGCAGTCGTCGCCCGTGGACGTGCAGTAGTCCTGGCGACAGCCGTTCGCCGACCTCCAGTCCTCGCCCGGGCAGCACGTCTCCGCGTCGTCCCCCATCGCGTGGAGGGCGGCGTCGCCCTCGGGATAGGGCTCTCTACCCAGCCAGGCGCACTTGGAGTATCCGTCGCGATCGGCGCCCCAGGCGTGGTCCCCGCACGAACCGGAGGGATACTCCGGGCAGCACAACCCGGCGTCGTCCCCCATCGCGTGGAGGGCGGCGTCGCCCTCGGGATAGGGCTCTCTACCCAGCCAGGCGCACTTGGAGTATCCGTCGCGATCGGCGCCCCAGGCGTGGTGCCCGCACGAACCGGAGGGATACGAGTAGCCGTCGCGGACCCAATCCGCGCACTGGCCGCCGGTGGCCCCCTCCGCGTTCATGGCGTCGACCACCCAGTCGGGGCACGCTTCGTAGCCGACGTTCGCCCAGTAGTCGTGATCCCAACAACCCTCGCACGATTGGCCCCAGTTCCCCGAGTCAGTGTCGCCGCAGTTCCCCGAGTCAATCGCCTCCTGCCTGCAATCGCGGAAGGGCGGCGCCGCCGCGCCGTACTCCGAATAGCCCGCCGTACACAGCTCGGTCATGGTGGCGGCGTCCCACGGCGAGCGGCCGCCGCTACACGTCGTGCCTTCCACCTCCCCGGTTTCGGTAAATTGGTGCTCGACGCAGCACGCCGGCGTGAACGTGGGCACGGGCGAAGGTTGGGACGTCGGCACGGATGTCGGGTGGTGCGAGAACGACGGCTCGGCCGAAGGGGGCGTCGTCGGGACGCCGGTCGGCTTGCGGGAAAACGCCGTCGGCGTCGGCTCCGCCGTCGGCGTCGATGTCGGGACGGGCGTCGGGACGAGAGTCGGATTGCTCGTCGGCGACGTCGGCACCGCGCTTGGCGGTGACGTCGGCGCGGGCGTCGGGTCCTGCTCCGTCGGAACGCCCGTCGGGACCTTCGACGGCTCGGGCGTCGGCTCCGACGTCGGCCTGGCCGTCGGCACGGCCGTCGGCGCCGCCGTCGGCGACGTCGGCACCGAGGTCGGCGCCGCCGTCGGCACGTGCGTGGCAAACGACGGCGAGAGTGTCGGCTTCGACGTCGGCACGGTCGTGTCCTCGAGCCGGCGCGCGCCGTCGCGCCGCCCCTTGGACCGCCGCGCCTTCGGCCCGCTGCGGGGGGGGCGCTGCCCCCCGACCACCGCGCTGAGGAACAAGCACCGCCACCGCCAGGCGATCATGAGAACGACGGCAGCCCCCTCCTCCACGATTTGGGATGAACTACGGCACTTCCCTCCTCCACGATGTGCTTTGCTCGGTCCGCAGGATTTCAGAGCAGAGTCCAGCGACGGGAAGGCCAGTACCACGCGTATCGCTCGTCCGACGACGGGCTCCGAGAGGTCCACCCGAGCTTTCTTATCGTGCGGGCATAGAAACCCGTTATAAGAGTACTATACTTAACTTATACAGTACCTTACTGTCGCCTAGCTTCCTGCGCGGAGGGCTCGACGACACAGCTTTTACGGCTCGACAGCGTGCAGCAGACGACACAGCTTTTTGGCTCGACAGCGTGCAGCCAAAGCAATCCACTGCGGGGCATGGCCCGCGAGCCGTGGGCCTGGTGGCGGTCCCTCGGGAGCCCGGCCACCGTCTGCGCGCCGATGGTCGACCAGTCGGAGCGCGCCTTCCGGCTGCTGGTCAGGCGGCACGGCTGCGACCTGTGCTACACGCCCATGCTCCACGCGGACCTCGTCGTCCGCGACGCGGCGTACCGCCGGGACCACGTGCCGGACGACGCGTGCGCCGAGGACCGGCCGCTGATCGCGCAGCTGGGCGGCGGCGACCCCGCCACGCTGGCGGCGGCGGCCCGGGAGATAGCGGCGCGGGGCGGCTGCGACGCCATCGACGTGAACCTGGGCTGCCCGCAGGCCTGCGCGCGGCGCGGGGGCTACGGCGCGTTCCTGGACGACGACGGGGCCGCGCGCGCCGTGCGCGCCGTCGCCGAGGCCTCGCCCCTGCCGGCGACGGCGAAGATCCGGTGCCGCGCGGCCGGCGACGCCGAGGGCCTCGACGTCGACGTCGCGGCGACGGTCGCGCTCGCGGAGCGGCTCGTGGCCGCCGGCGCGGCCGCCGTCTGCGTGCACGCGCGGACGCGCGCGGGCAAGACGTTCGCGGAGGCCTGCTGGCCCGCCGTGCGGGCGGTCGTCGCCGCGGTCGGCGCGGCCGTGCCGGTCGTGGCGAACGGCGGCGTGCGGCGCGCCGCGGACGCCGCGGCGCTGCGGCGCGCGACGGGCTGCGCGGCCGTCATGTCGGCCGAGGCGCTGCTCGCGGACCCCTGGCTCTTCTCCGCGGCGCCGGCGCCGCGGCCCGCGGCGGCCGCGGCGTGCCGCGCGTACCTCGCGCTCGCGGCGGCCGCGCCCGTCTCGTGGGCGCGCGCGCACGTCGTCGCCATGCTCCACGCCGCGCTGGCGCGCGACGCCGACCTGCGCGAGGCGGTCGCGGCCGCGCGGACCGTGGCCGAGCTCGCGGCGGCCCTGCCGGACGACGCCGGCCCGCTGCGGGCGCGCGACCGCGCCGCGCCGGACGCGCCGGCCTACGCGGCGCTCCTGGCGCGGGGCCGGGCCGAGCGCCGCCGGGCGAAGGACGCGGCCATGCGCGCGAACGCGCCGGCGGCGCCGCGGCGCCGCGAGCCGCGGCCGCCGTCGGAGAGGCAGCGCCGCGCCGTCGCGGGGGCGAACCTGCGGCTCTGCGGCTGCGGCGAGCCGGCGAAGCACGCCTGCGTCCGGTCGTGCTGCCAGGTGTGCTGCGCCGCGGCGAACGGCGGCGCCGACTGCGGGAACCACGCGTCGCGGAAGAAGCGGCGGAAAAGAAGTAACTGGCCTGTTTTCGTGTGAACACTGGGTCCGTCCTTGAGAGGTGGCATTTCGCCTGGCGACGACGCGACCTTGTAGCGATGCTTTGCTTAGAGCTGCCTGGGCCACGGGACGCGTGACAGTACGCCCTCATAATTTCTCTAGAGAGGATTGAAAAACCACGTGTGTGGGAATCGCCGCCGTCGGTGTATGGAGGCATGGGGGGGGACACCAGACTAGGATTGCTCCATAGCGAATATAAACGCAGTCCTATGCGCCGGATTTTCTAAAACGAAGGTTAACCAGGTCGATTCCCGTCCCCTAACAAAGTTTGGGATGGGGTCGTCGGGATTTGGCGTTTTGGCAGACCGATGACTGCAAAAAATACCCGCACGATGTGATTCGGCTCGCTCCTAAGCTGCCTTCATCGGCCCGAACGGCGTCCAGAGCCGCCACTAAGTCATCACCTTTGCTGCAGCACCCTAAAAGACCGTTGTATCCGCCGCGCTGAACGCATGCAGCTGCAGCCGGCACGCCGCTAAACCTACTAAACGGGTTTTTGACGACTTTGGAGCTCTCCCTCTCATCGTCATCGACCTCCGTGCAGACCCCTGACCTAGGGCGGGGCTACCGACCCCTCTCGGAGGCTCCATGCGAAAAAGCACGTAATTTTGGATCGATTAAGACTCGCTCAGGACCTGGCGTCCCCCCCCCTATGGAGGCAGACCCCGCGCCGTCGACGCGACTCGTCACGGACGGCTCGGTGGGGCTAGGCGCCCTAGCTCTAAGCAAAGCAAAGGCAATTTATTGCCGGGGATCGGGGGGACAGTGTAACGAACCAACCGCTACTCCAGGGCGCATCGCTGCCGTCGCCGCAGCTCGCGTCGTAGAAGAGGTAATGCGTGCTGCTGGCGGAGGCGTAGATCGGCCGCCCGTCGCTCGTCATCGCGACGTACTCGTAGTGGCCGTTCAAATCCCCGCCTTCCGAATCGGGGCACGAAAATCCGCTCACCCGGTAGTCTCTGCAGAGTTCGGTCGGCGCGTTGCTTGGGGCATGTGTCATGGTCGGGGCTGGGCTCGGCACCGGCGTCGGCGCAGCGGACGGCGCGACCGTCGGCGGACTGAGGATGCCGTGGAGCACCTCGACCTGCCAGGCCTCCAGAGCCTTGTCGTAGACGTACACCTCGTCCACGGCGCCCTCTAGCGTTCCGGAGCCGTGGATGTCCGCGCCGATGTAGAGCGGCGAGCCGAGGCTCGTGTTGACGGTCGCGTTCTTCCAGAACCCCTCCTTGCGGCCGTCCACGTAGAGGGTCACGTTCCCTGGGAGGTACCGATCTTTCTCCTTCGGGTGCGGCTCCGCGGCGTACGTCATGCAGTAGTGGTGCCACGTCTTCACCCACGGGCTCTGCGGCGTGGGGGCCGCCGTAGGGAACGACGTCTCGCCGGCGGCGCCGTCAAGTCGGCGGCTCTCAAATGGCATCGGCGTCGGCGCCGGCACCATGCTGACGTTCGTGCTCAGGACGACGTGTCGATTGTCCCAATGGTTCCGAACGTTCCATGACATTTCGACCGCAAACTCGCCCGGGACGTTCCAGGTGCGCAGGCCGAACAGCTCTCCCTGGGGCGCCTTCCTGCCGTACTCGAAGATCCGGGCTTTGTTCTTCCACTTGTCGATCCGCGCCCAGAGACAGACCGTCCTCGGCCGGTCCCCGGAGATGGACCTCGTCACGTTGTCCGGCAGCTCGATGTGCTTGCTGTTGTTGAGCGCCACCGCGTCGCCCTCGGGACCGTCGCGCGCCTCGGTCTGCCGCAGATCCGCGGCAACCATAATGTCGCTCTCAGGGTACTCGGGTTTCTTGGCTTTGCCGTGGAATCCCGACGCGTGGGCGTCGTCCAGCTTGCCGCGCGTCATCGGGTAGTAGGCCACGAGGTTGTCCTGGTACTCGTGCGCCGTCGGCTTCGACGTGAGCGTCGGCGCGGTCGTCGGCCATTCCGTCGGCCTGAACGGGTCGTATTCCGTCGGCCAGGGCGTCGGCACGTCCGGTGCCTGCAGGCGCCGCCCGGTCGGCAGCTCGCGCGCGCCGCCGCCCGCGGCGGCCGCGGCGGCCGCGGCGCCGCTCGGGGCCGACGTCGGCGAGGAGCTCGGCGAGGAGCTCGGTGAAGAGGTAGGCGTGCCGGCCGCCTGGTGGCACCAGCACCCCACGGCCAGGATTGCCGCCGCTGCGCCCCGCCGCCGGGGGGCCCGCATCTCGAAGCTGTTGTTGGCCCTGAACCTCAAAGCGCCTCCCGGGGCTGCTAAAGATGGCTATGTTGGAATCGATCAAAGCTAAGATAAACCAGCTCTAAAGCTACTAGCCGAAGCCTGGCCGCGAGATAGCTTCGTGCGCGGGGCGACGGCCCAACCCAACGTTCGCGGTATTCGGTGGCGGGCGCCCCACCGCCGCACGGGGGCCCCACGCGCCAGCATAGTGCCTATATCCCGTCGACTAGGGAACGCACGGGTCACACAAGGCCCCCCTTAAAAATCTAGTGCTCCACGAGCCCGAAGCGGCCCGGGGGCCAGTAGCGCAGGATGACGTGCCCGACGACGTTCTCGCGCGGCAGCGCGCCCCAGACGTGCGAGTCGAAGCTCCGGTTGCGGTTGTCGCCCAGGACGAAGAGGCTGCCCGGCGGCACGCGCCGGGGCTCGAGCGTGTACGCCGGCGCCGTCGCGGCCGCGGCGCCGGCCGCCGCCGCGCCGTTGACGTAGACGACGCGGTCGCGGACCTCGACGACGTCGCCGGGGCCCGCGACGACGCGCTTCACGAAGACGTCGCGCCGCCGCTGCTGGGTGCGGTCGCGCGGCGGCGGCGCGCCGCGGCGCGCCGCGCGGTCGAGCTCCGACTGGCGCTCGGCGTCGAGCGCGCTCCGGGGCGGCCGGAAGAGGACGACCTCGCCGGGCGCGGGCAGGCGCGCGAGCGTCGACACCTTCTCGACGGCGATCTGGTCGCCCGGTAAGAAGGTCGGCGCCATGCTCGACGACTCGATGTAGCGCGGCTCGGCGACGAACCACCTCACCAAAAAGGACACGGCGACGATGCGCAGGTAGAAGCGCAGGCTGCGCCCGACGGCGCGCGCGTCGACGTCCTCGGGCAGCCACGTCTTCAACAGGTCCGTCGCGTCGCGGTCGAAGCGGCGGCTCATGGCCTCGAGGCGGCCGCGGACGTCGGCCGCCGCGAGGTTCGGCTTCTCCGCGCCCGCGGCCCGGGGCGCGGCGCGCGGCCCTGGGCGGGGCCGCGGCGGCCGCGGCGCGCGCGGCGTCGGGCGGATCGCGCGCGCGGCCGCCGCGGCCAGCGCGAGCGCGACGCGGCGGTTTCGTCGCATGGCTTTTGGTTTTCTTTTGTTTGCGCTCTACCGCGGCACTCGGCGCGCGCGTGGGCCAGCAGGTGTCCAGGCAGAGCACTGAGAGTTGGCTGGTGAGCGCGGTGCGGCACGGTTTGGCTTGCCGGTGGGCTTGGGTGATGAATGAAGAACTCACGAGCTTGCGGGTGCGTCTCTAACCGCTGCCGATTGGGTTTTAATCCGCCTGTGTTTTGCAGGATGCGGGGCCTCCTCTCCGCGCCTCCGCCGCCCGCGTCCCAACCAACTCCTCAGCTCGCGCTACGATGTTTCCGAACCCCGGGGCTGCTGTTTCTTTTCGAGCGGCTTCACTCGCATACGAGCTTGTATCAGAGAAGCCCACCCAAGACAAACCGCGACGGGAGCGGAGCCGTTTCGGGCTCTCTGGTGGACGGGCGGCGGATTTGCAACTTTGACGTAAGTCGGGCGCATGCCACGTTGCACGAAACCGTACGGGGTCAAAATCAGGATATCTGCGACAAGCCGCAAAATTGGCCCAAACACGCCATCTACGCATCTCCTTGCAAGCAGAGCTCGTTAAGCTTCAAAGCTCAGCCCAGCAACGTCCCACAGCGCGCGTCGTGCTCGCACGCGCCCCAGCGGCCCCAAACAAGGCTCTCGACGGCAACCAGTCCGGCTTGGATGGCGCGCCTGCTCCTGCTCCTCGCGGCGACGAGCCACGGCCTCCGCGGCCCCGCTCAGGTCAAGCCCGCGATCAAGCCCGCCGCGGCGCCCTGGGCGGGCCTCGCGCGCGCGGCGGCCGCGGCCGCGGCCGCGGCCGCGCTCTGCGCGGCCGGGCCGGCCCTCGCGGATAATGAATTAGCGGCGAAGTACGGCGGCGGCCTCGACGCGTCGCTCATCGACACGTCGTGCTTCAAGCCCGACGGCGCGTGCGGCGCCGCCGCGCAGTCGTGTTTGCGCACCGACGACTGCCGGCGGGGCATGACCTGCACGGCGAAGTGTCTGGGGGACAACGCCTGCATCACGGGCTGCTTCGCGAAGTACGGGAACGCGCCCATGGACGACTTGCTCGAGTGCTCGATCGAAAGGCACGAGTGCATCAAAGTGGCCATACTCCCGCCGGGGCCGGACAAGGCCGCCGACGCGCCGATGCCCCCCTTGACTCCCGTATCGAACTTCGACACGAAGTCCCTGGAAGGGAGCTGGTACAAGGTCATGGGCTACAACAACCGGTACGACTGCTTCGACTGCCAAAAGAACTCCTTCAAGCAAGCGGGCAAGGACAAGCTGGACGTCGACGTCGAGTTCCAGATGCCCCGGCCCGGCCGTAATGGCGAGGCGTCGGCCTACCCTTTACGTTTGTCTGAGAAGCTTGTGTTCGACTCCAAGCAAGCTCCTGATAGTGTCCTATCGCAGAAGAGAAGGCACGCGAGAACGGAAGGCCACATGTTCGGCCTGACCTTCTGGGAGAACTGGTCTGTTATTGGAGAGAATAGTAAAGACGAGCCGGAATTCAAGTTCGTGCACTACAGCGGCAAGACGTCCCAAAATACGTACGAGGGCGCGTTCGTCTACGCGCGCGAGCCGTCGCTGCCGGCTGGGGCCAAGCAACATGTCTATGCACTCGCAAAACAGGCGGGCTGGTCTCCCAGTGAATTCTGCGCCGTGCGCAACGGCGCGGACGTCTGCGACGCGCCGCCCGCCGTCGACGCGACCTTGACGGCGCAGCAGCGCGGCCTGTTCGTGGGCGGCGCGGCGGCCGCCGAGGTCGACGAGGCGGGCTTCTCGAGCGACCGACAAAAGGGGTCCTTGTTACCGAAGTGGCTGGGCACGGCGGTCGACGAGGTCGCCTCGTACGCGGAGGACCCGCACGTGACGGAGCGCTGGGTCTTCTCGCAGCAGAAGAAGATGGGCGACTGAGCCCATACCCTCCCCTTATCGCTCGCTCGTTGTAATGCCGGTTTTTCAAGAACTTGGTTTGTCCTAGCTCGCCGCGGCGTCGTCGATGGCGTGGAGGGGGTGCTCGTCATGACTTCAAGGATAAATTAATAGAGCGGCACCTGCGCGAGCCCCACGAGGCCCCCTAACAAACAACCCACGGCGATGAGCGTCGCCTCGTCCTGCTCGAAGACGGGGTGGAGCACGCGCTCGAAGCGCGCCCCGGGCAGCGCCTCGAGCGCGGCGCCGACGGCGCCCGCGACGTCGAGCGCGCCCGCCACGTAGTCGGCCGACGGGTCCGTGTAGGCCGCGGGGTCCGCCGCGACCGCCGCGACGCCCCGCGCCGCCGCGGCCTCGAGCGCGCCGCGCAGCGGGCCGCCGACCGCCCCCAGCCCACCCGGCAGCTCCTCGGCGAACGCGTCCGCGAGGGCCTCCACGAAACGTGATGAACGGGGCCCCTCCAACAATGCGCGCCAGAGGTGCCGCGGCGCGACCAACTCGGCGGCCACGAACGCCGCGAAGTCGCGGCTCACCTCGGCCTGCCGCCGCAGGAAGAACCCGTGCCACATCACTCCCAAAAACCGCCGCGGCTCCACGGGTCTAAAAAGTAATTGTAGTGCGACCCAGTCCGTCACGAGGCCCACGAGAGCCCCCCCCGCGGCCAGCGTCCACGAGAAGGGGAACGCCGCCCAGGCGCCCATCTGGGCCAGGCCCAGCCCCAAGCCGCCCCAGCCGCCGACGCTCACGACGAGGTCGAGCTCCCGTTTGCCGCACGTCTTGAAGAGGCGCACTAATCGATATGGATCTTTTGTAAGTCGCTCGACGCAGAGGTGGCGCACGTCCACGAACGAGTCGACGTCGCCCTGGACGCGCGCGACGCACCTCTGTATAACGCGCCGGACCAGCGCCGGCGTCACCAGCGGCGACGCTAGTTCGACCTCGTCCTTCACGAGCCGTTTGCCGAGTTCCACGAGCGCCGGCGTGCATAATCTCTGGCTAAGTGTCTCTGGGTCGACCCGCCGCAAGACCTCGGTCACGTTCAGCAGGTCCTTGGTGAGCAGGTCGGAGACGTCGCCGCCCATGCGCCGCGCGGCTTTGGGCACGACGCCCTGCCAGCCCAGCAAGCCAAAACCGCGCCGCCGGATCGGGAAGAACATCATCGTCACCGCCAGCTTGTTCGTGAGCGCGTTGAAGAGGCCCGCGCACATTGGTATGGTTGCGTAGAGCGGCCACTGCGCCGCGAAGCGCGCGCGCGCCGCGGCGAGGCCCACGCGTTGCACCGGTAGCGCCTGGAGTGCCGTCTGTGATGGGTTGATGCATCGCTTGCGCGGCGGCGGGCGGAGCGCGCTTGCTATTGATAGGAGCAGGGTGCAGGCGAGGGCTGCTCGCATCGTGGCGCGGTTTCCGCCGCAGTTCTCAAGTATTCGGAATGATATATGGCGGGCTCACTTTTGCTGTGTAGGTGTCTGCCGCGCAAGCGATCTGTGTGATCATGTGGTTTGCAAGCTGGCTGGCTCATCATCATCTCTGAGAAAGCTTGTCCAATACCGCGGCACAAGCCCGCTGTGTTGAGCAGTGATAGTTCTGTGCGGTTACGGACGGCTGCACATGCGGCTGACGACGCTGGCAGTCATGGCCCAAACCGCGGCAGCAGTCGCCATCCCGCGCCTGGGTCTCGGCAGCGCCGAGGGCCCGCCGCACGAGGCGATGGCGAGCGCGGTCGACGCGGCCGTGCGCAGCGGCGTGCTCATGATCGACACGGCGCAGAACTACGGCAGCGAGGCGGCCATCGGCGACGGCCTGCGCCGGAGCGGCCGCGACGACGTTTTTGTGTTGTGTGAGGCAGTGCATGAATCACGACCTCCACGGCCGAGCCCCCGACTCACTGGTTGATTTTCGCACAGATGCAAAGTCGACCTCTGCACGCGGAGCCGGGAGGACCCGCGGCGGCGCATGCGGCGCCAGGTGACGGAATCGAAGCGAAAGCTTGGGCGCCTCGACGCTGTCGCCCTGCATTGGCCACTCCTCCTAGATGCGCCGGCTTCTGAAGACGACGCGCGGTCAGTGCGCGCCGACGCGTGGCGCGAGCTCGAGGCCATGGTCGACGAGGGTCTTGTCGGCTGCCTCGGGCTGTCGAATTTTGACGTGGAGCTCATGGATGAGATCATCGCGCTCGCCCGGCACCGGCCTGTCCTCAACGAGGTCGAAGTATCTCCCCGGTGCTACCAGGAGGAGCTAATGGCGGCGTGCGAGGCGCGGGGCGTGCGCGTCGTGGGATATTCTCCATATGGGACCTGTTGGCTGGCAAAGTACTTTCCGTCCTTCGTGCCCTGGCCCGCAGCAAGCGTCCTCGACGACGCGACGGTCGCGGCCGTCGCGGCCGAGGCCGGGTGCACGCCGGCGCAGGCCTGCGTGGCCTGGGCCATGGCCAAGGGCGCCGCGCCGATCCCGAAGAGCCTCGACCCGGAGCGCGTCCGCGCGACGGCGCGCTGCCTGGACGACGTCGCGCTCACGGCCGACCAGGTCGCGCGGCTCGACGCGCTCCGCGACCCGCGCCGCGGCGTCGAGGCGTCCCTGGCGGCCCACGCGCGCATCATCGCGTCGCCGGACTACGCCTGGGACCCGACATAAGTGGGCTGTTTGTTTATCTCGTGTCGGAGCGTCGCGGGCGGATTTACCGCGCCTCCAGGATCGCACACTCTGGCCATTCCATAGAGTCTATTTTTCCCAAGAGCCCCTAGGGCGGCGTCCGGACAACTCGCGGACCACCGTCTTCGGCCGGCCGGGGGCAGCTTTTGGTGGCAGCGCCGCTGGACACAAACCGGCCGTGCTGCCCCGAATCGCACGGCTCCTGGTAAGCACGCATCATCCGTGCGACGAGAAGAATAAATACGGCTGCCTCGACGGCGCACCACGCCTAGCAGGCGCCCGAGCCATGCCCCGGATGGGGCGGCTCGCGCTGGCCGCGCTGTGGGCCTACGCGGCGGAGGCGCAGTCGCCGACGCAGGCGCCCACGTTCACGACGTGGCGGCCGACGGTGGCCGGCGCGTCGTCGCCCGCGACGACGCCCGCACCGTCGCTGCGACCGACGCCCGCGCCGACGACGGCCAGGCCGACCAATACGGCCGCGCCGACGTGCGTCGCGCTCGCGAGCACGGCCGCCGCCGACGCGATCGACTGCCTCCTGCAGGCGTGCCGCGACTGCCTCGGGCCCTCGACGGCCGAGGGGGGCATGGCCGGCGCGCGCTGCACGAACCTCGCCGAGCCGAGTTGTAAAACAGCGTGCGTCTGGGCCATCAAGGAGGACCTGGGCAACTGGGACTCGTTCGGCGTCCGGGACGGCGCCGACCAGACGCAGCTCGACGGCTTCCTCGCGAAAGACTGCGAGCTCGCCAATTCCGGCACGGAGATGACCGCGAGCAACTGGTTCCGAGGGGAGAACGTGCTCAACGGCGAGCCGTTCGGCCGCCTGGGGCTGCAGATGGGCGCGCCCTCGCCGCGGCCGACGATGGCCGACGATTTTCTGGACACCCCGCAGTGCCTCTGCTGCTACGACGCCGCGCTCGACACGGGCTGCTTCGGCCAGAGCGCGTGCGCCTGCTGCTGCGGCTCATCCGACGAGCTGAACCCCGAGACGTCTTGGCCGGGAGACGCCGAGATGGAGGCCAGGCACCACGTCGACGGCGGCTACCCCGCGAAAGATTGCAAGAAGGACTGCGAGAAGGATTTCCCGGGGTGGACGTGCGTCTACGCGAAGGAGGGCAAGACGGACGTGCAGGAGCCAAAGAAATACCTCGACGACGACACGACCAAAAAGATCGACAAGGATTCGACGGCGAAGGACGGTGGGTACTGCAACGTGAACGGCGCGGCCACAAGGAGGCCGTGGTGGCTGCTGCTCGCCGCGCTGGTAATACTAAGGTAACACACATCTAGCTTAGCTCCGGTACCGCGCGTGCGCCTGCCCATCAAGAAAATCTCGGAACTCGTACGCCGGGTCGCAGGCGAACCAGAAGCTCAGCGTGAGCCGTTGGCCCGCCGTCACTTGCGTCACGCGATGCTTGTTTTCGGCGCCCGACGCGAACATGTTCAGGCGCCCCCGCCGCGGTTCGACGACCGACCCGTCGTCGTACGTGAAGAGCCCACCCTCGAAGTCCTCGTCGTAGTCCGACAGGTAGAGCAGCCCCGAGAACTCGTAGTGCGGCGTGTTCTCGCGGTCGACGTGCCACTGATAATACTCGTCGTGCGGCTCCGACGCCTCCCACGTCGCGTTCTCGCCGCTCAGCCGAGTCAAGAATGTCGGCGCCGTGAAGTAGAGCGCCGACGCGCGCGGGAACGCGGCCTCGACCTCGGCCTTGAGGCGCCTTATCACAGACCGGTAGAGCTCGTAGTCCTCGCCACCGAAGGGCTTCCGCTTGGACTTGGCCTGGTAGAGGTTCACGAGGCGCGCGCCGGGCGCCATCACGAAGCCAGAGTTGATATCGATGATAGTCGGACCGCCTGCAGCCGCGGCCGCGTCCGCCGCGGCTGCGCCGCGCCGCGCGATGTCCCGCAGCGCGTCGATTTCCGCGGGCGGCAGCCAGTCGTCAATGACGACGCGGTCGCAGGGCCGCGCGCCGCAAACCGACGTCGTGGCGCACGGCACCGTGCGCCGCGCGTGCCGCACGCGCATCGTCCGCGTGAGCCGCTGCGGCATAACCTCTGGTCGCGCGAGGCGCGCGCTGCGCAGCACGACCGCCGCCACCGCGCAGACGGCTGCAGCCAAGAGCGCTGGGCGCGACATGCTGGTGCCCGGCGTCGCATCGCTGCTTTGGGCTCTCTTCTTCGCATCACTGCTGCTTTGCGCTCTCTTGTGCTTTTGCTTTTTTGGCATGGTCGGCGGCTTAGAGGTGCAACCTTTTTGTTCCCGCTGGTACTTGTGTAGCAGCTGGTGCTTGTGTCCAGCCGTGCAGCGCCACGAGCCCGTGTGTGGCTCGCAAGGGCTCACAAGTTTGGGCAATGGGCTTGCTAGTGAGTGTCTTAGTGTCTTACAGTCCATCAAACGAGTCAAAGCACATGATTTTTACAGGATTGGGGCCGGGAGAGACGAAGCGACGACCCCTCAGACGACTTGGAGCGGCTCCTCCGTTTCCTCGCCGGGCGCCGCCGCCGCGGCCTTGGAGTCCGAGGGGTCCACGCGGGCGCCGCGCGCCCAGAGCGAGCACCCGATGCCGAGGATCATCAGGAACGTGAGCGCCAGCACGACGCCAACGACAACGGGCCATTCACTGCCTTTGCTCTGCTTCTTTTTCGATCCGCCGTGGTCACCGGCGGTCGCGTCGTCCGCGGGGGCCGGCTTGGCAGGGGGGACGTACTGGGTCGCGTCCTCCTCAGATTCCGTGTCTGGGTCGTCCGCGGGCGTCTCAATCAACGCTTCATCGATATGACAGCACCGGTAGTTCTCGGGATCCGACGTCTGGCACGGCCCTTGCGCCGCGGTCGCCTTTGCATCGACAACACTAGCTTCGTGGAGCTCACACTCGCGGTCGTCCGCCGCATAGTTCTCGTACTCCCAGGCCCCGCACGTCGTGTCGGCGTCGCACAGCGCCTGACAGGCGGCCGCGTCCTCAACCTTAGTCGTCACGTAGCCATCGTCGTTCTTCGGGCGGCACACGCGGCCGACCTCGGCGTATGACTTCGTCCACGCCGACCCGGCGGCCTCGGTCTGGGCGATATCGAGACCGACACGTAAAGCCCCTATGCGTCCTTCCTCGCTGGTCGCCACGATGGCGGAGGCTTCGGCCAGAGCGGCGCCGAGGGCCTCTTGGGCACGAGCAGTACCAGGAACGCCGTCGAGGGTCGTAGCGACGGCGCGCGCAGTGGATGCGAGGACGGCTGCGGCTTGGGCGGCGTAGCCCTTGCCCACGAGGTAGTCCGCGCGGCGCGTCGCGGCGTCGATGGCGTCGCGGACGGCAGACGGCGTAGCGTCCATCCCCGGCGCCGGATCAGCGGGGGGCGCGATGCTATCCACCAGCGATATCTCCCGGAGGCGCAGAGTAAAGGGGCCGTCCTGGAACAAAAGTTGGAAGCCCACTTCGTTGAGGGCAGTCAGATCAAGCGTCCCGGTGCGGTCATTGCCGCGCCAGCGCGGCAGGAACTCCTCGAACGGCAGCGACGCCGAGCCGACGCCGTTGTTGTTCGATGAAGGTGGCACGGCAAAACTCGCCCCAAAGTCGATGTAGCGACTCGAGTCGCCGCGCCCCTTGAGCCGAACCTCCCACGCGAGCGGCGTCTGGCCGGCGGGCAGCGCCTCGTACGTAACGCGGAGGCCCGCGAAATTCGACGCGTCGACGTCGTCGAGGCGAGTGTACATGCCGGCGAAGCCGCCGCCCGCGGTGACAATCTCGCCCGATGCCTCCAGGACGTTGCCGTCTCTTTGCACGCTTATCGACGAGCGGCCGCCCATGACGCCGTCGACGGAGCGGTACCATTGCGACCAGCCGTTGTCGCCGCCATCGAGGATTAATTCTGCATTGCACGCTATTGCCAGCGTCAGCGGCAAGAGCTTGGCCATGCCTTTAAGTTGGGTTAAGTTCTGGCAAAATTGGCTCTGAAGATAACACCAAACTAACGAGTTGATGAAGTGAGGTGGTTTGCAATAATGACAGCTAGCGGCATGTAACACACTAGCAAGCACTGACACTAGCAAGCAAGTGAGCGCGCGGCGGGTGCTGGGAGGCTGAGCAGCGCTAGGTCACAATTTGGATCGAACAGGTCGCCGCTTCGCCTAATATTCGCTGCGGACGATCGATTCGATTGTATAATTGCTGAATCAAGGCACTGTCCTCTCTGTGCTGAATCACAGACCTGCTCGAGGCGGCCCCGCGTGCGCATACTCGTACTCGTACGCGTGTAATTTCGGCCAGCCATGAGGCGGTCTGCGTTCCCGTCACAAAACCGGCGGCGCCAGCAAATCGCCTGGCCGCCGAAGCGGCGCTTCGGCTGCGGCGTCGGCAGCGTGGGCCTGAAAGCGCCATCGTTCAAGGAGGACACGGCGCAGAAGCGCTGGAACCGCGAGGCCAAGGCGGCGGACCGCGCCGACCACCGCTGGCGGCACGAGGAGGCGGCGGCCGAACGAAAGCGCCAGGACCAGGCAGCGGCTGCGGCCTTCGAAGCCGAGGAGGAGGACGCGGCGCGGCGCTGGGAGGAGGAGATGGCGGCGGCGCTACCGGTGGCGCCCCCGCGGCCGCCAGCCGCCCCTGCGTCGTCGACGACGACGCTCTCCCCCGAGGCAAAGCGGCGCATCGAACGAAATCGAGCCGCTGCGTTGGCGAAGCGCCGGAAGCTCTCCGAGTCGAGGAGGCAAGACACACCACCGGCATAAGTTGTAGTATTCATGTATTACATCTCTAGTACTCCACCGCGCGCCCGACCGGGCTCTCGTAGAGCGTCGCGCCAGCTGCCGGGTCGTCGTCGAAGTGAACGGCTGCGCGGCCGTCGGCGTCGACGCGTCTCTAGTACTCCACCGCGCGCCCGACCGGGCTCTCGTAGAGCGTCGCGCCAGCTGCCGGATCGTCGTCGAAGTACGGCTGCGCGGCCGTCGGCGTCGACGCGTAGGATGGACCGGAAGAGAACAATCCAGAAGGCGGCGGCGGCGGCGTGAGCGTCACGTCCTCGTCGGAGTCGTCGCAGGGCGGAGGCGGCACGGCGAAGCCCGCGACGAAGTCCGCGCCGACGGCCGGCAGCGACGCCGAGTAGGCGTGCCAGCGGCCGAAGGCCCGAAAACAGTTCGTCGCGTGCTTGCGCGTCGAGAGCGTCTTGAGCGTGCGGCGCACGCGGCGGTGGCTCTCGACGTAGCGGCCCCAGGCGTGGTACGCCTTGATCATCGTCGCGCGGGCCAGCGCGACCCCCACGAAGGACGTCAGGCGCCCGCTCCGCTTCCGGTGGAGGAAGACGTCGGTCCACGCCACGAAGACCTTCCTTACCAACTGATACTGCGTGTATTCGATGGCCACCAATGCCTTGTCGAGGCGCTGCAGCCGCGACGCGCCCTGCGCCGCTTTTCTCGCCTCCTCCAATTTCGCCACGTCCACGCCGTGCAACCAGATGGAAAAGCCCCTCCTTAATTGCCGCGCGCACTCGTCGTGCGCCACCCTCAAGGCCGCCCTTAACTTCCCCGGCACCTGCAGCATCCTTAGTTTACCGTACCTTCTCCAGTTCTCGAAGACGCCCCGCGTCCGCCGCCTCTTCAACGCCCGCGCCCACCGCGCGGCTCTCAATCGATTCTGCGCGCGCCGCCTCCTCAGCTGCTTGAACGCCCCAAACGCGTTCCGCCGCAACACGTGCTCGCTCCTTAATTCGGCCGCGTCGAACCAGTAGCGCGCCGCCGTCTTTGCTGATGCTGCCGCGTCCCTCACTAAAGTCGTGCGGCCCGCTTCGACGATGCGCGCCCACGTCCGGAAGCCTCTACCTAACTTCGACGCCCGCATGCGGTAGAAGGCCTTCTTCACGAGGTTCCGCAGCCGCTGGCGCTCCGAGACCATGAAGCACCACGCCGTGAGAGCTTTGGCTTGCGCGTGGTAGAGCCACTTCCTTCTGGATCTATCGATTATGGTCTCGTAGCGGACCGCCCTTCGTACGGTCGTGGTCCAGGTCCTCCAGCTCGTACTCGTGAGCCGGTGCTGCAGCTGCCCGATTACTTTATGCATGAGCCGTTCTAAGGACCGCTGCCGCACGACAAAGGCCTTCCACGTGTTCAGGGCCGGCCAGGTCTCGTTGTTGTAGAACTGTTTTACTATCCTCCGCGCCAGCGTCCGGAGGCGCTTCCGGTCCCGCTTGTAGAAGACCCACTGGTTGTACGACCTTCCGAGCAGCGAGTGGCGCAGGCGCCTTCTACATCTGTCCAGGATGACGTCCTGCCTTACCTGTTTCTCCTCGGCCTCCCTCCTCAAGAAAGTGAACCGCTTCCAGCCGTTGAGCCCTTCGTTCAATCGCGTGTGCTCGAAGACGGCGACGACGCGCCGCAGTAACCTATCTGTGCGCTCCCGCGCGAGCGCGCGCCTATCGTAATCCAAGGCCCAAGCCACGAGCTTCCGGAAGCCCGGCGCCAGCTTCGCATGTAGTAATTTCATCACAATGTGCGTCAGGAGGTCGGTCCGCCTCTTCGATTCCTCCCAGCGGTGCACCCACCCCACGAAAGCTCTAGCTGCGCAGGCGTGGCGCATGCGCGCCAAGGCACTTCCGACCAGGTGGTCGCAATGGGCCAAACGCCGCGTCTGGTCGCGCCACTGAATAAACGCCGGCGCCGCGTTGCTGTGCGCGAGGCGCTGGAGGACGTGGAGCGCCACGGTCTTCACGTGCTTCCTCACTAAAACGTACTCGCGCCACCGCTCAAAGGACTTCGTGGCCGTCCGGTGGAGCCACCGCCTTCTGGTTCTATCCAACACGGCCTCGTGCCGCCGCATATCAAAGGCCTGGTCCCGCCAGATATCTATTGCTGCTCTTGTGGTACCATCAACAGCGACGTGGATCATCCTACTCAGCACGGACCGCGCGAGCCGCCGGTCCCGTCGCATGCGATCCCACTTCGTGAAGATGTCGAGGCGGACGCGCTTGTTCACTCTTAGTGAGTGGCGGTAGAGGGCCACGCGCTCCCTCTTCTCCGTCCGGATTACCTCCCTCCAAGTATCGAAGCACCGCCCCGCGACGTTGTCCGTCCACATTTGTAGAGCTCGCTTCTCGCGCCAGTGCTCGTCCCTCATTTTGTAGTCCTCGTAAGCGTGCGAGACGAGCAACGTGCTGCCCCGCCGCCACGTGGAAAAGCTCACGACTAGAGAATGGCGCACAAACCTACAAACGCGCATGAGCGCCAGGCGCCGCGCGCCGACGTCGCCCAGGAGTCGACCTTGGACCACAACCTCGCGCCAGCACCGCCAACCCAAACCCAGCTTGCCCTGGCGCATCTGGCGCACGGCTCTCTTCACAATTTCCCTCAACCTCCTCCTTTCATCGCGCTCCGCCTGCAAGGCGTGGAAGCACCTTAAAAGGCAGCCGCGCGTCAGCATGACGAGGACCCGCTTTCCCACATTCTCGAGCCGCCGCTCCTCATGTTCGTAGGCGAGCCAGGTCCCGAAGGCCTTGTGCGCTAAGGCATGCTTGAGCGTGACCAGGATGTGCGTCATGAGCGCGCGCACGCGTTTCCGCTCTCTTCTATAAAGAATCCACGTCGTTAATGCTTTGGAGACACAAGCGAACCGCAGCCGCCTTCCGAACCTCTCGAGAATGATCCCGCAGCGCCGTTCCTCCCTCCAGGTGAATAGCGCCGCCGCGACCTTGCCGTCGATAAATCTGTGAGTGAGCGCCCGCAGCGTCCGCCGCTGCCAGACGAACTCCTCCCAGGCGCCCCAGACCTTGACGAAGCCCGCGTTTTTTAGACGGAGCGCGACGCGCCGCATCAACTTTTCGACTCGGTCGTGTTTCAGCTCGTTTTGCTTCTCCTCTCGTAAAACCGCGCGCCACCTATCTACAGCCAAAACGACCTTGCCCCGCGACAAGCGGTTCAGGACGTGCAGCGCGAGGGCCCTTAATCTTTTCCGCTCGCCCACGAAGTGGTCCCAGGCGAGGAGCGCCGAGAAGATGCACTTGTGTTGCATGCGCCGGCGCATGCGGTCGAGGAGCTTTTGTTGCCGTTCCTTCTCGCGCGCCTCCAATCGCAGCGCCGTCGCGGCGGCGCGCCACTGACTTAGTGAGGGCACGAGCCTGCCTTTCATCAATCGCGTCAGGACGTGCTGCATGAGGCGCCTTAATCTTTTCCGCTCGTGCGCGTTCTCGCGCCAGGAATTTAAGGCTTTCGAGGCGGAGACGAGGCGCATGCGCGCGACGAACTTGGCGCAGATCGCGTCGTGCCGCGCCGCTTCCTGTTCTGCTCGCTCCTGCTCTTCGACGAACGCAAACCACGACCGGAAGGCAACACCAGTCAACCCGTGTAGCAATTGACCGACGACCTTCCTCATCAATTTACGGTCGTAGACGAGCTCCTCCCAGCGCGCCCATACTTTCAGTAAGCCGCCGTTCTTTAGGCGTAGAGCGACGCGGCTCATCAAACTTTGGATCCTCGCCTGCTCGATGGCCTGCATTTCGTCCTCTTTCTCTTGGAGTTGGGCTTCGAGCCGGCGACACTTCTCAAGCTGCGCCTCGTGTTCCTCTTGCTTCATTTGAGTAATGACGCCACACCACGACCGGAACCCGGACCCGGTCAGCCCATGTAATAACTGCCCCATCACCTTGCGCATCAGATAATCCGCCCGCTTAAACAATTCGACCTTATTGACCCACTCTTTAAATGCTGGCAGCACGCGATTATTCAACATCTGCTGGATCGTTTTTGTGGCCAGTTTGCGCAGTTGCCGCCGCTCGCCCCGATACTCGTTCCACCGCCGGAACGCGCTGTTCACGCCGGCCATCAGCCAGTTCCGCCGGACCTTGTCCAGGATCCGCTGCATGCGCTGCTCCTCCTCTTTTGCTTCGTCCATGGCCTTCATGTTCTCCAACCAAGCTCGGAACGCGGAACTTTCCAAACCGTGCATGAGCTGCCCTACCACCTTGTTCACGAGACCTCGGATGCGCTTCCTTTCATACACGAACTCGAGCCAGGACCGGTAGGCCGCGCCCGTCGTCTGGTTGAGCCACCTCTTGCGTATCCTCTCAAAAATGACGGCCTGGCGCTTGGCCTCCTCCTCCTGGGCCTTCATTTCCGTCACGTTGCACGTCCACGTCCGGAAGGCACTCCCGCTCAACCCGTTCATGAGCTGGCCGATGACCTTCTTCACGAGTCGACGCATGTGCTTCCTTTCGGAGACCATCTCGCACCACCGGTTCATGACTCTTGATAACGAGCCAAGGAGCCACTTCGCCCTTACTCTTTGGAGGATGACCTCCTGGCGCTTCTTCTCCGATTCCTCCTCCTTGCACACCTGCACCATCCTCACCCACGACGCTAGTGCTGAGGCCACTTTCCCGTGCATCATCCGCCCCAGAACTCTTTTAGCCAGCTGCCTCACGTAGACTCGTTCCCGGCGCCACTCGTTCCACCGGTCAAAGATGCCGTGCTTCTCCATGTTCAGCCACCGACTCGCGACGCGCTTCAAAAGTTTTTCGCGCGCTTCCTGCTCCCGCAGCGCGGCCTCCTCGGACTGGCCCGCGGCGAACCTCAATGCCGTCTCTAAAGCAGCGCACCGTGACGCGCTGATGCTTTGTGCGGTATACAAGCGCCACTTGCTCCAGGCCCGGCGCGTCGGCCTTTCTTCCAACGCGACGCGCGTCAACGCCGTGAGGAGCGCCGCGCCGGCGTTCAGGCGCCGCTGGAGCCCCTGCGACAGTTCGGACGATGCTCTAGCCGCCAGCCGGCCCTCGCGCCGCTTGACCGTCTCCCTTAATGAAGACATCGAGAATAAAAATGAAGACCGCTCGTGTTCCACTAAAGAAAAGAGGATGGAGACGATGTGCTGCACGTCGCGCGACCGCGCGGCGTCCGCCGGCGTGCTGTCCTCCCTACTATCGAGGACCCGCTCGAGCTCCGCCTGGAGGCGGTCGTAGACCGCGCCGAATTTTTGAGGTTCCGCTAATGTTAAGGAAGACACGCTCAGGGCGTTGCCCCGCGTTAATTGCTCAATCACTTGATCGACAATGATGGCGTGGTCCTTCTGCAGCGCGTCGACGTCGAAGGTCAGGGGCCGTCCCTCAGTTCTAGATGGCGCGGGCGGCAGCGTCCTCTGGGAAGCGTGGGCGGCGCCGGGCGGCCGCCACGTCTTGCTGTGTGCTTTATGTGGCTCCCTCAGGACGTTGGGCGACTGCGTGGCCGACGACCTCCTTCGTCGACTGAGGGACCGGCGCGGCGTGCGCGACCGCGACGCCGACCGCGACGCGTCGCTCCGCCTTCGTGTACTCTCGTAGAAGGCGTCTTCGTCGTGGTCGTCGTCCCAGTCGTCATCAACAGGAGGAGCCTGGTGCCGCGGCTGCGAGGCGTCCAGACCAAAGAGGCGGCCGACGGCGCGCGACGGCGTGCGCGACGCGCTCATGCTCGGCGACGGCATCCGGTCGTTGTTGTGCGTGCCCGGCGTTGGCTCCTTCCTTATGCCCGCGGACGCTCAGTACTTTGCTGTTACTATGCCACCAGGCTGTTCATGGTTTGGGCTCGGTACCAATGTGTCGGCGGGCCGCAATCGTGGCGTAACAATGGGCCGCGGTGCTGTCCGAGGCGTGTGACAGCGCACACGGCAGCCCTTTGCCGCTGAAATAACAGATCGGCGGCCGCAAAAAGCACGGCGCCTCGCGCCGCACCCGCGCGAAGCGAAATCGGCGCGCGGCTCCCGGGACTGCCCTCGAAGCTGCGAATGGAGCGCGTCGAGCGGACGTCTGGGAGCGGCGATGATCGGGGCGACCGAAGGGGAGTGTCGCGTGGACCGCGCGACGCGCGGTCTCTCCCCTCCAGGGATCGGCGACGTGCGGTGTCTTTGCCCCAGTGGCCCCGCCCACTAGTCCTAGCACCGTAACAAATCGCCCCCAGGGAGGCCTCCACCGTAACAGGAAACTCGCGTGGACGGGACGAATCCACCAGGAGTCCACCAGGCGGCACGTAGAGGCGGCACCCGGGTCTCAAAACCACACGTTAGTCCGCGAACGCCCCGCCGTCGTCCGCGAGCGCCCCGAGCGCCGGGTTGAACGCGCCCTCTCCATCCAAGTCGGGCGGCAGCTCGTTCACCAGGGCGGCGCCGGCGGTGCCCGCGACGTCCGCGTCGGCCAGGGGCGCACCCACGCGCAGCCGCGCGAGGCACGCGTCGAGGTTCTCCGCCACGTTCTTACTGTCGTCCCAGGCCGGGAACGGCGACGGCCGCGGCTCCGCGGTTGTAGACGCGCCGCCGTGGTCGAAGGCGCCCGGCGGGATGGGCTCGCGCAAGGCGCCGTCGTCATCCTCAGACGACGACGTGTCCGCCTCGTCCTCGCCGAGCACGCGGCCGCGCATCGCACGCGTCCGACGTCGCTGTTCTTTAGCCTCCTTGCGCTCCATCTGCGCCCGGTAATGCTTCGCGATGGCCTCGCCCCGCTTTGTAGCTTCCTCATCCTTCATGCGGTTAGGATTTCTGGGGTAGACGATTTCCTTTTCGCAGGCCTCCTCGAGTTTTGTGATATCCAACGTCTCGCCCGATTGCAAATCGGCGAAGTCCGCGACGCACGTCGGCGAGGCCTTGGGTTTGAGCTTGCCTTTGCCCCTCGCCACGACTGGAGGCGCCTCTCCCAATCTCCGGTTCCGGAAGGCCTCGGCCTCTTCTCTTTCTTGCTCGAGGACCTCGTCGATCTCCGGCGGCGCGTCGTCCTCCGACGACTCGTCGTCCGACGATTCTAGTAGAGGCTCCTGGTCGCGGTAGGGCCCCGCATCATTTTCGAGGGACGCCTCCGGCAGCAGCGAGACGCCAAATTCGAGCTTCTCGACGGCCAGCTCCGCGAAGCTCGTCGCTCCGGCGCTCCAGTCGTACTCGTCGTCGTCAGCAATCTTCGCCGCCGCGTCGAACGCGGCACACAAGTCCTCATCCAACGTGACGCCGTCGAGCGCGTCGGCCTCGTCCGCCTCGTTGAGCTTGTCCAGCGAGGCCCAGACGTCATTCAGATCATTCGTCGCGCGCCCCCGGGGCTTCCTTCTCCTTGGCCGCTCCGCGCTCCCGAGCGCGAAGCTATTTGTGGGCGCCGCGAAGCGGTTCTCCGAACTTTTTGGAGGGAGCGGGTCCGCGGCCGGCGCGTAGGGCCGCTTCGTCATGGTTTTTACGTCTTTGACGCGCTGCGCGACGCGCTCCTCGAGGCTGAGCTTCATGATGTCCGCGTGATCCGCGGCGTCTAGCGCCATGGTCACTGCTGCTGTCTTGGCCTACCGCTGATGGCCGCTCGCCGCTGCTTTTGCGGAGCTCTTTTTGCGTGTTATGGCTGCTTCTTATTTCTCGTCTATCCGTGCCGTGCGAGGTCCCCTGTGACCTACGGCAGCGCTTTTTGGCAATAATAATACCCTAGCGGTGTATAGAGGCACTAGCTTGCTAGAGAGACTCGATTTGCGAGGCTCCCTTGGCGAAGCACTGCGTGCATCAAACTGCTCGGAAGTTGAGTTTAAGATCGATCTGAGTTGGCTGAGACGCACTCTATAGTCGCTCGACGTCGACATTGCAACCTCCAAGGGGCAGCTGTAGTAGTGTCACTGCACGACCCAGACTCACTGCAAACCAGTCTCCAAAACTATGGTGGCCATCGATCTCACGCCACTCTCCGTAGCCGACGCGCCGCCAGTCACAAAACGTCCAGAACTGCACTTGGACTCGCAGACGCTGGACGAGCTCTTCGCGCCCGAGCTGTGGTCGGCGCTGGCGCCGGGTCTGGACGGCGCCGACGCCGACGCGGCACCGTTCGAGGTCGCGGCGGGCGATGGTGAAAAACTCCGTGCTGCACTCGCGGCTGACGGCTTCGTCGCCGTCGAGCGACCGCCGCCGTGGTGCGTCGACGTGTCGCGGCTAGCGCGAGCCGCAGCTTCCTTGGCGGCGCACGGCTTCCCGCCAGGCTTCCTATTGGCCTACGAGGCGTCGTGGCGGCTCCAGGCGCAACTCGCGACGGTAATCTCCACGGCGACGGGCGGCAACGTCGCGACCGGCGACGCCATCGCGTTCCGCGTCGAGCCCGGCGCGAGCGGCTTCGGGCCACACCGCGACCGGCAACCCGAGGACGCAGCGACGACGTTTCGGGAGGACGACGCGCCACGGTCGAACGTCGCCTGGGTCGCTTTGTCGCGAGCGACGCCGGCGAACGGCTGCATGTACGTCGTTCCACGGCGCGGCGACAGGGCGTATGCCGAGGGCGGCGACGGTGCAGTGGCGGACCCGGTCGCCGCGGCGCTCGGCGCCGACGAGGCGTCGGGCGCGAAAGCGTGCTATCAGAGGGTGCGCGCGTTGCCACTCGACGCGGGTGGGTTCCTGCTCCTCTCTCATCGAGTCGTGCACTGGGGCGCGGCGGCGGCGCCGGACCACCGCGAGCCGCCGCGCGTCGCGCTGTCCTTCGGGTTCGCGGATCCCGCGCTCGAGCCGTGCCTCTTCGTCGACGCGGCGATGGCGCGCCGGCCGCCGCTCGACGCAAGAGTCGCACTGGCCGCGGCGCAGCAGGTAGTCTACGCGCGGAACGACAGCAAGCGGCGCAAGCACGACCTGGCGCTCTTCCATCGAGTCTTCAAGGCGCGCCAGCACTACTTCACGGAGGCGTTCCGGCGCAAGGTGTCGGACCGATACCAGTGGCTGACGTTCCTGCGGAAGGCGGGGGGGGGCTAAATGTTGTCGATAAAATATTACGCCGCCTCGAGCCGCGCCCGCGTCGCGCGGAGCGCGTCCGTGACCTTGAACGACCGCGCGGCGAGCTTGGCCTTGTCTGCCGCCGACCGGCGGCAGAGCGACCAGTAGCACGTGACGAAGGCCACAGCGTCGACGGCCGCGTGCGCCACCGCCGCGACGAGCAGGTTCCCCGTGCACGCGTAGACGACGCCAAAGTACGCGCCCGCGAGCGCCGCCAGCAGCGCGTAGCCCCGGCAGTAGTCGTGCAGCGCGCCGAAGCCGCCCGCGACGACGCCGACGGCCACGGCCGTCGCGACGCGGTCGACGGGGCCGGCCGTTGCCGCGCGGCCAAGGCGCAGCAGCCACGCGACGGCCGCGGCGACGCCCCGCTGCGCCACTCCTCTAAAGGCGGCTTCCTCGAGCGCTCCGGCCGACGCCGAGACCAGAGCCGTCGCGCCGGCGACCTGGCCCCACCGCCGGTAGCCGCCGAACTCGACGCCCAGGGCCGTCGCCGTGAGGAGTTCGGTATGAGCAGTCACATCAGCCATGGCCGGCACCCACTTGTCCAGCGGCGCGAAGGACAGCGCGATCCACGGGAGCGCGAAGAGGACGCCCTGGCGCGCGGCCTTCGCGGACCAGGCCCAGTTCGGCCCGAGCACGTTCGCGCCCATGGCCGCGCCCGCCAAAGCTACCGGTGCTAATAACAACGTATTGGCCCAGAGGAAGGCCACGAGTTTAAAGGACGGCGTCGCGGGCAGCCCGTCGGGCACCGCGGCCTCGAGGTCCGGCGCGGGCTCCGCCTGCGGCGGCAGGGCGCGCGCGGGCGCCCGCTGCGCGTGCACATGCTTGCCCGGGGCGGCGAGCGGGCGGTTCGCCGGCGCGAGGGCGGCGCACTGCCAGGCGGCTATTAGGGAGATCAATGCGGTGCGACGCATGGTGGCCGATTTATAGCTTGCGAGCTCGACGTGCCGGTGGAATGAATGATGAGGACGTTTACGCAGCGATTGCACAGGGCGCGTATGATTTGTGCCCTGCAAAAGCTCCCTGATTGCTAGTGTCTTACACCGCTAGCTGCGGTCTATCGTAGTAGCTCTATAGAAAGACCAGAGAGAGAAAAAATCACAAAAACTACTCACGGGGACACAGGACGCCGTCGCCCGAGCCGACGGCCGAGCAGTGCGTGTCGACGACGTCGGCGCAGCGGCAGACGAAGCCCGCCGCGGCGTCGCGGCAGCGCGCGAAGGACGTGTCGTTCGCGCGCCGGCCGTGGCGGCCCCAGGAGTGGCCGCCGAGGCGCCTCCTTGTGCTACGGCCGCACTTCTTGTGGCAGAACCAGGGCCGCGCGTGGACGTGGTCCGCCTGGAGCGGCGGTAAAGCACCAATAGCAAACCGCGCCGGCAGCAGCAGCACCCGACCCACTTGCAGGGGCGCCGCGAGGCAGCCCGTCCGTTCCAAGATGTTTTGGCACGTTTCCGACGCCGCACAGGGGCCTCCCAACCGTTGCTGCAGGAGCCTTAGTAGCGCCTCGCGGTGGCCCGCGGCGTAGTTCGCGAAGGTGTACGCGTCGCCCCAGCCCTCGAAGAGCGCCTCCCAGAGCGACAGCTGGTCGGGCGTCTGCGCGCGGCGCCGCCACCAGGCCTCCAGTAGGACCGAGCGGCTCCAGGCCGTGTTCCGCACGATGAGCAAACCGGAGTTCATCAGGATCGGCATGCCCGCGGCGTTCGCGCTGCCGATCAAGTCCGCGGACGACGCCATGGCGAGGTAGTGCGCCGGTGTCACTGTGAAATCTACAGGTACGGTGTCCAGGTCGGCGTAGGTCACGCTCTCGAATTTCTGGCCCTCTGGTCCCCGTCGATCCAGCAACGCCGCGAGGCCGGCCACCCTTAACATCTGGTGGCAGAAGTTTTGGGACAACGGGCAGGTCTTCTCCTCGTTAAAGCGGCCCAGCAGCGCGAAGAGGCGCAGCTTTTTTTTTGTGCAGTAGCGGAGCTTCTTGCTGAAGGCATAGCGTAAACTAAGAGCACGGTGCGCCTTCGTCTGCACGCCGTCCAGGTACCTTTGGTCGGTCGCGTAGACGAGCAGCGCGTGGCCGCCCGGCGTCTTTTGCTGCCTTCCCCGCTTCCGCAGGACCTCGCAGAGCGTGAGCCGTTTCCAGTCGAACGGGAAGTGGCCGCTCGCGTTCGCGCGGACAGTCGTTGAGGCGATCGCCGCGGGGATGGCGTCTTTGACGGGCTCCCTGTGCCTCCGGAAGTATTGGAACAGGCTCGCGTTGGCTGCTGCTAGCAGCCCAAGCCAGCACCTCATCGGTGGGGCTGCCTCAGACTCTCAGAAGCCACACCGTCAGCACTACAGCCACCGGAACGAGCGCCAAGGCGGCAACACCGCCCACCCTTAGGGCCGTGGACATGCCGCAGCAGCAAAATTGCACATGCTCGCTGCTAGTGCCTTACGGGCCGCTAGCTTCTTGCGCAAAACCTCTACGCCATCGACGCGAGAGGAGTCCGACAAAAGCGATGCACACACACACACGCTCCTTACCGCAGCCCCGGCATGGCGTCCGCCGGATCGATATCCTTCTTCTTCTTGCGCCCCGCCGGCTTGCCGCGGTGGTCGTGGAAGTCGACGAACTCCGTCAGCCGCCGCAACAGGTCCGGGTTGTCGCGCGCCACGAGCAGCACGTCCTCGGCGCCCGCCACGGACCGCTTCCCGTGCTTCGCGAAGGCGGGAAGGTCCGTCGCGAGGCGCTTCGCGTACTTCTCGACCACATAAGCCAGCGTCGAGACGAACTCCGGGTCCGCCTCGAGGCCGTGGCGCCCCTTGCCCGCGTCGCAGATCGTCCCGACGGCGTGGCGCAGCGCGGAGCGCAGCGCGTCGTCCTGGTCGCCGTCCTCGCCGTCGAACATGGTGCTGGGCGGCCGGCCGGCGCTGCTGTCTACGGCCGGCGGCGTGCGTTTGGTTTGGCAGGTGTTAAGGAGCACACGCAAGCTGGGTGTCCTTCTCAACCAGTGGATTCTCGATTCTGCGGCCTAGCGCTCGCTTCTGCGGCCAGCGCTCGCTGTTTGCGGCACTTCTATAGACTCTCAGCCGCTGAAGAGTGATAATAGGATCAATATGCCCCGTGAAAGGTCTCGGCGCCGATCCTAGCGTATAGTGACATACTAGCTCCAACAAACCGTTCGGGCGCCGGGGCTCGAGCAACCGGCGCGCCTACAAATATTGGCGTTCGGACGACGCACGCATAAGCCAAGCGGCCACAGGGCACGCACCTCCACCGGACGCCGTCGTCGCGGCTGCCCCCTGCGGCTTCCCTGCAAAACGAAGGCAAACGATGGTCCGCCCAGATCGAGACGAGCACGCCTGGGAGCGGCTCTGCGCAAGAAAGCGAGACGAGATCGAGCGGGACACGCGGCTCCTCTCTACACAACAGCAGCAGCGCTGCGAGCGCGCCGAGCGCCTCTACGCGGAACTGGAAAGCGCGCACGCCCACACAGTAACGGAGGAAAACGACGTTTGCGAGGACGGCGTGCTCGACCTGCGGGGCAAAGAACTGAAAGTATTCACGGTACCAGCGGCCGTGGAAAGGACCCTCGCAACACGGACCATCCACACCCTTGTGCTGAGAAACAACCGCCTGCAGCACCTCGACGCGCGGACGCTCGCGCCACTCATCGCGCTGGTCAAGCTCGACGTCTCCAGAAATGAGCTCGAGCGCCTCGGCCCGACGGGCGCCGTTACCATACCAGGCGACCACGCGAAGGTGCTCGCCGCTCACCCGGGCGCGCGCGCGGCTGGTGTGAAGGGGGGCTTCCCGCCGCGCCTCGAGGTGCTGCTCGCGGCCTTCAACCGCGTGCAAAAACTCAGTCTGGGCGCGGCGGGCGCGCCGTGCCTCAAGCGGCTGGTCGTGGCGCACAACGTCGTGCGCTTCGTCGCTCCCGACATCGCCAAGGCGCCGAACCTCGAGGAGCTCGATCTGCGGGGCAACCGCCTCGCGGCGGACCAGTTTGTGTCGGTGTCGAAATCGCGCCTGCTCGACGGCGCGGAGCTTCTACGCCGTCGACGCGACGTTGTGTCCACGCAGGTTGAAGCACCTCGCGCCGCTGAAAAAGCTCGCGAAGGTCAAGGTCGGCCGCAACCCGCTCTGCGCCGACCGGCGCCACGGCCACGCCGTGCCCTCGCACGTGCGCAACGCGCTCTCGACGACGAAGGCGCCGCCCGCCGCGCCGCGGCGGGCCTGGGCGGCGCCCGCCGCCGCCGCGGCGCGCCGCCGCGGCGACGCGAGCGGCGCGCGGCCGGCGCCGGCGCCCGCGCCGCCCTCGCTGCTGCCGCGCGACGCGACGCCGGCGTCGGCCTTCGCGGCGTCGGCCTTCGGCGCGTCGGCCTTCGGCGCGCCCGCGGCCCCCGCGGCGCGCGCGCCCGCGCCCGCGCCCGCGGCGGCGGACCCGTTCTCGTCCGCGGCGTCGGCCTTCGGCGCGCCGGTGGACCCGGCCGCGTCGGCCTTCGGCGCGCCGACGCCGCCGGCCGCGTCATCCGCGTTCGGCGCGCCGACGCCGCCGGCCGCCGCGGACCCCTTCGCCGCGACCGCGTCGTCCTTCGGCGCGGCGGACCCCTTCGCCGCCGCCGCGTCGACCTTCGCGGACCCCTTCGCGGCGAGCGCCTTCGCCGCGCCCGCGCCCGCGCCGGCGGCCGCCCAGTCGCTCCGCGACCGCCTCATCGCCAAGGGCGCCGTCGACACGCTGCCCCGCAAACCGCAAACGCCCGCGTCGGAATCGAGCGAGGAGGAGTCGTCGGACGAGTCGGGCAGCGAGTACTCCGAGGACGGGCCGGACTGGATCGAGGGCTGGGATCCGAACCACAAGCACGTCTACTACTTCAACCACGTCACCGAGGTGACGACGTGGGCGCGGCCGCGCGACGCCGAGGTCCGGCCCATGTCCGCCAAGGACGCCGCGCGGCGGCGCGAGGACCTCCTTAACAAATAGAGTTTAATTATTCTCGTCGACGGCCGACCGGCGGCGGGCTCGTCGACGGCGACGGCGACGCGTCGAGGGGCCGCAGCGACGGCGGCGTCGCGGGCGTGGTCGCCGCGAACCGCGCCTGGGCGTCGAAGGCCTCGAAGGCCGCGTCGCGCGCGAAGGGCGCGCACTGACGCGCGTTCGCGGACCGCCGCGCCTGGGCGACCTGCGCCGCCTGGCGGGCGTCGTCGTCGTCGCGGCGCCGCCGCTGCCGCGGGCTCTCGGGCGGCGGCGCGCAGATGAGGCTCCAGGCGAGGCAGGGCTGCTCGCAGGCGGCCATATTCTTGAGGCGGGTGCTACCGGTTAGCTGGCTCTGCCAGAGAAAGGTGGTGTGGGTGCTGCCGGTTGTGGCTGGGGTCTGCCACAGAGAGTGTCTTCCGGTTACACGTGAAACCCTGGGCTGCTGTCTGTGGCGACTGGCGCGACGAATTATCTCGCTTTTCGGCTGCCCAGCATGCGCGCTGTCACTGCGCAGCCACGGAGAGACACGTCGAGTGCGAACTTTGAGTCTCGAACTTAGCTTCAGCCGCGAGCCGACCTAGCGCCGAAGAAGAGGGCTCCTGCTAAACAAGATGCCTGGGAGGGAATGCACACCTGCTCCAAGCAAAGGTGATTTAGCACCCGCGCCAGCTGCGGCTGAGGCAGAGAGCTGCTCTCTGTACTGAGCTAGTGGTGTGACTGTGCATCTATCTGTGCTTACGTCGTCATACTGCCATCCACAAGCGCTCGATTGATTTAGATGGCTTCGAGCAGCGATGCGGAGCTGACGCTGCCAGACGGCTTCCCCCTGGCCCCCAAGGGCTGCGAGAAGCCCTCGCAGAAGTTCTTTGACTGTTTTACGGCAGCAGGCATGCAAAAGGACGTCGCAGTGCGGTCGCAGCGTCCAAAAACATAAGGCGTGTGAACGCGTCACGCTTTTCGCGCGACGCAGGACGCCGCCGCCGGCGCGCGAGGCCTCGCGGATTGCGCGGCGCCGCTCGCCGCGTACCGCAAGTGCCTGGCGTGGCACGAGCGCGCGCGCCCGCAGCCGGCCGCGTACCGCGTGCCCGAGGCGTACCGGCCCGGCGGCGACGCGTACGGCGTGCACGAGTGACCCTCGGGGACTGGTGGCGAGTGAGTGAGAGTAAGGTGACGTGTTTGTGAAATTGCGACAGACCACTCGGGTAGCGACGCTTGGTTATTCTAGCGTAGCTTAGACACTAGCCATGTCAAGCTCTGATGCAGAGCCAAGCCACCGCACGAGCCCCTTCACGACCATCCTCCTACAGCTGAGACTGAGTGAACGTGACCAGGGTGAACGCTCTGCACATAACTTGGTTCAACCGCATCGCTCGTCGCTCCTGCCGCGAAGCCAAGCGCTTTGCAAGCACATAAAGCCAAGCACAAAAATGCGTGTCCTCCTCGCCCTGGCCCTGCCGGGTGCGCTGGCCCTCGTGCCGCCGACCGCGACCCAACCAAGGACAGCCCTACACAGCTGGCAGCCGAACACGAATTTCAACGGCGAGCAGGAGAACCGGCTCACGGACTTTGAGCGGGCCGCGCGCGACGCCGGCGCGGGCGAGCGCAAGGTCACGATCCGGAAACCGCTCGGTCTCGTCTTGGACGCGCGGCCCGGCGGCGACGTCTACGTCAAGGAGGTGACGCCCGGCGGTAATGCGGAAGCGGTGGGCAACGTTAAAGTGGGCGACACGATCCAGATGTGCTCGGCGACCTTCGGGAACCAGATGTGGTCGACGCGGGGCGCGGGTCTCGATCGGGTCATGCGCGCGATCGAGGTCCGGGCGGGCCCGACGTGCAGTCTCGTGCTCCAATCCAAAGCCGAACAAAAAAATTTCTTGGCGGACATGTTCGGCCAGCAGAAGAAGGTCCAGCAGCAGCGCATCGTCGACGCGCAGACGAAGCGCGAGGTCCTCGAGGCCGAGGTCAAGGCCGAGCGCAAGGAGGCGGCCAAGGGCTGGTTCGGGATCTTCTAGGCTCCTATGCTCCCCGTCCTAAGAGGTCCTGTCTCGTACGTCCGGACCGATCGAGTTGCCACACGACTTCCCCGCAAGCGACGCTACAGCGTGCGGTTTTTGCAAATGCTAGTGTCTTACAGCCGCTAGCTAGCGCTGCTGCCGCGGAGACTGAGTTTGCAGGCTGGGAGGCAAGGTAAGACCTCGCAGTCCCGCATTGATTCGCTTAATACGCCAGCAAATCCATCGCTGTCGCCTTCTAGCCCTAGACTCACGCCGGCCACAGCATCACCTCTGCTCGCGGTCTCCGTGTGCAGTTGTGTGCATCTGCGTGCCTCTATTAAGCAGCGGGCACGGCCATCGATTCATGCGCCGGCGCCTCGCACTGATGGCTGCTCTCTCGACGCGCAGCGCCGGCGCGCTCGCGCCGCCGCCGGAGATCACGCTGGACGCGGCGCGCAAATGCGCCGCACCCATGCCAGCGGACACGCCGCGCATAATCGTGGGCTCGAAGTCCGCGTCGCGCCGCGCGCTGCTCGAGGCCATGGGCGGCGCGGGCTTCGAGACGCGCGTCGCGGACGTCGACGAGGACGCGATCGGCGACCGCGCCGGCGACCCCGGGACCCTCGTGCGCGCGATCGCCGGAGCCAAGTGCGACGCGCTGCTCGAGCGGCACTTCGCGACCGAGGGCGACGACGACGCCGTGCTCGTCTGCGGCGACCAGGTCGTGACGTTCGAGGGGCGGGTGCGCGAGAAGCCGGCGGATTTGGATGAGGCGCGGCGCTTCGCCCGGAGCTATTCAGGTAGTAGCTGCAGCACCGTGGGGTGCGTCATCACGCACGACATCCTCCACGGCACGCGCCGCGTCGACGTGCACGAGGCGACGGTGGCCTTCGGCGAGTTCCCCCCGACGCTCGTCGACGACATCCTGGCGTCGGACGACGGTCCCGTGGTGTTGCAGTGCGCCGGCGGGCTCATGGTCGAGCACCCGCTCCTGCAGCCCCACGTGCGCGGCTGCGTGGAAACCGAACCAGTGAGTTAGGTTCAAATCTCCACACCATTGAGCAGACGCACTCACGGGGACGCGTCAATGGCGTAGAATCTCCACACCATTGAGCAGATGCAGTCACAAGGACAAAGTCGCGTCGATGGCGTGGGGCGCCCGAAATTTGATTTCCACACAGGTGCGCGGCGTGGAGGGCGGCGTCGACAGCATCATGGGGCTTTCGACGACGACGCTGGCGGCGCAGCTGCGCGACGTCGTCGAGGCGCGGCGCGCGTTTGCTGAACGCTATCCGCTGGTCTACCCCCGACTCGGGCCCGTGCTGGGGCGGCCGGCCGTGGCGCGCGGTAGGTGGGCCGTCGTCGGCGACGTCTTCAACGCCGCCAAGCCCGCGAGTCGCGTCCTCGCGAGGGTCTCGGCTGAGGCGGCGTCCTGCGCGGGCGTTTCGCCGTACGTCAAGGACGGCCTCACGACGGTCGCCGACGTGCGCGGCGCCCTCGACGCCGTCGACCTGTGCGTGTCGCCCCGCATCGGGGCGCGCGAGGTGGACGTGCTGGCCGACCGGGGCGTCCGCTTCATCTTCGCGCAGCCGGGCGCGGACGGGGAGGCCGTGCTCGCGGCGTGCCGGCGCCGCGGCGTCGTCGTCCAGCGGGGGTGCGTGCTGGTGGACGAGTGGCCGCCGAGGAGCTAATGGTGGACGATTATTATTATTTTTTTTTTTACAGTCAGGGGGGAGCGACTCGCCCGGACGCCGCGGGATGACAAAGGGATATGTAGCACCACGGCAAGCGCGGTGACGGTTCGCGCGCCCTTCCGGACGGGACCGTGGTCAGCGTCTCCCGGCGGCACCGCCGCGCCGGGCTCTTAATCCACCACGCCGGCGGCCGCGCGAAGCGACCGCCGACGGCGTGGTTGCCTCGTCGAGAACGTCGACGGGCAAGGGTCTTGGGCGTCTCCCGGCGGCACCGCCGCGCCGGGCTCTTTAATCCACCACGCCGGCGTCCTCAACGCCGACCGGGTCTTGGCGCCGCCGCCGGCCGCACGGAGCGGCCGGCGGCGGCGGTCTTGCATACTCTAATGGCATTTCTTCTGGCAGACACACTCGAAGTCCACACAATCGCCCTTGATGTCGGCCATCCCACCGTTATGCTCCCAGTCGTGGCCAGATGCGAACGACTTCCGGACGTACCCGCCCGAAGTGTTAGGCTCACCGGGCTCCCAGCGGAAGTACGGTGGGCCTTCCCCGTGGCTGTTTTCCTTAGGCACGCACTCATGCACGTGGCTTCCTTCTTTCACGCAGTACGCGTGTCCGTGCATATCTTTGCAACCTTCCCACTTCCACTTCGTTTTTGTAATCCACTTGTGCTTGTGATACGACCAGTACTTATTATAATAATATCGAGTGAAAGGGAGCCAGACGCCCTTCAACTCCCTCGACTCTGTGTGGTACATCGACTAGTGAGTGAGAATTGTGGCCTTGAAAATGATTCCGCACGGGTAGGCGCTCATCTCAGCTTCGAGCGCCAGGTCCACGTGCTCGTCGTAGAGGCACGGGAGCTGCCAGTCCCCAATTGGATGTTTATGCTCGCAATAATTCCGGCACGCATGGTAGTCCTTGTGTTCGCCAGAAAAGTGGAAGTGCGTCTCGCACTTCGTCGACGTCGTAGTCGTAATCGTGGGAGAGACCGTCGGAGAGGGCGACGGCGCCGGCGTCGGCTCCGGCGTCGGGTCGCACTCGCACTCGTACTTGAAAGAGTAGTGCAGCTCAGCCAGCGCGCGATGTTCTTGAGGGGGCGCGCCGTCGCACGCGTTCAGGTTCCGCCGCGCAACCTCGGCCATCACCTGCGCGTCGTCGAGCCCACGAAGGACGGCGAACTTGTCGTCGCTCGGAGGCGAACTCAGGGCCGACGCGTGCTTGTCGTCGTTCGGAGGCGAAGTCAGGGCCGACGCGTGCTTGTCGTCGCTCGGAGGCGAACTGAGCAGGGCCGAGGCCTGCCCGAGGGCGAGCGCCAGAAGGGCGGCGCGCATGTACATGATGCCTGCGTCGCAAAACATGAGCCCCTGGGGCGCGTCCGCGGCGCGGAAGCGTGCTTGCGGCGACTGCGTGCCGGTGGGAGGTGTGTGTTCGCGAAGGCGTCGCCGCGGGCTCGCTCGCGGCGACGGCGCGGAGCGCGCGCGGACCGCGGGGGCGCGAGGAGACCAGTGCTTTCTTCGCGGCGACGCGCTGTGGCTGGCGGGGGTCGAGCGCTTGGTCTTCTTCGTCTTCAGGTCGCGAGCACCTGCGTTCGAGCGACAACTTGGACGAGAGCGGTAATTTTCAGTTGCGACGCGAACCCTTGACGGCGATGGCGAACTCTGGGGCGGTTTCGCCGCGGCCGGATATTGAAGGCGGGCGAACCGCGAGCTCCACCGGGCGGGGGAACGAGGAGTGCGTGGCGCGGCCGACGAGGCCTTCAGAGAGCCGCGTGTGGGTAGCTTGGACCCGGCGCGTCCGCGCGGCGCGCGGCCAAGGCAAAAAATCAACTTGGCTTCATATCTCTGACCAGTGTAGCGCGCGCGCGGCCGCGCGCGCGCTCGCAATAGCAAGAAGTACTACTGAAGATATGATAACGACGCGGGGGTGGACCTGGGCTAATCTAGGGGGGTTATATAGGCTGAATTCGACGTGTTTCCACAGCCACAGCTCGGCCTTGCCCTCGGCCTCTTGCCCTCGATAGCTGGCGCGCCCAGGAACGCTACACATTGGGCCGCGACCAGGAGAAGGAGAAAGAACTACACACAAGACGACTTAGCCCCGCAGAGCGTAAGACGGCATCCCCACGGGCCGCGCCTCGCTCGGCCGCCGCCGCTCCGCGGCCGCTTGTTTGAAGTCCCGACCCTGCGCGATGCCCAGGCTAAAGTCGGCGATGGCCGGCCGCTTGTCCGCCGCCTGCTTCCAGTGGCGGTAGCGGCACTCGGGCCCGTGGTAGCAGAACCCCTGTTGATAAAACACGCACTGCGGCTTGTCGGCCTCGGCCTCGTGCTTGTAGGGGCAGTCCTTGATGCGACAGTTCTCGCCCCACCGACACACCGGCATGCGGTCCATGTCCATCTGGTGCAAAAATTCGCAATTGTCTCCTTTCATACACAAACCCCGGAGCCAGTGGCGGCAGACGACGGTGCGGTACTTTTCCGCCAGTTTCTGGTGCGACATGCCCGCCGGGGCCGAGACCGCGGCGCGCTCGATCGCTTCGCGTCGGGCTTTTTCCGACTGGTGATGCCCCGTGATCGACATCGGCGGCAGGATGTCGGCGATAAACGGCTCGAAGTCGAACACTAATTCATCAAAGTCATCAACAGAAGGTGGGCCCGCGCCCCAGCGCTTTGACGTGGCGGCCATGGGTGCGGTATGTGCAGCGAGCGCCGGCGGAGGCGGTTGGTGCACGCGAGCGCGGCAGTATGCGCACGTGCAATTGCTGGCGGCAGCGAGTGCGGCTTTTGTGCGAGCGCCTCGCGGCGGAGGTCGCTGGCGCGGTGGTCGCGCGCGGCGGCAGCAGCGAGTGCTGCTTTGGCTGGCCCGCGGCGGCGGCGCTCGCGCAGCAGTCGTGCCAGGTGGCTGAAGCGGAGCACAGAGACGATTCCTGTGCTACTACGGGCAGCGATGGGAGCTGTATGAGCTCTACAGCGCCGCGAGTCCGCAACCACTCTGAACCCGTTTTTCAACCCATTTCCGGTTTCGCCCGCGAGAGCTCCGGATCCGTCTTCGCCAGCGCGTCGGCCGGCCTGGCCGAGAGCGCTGATTTAATTTCGATTGCTTTCGAGGCAGCAAAGAGAGTTTTTGGCAGGCACCGGCAAAGCCGCAGCCGCGAGGCGTGTTGCGCTGCTCCTGCGAGCCCAAAAATGGATTCATAATTTAGCGCTCGGAAAAAGAAGCCAGGCTTGGTTCGCTGCCTAGGTCCGCGGCCCTTGGAGAGGTCAATTGTCTTCGCCTCTGGCGTGAGGACGAGGCGATGGCGAGGGCGCGCCAGCTGGCGCTGGTCGCCCTGGTCGGCCTAGCCGTCGCCCAAGATCCGACGCCGCGGCCCACGCCGGCGCCGACGACCGCGCGGCCGACGACGGCCGCGCCGTCGACGGCGCGGCCCACGACTCCACAACCCACGACGGCGGCGCCTTCGACGGCGCGGCCCACGACGGCCGCGCCGACTACAGCAAAGCCGACGACGGCCAGGCCCACGACCGCGGAACCCACCGCAGCGCCGAGCGAGGTGCCCACGAACGTACCGACAGGCATGCCCACACCAAAGCCGACGACGGCCGTGCCGACGACGGCCGCGCCTACATTATATTGTAGAGTCGCCGATCTAGAAGCGCAGTGGCCCCTCGCCGTGAGCTTCGAGGTGAGCGACGGCGGTGAAGGGTGGGGAGATTGGAAGGGCGGCGAGTTCTACGATATTGTGGAGGACGACTTCGTGTGCCTCGGCGGCTTTGAGCGGTGCTGGTCGCGGTCGGACACGTCGAAGGCCGATGGTCTTGAAACGGGCGCGCTCGAGAGTTCAGAGGGCCCCGACCAGCCGTGGGCGTTCGTGCGGTGCGACAATTCGGGGACGTTCCGCTCGAATCAGATGGCGGACAACGCCTATCCCTCGAAAGTGTTCCGGCTGGACTCGCCGACGTACCCTTCTAGTCTGGGTGATTGGCTCTGGCCGCCGTCGTGCGAAGTGGCCCTGGGCTTCGCCTACATGATGTACGGCGCCGACCTAGGTACCTTACAGGTCACGGTCACGGGGTGCTGGACCTACGACTGCGTCGATGAGAACGACTACACTGAAGTTGAATTATGGTCCGTCTCCGGAGATAATCCTGCCAGAGTCTGGGAGGAGGCCGTCGTCCACCTGCCTCCCGGTACGTCATACGTCTCCTTCGTCGCGACGACCGGCTCCGGCGCCCTCTCGGACTTCGCGCTCGACTCCATACGGATGTTCGACTTCCACCCGACGGCCGCGCCGACGGTGACACCAAAACCCTCGTCAAACCCGACGGAGTTCCCGTCCGTGCCGCCCACGTTCGCGCCGACGACCTTCATCCCGCCGTCGCCGGCGCCGTCCATAAGCCCCGAGCCGACGACGCCGATGCCGTCGACGGCCTCGCCGACGACGTCGCCAGCGCCTTCACCAAAACCTTCGCCAGCGCCGACGGCGGCGCCGACGTCGCTGAAGAGCAGCAAGAAGTCCTCCTCGAACAACAGCTTGCTGTACATCATCATCATCGTGTGCGTCGCCGCCGCGGCGCTGATCTGCTGCTGCGTCGCATTTATGTGGAGACGGCCACGGACACAAGTGAAGCGCGCCAATTTAGATTCAGAGGACACGAAGGAGGCCGACGTCGAGTTAGGCAGGTTAGATACGGCCTGGGGCGTCGACGGCGACGCTGAATTACTACTGGACGACCCCCAGGATTCGTTGGGCGGCGTCTTGGACGACGCGAGCGGCTGGCCGGCCGATGTTTTAGCATTTGCGCGGCGCGGGTCCGAGATTGATCAGATCCGGAAGGACGCGCAGTCGCAGAGCGATAGGGGACGACTGCGGACCCCGCCGAAGTCTCCCGACGACTGGGAGGTGTATGATAATCAACTACGGGGCGCGCGGGCGACGCCGCGCGGCCCGCCGCCGCCGCCGCCGCCGCCGCCGCCCGGCCCGCCGCCGGACACGCCCTCCTCGACCAATAGTCGGCCGCCCTCGACGGCTAAAAGGCGAGCTTCTACCAAAGTCGGGGACTTCGAAGTCACTCACGTCATCGGCAAGGGGGCTTTCGGTCGAGTTTTACTGGCGACGAAGACCGCGGGAACGGAGCACGGGCGGGCCTTCGCCGTGAAAGTGTTGGATAAGGAGGTCGTGCGGAACACGGGACAGGCGGCCCATACCAGAGCCGAGCGACAAACTCTCGCCTCACTAAGGCATCCATTTGTCGTGCGACTGCGCTACGCGTTCCAGTCTCGAGCTCGATTGTACTTGGTTACTGATTTCTACGCCGGTGGCTCCCTAGAGCGGCACCTGGACGACGCCCATCCTACCGGATTAGGAGATCCAAGAACGCTATACTACGGCGCAGAATTAGTGTGCGCTCTACGCCACTGCCACGCCGCCGGTGTCGTCCACCGCGACTTAAAACCGGGCAACGTCTTGCTCGACTCCAGAGGCGACGTCGCCCTGACGGATTTTGGTTTGTGCGCCTTGGGTGTCCACGAGGACGGCGCGCCCCTCCGATCGTTTTGTGGCACGGTGACGTACATGGCTCCCGAATTACTCGTAGGCCACGCCTACGGCACGTCGGTGGACTGGTGGGCGCTCGGCGCACTCATCTTCGAGATGGCTTCCGGCCGACCTCCGTTCGAGGACCAGAATCGACGGCGCATGTTCTACGCGATATTACATCTGCCGCCGCCGTTTCCGTTGGACTTTTCGAACGAGTTGATTGAGTTGCTGACGAACCTGCTGGAGAAGCGGCCGGAGCGAAGGTTCGGCGTCAAACGACTGACGACGGTCGAAGAGCCGCCTTCCGACGAAACACCTCCACAGCGAACTGGACTACTAGGCAGGATGATGGGCAAGACTAATTCCGATACGACGACCGTCGGCGTGGACCGCGATTCTTCAGATATGCATCGGGGCGAAGATGAGATCAAGCACCAAAAGTACTTCGAAGCTATCGATTGGGAAGCTCTGGAGCAGCGGCGCCTGCCGCCGCCCTGGGTGCCCGCGCTCGAGCATGCGGCGGATATCGCTTATGTACCTCGGCGGGTCACGGATCGCCGGGCCGCGTCCATCGCCGACGAGTTCCACGATTCGGACGCGGCCGCGCAGCCGCAGACCTCTCGTGAGGCTCGGATATCAAGGCAAACGGCGTCCTTGGCGGGCGACGACGAGGAAATCAGGAGACTGCGGTCGAACAACGCGTGGAAGGACTTCTCGTTTTCAGCGCCGCCTAGGGGAGAAACAGTGGCCGAGACGAAGCGGCCGGACCCCGTGCCGACGCCGCGCGCGCCGTCCGGCGACGTCGTTAAAAAAAGTGAAGCGCCGCTTGTGCCGCGGCCGCCGTCGCCGCCGCCGCCCGACCTCGTGTCGGAGGAGCTCTGATTGTCGGGGCTCGCAATTATTAGTATCATCGTGTAAATGACTTTTTCAGTATTTTTTTCGACGCGATCCTGCGTACGGGTTTCCCCGTCCATCCAAGCGCCGAGATACCGTCCCCGGGGCGCGGTTTCTAGGGCTCCCACGCGTGGATCTTCGCTAGCGCATGTAAGACACTAGCAAGCAGGCAAGTACCAAGCCAGCTTATTGCCTGCAACCGGGCTAGTTGACGGTTGATCGCCAGCAGAAGCGTCCACAGGCACCGTCTAGTATCATTATTCATTCCTGCGGCACAGCTGGTGCCAAAAAAAGCGCTCCAAGCACAGCACTTGCGCACCTGGGCTGCTCTCAACCAACACAGCACGACGATGAGCCTCGACGACGACTTCTGCGTCGCCATCGCGCACAACGGCACGATCGAAGGGACGACAGAACACCTCGACTTAAAAACGCGGTGCTACGACGAAGCGCTGCAGTGCGAGCGCCTGGAGGAGCTGAAACGTGATCTAGAGTTCGTCGCGAGCCCGCTTGTCCCGCAGGACACCTTCTGGCTCGGCGCGGGCGAGAGCCCGCGCTGCGCGCTCGAAGCCGTGGCCCTGGAGATTTTTAGAAAGCACGCCGCAGCGTCGCCGCATGCCGCGGACCCCAAGTCCGGCGTCGAGTGGTGGGCCCAGGTCAAGGACCCGACGGCAAACCAAGAAGCGGCACGGGAGGTTTGCTTCCACTGGGACAAGGACGAGCAGGCGCACACGCTGCACGGCATGTACGTCTTCCCGCAGCTCGCGACGGTGACGTACCTTTCTGAGGGGGGCGCGCCGACGGTGGTCCTCGACAAGCGACCGGACTCGTTCACGGGCGCCATCGCCGACGGCCCCGTCGACGCCGCGGCGGCGTGCGCGCCGCGCGTCGGCCGCCACCTCGTCTTCGACGGGCGTTGTTTGCACGCGGCGCCGCGGGCTCTCACTACGAGCGGAGGAGGCAAGCGCTACACGTTCCTCGTCAACGTGTGGCTGGGCCACCGGCCGAGCGGCATCCGGCCCTTCCCGGCGGCGGCGCTCGACAAGCTCACGCGCGACGGCGCCTCGATGCGCTTCGGCGCCGCGACGACGCCGACGCCGGACGAATGTTCGCGGGTAGCTACCTTGTCGTTCCCGCTGGCGCGCTCCGGCACGCGACACGTCGTGCGGATGCGAAGCCCTATGAGCGGTCACGACTTCGTGGACCTTGGCTCGTCGGCCGTGGCATACGTGGAGGTCCGCGTCGACGAAACACCCGCCGTCGACGGCGCTCGTAGTACTAGAGCCGCCGCCGACGCCCTCGACGCGTGGCACGCGGCCTGCGCGCGCGGCGACGGCGACGCGCTCGAGGCCCTCGCGGCGGACGCGTTCGTCTTCTTCGGCACGGCGGCCGAGGAGCGGTGGGCGCGCGACGCCTTCCTCCAGTACGCGCGTCAGAGATTCGCCACGGGGAACACGTGGGCCTACACCGTCGTCGCGCGGCGCTGCGACGAAGTGAGCGACGGCGTGGTCGCGTTCGACGAGGTGCTGAACAACGCGAATCTCGGCCGGTGCCGGAGCACGGGCGTCATAATTGGCGGGAAGCTGGCTCAATACAATCTGTCGCTGCCGGTGCCGAACGAGCTGATTCTCGGCGTGGTGGAGAAGATAAGGCACACGATCGAGCTGCTCCACGTCGACGCGTCGCTCGTCGTCGTGAATAAGCCGCGGGACCTCTTGTCCGTGCCGGGCCGCCACCCCGACGCGCCGGCGCCGACGAAAAAGCGGAAGCGCGCCGGCGAGTACTGGGAGGAGGCGCTGGCGCGGGCGCGCGACGAAGCTTCTGCCGAGTCGCTCGCGGGCCGCCTCTTGAACGGCGTGGGCTCGCTGGCGTCGATCCCGCGGCGCGAGGACAAGTTCCGGGCCCACGTGCAGCGGGCGCGGGGCCGCGTCGGCGCCGTCGACGACGCGGCCGTCGGGACGCTGTGGCGCGAGCTCGACGACGCGGCCAAGGCGCTGGCGGCGCCCGACAACGATGAAGAGGCGCCGAACGCGCTGGCCCTCGCGCGCGCCGCGGCGGGCGACCGCGACCTGCGGCCCGTTCATCGTCTTGATTATGAGACTAGCGGCGTCCTGGTCTTCGCGCGCACCACCGCCGCCGCATCAGCGCTGTGCGCCGCCTTCCGCAAGTCGACGGACGGCGACGCCGGCGACACGCGGAAGACGTACGTCGCGCGCGTGGCCGGGCGGCTAAGTGGCAGCGGCGAGTGGACGGCCGCCATCACGGCGGACGCTGTAGCACGGCAAAAGGACGGCAAGCCGCGGTACCGCGCGGCGGAAGAAAGTGAAGAGGGCGCGAAGGGCGCCCGCACGCGCTGGGAGGCCCTGGAGAGCGGCGACGAGACGTCGCTGCTCCGGCTCGAGCCGCTCACGGGCCGGTCACACCAGCTCCGCGTCCACTGCCTCGCGGCGGGGCACGCCATCGTCGGCGACCCGCTCTACGCGACACCGGGCGGCGGTTTATGTCTGCACGCGGCGTCGCTCGCGCTGCCGCATCCGGAGACTAGCGAGCGCGTGACGTTCGAGGCGGGGCGGCCGTTTGTTTAACTTGTCATACTTATAAACCAAACCGCAGCTTCGCCACCACCCCAAGCGCCCCCACTAATAAAGGAGACACGCCGAAGCGCCGGCGCGGCGGTTTCGATGGATCATAATACGGCGCCCAGGTAACGTCTCTATCCGCCGTCACGGCCTTGGCCTTCTGCACTCGCCGCCTCGCGCATTCGGCGAACACGAGATCGGCGGCCCTGTCGTCGGCCCCGGCCTCGAGCGCGGCCTCGCGCGCCTCCTGCGGGTCGCATTCAAACAAGAGCAGGAAGTGGTTGCCCTGCTCGAGCTGCTGCTCCGGCTGGAGGTGGGGAAAGCGGGAATCACAAGAAAGCACGTGGATGGGCGGGTAGCGCCGGCTCCATTTTGGGGTTCCAAACTCCGCAATGCACTGGACGCACCACCGCGGCGCGTTCGGCGCGCTGTCTGCGGCGCCTCCTCTAAGGTTCTTGCGCGCGCAGGGCGCGTCGGCCGAGGCCCAGACGAGCTCGTAGATGTGGATCGGCCGGGACAACGCGTTCGACAAGGCCACAATCTCGGGCCCGCCGCCCCAGGCGCGCGGGTCGCGCAGCTTGGCGCAGTACTCGTCCTTGGCGCAGGCGGCCTGCTCCGCCGCCATCTCGAGTAATTGCGAGGCCTTCATGTACTCGTTGTCGCCCATGTAGAGCTTCGGGTCTCTCCTATCTTCGAGCACGTCGATGGCCCGCGCGCGCAGGCGCAGGGACTGGCTCCTCAGGACCTTGCGGTCCATCGGGTGGTGCGTGCCGTTCACCGACTCCCACAAGCCCGCGCTTAGCGTGTGGAAGAGGCACGCGCCGTCGCCGGGCACCTGGCGCGCGCGCAGGTAGCCCCGCGCGCGGCCGCGCGTCGGCGTCTTCGTCGTCACGTTCTCCTGCGACTCGTCGTAGTCCAGCACTGGGAGCAGATCTCTAAGGAAGCCGTCGCCATCGATGAGCGGCCCGCCGCCGGTGAGGTCGATTCCGCCCCGGCTTTGGTGGCGCAGCGGTCGCGCGCGCCCGTTGCTTTTGTGGCGCAGCGGATGCGCTCCGCCGCGGCGCCGCGCGGGCCCGCCGCCTGTGAGGCCGGTACCCTTGTTTTTGTGGCGCAGCGGTGGCGGGCCGCCGCGGCGGCGCGCAGCGGTGCCCGCGAGCAGTAGGAGGACTGCGCGCATTGCTCCTTACTGCAATCAAGCGCGCAGCACGGCCAAAATCAGCAAAAACCGCGGCAAGGACGAGATGCTAGTGGCCTTGTACGCTAGCTCGCTCCGCAGCGCTTCGCTTGCACTTCAGAGTGTCCCGGCGAACCACTGTCCCAAAAGACCACAGTGACACACGCAGCAGAGCGTGCGTTTGTGGCATCAGCGACACGCAGCACAGCCCCGGCGAATTGGGAAGGGAGCGATGGCGCGCCCCCTGACGGCGATGCTGGCCCTCACCCGCGCGGCGGCCTTCTTAGGGCCCTCGCCCCACAAAAAGCCCACCGTGGCAACCCCCATGCTAGCAGAAAGGGAAGAAAAGTGGGAGCCGCCCGAGTTCGAGGAGAACCGGATTAAGGCGAGGAAGCGCCAGGAGCGCTTCAGCCCGCTCGACAAGGCCGGCGCGGCGCGGCGCTTGATGCTGGACGCGCAGCGGCAGATGAAGGAGCGCCAGCGCCAGCGGCCGGCCTACCTCCCGCTCAAGCCCGAGGCGTCTCTGGAAAACGCGACGGCGGGCCAGTGGTTCAGCGGCGTCGTGCGCAACCTCAAGCCCCACGGCGCCTGGGTGTCGATCGGCGCCGAGGTCGACGGGTTCGTGCACTGCCGGGACATGTCCGACACGGACTTTGTATCTGATTCGCGCGAGGTTTTGCGATTGGGCGACGAGATTGATGTGTGCGTCAAGGGCGCCGACGCGGCGAAGCGCGTGCTGTCTCTATCAATGTTGCAGGTCGAGCCCGTCGACGAAAGTAGGAGAGCCGTATCAACTTACAGCGTCGACGAGCGTTTAGAAGATGTGGCCGTGACGCGCGTGACGCCGCACGCGGCCTTCGTGGACGTCGGCGCCCGCGTGCCCGCCTATTTGCACGTCGCGGACATCGGGCTCCTGCCGCGGCGCAAGGTCGGCGCCGCGCGCGTGCCGCGGCTCAAGCTCGAGGCGCCGGGGCAGAGTATTCAGGAGTGCTGGGTCAAGGCCGTCGACGTGGGACGCGACCGGCTGCGGCTGACGCTCGTGCCGCCGGGGCCCGAACGCGACGATCCTACACTATACGGGCGGAGAACCTCTCCGCTGGACGACGCCGAGGACGACGGGGCGGCGCCGGCGCGGTGGACGGACTGATCATGAGGAGGGGTGTTCATAAGTTTCGAGCTGTAACAAAATACATTCTCACAACATCCCCATGCTAGACGCGGGCCTCGCACGCTCTGCGCGCCGCGTCGGCGAGGTCCGCTGGACCGTCGTCCTCATGCCACGCGATCTCGGCACCGCCTTTGTCGCGAAGCGCGGTCGATATAGTAAGGTGGATGACGCGGGCCGCGAGGTACGTCCCCGCGGGCGACGGGTGGTACCCGTCACGGGCGAACAAGGACCGCCATCGCGCCTCGTCTGCCTCGCGCACGAGCTCGAAAGCGGCGCCCACGGGCGCGATCGCTATAGTTTCAACCCCGGCGGCTTGCAACGCCCTCGCGTACTCCTCGTAGCCCTCTTGTAACCCCCGCGCCATCGCCGTCGTGTCGCGTAGGTCGTCGTCGGCGCGCGTCAAGGCGTTGTCGTACGCCCACGTCGAATACAATACCACGACGCGCGCCTCGCGCAGCAGCGGCGCCAGCGTTCGGAGCGCTGAGACGCCCTCGTCGCGATTCTTGATCGGTCCGCGCGAAAAGTCCTGGACCACGACCACGTCTCGCTGGACGTCTCCCAGGAACGCCCTGAGATCCCGCGCGGCGGCCGGCACGTCCACTTTGTTGGTGGCGTCCGCGATGCGCTGTGCCTCGGTGGCCTCCGCCTCCGCCGCTCGCTTCTTCGAGGCGTCCGCGCCACGGGCCCGCGCGAGGGCGGCCTTGGCGAAGCGCACGGCCGCGAGACCGGTGCCGTCGCCGCCATCGCGAAGCAGGGATGCGAGACTTGCCCCGCCGCGCGTGCAGGCGTCGACGGCGACGCCGGTCGCGCGCGAGAGTACGCCCGGCAGGTCGTTGTAGTAGGTGAAGGAATTCCCGACGAAGCCGACGCGTATCGGTGGCGCGCGGCGCGGCGGCCCCGCGCTGAGCCGACGCTGGCGGAGAGCGCTGACAATCAACGAGACGGCGAGGAGCGAGGCCAAAAGTGCTAGCGCGTTATGCGTGGAGTGCTTCATTTTGCGTGCACAGTGAGAGTCGTCCTTAGATGCTTCTCTACCAGCAATTTGGGAATCCGTTCGCGGTCGCGCGCCGATTTAGGGCCTCGCGCAGAGCAGCAGCTTTTGGGCACTCGCAGACCGCCGAGCCGGCTAGCTTTCGACGCTAGCTCTTTACGCCAGGCGCGGACGATGTCCCAGGACCTCCAAACGCGCTGGCGGCACAGATGCTCCCCGCAGGCCGTAGCTAGGGCTAGACGACGGGAATGCCTAGTGTCTTACAGCCGCTAGCCCGATTTTTGGCCTTGGTCTGTCGCTGGTCGTGAAGCGCCTTAAGCTGAGCAACGGATCCCATACTGCAAGCGCATAGCTCGACACAGTCGCTGTGGCACGCATTTACGCAAGGCAGAAAGCCGCACGACAAGCAAGGAGAGCCATCGCTACCCAGTAGCCGACGCCATCGCTTGCGGCGCGCACCCAACAAAGAGCTGCGAACAGGCCACAGAGAGCCATCGCTGTCGCTGCGACACGCCACATAGCTGCAGAGAGCATAAACCATGCCCACGACCGAGGACAAGATCAAGGAGCTCGAGGCGGAGTACGCGCGCACGCAAAAAAACAAGCAGACGGAAGGCCATCTCGGTTTGATCAAGGCCAAGCTCGCGAAGTTGAGGAGAGAACTCGAGGACCAAGGTTCGAAATCGGGCGGCGGCGGCGGCGAGCGCGGTTTTGATGTGAAGAAGGTCGGCGACACGCGCGTCGGGTTGGTGGGCTTCCCCTCGGTCGGCAAGTCTACTTTATTAACAACGCTGACGGGGACCAAGAGTGAAGCGGCGGCCTACGAGTTCACGACGTTGACCGCCATACCCGGTACGATGAAGTACCGCGGCGCGCGAATTCAAATTTTGGACCTACCAGGGATCATCGAAGGGGCGGCCACGGGCAAGGGGCGCGGAAGGCAAGTAATATCGGCGGCTCGCACCTGCGACATGATCATGATCGTGCTGGATGCCGGGAAGCCCGTTACTCATAAATTCTTGATTGAAAGGGAGCTGGACAATTTCGGGATCCGGTTGAACCAGAAGCCGCCGGACGTGAAGATCAAGAAGAAGGAGCGGGGCGGCATTGATTTTCAGTGGCTGTGTCCCCAGACTAAAGGTATGAATCAAGACATCGCGACTCGTATTCTCAAGGAGTATCGCATCAACTGCGCGACCGTCACGTTTCGAGAAGATGTGACACATGACCAGTTCATCGACGTGTGTGATGGGAAACGGACTTATATTCCAGGCTTATATGTGATGAACAAAATTGATCAGTTAACAATAGAAGAATTAGATATTATCGACGAGATTCCAAATTATGTCCCTATCAGTTCGAGGGACGAGTGGAACATCGACGAGCTCATGGAGACGATCTGGCAGAAGTGCAACATGTTACGGGTCTACACGAAACCGAAGGGCCAGGTCCCCGACTACGACGAGCCCGTCGTGCTCCATGCGGATGGCCCCACAGTCGAGCAGTTCTGCAACCGCATCCACAAGAGCATCATGGAGCAGTTCAAGTACGCCTGGGTCTGGGGGTCGTCGTGTCGCCACCAGCCGCAGAAGGTCGGCAAGGACCACGTCCTCGCGGACGAGGACGTGATCCAGGTCGTTAAGAAGGTTTAGTGTGAACTCCTTATCTCCCTGGTCGCCTCGACGGCGTCGGGCTTGCCCAGCCTCCACGCGACGAGCGCCGTCCCGGGGCAATCGTCGCCGGCCATCGCCCCGGGCACGTGCCGCTCGGCGCCCTCACAGACGCGCGTCTCGACGGCCTCGAAGCCCTCCGGCTTCAATAATTCCGTCACGAGCGGCACCGAGAGCGCGTAGGGCGGCCCGCCGACCTTCTCGCAAATGGGGAAAATACAGGAAAGCAGCGTGCCGTTCTCGTCGAGGAGCGCCTTCTGCTTCGTTGCCCACTTCTCCCGTAGCGACGGGTCGAGCGCGCAGAGGAACGTGCAGTCCCAGATGAAGTCGAACTTATCTGGAACGTCGAAGAAGTCGACCTCGTACACCTCGATCTTCGTGAAGCGCGTCCCCTTGATCTGTATGTAATAAATGCCCAGGTCCTCGTCGTAGCCGTCGGCCTCGTCCTCGAGGAAGCTCATGGCCGCCCGCACGGCCGTCGGCGCGATGTCCACGGCCACTACGCGGTCGAAGCCGTGCCGCGCCAGGGCCAGCGCGTCGTAGGCGCGGCCGCAGCCCGGCACGAGGGCCGCGCTGCCCTCCGGCGGCCGCGGGGCGCGCTTGAGGTAGGACGCGAGCGCGCCGGACACGCCGCCAACATCAAACGCGTCGCCCGGCTCCAGGCCGCGCTTCCACATGGCCTCCCAGCGGCACGCGGGCTCGGGCTCGGGCGGCGGCGGCGTCGGCGGGCGCGGCTCCACGGTCATCGTGATCTCGGCGCCGGCCCTCAGAGCGTCGCCGAGGCTGATCGTTGCCATCGTCGCGAGGAGGCGTAGCGGTGCAATGGTTGTCAGTTTCGATACCCTCCACGCAGTACGAGCTATGGCCGACTTGCGTCAGTGCTTAGTTGTCAGTCTCGATGCCCTCCGCAGAGTTGTCGAGGTATGCGAGGATAAGGCCGATTGAGTCAGTAGCGAAGCCTGACTTCGAACGCGCAAGAAATGCTGCCAAGACTCGGCGCACTATGCGTGGTGTTCCTTGGCGCGGTTTTACGATCACCGAAGGATCGATGCCAGCGTCTACGGGCGGCTGGGCAAAACACCGAGATTGCTAGTGTCTTACAAGACGCTAGCTCGGTCCAATCGGCCAAAACCGGCCAGCAGCGCTTCGCAAGCGTCGAGAGGCCATTACTACGGCCTGCGTATAGAACGCAGTCGTCAGACCCAGCCGAAGCGCTCACGACCTTCACGACAGAGCCCTAAGACACATTGCAGCTGCAGCGCTTCATTCGCACGACGCTGCAACGCGACGCAAGAGCTAAAAGAAATGGCCGACTTCACCACCCCCCAGCCCCTGCAAGCGCTGCTCATCGACGCCACCCAACCACCCTGGCTTAAGGAAAAGGATGAAGCCGCGGCGTCGTGGGACGACGCAAGTTTACCGGACCGGCAAAGTGTAGCGGCCTGGGTGCGGACGTGGTCCGAGGGCGACGAGATCGCGAGGGTCAAGGAGGTCATGGTCGGCGTCGATGCCCGCATCGAGGCGGCCTTTTCCGTGGAAGCGGCCGCGAAGTTCCGAAGGTGGGCCGCCGGCGTGCTGCTCGACGTCTTCGGGTCGAGCGACGACCTCGCGGACACAATTGCACTGGCACAGCGGCCCAAGTTCCGGGACGCGTCGCCGTCACTGACCCAGTTCGAGCGCTTCGAGCACTACGACGATTTATGGGAGGGCGAGGATTCAAGAGCTGACGAGTTAAGTGAGTGGATCGAGAAGGCGGCGACGCTCGGCGACGTTGCAATCGACGACGCGCCCGCGGTATTAACGAGGTGGGTCGTCTCCATATCTATCGCCGAGCTCGTTCATATGAGAACGAGCGCGAAGCGGGAGAAGCGCGCCGAAGCCCAAAAGGCGCGGCGCACGCTGCTCGACAAGGCGGCGGAGCTGCGCACGGCCGTCGGCCGGCCGCCCGACGATGATGAGGATGACGAGGAGGAGGATGGAGAATGGGACGACGACGACGCGGCGACGACGCCGCCGGTCGCCGCGCCCGCGGTCGCCGCGGCGCCGTCCCCGGAGCCACCAAAGCCGGAGGAGACGAAGGAGCCGCCCGCCAAGGCCAATCCCGTAGGAAGGAAGCCCCTGCCCAAGGCCGACGCCGCGCGCCACGCGACGCACGTCGGCGAGTTCTACGAGAACGACGAAAACGACGCGCGGACGCGGCACGCGCGCGGCTACGATCCATTGGATAAGCACGCGCAGCGCGTCGAGGCCGAGGTCGACGACGCGAAGGAGCGGCGCGACGCGCTGTATTTTTTGCTGCGTCTTTGTTTTTTTTTCCCCTGTGTCGACACTTGTCCGCCGTCGTCGCGTCGACTGCGTGGTGACTGTGCGTGTCCGCCGTCGTCGCTTCGACGGCGTGCTGACTGTACATGTCTGCCTCGACAGCGTGCCGATGGGACGCGTCCGCCTCGACGCCGTCGTCGCGTCGACGGCGTACCAACGCAGGCGGGCCGCGGTCCAGGACCACGTCGCGGCGATGCGGAGCCGGGGTCTGGTGTTTGACGTCGAGTTTCCGGAGCGGAGCCTCGGGTTGAGGGTGGCGCTCGCGAAATATGGCGAGAGCGGGCGGCGCTTCGTGGTGGTAGACTCGACGGAGCGGGGCTCGGCGTGCTTCGAGAGCGTCAAGCCCGGCGACGAGTTGTGTGCTGTGAACGGCGCCGCCGTCGTGGACCCCGACGAGGAGAGCATCGAGACGCTCAAGTCGGCGATCGCGAACGCGCCGCGGCCGCTCGTCATCACGTTTATTGAAGGCGAGGACCGCGACACGTTGTTCGCGGCGCAGGAGGCGCAGCGCAGTGGTTCAGCACGACCACGGAAAGCGCCGCCCGCCACGAAGAAGCGCGCCGACATCTACTCGGCTCCGAAAGATGCACAGTTAGTGATAGTGGATCGGGACGCGCAGTACCGCGGCCACATCTGCGAGGACGGGGCGACGCTCAAGGATGCCAAGGGCGCGCGGCTGCTCGTCGTCGACGCGGCGTTGGGCGTGGCGACGGACGACGGCGGCGTGCTCGTCGGGAAGGTTTCTGTGAATGAAACGGACGCGGCGCTCGTCGGCATCGAAGACTCAAAAGGCCGTCTACTGGGCTACGCGGACCAGGGGCGGTCGTCTGTGTTGGACGCTCAGAAATCAACCATCCTAGAAATCGACTCGGCGGGCGAGTGCCGGGGCCACGACGGCCTGCACGTCGGCAGCCTGGTGGGCTTCACGTACCACCACACGAAGCTCGTCGCCTTCGTGTTTTTACTGAGGCCGCACCTCTTCCGGGACAAGCCGAAGTCGTTCTTGAGGGCCATGCGGAAGAGCGCGTCGCGGGCGTCGGGGGCGCACGGGTTCTTCGCGAAGGCGGCGTAAATCAGTTTTCTTGTCTCTTGGACTCGTCGACGACCTCGGGGAGTCCTCTTCGTTCCGCCTTTTGCGTTAGGGAAAATTCTGCTAGCGTCCTTTAAAGACACTAGGAAGTCGTAGGCGGCTTTGCAGTCGCGCACCGTCCTAGCCCACCGCGCGGCTGCGCGAGACCCAGCCGAGGCCTCCTCGCTCTACAAAGGCCCAGCGCCGCCCAGTCCCGCCCGCGCCGCCCCCCACGGCCGCGCGGCGAGGAGAAACTGAGGAGAGGTCAAGGACGCGAATATTCGCAGCGCGCGGCCCCGCGCGGCCCCGCCCGCCTCTTGCGAGGCCTAAATAGCACCGCGGTACACGAGCCGGTTCGCGGACGGCGCGGGACGTAGATGGCGTCCCTGGTCGCCCCGAGCCCACAGTCCACCGTCTCACGAAAACGCGGTTTTTGTGCCGACATCTCGCCGATCGCGGCGCCGACGACGAAACGAACTCGATTCGACGGCTACGCCCGACTCCGCGGCCTATTTCCCATGGTAGACGATCAAACTATCCGTACGGTCTTCGACGCCTGCAAGGGCGACATTGACAGCGCGGTCGCCAGACTAAGCGCGCTCGCGCTCGCCTCCACGGCGGCGCGCACGGCCCCGCCCTCACCGCCCAAAGCTCCCGAGCCGGAGCCCGCGGCCACGATCGAGACCGCGCGATCACCCGACGACTGGGTCGGCGCCTTCGTGGCGGAGATGGCTCGGTCGAGCGACATTCCCGACGCGCGCCAGCGGGCCGCGCGAGCCCTGCGCGCCTTCGAGTCCTTTGTGAGCGCGCGCTCCGCACGCCAAGCCGACCAGCGGGCGGACCGCCTCGAACGCGAGAATCAAGTTCTGAAGCGGGCCGTGGCCGTACAGGCTAGGCGACTCGAGGCGACGGACTGCGAGAAGGCAGCGCTGGAGCGCACGGTGTCCGCCCAGGCCGAGCGCCTGCGCCGCGCCGAGCGGACGAATTACGCGCTCTCCGTGCACCTCCACCGTGCGTCGCCGGGTGGCATCCCGGACAACCGTCCGCCCGACGTGTACTGACCGAATTCGCCCCCACAAATCCCCAATGTTATTTAACGCTGCACTTATAGTATCTAGAGCCCCTTTGGCCGTCGTCAAGCGCGGTCGCGCGTCGCGTCCAATTCGGCTCCCAGTACCTTTATCCGACCAAATCTTGACCGGACGGGTCCGTGTGGCGAATGTATTCATGATGCGCGCGCGGCGGTTTCATACGAGCCCGAATTGCAAAAGAGGAATGAGTGGCTGTGAAAAGGCTCTGGCTCCCCTACAGATGGACGGCCTCTACAGTGCCATAGCGAGCGCTGCAGCGGGAGCCAGTGACCTCGCGAGCAGCGCTGCGACAGCTGCGTCGCAGACAGCAGCGCAAGCAACCGCTAGCACTCCTACAGCCATGGAGAGCATCATTCAGACTGGAGCAGCTTCCGCAGCCGCAACGTTATTTGGCAGCACGGATGCGGTTACGCCTCCCAAAACCCTCGCGCTCGGCTCAGCATGGCGCGACGCGTTGTGCCCGGCGCACAGAGAACGCACAGATCTACCCGGCGGCGCGCGGTCCGAAGGGCTCGCGATGGTCGTCGCGGCGTGCGCTCGAATTGAGTCCACGTCTGCGCCAAGGCGCGCCGCGCTGCAGCGACTCGTCCGTTTGGCAGCGTCTGAATAAAAACAGCTCGCACGCGCTCTCAATCAATAATTCACAGGTCGCACCTCTGGCCGGTTGGCGCCGCCCGAGCGGCGCGCTGGGCGCCTCGCTGGCCTCCAAGGCGAGAGACCTCAAGCCTGGCGACGGCTTCGTCGCGCCGGTCGCGGCGGGCTACTGCGCAGCCCGCCGCAAGTCGGACGGCTCCTACGACGTCGCAGTGAGTGGCGTCGGCGCCGAAGCGCTCGCGTGGCACGAATACCGCGTGGGCCAAGACGGGGCGGTCGAGCGGGCCGCGCTGGCCGTAGTCGAGAACTGCGACGCCGAGCGGATCGTTTCTCCGGCGGCCTGGGCCAACCTCGCGGCCGCACCTGCCGGCGCGAAACGCGGCCAGAGCGATAACGTCGCTGCGGCGAGGGCGTGCTACGCCGCGGCTTTACCGTTCTTCGCATCAAGCCGGCGGCCTACCCACGGCGGCGGCTTCGCGCCGGTGCTGGCTCCGGCGCGCCAGGAACGAGCCAACAAGGCCGCCGTGAAGCAAGCTTCCCCTCCAAACACCGTCGACGCCGCGGCGGCCGCGCTCCAGAATGCTGCGGCCGGCGCGCTGTCGTCGGCCGGCGCCGCGGGCGCCCTACTCCAGGCGCAGTTCGGCGGCTCTACTAGCGCAGACAAAGAGGACGACGACGCCGTCGCGGACGACGACGACGATGATGATGAGGACAGCTCCGGCGCCGCGGCGTTGTTAGCCGCGATGCGCTTCGCGTTGGAGGCGAAGAGCGAGGCAGAAGCCTTCGCCGCAGTCGTCGAGACGCGCGTGACCATCGCTCGCTGGGGTCTGGCTGAGGCCCAGAAGGAAAATATGGACGACCGCGCCCTGAAAAGAGCCCTGCACGCGGCGTCGCGGGGCCTCGCAGCGTTCGCGACGTCCGAAGCCCTCGCCGACGAAGTTTTGGCGAGCGTTGAGAAGGCGTCCGTCGCGTTGAGGGACGCGGCCGACCCACCACCAGCGCTAGCCGCTGTTACCGGAGACGCGCCCGTGCCCACGGCCTTCCCGCTCTTCGACAAATTCAACGAAATCGTGGACGAGGACGCGCTCGCCGGCGGTGCCGCGGCCGTGTCCATTGTGCGGCCGGCGGATTTAGGCGCACCATCGCCCGCCAAGACCGTGCGCGAAGTCTTGACGTGCTTGCGAGCCGTGGTCGATGCCGGCACTTTATTAGCCAACGACCGCAACGACGAGAAGGGCCGCTGGCTGCGAATCAGTCTCGTCGAGCACGCGGCGTTCCGGTGCCTGCCCGCCCCAGCTCCCGTCGACGTGCCGCACGAGGCCTGCGCGTGGGCGAGCGGCGACGCCACAGACGCTGATAGGGTGGAGGTTTTGCGCCTGGCGGGCCTCGTGGCGCGGCAGTACGCCTCGGCGTGCCTCTCTCCCCGGGCGGCGCCGACGAGAGAAGGTGACGCGAATAGAGTGTGCTGCGCTGGTGCTATGTTGTGCCTCATCGACGCCGCAGCACGGATGTCTACAATCGAAAGCGGCAGTGGGCAGGACGACGCGTTCTGCCGACGGTATGCTGGCAAGGCGGATCGGCCTTCGGCGGGCTACGCCGCGGGGGCCGCAAGCGCGGGCGGCGTCCTCGAGGCGATCACGGCGACGTCTCTGCTATTGGACCCGGCGGCCTGCGCGGCGCGAGCGGCATCGTTAGACTACCTGAGGTCGCTCAAGGCCAAGCCGCAGATCTTCGCCTGGAGCGAGGCCGAGCCGCTCTCGGCCCTCGGCGCGACTGATAAGCTTCTCGTCGGAGAGGTGGCGCATGAACTAGGCTTCGCCGCGGACGACGAAGTATTGGCCGCGTACCTCGCGGGCACGGAGACGGAAATCGTCGACGCGGCGCCGGCGCTGGAGGCATTCCGCGACGCCCACCTGGCGTGGAGACTGATGCTTGCGCCGCACCTGGGCGACGCCGTCAAGCCCCCGTCGAAGAAGAAACTGTGGCGGCCGGCGCAGCTCGGCCAAGTTTGGACTGCGAAGAAGGTATAGGGCCTGTGTAGAAAACCAACCAATGGCTCATTAATTTTTTGGGACGATGTGTCGCTTCGATGGCGTGTGGCGCCTGAAATTATTTGATTTCCACACAGGGTGCGCTCTCGGTGAAGCTGAGAAACGGCCAGGACGTCGATCCCGCGCACCTGTCGCCGTCGGCGGGCTTCTTCGGTTCGGCGGCCAACATGTTCCGCAGGAAGCCCTCGGAGCTCGAGGCGCCGCCGTCCGCGGCCAATCCGTCCGTACTATGTGGGGAGCAAATCGAGACGGAGACGGACGTGCTCTACGTGCAAAAGATGCCGACGTTCGACGGCTCGCTGGGCGCCGCGGACGCGGAGCTCGTCTGTAGTTACTTGACGGCGCCGTATCTACGAATTCCTCTGCTCCTGCAGTTCTTCTCGGCGCCGGCGCGCTTCGCGGCACTAGGGTGCATCGAGATGCAAAGAGTTTTAGATGCGGCGTTATTCGAGCCGGGCGCCTACGCGTCGCCTGACCCCGCCGACGCCTGGTTCGCGCCGGCACCGGAGAAGCGCCACAACGCCCCGTCGACGGCGCCGGCGCCCAAGGAGAAGCTATCGACGACGCTCGGTCTCCTCGTGAACGAGCTCCACCGGTCGCCGGACATGTTGGTTGCCGCTGCAAAGGGCTTCCGGACGCGAATTAGCGAGCTCGACCCGGGGACGTCTCGAGGCGTCGCCGAGGGCGGCCACGCGGCGGCCATTCTCTACGCGCTGCGTTTACTGAGCCGCCTGGACGGCTACGCTGCCCTCGTACAGGACAAGGAAACGCGCGTCCGCGGCTCGCGCGTACCTGAGGTGAGCGCCGCCGGCGTGGCCGAGCTCCGCGGCGTGCTAGGTGGGATCCTGCGCGACGACGCGCCGCCCATGTTAGATAGGTGGCTCCGGCGTTCGGCCGCGGAGTCTCGGGACTCATTAGCCGAGTCCTGCGCCGTGCGCGCGGTCTTGGCCTGCATCGCGCGGCCGCCGTGCCTCGAGGACGATGCGCGATGCGCCTCCGTTGTCGGCGCGCAATTGTTCCTCTCTCAAAATTGGAATTTTGCGCCGCCGTCCAAAAACCCGAAGAAGAAGACGGTCGTGAAGGAGCGGGCTTCACTAGGGACGACGCACAGCGAGCTCTTCGGCTGCTTCGCGACGCTCCGGCCCTTTGTCCTCGCGCTCGCGCGCGACGGCAAGGCCGACGCCTGCTTCGAGGACGCCGTCGCGGCGTTGACTAATGTGAAGCCGCCCGCCGAGGCCCGAAAGTGGGTCGAGCTCGAAGGTGCGCACAAGGGCTGGGCCACAACGAAGCGGTGCGCCGGCCGGTTCACGCCCAAGCTCCCGCCGCCGAGCGAGGCCAAGGCCGACGACGCCAAGCTCAGCTACGCGGCATGGCTCGCCGGGTGCATTGATGGCCTGGCGGCCGCGAGCGACGTCGAGATCAACCTCATGACTTGTGAGTTCGTGGTGCGCTCGAGGAAGCTGAAGATCCTCGAGGACGACTTCACGGCGCGGTCCGACTTCGCCGAGTGCTTTGGCGCCGAGGCGTCGCGCGAGGTCCAGTGCGCCGAAATTCAAACCTCGGAAATGCGGAAACTCCGTCGGTGCGTGGGCTTGAGATGTGACGTCGCGCTGTGGGCCGCGCCGCCGCCGATCTCCAAGTCCGAGCGCGCCTCACTCATGGCGTCGACGTCGGGCGCCGCCGGATTACTTAGTTCGTCGTGGGTGTCCGCCGCGCTCAAACGCGACGGCTCGGGCGCGTCCTGGGGACGCGTGTTGCAAGAAGACGCGGGCACCGCCGTCGTGTCTGGGCGCATTGATAGTCGGGAGTGCCGCGGTCTAGTACTGAGGGAGCCTTTGTCGGTGCAAGTCTTTGCTCGATGCGTTCACGGTCGTAGAGAGGGCTGGACGTCGGTCTTCGCGAGCGACGCCGAGGTGTCATTAGATGACGGTCTTCCCATCTCGGACGACGTCGATGGTGACGACGACGAGGAAGACGAGGACCCTTCCGCTCCGCCAGTTGTCGCCGAGGCTGGTGAGCTCGACCGGCGCTCGGGCTTTGCTGGCTTGACTGGGCCGTCTCTCGTTGTCACGCGGTCGACTCCTGAGGGCGTCGAGCGGCTGGCGCCGTCCTATGCGCTACGCGGTCTGTTGCCCGCGGCGCTGTTAGCATCGCACCGCTTCTGGTACCGCGCGAAGACGGGAGCTGCCGAAAGTGTGGTCCTCGAGGGCGCGGCGCGCCAGAATGGTCCATCGATTACTGTAAGCATCGATGCCAACGGCGCGGCGACCGTCAAACGAGGCGATCTGCGGCTCGTTGATTTGCGCGCGGGCAAACCAGGCTCGCCGACGGCCGCGCTCGCCTGCCGGCTGATAAAGCTCGACTCCCTCGCGCACGTGCTCGCCTGGGCCGACGGCTCCGGTACTATCACGCGCATCGAGCTGCCTCGACTGGAGCTGTCCTTCGACGCGAGCGGGCCGCAGCGCTGGGCAAGCAGCGACTTCCACGGCTACGATCTGACACTCGACGCCACTCCGACGCAAGTCGCGAAGCTCGCGGCGCCCCTGCCTGGCGTGGCGCTCGCGGCCGAGTCGGCGTTCGAGCGGTCCGAGTTCGTCATTGTGTCGTCGGCGCTCGCGAAACCAGGTCTCAACGGCGGGCGCCTCGTCGCCGAAAGGAACGATGCGAAGTGGCTCTCACGAGTCGCGGGTGGAAAAGTCCACGCGTACCCGGTACACCTATCGCAGTCATGGGTCACGTCGCCCTCGCTCGCGGCCACGTTAGCTCTGGTCGGCTGGCGCGCCGCGCGGGGCCTCGACTCGTTAGCCGGCGCCTGCGAGGCCTGTCCAGCGATGGCGTCCGACGCCGCGCTCCTGCCCGACGAGGCCCAGTGGATTGGCGCGCTCGAGGACGTTTTGGCCGACGACCGCACGGTCGACGCGGATGTACTGAGATTAAGAGTAGCCCTCGCCACGAGGGCTTCGCACTCTGACGCCGCTGCCCTGTCGTTCACGCCGACGCGCCGCGCTAACGCGTCGCTGACGCGCGCCTGGCGCTCGTACGCGCTGCGGACCTCCGCCGCGGACGCGAGACTCGTATTGTCGCCTGGCGAAGAGGCGTCCGTTGCAGCGTTTTGTGACGTTGTCACGGATGCTGTTCTCGTAAATCGTGCGGCCTTAGCAAACGCCGCCGCGTTGGGCACGGCCGTCTCGTCGTGGCGCTTAGATCTCTGGCCCCTGAAGGCGTCGCCGGCGACCGTGGACACGTTCTACGATTTCCCGCTCGACGTGACCGCTCTGTCGCAGCCACGCGGCCCGAAGGACAAGCCGACGGTCATCAGAGACTGGTCAACGGAAGCTCTAGGCGTCGCCGACGGCCACCACTGGCTCGCGGACTTAGGCCCATCAGTACCAGGCGCCGGTAACGCGCCGGTGTCCATCGCGTTCGTGCTGAAACGCTTCGCGGCGAAGGCTCCGTGCGTGAAGATCAAGGGCGACTTCATACTCCTACTCGAGTTATTAATCGGCCACCGAGGCGCTGATGGCTGCGAGCCGCGTCATCTGGCGCTACTTTTACTGGCCAACTCGGACTATCTCATCCCAACCGATAAGGGTCTGTTGTCGATCCTCCAGCTGTTGGCACGAAACCCTGAAAAAGCAGCGGCCCTCGGGAAGACGCTACCCACCTACGAGATGGCGCTCCAGGAGGCCGTGGCGACGCGGGAACAGGGCAAGGGCTTCTTCGGAAAATTATCGGGTGCCGCACGTACGGCTATGAAGCAGGGCCAGGCCGTCGCTGAAGGGACGAAACAGTCCAAAAGAGACGCCCCCGATGTCGTCGCCGCGGCGAACGCTCTAGTGCTACAACGAGTCCACGACTTCCTCAAAGCCAATGTGACGGCTCCGCCTCCGCTGCCGCCGCGCGCGGCCGACACGGCTGCGCCGTTCCGCGCGCCGACGACTATCACCGCCCGGGCGGCGCCCGCGGCGGCGACGTCGGCCGACCGGCAAAAGTTCGCCTTCGGCGACGGCTTCGCGGACGTGCTCAACGAGGTCGCCGTCGGTCAGGCCCTCAAGGACTCGCACGTCGCCGACGTCAAGGCGCCGACCTACGTCGCCAAGCCGGCGCCCTTCGACCTGGCGCGGCCCGACTTGACCTCGAAGCTCACCGCGCGCAAGACGCTTGAGCGCCTCGCGCGAGACATCAAGTACGCGGCCGACGAACGAGCCGCGACGAAGACGAAGCCGACGCTGCCGTCGCTCGACGCCGCGTCCACGCGGCAGCTCGTCAACGACCTGTCCGCGGCGGCCGCGGCCGATGTCAAGGAGGTCACGACGGCGATTCAAAGCGTCGAGGCGCTCGCCAATGCCGGCGAGCGGCGCGATGCCGTGCGGCGGTCGCTGGCGCGAACGGCGCCGTCCATCGACTTCGCTCGCTGCGCGCGGGCGTTGCTATCGACGAGCGGCGAGGCGGACCTGTCCTCATTTAATGCCTCGTGCGACTCGCCGGCGGTGCTCGACGCCACAGCGAGCTGCGCCGTACTCTTTGGACGGCTCGTCGCGAGACGCTTTGCAGCCGCCAAGGCCTCGGCGCTGGCCAAGGCCGTCGAGCGCGGCGCGCCGCCGTCGGAGATCGCGCTCGCGGCCGAGGCCTGTGTCGCAGCGCTCGTATCTAAGCGCGTGACTCTAGAGCGGTCGCCATCCGCGGTTTCAGTCGACCCGCGCTACTTGGTCTTCGAGCTTACGGCGTCGGTCGTGCTGCGCGACCAACAATTAGAGCTCGTGCGGACGTTCCGACAGGCCCTCACCGACAAGAGCGGCCTCGTGCACCAAATGGTAATGGGCGCCGGCAAGACTACAGTAGTTGCTCCCTTGCTCGCGCTTTGCTTAGCCAACGGCGATTCGTTAGTTACGGCAGTGGCGCCGCGCGCCTTGGTGGAGATGACGCGCGACGTCTACCGGTCGACATTTAGCTCTCCGGTGTGTCTGAAGCCGGTGTTTACGTTCTCTTTCGCGCGCACGTCGACCGTCGACGACGCGCTGGTGCGGCGGCTCCGCTTTTGTCGCGACGCGGGAGGAGTTGTGGTTGCCGCGCCCTCGGACGTCAAGGCTTTTGTTTTAAAGTTCGCCGAACTCAACCACGAGACCTACCTCGCGGCGAAGAAGCAGACCGTCGCCGGAAAAGAAAAGAAGTCCATCGTGGGCCAAATCTCGGGCGCGCTCACGGGCGCCGAAGGTAAGCGGGCCAAGCGCCTCGCGCTCCAGGCTCAAGCCAGGGAGGTCGAGGCCAAGCGCTTCGTCGAGGCTTATGGCGTGCTAAGGAAGGGGTGTGCTTTACTAGACGAGGTTGATATGTTATTGCATCCGCTGAAGAGCGAGCTGAATTGGCCGCTAGGAGGAGAAGAACCCTTAGATATGACGACGTCCTCTCCAGGTTGTCAGATAAGTACGACCGGTGCGCGTTGGCGCCTTCCGTGGTTCCTCATCGACGCGTGCCTGCGAGCTTCCGGCGCGCCGGCCGGCGTCATTGATGCTGATGACGACGACGCCGCGGCGCGCACGCGTCTAGAAGCCGCGGTCCAGAAGGGCTCGGCGGCCAAGGCCCTCCAGCGGACGCCTCATTTAGTAGTGGTTGATAGGCACTTCTACGCTTCTGAGATGCTCGAGCCGTTGACGGCTCTGGCGGCCGCATTTCTGCGGACCGAAGGAGTGGTGGGCTCGTCGCTCTCAGCCCAGGACGCGGCGTCTTACGTATCGGCCTCGCCCTCGCCGCAAGCGTGCTCCGCGGTCGGGCGCCTGGGCGACATCGAGTGCAAGTATCTGAACCTCGCGCAGCAGTGGCTCCAGACCTATTTGCCGTGGGTTTTGTCGAAGGTCAACCGCGTCTCGTACGGTACGCTAGCGCCCGAGGAGCTCCGGGCTCGCGAGTCGCGCGGCCGGAAGCTGCTCGCCGTACCCTTCATCGGCAAGGACGTGCCCTCCGAAGCGTCCGAGTACTCGCAACCAGAGGTAGCGATCGGTCTAACGATCCTCGCACTCCGCCACGAAGGCATGCGACGCGACGCGGTTGCGGCGATGCTGCGCGGTCTGCGGGACGACTTTGCTCAGCAGCACGGCGTTTCGTCGAAACGGCCGGCCGCGCTCGCGTACAAAGAATTAGTAGAGTCGGCGGGCGGCCGCGTCCGCGGAGACGTCAACTCGCTGTCGCGCCGCGACAGCGACGCCAGCCCGGCGTCGCCGCTCCTCGCGGAACCTATAAATGACGACGAGCGCGACATCTGGCAGCGGCTCTGGCCGCTGAACTCTCTCGACGTGAGAGACCCGGCTCAAGTGGATGCACTCGCTCGCCTCCTGCACAAGGCCCCGCGGGCCGCGTTCCGTTATTTAGACCAGCACGCGTTCCCGACGGCTCTCGTGGTCCGCGCGTCGAAGCTGTCGGCGTCGGGACAAGCGCTCGGAGGGTCGCTGTTATTCGAGAAGCGACTCGGCTTTAGCGGGACGCCAAACGATTTGTTACCGGAAGAGCTCGGCGAAGCGGCGTTCGCCGCGGGTGACGACGCGCGAATTTTGGAGACGCTGACCGATCCGACGGTGGCCGAGGTGTGGCCGCTCGACGACAACTGGTCTCCCAATTCGTTTCTCGAGCAGGTGGCCAAATCTGGTGCACATGCATTGATCGACGCCGGCGCGCTGATCACGGGTCTAAATAACCTGGGGGTCGCGACGGAGCTCCTCAAGCTGCTGCCCGAGACGTACCAGGCCGTCGTCTACCTCGACGGCGCGGGCAAGAAGATGGTCCTGAAGCGAGGCGTGGACCGCCCCTTACCGTTGGCATCGGCTGGCGTCGACATGGCCCGGCGCTTTACTTTCTATGACCAGGCCCACTGCACGGGGATGGACATCAAACAGACGTCCGTGTGCGTCGCTATAGTGTCCGTCTCGAAGGATATGTCATTTCGGGACCTCGCCCAGGCGGCATATCGAATGAGAGGCGTCGGTCGCGGACAAACGCTCCGCTACGCGTTGATTCCGGAGGTCCGCGCCCAGATCAAGACGGCGGGCAGCGAACTAGCGTTGGGCGACATCGCCGCTTATCTCTACGCCCAAGGATTCAGTACGGAGATCGCCCAGGGCCGACTGCTCACCATACAGACGTGCAACTCGGTGTGGCGCAAGCAGGCCTTTGCGAAACTTCTGGCCGAGGCCGGCTCGCCGCCGGACCCGGCCTGCGTCGAGATCTTCTCCGAGGCGGTCGACACGTCGGTGCCGAATTCGTTGGAGGGTCCGCCGGACCAGCTTGACGAATTAAAGAGGCTGGTCGAGTCGCGGCGCCCGCGCTGGCTCCAGGACGAGCGGTCCGCCCAAGTCGTGGCTTTATCCATCGCCCGAGCCGAGGCCGACGGCGGCGGCGGCGCCGACGACGCTGCGGCCGCGCTCGAAGACGAGAAAGAGGAAGAAGCGGAGCAAGAACAAGAGCAGGAACAAGAGCAGGAGCAGGAGCAAGAGCAGGAGCAAGAGCAGGAACAGGAGGTCGAGGAACCGCTACCTGGAGATTACGACCGCGATCATGAGGGGGAGACGCCCTGGGAGGTCTCGCTCCTCGACGCTCCGGCCTGGAAAGGCGGCGTTTTTCGACCCTGGACGGAAGTCCGCCCCGTCGCCGCGACCCGCAAGAAGGGCGTCGTCGACGCGCCCGGCGGCCTACCAAAGGACTTGTATCTTACCGCGAATTACCTGCCTCCCACGACAACACGCCGCCGCATCAAGAACATTGTGGTGGTCTTGGAATGTGATGGTGGTGCTGCGGCTGGCGTCTGCGCGCCGTCGCCGGCCGACAAGGCCTCAGTAGACAGAGCTTTAGTCGAGGCTGACGGGGACGAGAAGGACCTGGCACGTATCTTAGACGTCGACGCCTCCGTGCTCGCGGGCGGTGACAAGACGACGCTGCGCCAGCGCGCCGAGCGGGCTGTGGCCTGCTCTTCTGCGGAGAGCCGCCGTTTCGTTGTCGTCTCATTGGCCGAGGCCGAGGCGCTGCGGGCGCTGTGCCACTCGGGCGGCGGCGCGGCTTTACGCCTGCGGGGACTTTCGGCCACGAACGCCGCCTTCGACGGAGATTCCTCCGTGGAAGCGAGCATTCTGGGCACGACGACTACTATTACCACGGTCGACGGCCAGTTGGACCGGCGCACCGCGCGCGTCCTATCTTTTTGCGACGTTGACCTCGACCCGTCCCATGGCGCGGTGGAGCAGCTGCGGAGATGTCTCGGCAATGAGGAGAAGGCCGCCGTCGCCACGCGCTGTGATTGGTGGGAGGCGCTCCGCGGGTGCAAGCGCCGGTCGAGACGCGCCTGGGTCTCCACGCCACTCGCTCCATTGTTCGGCAAGGCGACGTCCACGGAAGCGGGCGATCGCGGCGACGACGCGCGCGCTACCCTGGTTCGTTGCGCCGCGGAGCTCGACCGCCGGTCGATGTCTCCCGCCGACTGTTTCGAAGCGTTCGACGCCGACGGCGACGGCATTTTAACTCGAGGGGAGTTGGCCGTCGGGCTTCGCTGGCTTCTATCTCGCGCCAGGCCCGCGACCTGTCTGGCGGTGGCCGTGTTCATGGACGCCGACGAGGACGGCATGATCAGTAGGGACGAGTTCGTCAAGGCCTTCGACGCGAAGGATCCGGCACCGACGGCGCCGCCAGCCGCCGCGGTGTCCGCTCAGGACGTGCTCAAGTGTTGCTCGTTCTCCATTGATAGTATTACGACGAAAGCGGTCGCGTTGTGGGACGCCCGCGGCTGCCTCGCGAACGCGCGCGGCTCGCGGTCCGAAGCGAGCATCTGGACCGCGGATCTGGCCGACCCGCACTGGAAGCGGGGCATGTTGGGGACGGCGACGCTGAGCGTGCCTCTCGGGGTGTTTGGTCACGGCTCGCGCAAGAACCCGACCAACGCGAAACTATTGACGATCTCGGCGCGCCGCTTCAAGAGAGTGGATGTCACTGCTGTCCGGGACCGCTGGCTCCCGACGGCCGTCGCGTTCCGTCGGCTTTGGGAGATCACGACGGGTCGTACTTCTTTATACGTGTGGACTCCGGTCGCGCCCGAGGGTTTCACAGCTATCGGCCTCGGCGTCTCTACGACTCCAGAGCCACCCGCTCTAGATTCGGTCCGTTGCCTGCCTCAAGCGTGGGTAGTGCCCGCGACGGCCAAGCCGCGGCTCCTGTTCGACAATGTTGGCATGCAGAGCCGCAAACCGGGAGGCCTCTGGCGCATCGGGTCCATGGGCCTGCTCGCGTTAGGCCGCGACCGCGACCCGCCGGAGCTCGCGCTGGACCTCAACCCGGCGTTCACGTCCATCGCGCCGGACGCGGCCGCGCCGCCGCTCCCGCGCAACATGCCTGTCGCCTACGCGCACGCGGCGCCGGCGTCGGCGGCGGGAACTCTGCCGGTCGCCACCGCGTTCTGAAGGACGTCTCCCCCTCCCCCTCTCCGTCTGAAGCCAAGAGTAAGACGTGGTCGTGTTGATTTACTTCGTCCGGGCCAAAAAAACGGGTTTTGCCCCCTCAATTTGCGCTCTAGCGCTCTCATAGCCCCTCAGCCCCCCCTACACAGCACGCCAGGAATCGCGCGCAGGAGGTCTGGGCCCGGTAGCGCACCGGAACTCATACAAAGCAAGAGGGGTTTTGCCAGTGGTTTTTTGCGGCCCTCGGATAGGCACGAGACTACGATCCACTCACGATGGTGTTGCCGCCGCTCGTTGCCGCTTGGGCACACGCCGCGCACAGCAATCCCAGCTGGTTACGCGGACCACTAGCAGATTACCTAGCCTCTGGCGGCGATCCCGACGACGTCGACGAGAACGGGAAGCCCCTACTCCACATCGCAGTGGGTACTCATAGCGGATCTCACGAGGTATACCACATGGTCCGCGCGGTCCTCGCCGCGGGACCGCGAAACGTCGACATCCGCTGGGAGGGCCTCACGCCCCTCCACATCGCAATTACGAACTATGCGGCGAAGGTTAATGTCGTCACCGCACTCCTGGAGGCGGGAGCTTCTGTCGATGCGCGGTCATCCGTGACAGCAGGTTTACCACATTTCGGCTACCATACTCCGGTCGGGTCCACTCCACTGATGCTCGCCGTCACGGTCACGCCCGTTGTTGGAACAATGGACCATTGTGTTCGGATATTATTGAGTCACGGAGCCCGCCTCGACCTTCGCCGCAATGGTGAAGACCTGGAATCGATCGCGCGGCGGGCGCATGACGACCGGGTTTCGCAGATGGCATCAACCAGTCAAGGACATGAAAACTGGGATTTATGGTTGCGCAACAAGCGCTTGCGCTTCGCCACTAGCATGGCGCTCCTGGCCGACGTTCGCGCGGCGGGCGGCACATGGGCAGGCTATCGGCACGCGCCGCGGCTCCAGCTGGACGTGCTCCGGGAACTCTGCGCCCGGGATCGCGCGGTGCCGCCGTCGACACTGGCTCGCACTCGTCGGCGCCGCCCGGGACAGCTCCTCGCGCGCCTCTTTGGTGACCTCCCCACGGACGGACGGGCAGGCGTGATTCTGGAGGGTGGTCGCGAGGAGGGCGCCTCGTGGTTAATGTCACCACCATCGCCGGTCCTGCTGTGCCTTAGTGCTAGTTGAGGCAAAAAAACCTTTTTTTCGCCATTACAGGCGCACACGCGCTCTAGGCCGCCCGCCGGAGCCGCAGGATGACGTCGTCGCACTCCGGCGGCTCGTTCGACCCGATCGCCTCCACGACCTGGTCAAAATTCATCTCGTGTGCCGGGAAGATGTCGCGTTCCGGCTTCGCCGCGCCGAGGTACGCGCTGCCCGGGTAGCGGACGCCGGTGACGCCCACGAGGACGTCGCCGACGGCGACGCAGCCCGCCTTCTCCGCGTTGGAGCCCTCCGACACCTCGATGACCTTGACGCCCGCGGGCGCCGCGCCAAGCGGCGCAATCTCCTCGAAGACGATTCCCAGGGGCCGCGCGAGCGCGACCTCGTACACATCAGATTGCTCGTGAATCTGCTTCCAGAAATTGAAAAGCGCGGGTTCGTGGTCCCCGAGCGTAGCGCTCGTGCTCTCGGGTGGCGCGTCTGGCATGTCTTTCGCGCCGTTCGGGTACGCCGTCTGGTAGCCCGTGTACCAGCGAGCGCCCAGTTTTTTTGGCATCATGTCGCGGGCAGACACGGAGGGGGCCAGCGGGCCCAAGGCGCTGCTGACGGATGCGGTGGCGGCTAGGACGACGATGGTTTTCATACTGCTGGTGTTTTGACTGCACGAGCGGTGTCAGAAGTCCCGTTTGAAGCACGGAGAGAGACTCGTTAGAGAACACTGATGCGTTGTGCACTGCCTGAGCACCGGGCACGGTTCTCGTGCACGAATGTGGCAGTTTTGGTCGCTGACGCAGTGGTCTGATCAGCCGATAATCCTAGCGTCACGTAAGACACTAGCAAGCGCCCATGAGGCAACTTTTTTGCGCTGACCACGGCTGAGATCGGGCCCTGCGCCTGGAAGTTATCGTAATTCGTACCTCGCAGCCATGTTAATCATGCCTCGACCAGACTGAGCTCTCATCATGCCAGCAGCGCACATGCCAGCGGCCAGCACCGCCGTGCGCTACGAGCGCCCACCACCCAAGGAGCAAATCCTGGTAGTAGACGCCTGGGGCTTCGCACCGCCGCCGCCGCCGGACCCCGCAGAAGAAGCGGCCGACGAATTAATAAGGGAAGCCGTGGCCCTCGCCGCGCGGGACGCGAGCATCGACGCGCTCGCCGCGCCGCAAAGTCACCCACAACGGATAAGACGGCCGCCGCCCACGGCCTTCGTCGACCCGCTCGCGGCGGCGAAGGCGGCCGCGGCCGACGCCGCGGCCGCGGAGGACGAGCGCCTCGACCACCTGGACGGCTTCTCGGACGAGGGCGGCGACGACGACGACGTTACTGTGGAGGAGGAGGAGGACGACGAGCCCGAGGACTTCGCCGCGGAGGCGGCCGCCGCGGACGCCGTGGCGGCGGACGCGCGGCACGCGGCGACGCCGACGGAGCCCAAGACGCCGCGGGAGCTGCGCCGCGAGCGGCGCGCGCGGCGACCGCCGGGTGCGCCGGTGAGGCTCGAGCGCCCGCCGCCGCGCGCGGCGCCGCGGGTTGAATCGCCGCGGCGCCGCACGTCGAGCGTCGGCTCCGCCGGAGGTTTTTCGGAAGACGAGGCCGACGCGGCGCCGCCGGAGGTGCCGCCGCCTTTTGATGATGAGGCCGCTCTGTCTAAAAACGCGGCGGTCGTGTGTGAGGGCGCCTCCCTTGAGACGGCGCGCATGTGCCTGCTGCCGTCGCACCGGATCTTGGTGAGACAGCGGCCGTTCGTCGCGAGGGACGAAACGCCGGTCACCGTCGAGGCGGCGCGGGCGCTGGAGGCGCAGCGTCGCCTGGAACGCCGGCCGGCGCCGCAAGCGGCGCGGACGGGCGCGGCCCCGGGCGACTGCGCGGGCCACGTCCAGGAGCTGATCCTCGAGTCGCGGGGCGACGACGTCGAGGCGGCGTTGGATTTATTGATCGAACGCGGGTCGGACGACGCGCGTTCGATTAACGCGCTGGTCTGCTGCGCCCTACGGGCGGGCGCGCTCACGCAAAGTCTCGTGGCGCGCCTCGAGGCGTGGCTGCGGCTCCCCGGGTGTCAGAGCGGCGCCGTCGCGACGGCCGTGCTGCAGGCGCGGTGCGTCGGAGCCAAGGCGCTGGGCGGCGCGCGGCTTCTTTACGAAGACGACACGGAGTCGTCGGACGGCGACGAGCCGCTCGGCGCTTTGGATGAGGCGTGCGACTGGGCCGCGTTCGAGGAGGCGGGCGGTTGTTTTGAGCTCGCGTTCCCCGTCGCTTTTGACGAGGACGGTGACGACGGCTGGCGCTGGGACGAGGCGGCCGCTTTATGTTTTGTCTCGAAGCACGCCACGACCCTGCGCTACGACGCATCTCTAGAAGCCGTCGCGCGGCGCGACTTCCGGCGCGCCGCTGCTGCTATTTTGCGGGCGGCGCACCGCGACGGCGTCGTGGCGGCCTCGTGCCGGGCGCTCGACGCGCTCTTGGAGTCGGGCGCGGCGCCCGCGCGCGCGCTCGCGCCGCGGACGCGTGGCGACCTCGCGTCGCCGCGCGCGCCGCTAGTCCTCGCGTTCCTCCGGGCGGACGCGCTGGCGCGGCGCGGCGCGCTCGTCGACGGCGTGCCGGGCTCGCTGCGCGCGGTCGTGCCCGTCGCCGCCGTGCGCGCGCGCGACGACGTCCTCGAGCGGCCGCGGTGGAGGCCCTGGGACGACGGCGTGGAGGCCTGGTTGTTGGCCTCGTCTTCTTCTGCTGCCGAGTTTTAATTGTTGTGGTTGTTTTATAGTGGGAGGGAGCGTGGTGGGGGGTGGAGCGTGGGAGATGGTTCCTGACGTGGTAGGGTTCCTAATTGGGGGGGAGGAGTAGGACGGGCCGCGGGCTCACGCGCAGGCGCACGCGCACGCCTTCGACGCCTTCGTGCCGCCCTTGTTCTTCTTCTTGCAGCGCTTCTTCGGGGACTTCGCGACCCAGTCGCAGTCGAGGGTCTTGCCCTTCTTCGCCGGGTGCTTCTCCCAGCCGCCGTCGTCCTTGCACGCGCCGTCGCCGCCGTCCCGATCGGCGACCTCGTCCGGCTTCTTGTAGCACTTGTAGGCCTTGTCGGCGGGGCATGAGGCCTCGCACGTCCCGCGCCCGTTGTTGTTCTTCTTCGTGAAGCATCCGTTGGGCGGCGCGTCGCAGCAGTCGCCTTCGACCTTGCACGCCTCGCCGATGCCCGCGCAGCCCCTGGACTCTTCCTCGTCGGCGTCCTCTCCGGAGTCCTCCTCCGAGTCCTCCTCCTCGTCGCCACCCTCGGCATTGTCCTCCTCCTCGTCGCCACCCTCGGAATTGTCCTCTTCCTCGTCGCCACCCTCGGAATTGTCCTCTTCCTCGTCGCCACCCTCGGAATTGTCCTCTTCCTCGTCGGCGCCCTCGGAGTTGTCCTCTTCTTCGTCGCCACCCTCGGAATTGTCCTCTTCCTCGTCGGCGCCCTCGGAGTTGTCCTCTTCCTCGTCGGCGCCCTCGGAGTTGTCCTCTTCCTCGTCGCCACCCTCGGAGGAGTCCTCTTCCTCGTCGCTGGCGTCCTGGTCCTCTTCCTCGTCGCCTTCCTCCGAGTCCTCCTCCTGCTCGTCGGACTCCTGCTCGTCTTCTTCCGAGTCCTCATCTTCATCCTTGTTGCCCTTACCCTGGAGGCCGCGGCGGTTCTCGGCCTCCGTGAGGTCCGAGAGCACCCGCGTCGCCGAGACGGTGCCGCGGAGGTTGGGTAGCGAGACTCTGAGCTCTTCTAGCTCCTTGTCGTCGGACTTGGCCACCAAATTGGCGGCGGCGCGATCGTGATTCTTTACATCACGCGACGGCGGCGACGCGGCCGACGCGGTCGCGGCGGAGGCCGCGAGTAACCCAACGACGATGAGCTTGTACATGGTTGTTGATCTGCGCGCGTGAGGGGACTGAATGATAAGCGCGACGGGCGGCGGCGCGCAATTTGTGCAGGCGGGCGATTTCGAAGGCAGTGCTGAGTGCTCATTGGCAAAAAAGGCAGGAATAACGACTCGTTCACTAACGTTAATAGCTGTTTACGTAATTTCGTTTCTAAACGAGTGCTGAAATGCACGAGCGCAATTGGTGTAGCGTCTGCGAGCCAAAAAATCAGAGCCCAAAAATCCGGCAGACTCCCGCAAGCTGGCCCTCGCCTCGCGGTTTCGAGCACGCATCCGAAGGACCGGTCCGGTGCTACTTCATAAGGTGATACTGCACTTAAGCGCAGCAACACGATCACTTACCCCCGGGCGCCCGCCCGCGAATCGCGATGAGCACGCCCGCCTCGCGCCGACTGACCGAGGATTTATTGGGTCCAGCGCTCGCCCAGGGCTGCCGTCCGTCGTCGAAGGCGTAACTTTCCAACTTCCTTCACAGCGTGTAAGACACTAGAACCACAGCGCGGCCGCTGTGTCGTCACGCGCCTCCTGCAGCCCACGGAAGCCCGCGTCCGCCGCGAGAAGTCGCTCACACACTCATAACAAAGGGGGCAGCCCGCTACGCCATCGCTGCGGGCGATGGCGCCGCCCCCCGGCCAGACGAACCGGGACACTTCTGCCGCGGACCACACGACCTGCTTCTACTGCCACCAGCAGCTGATCCTCGTGAGTCATAAAGTTATTGTCTCCCGCGACGCCCATGGTTGTTCCATACGCATCTGCGAGCCCTGCGAGAAGGAGGCGCGGCGCCGGCGTCCCGGCCGTCCCTTCTTTTTGCGGTCGCGGCGGCGGCGCACGGGGACGCGGTCGCTTCCACCACATAGGTCAAGGTCGAGAAGAAAGATGAGGGTATTGAGGCCATGCGCAAGCTCATGGGCGGCGCCGCGGACGAGGAGGAGGAAGAGGGTAACTAATCAATTGTGTCTAAACCTTACGCGCTCACTTGCGGACGAAGTTGCAGATTCTGGCAAACTTTTCCGCGACTAAGGAAGCGCCTCCAACCAAGCAGCCGTCGATGTCCGGCTGCGCCATGAGCTCGTCGACGGACTCGGGCGTCACGGAGCCGCCGTACTGGATGCGCACGGCGTCCGCCGTCGACCGATCATACAACTCGGCTAAGTAGTCGCGGATCGTCTTGTGGACCGTCTGCGCCACGTCGCAGGGGCAGACCTTGCCCGTGCCGATGGCCCAGACGGGCTCGTACGCGATCACGACGTCCTTCATGGCCGCCGCCGACACGCCCGCGAGGTCCTTGGCGAGCTGCAGCTTGCAGACGTCGGCACACAGGCCCGCGTCGTACTCCTCCTCCGTCTCGCCGATACACAACACGGGCCGCATGCCGTCCTCGATGACCTTCAGGACCTTCTTGTTGATGGCCTCGTCGTCGTCCTTGAAGACCGTGCGCCGTTCCGAGTGGCCGCAGAGCACGTACTGGCAGCCTAAGCTCGTCACCATCGACGCGCTCACGGCGCCCGTGTACGCGCCGGATTCCGCCGTGTGAAATATAGACTGGGCGCCGACGCCGACCCCCACACCCGCGAGGTCGTCCACCACAGACGAGATGAAGGGGAACGGGGGGAACACGACGACCTCCGTGCAGTCCGCGGCCGACGACGACGCGCACGTCTCGTCTCCTAACAAGGAAGCGACGCCCTTCGCGAGGCCGTCGGCCTCCTGGATCGACGACGGGTTCAGCTTCCAGTTGCCCGCTATGATCGGCTGGCGCGCGTGGAGCTGCGTGGTGGTTCGGGGCGCGGCCGTCGGGGCGAACGCCGCGGCCGGCGCGAGCGCGAGCGCGAGCACGAGCTTGGCCATGATTGATGCACCTGCGACGCGACGACGGCGTGATGATGGCTGGGGTGCAATGCGCGCGTGTATCTCTGCTGCGCGTGTATCTCTGCTGAGTGATGTGGATGAGTTGCCACCGGCCCAGCATGCTCGCTTGCGCTTGCGCAGCGATTTGAGGACGGCGTCAGCGATTTTTGTTAGCAGAGTAAGCACTTTGGCACTGAGACGCGCGAGAGAGCTGGCAGCGAGGTCCAAGGCGTGGGATGATGGTGACAGACCTAAGTGAGACACACTAGGAATATTTACCAGTCGGTCCCTTGACTCCGATGTGATCCGTCCGTGTGAGGGGCCACCCTTCCACGGCGTACGGTACGGCGCGCCGCGCTGAATCCGCAGTCACCGTGATCAGTACAACACCGGCGACGGCGACGGCGCCTCCCCAGGCACCATCTTCTACACGAGCTACAACAACATTAACCCGCCTCCCGGATCTTCTTCCAGACGTCCCGCCACTTCCCGTGGTCGAACGCCGACAGGCCCTTCGACGCGCGGGCCACGTGCGCGAGATACGCCGCGAGCGCGGGCAGCTCCGCGTCCCGGGCCGCGTTCGGCTTGTCGCGGTGGTAGGCCTTGCACTTGACGCCCGACCGAGGATTGAGAGCGAAATTGCGGGACAAATCGTCCAAATGCAAGGTGTTCGCCGCGTTCCAGCCGTCGACCTTGTCCCAAATTAAGCGCAGGGGCTTGACCGCGTGCTTGAACTCGCTGCCGTCCTTGCGCCGCGACACGATGCGGAACATCGACGTCTTGTCGAGCACGAAGCAGATTTTGAATTTTGAGGACGAGAGCATGCCCAGCGCGGTGAGCTTGAGTTCCAACCACCTCCAGTGCGTCTGCGACCACACAACGAGGTCGTAGTCCTCGTAGACGGCCTCCAAAAACGCGTCCATGCCCGGCCGCTTCGAGTTCGCGGAGACCTGGGTGGGGGGGTCGTGGCGGTTGAAGTCGAGCAACGTGTGGTCGAGGTCGAGCACGAGGAGCTTCTTGCCCTTTCTTCTTGGCGTGAGCCAGTTGATTTCCGTCTTGGCCACGAACTTTTCGAGGGTCGCCGCGTGCCTCCGGCTCCGGTGCCACTCGTCGGACAGCGCCTGGTAGTCAAAGTCCTGTGTGGAGATCAACCAGTGAGTTAGATGCAGCTACGGAGACAACATCACGTCGATGGCGTGGGGCGCCCGAAATGTGGTTTCCACACAGTTGCCGACCGGGTCCAGATCGTCGATAATTTCAGGCAGGTCGTCGCGGTCCTTCGGGTCGATAAATAACTTGTCGTCGGGCGTGCCCATCAGTAGGAACTTCGTCGGCGGCTTCTCTCCCCTAGGACCGACCAACTCGGCGAGCTTCGACTCGTCCGGCGGCAGCGCGCCTTTGACGAGGCCTATCAATTTCTGGCGCTTCGCGGGCACCTGGGTTTCGTCGGTGATCGCTGCTTTCAGGTCTGCCACTACTCCATCTCTTTTGACGCGCAGCACGAGCTTCTGGCCTTGGAACGTCGTGTTGAATTCGAGGGGCGGCTCGGCGCCGGCGTCCGGCGCCGGTGTGGGCGCTCCGGAGGTTGCGGAGTCGAGGATTTCGGCCATGTCTTAGCTGGCGGCGCGCTGTTCTCTGCTCTGGTAGCTCTGGGCTCAATTGCTCTCAGTTGGGCTTCTATAAATGCTGCCGCGGGCCCACAGCTGGACGCGGCAAATAAATCACTGCGTAGTACAATTTTTTTGGGTAATATTTTGAGCTGTATGCTTTTGTATAGGGGCGGCTCGCGGCTCTTGCTAGTGTCTTACAGACGCTAGCCTCAGTATCTGCCCCACCAAAACGTGAGCGCCGCCGAGGGCCTTGAGCCCACCAAGCTGTAGAGAGAGGACATCTACCATAGATAAAGCGGCCGGCCGGATAGCGCTCAGATAGATCGGAGGGGCGCGTAGAAAAAGAGTGAAACTCACTGTACACATACACAGCAATCTGCGCGAGACGACGCGATGGGTCTCGGCGAAACGCAAGTCTTTCAGGATGAAAAATCGCGCCTGGCGAACACGACCGTCGCGCGGATAGTAGCCGCCAAGGGCTCGTTAAACGACCCCGAAACCAAAAAGGAGTGCTGTCGCAAACTGCAGAAGCTCAACGCGACGCTCAAGGACCGCGTCGCCGCCGTGGATGCCGCCATGGCCCGGGACGCCATGAAAGGCGGCGTCACGGGTCTCGGTTGCGACAACCGCAAGCTCATAGCGGTGCTCTGTACGCGCACGAAGGCGTCCCTCGAGCGCACGAAGAAGGCCTACCGCGAGAAATTCGACGCCGACCTCGCGAAGGACGTGCGCGAAAAGACGGGCTCGGACTACGGCCGCATGATGGCCTACGCGCTCGCCGCGCCCGACGCCTACGTCGCGGATATTATTCACGCGGCGTGTCGGGCGTCGGTGCCGACGCAGCGTCCTGACACAACCCCATACGCCATCGCCGCGACATTCCGGACGCAGGTCCCGGCGGCCAGTTCGTCGTGCCGCTCCCGGCGCCGCCGCCGCCGCGCGGGCCGCTCTACCCATACATGGCGCCCGGCCACGGCGGTTGAACGCGTGGCACTAGGACGACCGATGAATCGGCGACGCGCGGTGTCTCTCCCCAGGGGCTCCGCCCACTAGTCCTAGCCGCAACAATATCCTCCCCGCACTATAGGACTACTAAAGAAGAGCAATTACACAGGAAGCCTGATTGGAGAGGCCACAAAAAAACTACACCATCTCCGTCTCCGCCTCGACGTCCTTGGCGTCCAATAACAAAGGCAGGTCGTCGAACTCGTCCGGAGACTCGACGGAAGGCAGGAGCGCCGCCAAGAGTGAATCGAAGGGCGTCGGCGGGTAGAGGTCGTGCGCCGCGTGCTGGCTGCCAAAGCCCCTTAACGAAAGCGACGCGCCGCGCGGCCACTTCCGGTCGCACGCTAAAGCCAGCTCGCGCGCGACGAAGACCAGAAATGCCGAGGCCGCAACAGACAAGCAGGGGCCCTTTGAGGCGGACCGCACGCCTAGCCAAAGAGCGACGACATGTATCGTGAAGAGCACGCCGACGCTGCGCCATTCTCCTAATGCACATAATCGCGTTATTGTTGCGGAGGGCACGGCTATCGCGTGCGCATGTGCTGCTAGTACCGCTACCAATGCAACGCGTTCGTCTAGTAAAGATGGTGCAAAGACGAAGAACATGGAGAACGCGAGGGAGACTCGCAAGCGTCTCCAGAACAACGCGCTCTGGCGCGGCGAGCAGATGATCAGAAAGACGCCGCACAGGCTGTAGAGCGCCACGACCACCAGCGCCGGCTCCGGCGCCGGCTGCATCGCGCCGCAGCTCACGGCGCAGAACGCCAAGATAACACTTGTTTCCAAAGTGTGCACCCACTCTAGTAATAACGGATGGAGCGACGAGAAGTCGTAGCGGACGTTGAAGGCGTGGAGCAGGCAGCGCGTCTGCGCGTCGTACACCTCCGTGCAGGCGACATGTGTTAAGTAGGCGGCGTGGATTATGGCCGCGTACCACGCTAGGACGCAGTTCTCGGGGAGCCAGGACGGCATTGTTTTTTTGCGGTGTTGCTTCCCTTGCGAGCAAACAAGGAGGCTGGGCTCTCCCTTGTGCTGTTTTTTGGCGGACGCGAGCGCAGAAAACGATGCGGCAGCCCTTCAGGCAAACTTAGTAGTGTTCCCAGCGAGCAAGAGGCTGCTGATTTGAGCTTTGGTGTGCGTGATAGAGCCCTGGTTTGCCGGGGCCGCCTGCTCGCTAGTATGTTAAACGCTAGCGCACAAAAACGAAACACGCAATACAGGGGTCCTCGGCCCGGGAGCAAGCCCTCGAAAACTCCCGGAGGTCGATTTCTCCAGGCCCTCCAAGCAGGCCTCGCTGCCCTCGTGCTTTTCAGCCAGCCGCTAAAAGGAGGTACGTAGCCGCGTCGGTGCAGCGGGCGATTCATCGGGGAGGAGCTTGCAGCCGCGCTAAAGACGCAGCGAGAAAGCGAGGCGCGAAACGCTGCCGCCGCGGCTCCAAAAGGCTTATTGACCGAGGGCCGCACCCCCCGCAGGTTGGACGTAAAGATGCTGTCCGCAGCGGCGCGGAGTGCGCGGCGGGTGTCGCAGGTCGCGGCGCGACATGCCTCGTCCCAGGGCAAGATCGTCTCCGTCATCGGCGCGGTCGTCGACGTGCAATTCACCGGCGCCCTGCCCCCCATCCTCAACGCGCTCGACGCGAAGATGCCCGGCGGCGAACGACTCGTGCTGGAGGTCGCCCAGCACCTCGGCGAGAACACGGTGCGGACCATTGCCATGGACGCTACTGAGGGATTAGTTAGAGGCCAGGACATCGTGGACACGGGCGCTCCCATTTCGATTCCGGTCGGTCCTGAGTGCTTAGGAAGAATTGTCAACGTCATCGGCGACGCCGTCGACGACGCGGGCCCGGTGAAGACGAAGCAGCAGTTCCCCATCCATAGAGCGCCTCCGACGTTCGTCGAGCAGGGCAAGACGCAAGAAATCCTGACCACGGGCATCAAGGTTGTGGACCTGTTAGCCCCCTACGCGAAGGGCGGCAAGATCGGGTTGTTTGGAGGCGCCGGCGTCGGCAAGACGGTCGTGATCATGGAGCTCATCAACAACATTGCCACCAATCATGGAGGGTATTCCGTCTTTGCTGGAGTGGGAGAACGTACGAGAGAAGGTAATGACCTCTACCACGAGATGATCGAGGGCGGCGTCATCAAGATTGGGGAAGGCCACGACACGACGGGCAGCAAGGCCGCTCTCGTGTACGGTCAGATGAACGAGCCCCCGGGTGCTCGCGCGCGCGTCGCGCTGACGGGTTTGACGATCGCCGAGTACTTCCGCGACGAGGAGGGCCAGGACGTGCTCTTCTTCGTGGACAACATCTTCCGCTTCACGCAGGCCGGCGCGGAAGTGTCGGCGCTCTTAGGTCGCATCCCGTCCGCGGTCGGCTACCAGCCCACGTTAGCTACGGACATGGGCGGCTTGCAGGAGCGCATCACGTCGACCACGAAAGGTAGTATTACGTCGGTGCAGGCCGTCTACGTCCCGGCGGACGACCTGACGGATCCCGCCCCCGCGACGACCTTCGCGCACTTGGACGCGCAGACCGTGCTCTCGCGCGACATCGCTTCCCTGGGCATCTACCCCGCCGTCGACCCCCTCGACTCCTCAAGCAGAATGATGGACCCGCGCATCGTCGGCGACGAGCACTACTCGGTCGCCCGTAGTGTCCAGAAGCTGCTCCAGGACTACAAGTCGCTGCAGGACATCATCGCCATCCTCGGCATGGACGAGCTGTCCGAGGACGACAAGCTGACGGTCGCGCGCGCCCGAAAGGTGTCCAAGTTCCTCTCGCAGCCGTTCTCCGTCGCGGAGATCTTCACGGGCTTCGCCGGCAAGTTCGTGCCCCTCGAGACGGCCATCAAGGACTTCGGCGAGGTCCTCAACGGCGACTACGACGACCTCCCCGAGGCCGCCTTCTACATGGTCGGCGGCATCGACGACGTCGTCGAGAAGGCGAAGACCCTCTAGAAAGGCGCCCCCGTCCCCCCTATCGCCGTCTTTCCCGAGACCACCTAATATATATATATTCCAGACGCGGTTTCCCGTCGCTTCGTCGTCGATGGCGTGGACGGCAGCGAATAAGTCGCTCAGCCTCAGGCTATTTACGTCGCGGGGTCCCCCGTACCCCTCCCGCTCCCCCCGGGCCCACCCGTCAGGCTGGACTAGGACGCAATTGCCGAGTCGCAGGGACTCGCACGCCCCCCCCCCTTTCCCCGTCAGGATTTGCTTCCTAGTGTCTTACTGTACGCTAGCCCCGTGCGAGACGCCGGCCAATTTCACGCTCCGGGGAGCTGCACCAGAGGTCTCAGTGCAACGAAACGTTTCAGATTCAAGAGTCATCAGCGTTTGCAAACGCTGCCGGAGAGCGAAGCAATCCCACACACCAGAAGCGATATAAAAAGCGCAGAAGCGATCAAAACATGCAAGACAGAGCCGTCAAAGAGGGCTTCCAGCCTTTGAAGAAGGCGTCAACCATGCCGACGTCGCCGCGCGCGCCGCCCGCGCCGCCATCGGTGGATGAATTACGAATTGGAGACCTGGCGGACCTGCGCGCGCAAGACCTGAGCAAGCTCTACACCTTCGCCGAAGACAGAGAAGAGATCTACATATCTCGGCTGCGAGAAGCGGTCGCGATCAAAGGCGTGAGCGCATGGGTCGAGAACAGACCCAAGATCGTCGAGATGCTCGAGTGGGCCAAGGCCTGGGCCGAGCGCCTTGGCGCCGCGGAGGCGCGCTTCGTCGAGAACCCGAAGAAGGGAGAGGACGCGACGCTGCCGCCTCTACTACTGATAACGTTCGCGGCGGAGACGAACCTGCCGCACGACAAAGTGCGGACTGTGTGTGCCTACGGCCATTTGGACGTCCAACCGGCGAAAAAAGACGATGGCTGGGACACGGAGCCATTTGAATTGACTGAGACGAAGGACGGCCGCCTCGTGGGCCGCGGCGCGAGCGACGACAAGGGCCCCGCGCTCAGTTGGCTGTGGGTCGTGGAAGCGCACCGCAAGCTCAACATGAAGCTCCCGGTCCGCCTCAAATTACTATACGAGGGCATGGAGGAGTTCGGGAGCGAGGGCCTGCCCGAGTTCGTCGCAAGGGAGGCCGTGCCGCCGCAACCTAGGTTCAACGACGCGAAGCGCGAGATCACGCTGGACTTCAAGAACGCGGGCTGGCTGTCCGACGTGGACCACTTCGTCATTTCGGACAACCAGTGGCTGGCCAAGAAGACGCCGTGCCTGACCTACGGTCTTCGCGGCGTGGCGTACTTCGAAGTCATCGTGTCGGGGCCGGCGCAGGACCTGCACTCTGGTGTTTATGGCGGTTCCGTCCATGAGCCGCTGAACGACCTGATCCACTTGTTGGCTTCATTAAGACACGCGCCGGCGCTCGGCGGCATGCACCACGAGCGAATCCGCGTGCCTGGTTTATTGGACGACGTGCCCCCGGTCACGGACGAGGAGCGAGCAAAGTACGCGACGCTCGACTTCGACGTGGAGCAGTACAACCGCGAAGACGTGACCGGCGCGCAACTGGAAAATGCGACGAACGAGAAGACGCTGATGGCGCGCTGGCGCTTTCCCACGCTGTCGATTCATGGCATCGAGGGCGCGTTCAGCGACCCGGGCGCGAAGACGGTGCTGCCGCGACGCGTCTCGGGCAAGTTTTCCATCCGCCAAGTGCCGAACATGACGTCGGCACGGACCGAAGCGCTTGTGACGAGCTATCTTGAATCGCAGTGGGCGGCGCTGGGGTCCAAGTATGCCCTCGAGGTCAAGATGGTCCACGGCGGGCCGGCGTGGGTGTCCCGCACCGATCATCCCAATTACGTCGCGCGCGGTGTCATCGAGGCGTCGCGGCGATGGCGTTACGCTCGATTTACACACAGGTTGCCGCGTCGCGCGCAGTGACGAAGGTCTTCGGCAAGCCGCCCGACCTGACGCGCGAGGGTGGGAGTATACCTGTAGCAAACTGGCTCGCCGACGCCACTGGCATGAATGTGTTGCTCCTGCCGACGAGTGCGTCGAACGACGGCGCCCACGCGCAGAATGAGAAGTGGGACAAAGTAAACGTCACGAACGCGGTGAAAGTCCTAGGTACGTATCTCCACGAGATTTCGAAGTTGGTCGGGCCGCGGCCCGCACTCTGCAAATGCGCGCCGCCCACTGCTGAAGATCTCGCGAAGCCTGGGTTCTTTGCCTTCGCGAAGGGATTCCGTTGCAAGTGCGAGCTTTAAATTAACAAGTTAGTACTACTATCGATCGAATTCGCCCGCTTCCGCCGCCCGGACGCCGTGTCGTCGAAGGTTCGGTGGAACTCTCGGAAGACGTAGAGCAAGCCCCCAACCCCCACCGCAGCGACGACGAGGCCCAAAATATCCAGGCACATCATCAAGACACGCACCCACTTGTTGCGGAAGACGGCCGCGCGCGCGACGGCGTAGGTGCCCCGCCCGCCGTCCAACAAGCGGCGACCGTCGTGGTTGTGGTGCTGCGGAATTCTCGTAAGGCGCTCGTAGCCGCGCGACGCCCGCTTGCAGAAGTCCAGCGTTTTCACAGAACAGTGCTTCTTAGCACAGGCCGTGCAGACCTCTCGAATTTTCATTCGATGCGCCGCGTGCTCGGCTTCGAGGTCGAGCAGGCGCTCCTTCGCGTCTCCCGCAGAGGAATGCGTGAGGTTGTACCTCAAATCCCTATCGTTCTTCAGGTCCCGCTTGATCTCGTCGAGCCAGTCCTTGTCGTTCACGCTCTGAGCCCATCGCGTGACGTTGACGAATTTTTGGCAGTCCGTCACCTTGCGGTGGCCCACCTCGACGTAGCGCCGCTGCTGGGAATGCTCGTGGATCACGAAGGTCTCCATGAGTCCTAGTTTCGCACAGTCCAAGCCTTCAAATACCGAAGCGACGTCCTCGGGCGCGTCCAGTATGAGATGTTGTGATTGGGCCTTCCTCAGTTCTTGTACCACAATCCTCATATACCTATCTAGACCTTCCGGCGACACCAGCTCCCGCTGGACGCGTTGGGCGCCTTCCACAAGTCTTTTGTACTTCATCGGGTTAGCCTGTAAGTCGTCCACAACACTCTTAGCGGAAGAACGAGACACGGACGCGTGCGTCTCGCCGTGCTTGAGGGCCGGATACAGCCACTCCACGACCGGCCCGTCCCACAATAGCACCGCACTCCCGACGGCCCACAGGTGGTTTAGATTCCTAGAGTAGCTCCCGTCGGTCTTGCCCGGCAGATTCAGCACGTATTTATAATTCGCGTAGTCGCGCTCGCCGTACATGACGTCATCCCGCACCCTCGACATGTTATTTTTGATCATGGCTGTCATGGAAGCGTCATAAGGTAAGTCGTCGCACGGATGCGCCGCCTCGTCTCTAGGGGCACAAAGCGTGTTGCACTTCGAATCAAATAAATCCGGGTGCTCGCGCGTCAACGCTAGGGACTCCAACCGCGCGTAGTTGCCCCATTCCCGTTCACACGGATACCGCCCGCTCGGACTGGGCTCGTGGTTGTCGACGGCGCCGCGCCAAAAAACGCGCGGGATGCGCTCCTTCACGGCGTTCGCGGCGTCCTGGAGTTCAGCGATCGTCGCCGCCCAGCTCGTGCCGACGTCGCCCCGCCCGAAGTACGGGTTCGGGACCAGGAGGCCGCAGTCGTCGTAGCCGCCCCTTTTTGCGATGACTGTGGTTGGTATCATTTGCAGGCGTTTATCATAGTAACAAACACCAGCGCTCGACGTCTCGTGGATCATGAAGACATTCGGTAATCTACCAAATCGTCTCTGGATGGCCGCGAGTAACAACAGATGCTTCTTGGCCTTGTCCGCATGTAAGTATTGTTGTGTTGAATATAACCTACCGCCCAGGACCAAGATCAAACTGTCCCGCAATTTCTCCTTCGTCAAGATGTGTCGCAACAGATTGCGGGCCTTCATCGCGTCGTGGGGCATCGCCCGCTTGCCGAAGCGCGTGTCGTTCAACGATTTACGGAGTTCGCCGGCCATGGCCGCGAACCAGTCCCCGTCGTCGCGCGCCACGCCGCGGCGCGCCTGCTGCGCGCTGGGCTGCCATGGTGATCCGTCGACGGCGTCGACTTGTGCGCCGCTGCCGGGGCTGCCCTTGCGGATCCGGAGATGCGTCTTCTCATTTGCTTGCGCGACGGCTGCGAGCAGCACAACTAATGCCCGCATCCCCATCAGAATGGGGTCATCGTGCCATCATCTATGCGCAAAGCAACGCAACCGGGGCGGGACCGACGTTCGGGCACGCAGGGAGGCGTCGGCCGGATGGCTAGGCAGCCTTGCTCAAAGCAAGGCAGCCAAAATGACACATCGGCCAATTTTTTCATCCGCCGCAGCCCCGCACGATCGAGCTCGCCAGCCTGGTCGTATCAGCGAAGGCGTCGCCCAGCAATCCCACTAGAGGTCAAACGACTCATTGCAAGAAAGCGCGACGGCGCGGACCGCGCCAGGGAGATGCGCGGAATCGCGACGCGCGGCAGGGCTCCGCCCACGAGTCCTAACACCGTACCAGCTAGAGGTCACTCTTACTCCAGGTACAGGTTCCAAACTAAAATCGCGCCGTCCTCGCCCACCGTCACGAGCTGCTTGTCGTCCGGGCTAAACACGAGGTCGTTGATCGCGCCCGAGTGGCCGACGACCTCCGCGACCCGCGTTAACCCCTCACCACTATCAAAGAGCTTCAGCATCTTCTTCGAGCCGCCCGTGGCCACCACTTGACCATTATGAGACACGGCCACGCACGTCGCCTCGTCCGTATTATCTGAAGAGAGCGGGACGCACTCCAGGTAGTTCGGGTCCCTCAAGTCCCACTTCGTCAGGCGCTTCTCCTGGCCCACCGAGAACACTCTCGTTTGATCTCGGCTCAGCGCGACGGCGTTGATGCCGCCCATCCGTTGGGTATGACTTGTGACGCGTTTCTCTTCCCGCAGCTCCCAGCATAGAAAGCTCCGATCTCTCGAGCAACTGAGAGCGTGCATGTCGTCCGCATATAGTGTCAAACCGGTAACCTTGGCGCGGTGCTCCTTCAAGTGAGAGACCAGTTCTCTGCTCCTAAGTTCCCACACTCTCACGTCGCCCTCGCCGCCGCCGGTCATGACGAAGCGCTGGTTGGACGCTAGTTGTAGGGCCGTGACGCCGCCCCGATGCGCGTGGTCGATCAACCACAACGGCCCGCCCTTCTCGGCGTCATGTGCTCTTATTCGACCGTCGGTCCATCCTGAGATCAGGAAATCTAGAGTGTAGACGATGCACGTCGGCTCACCAGCATCTCGTACTAAAACAGTAGCCGAGGCCTTGTAGTCGTTGGCGTCCCAAACCCTTAATGTTTTATCCGTGGAGGCCGTCGCGAACCTATCGGAAGACTCACGAGCGTAGGAGCAGGCTCTTACGGGGTGCGCGTGGTTCTCGCAGACCAACAACGCTCGTGAGAGATCACCTCGTAATCGATAGATGGCACCATTCCTAATAGCGGCGACGATCTCCGAGCCATCCGGCGCAAAAGATAAAGCAACCACACCCGCGGGCAGTTTTAGTTTAGCTAACTCTTCCAATCGAGCATCGAAGGCGGTGACAGTCCCGTCGCCGCCGCCCGTGACCACGCCGCCTTTCTGCGTCGTCAACAAAGCTTCGACGCCGCCGCCGTTCGCGTAGATCGGCTTGAAGGCCATCTTGTTCTGCCGTACGTTGATCGTCGTAAAGTCGCCGGACGTCGTCCCACAGTAGATGGTCGTATAATCCTCCGAGAAGACCATGGTCGTGATAGAGCGTACGGTCGCGCCTTCTGTCGTGATTCTTTCACTCTCTAGACTACCCTCGTAGGGATCGAGGGACCACATCGTGGCCTTGGTGCCTCCCGCCGTGGCGAACAAGTACTTGTCCGTGTCCCTCCGCTTCACATCCCTTACAAATCCACCCCAACATACAATCGAGGCGCAATTCGGGTTCGCTACCACTGTAACAATATATCCGTTGCTCATGTCCCAGACAATAAGTTTGCCGTCGTCTCTCCCGCCCAACGTACATAGTAATAATTCGTCATGGGAGAAGGCCACCGCTTCGACAGCGTGGTCGTGCTCCGCCAACCGGAACTTGAGGGATTTTGTATTGTAATCCCATACGATCGCGTCGGCGTTCTCTCCGGATTGGCCCGAGGCCACATAAGTACCGCGCGGGGACAATGCGACACAAACCACACTGTCATCATGCCCTCGCAGAAAGGACTGGTCGTGGGGGTCGTCGAAATTGCAGACTATTATGCTTGCGCCCGCGGCATACATGTACTCGCGGCCATTGGGGTGGTAATGTAAACCACCTCGTATGGTCGATATACCAATAGCATGCTCGAGCTCGATGGGGGCGTCCTCGACGGGCGGCATCCTTTTGATGGGCTGCCTTTCTCTCCTGGGGTGGTCTGGTGCTAGCTAGCTATGCCGCTTGGCTGCCTTTCCGCCACTGCGGTCCGTGGGCTGGCACGCGCTTGCGATGCGTGGCTGCCTCCCACCGTCGCTCCGGCCGACGTGAGCCCGCGGTCGAGCCGTTTTGCCAAGTCGTGCGCTGCGCTATCCGCCGGTCCTGGGCCGCGACGGGCGGGGAAAAGCGAATCCCCCAGGCTTGTGGAGGGCTCGAGAGCGCTCCGAGGAGTCCTCGCGAGGGAATTTGTTTCCAGCCCAGCGCCAAATGCTGCCGCAGAGCGCCGGCGCTCGACCACCACAGCACTTCCCTCGCGGTGCTGTTGGTCGCGCGCGGGTGCCACGGGTAGCCGTCAGGACGCGGCCGAAGCGATTCGGGCAGCTGTTCTCGGTGCGCGGTGCTACAGATAGCGGCATCAACAAGGCTGCCCAAAAAGGCACAAAAGCAGCACGCCGACGGCGCTTCGCAGCACGGTATACAGGGTCGCACCACCGCGCAGGACCACGATGCGCCGCTACTCCGGCTTCGAGCATGAGCGCGTTTTGTTGTATCACAGCCGCATGCAGCACATCGTCGGGCACTGCGACCCGACGCCCGAAATCAAGTCGACGCGCCAGAGCGGCGACCCGCTGGCTGCGCTGGACGGCCAGAAGCCAAAGCCCCCGGTCTGGACGCTCTGCTCGCCCAAGTACAAGTTCAAACGGGCAGCTTCATTAGTTGCCGCGCAGCAACGACAGCGGCCGTCGAGCGCGCCAGCAAGACGGACGACGGCCTTCGGCACGCTCGTCGCACCATCATCGCCAGCCAGAAGGCCGGGCTTGCAGATGGCGGACGTCGCCCAGCACGCGCAGCTGCGCAAAGAGCAGCGCAAGGAGCAGATGGCGCGGCAGTTCGCCCAGGCCGTCTCGAAGAAGTCGGTGCACGCAGTGGCCAAGCGCCTGGCCTTTGCGCAGGTGCAGAAGGTCGAGCGGCAGAAGGCGTTCACGCACAAGTTCGTGCAGAAGCAACATCGGAAGATGGAGGCTGCGAAGCCGCCGCAGTGGGTGCGCAAATTTCAATGTGGCGTCTGGTTTTGGGTCGACCAGAATACGGGCGAGGCACGCGCGGCGCCGCCGCCTGAAATCAAAGAAGACGAAGCGTCGAGCGTCGGCCTGTGCAAGAAATGGCACGCGGAGGAGCGTCATCGTAACTCTACACGCCGCAGAATCCGCAAGTACTTCGACGACGAGACGCTGGGCGGCCTGGACGATGACGCGTCGGTGGACTCGACGATCCCGCTGGGCACGGGCTACGTGGCCTACGAGCCGTCGCCCTACGAGGAGCTGTGCGCGTTGCTCGACCAGGGCAAGCTGCCGCGGCCGAAGAGCGCTCCGGCGGGCGGTCGCCGGCCGGCGGTCGCAGACGCTACGGCCAAGACACGGGGCGAGACCCGGACCAAGGCGCGGAGCGAGAGCCGGACGAAGGCGCGGGCCGAGAGTCGGACCAAGGCGCGGGCCGAGACCCGGACGGTGCTGGGGGTCACTCCGCGGAGGCAGCGCTTACTCGAGGATGCGGCCGCGTCCGGCCGCCTCTCGCCATCGCGGTGATGTGCTAAGTTTGTTGACTTTATTACCTCCTAGCGGGCGCCGACTGCGGCCGTCGCCTCGACTTCGCGTCGCGGTCGAGGAGTGCCTCGAATTCCCGGAACGCGTCGGAGCCGCCGTCGCGGTCGTAGACCGTCATCCCTACCGGCACATACGATAGCGGTGGCGGCGGTTTGCGTGGCGTCGGAGGCTTGTTCGGATCCGTGTGATGCTTGTGGAATTCCCCCCTCGTTATCCCAGGCTTCGTGCCCGGCGGGAGCACTTCCTCGACGGCGTTCGCCATGCCGGACTTATAATCCATCCAAATCCAGCAGCCCGCGCATTTCTCCAGGACGTGGTTCTTCCAATCTAACCCTGCGAGAGCCTTAGCGCGCGCTTTCGCTTCTTGCGCCTTGCGAAACATTTGTGTTTCGAGAGCCTTCCGCTCGAACAGCGACAGGTCGTTGCTGTGGCCCAGACTGCTCCCCTTCAAGGTCATGAACTTGTGCGAGTGCTCTTTTTTCATCATTGAAGCCCTTGTGGCGCCGAAGAGGCACGTCGGCCGGCGCGCGCCGGCCGTGCTCGGCCGCGTCGAGGCGGTGACGACCGTGGCATTCGTCTCGAGGCTGGCGCGGCCGCCCGCCGGCGCCGTTGACGGCCTTCTTCTTGTACTGGGCGTGCAGTACCTCGTCCGCGCCGCGTTGCCGCGTCGCCGCGGCTTGATGTGCTCCGGCCGTTTCGAGATGGACCAGCATTTATGCTGCCCGTGGTGGCCCATGTTCAGGTTTGGGGCGCGCTCCACATACTGCCTTCGCGAGCCATAGAGGATTTGTTTGGTGCTCAGCTCTTTGTCCATTGGCACTACTGTCCCAGGGCTGCCCCAGAGGGAGTCAGACTAATGCAACGAAGGGTCCGATCAGAAGCCGCTCCCTTTGCGACGCGTCCCCTCGCGGTTCCAAAACCGGGCTGCAGACCTTTGCCAGAGATGCTCTCTGTGCAACGCGCCACCACAGAGCGCCGGAGTGACAGCTCGCGCTACAGATGTGCACAGCGCGGGAGGCCTCGCCTATCGTGCTACGAGTGCTCACCGTCTAAATTCTTTCGTGCGGGGCTCTTGCCGAGTTTGCTTGCGCTCCGGCCCTGGAATTGCACGTACGAATGGAATAAAGGCGAGGAATATATGCGCATGGCTGCCTTCACGACCCACAAGAGGGAAGAGGTCAGTGTGGAGGAGTTAAGAGCCCATGCGATAATGCAAGCACACAGCAGTCATAGCTCATGAGGGCTGCCCTACTGCTAGCCCTCGCCGCGGCGGACACCTGCGACCTCCCTTTGTTACCATCATTCGCGGCGCGACCGGCGCGCATCGACAGCGACTGCCCGCGCGTCTACGTCTATGATATTCCGCAACTCTACGACTACGAGATACCGTGGCCGGAGCTCCACAAGGCGAACGTCACGCAGATCTTCGGCGCGCCCTGTCATGACGGCATATTAGACGAGTTCGACACGAACCAGTACTCATTGGCTATAATGATACTGTGGCGGCTGGCCACGTCCGAAAGGTGCGGCGCCGTCGACGACCCGAAAGACGCTGATTTATACTTCGTGCCGACGTGGCCGGCAGCCAAAGGTTTGCCGGCCTGGGACCGAGCCTGCGGTCATCCCGCGAACGCCAAGGTGAAGCACCTCCCCTACCTAAACGAAAGGACGGCGCACCGGCACTTCTTTATCGTTGGCAAGGGCCACGTCGTGCCCAAGCACGACTGCAAGTACCTGTGTGGAAATCAAATTTTAGATGCTCCACGCCATCGACGCGACGTCGTCCCCGTAACTGCATCTGTTCGATGGCGTGGAGCTTCCACGCCATCGACACGAGGATGCCTCCATTCCTGCGTCTGCTCGACGGTGTTCAGGTTGATAACCTGACTCACTGCTTGATTTCCACACAGGCAAGTACTGGTGGCTGCGGCCGGAGGGGTTGCTGGCTCGCGCTTCGCGTTGGGCCTACAGCGACCAGTACGGGCGGTCCCACACGCTGGCGTCGTATGGTCCGGCCCCCTTTGACGACGCGCGCCTCGCGAAGCAATTGGTCGGCGACCGCATCTCCTCAGATCAAGGTATCGCGCCGCACTTATTTAGCGTGCCGTACCCGGCGGCGGTCCACGCCTGGGGCGCTCATTCTAGACCGTGGGGCGCTCATTCTAGACCGATTTTAGCTGCATACGTCGGCGGTGACCGCAACGGCACGTTCTCGTACCTCCGGCCGAAGATCGCCGCCCTTTGTGAAGCGTCGGACGCTTGTGAAACTCATGTGCCGCACGAGGGACATCGGGTCTGCGGCGTGCGCTGCGTGCCCGGCCTGCGCCGGACGATGATGCGCGCGACGTTCTGCCTGCAGCCAGGGGGCGACTCGCCCTACAGAAAGAGCGTCTTCGACGCCGCCCTTGCGGGATGCATCCCCGTCGTGTTTTCTCAGCAGCTCGCCCGCGTCGCGCCCTGGCAACGGGGAAACTTCCCCGAGCACTTTGTCGTTCTGAACGGCGCCGCCGTGCAGCGCGGCGAGATTGATGTCATCAAGCATCTCGCCGGAATTCCGCAGGCGAAAATCGCCGAGCTGCGACGGAACCTCGCGGGCGTCGCACCGGCTCTGCAGTACTCGATCGACGACTCGATACGAAACGACGCCTTCGAGGCGCTCCTCCGGGGCGCGCTCGCGGTTGCTACCGAGCGCGAGCGCCTCCGGGACCGCCACGCGCGCCATGAGAGTGTAGTGGTCCTAAATACGTTGTTGTAACCGACACCGCGAAGACAACGCCCGGGCCCGCCTACTAGTAGACAACTTCAAGTTGAACGCCTAAGATTAACACATTGTTACTCCGGCCTACTTCGTGTAGAAGGACAGCCGGTCCGCGAAGACATCCAAAGACAGCGACAGGTCTTCCGGCGCGACCTGCAGCTTGTCGCGGAAGAAGTCGAAGAGGATCAACTGGACGGCGATGATGACCGCGAAGAGCAGACAGCGCTGCGCCGCGCCGGCGAACAACCTAGGCGCGCCCTGGATCGTCTCCTTAACAGTATCACCACCGACGACCGTCGCCAACGCCTTCTTCCAGTCGGGACCGTACTTGCCGGTCGCGAGCTCCGTGACGACGGCGTCGGCCGGCGCGGACGTGAAGGCGCCGACGGCGCCGGCCAACGCGCCACAAAATACCGTAACTAGAAAGGAGGCTACCGGCCGTTCCCGAGCCGCAGGCAGTAATTGGAATAACGTCGACTGCGCCGCCGTGTACACCGTCAGTTTGAATACAGTGAAGGGCAGCTCCCGCGCCAGCAAAGGCCCGAAGCCGTCCCACAGTCTAGCTGGTTGACTTTCCCCATCCACCGTAGCGACGGCGTCCAAGGCACCCTTCAGACCCGCCGCTTTGCCCGTCATGAGGCGCACTTTTGCGGCTTCCAAGGGGGCAGATAACGCCGCAGCGACAATGACAGCTCCCACAGAAGACATCAACGTCAGGGCTAGTTCTTGCTCTGTCGCGAAAGCCGGCCCGAATGCTCTAGTTGCTAATGAAGGCAGGCCCCTTTGCAGGGTCTCGTAGACCCCGAACGTGGAAGTACCCAAGGCAGCCCCACAGGCCGCCGTCGCCTCGACGCCCAAGAAAGGGGAGACGTCGTCGTCGTGGAGCTCAATACCGGACGCGGCCGCGGCCTGGGCCCGCGTTTTCGACAGTTCTAGGGGGTTCAGGGCGGCTCGCGTCGCGGCGTTCGCGACGGCACCGGCGGCACCTAGTCTCACTAATTGACCGGAAGTCAACTGTAACGGCTTCCGCACGGGAGCCAAGGCCGCCCGCATACTTCGAGAAGCCTCTTCGATGCGACCAAAAGCCACTTGCGGAAAGGAGTGGCGCTCGCCGTCCCACCTCGGAATAGGCCCTGGACCTAGTAGTGCCGTGAGCTCCTTGGCTGAGGCGTCCCTCGGCGCCCACCTCGCTGCGGACGGTGGTCCTTCATACTCCTTGTCGGGTGCTGGTACCGTACGAGCAACGGCAATCGGTGGTCTTAAAATTTCAATAGACTTGTCATAGAAAGGAAACTGCAGGTCCAAAGGCTGGGCCGTCGTATACCCGTAGTTCGTATTCTGGTTCGGTAGGATCGCTACCGATTCTACTCGATATTCTAGGATCGGTACTACCTTGGCTAAAGTGCCACAAGCGCTGTTATCTTTCGGGTCCGCAACGTTCAAAATCAAGTCATTCACCGCATCGGCAAAATCCAACGCTTCGGGCGGCACGTCGGCCTCGACACTATCTAAACCTCCATCTTTCCCTATGCGACCCTTAGCTACTTCTTTACTTTGTATCGAACCACCAATACTCGCTACCGTAATTTCTGGGGGGGTCGTGTGGCCGCAGCCCCGCTCCACGACCTTGAAGCCTAGCACTTTTCCGGTCGGTACGAGTTTGGGCGGCGCCAAGCGCGCGCCGACTCGTAACCGATTCCTCCCGTAAAACACGGCAGGAGCCGGTAAGGTCGCTCGTTCTAACCTCCCAACGGCCTCCACGTCACCAGCCGCTAATGAGCCTCCATCGAGCACTTCTATCGAGACCACAGACGCGTTTTCGTGAGTAGCGGACAGGATCGCTATTTCTTCCGTCGGCTGCAATTGCGGTTCTAACAGAGAAAAGCATAGAGCTAATTGCCTTGGAGCGTCCGTTTGGCGGCCGTACCTCGATCTTAACAACGAAAGTAGTTGTCGGACACCTAGCTGGGGCGTAGTATTCAACTGCCCGTCTTCCGTTGTACTTTTTTCGGCGTAGCTACACAGACCTCGTTCCACGGACGACGCGAAGGCCGCGAGTTGCGTCGCGCGCTTCCGTCGCACCTTACCCTCGTTCCAAGACAAAGGTATTTCGGCACTTTCCGCCCGCCACAGCGCTCTCGAACCATCATCGTAAGCCAACAAAAACCTCGACAAGTAGTTCACGAAGGGCCCCGGGAAGACGCGGCGCACCCTCGCTAAACTGCAGGTCTTGGCCGCGTCCCCCACCTTCCACACTAGCGCGGGGTTCGCGAGGATGTCTATGTTACTAGGCTCCTGGATGACCTCGTTGACGATCTCCCGGGCTTCCGTCTCGGCGTAGGCCGGTGCTGCTAGAACACACGCGGCGGCGGCGAGGGCCTTGCGGCGGTCGATCTCTGGCCTCCCATCGCTGTGGCGTGGCGCCAGCGCGGCGGCCTCGTCGCGGCGCGGCCTCCGCGGCTGGCATTCCGGCGGCGCATCGCTGCGGTGCGGTGCGGCTTCTTTAGTGACCAACCGTCGCGGTTGGCGCTGCCGCGGCGCCGTACTCAGCTGAAAGCCTGCAGCAAGGCTGATGGTGGCAAGTAGCACACGCATCGTAGATGTCTAAGCTGTCATATCCTGGTTATACGTATGCCATGCATCACTGCAATGTCTTTTGTTGACTAATACCTGCGGCGAGACGCCACCTGCATGGCCATCAATGGCACTGCGGTCATCGAGCTGGCTGCGGCCCCCCGCGAGTCTACCCCGCGCAGCTATCCATGCACTTAGCTATGTCCAGAAGACGTCTCTAGTTTGCAAGCTGGCGCTTCCTAGCAACACGGGGCCGACACCCCCACACGGCCAAACGCCCAGAAGGATAGGTAAGGGGAAACCTCGACTTACGACGCCGAGGGGGTAACTATGCCGCAGCAGCAGGCGGCGCGTCCGTCATCTCGACGTCCTCCTTCACTGGTGCCGGCGCCGGCGCCTCCGCGGCGGGCGCCTCCTCAGCAGCAGCAGGAGCAGGAGCCGGCAGTGGTGCCTCCGCCGCCTTTTTCGCCGCCTCCTTTTCAGCTGCGGCTTTTTCGGCGGCGTCGACGGCGGCCTGGGCCTCTTGCGCCGCCTTGGCCTTCGCTTCTGCGCGTTTACCAGGACCGGGCGGCAACGAGTCCTCTTCCGGCTCGGGGCCGGCGCAGTCCTCGGCGGTCCTCGCCTCTTCCCGCTTCCGCGCGAGCTTGATCGGCGGAATCGTGGAGTCGCGGCCGCATTCGAACGGCGAGGGCTTTGGTAATCTACTAACAGTGTTCTGCACCACGGGCTGTTCCTCCTCGACGGCGGCCTTCTTCCGCTTCTTGGACGCCGGCTTTTTCTTCACTTCGACTTTAGAAGGAGCGCAGAAGACGGGCGACGCCGGACACGCGGAGTTCCAGCAGGCCCCGTGCGGATCCTTCGCGACTCTGCATAAAACGCAGCCCGGCGGCCCCAAGGCCAATCGCTGCGACCGATCCCTCCGCGCGGCTCTCCGGCACCATCTAGGACCCATCAACGGTGCTTCATCATCGGAGTCATCTGAACCAGATAGATAAGCGTCCCGGTAAGCGCCGCCATTGCTTTCGTTCGCGTCCCAGGGCCCGCCCTGGAGCGCCTCGAGCCACTCGGCTAGATGGGGTCTATCGCGATACCGGTCTCGGGCCCGCTCGACGTGCTTCCGAACTCCTTCCCTATAAGCAGCTTGCTTCGCGGACGAAGAGACGCCTCGAGCCACTCGCGCGAGTAACTGGGGCTGCCGGTTCGCACCACCGACGGCCGCCGTCGCGCCTCGCGTCGTAGGAGGCGGCGGCGGCGGCGGCGGCGGCTTGCGGGGATTCGGCTTTCTTTTAGGTTCCTCCTCATCATCATCATCCTTCGAGGCACCGCGCGTCGCCGCTCTCTCAGCTTTCGCTTGTTGTTCTTTCCTTTTGGCCGCCGCGGCTTGCCTCGCGGCGGTCGCGGACTCCGTCCGCTTACTGCTCTCTTCGATGTCGTCATTAGCTCTCTCCGCGTCCTTCTCGTCGACGAGCTCGAGTTCATAAGCCCGTTTGGCGATCTCGCCGCGCGCCGTCCGTAGCTGGACCCAGCCGTTGCCACTCCTCAGAATTCTACCGACTTGACCGCCCAATCGACCAACTCGCACGCGAACATGCGTGCCCACCCACCTTTCAGCGTCGACGGCTCTACCCGTCAAGACCGATGACAATAATCTAGCGCCTCTACCTCGAGGCTTCTGCTGAGGCTCGTCGTCATCCGAACCTTTCCTCGAGCGTTGGGCGCCGCTCGCCACTCTTCTCAAAGCAGACGGTCTAAAAGTACACACGCGCCGGTCCGCAAATTGGACCTTGAACCACGTGTTCGGGTGCTGCGGCACTTCCTTGATTGTGCCGATGCGGCCGATGAGGTGCGGTGCTCTTTGCTGGACGTTCTCCGTCCTATGAATAGCGACCTGCGTGCCTCGCTTCAGCGACTGCGCATGGCTCTGCTTGTCGGCCTGGACCTCCTCCTCGGACTCCTCGCCGTCGCCTTCGCGATATTGAGCCGCGGTCGCGGCTCTTGACGACGTCGCGGCGTGTAAGGCACTCGCCTGGAACTGGATGGTCCGGCCATCGGTCACGAGGACGTCGTACCACTTGGACGGCGGCTCGGGGACCTTGGTGACCTCGCCTGCGTGGACGCGGGGGTTTGAACTGGCTTTCTCGAACGGGCGGGCGCGGGTCGCCCAGGGGCAGGGGGGCGCGTTATGGCTCTCGCTCGCTAGGACGGCGTCGCGGTGGCCGACCCGCGGACGGCTCGACCGCCGTCGCCGCGCCAAGTTGCGCTCAAGGACGTTGATATGTAGGTTTGAACCGGCGGCCGCCGAAACGCGCGAAGGGGGCGCCCCGCGCGTCTCCGGCGTCGTTGCGTTACGGACGCGGCTCCGCACCGACGCTGCCGACGAGCTCCGGGCACCGGGCGAGGACGTTCGCGGTGTCAACTATGATCACCCGAGAACCGACGCGGAATGACATGGTTCAGCGGGGCGCAGCTCGTCGAGGGGCTTCCAAGGGCTATGTTGAGGCTGCGCCAGGCTCTCGCAGTCCGTCTGCACGCCGACGCGCCGCGCGTTGCGAAACACTTGATTTGTGCCGCCTGACCGTCGAGTTGCTCCGCGGACTCGAGACGGCGCCAAATTGCGCGTGCCAATTGGATTTGCGGTCCTCTTCAATTTGCACAGGTCGGGGTTGCTTCGGAGTCCAGTTGCACGCTTGCTGCGGACTGGGTATTGGCGGCGCCTGAGCGGCAGACGAAGCTCAGGCCCGACACCGGAGTGATCCTTACAACCTCCCACCCGTCCTAGGTCTACCCAGGGACGTCTCCGGTCAAAATCAGCGTGACTCGGCGTGACTCTGAGGACAGAACCGGAGCCACAAAAAAAACTAAAACGCGGACCGCGTCCAAGCCGGGACCGTCCACGCGTCCAGGGAGCACCTCCCACGCGCCCGACGCACCGAAAGGCCGCGAACCCGCGCGCCTCGCAATTCTCAGACGGTCTCATTTATTCTCAAACGCGGCGCTGAAATAGCCGCGGGACGCCCCGCCGGCGCGCCCCGACACAAGCGGGAACCCGCAGCGGACCCCAGCGACGCCCCGCAGCCCCCCCGGGTGAAAGCGGCCGCGGCGCAGCCCCCCCCGAGGAGCCCCATCAAGATGCGCTTTGTAATAAACGGCGCCGACGCCTTCGACGTGCCCGAGACCTGTTTGCGGAAGCGCGCGTCTTCACTATTGACGGCGGTCACGGCCTGTAGTTCGGGTGACGTGCGCCAGCTCGATCCTTCCGCGGCTCGTCTAGCCGGCTGGGGCCCGGGCCTGGGCGAGGCCATTGAACGGTTCTTCGAGGACCCCGACGACTTTTCGTTGCCGCCGAACGTCGAGCTGGCGGCGTTCGGTGGCGTGGCGGACTGGCTACGCTTAGAATTAGACCTAGGTGCATTGGCGGCTCTAGCAAAGAGGACCTCTCGTAATAGGCGAGACTTCGCCTGGGCCCTGCGAGCCAAGACCTTCCTGCGGAGGCGGGAAGCGTTGGGACGGGGCCTGTCGTGCATGCGTCAACTGATGTGGTCGGAACCGAACTCGATGTACGCCTTTGTCTTTTTGCGCTTCACGGACGATTTGTATTCAGTGAACGAGAAGTCCGGAAGCCCGTTCCTAGCGGTCGGTGGTGGCGATCGCGAGAAGTTCGGTTCGTGTGAGGACAACGCGCTCTGGGCGGACGACGGGAGCTGTCGCGACGCGTGCGATTCTATACTAGCAAGGTGGGGCCTCGGGACGACCTGGGAGCGGCCCCATTTGGAGCTGCGCGGCGAGGCGCCTCACACTGTATTTGGAGACCGCTGGGTCCTGAAAGTCACGGTACCGCAGCCGGCGGCCCCGGAGGTGACGACGCCTGTTTGTCAGAAGCGGAGCGTCTGACTTATACGTCGCCGAGCGGGACTTCGGTTGAAGTCTAACCCCGCCGCGACGATCCCCTTCCCCCGTTACAGCTGAGCGGGACACCCCTACCAGGGTGTCTAACCCCGCCGCGTTCAAAAAAGTCCTGAACACACGTCCTCCCCCAAGTATAAGATGATTTGATCATACGACGCCGCCCCGGCCCGCGTCGCCGCATGCAGCCTCGTCGCGCCCACGGCGTCATCGCCCGCGTCGGCGCCGCCGCCGGCGACCACGGCCGCCAGGCAGGACGTCGCCCCGGCCGATGGGGAGCGCCGGGACCGCGGCGCTTTTTGGTAGGACCGGCGGGCAGCGCCTGGCGACCGCGCTTATCCCACCCGGCAGGAGATAGAGGTCCGCGTACAGAGAGCCGCCGCCGCCCGGGAATGCGCCGCCGTCGTGCGCCCGCGCGCGCGCGAGCGCCGCGGCGCAGCTTTCGAGGGAGGTTGTTGCGTCGGCGGCGAAGACGCCGTAGCCCGCGGTCCGCGCGGCCTCCCAAACTTTCTCCGTCTCGCGCGTGCAACCCCGTTTCCGATCTCCGCCGAACCACTCGGCCTTGATCACCGGGCGTTCGTCCGCCGCCTCGAGGTCTTCCAGCAACTCCACGGCGGTCAACGCTGAAAGCGCGTCCACATCAATTTTGACGAAGGACACGTGCTTTCGTAGGTGGGGCAGCGCTTGCGAAAACCACCGCCACACGCGCACGGCGCGCACCGTCTTCGGCAGTTTACCGGCGCCGGGCCCGCGGACCGCGACGTTCACCGGTATCAGACGAGACAAATTGCGGTTCGCGAGCGCGTTGACGACGTTGTGGTGGTGCAGCGCCGGAATAAGCTCGAGCGCGAAGACCGCGCCGCGCGGGCCGGCCGCGAGCGCCATCGACGTCGCAGTGTCGCCCCACGCCGCGCCCACGTCGATGGCGACCGTGCCGTCGCAGACCCACGGCCGCCACGCGGCCGGCGGCGTGACCGCCGCGCGCCGCCGCTTCGACGCTTCGCCGAAATACACGAAGCGGCCGGGCTCGGGCCACGGACGGTCGTCGATGAAGAACGGGCAATTGCCCGCGTAGACGCGCGCCGCCGCCACGATATCTGGTGCAGACACAGCGTCGGCCTCGGCCAGGTGCCGGACGACGTGGCCGCAGTCGTATTTATGCAGCCAATCACGTTTGATCGCCCGGAAGCCGCAGCCCGTCACGACACCGGGCAGCTCTCGGTACTTCCTTTCGCACCACGCAACCGCACGAGGGTCGTAATAGGACGCGAGCAGGTTCTCCTCCGCTCGCGGCGACGGCGTAAAAAGGCGGTGGGCGGTGGCGTTCCCACCGGCCCACCATCGCCGCAGCAGCGAGCTCGACGCGGGCGCAAGGCCGAGGAGGAGGAGTGCCCTCATGGCCGGCGCGCCGCCGCGCTGGCTTTCTTCGCGCGGAGCGTCCGCGCTCGACGCTGCTGCGCCGACGTTTGGTAGAGCGCTTTGCTGCCCCCGAGGTAGCAATTCTTGGTCTGCGACTTAGCAGCGCAGCGCAGCTCGTGTTTCGTCGGGCCCAGCGGGTCGCGCGTGCGTTTGGCTGGAGCCTTGGCAGCCGCTTTCTTGCTTTTGGCCATGCTCAGCGTTTCGTTTTCAATCTCATGGGCAGCGGCCCGGCAGCCATCCAAGTTCGACCCTGAATTCTTTTTTAGCATCGAAGGCGAAGCGCGAACTTGTTTTAGAGAATCACCCGGCGGCGGCGCGGCCGACGCATCCGTCCCGGACGCATAGATTGATTTTTTCCGATGTGTTTTGGCAGCTGCTGAATTTTGCCATTCGCACTGCCGCAGGTCGCCAGAGCTGCCCCACGCGGGTCCACACCGCGCGCGCGGAGCAGCGTTGGACCGACGGACGAGCGGTGGCAGCAACAAGATGGCCGAGCGCCCCCTGACCGCGCGCATGGTCCAGAAGCGAGACGACTCCACAATAACTCTAAATGTCTACGACGTCGTCGACCACCCCTTCCACTACGCTCTGGGGAAGTGGCTCTCCTGCGGCATCCACCATTCCGGGATTCAAGTGGATGAACGCGAGTTCGCCTTCACGCTGGAAGGTATTGTTGTGACGGAGCCGCACAAAATACCGCGTTGTCGTTTGACTCATCAAATATTGTTGACACGAACTGCGTCTGATGGTCAGGTAAGGGACGCTTTATCAGTGTTGCAACGTAAGTTCACGGCGCACAACTACGATCCCCTGACGAACAACTGCAACCATTTTAGCGACGCTTTTTGTGAATTACTTAACGTAAGGAAGGTCCCGGGCTGGGTCAATCGAGCCCCTTCTCTCGCGGCGGCCGCGGGCACGCGGTTTCGACTGAAACCACCGCGCGTGACGGCGCCGTCCGTCGAGTGGTCGCTTGCTTTGGCGGAGGCGTCTCCAGACAAGACGCCGACGGTTTTACTGACACGCATCAACGACGACGCGCCCGCCGTGACGTCGGGCGGCCCCGAGACGACGCCCGAGGAGGACGATGATCGGTGTAGGAGCCCGAACGAGCCGCGCGTGCCCTCGCCGCGGTCCTTCGCCGCGATGCCTGCGCCGCCTGCCTGGGCCGCCGCGCTCGCTTCCGACGACGACGACGAGCTTCGCGAGGCGTCGACGATCACCGCGCCGTGGCGAGACGCTAGTTAATAAGAGTGTGTGATTAATTACGACCTAGGCGACCTGCGAGGGATGACCGCGCTCGAGCCAAGCGCGCCCCGCGATAAACACGCGGGCCGCGTAGGATAGCTCCGTCGCTCGCTCTCCGGCAGGTAGTCCCTGCGCGCCGAGGCCATGACATGGGCCCCTTTTGGGCCGGCCTGGCCGCCTATCATTTTCTGCCGTTTTTGTAACGTCGAGGCGAAGGCACCCCGGAGCTTCGACGCCGCGTCGCACCGTCACCGCTTCGCCCCCTGCTTCTTGAGGTAGCTCTGCCAGTTCGCCGTCGGCGCGTTTTTCAGCAAAGGCGCCGTGGCCTTCCGTTTCTTCGACTTTGCCTTCAAGGCTGCTCGGTATTTCTCCACCGCGGAATCAGACGGAGGCCCCGTCGGGAACCTCGACTGCTTGAAGCCCGTCGCGGCGTGGACGTAGCTCACCTCGCCCTTCCGCGAGGCCGACGGCACCGACCGCCAGCCCTCGGGCAGTTCTCGTGTTGTTGCCCTTGTCACGCTCTCGAGGTCGTCCCCTTTCAGGAACTGCGATTGCAAACCGCCGGCGCTCACGGGCGGCATGCCCTCCTCGACCCTTACCAACGTCTGGAGCGCCTCGAGCGTTGTTGAGACGTCCGCGCCGAGCGCCGCGCGCGTCGGCGGCGGCGGCGGCGCAAGCCCAAACTCGCCGATGGTGTAGTCGCTCGTGGCCGTCTTGGCTACCGGTGGCGGCGGCGGCATTTCTCCGGCGTCTGCCTCGTCCAAGGCTGCAGCCATGTCCTTTGCTGCTGGTGAGCACATGTGCTGCCGCGCCGAGCGCGCGTCCGAGGTCTCCGAAACGTCTTTGCGGGAGTCGTGTGCAGCCACGGAAGGCCAGCTGCGTTGAAAGAGTGAGCGGTCGCGGCGCTTGCCAAGCCTGCTCTCCGCTGTGCTGCCTCGCCGCCTCGAGCTCTGCCCAGTCTTACGCAGCCGCTGCCGACTCAGAGTTCAACAGCGATCATCACAGCTTTCAACGGAGCCACGCGAGCCCAGAACTGCTCGTAACGCACCGCTCCGCCGGCACGATGGCGCTCAGATGCCTCGCGGTGCTGATCACGAGTGCTGCCCTCACGCCACCGACGCGCACCAGAATAATACGCAGAGCGTCGGACGACTTTGATGTGGACGCCTACAAGAGCGATCCCAACAACAAAGATCCAACAGATGAATTACCAGGAGCGCCGAACCTGTCGTACGACGACATGCCGGCGGGCCCCGGCTTCGACGAATTGATGGCGCAGTTGGGGGGCGGCGACGACGCACTCACATCGCCGTACGATGCCTACGGCGGGAGCGAAGTGGGCAAGAGGGAGGGCGGCGGCAAGACGTACGTCTGGCAGCAGACCGAGAGTTCTATCACCGTGGCGGCGCCCGTCGCCGAAGGGACATCTACGAAACAAATCAAAGTAGACTACCCGTCGCGAAGCTCGATACTAGCGACGGTCTCCGGAGATATAGTATTGGAGGGCGACCTCGGGGGCGACATTGATAGAGACGACTCGTTCTGGTCGCTCGAAGAGAATCAACTCGTGTTGGATGTGCAGAAGGCTTCGGGGTCAAGGGAGTACTGGGACGGCTTTTTGCGGGACGAGGGTGATGCTGCCAAAGCCACAGTAACAGATAGGGTGTTCTTCGATATAGATATAGAGGGAGAATTTAAAGGAAGGGTCGAGTTCGGCCTGTTCGGCGACGACGTGCCTTTGACAGTGAAGAACTTCGTGAGCTTGTGCGAGGGTTTTGAAGGGATGAGTTACAAGGGCTCGCCGTTCCACCGCATCATCCCGGGCTTCTGCTGCCAGGGCGGGGACGTTACTAGTGGAGACGGCACGGGCGGCGTGTCCATCTATGGTGGGGCTTTCGCGGATGAGGCGTTCCCCTTCTCCCACGCTGATAGGGGGTTGCTGTCGATGGCGAACAGCGGTCCCGACTCGAACAAGTCGCAGTTTTTTGTTACCTTGGGTGATTGTACGTGGCTCGACGGGAAGCACGTCGTCTTTGGGAGGGTGCTGAAGGGTGGCGACGTCTTCGAGGAGCTGGAGCAGCTGGGGGACTCGTCGGGCGCGGTTTCATCTGAAGCGGTCGTGTCCGCGTGTGGGGTCTGTGAGAGCTGACCCTTGCCTCTAAAATTGTTGATTTGATCTCTGAGTCGGTGACGAGTCGGTTCGGCAATGAGCCAGCTTGAGCGAGTACCGCCCAGCGTTCGCGTTTCGCAGCTAGAGGGCTTGTGACACTAGGATCATTCTGTGATTATTTTTTTGGCGTGTCATTGGCGTGGAAACGAGCACATTGATCACAACTACAGTGGTGTCGCAGCGAGAAGAAGTCGCAGCCGACGAGCGCTTTGCTGCAGCCCAGAAACAATGGGCAAAAAGCAGCGAACGGGAACCGCGCCCCCGCGGTCGGGCGCCTGGCTGGCCAACGCGCCGCCGAAGCCGGTCAAGCTGCCCGCTTTTTTACCCATCCTGCCGCCGACGGACGAGTACTTCCCGATTTCCGAACAAGCAGAGCAGCCGCCGTCCACGCTCGACGCCACGGGCGCCGTGCGCGTCCACGACGCCGTCGGCCCCTGCGTCGTCACGGCCTCTAATGCGCTGACGGCCGAGGAGTGCTACGCCTGGATCGCCTTCGGCGAGATGGCTACTATGCCGCCGAAGCCGGGGCCGGACGGCCGATGGGCCCCGGGGGACGAGCCGCCCCAGCGACCCGGGTTCAAGGATATACAGAGCAAGCGGACGGCGGGCACGGCCGAGCGCTTCCATGGAAGGTTGTCATTACGGGACGACGCCGCCGCGGAGGCGATTTTTAGGCGGATCCGGCCCTTGCTGCCGGATACGTTATATGGGAAGAAGCCCGTGGCCTGCAATCCAAATTTGAGGCTCTACCGTTATAGTGAGGGCCAGCGCTTCGGCCGCCACGTCGACGGCGCGGAGATTCTTCCGCGGGGCCGCACGGAGTTTACCGTGTTATTATACCTGAGCGCGTGCGAGGGCGGCGCGACGACGTTCTTCCGGGACCACGAAAAGCCAGACGTGCTCTTCGCGTTTCCGCCGACGGACGGCGCGGTGCTGCTCCACGCGCACGGCCAGCGGTGCCTGACGCACGCGGGCGCGCCGGTCACGGGCGGCGTCAAGTACCTGTTGCGCACGGACGTCGTGTACCAGTGAGTGAGTAAGGGGATGTTGTTATCTATTTTTTTGTCGTCATTGTTACGGTGCTAGGACTAGTGGGCGGAGCGCGGAATTTGTGAAGTCGATGTTACGGTGCTAGGACTAGTGGGCGTAGCCCCTGGGGGGGAGACACCGCGCGTCGCCGATTCATCGGCGGCGGGCGCGGGCCGCTTCTTTCATAACAGAATACCTCCTTCTAAGCAGAACCGCCTCGGCACCCCCCCCCCCCCCCCCCCCCCGAACAATGTACAACGTTCGCCCGTTCAATCAACTTGTCCCCGCGACTTCCCGCGGCGACCTTAATTGCTAGCGGCCAGTAACACACTAGCAAACCTGGAGGGCGTCGCGAGGTCGCACCCCGCTGGGCGTGATTAGGGCAACACAAGTTATTGCGCGCTCATCACAACGCGCCAGTGCTCAACAAAGCACAGATCAGCTCGCCGGTTCGCTCCCTCGGCTCCTGCTCGCGGAGATAGCAAGGGAGAGGTCACTAGATAGATCCAGCCAAAATGTCCGCGCCGCCCGCCCCGGGCGCCGCAAACGGCTCCACTACAGCCGCGGACCTCCCCTACGGCGGCGACGTCCAGGCCGCGGCCAAGGCCCAGGACCGCGAGGCGATCCGGACGATCATGGCGTGGCGCACCGCGAAGGAGCGGGGCGAGGCGCCCCCGGCGGCGCCCGCGCCCGCGCCCCCGGCGCCGGCGCCCGCGGCAGCGCCCGCGCCCGCGCCCCCGGCGCCGGCGCCCGAGCCCGCCGAGGCCCTCGCGGCGGCGGCCGCGGCGGCGCCGACGCGCCGGTCGCTGTCGGACCTCGTCGCCGAGCAGGACAAGCGGGCGCCTCCTCCGCCGGCGCCGGCGCCGGCGGGGCCGCCGCCGAGCATCCTCGGAGTGCCGGCGGGCCCGGCGCCCAGCATCCTAGGAAACAGCACCAAGGAAGACGGCTGGGCCGCGTCCGAGCCGGCGCCGCCGGCGACGATTGATAAACTCAAGGCGACCCTCGCGGCCGAGGTCGCCAAAGCCGACGAGTCTACGAAGATGGCGACCGAGGACGCTCCTCAGGACGGCATGGCGGCGCACGACAAGGCCGCGGCGGCGGCCGTCGCGGCCATGGCCGCGGGCCGCGCGCCGCCGCCGCCGCCGCCCCAAGAGTCAAGTGGAGACGCCTCCGAGCCGCGCGCCGCCGACGTCACGTGCAAGCCCTGCAAGTCCCCTTTACTAGAAGGAGTCGCTGATGACAATAACGAAGAGGACGCGGCCGAAGCCTACGCGAAAGCAAAGGCCAAGGGCGACGCCGCTTCTGAAGCGGCCAACGCCGCCAATAAGGCCAAAAAGGCCCTCGAAGACAAGCCCAAACCATTGACGGGCGCCGCGGCCAAGGCGGCCTATAGAGCCGCAATAGAAGCGCGCCAGAAGGCCGCCCAGGCCCAGAAGCCTGACAAGAAGAAGAAGGAGAAGAAGGCGCGGCCCCGGCGTCCCGACGCGGTCGCCGCGATGGCGTCTTCATGAGACCACGTCGCCTCAACCCCGTCGACGCGGCCGTCAGGGAGTCTACGCGCGACGGCGTCGGTCCCCGCGCAGGAGAAGAAGGACAAGAAGGACGCCAAGGCCCCGGAGATACCCGAAGAGGACATCCAATTCATGGATACCGTTAGGAAACACATCCAGGCCACCGGTCCCTTGCGTTCCAACCACTTGAACGCCTTCTACAAGGCCCATCCCGACATCCCGAGGAAGGGCTCCGGCGCGGGCCAGTGGATCGCTACTAGAGCCGAGAAGTACGGCATCGTCGTGAAAAAGCCGGCCAAGTACGGCGGGCCCCTCGAATTTCAGTTGGCACCGTCTAACTCGCGGAAGCTGAATATCGTCGCGGATCGGCAAGACGACCGGCCGCCCACCCAATTACCAAAGAAGGACAAGGAGACTAAGAGGAGGGAGAAGCTCGAACAGAAGAAGGTGAATGAGAGAGCAGATGAGCGCATCAAGAAGGAGAAGGCCAAGAGTTTGCCTTACGGCGGCGACGTCCAGGAGGCGATCCGGAAAAAAGATAGAAAAGCGATCCGCTTACTCATGAAGCAACAGCACGGCAACAAGATGCCTTCCGTCGATTCATTTTTGAGAGATTCGGGCTTGTACCAGGACTACGCGTGGCTCGTGCCGCTCCTCCAAGAAAACGAGATCGACATGGAGGCTCTAGCACTGCTCGACGACGCGGACTACGAGGAGATGGCCGTCGACAAGAAGACTAGGAGGGTCGTGCGCAACGCCCTCAAGAAATGGGGGACTCAACCGTCATCAGAGAAGAAGAAGGGCCGGACCGTCGAAGTACCTGTGAAAGCTGAAAAGCAGCGCGTCTGCAAGGTCTATAGGGACACGGGCCAGTGTAGATTCGGGGCGAAGTGTCGAGATAGACATGATGTACCCTACAGCTCGGAGCCGCCGAAGAAGAGTCCGCGGGCGCAACGCAACGTGGCCACGCAGGGCGACAAGGACGGCGCCGGGCTCTGTAGAAGGTGGAAGCAGGAAGGGTCGTGCGTCTTCGGGGCGAAGTGTCGGTTCGCCCACGGCGCACCTCTGGCAAGGGAGGCGCCGTCACGAGTAGCTTCACCGAGGGAGCCCCGCGTCGACTCAAGAGTCGTAGAAGCGCGCAAAAACGTCGAAGCGGAGCACCAGAAGCTCGCGGCCGAGGCCAAAGCAGTAAGTGAAGCTCGGGACGCGTTAGCGGCCGAAAGAAAAGCCTTGGCCGAAGAACAAGCAAAAGCTCTGGACGAGCGCCGGCGCGTGGCGAAGATGCGGCGGGAACGAGAAGAGGTTGTAAAGAGAGAAGACGCGGCCAAGGCCCAGCGCGAGCGGGAACGGGACGAACTGATGAAGCAGCGCGAGAAGATCGACGCTCAAAGAGCGAGAGCTGAGGCGGACTTTGCGGCGTTACAGCGGTTGGAGTTGGGTAGGAGAGGCCCGCCGCCGCCGCGACCTCGAGCGGAACGGTCGAACTCGTTCAACGCGACGGCGCAGCCGTACCAGCCGGGCCCGCCGCCGGACTTCGCCGGTGCTGTGGATAGGAGCTACCCACCTCGTCAAAATACGCTCCAGCCGCCCGTGCGCTCCTACAGTGCGATGCGCGGCGGCGGCTACATGCAGGGCGCGGCGCCGGCCGACGGGCGCTTCGCCGCCGAGTACAACAACCAGGGCGGCTTCTACGGCCAGGGGCCGCCGCCTTCGTCGTACGGCGCGCCTGTAGGTTATCCACCGCCGCAGCAGTTTGCGCCGCCGCCGATGCCACCCGTGCCGCCGCAGCAAATGCAGCCGCCGCCGCAGAACTTCTACTGAGCTATACGACTAAGCATGTGACTCGTTTATACACTCGCGCCGCGTCTCGCCCGCGCGGGGCCGCGTCCCCCCTGAATGTCCTGCGGCTAGCCTCCTGCTGATTATGTTACGGTGCTAGGACTAGCCTCCTGCTGCAGGCCGCGGTGACCGCGCGTCTCGCGCGCGTCTCGCGGCCGCGCCCCCCGGCCGAGGATGCATCTCCCGCTCCGAGGAGCCGTGCTTTAGCAGTTTCCCGCGGACTGGCAACCGAGGAAAATGCCGGGCGCGCGACCCGCGCCAACTTTTTAGCTCGAGCTCTCCGGCTCGAAATCCCGAGGAGTTGGGCCACGGACGGGGCGTAAAGCTGCCCCCCGCGCACGCCAAGCTCGCCACGCCATAACAAACACACCGCGCAGCCAGGGCGCGAAGCGCGCGCTCCGCCACGCACCGGAGCAGCTGAACAGGCATCCCAAGCTCACCATGGCCGCCATGTCCCAGGTCATGCTCGACGAGAAGACGCGGCTGCGCAACACGACGGTCGCGAAGATCGTCGCCGCGCGGGGCTCGCTCGACGACCCCGAGACCAAGAAGGAGTGCTGCCGCCGATTGCAGAAGATAAATAACATGTTGAAAGATCGCATCGCCGAGATGGACGCGACCATGGCTAGGGATGCGATGCACGCGGGCATCCTGAAGGGTGGCTTTTCGGGGTGCGACAACTCGAAGCTGATCGCGGTACTCTGTACGAGAACGAAGGCATCGTTAAACAGAACGAAGCAACAGTACAGAGCGAAATTTGATAGGGACCTCTGCAAAGACGTCAAAAGTAAAACGGGTAGCGACTACGGGCGGATGATGGGCCACGCTCTCTCAGATCCGGATGAATATGTGGCAGATGTCATCCACGCGGCGTGCCACGGCATGGGCTGCGACGAAAACGCCCTCATTGAATTATGTATGACTAGAAGCCCAGAACAACTAGAGGCAGGAAAGAAGTGCTGGGAAGGGCGCCGAGACAAGGCCCTCTTCGACTACATCGGAAAGGAACTAGGCATGCTGTTCAAGGATTTGAAACACCTGATCCTGGAGATCCTCAAAGGCAAGAGGAACTGGACGGGCCCGGTGGACAAGAAGCGCGCGGCGCACCACGCCGAGAGGTTACATCATGAATGCACGAAGAACATGTTCCAGAATTTTCACGAAGTGAGTGACTCAGCGTCCGTTTCTGAACGTTTCCGAACTTCAAGTTCGCGTCGACGGCGCCGACGCGATGCCTCGTCGCGTCGATGGCGTCTTCGTGATCACCAGAGAGTCCACGCGCCTCACGGTATCGATCCGCGCAGGACCGGATTGTGGATTGGTTACTTACTTCTCCACCAGATGAAGTGAAACTCATCCAGGAGATCTACGAGAGTACATATAATAAATCATTAAAGAAAGCGCTGGAGGCCAAGTGCGGCAAGAAGTTCTTTTTGGCATTATCTGCTTTATTGGTGCCGCCGGAGGAGTTCTTGGCCATGCGCCTCGAAAAGGCCATGAAGGGCTGGGGCGCCGACGATAAAGTTTTAATCAGAATATTGGGTGGGTTGGACCACGCCTCGAAGCCGTCGATGCTCCAAGTGGCCGACGCGTACCAGCGGAAGTATACGCGTACTCTCAAAGACGCCCTACGAGCCAACATCAAGGGCAACTTCCTGAAAGCGGCCACGGCCTGGATCTCGGCTTTGGAAGATCCGGCGCAACATCTTGAGGTTAAGACAAATGTCGACGTAGACACTTGCACTGATTTAGATGCTCTACTAGATGACTTACTAGTGGAACACAACTCCGTGGAGTGCATGATGGCCGATGTGGACGCCCAGGAGATCTACAACTGCTGCCATGGGTGGGGCACGTCCGACGGGAAATTGATCGCGTTGTTGTGTTCTCGCTCGAAACCGCATTTACAGAAAGTAGCGGCAGCCTACTACGAACAACGGGACAAACCACTACTAAAGAGATTGAGATCGGAGACCACAGGCTGGTATAGGCTCTTCATGACGTATCTGGTCGAATCGCCGGAAGATGCCGACGTGCGAGCCTTGGATTCAGCCATGGATGGGCTCGGCGCCGACGCCGTCGCTATTATTGAGTTTCTTGTAGGAAGATCCCAAGCTCGCGTTCGAGCAGCTAAAGCTAGATGGGAGGGCAAGCACGACAAGCCGCTCGTCGATCGGTTACGTTCTGAATTACATGGCTCCAACCGCACTTTAGCTTTAGAATTACTCAAAGGAGAACGCAATGAGACAGCACCAGTGAACGAAAAGCTAGCAAAAGAACAGGCCGACGAGCTCCACAAAGGGGTCAGTCGGTGGGGTTCTACTGATGACGAAAAGTTCATCTCCATCCTAGCGAAGAACTCGCCGAACCAGAACGCGGCGCTACGTTCTGCCTATGAAAAGAAATATAATAGATCTCTAGAAAGTCAGATCGCGAAGGTCGGCCAAAAAAATTTGAAGAAGTGTCTCCAGGCGTTACTGCTGCCGCCCGCGGACTACTACGCGATGCGCATTCGCAAGGCCTTCGTTGGTTTAGGTACTTCGGATAAGGTCGTGTGTCGCGTGTTGGGTGGCTCGGACAAATGTGACGCTCTGGCGATTGCGGCGGCCTACCAGAGGAAGTATACTACTGTATTGAAGGACGGCATCAAGAAGGAGTGCTCCGGGAATTATAAGAGACTAGCTCAGGCGTGGGTGACGCTCCCAGATGCGTTGGAGGACCCGGAGGCGCCCATCGACGTGATAGCGGACACTCAATCGGAGCCCGACGGCGACGGGGTCGTGGACGACCCCGACCCTCCCACGCCGCCTGCGTCGCCGAAGGCGCCTTCACCTCCTCCGCCGCCTCCGGTTCCCGTGCCGCAGCCCACGGCCGTGGCCGCTCCCGTCCAACAATGCGCTATTTATGAGCACCAAGATAGTCGGGGTGTGTGGACGGCCTACGACAATGCCACGGCGTCGATCCTGGAAGCGGCCGTGAGATCGAACCCGAACGCTGTTGTGCGGTTGCCGGGCATTCCTTTTGAGGTGAGGTTTGGGGCCGCGGCTCGCTCAGCTCGCATCCAGCAGCCGCCGCCGACCGGGGCTTTGCAGGTCAATATCCACAACGAGAACAGTCGAGTCGTGCGACGGCGCCCGGCTGGAAGTGTAGCGCCCCCTCCTGCTCCTCCGGCCTACCAGCAACCTCAACAGTACCAGGCGCCGCCTCCGCCGGTACCGCAACGGCCGGTGCAGATGGCCATGCCGGCCGGCACCTTTCCGGTGTTAGTGCCGGCCGGCCATGGCCCGGGCATGCAGCTCATGGTCCGCGCGCCGAACACGGGCCAGATGATGACGGTCATCATCCCGCAGGGCGTCGGCCCGGGGGGGCAGTTCGCCGTGCCCCTGCCGCAACCGCCGCGCGTGCAATACGGCGCGCCGCAGCAGAACTGGCGCACGGCCATGTACTGAGTTCGCGCCTCGCCCTACGCCGGCGCGCCAATTCCCCCCGCCCCCCTCGCCGCCCGAGCTCTGTCCAGCCCCTCCCTCCCCCATCCTTCGGCTAACTTGCTGGGTGTTTTCGACTTTCTGTTGTTGTTTGTCCGTCCGCCGCGCCGGCGCGGCGGAGACTGCCCTTTCGGCGCTGCCGGATGGACGCATCTCTTTTTGGAACCCTCTTGAGAATGCTGGAAAATGGTGCTGGGCGTGCAATGGAGTCGATGCTGTTTTGTCAACCCCGTACCATTTGATGCGATTTTGAGGACCTGACTGGATGCCATTTTACCGAGCTCGTGCTGCTGCTAGCCGCAAGCGATTGCAAAAACAATGGTGCAGCGGTGCTTAGTGGTACTGGCGCTATGCCTCGGCAATTCGGCGGGCCTCAATCCGATCGCTAGGCAGCAGGCGAGGCCCAAAATGGCTGCACCCCTGCAAAAAGCTGCGCAAACCAATGCAGCGATTGCGCGCGCGGCCGGCACTGTCGCCGCATCGCTCGCCCTCGCATGGCCGACGACCTCGTTTGCTGCGATCTGCGACTACGCGCCGACGAGCGACCTCTGCGCCCAGGAGCGGCAGCGCGAGGCGCTCAAGCCCAAGGCCAAGGGCGACAAGGGCAAGGGCCCCGCGATGGCGATCGCGAAGCCCGTCGCGAAGCCTCCGGCGCCGCCGGCTTCGAAGCTGACGAAGGAGGCCCAGGCCGTCGCCGACGCCGAGGCGACGATCGCGAAGATGGAGAAGCAGAAGAAGGACATGACGGCGCAGTTCGAGGCGCAGAAGAAGAAGGTCGACGCCATGCCGGAGGTTCAAGAAATGATGAAAATGAAGGGCCAGATGGAGAGCGCCGTGAAGGACTACGACTCGAGCGTGCCGCGCATGAAGGCCCAGCTGCCGAAAATGAAAGAAGTCCGCGACAAAAAGGCGAAGAAGGACAAGTTCGTCGCCCAGAACAAGGCGCGGCGCGAGAAGAAGGAGAGGGATGCTAAGGCCGCGCAAAAAAAGGCCGAGGACAAGAAACGCGCCGACGAGAAGGCGCGAAAAGAAAAAAAGGCCATCCAGGAGAAGGCCGACGCGGAGAAGAAAAAGATCGCGGGCGGCGGCGCGAGCTGGTCGCCGCTCACGGGTCTGTTCTAATTACACACTGTTTAACAAAACTAATACGCGTCGGACGCCGCCCGCCCGACCGCGCGCCTTCCAGCAAGCGACGCCACGACGGTGCGCTCTAGAGCGTTTTTCCGGGGCGGCTTTGCAACCGGATTCTCGGGCACGGCCTTGATCTTCCCCCGGAACAGGTCCCTTTCCGCGTCGCGGTGCGCCTTGAGCATCTTCCTCGCGTTCACCAAACCCGCGCGCGCCTCGCGTTGCAACGAGGGGACCTCCATCAGTGCCTTAAAAACATCGCAAGCCTGTTCAATGCTGCCCAATTCCACCAGAGCCTGGGCCCGCCGGAATTTGCACTTCACGTGACTCTCGTCTTCTTCGAGCACCGCCTCGCAGTCGAGCTTCGCCTGCAGGGCGTCTCCATTCTTCAGGTGGGCCAGGGCCCGGTTCGCGCGCGCCGCGAGACTGCGACGCTTCACGGCCTCTTTGCCGGCTTCATACGCGGCTTTCGACGCTTGTTGTGCGTCCTCGGACTCCTCCATCAGGTAGTTGTCTCCATCATCCCCACCTCCATCATCAGCCACCTCCAAGGCCCGGTCGTAGCGCCGTATGGCTTTTTGCAAATCGCCCTTCTTTAGGTGAGTGTTGCCCATTGCCCTTAGCGCGTCGACGGCCTTCGATCGTCTTTCTGCGTCGCCGGGCTCGGCCCAGGCGCCCCTATGCGAGATCAACGCTTGGTCCGGATCTTCGAGTAGTTGGGCTAATTCAATGGTGCCTCTGTCCTCGCCTATCACGACCTCGCACACCTCGCCGACGCGCATCGTCTTGACGCACTCCTCCAGCCCCGCACTGATGGGCCGCCCTTCGCCATTTTCAGTATCTTCGTCGAGGCGCCATTGGCCTTTTATCGGTGGTGCTGTCAATGAGGGGTCCGGCCAGTCTTCCGACAGCGGCCCGTAGTCCACGTTTCCGAGAAAGCCCCTCACGACGACCCGGTCCAGCGCCCGCGGCTCGCGCCACGCCTGGATGGGCGGTCGTTTCACGATGCGCTTCGTAACACTATTCATCACGAGGGCCTCGTCCCAAGTCACAACCTCGACGTCAAAGGTCGTTCGCACCGATGGCGTCTGGTCAAAGTCGACGTGTGTTATTCGCGCCACTTCGCCGAGCCGCATCGTCTCGACGCCGACGCGTAATTGTGGAGGCAGACCTGGTGGTTGCTCAGCGCCGTGGTGCTGCCGCGGCCATACCACAGTCGTCTGCGTTGCGGCGTTTTCTTCTCGCACGCGCATCGTAATTTCGCAGAGCGGCGACGGCGTCGTTAATGCTTGCGGGCCTCGTTCCTTGCCTTGTTTTAGTATTGTTTTTAGCAGGGAGCCGTCGCCGCCTGGGGAGACGTCCTCCTCGGCCTCGCTTGCATCTGACGCTTGCGGCGTGGCCATGGTTGGTCTGCAGATACCTGCAGGCTTATTTGCACTATCCGTTTCCAGCGCTAAGGCAAGTTAGCTGCTTTTTGCGGACCTAGCGTGCATATTGACACACTAGCGCCGCAAGAGAGCACCCTGGGATCGCGGCCTCGCAGGCAGCCCAGAGCGGGAATCTGGGCGCCAGCAGTCGCATAGGTGCAAGGCATAGTGTGCCACACACGCTGCCCCGTCCTTTGCATCGCTGCGCTTCAGGCTGCCCAGTATGGCTACCTTTGACAAGCAGCAACTCCGGAGCCCCGCCACGCCGGCCAAGGAGAGGATCCCGATCTACAAGCAGCAACTCCGGAGCCCGGCGACGACGCCGGGCAAGGACATGATCCCTACCACGCCGACCAGGGAGATCACGTGGCAATCTCAAGCAATGGCAGCAATGGTCGCCCGCACACCAACGAACGCGACGCCGCCGCGGAGCCGCAGCGCGCGCCAACGCCACGAGGCGAAAAGCGAGGACGTGGTGGCGCGGACGACGCGGGAACTCGAGCACGCTTCCGGCGAGGTAGCTAGGGCGCTGCGCACGGAACGGGCCGCCGCCTATGCTTCGACGGGCAATTTTGAGGAGGCGCTGGCCGACCTCGCCGCGGCGCTCGCGCTCTCCAAGAATGGCGTCCGGGCGTCTATTCATTTCCAGCGAGCTGAGGTCCTCGCAAAGCAAGAGCGTCCAGAGGAAGCGATACAAGCCTACAGCGCGTGTCTGGCGGAGAATCCGGCCCACGCGAGGGCGGCATATCGTAGGGCTGCCTGTCGGAACCCGCTCGACGCGAGGGCGGCCGATGACTACGAGGCGGCGCTGGCTCTGGACGCGACTCCCGATACTGGGGCGCCGTCACCCTCTCTCCAACGACGGCTGTCGTTGCGCTTGGGCGTCGACGCCTATGCTGCGAAACTCGAAGAGAACGCTGCCAAGGGGCAATTCCGCGCTCACTTTGACCGGGCATATGCGTACGATGCTGCAAACGACTTGCCGAATGCGATCTCGGAATATACCGCGGCGATTGACGTGTTGCCGAGGCATGCGCTAGCCTGGTACAATCGAGGTATCTGCCGCCAGCGGCAAGGCGACGCCGCGGCGGCCCTCGACGACTTCACGCATGCCATACAGAGGGCCGAGGCGAGCAAGAACTACCCCATCGCGGACTTCTACCACAATAGGGCATTTTGCAAGCGCAAGCTTGCTGATTTCAGTGGTGCGATCGACGACTACTCGTCGGCACTCACACGGGACCCGAGTCACTTCAAGGCTTTGTATAATCGGGCGTTCTGCCTGGACGCATTGGGCCAACGTGAGGCTGCCCTTTGTGACTACGAAGCTGCCCTCGTCGTCGAGCCGGGACACGCGTCGGCGCTCCACAACAAAGGTGTTGTGTTGGAGAAATTAGGGCGACTCGAGGACGCCGTCGAAGCGTTCGACGCGGCTGTCGACTGCGGTCTGGTGCCGGGCGCAGATTATCACCACGCGCGCGGCACGAACGCACGTCACCGCGGCGACCACGCGGCGGCGGTCGCGGCGTTTTCGGCGGCGCTCAAGCTGGACCCGCACCACCGGACCGCCCGAGCGAACCGCGCCTACGCCCGCCGCAAAATCGGGGATTTCGTGGGCGCGCGACGGGACTACGGAAAGGCTCTTGCCGACGCGCCGACGGCCAAGTTGTACAACGCCCGCGCCTACTGCTCCGCGAAGCTGGAGAAATTCGACGCGGCGGTCGCGGATTATACGGAAGCGCTCCGGCTTGATCCGGCGAACGCCCACGCGCTGCACAACCGCGGCATCTCGTATGATCGCCTGGGCCGCGACGACGAGGCCGCGCGCGACTTCGAGCGGGCGCTCGAGATCGAGGGTCAATGATGTTGCTTTGCTTAGAGCTAGGCCGCAGCTACCAAGCCGCCGGCCGCCTCCCAAGCTGGATGTTAAGTTAATCTGTTGGTTAGGACTAGTGCGCGGCTACGGACGCGGGTGGATGGAGCGGCGGCGTTGTTCTCACTTCTTTTTGTTTCCTTTCTTCTTCTTTTTGTTGCTCTTCTTGCGGCCGCCGGGCATCACGGGCTTGATCGACGGCTTCTTTGTCGGCGACGGCTTGGGGGGCGCCGCGGCCTCCGCCGTCGCAGGCGCTGAGACTTCCGCAGTTGCGGTCGGCTTGGCGGCCGGGCCGTAGACGGCCAGCTGCTGCGCGCGCCACGCGTCTCCAACTAGCTCGGCGCCGCGCGAGCCCGGCGTCATGTCGCGCTTCGAGCCCGGCAGCACGCAGGACCCGTCGGCGCGGTCGAGGCACCGGAGTTCGTCCTCGCGCACGTCGGGCTGGACGTGGCCGTCGTCGTAGTGGACCGCGAAGGTGCCGTCGGCGTTCTCCTTGGCCACGAGCCCGTAGTAGGCGCTGCCGGTGTGCCAGTCCTGGTCGCGGATGGCGATGCACCAGTCGCCCGCGCGCCACGCCTCGCGCTGGAGCTCGGGCCGCCACGGCATGGCCTTGGGTGGAGAGGGAGCCGGCGCCGGCGTCTCCTTGACCACCGGCGTCGGCGGCGCGCCGAACGCGGCCGTAAAGGCCTCGGGGATCGCGGCGACGGGGCTCGTGGGCGGATCGGCGACGGCCTCGGCGAGCGAGAAGCCCCCCGCATTCTTGATCGTCACGCCCTGGCGCGGGTCCGTGGCCGTCGTCGCGTGGGTCAGCGCGCCGCCGCCGACGACCCAGGCCGTCACTCGCGGCTGGGGCATCGTCGGCTGCGCCAGCGTCGGCGTTGCGGCGAGCGCGGCCACGACCGCGGCTGTTGGCGAGAGCGGCTTCGGCGGCGGCGAGATGGCCGCGCCCGGCGGGACCTTGTTGATAGTCATAGCCCGGGCGCTGTCTTCCGAGTCTCGCGGCGCATCCGTGGCGGTCACGAGAACCGGCGCCTTTGGCGCGCCGAAGGCGTCGGCGGGGACGAGGACTGGTGTTTTCGGTTCGCCAAAGGCGTCGGATAGGTCTTTCGCGGGCGACGACGCAGCGGCGGCGGTTTCCGGGTTCGTGAGGTCGACGGTCTGGAACGGGTCCGCGGCGGCCTTTAACGGCGTGGCCTCGCGCGACGCTCTTTGCTCCCCGTTTGCGGCCCAGAAGCCATCGCCGTCGGAGACAACGTTTTGCAGTTGGGCGTCGGGAGGCGGCGTCCGCGGGCGCTCTTTGCTATTCGTACAGCCCATCGTTCTCACGCGCGACTACTCAATTTTTACGTCTGGAGAGGGTAGTCAAGCGGGCACGGTAAATAGACGTCTGGCCGCTGTGGAAAGGAAAGCAGGAGAGGAAACAATTTGAATATGGATCGATCAGCGTCGCCCGCGGGCTCCGTGCTACGTTTGCGCTTGACAATTGTGTTAAGCGACGCCACGTGGGCTCGATTTTCACCAATTCCCTTGCACTGGCGCCTGCAAAAAAAGTACCGAGCTAGCGTCCTGTAAGGCACTAGCCAGCTCGACGCTTGAGTCTCTGGTCTGTAGCGCTGCAACTACATTTCAATTCACGCAAACAACTGGTCGCATCGCTACTCACAAACCGCAGTACGAGTGCTTCACGATGGCAACTGCACCGCAGCAAAAATGCAGGACGCTGCGCGCCTACTGCGTAGACACGATCCTGAAACGCGTCGCGACCTACGACGTCAGCGAGCAGCAGCGGCAGAAAGGCGACGCGGCGCTGATGGAGGGTTCCGGCGACGGCCAGCTGCACCGCGTCACGCTGCTGAAGGCGTTGGGCCGCTGCGAGCTCTCGCGTGCCTTCCGAGGGCTCCCGTTCACGTACGCCGCGACGCGCCGGTTCCTCGTGGCCAGCGGCCCGGCCAAGGGCGCGAAGGTCTTCGACGCGCTGCGCGAGAGCGCCGACGCGTCGTCCGACTTACTCGCCGTCGAGTCGGCGGAGTGGCTCGTCGACGAGCTCATGGAAGCGGGCAAACTCAAACGCGACCGGGGCCCGGAACTCGTGGGCGCCGCGAAGAATGCGGCGAAACGGGCGGCGAAGGCGTGCCGGGCGCGGAGACAGGTCCTCATGCGTCCGGCGCCGCGGGAGCCGGCGGCGCCGGCGTTCGCCGCGCGCGACATCCGCCTCGACGGCGTCCCACAACCACCGCCGACGACCGAAGTCGACCTGGCCGCCTTCGCCGAGAAGTGCGCCCTGCGCGTGCATCCCGACCGGCGGGGAGCGCTCGGCGACCGCGCGGCGCCAGGACGTTGATGAGGACGTGAGACGTTCGAGGAAAGGGTAGTAATGTGCTAGTTTGTTACACCAGGCGGCACAGACACGTCGAGCGGCTCGTGCTCTCTCCGCTTCGAGGTGTCTCGCCTCGGCGGCGGAAACGCGCGCGCGCCCGTCGGCTCAGGACACGCGCGCAGCGCCGCGAGGACGGCGTCCCTATCAAAGTGGGGCCCCTCGACGGCCAGCTCCCCATCCACAATAAGGGCGGGCAGCCTGTCTCGGGCAATGCTCCGGTCGACCGCGTCCGCCATCTGGGCAACCTCCTTCTCCAACTCGCGCGTCTGCAGGAAGCGCCTTACAACAAATTTGGAAGTGCCGCCGGCGACCGCCGCCGCGTCCAACAAGGCTGGATCAGAAGGAGCTTTACCATCGGCGAAGTGCGCCGTCTGCAGCGCGTCCACGCATTTCTCCGCGGCCGCCGCGCCGCGCAGCGCCCCGACGAAGGCAATCAACCGGTGCGCCTTCGTCGCGTTGCCATGTGTACGTTTTGCGAGCGCGTCCTTCGTCCAGCCCTCTCTCAGCAACCCCACCTTGTGCGCGCGCTCGAGCACATCACTTTCGTCGTCGCGCGCGCCGGGCCGTGCAATGTACGACGCGTGCGTCTCGGTCCAGTCGTCGGGCATGCTGCAGTAGCCCGGGATTAAAAAGCTCGACACGCGGTGCGTCTCGACCTTCAGGAGCGGCTCGTTGGATGCGGCGCGTTCCGCCGCGTAGGCGCGCACGGCCGCCCGTATGTGTCTGATGTTCACGGCAGTCAATGGATCGAAGGGGTCTCCACAAAACTCGAGGTGCAGCGTCCTGCTTGGTTTTGGTGTTTTGTCCTCGGCCAGTTTGACTTTTAATTGCTGCGTGAAGGCGTCGTAGTCGAACTCCGACATGGCGTCGAATTATTGTGGTGCTGCGATGTGCCGAAGCGTTTCGTACAAGCGCGCCCGAGCGGTGCCAAAGACAGTGCACTGACCGATGGAGCAAAGCTGCCCGGCGTGGGCGGCGAGCGGTGTGGCTGCCCCGCGGCTATAGATGATTGATGCGTTAGATTCCCTTGGCTGGGCAAGAGTCGCAGTTTCGTAGCGGGTGGCGCGGACACAAATTGGCAGGCAGCTAAGTGAAGGCGCACTAGTACCGTAAAGAGCCCTCGCGTCACTCGTACTAGATGCTTCTGGGACTCACGGATGTGTATGCTTTTGATTCGGAGCCGTGAGGTGCCTCGCCGAGCGTTCGGGAACCAGGAGCAAGCTCAGAGAGGCTGCCCAAAATTGGCTGGTGAGAACTTGCCTCGAGAGTGGAGTAGGACTCAAAGGCAGCACACAAAAGCAGCCAGAACCCGCAGCACTAACGCAGCGACGGCAGAACTTGCAACCGCAGCAACAACAACAACAACAAACAAAACAGCACAGATTATGAGCTCGATGATGGACAACCTGCAACTGTCGCAACGCGTGGGCCCGAGCGACTATGGCTGTGATCCATATCAAGTCGTGGTGTCCACGGCGAACGGCGACGAGCTCGTTCACGAGTACTGCCTCTACTCCTCCGCCTACGGCGGGCCCGTGCGACCGGACGCCGTGACCGGCTTGCGCGCCGAGCCGACCGGCGGCGGCCGCGCCACCATCAAGTGGGAGTGGTCGGGAAATTCCTTCGACCTCGCGAGTCCGGGGGCTTACTTCGAGCGCGACGTGATCGTAGAAGAAGGTCGCCTCGCTTGGGCGGGGCCCGTGCGCAAGACGCCGAAGACGAAGGCCGTCGCGCCAGCGCCGAAGGTCGAGATCGGCGCCCCACTGCGGGCGGCGGACGTGGCGGTGAAGAGCGAATGGCGCATGAACGGTTGCGACGACGAGTGGGAGATCCACGTGAGCCACGCCCCGACCGGCACGAAGCTCGTGTGGAAGGGAACGTCAACAGCTGAAAACCAAGATATCAAGAAGCTCCGCCACGCCGACGTCGACGGCGTGGTGCGCATCGACTTTTTGTACTACGTCGGCGAGAACGGGAACAACTCCGCGTCCGACCGGAGCCTGCTCGTGAAGCTCGGAGCGAAGGGCCTCGAGTGGGTCCCCAAGCATGTGTGTAGTGGCAGGTTGTATGATGGCCCTTGCAGTGGTTGTGAGTAAGAACTAAGCCTTAGTAGTCTTCCGCGCCGCCCGCGCCTTCCGCCAGTCGTCGTCGTCGTCGGATCCGTCGGAGTCCGCGCGCACGCCGTAGTCGCGACTCCGCGCTGACGGGCCGCCGGGCGTCCCGCGGCTCGCCGGGCCGCGCTTCGCCGGCGGCGGCTTGCGCTCGGGCGACGATAAAGCAGAGAAGCGGTTGTTCCGGTCGGGGGGCCGCGGCGGCGCCGCGGCCTTCTTCTTGGATTTGGGCGCCGCGTCCATGAGCGCGAAGAGCTCGCTCAGCTCGGCCGAGATGGGCCCGTCTTCTATATTTCCGTGCTCGCGTTCGATGCCGTCGAGGATTTTGTCGAGCCCGGCCGGGTCGTAGTTGATGCTGCCTCCTCTCCTAGGCATCATGGCCGCCGCGGCCTTGGCCAGCTCCTCGCGCGTCTCCGTGGCTTCCTTCGGCTTCTTGACGGCGAGCGGATCCAGGCCGACGGCGTCCGGCGAGCCCTTCTCAAAACGCCGCCGCAACGTCTCGCGCTGGGCCTGGAGACGCCGCGCCTCGGCCCTCTCCCTAATGGCTTCCTCCTGCTCGAACAACCGATCTTCTTCCTTCTCCCTAGACCTTTTAAACGCCTCGAGCACGTCGCGCGGCACGTTCTCGGTCCCCTGATTGCCGCCGAGCGTCGCCAGGACCCGATCGAACACCTTCTGCTTCCTTTCAAAATTCTCGCGGTCGCGCCGCTGCTCCTCCCTAAAAAAGCTCTCGGCGTCCCACGACGCCTGCGGTTTTACGAGAGCGTCCGGCTTGGGAGCGGGCTGAAGGCCGCGGCGCGTCCGCAGCGCGTCGATGTCGATGGGCCCGACGTCGTCGTCGCTGTCCAGGACGGGCTCCGGGGGCGGTTGCATTTGTGGCGCGGGCTTCGGTGCTTTTGGCGGCAGCGGCGGCGGCGGCGGCGCCGCTACGCCGAACTCCTGCCGCGACAGCTCCATCCGGAGCTCCTTGGCCGTGGCGCCGACCTCGGCCGCCGCGGCCGCGAAGTCGTAGCGGTGCCGGCGCACGAGGGCCTTGAGGCCCGGGGCCCAGCTCGGTTCCATGCTGCTGGTGAGTTTTGCTTCGCAGTTGCGCCGAACGGCGGGAGAGGGCTGCCCGACGGAACGGTGGCGGCCAACTTGCCGATGTCGCGAGGCACAATGAGCCGACGCCGCCGCGTATAGCGACGAGAGCGTGTGCACGACGGAGGAGAGACGGCCTCTCAACCGGCAGCGCTTGATCGTGCGACGGTTAGCCGGATGGCTGCCCTGATCGGATCGAAATCCCAGCTAGTGTGTGGCTACACTAGCAATCGCGTTACGCTGAGACTGCCGAGCCTGGCCCAGAGAGGCAGCCTCCGGGCCTCACGCGTCGACACGAGGTGCCCAGGACGCCTAGTGGTCGCCCGCGAGCGCACGCCGCCGGGAGAGATCGTACCTTGGGTGCTTGGGCAGCCCCTGGCCGAGGAGCAGCACCGACGCCGCGGCGGGCGAGGGGCGCCACCGCGACGACGACGATGCGGACGATGCGCGTCGCATGGCTCCTCCTCCTCACAACGACACAAACGACCGCCCAGTTCGTCGAGACGTCCGAACAATATAAAGAAGCCATGGAGCTGTCCGAGGCGACTTTGCAAGATGAAATCCGGAACACGAAGGACACGCAGGACCACTTCTATCCCGCGCGCTTGTTCTTTGACCGGGACCAATATGTTTTTAGACCGCCGCATCCGCAGTTGTATGCGATCGGCATGATCGTCGACCCGTGCGGCTGCATGGACGCGCCGGATACGTGTGTGCCCGATTGCTGCGTGCATCGCTTTGGCTCGGCGGTGTATCCTTGGGTGAAGCGCGAGCTCGTGGATTATTACCCGCGCGTGCCGACCTCGAAATTTGATCATATGTTACTGGCGCCTCCTGGTGAAATTTTAGCGAATGTGAACTTGGTGGATGTCTACGGCGGCGAGATCGAAGAGGGAGAACTGAGACGAGCGGACGACGAGGTTTTTTTAGATGAAGGGTGTGACGGCATCGCTTCCGAACAGGGCGAATACTTGTATAGATTGGGCGAGGATGGGTTACTACGACCATTATCAGATAAGACACATTGCCAGGGCATGCGGTTGGGTAATAGGCCCTTCCCCATCAAGCCCAATTGTAGTGATAACAACGCGACGGTCGATGCCCGACAGCCGTGCACGGACATCGAGACAGGTATCACTCGACCAAATTGCGTGCAAGTGGGCATCGCCCAGACCGCAGTGGTTATTAATTGTGGCACATCCCCGAACCCCGACGATCCCGACTTTAGCGAGCATCAGCACTGCGGCACGTTCCTCGAGATTCATCGGGAGAACGGCTCGCCGTACCACCCCGATGAGGAGTTTATCATCAATGAACAGCGCATCACCTCCACAAACATCAGCGGATATACCACACAAACGATAAACATGACGTATGGGATTGGTGTCACAGACAAAATACTGTGCAACTATGCGGAATCTACGATGCGAGTAGGCAGCATGGTCTTCGTGAAGGAACAGTCGCCCTGGTGCTGCTGCCCGCCGGCGTTTAATAACGAGGACAAGACGGGCTATAGCTACTGCCCCAAAAACGCGTACGAAAACACGGTGGGACCCTGGGCCGCGAAGCTCACGAGCCTAGACCACTTCAAGCAGAACGACGTCGCCGTCAACTCGTATCCCTACTGCCCGGTCATGGACGAAAACGAGGACAAAATCATGTGCGCCGACTACACGTACGACTGGGGCCAGCGGCGGAATTACAACCAGGAGTGCCCCAAGACCGAGAACATGACGGATATATATGTGGAGGAGCAGGACGACATCCAGGAGTGCGCCGAGTACGACGAGGACAACCCGAACGAGTGCATCAAGCCCATCGCGCACGGCGGCGACGAGGGCTGGGTCCGTTTGACGTTGATGGACTGCCCCGGGACCATCGATCGGGAGGGCAAGTACCCGTCGGGGCCCGGCACGGACGCGCCGAACGCGAGAAGGCCGCAGCACAACGAGTCCTGGATTTTTCGGTTCGGCGCGGGCGGCGCCGAGGCGCCCGGCGGAGCGTGCTTCAAAGCGATGGTGCCGGGCGACCTGACGGCGACGCCGCCGATCTTTCCGCAAGATCGGTCGGACTTGTTTCCTACACGCTACGCTTCGCATTATTTGAAAGGGAAGAGATATAAAGGAAGATGCTTCTTCTTCCCGGGGTGCGCGGCGCACCCCGACCGGCAGGGCTTATTTGCGGACGGCGCCACGGGCAATTATCAAAGGGAACGACGCTGGGACGAAGAGAGAAAACGGTGGGACAAGGAGGACGGGCCTCTCGGGAACGACGGTTGTCTGGCGGACTGGGACGCCTGTTCCGAAGGCGGCGACTGCACCTTCAATGACCGGGACACGAAGTTTTCGTTCGTGGGCATGATGGGTCAAGTTTCGTGTATGCCGACGGCTCGGACGACGTGCGTGGACATGATGGAGGTGCAGTATGATAATGACGAGGATTATATCCTCGTGACGTTCAATGGAGGCAGGACGCACTACCCGTTCCGAACCAGTGATGTGGAGCTCCACCAGCCGCGCCACAACTACCAGATCTGGTGGGTGCAGCGCACGAGGTACAACTTCGTCGTGCAGCAGAAGAAGGCGTTTAGGGTCACGGAGCCGACGTGCACGTTCGACTCGGTGAACGACCGCTACTTCCCCTACACGATGGTGCGCGAGGACGGGAGCTACGTGGATACATTCTAGTTGTTTATTCTGGTGGGGGGCTCCGGGGCGCCAACTCCTGTACCCACTGCCGCATCGTCCGCGCGGGCAGGGGCTGCGCCTCCGGCGACGTCTCAAAACACAACTCGCCGGCGTTCCAGAGCTCGAAGTTTTTGACTACATCTTCCGCGAGCCACGCGGGGATGTGACGAGAGGCGGCCGCGACCCACTTCTCGACGGAGACGCGCTCGAAGCGGATCGGTCGCCCCAGGGCCTCTGAATACATGGCAGCGAGCTCGCCCATGTTTATTTCCTCGGGGCCGCTCACGTCGAGCTTCCTGCCGTGGAGCGCATCATAATTCTCGGGCCGCGTGAGCATCGCCGCCGCCAGCTCGCCGACGTCCCGCGGGTCCACGAGCCGCGCTCCTGCGTCAGCGTCGAGCGGGTACGCGATCGTCGACGTCGCCGGCAGCGCGCCGAAGACGTCGGCCAGATGATTGCTCATGAAGCAGTTTGGGCTCAGCACCGCCCACTTCATGTGGCATTTTGGGGGTGTCTTCTCCAGGTGCGCCTCTATTGCCGCATGGCGCCGTGCGTACGCCACGTCCGACGTGGGCGAGGTGTACTGGCGGATCGTGCCCAGCTTGACAAGGAACTCCACACCTGCGCTGCGTGCGGCATCCACGAACGCGATCTCGTTCTCCGCCTGTTCCTCGCAGTTCGCGCACGCGAGGAAGGCCGCGTCGCATTTGATACATGCCGTACACAGCGCGCCTGCGTCGTCGCCCTCGCCCTCGACCAAGCGGAGGCGCGCGTGCCGGCCCAGCACCTCCTCGCCTTTGCGGTGGTCGCGCGTGAGCGCGCGCACCTCGTGGCCCGCATCCAGCAAAGCGCGCACGACATGTTGTCCAACGTTGCCCGTGGCGCCGGCGACGGCGACTCGCATCTTCTTTTTGCACATCGATGCCATCAGTGTATGGCAGCAGCGTGTGATATGGCTGCCCTTCGCGCGAAGTTGAGCGCAGAGCTCTTGCCGATCGACAAGTAATGGTTGTTATCTTGCGCTGCGGGAGCGTTGGCTATCTCTAGCGCCTTTGTGGTCCGCGAGAAGGCATGCGAGAGCAAACATCAGCTTCGCTAGTGCCTTACAGGACGCTAGCTGGCTGCCGCGCCCGACTTTTGTTGCGCGTTGGCGCGAAGCGCTCATAACTGCTGTGGCATGAGTGGAGTTGGCTTTGCTGCTCCGGACAGGAATATCTTTGGATACGAAGAGCTTGGCATTTATCCGCCTTTTTGCGTGTCTACCAATCAGCTGTGGCGGTGTGGTAAAAACACTCATTTCGAGCTAGAGCTAAGGGGTTATCACCCCAGAAATTATTGCGACGCTTGCAAAGCTGCCCGCCGTTTAGAGATCGGTAGTCAGATAGCCCGGGACCTAAAGGCGCGGCAGGCACGGCGCCGCGCACTCAAGCCCTTGCTCGCCGACCTCCTCTGTAAGCACAAGGCGAATCGCACTGAAATTAATGCGGCGGTCCTGAAATTCGTCGGCTTTGACCTACCGCAGTAGATATGGTGCAGCAACAACAGCCGAACCCAGCCCACCAACGCCTCGGCCTGGCCGCGCTCGTGGCCGCCTTCGCGGCGCTCGTCGCGCTGGGCATCAGCGCCGAGCGACGGATCGACGTGGCCGAGGTCGCGCGCGAGACGCCGCGGCCGGACGACGTGTTGCTCGCGAGCTTCCCGAAGAGCGGGTCGCACTGGGCGCGCTTTCTGATCCTGCGCCTGCTCGACGAGAAACTCGACGCCCTCACGTTCGCCGAGGCGGAGCGGCGTATGCCGGACCTCGAGCTGGGCCCGGCGCGCCAGGCGTTCAACCGCGGCCCACGCGGGCGCGTGTTCAAGAGCCACCAGCCCTGGCGCGCCGGCGCGATCGGCACGGCCGAGCACCGATCCGTCGGCGGCGAGCCCTGTGCAGCAGAGCTTAAAAATATGGACTGGTCGCAGTGCCTCTGCCCGAACTGCCCTGAGCGGTGGCGGCGCATCATCTACATGGTCCGGGACCCGCGCGCCACCCTTTGCTCCTTTTACAAGTTTCAGACGCAGCTCGGGAACGTTGCGAACACGTCGTCCTACGCGGACTTTTTGCGGATGGACGAGAGTCGGTACGGCTTCGACTGGCCAAAGCACGTGACGAGCTACCTCGACGCCGCCGCCGACGCCGACGTTTTTTTCCTCAAGTACGAGGACCTCCATAGTAAGCCGGAGGCAACGCTGAGCGAGTTGGCGACGTGGCTCGGCACCGATGTGACGCAGGAGCGCCTCGCGGACGTCATACGCATGAGCGACAGAAAAGCGATGCAACGCGCCGAGGAGGCCACGGGCACGCCTCTCTTCGACCAGCTCTACCCCGATGCGCGCCGGAACGGCTTCCGGCTCGTCCGGGAAGGCTCGACGACGGCGTGGCGCGACGAGTGCGGGGAAGCCGATTTCGACGCGCTGCTACCGGGCTGGCGGGAGGCCATGGGGCGGCTGGGGTACGCCTTGTAGTTGTATATATGTTGTACATACTTATATCTACGACACCTCGGCGGCGCGCCGCACGCGGCGCAGTCCCGCGAGAGTCACAGTCTTCCGACAGAGTGGGCATGTGCCCGAGGTATTGGGCGGCGTCATGTTGCAAACGGAGACGACGCATCGCGCGCAAAACGAATGGCCGCACTCGGTCTGCGTCTGCACGAGGCCGTCGGCGTCCCAATTGCCAAGACATATGGGGCATGTGGCCTCCGGGTCGGAAGAGACCGAGCGCACGAGTTGCGGCATGCGTGCCATGCGATCGTTGAGCGACTCCTTGCGCTCGCCCTTGGTGGGGAGGATGCCCTCGCCCTGCCGGCGGAAGTCTCCTCGGAAGGTGGTAGTCCTACCAAGAATGTCAGAGGACATGAAGACAATGTCGAAGGACTCGATGACGCCCACCAGCGGGCCACCGCCCGCGCCGCGCAGCCAGTCCGTCGACTGGTTCGGGCAGAAGACGGTGAAACACAGGCGCAACCAGCCGTTCTCCAGATAGTCAAGGAGCACTTCCCTCGCGGCCACATGCGCGCCCTTCCACGAGAGCCTCTCTTTTTCGATGACGAGGTCGTCTTTGCCATTATACACCGTGCGCACTTCATACCTGCCGACGAGCGCGAGCGGCAGCGCTTTTTCCGCCAAATCCTCGTCACGACGGCCGAAGCCGCGGAAGCTGTCGGCGCGAATATCTTGTGGAGGCGAGATCGGTCTGGGCGCGGGTTGCTCTGTCCGCGAGGCCGGTGGAGACTCAGTGTCGAGCTGGACAACGGCTCCCTTGATGGAGAGCGAGTGACCGCCGCCGCCGCCCACGCGGTAGCCGAATTGAACGCGACGACCACGGAGCGACGGCGGCAGTTGGACCGTCAGGCGTGCGGTCGCATGCGGGGCAACGCTCCGAGAGAGGGGATGCCACGCGCCGCCAGCGGTGCGCGCGAACACCATGCCCTTCCGATTGCCCCAGCCTTGGTCGTGCCAGTGGCATTTGAGACCGGTCGCGCCTTCAATTTCACCGTCCCACGGAGTTATACAGTCGGAAATCACGAATGAATGCACGTTGCTCAGACGGATGACGTTGCCGCGCAGCGTGCCGCGCTGGGCGCTCGCGCTGTTGCCGCGCTGGGAGCTCGCGCTGCTGCCCAAGCTAGAAGCCATGCACCCCACGCAGAGAGGCAGCCTGAGATCGAGAGCATCCCGGCAAATTTCCTTGATGCCGCACTTAACTTGAGCGCGCGCCGTTGTGCCAGAGTCGCCTACCATGCCTGGACGTGTGAAATATCCTTTTGGCAGCCGTCGGTGGTCTTTTGTTCCAGGTGCGGGGTGGCGGCGGGGCAGCCCTCGACGCGCTAAATCAGCCGCTCCGTGCGCGGACGACACGAAGGGCAGCGTGCTACATCTGTAGGACATCTGTAGGAACTCGTGCGCGGGTGTTCGCGCCGTCACATCTTCTGCCTGGCACTGTCTGGCTGCCCCTGAACACAAAAACACAAAACACAAATACAAAGGAAACACAACAACAATGGGTGCCGCCGACGCGGAGGAGGAGGAGGAGTCCTACCAGCCCATGGCGGCGGAGTCGCTGGTGCGCGACCCGGGCCTCATCCTCGACCCGGACGAGCCGCTGACGGGCGACTTTTTGCGGAGCCTCTCGAAGCCGCATTTGGCCATGGCGCGCCTCGAGATGACCTGGGGCCAGCGGGCCAACGTCGAGAAGTGGCAGAAGTACGCCACCGACGTGCAGCGCTGCTGGCGCGGCTTTCGACAAAGGTGGTACGGCGAAGTTAGGAAAGACGCGCGGGATCAAAGGAGAGAGGCCCTCAAGTTCATGACGCAGGCGCGCGTCATTCTGGAGCGAAGGGACCCCGCCGAATTGAAAGAATGTCTGGAACTTTTAAAATTTGCGGGGCGCAAGGATCATAGGTGTGGCGAGATCTGGAGCCTGCGGGGCGAGGCGAGGTATGCATTGGGCGAGTTCCGGAAGGCGAGGGAGGCCTTCGCGACGGCCTTTGACTTGTTGCCGGAACGACGACGGCCCGTGTGCCAGCTGGGCGAGGCCCGCTGCGCGGCGGCCATGGGCGATTATAGTGGAGCGAACGACATTTTGGGCCTCATGCTCGAGAAGGAGCACACGCACCGCAAGCCCGCGGACCTCGACGCGGCCGAGCGGCGGTTTCGCGCGAGCCTGACGGGCGAGGAGGCCGAGGCCGAGATGGCCTTGCCCGAGGACGCGCCGGCGCCGCCCGCGACGGCCGCGAGTCGACACAAGTCGACGCGCGGCAGCAAGCGGCGCGCGCTCACGGCCTCGACGACGGCGCACGGCGACGCCGCCGACGACGCGCCGCGCCGGCGGGACGACGGCGGGCGCAGGACGCAGGACGCGGCGCGCGCGCTCCGCGAGACGCGGCGGAGGAGAGCAGTCGCCGGCGCGGACGCGCCCTTCGCGCACGCGCGCTTCCTGCGGGGCTGCGTGCGCGCGAAGCTGAGCGACTGGAGGGGTGCGGAGGTCGACTTCGAGAAGTACCTGGAATATGCGCCTCCGGAATTACCGCCGCCGTCCAAGATGCGGGCGCACTCGCGCGAGGAGGCGGACCTGGCGAACCAGCGCGCCCGGGCGTTAACGCTGTTGGGTGCGGCCCGCGGCTGCAACCGGAACTGGTCGGCGGCCGTCGCGCGGCTCACGGAAGGCGCGCAGATCGAGCCCAACGCGACGCGCTGCGCTCTGCTGGGGCGGGTCCACGCGTGCGAGCGCCAGTGGTTGTTAGCGATGGACCGGTATCGCGACGCGCTCGACCTGGATTCGACGTTGGAGCAGGCGCGCGTCGGCTTGGACCAGGTGCGCATCAAGCACGAGCCGATGCCGCTCGTCACCGGACTGATTTGAATCGTCGCGTGGACCTCAACGCCATCGACGCGACGCCTGCTCGATGGCGTACCCGGCGCACTGGTTGATTTCCACACGGCTGCGCACTGAAATGATTAAAACTTGTTATTATTCGGTGGGACTGAACGCGAGCGCTGGATTCGCGAGCCGGAGCGCGCCGTCGCCGTCGCGGCCCACATCAATCGAAAGCACGGAGCAGTTCGGGATCAATCCGCGCGCGAGGTCCCCGTCGTCGGGGCAGTGCCGCCTTAAAATAGATCGGATCAGGAGCGAGTGGCAGACCACGGCCGCCGGCCCGTCGCCGCCGTCGGCCAGCTCGCCGAGGAACCGGTCCACGCGGCGCCGCGCGCGGACGTGCGGCTCCCACCGCGACCACCATCGCGCCTCGCACCGCGCCGCATCGACTCGCTCGATTGCCAGGGGCCGCGCCGACTCGTCGCTCACGCGGTCCAAGATCTCCAACACACCCACCGCAGCGCCTAACGAGTCGCGCCCGGCGATCGGCCCAGCGCCCAGTTCGCGCGCGTCGGGCAGCAGCACGAGCGGTTTGTCGATTCCGTCAGTAGCGATCAACGCGGTTTGGATCGCGCGCGTGAGCGGCGAGGCGTAGAGCTCCAGCCTCGCGTCGGCCCAAGGCGACGCCGCGTCCGCGCGCTGCTCGGCGACGTACGCCTGCAGCGCGTCGCATTGGGCGTAGCCTGCAGTCGTTATGCCGTGGTCGCGCTTCAGTAAAAGCCCTCGCAGGTCCCAGTTGCGTTCCGCCTCGTTGTGCTCGCTCTCGGCGTGGCGTATTAGCATGACCTTGCGTGCAGCAGGTTTGAGGCCGTCGACTGCGCATGCTGCGATGAGGAGCAAAATGCGCACGGCTCGCATTGGTCGCATCGCTGCCATTTTTCGTTGCCGCCGCTACCTCCGCGCTTCAACACGTCGATCAGCTTGCAAGACAAACAAAAAAAGCGCAACTACTGCCCCAACAGAGCGCACCCTGCAAAACGCCAAGCTAGCGCACCAAGACATACTAGCATGTATCCCGCTTTTCGTCTGCGCGCCTGTTCCTCGGCTGCTGGAGACATACCAGATCCTAGGCTGTACGCAACACCGCAACCTCCACAGCGCGTCTCGAAGCACGGGTCACGCGGACGCCGAGGCGCCACTTTCGGCGTCTACGCAAAGCTGGAGGACTCCCAAAGCGCCCCCTACGCGGCCTTCGAGCCCGACGCGCCTCCTAGTACAACGCTCCCGTCGCGGAACTACGACGACAACTTCTACAGCCAGCCCTCACCTGGGTTGAGGATGGACGCCGTCACGGGCGGGCTGGACGTCCCCGCCTTGGCCAAGGGCCTCAATTTACTGGTGAGCATTTTGTGCGTGGCCTGCGCCATCGCTTTCATGAGTGAAGAAGGCTCGTATTTGAGCGTCATTATTGGGTTGGAGACGGCGTTTTTTGCGGCAGCTCTAGCGTGCGTCGAGTTACAATTAGATCCGCCCCTGTCCATTTTAAGGAGCGTCGTGCCCTTTGTCACGACCCTGCGAGGCGAGGCTTTTGTGGCCGTGCTGGGCGTGCTCTTCCTCTTCGCGATGGGCACTTTTGGCGTCGTGATGGCCATCATATTACTCTGCACGCTCGCGCTGAACGGCTACGTGGCCGTGACGTCTCCTGAAAGTATGCAGCGCGACGGCGGCGGCGACGCGGGGCCGCAGTTCGCCGCGGCGGGGTATGATGTGGACGACGCGGCGTTCTCGCCGGCGGCGCAGCCGTCGACGGCGGACCTCTAGTTGGTTCGTCGTTCTCTTCCTTCGCGGAGGTCAATAAGTATTCCATTTGAGCAGGAGGAACTAGTCGGTGGCGACGACGTAGAGCGACGACGGGAGCGTGGGTTGTGGTTACAAGCTCGCACGGTGCTAGGACGAGTGGCGCGCGTCGCGTCGCCAATTCGTCCGGCGGCTGGCGCGGGCCGATAGTGCCGATACTATCGTAACACCTAGAGTACCAGCTAGTATGTATACGCTAGCTGGCTCGGATTTATCGAAGTCTTTTTGGCGCTACGCCGCAAACCCTGCCACTCGCCCCCAAAATTTCTGCACGAAGCCGTCGACAGCCATCTAGCAGCGAGCGCAAGACTTGCGACGCGTAGACGCTGTCGACGCGCCCCAGCTAAAGCCGTGAAACAGCCGTAGCGCCGCAAAGCCAAAGAAGATGGTCGTCATCCACGTCAAGTTCCAGGGCGGCGAGGACCAGTTCTTGTACGAGACGACGGGTGATACAAGCAATGACACTTTGCTGAGAGAACTCGTCGACATAAACAACACGCGCGTCCGCATCGCGTACCTGTGTGGGGCCATGTCTGAATTAGCAGAACATGGTCCGAGTAAACCACATGGGGAAGAAGGCATCGACCACATCCAACAGTTGAACGGTGGTACGTTCGTCGAGAAGGCTGATAACTATAAGGAGGATCCGAGCGGTAGCAGGACGGGCAATGGCATCGGCGAGCAGATGACGAACGTGTTCAACGACGTCTGTCGGGACGCCGAGGCCTACATCTCGAAGGATCGCGCATTAGCGAGGAAAGCGTTGACCAAGGAAGGTATGATGGAGAAACTAACTACAATGAAAGGAGCCGTGACCATGGCCTTCCCCATGGGCCTGCCGAAGCACGATCCCGTGTATAGTGCGTTGGAGGGTGAAGAGGGCTTGGATGGGACGCAGGCCCAGCAGGGGTTGCTTGACCCGGCCACGGCTCAGTTGTGGTGCGCCGGGAAGGAATTTGTCCGGGAGGAGCTCGTGCGCGATCGTGTAGGCAAAAATGAAAAGACCAAAGTCGTCGCCAAGCTCCAGAAGCCGGGCCACGGCGCGCCCGCGCGCGAGCCGTGCGTCTCCGAGGGCGAGCGCAAGGCGATGATGGCCCACTATTTCAAAAGACAGGAGGAGCTGAAGGCTTTGGCGGAAGCGGATGATGATGATTATCTACACAGCGCGTGGGCGGACACGAAGGCCCTCAAGAACTCGCTCCAGGGCATCTCGGGGGGCATGCGGGCGCCGGGGATCCGTTAGTTTGGTCGCGGCGACTGGCGTAAGGGAGATTTTGGTACTTCTCTGGGCTGCTCCAGAGGCTAAGGGAGTTTTTGGTACTTCTGTGGGCTCCTCCGAGGCACGTGACCTAGCGGCGTAAGACACTAGCAAACATCGATGCATTTGTTGGCGTGCTTGTCCGCGCTGTTGCGGTTACAAATTGACGCCGCGCAGCCGCTCTACCCATAAAATTGGTTGGGGACTTCTAGACCAAAAAAGCGCGCGTCCAGGCGCCTCCGGTGCTGCATTGTCACTTCAGGCAATTTACGTCACAGCGACAAACGCGCCGACGCGCCGGCGTAACAGATGGCCGCCCGCGCTGCCCGACTAGCGAGGACAGCAGCGCGCACCACACGAATAGCGAGACCGGACATCCCGCCGGCCGCGGTCGAAGCCCACGCCGCCGCCGTGGCACGAGGCCTCCAGACCTACGACGACCCGACCACGGGCTACACGGTCTTCACGGAGCTGGCCCATCGAGCGCGCGGCGGCTGCTGCGGTAGGATGTGCCGGCACTGCTGCTACGGCTGGCGCAACGTCCGCGGCTTCTCCACAGAGAAGACGACGGACAATGTCCGCGCCTTTGCCACCGAGAAGCCGACGAGAGCGTCGCGCGTCTACACGCGCAAGGGCGACGGCGGCCGCGCGCGGTTGGTCGGGTCGCGAGACGCGGAGACCCCAAAGTTCGCCACGGTCTACGAGGCCGTCGGCGACGTCGATGAGTTGGGCGTCAAATTGGGTATCGCGGCCTTCCACACGACTGTTGAAGAGGGCGGTGTGGATGTGCGGTCGCGTCTCCTAAAAACGCAGGCGCTGTTGTTGGATGCCGGCGCGACTTTAACAGTCGTGGACCGGAGCGGCGACGGCGCGTACGCGAGCGCGGCGCGGGACGCGTTTGATGATGCCGAGATCGCGGCCCTCGAGGAGGAGGTCGACGCCCTGGACGCGGCGCTGCCGCCCCTCAAGAATTTTGTCGTGGCCACGGGTCCTTTAGCTTGTCTTGCGTTGCACGACGCGCGCGTGGTCTGTAGAAGGGCCGAGCGCCACGTCTGGCGGCGGGCCGAGGAATTGAGGAAGGAGCAGTTGGCGGACGACGCCGCGCGCGTGGCGGCGGTGGCCAAGTTCCTGAACCGGCTCTCGGATTATCTGTTCGTGGCGGCGCGCGGCGCGGCGGCGACGGACGTGGTCTACGACGTGTCGGCGAACGTGCGGCGGAGAAGGCGGGAGAAGGAGGATGAGAAGTAATCTGTTGTTAAACATTATCACACTTAGTCATACGTACGTCGTAATCAGCTATCGACACGGCCTTCCGCCGCGCGTCGAAGTAGAGCGGGTCTTGCGGGTTCATATAGTCTACGAGGCGCAAGCGACCGACGACCGCGTCTCCGGTCGTCCTCCGGAGCTCCGTGAGGATCTCCGAGTCCGTCGTGATGGGTGGGGCGGCGTTGGTGTTCGTTAACGCGAAAATACTTCGGGTCGCCTCGCTGCCGCGCCACAGGTCGTCAGACGCCTCCGTCGTCCGCGCGACCGAGAACACTTTTTGAGCTGCAGGCCCCTTGTAGTAGGTCACGGTGGTGATCAGTGGATCGTCGGCCGAGCCGCCGAGGACGACGTTGCCCCTGCGATTGTTGCCGCCCGTTTCCGCGTATTCGACCGACGAGACCACGGCCTTCCCGGCGAACGCGTCCAGCCGCGACCGAGTATTGTACAAGCGGTCCTCCACAACGCCGAACTTCGTCCGGACGAACCGTAATTTGAGCTTCTGTGGCTGGCCGATGCGCGACCGCTGCTCGTCGAGGCTCTTCTGGGCGATCGCGAGGTCTCCGCGCGGCCCGCCGATGAATTTCAGACCGAGCGGCGCCTCCGCCCGTTTCAAAGTTTGTTCCACGTCCCACGTGCCCGCCATCCAGTCCGGATAATACAAATTGGCCACGCCGGAGAACTCGGACCGGCCCTGGTCCACGGCCGGCTGGACCAAGGCGTCGGACTCAAAACGAGATGCCACGCCGTTCGGCACGGACGCGACGGCGACCGCCGGCAGCGCCGCGACCAGCCCACCCAAAGACCGCCGCGCGAGCCAGCACGCGCCGTTCCGCCGGACGTAGCCGTCCGCGCAGTTCGCCGCCGACGCGCCGGCCAGATCTAAATCAAGACGCGCCGTCGTCTTCCTCAATTCCAAGGTGCTGACGGGCTCGGCCGTGCTCCCGCCCGTCGCCAGCGTGGTGATCGAAAAGAACTCGCCCAGCCGTTTTATCGTAGCGTCGTCGGCGGGCTGCCTCCGTTTATGCGCGAGGAGGATCTTCGTCGAAGGCGACGCGTGGGCCACTAAAGCGTTCGCGAGAGCGTCGGCGTTCGCAGGATTGTAGGTGACGTCGGCGCCGAGCACCACATCAAACGAACCGAGGGCCTTGGCGCTCGCGGCCGAGGCCGCCTCCCAGCGCAGGGGCGGCGGCACCGCCACCGTTTCTCGTAGACCGTTCGTGGCTAGAATGTCCTCGAGATGGGCGCACGACCCCTCGTCGCCGTCCGAGGCGACGACGCGCGTCGCGCCGCATAGAGCAGCCGTCATCGCCACCAAGCCACATCCTGCACCGAGCTCGAGCACCGTCTTGCCCTTGCAGAGACCGGGCTCCGCCGCGAGCTTTGCTGACAAAAGCTCACCGCATTCCCAGACGCCCGCGCCGGTGCTCCGCTGCTTCGCGGTGCTGAACTCCTGGTCGACGACGAGCGTCCGCCCGGCGCGCTCGAAGGTGCGCCGCTTCTGCATGAGGCATTCGTCGCCCTTGCACGCCGCTGCCGATGCGAACGGCGTTACTGTGGTCGTGCAGCCGATGCGCAGCAGCGATCGGCGCGATTGCACGGCGGCGGGCGTCACCGCGGTCGTGCAACCGACGCGTGGCAACGATCTTTGCGGATGCACGGCTGCGGTGGCTTGTGCCAGCAGGGCTGCAACTAGGGTGGCTTGCATTTTTGAGCTCTTGGGCACGCCAGCGATCAATTTTCCGCTTTGAAGCGGGAGGTGCACTGTGCCGCACTGCTGTGATCGAGCCTGCGCTGCCTGAACGTTGCCAGTGCGCTCGCAATCGGTCCTGAAATGTTGGCACAGCCTGCAAGCAACCCGCACGCAGTCCCAGCAGCGGAGGGTTCCTCCAGGACATCATTCGAGCGTTCTTCGACTTGTCACGGGCGTGCTGCGGTGCCATGGCTAGAGCCGCGTGCTTGGGATAGGCAATGGCGTAGCCTCCGCAAATCAACTCGTGTGACCGCATAAATCGTTAAGCGTTGCTATTGACTGGCGCAGCAGTATATTTTTTGAACCTGTGCTGCGTTGGGACTGATTCGTTGCAATAACCGCATCGCTCAGCCATATTTGGCTGCATCCACAGCCAAGATGAGACTCACCGCGGGCCTGCTGCTCGCACAATGTGCAACCGGTTTCCTCGCACCGACGAAACAGACGAGGCCACCCACGGCAAGATCATTAGACGTCCTCTCGGGGGACCACACGTTCCTCGAGGGCGTCGGCCTCGCAATAGCCACGAAAATCGCCATCAACGAGGTGCGACGAAGAGTAGAAAAACCGGTCATGGACGAATTCGGGCGACGCGTCGCTTCCGGCCTCAAACCGGAGCCCGCCGACGTGACGGCGGAAGGCTGGGCCAAGCTCGTCGGGTGTTTACTTCTCGACCTCGCGGGTGACGCTTCCGAATTGATACCGGGGCTCGGTGAATTGACGGATGTGGTGTATGCGCCCGTCGAGGCGGGGCTCCTCAAAGCATTATTTGCCTCGAACGCGATCGCGGCTTTTGGGTTTGCGGAGGAGTTATTACCCTTCACGGACATCATTCCCACGTTCACGTTGTCGTGGTGCTTGGCCAACCTGTGGCCGACGACGGGCCTGGCCAAGCAATTGGTCCCAGAACTCGCGAAGAAGAACACGCTCCTCCCCGCGGGGCAGAAGTAATACACTTAGGGGGGAAGGGAGGGGGAGGGGGTTCGTCTACTCCTTGTCGTCGGCGTCGCACGGCGCGATCGCGACCTCGCCGGGCAGCGTCCCCGGCGCGTTGACGACCTCGCCCGTCGTCGGGTCGACCTCGCCGTCCGGGAAGTAGTCCCGGTACCAGGGCTGTTGGGCCGCCTCGGCGACGCGCGCCCGCAGCGCCGTCGCGCGTTCTTCGTGTAATTGCTCCTGTTGGAGCTCGAGCTTTTTCAGACGAGCAGCTCTAAGTAGCGCCTCGGGGCCGCCGCGCGGGTCGCCGGCCTCACCTTCCAGAGCTAAACCCTCGACGAAGGGCGGCAGGCGGTAGTGCCACGTGTAGTAGGTCGGGCCCTGCTGTTTGATGGAGACGGCGCCGCCGTCGCCGGCGTAATGCTTAGACGGTGAGGTAGAAATACCCTCGCCCCAGAACCGCGGGACCTCCTCTCCGGTCTGATCTTGATCGACGGGCGTATAGGAGACATATCCTAGACCCATGAGCATGTAGTGCACGTCTTGTATGTTTTCTTTGTGTGATAAATGCAACTCGGACAGGCCCGCGACGATCGTGACGGAAGAGCACTCGTTGTGGACCTCGCCGTAGCGCAGTTCAATTAACGGAGGCACGTTGACGGCTTCGGCCATGCGGAAGCCGAAGGACTCCTTTTCTAAGCACTCCTTGGCCTCGTCGACTTTAAGGGTGCCGACGCGGCCGACGCGCTTCCGTGTCACTAAACCAAAGCGCTTGCCCCAGACCGGGAACGCCCGCTTCGTATCTAACAACACCGCATCTTCTAAGGAACCGCGGACCTCGACCTTCGCATGGCGCTGGCCGCGACCGTCGATGAACGCCCGGCCTTGGCCATCGCACTCCTCGACGACGTCCCAGTCCGGGACCGGTAAGCCTTCCGCGTCGTAGGCCACGCCGAGCGGCGCATCTCCAGGTAACTTGAGGTTCCCCTCGACGTCGTAGAGCGGCATGACGTCCGGCGCCCGGGCGACGCGCGCGAGCGGCGGCACGTCGATGGCGCTGACCACCTTGCCCCGGAGCGGGCCGGCCTCGAGCTTGCGGCCGCCGAGGTCGGCGCCGTACTGGACGTAGGGCGCGCCGTCGATCACGACCTCCTCGGCGCCGGCCGGCAGCTCCTCGGCGGCCTCGCGGCGCAGCTTCTCTTCTAGATCGTCCTTCGCGGGCTCGACGTAGGCCTTCGGGCTCTGGATCTGCAGCGAGGGCGCGGCCTTGGTCGAGGCGGCCCACTTCGCGCGCCAGTCGAGGCGCGCGCACTGGCTGCGGAAGACGACGCGCCGCGCCGCGCGCGGGTGCCGCGGCGGCGGCGCCGCGGCCGTGGGCCAGAGCTTCACGGGCACGGAGGTGGGCGTTACTTTGGCGGGCGGCGGGCCGGGGAGCCACTCGCTGCCCGTATAGTACATCCCAACCGGGTCCGAGGGCGGCGCTTTACTGAGCTGCTCTGCTAAGATGGTCTGCGTGGCCATATTTGGTGCGGCGGCGGCGCTTTTTTAGGCAGCCCGGAGGTAGCGGTAGTGGAACGCGTCCCGAGTCTCGCTCGTGACAGCGAACGCGTTGCGTGGCGTCGAATGCAGCTCCAAAAAGGAAGTGGCCTCCGAGGCAAAAACCCATCGAACCCGCACGGACAGGCTTCGCGCGACGCAAGACTCGCGAGGGAGCCCTTAGACGCCCCCGACGACGCCTCCGTGCAAAATGGCAGAATCCGGGCGCGTCGCGGTCGCGGTGGGCGTCTCCTCCCCCAGGAGAAAAAAAAAGCAGCAGGGATTTTGATACAATTATTTTACTCATATATAAAATCCGTCAGTCCCACCGGTGCTCCGCGTCGTAGTCGATGTGCTCCTCGGCGTGCAGCTCGCTCACGGCCGCCTGCGCGAGCTCCTCGAACTCGGCGAGCGACACGGAGCAGTTCGGCGTCACGGACTCGCGCGCGATCTTCTTCGCGACGCCGACGACGACGCAGTCAACGTGCTCCGCGTCGGCCATCAGCGTCTTGATGCCGGCGTCGAACTCCGCCGCCGTCAGCCGGCCCTTCCGCTCGACGTCGATCGACTCGAACAGCGCCCGCGTGAGCATGCCGCCACTTTGCAGCGCCTCCTGGACCTGGGCGTGATTTGAGGGGGACAGGAGCCACCGCGCGTGCGAGCCGCCGCTCTGCGTGTCCAGCTTGCGCGAGAGCGGCTTCCTTGTCCTAGGATCGAAGCGGTAGATGATGGGCACGGCGTTCGGCACGTAGAGCTCCGGCACCTTCTCGTCGGCGACCTCGTCGAAGTAGGCCATGAGCATCCTTAGAGTATTGGAGTGGGCCGCCACCAAAATCGTGCGGTTCTCGATCTCCGTCGGTAAGTTTTCCTCCTCGAATAATGCAGGCGCGATCGTCGTCTCCCAGCACGCGACGACGCGCTTCTGGCAGTCTCGCAGAGTCTCCGTGCGCGGCGCATCTGGATCGTAGTGGTGGTGCTCCTTCGTCATGGGCGGCGGCTTGGCGTCCATCGTCCTTCTCCAACTCAGGAGCATGTCAGACCCAAAACCCTGGACCAGCTCCGGGTCGGCCTTGCGCCAGCCCTGCAAGCTCCCATAATGCCTTTCGTTAAGGCGCGCGTCCCTTCTAATACGATCGGAGTGCCACGTGTCCTGCTGCGCGCCGGCCATCGACGCCAGGGCCAGCTCGCACGTCTCGTGCGCTCTTTGTAGATTGGACGTGAAGGCGACGTCCACCCTTTTCGCGGGGAAGCCTCTTTCTCTCAACAACTGGCCCGCTCCCACGGCCTCGACCCTTCCTTTCACCGTCAGGGGCACGTCGACCCAGCCCGAGAAGATGGCGTCCGCGCCGTTCCACTTCGACTGGCCGTGGCGCAGGAGGATGAGCGTGGAGACGGAGCGCTGGTTTTCTCGTCGTCGCGCGGCGCGCGCGGCGGCGCGCAGCATTCTCTGCATGGCTGCCGCGGATGCGCGACGGCGTGGGCAGGATGCGAGTACGTATGACCGACTGCAAAGGCTGCTGGATGTGCGATACGCCTCGATTGATGTCCGCAGAAGATGCAGGATGGTTGCTGGGCAGCGAATACACGGGAAATTAAAGCGTTTGTGCAGCACACCTGCGTATGAAGCTCCACTCGCCCGCAAGTCCATGCTGGCTAGTGTCTTAGGACGCTAGCTCACTTTTTTAACTCGCGGCGTTTCATGCGTGCCCCGTAAGTTAACGGTACGGGGCACGAGGCACGTCAGAATTAACAAAGAAATCATCAACAAAAGACCGTGCGCTCAACCCAGCCACGCATAACAAGTCTGAGAATCAATTGGCTCTCTCAAACTAATAATAGCATAAAGGACAGTGATCGATGACTCGGGCGGACGAATGGTCACGCGTCGACTACCGGTCGCGCGCCGCCGCCGCGATCTGCGCAATTGCGACGACGCTTGTGGCGGCCGTAACTCTTACGGCGTACGTCGGGACTCGGATTGGTTTCGCAGAAGGCGCGCTTCTACCGACGCCGCCGCGGGAGGCGGCGTTTGTCGCACCGCAATGCCCGCCGCGGTACGTCCACCAAATTTTCGGACTCAAGGACGACGACGAAGAAATGCCGTCGCCGTGGCGCCGCGCGCAGGCGACGTGGCTGAACCGCCACCGCGCCGTCGAGGTGGAGGACCCAATCATATTGGCACCCGGCGCGCTCGCGAACGAGTGGAAGTACGTGCTCTGGTCAAAGGACGCGGTCGACTGGTTGATTCTTACCGAGTATCCGCACCTCTGGGCGACGTACAAGAGCTACCCGCGCTGGGTCCAGCGCGCGGACATGGCGCGCTACGCGATTCTGCACAAGTACGGCGGCATCTACCTGTGTGGAAATCAACAAGTGTGTCGCGTGCACGCAGGCGTCGCGTCGATGGCGTGGAGGTCGCCGCGACATTTGATTTCCACGCAGGCCTCTACGCCGACCTCGACGTGATGGCGCGGCGGTCCTGGGAGCCCGTCCGCGCGCTCTGCCCGGAGCTCGTAGTGGCGCGCGCGGACCAGTTCGGACCTTTTCTGTCGCCGGACACGATGCTGGCGAGCGCGGGGTCGCCGTTCCTCAAACACGTCCTGGAGACGATGCCGGCGAAGGCGACGAGCCTCCCGCGGCGGCTCCTCGGGCCCTTCCTCTCCGTGCTGACGACGACAGGACCGGTCCACCTCACGGAGAGCTTCCTCGAGTACCGGTCCGCGCACGCCTTCGCCGCGGGAAATGTCATCATCATCGGCGACGGCTACTACACCGGAAAAGTGACGCCGCTCAAGCTCGTGGGTCATCTGAGAGGTCGGTCGTGGCACGAGCGCGACGCCTTCGCGGGGCGGCCCAAGAAGAACGTCCTCGTCGTGCCGGTGGTCTCGTCGTTCGTCTGGATCGCGGCCGCGTGTTGTTGCGCCCTACGGCGTCGGCGGCAGCGACGACTCTCTACTAAGGGTATCTAGCATTCTCGACTACCTCTGCTAAGGGTATCTTCCATCTCGACTACATCTGCTAGTATCTTACAGAACGCTAGCTATTTTCGACGCGAGATTTGACAAAAATCGGTGCGAAACGGCTCTGCCCACGCAACATAACGCACGTTTACTGCAGCTGCAACGCCTCGTTGCGCTGCACGCCATCGCTGCGCCAGCAAAAATGGCCTGGCGCCGCGGCACCCAAAACCAGCAAGCCGGCGCCATACGCAAGGGCCACGTGAAGGAGTTCCTCGTGCCGTCGTCGAAAAAACTCGCCACCGAGGAGGAGCAGTGCGCGCTCAAAGTAGTAGACGCACCAACACAATCCGCCTGCGCCTATGCGCGCTACCGGGACCTACCACCGGCCTTCCGGGACGCGGTCGACGCGCACGGTTGTGTGCATGTGCACTTCCATGAGCACCCGGCGCACGTGCAACGCCTGGTCATTGACGACAGCATACCCGAAGGCTGCATCTCTCTAAATGACGTCCAGCGCCTGAATAACCGCGTGTGCGTCCACGACGCGCCGTCGATGACGCTCTATCGCGGGCGGCACGAGGCGCTGGACGCGCGCGAGGCCGCCATCGGCGCCACGGACGTTGTGGTCAAGCCCGACTCGGAGCTCGCGGCGGTGGTCTTCGAGGTGCGGCGCCGCGACGCGTCAAAGGACGTTTCAATAGATGCGGTCAAGTTGAGTGCGTCGCTCGGGAAGCACTGCTTCGGGTGCGTCGTGACGGTGCCCGAGGTCCACGTCCTGACGATTGATGATGTCGTTGTCGTGGCGCGCGTCGTGGAAGTGCGGGCGGACCGGGAGGACGATGACGACGAGGATAATGATGACGACGACGAGTATCGGGGCGTGGTCACGGCCTCGACGGCCGCCTACGTGATTACCGACGGCGCGGCGCCGCCCGGGACGCGCATTTTACTGGAGAATGGAGTCGAGGTGCCCCCGAAAAATCAGCAGGTCGACTGCGTGGACGTGACCTGTTCTGATGACGAGGTCTTCCCCGTGAAGCGCGCGTTGCTACGACCGTGCCTCGCCCTGACCAAGGCCGCGCAGGCCGGCAGGGGCAAGTACACGAGTGCGGAGGAAATACGAGTGCCGCTCGACTGCTGCACTTTTGATCGGGTGTTACTGTATCTGCAGCACGAGAGGCGGGGGGCGCCGTTCCGCTTCGACCCGACGCTCGCCCCGGAATTGTTAGAAGCGGCCCTCGCTCTCAAAATACGGGGCCTCGAGGAAGATTGCAGGAAGGTGCTCGGGAGCTTCGAGGAGAGGGTGAGAAAGTCCCCCATTCGTTTGGATGAGGTGCGGCGACGGAACGCGAAGGGTTCCCAGACGACGCCGCGCGGCGAGACCTGGCTGCTGCTCGACGGCATGGTCCTCGATATTAGTAGATGGCTGTCGGAGCATCCTGGTGGGGACTCGATTATTCCGCAACAAGCCTTGAATTGTGATAGTACCGTGATGTTCGAGCTGTACCACGTCTCGCGCCAGTCCTTTTTATATTTGCGCGAGTTTTACGTGGGCGAGCTGCACCCCGACGACCTGGCCGACGTGCCTTTGCCAAATAAATTGCCACCAGGAGGCGACGGCGGCGCGTCGCCGGCGTTCCTGGCGGAACTGAGGCGCCACACGCGGTGGCGCCTGACGAAGGAGGAGCTCGTGTTTCCGGCGTGGAAGAGCTTCTAGTATTTGTCTGTCTTTACATGTTTGCTTGTTCTATCGTGTCTATTGTTGCGGTGTAGGACTGGTATCAACGCGGGCTATATTGATACGGTGCGTGTCACGCGGACAAACTTCTAGTGCCTCATTGACACTAGGTCGTGAGAGCCTTCGGCTTTGTGGCGTCTTGTGGCGTCTTGCACCCGTCGCAGGAGGCCGCACGAGCGTATTGTTGTACGTTACGTGATAGCCATTGACCGTCACCATTGACGCAAGCGACCGTTTGTGCTCCTCGTGCTGCAGCCATTGCAAACAAACACAAGGCTGTCAATACTCTCAGTGCAAACGCAGCGTACGCGCAATTGCTGACGATGAGCCGCCGCGGAACCGTCGTCCGCGCATCACCGGCAACATTCGCGGGCCTCGAGAAAGCCGCCCGCCGTCAAAACGCCAAGGGTGTCTACATCGAACGCGGACCGCACACCAAGGCGGCGCAGATCGCGACGTGGCTGAATGGCCAGGAGGAAGAAGACTTGATGTTCGGCGAGTTCGCGTCTGCACAATTACTCGTCGCGCCGCCGCCCTGTGAAGACAGCGATTGCGACGACGACCACGAGCTCGCGACGGAGGAGGACGTCGAGGCCGCGCTGGACCAGCTAGTGTCCGAACTCCCAGACTCGTTCCGCGCGGCCGTCCGCGACGACGCGGCGGCGCTCGTGCGCCTGTCGCGGCGGCTCTCGCCGGCCACGCCGTGGCTCACGCTGCGCATCGAGATCCTGCACGAGGAAGCGTGTTGGCGCTGGCACCAGGACGGCTACTGCGGGCGGACCCTCGTGTGCTACGTCGGGCCCGGGACCTTGGCCGCGGACGACGCACAGGTCGATTGGGACGCATTCGAGGCGTCCATGGGCGAGGAGGACAACGAGCACGTCGTCTCGTCATGCCATGAAATTCCCACGAACGCTGTTCTATTGATGAAGGGCGACGCGTGGCCCGGGATCAAAGGCAGCGGACTCACGCACAAATCCCCCCGCGGCCAGCCGCCGCTCCCGAAGCGCGTGCTCCTGAAGTGCGACCTGACCGACTTCCGGCCCATGCTCGCGTACGAGGACGACCCCCTGCTGGACGACGTGGCTTCCCGGTCCCGGTCGCGGTCCCGCTCCCGGTCGCCGAAGCCTCCGCCGACGCCGCGCCGCAAGGGCCTGGCGCGGCGCGGCCGGTCCCCCTCCAGTGGTAGTAGCTAACTTGTACCCCACACTTAGGCCGGCGCCGCCGCTGCTTCCTCAGATTTCTCCGCGGCGTCTGCCTCCTCGGACGCCGCGTGCACGGACTTGAGCTCGTCCCAGAGCTTCTGGCGCTCCTCCCCGTCGCAGGCGCCCTCGAGCATGGCCGAGACCTCCCGGTTGTCGCTCATGAACCACAACTTGCAGACGTGGGTCTCGCCCTCCTCGAGCGGGCACGCGTGCTTGTCCGTGACCCAGACCGGCGGCCCGCTCTCCATGAGGCGCTTCATCTCGGCCTTGCAGTCCGATTTCTGGATGCGCTCCATGTAGTTCTTGTACTGCGACGTCCGCAACCCCTCGATCATCTCCGCCCCGTACAAACAGGGCCGCCACTTGCCCGTCGGCGCGGCCTGGTACTCGACGTAATTCGTCTCGTCGATGGGCTCGAACATGGCGAGGCACTCCATGCCCTCGGCCGGCTTGCCGTGCACGTCGTCGGCCATCCTCTGCTTCTTCGCTGGGTTCTCCTCTTCGGTCGCCAGCGTGCTCGGCCGCGGAGTGTGCTGTGGTCAAAAGGCGCTTCCTTTTGACAGCTGTCTGTGGCTGCGCAAGGCCTCTCCGTTCCACAGCGATCAAGCAGCGGTCTCGGCGGTTGAATTGCGAGGCAGCGTGAGCGGAAAAACGCGCCGCGCAAAAAAATGGCGTCGAGCTCCACAAGCTAGCGGCATGTAACACACTAGCAAGCAACCGGGAGGGGTACGGGGAACCCTGCGACGTAACTAGCCTCAGCCTCAGCAACCGGGGGGAGCGGGAGGGGTACGGGGAACCCTGCGACGTAACTAGCCTCAGCCTCAGCAACACGGACGCGTGAAGCCACACGCCGCCGCCGCGGCGGCCGCAAAGGACCTGGTGAAGTCGAGACAACTTACTCCGGAGCGTCGCGCGGCACGCCTCCTTCCTCCGCGAGCCGGTTCATCGCCTTGAGCTCCGCGATCTGCGCCCGGAGCTGCTCGTTCTCCACGCCCAGCGACGCGTAGCGCATCTTGTTCATGACGAGCTCCATGTGGCCGGCCTCCAGTGCATTGTTAGGTGTCGCGTCGTCAATAAGTTGCCGGTGCGCGGGATCTAAGTCATCTGCCTTCTCGGATTTCGACTCCTCATGCCCATATTTCTTCTCCTGCATCCTTCTTAACTCTTTCTCGACCTCGGACTCGCCTTCGCTGCCACCGGTGCAGAGCTCGAACGCGTCTCGCAGCTCCTGTAATTCTTTGGCCGCCTGTTCGAGGTCCTTGTGCGCCTCGATGCCTTCGAGTTGCAGCTTCCGTTGTTGTTTCTCCAAGGCTTGGGCTTCCTGCAGCGTATCTCCCGCGGCCTTTGTCGCGCGCGAAGCTCTAGATTGCAGTTCACCAAAGGCCTCGGCCGGGTCCCTCCGGATGTTTTCGTTCTCCTCCTCCTCAACTTTTAATTCCGCGGCGTCGAACTGCGCCTTCACGTCCGCCGGCAGGTCCCTCTCGAGCTCGGCTAAAAACGAGTCGAGCTCCGCGGACATCTCTTCCAGCTTGGCGCTCGCCGCGTCCAGGTCCAAATTATCTTCCGTACATTCCCCCGCAATGGCCTCGAAGCGCGCCTTGAGGGCCTCGGACTTGCCGAGGGCTGCCGCGTCGGCGTCGGTGGGTTCGAAGGAGGCCATAGCTCTGTGTCCGTGGGGCGGGGCTGCCTTCGTCACGACGGGAGCAGTCTCTGCCTTTTGCGGCGTGGTCCGGGGGCAGCCGTTGGCCGTGTTTCGTCCGTGCAGCGCTTGGATTAGTTTGTCTACTTGCTAGTGTCTCACTGCCGCTAGCTGGATTTTTGGTTCTTAGAGTACTCAGAAGCAAGTATGCTATCATAAAAGACGCATGGCAATGACCCTCAGAACTTTACGCTAGCTTGCAAGCGGGGGGGGAAGGAGGGCGTGAGTCGCGTGACCGCGGGGAGATCAGACTTTCTCCTGGAGGGGCGTCTTGGTCGTCACCTCCATGAAGAGGGGCTCGCCGGCCTTCTCCTTCATCACGACGTAGCCGACGAACGCGACGACGAGGGCGAGGACGACCACGAGGATCACGATGAGCGCGACGATGCCGCCGCTCAGGCCGTCGTCGCCCTTCTTCTTGCTGTCGGCGGGGCAGAGGAGGTCGATGTCGATGACCCGCTTGGCCTTCTCGAGGTCGTAGTCGACCTCGGCCAGCGTCACGTCGCAGTACGGCAGCGTCGCCGGGAACAGCCGGCCCGTGGGCTGGTACGCGTCGTTCAGCTCGCTGGCGATGATCGGGTCGCTGTCGATGGCCTGGACCACCGCCTGCCGCATGTCCGCGTCGGCGATGTTCATGATGATCACCGAGTTCTGCGACAGCTCGCCGTACGCGAGGTCGAAGCCGGCCTGGGCCCCGAGCGCCTCCTCGTCCGCGGGCGCGAGCACCCCGGCGCCGACCACGGCGTCGAGGGTCCCGGCTTCGAGCGCGGCCTTGACGGCCGCCGAGTCGGCGTACTTCACGACGTGCAGCTTCTCGATGTCCCCCGTGGTCCCCCAGTAGTCCGCGTTCGCCGCGAAGACGACCAGATCATCTTGTACGTCGTCGTCGGTGCTGTCGGCGCTCGCCGTGCGCGACTCGAACTTCCACGGGCCCGTGCCGGCGATGGCCGTCGTGCCGGCGCACGTGATCGTCGAAAGGTCGGCGTCCCAGCCCGTCGGGCACGAGTTCTGCGTCACGGGGTCACTGGCGGCGCCTCCGACGAACGCCGTCGGCGAGAGCATGCGCAGCGGGCGGATGTACGAGAGCTCCTGCAGGAGCGGGTAGTAGGCCTTCTTCGTGTTCAGCACAAACGTCTCGCCGTCGCACGAACAGTCCTTGTACACTTCCGGCAGGCCGTACCACCCGTGCCAGTCACCGGTCGTGAGCTCCTCCGCGAAGACGTGGTCGAAGTTGAGCTTCACGGCCGCGCAGTCGAAGTCCGCGCCGTCGTGGAACTTGACGCCCGTGCGAAGCGTGAAGCGGACCGTCTCGCCGCCGTCGGAGTTCACCGTCGACGTCCACGCCGTCGCGAGCGCCGGCTCCAGCGTACCGCCTACGCCGTAGGCGATGAGGCCCTCGTAGACCCAGTTGTTCGCGAAGAACTCGTTCGGCCGGTAGCTGTGCGGGTCGAGGCGGCCGACGGACGCGAACAGGCCCGTCTGGGCGCCCGGCGCCACCTTCACGGTCTTGTCGGCGTCGAGGACGGTCACCTTGTGGAGCGGGTAGTCGTACTGCTGCGCGCCGGGCACGTAGCCCGAGAGGCGCGCGTTGTTGACCAGGGAGGGAATGCGCTTGCCCCAGAGGGGTAAATGCAGGACGTCGTAGTGGATCTCCGAGAGGAGCGCCGTCCACTTGCTCTGGCGCTCCGTCTCGTCCATCTCCGAGAGCACGGCGTCGACCTGGGCCTCGAAGGCGACCCGGTCGATGCCCGCGGTCGGCAGCGCGCTGTAGTGCGCCTCGTCGGGGGAGGCCCACGATTTGACGTACGAGTGCGGGTCGTAGGGCGCGCCCCACGTCTCCGAGAAGACGAGGTCGTAGTCGCCGTTGACCATGGCCGCGTTCTTCGCGTCTTTGTCGAGGGGCCTCATGTTGACCGCCAGGCCGAGCTTGGTGAGTTCGGCGGCGATGTCCGCGGCGTAGGCCTCGTGGGCCGCGTCGCCCTCGTTGATGACGAAGTCCAGCGTGGCCGCCGGGCAGGCGGCCCGCGCTGTCGCCGCGGACAGCGCGAGCGCGAGGAGCCGCAGCGTGCCTGCGCGGTGGGGCGTTCACAGGGCAGCCCCAATTGCAGGGCCTCGCGCGCCGTCCCGATGCAACGCGCATGCGCTGCCGCTGCTGCACGAGTGCAAGGTGGATATAGGGACGCCGCGCCGCGCTGCTAGATGCTGCCATGTGCCAAATCTGCTGCAAAAACAGCAATCTTCCGATTGCCTCGAAGTGTCTGAAAACAGTCGAGATCGCCGCGGCCCGGGCCCGGGGCCCGGGATCAACTTACGGACAGGTCCTGAAACCGACACGTAGAGGTGCTTCGATGGCTCGCAGGGCTGCGCGGAGGTTTCTGCGATTTGACTTCCTGGCAGAGAGCCCAGCAGCAGAGGCATGGCAGGCTGCCCAACTCGGCGTAGCGATGCGACGACGGCGGATATGGGCTGCCAAAGCCACGCCCGTAGTGATGCGATGACGGTGTGATGCGCTGTACTCTCGTCTGTACCGTCGCGGCGGCCGCCCCCTGGACCGCGCCGCAGCCCGGCCGCCCGCCGCACCGCATCGATGCGCTCACGGCCAACGGCCTGATCCGCCGGCGCCTCGCCGAGGTATTTAATGGAAGACGGCGGCCGTTCCTCGTGGCGCGGCTGTCGCTCGGAGCCGAACTCTCCGTGGCAGCGGAGTACGCAGACGGACGTCGTGAAGACTTCGCGGCGCGACCACTGCTCGCGAGCCACGCGGGCGTGCACGGTCCTGACGAGGAGGCCTTGGTCTTCGCGGACGAGTACGCCTCGGCCCTCAACGCGTCCGCCGTCGTCGCCGGGTTTGGGGGAGAGGCCGAGGCCCGCGTGGCCAGAACGCTGGCGCCGCGGGCGGCCTTCGTCGAGCACCGCGCCGTGGAGCCGTTCTACTTTGGGGAACACGCGTGGACGGCCGCGCTGCGCGGGCGGCGCGTCTTGATCGTCCACCCCTTCGCGGCTACCATAAGAGACCAGTACGCGAAGCATGCGCGCGGCGACCTGCTCTGGCCCGAGGCCGTGCTCCCGCGCGACCTGGATTTGGTCGTAGTCAAGGCGCCGTCATCATTAGGAAGGGACGCGAACGGCACGTGGTCGCAAGCGCTGCTTGATACTAAAGCCGCGATCGACGGCGCCTTTCCAGTTGATGCCGCGTTGCTGGGCTGCGGCGCGTACGGCCTGCCCCTCGCCGCGCACGTCGTGAGTAGGGGAGCATCCGCGATCTACGTCGGCGGCGGCCTGCAGCTCCTCTTCGGAATTATGGGAAAGCGCTGGGCCGACCGCGCCGAAATTATGAAGGTGGCGCGGGAGTCGTGGGTCTGGCCGTCGCCCGCGGAGACGCCGCCGCGCGCGGAGGTCGTCGAGGGCGGGGCGTACTGGGGCTTTTGACTTCTTTGTGGTGCGTTTGCTCGACGGCGTGTTGGTGGAGCTTGCCTCGATACGACTCTATTATGACCTAAGTTATTTGTTCTGTCACTCGTATGCAGTCTAGCGCCTCGGCGGCGGCCAGTGACTCAGCACGTTCCAGACGACGCCGTTGTCGCCAAGTCTTACGAGGAAATTCATGACGGGCTCGGCCGTCGCCGCGCGACCGCGATTGGCGAGGCTCCGCAGACTCAGCACCTGTTTGCGCTGCTCGTGGAGGTACGCGCCATAGCTACCGGCGGCGAGCACGTTCGCGGTGATGCTCTTGATTTCCTGGAAACTGGCATCGGTTGCCAAAGCCTCAAACGCGGATTCGCTACTCGCGCTGATTGATCCAAGTGAATCATTAGGCCATTCCGAGATATTGTCTAGCTCCGACCCAGCACGCAGTAAGCGCTCGAAGATTACCAAGAGAGTCTCTGTCGACAATCGCGAGAGATATCGCATTTGTGCACTTAAGGACCACGTATCCACAGTGTAAGCGATTGGGATTGTTCTGGTGTGTTTCGTTCGAGCGTGGACGTCGGCCCCAGCGCTCAGCAACAACGATACCAACGCTGGGGAAGCGTCGCCTACTCCGCGACAGGCCCAGTGCAAAGCGGTTCGGTCGACGTAGTCGGTCTTGTCGACTTCCGCGCCGCGCGCCAGGAGTTCGCGCGCTAGCTCCACCTTTTCGGGAGTGGTAATTCCGCATGCCACCGTCCATATAAGGAGCGGATAATCTTCCTGTCCTGGCAAATTGCTGGGGTCATTTATCACATATCTATTAACGTCGTCTTTGACCGTGTTCAGCCACGTGCGAACCGCGCTGATATCACCGGACTTTGCGTCCTCCGCGACGGCCTCTGGGACCCGTTCCATACTCGCGTGAAGTTTGACCAAGGCTTCCTAGTATCTTACATGCCGCTAGCTAGAGTGGCCGCGACGCGCGCGCATTGTCCGCCGCAGCAACGCAGTGCTGCGACCAGGCCACACTCACATAAGTGCCGCACCAGTCAGTAGTGCAAGCTCTCCATCTATAAGACTGCGCCGCGCGCGCCCGGAGCAAAGATGAACGACGAGGCCTGGCTCCTCGACGTCGTAAAGCGGTGCGGCGTCCACGAGGCCCGGGCGTCGGCGCTCGCGCGGGCCGGCGCGCAGATGCTGCGGCGGCTCGCGATCAAGTGCCCGCCGGGCGTCTTCGGCAAGGGCGAGTGCTGCCGGCGCGCCGTGGCGCTCGAGCTTGCTGCTAGAGAAGCGGGCGGCGCCAACTTAAGACGAGAAGCGCTGCTGACGGCGTGCTCGTCGCGGCCGGCGGCCTACGACCGAGTCCTGCGGCACGCCGAGTCGGCGCTCGGCGCGCGGACCATGAGTTCCGGGGGCTCGGCGGCAGTCGTCGACACGATCGAGCAGCTGGCGCGGGCCGTCGTGGCGGACGAGGCGTCGGCCGCGGCCGTCGCCGACGCGGCGCGGGGCCTGCAGACGATGTTGCGGCGGGGCGCGCACCCCGACGGCGCGCAGCGCGCCGCCTGCGTCGCGGCCGCGGGGCAGATCCTGGATCTGGACGCGCAGCGGCTGTGCGCCGCGGCGGGCTGCTCGTCGAATGATTTCGCGACGGCGTGTCGCGATCTGGAAACGGCTCGACGGCGCCAGCGCGACGAGAGCCAGCTGGCCTTCTTCGACGCGCCGCAGGGCGTGGCGGCGCGGGGCGCGGGGACGCGCGGCGCGCGCGCGCGCGAGGCCGTCCTGGCGCAGCAGCCGGCGCGTCCCCGGTCGCCGTCGCCGGAGCCGGTCCCAGAGGAGCCCGAGGGCGATTTGTGCTACGAGGACTTTGCGCTGCAACTGCTGCGCGAGGAGTGCGGCCGGCGGTCCGTGCCGTGCCCCGCGACGCTCGTGCCGGCGGAGGCGGTGGACGAGGTCTACGCGGCGGACCTGGAGACCGAGGAAATCAGGCGCGTGCGCGAGGCCTTTCCCACGGCGGACCAGTGGGCGCCGCCGGCCGAGGATGAGCTAATAGACGGCGACTCGTCCGACGGCGACGCGCCGGCGGCCGCCCGGGACTTCGTGTGCCAGAAGGGCTGCGGCCGGGCCTTCGCGACGGCGCGCGGCCGCGGCGTGCACGAGCGGACCTGTGTTGGTGCACAGGACGGCGCGGGCGACGACGGTGAGGACGACGACGACGCGGAAATCACACCGCCGGAAAACGCGCCGCCGCCGCCGCCGCCCAAGAAGAACCGGCGCGCGTCGCTCGAGCCCCACCCGGATTTGCAGCGGGAGACGCGGCCGCTGCCGCGCGCGCGGCCCTGGCGGCTCCAGAACGGCGCGGCGTCGGACGATGAGGTGGACGAGACGGGCCCGCCGGACGCGCCGCGGAAGCGGCGGTCGTCGCTCGGCGCGGCGCGCAGCGCGTCCCAGGGCAAGCCCCGCGTCGTCGTGTCCTGCGCGAGTGGAGATCGGGACCTCGAGCAAATTCAGAAATTGAGCCAGTTGTGCGACGCGGCCGGCTGCCAGTTGGTACGGGAGGCGGCGGACGCGAACGTCCTGGTCGTGGGCCCGCAGATCGAGCCGAAGACGTCGCTGGCCCTCGCGCGCGCGGCGGGGCTGCCCATCGTGTCGGCGGACTGGTTGCGGGCGCGGTCGCGGGGCTTCGCGTCGCAGCTCGACGACTTCGACGCGGCGACGCTCGCGCGCGATGCTGTATTCGAGAAGACGTTCGGCGTCGATTTGGGGGACGTGCTGCGGCCGCGGAAGCCCGGCGTGCTGGCGGGGTTTGCCGTTTTACCTAGACCCGGCGCGGAGGCGGCGTACGGGTCGGACCGGCACCGCTACGAGGCCGCGGTCGAGGCGGGCGGGGCGCTCTGGTTGAGGAAAAGAGAGCACCTGCCGGCGGACCGGCGGCTGATCAATCTGGATCGGCACTCGCTGCCCGTGGCCGACGGCGAGCTCACAATGGACGAGCGGGACCTGCTCCTGTGCCTGATCCGGGACGAGCGGCCGCCGGACCGGCTGCGGACGCGCGCGGCGCTGACGGCGGCGAAGCGGTGAGCTGTCGAGGGGAGTTGTGTAATTGTTTGACGTACTACCTTTGACTTGCTAGCGTCTGTAAAGACACTAGGATGTCTAGCCGACGAACTGCACGTGTCGCAGCGATCCTATCGCCCTGCTGTGCTATCTGTGTTATAGCACATCCTGGTGAGCAGTGCGCAGTGGTTACACGTGACCAGCCCAGCTCTCGGCGAGCAAAATCAGCGCTGCCAGCTGCTGCACTGCAACTCATGCAGCGCTGCGCGCTGTGCGCGCGCGGACTAGGGCTCACAAGCGCTGCGGATGGCAGTATGCGGATGCTGCGTTGATTTCTGATTGAAAAATGTATTCCCTGCGCGTCTCGTTGGTCTTGGCGTGCATGGTCATCACCGGCGCCAGCCGCAGTGTAGCCGTGAAGCTGTTCTATGATCTGGGCTTCCGGAATCCGCTGTTCGTCACGCTACTCTACTTGACGGGTCAGGGTCTGTCCCTGGTCGTGTACCTGGTCTCTCGACGGTCGTCGCCGCCGCCCGCGCGACGACGGCCGCGCTACAAAAAAGTCTCGATCGAGCTCCCGACGCGAAACGTGGTCCCGAATCCTATGCACGCGGACGACGAGTGCCCCGGCGCCATGGAGGACGAGGTGAAGGCGCCTGTAGTAGAAGCCAAGGACGAAGAGAAAACACCAGAGAGACGTCGAAGCGGGTCGCCCACGGGTCTGACCACCGAGTCGCACAACGCGGCGACGGTGACGTGGGTCCACGCGATACCCTGGTACCTCAAACCCGTCGTTCCGGGCTTCTTCAACCTCTGCAATTCGGCCATGCGCTGGGGCTCGCTCATCTACGTCGCCGCATCGATGGCCGAGATGCTCATCAGCGGTCTCGAACTGCTCCTGAGCGTCGTCGCGGCGCGCTGCATCCGCAAGCGGCGCATTTCCTGGTCGCGCTGGGTCGGTGTAGTTGTGGTGGCTCTTGGCTTGGTCCTGGTGCGGCTCGCGAATCGTAATTCTGCTAAAGAAGAAAAGGGTCGCCACGCGTGGATCGGCGACGTCCTTATCGTCGGCCAATGCGTCATGTCGGTGATTCAGGACATGTCAGAGGCAGTGTGGAAATCAATCTCCTCGTCATCGAGCAGACGCAGTCACGGGAACGACATTGCGTCGATGGCGTGGCGCCTGAAATTTAATTTCCACACAGGACCGAGGAGCTCTTCATGCACGAGGCCGCGTTCCCCGCGACGCTGCTGTTGGGCATGGAAGGTTTGTTCGGGCTCCTCTTCGGCGTGCCGCTGTACTTGCTTTTCGCGCGTCGCTTCGGCGAGTCGCCGTCCGCCACGAGGGACGCGATCGCGGCGTCGCCGTCGAAGGCGGGAGCCATGGTCGGGCTCACGTTGCTGTTCACGCTCACGGGCGTCTTCAACATCATGGCGACGAGCGTCACCTCGTCCATGACGCGCAACGTCTGGAAGAACTTTCGAACGGTGTTGGTCTGGGCCTTCGGTCTGATATTGTTCTACGCGACCCGGGACGACGACCTCGGCGAGAAGTGGATCTTCCCGAATTCCGTCTTCGTACTGTGTGCGTTCTGTGTTATGCTGTCGGGCGCGTATGTCTATTATACGCGGACATAAGTGGCCGTGGCGGCTCTGACGAGTGGCCGCCGGGCTGGCTGCGGACGCGCGCGGCGACGGCGGCGGCGAAGAGATGAGCTGCGGTGGGAATGTAGATGTGTTGATAACTATTTTTTACGTAATTACGGCACGATTATTAGTCGATGTTACGGTACTAGGACTAGTGGGCGGAGCCCCTGGGGGGGAGACACCGCGCGTCGCCGATTCATCGGCGGCGGGCGCGGGCCGCTTCTTTCATAACAGCGTACCTCCTTCTAAGCAGAACCGCCTCGGCAAACCCCCCCGAACAATGTGCAACGTTCGCCCGTTCAATCAACTTGTCCCGCGACTTCCCGCAGGCGACCGAGAGCGGCCTAGACACACTAGGACAAGCGGGTGCGGCGCCGCTTTTTTGGACTGTGTGCGGAGCCACATAGCTGTGCAAGTCAAGTTACAAGTCGTCCAACTACAACTCGCAGCGATAACCGAAACGCTGGCGCAGCGCGTGCGGCTGAGGCGCCGGAACAACGTAGTAACCCCCACACCCACATTATGGACCCTGGTGACGACGACTTCTTTGAGGCACAGATGATGCGGGAGGACATCAACTCCTGGCGCAGCGACGCCCGCGAGCGCTCCGCGATGGTCGAGGCCCTCGAGGAGATTAACGACGCGCTCGACCGCGAAGACTGGGTCACCGCCGAGTCGCAGTGCCAGGCGGCGATTGGCAATTGGCCGGACTGGCACGGCGCGCGCGAAACCGCCAGGGCGCTCAAGACTTACCTCGAGGCCTACGCGGGCGCCAAGAGCGCGCGCCGCCGCCCGCCGCCGCCCGACGCTCGTACGCTGCACGTCGCCGTCGACGACGCGGCGCTGCCGTCCGCGCGCGCCGCCCGGCTGCACCATCACGCGTCGGCGGACATCCTTAGACTGATCTTCGGTTTCCTCCTCGAGGGCTGGGACGGGAGGACGGCGTACCACATCAACCACGAAGGTCTTTCCATCGAGCAGGACGCCGCGCTCGTGGCGCAGCCGCGGCGATTCGCTGACTGCGGCGCGGGATGGACGCGGGACCGCCTCGAGACGCTCGCGCTGGTCCGCCAGGTCTCGTCGGCGTGGCGCGACGCCGCCCCCTACAGCTCCCTGAAGTGCATCACCGTGCGAACGGACTGGGACTTGCCGGCCGACTTCGGCCAGCGCTTCTGCGGCGTCGAGCGGCTGAACGTCACGTCCGAAAAGTTTAGGCTCGACGACGAGGGCGAGCACCATTGAGACAGTCGCGGGCGCCGACACGCTGCACCGAGCGATCGCGTCCATGCCGCGGCTGCGCGTGCTAAGTCTCGACGAGTGCGACATCAAGCACATGCCCGACTGGCTGCGGTCCCTGCCTCTAGAAGAGCTACAAGTCTCGACCACAGACTTCCAAGCGAACGCGTATCCATGGGATCGGGACGAGGACTGCCTCCCGCGCTCGCTGAGGATATTTCGCCACGACGATAGAAACTGCAACGCCTCGCTCGCGTGCCTGCGGCAGCTGACGCAATTGGAGGAAGTGCATCTGGGGTCCGCGCACTGCCCGAGCTGGCTTGGACAGCTCCCGAATCTGAAGCGCGTGCACGGTTACTTAGCGCCCATCCACTCCTACGCGGACGCGTTACAGGGCGTCGCACTCGAGGTCTTCACCCTGCAAATTCCCTTCGAGCACGAGGACTTCGTGGCCTCGCACGAGGAGTACGAGTTCGCAGACCCGTTAGAACGATTGCTCTCGTCGGCGAGCGCGACGCTCCAGTCCCTCGATCTCCACGGCCACCACTTGTTGGGCATCGACGCGTTCCCGCGGGCCCTCCGCGACTGCCGTCTGCTACGAAAGCTAGATTTGGACAAATGCGAGATCCAGGTGCTACCCGAGTGGATCGGGGAGTTGCCGCTCGTCGTGTTGGACCTGACGGCGAACTACGGGCTCGAGGACTTGCCTCTGTCGATGCAGTCGTGTCGCACGCTGCGCCTCATAAAGCTCCGGCTCACGTGCCTCTCCGGTCCGTACGCCCCCAGTTTCGAGGCGGACGACGAGGACGAGAACTCGTTGGAAGGCAGGGTCTGCCTGTTGACGCAGGAGGGGACTATGCCGCTCGAAGAAGTGTCGACGGAAGAGCTAAACCGCCGTCGCGCGGCGCTGATGGCGATCTCGCGAGCGCTCCCTGACCTACGCTTGGAACTGCACCACGCCGTGAGAGGGGGGCGTTGCGTCTGTTGGTGCGTGGGCGACAAGGGCGACGCTGGAGGAGACCCGCAGTACGCGGGCCAGACGATCGACCCTCTCGATCCGCACTGGGCGATGGAGCTGGCCAGCGACTCGGAGTCGGATTCGGACGCCGAGTCGGAGCACGAGATGGCCTGCGGGCCGCTGCTGGCGGCCGCCTTCGAGCCGCTCGAGCAGACGTTTCATTATAACCGTAACGAGCTGGCCGACGACGTTAAGCAGTCCCTCTTAGATTTGGACGACGAGACGGCCGCGGCGTGCGTTCAGGCATTCTTCGATGCATTACAACAGGGGCCAATTACAATGGAAACGGGGCTGTCGCCGGTCGACTGGCTCAGGGCGCGCATCGCCGAGGCCAACGCGCCGGAGACCCCGGCCCCGGCGCCGGCCAGTGCCCCCTCCCTCTGCTCGGTGGCGTAAGTGTATGTTGCATTATCACAGTTACTTCTTGCCTAATTTCTTCTTGAGGGCATCGAGCTCGTCGTCGACGCGGCGCTCCTTCGACGGCGACGGCGGTGGTCGCCGCCGCTTGTGCGGCGGCACCTTTTTTAGTTCCTCAAGTTCGTCATCGAGCCGGCGTTGCTTGTCAGCGCTTGACGGCGGCGGCGGCGCCGTCGCGCGCGGCCGCGGCGCCGAGCGGTACGTCGACGAGGACGACGGCCGCGAAGAGCGATACGTCGACGACGAAGACGACGATGAGCGGTACGAAGACGACGAGCCCGTGGGCGGCCCGGCGCGCCGCAGCGCCTCGACCTCGCGACGAGCATTGCGTATCTGCTTTTCGCACGCGCGCTTCTTCGCGTCGAGACCCGCGGCCTCAGCCGTCTTCTCAAGCAGAAAATCAATATCTGCCGACTTGTCGACGCGCGCCGCCTTTTCTTCGGCCTTGGCCGCCGCTAAATTCGGAATGAGGTCGTCGCGGAGCATCTTCTCCAGCCTATCCCCGAGCTTCTCGGCGTCGGCGACGGCGGCGGCCCACTCCTTCTCCGTAGCAAACTCCGTGTTTATTGATGAATCCGCGGTAGCCTCCAGCACATCCAACAGATCGCTCACCGCGCCTCGGATCGTACCCTTCGGGTTCGAGGCCACGCCCCTTAGTAAATCACCGAAAATAGAGCCCCAGGAGTCGCCGCCCGCGTCGTCGTAGCCGTACGGCGTCTGCGAGTAGCCCGGCGGCGGACCCGACCAGTACGAATCCTTCGACCGCTCCGATCGAGGCTTGTAGCCCGGCGGGGGCCGGCGACCACTACTCCGGGGCGGCGGCGCGCCCGACCGCTTGGCCCGCTCCCAGGCGCGGCGCCGGTCGGGATCGCTCAGCGTGTCGTAGGCGCCCTGGATCTTGGCGAACTCCGCGGCGGCCTCCGGCGAGTCGTTCACGTCCGGGTGCGTCTTCAGCGCCTTCTTGCGGAACGCTTTCCTGAGTTCCGTTTTTGTCGCGTCCGGGCCGACGCCCAGGATCTCGAAGGGGTCGCCCTCGAAGCTGCGGCGCGGCATCAGGGATGGAGCGGCGGCGCAGCGGCGGCGTGGTGGCGCGACGAAGCCTGCCGCGCCGGCCACGAGCAGCGCAAAGAGGCTGCTAGCCATCTGCCTTTTGGGTGCTGCCCACGCGTGCCGCTGTCCGCTCCACACACCAGTGGCGTATAGCTGTAGGATGCTTCTTAAAACTATCCGCAGGCCGCAAGCGTGCTCGCGCGCCAAGGCCTGGGTGGTTTTGGCTGCTTGCTTGGCTTGCTAGTGTCTTACAGGACGCTAGCAAGCCGCGCCAAGGACGATCCCGAGACCGCGCCGAGCCGCGCACCTGAGGTCGCGCCAGCGAAGCGGACTCACAGCAGAACTCGCAGCGACGGCAGAGCTCCAGCGCTGCGGCCCGCGGCGCCGCGAGACCACATAGATTTCAAATTCGGGAGCCACAGAGCCAGCGCAAAAAGAAGATGGCCAACGTCTATGCCGTCATCGAGGACCTGGAAAATAGCAAAGCGAACGCAAGAAAGAAGGCCGTCGACGCGCTCCCGACTTTGTTGGACGAGCCCGCGAAGCGCAATCAACTCTCCGACGCGAGCTGGGTCGGGTTAGTGAAGAAGAGCATCGAAAGCGCCAAGCTCGATTTGCTCGCCGCGAAGAAGACGCGGCGCGCGCCGAGACGAGAAGTAGGCGATCTGGTGGAGCGCATCACGTCGTGGTGCGCGGACGGACCTTCCGGGCGAAGGTTGGCGGGCTGTGCAGAGGACCTGCTCAACTTTTCATCAGCGGCTTATGGCGAGGCCGGCGAGGTCTGGTGCATCTCCTACGGCCGCGTCCTCGAAAGATTATTAGGAGAGCCGGAGGCCATTGAAGCGGCGGCCGTGGCCTTGGCCGGGCGGAACCTCGATGGGCGCCAGGCCGCGCGCCGGATCTGCGCGCCGGCGGCGCGCATCGCCCGAGGTAGATTTCCGGACCCGGCGCCGCCGCCGCACGAGCGCGCGGGCGCGCGGAAGGCCGCCGCCGCGGCGTTACGTAGATTAGCGGAGCGGGGCGCGGACTTGGCGGACGACCGCTACGCGCGCGAGGCGCTCGCGCGGGCCTGCGCTGGGTGTTTGCGGAACCTCTACGTCGAGGAGAAATTAGATGATGAGGCGCCGGCCGTAGAGGTCTTCCAGGCGCTCGCCGCGCTCCATTCGAGGGCCCCGGCGGACGCGGCGCGCCTCGCGGCGCGGGGCTGCCACGGTCTCGGCCACGTCGCCGCGGCCTGCGTCGCGCGCCTCACGGATCCCAGTAGAGGCGAGGCGGGCATTCGGTCCGTGCAGAGCGCGGTCTTCGACTACGTCGCCGCGGCCGCTTCAAGGGCCGGCCCCGAGCTCAAGAAGCTGCTGCCGCGCCTCGCTCGTTTAGCGGCGAGCAACGCCAAAGCTAGGGCCGCCGCGAACCTCGGCGCGGAGCCGCAGATTGACCGGAGGTGGCCCGAGGCGCCCCCTCTCCGACCTGTGATGAGGTCCCACGTCGCCCTCTTCGGGTCGTTGTGTGCAGCAAGGGCCCCGCCGGGCTGGCCCGTCGACGGCGCTGCTCTCACATCGTTGGCGGCGGAGATCACTTCGGCCGCCAGAAGGGACGACGCCTCACAAAAGCCGGGCCCCGAACGCGCCCTGAAGGCGTCGCTGACGTCGACGGCGCCGCCCCTGCAACTGTTAGCTGCGGCTCTGGAGGCGTCGGCCGCCACGAATGATGATGAACGTGTGCCGTGGGATTGTGATGTAGCCGTCGTGTCCGCATCACAAAACGTATCGACGGACGACGTGCTGCAAGCGCGTGTGGAGTGGTGCCGCGTTTTAGCTGATTGTGTCCAAGCGGCGTCATCGGCTCTGGACGCGTCGTCGGCCGGCACGCAGCGGTCCGACGAACGGGCCTGGTCTTTAGTTGCTTTACGACGACTCGCAGAAGCGTCGCGGCAAGCGTTAGATGTGGCCGAGTCGTCTCCACTGATAGAAGCGTGGCGGTCGGCCTGGAAAAGCGTCGCGCGAGCGTTAGGTGAAAAACGGCGGTCGCGCTTTTCTCAAAGGGATTTAGCGGCGGCGACGTCGGCCGCGGCGGGCTGCCTGGGCCTGGGTTTAGTGGATGCCCAGGGTCTAAGTGATCAGCAAGCGGCATCATCGCTGTGGAGCTCTCCACTTTTTACTGAGACGGGCGACGCTCGTACAACAGCGTGTGCGTGTTCCATTGTGAACGGCTTCGCGGCGAAGACGCGCTTAGATGTGTCGTTAGTTGGTGGGAGTGATGATGTGGAGGAGGAGGACGACGATGCGATGGAGGACGACGAGGAGCGCGAGGCGCCGCCGCGGAACCGGCGCCAGCGCCTAGTCCGGTTCCTATGTCGGGTCATCGAGCGGTGCTACGGCGACGACGCGTTATCGTCTGTAGCATTATCCCGGGCCGTCGACACCGTCGCGTCGCTGATTGCACCGAGACAACCTCTGACAAAGCCGCCGCGGGCGCCCGAGCTCTTGAGAGGGTCTGACGAGCATGAAGAAGACGCCTGGGCCCTGCCTACCATTGAAGAAGTCACTCCGGGCCAAGGCGAGCCGCCGCACGCCCCCGGCGCGCGCGAGGCCGGCCTGTTGGTCGACGAGGTCCTGACCAAGCTCAAATCTGCAAAAGCGGCGCATTCCATGCGGGGCGCGCAGGTGCCCCGCGATAGAGGGAAGCGTCGAGCCATGGCCGCGGCCAAGGCTTCTAGTAGGCACCGGAACGCGTTCGCGCTGGCTCGGTTGCGAAAACTAAGAGTGTGTGGCGGCGACGCTCAGAGGGCGCGGAATCTGGATCTGGACGTCGGACGAGCGTTACAGGATCTAGAAAAGGCCTGGGATTATGGTGATGAAGATTCACTGCTAGAATTGGACACGTACGCTGATTCAGCGAGAGTATTAGCGAGCGTCGCGTCTACAATAAGAGAGACGGCCCCTTCCCAATTATTGAAGACGAACCTGAGCAACTTAGGAGACAAGGTCACAGACCAGGTCGACAACTACGGGGCAGCTAGGGCGTCGCGGGATGCTCCGGTGCAACAAACGAGAGAGAAGGACGATTTGATGGATTCCGACAGCGACGACGGCTTCCTCCCGCAGCCCGTGAAGACGGTCGAGCGCGACTCCGAGGCGCGGATTCCGTCGCGTTCTCGAGCTTGTGCCGTGTGGCTTAGTAGGGCGGCGTTGGACCTGGCGTCCGATTCGGAAGTCGGTTCGACGGCCGAAGCGCTGGCCCAGGCCTATCGACGAGTGAGAACGAGAAGAGGTGCTAGAGCGTGCATGCGGGATAGAAGAGATGCGGGCCGCGTGGCGAGGGCTATCCTAGAAAGGTGCGGCCAGGCCAAGGCGCCGCGCGCGCGCGCGTGTGCTTTAGGTCTCTTGTCCAAGGGCTGGCTCGCGCCGAACCAAGCGTTAGTCGTGGAGTCCGTTGATGACGATGACGTTAAAAGTTCGAACGCCGCGGCCCCGGAGGCCTTTGAGGCACTGGGGGTTTTGTTGGGGCAGCTCGCGACGTCGAGGTGCGCGCAAGACGAGGTCGACGAGGTCGTCGCGCCCTGTACCGATCTCTTATTAGTCGCCAAGGACCCTAATAGTACATCCCCATTGGCCGTGGCCCTATCAAGAAAAGGTACAGCAAGGGCGGCGCAGGTCCGGGCCGCCGCGACCGCATTTAGTACATGGGGCGACAAGTCCGGAGACGCTGCGAAAAGACTCAAGCAGTCGTGTGTTCGCACCGTGGTCGACGCTCTTGTCGATGACGCGCAAGTTTGCCGGCAGGCGGCGGCGGACGGCGTCGCGGCGCTCTTCGAAGCCTACCCCGCGAAGAACCACGCCAAGGTCTGGCAGACGCTCTGTTCTCATTTACCGTCCTTAGATCAAGATCGGGAGCACGACGCCGCCGTCTGTGCCAAGAAATCATTACTAGTGATGGGTCCCAACAACGAAGTCAACCTGCCATCTGATGAGAATAACGATCCTGATCGAGGCATCGGCGTGGATTCGGACGACGACGACGATCAATCGATCTCGGCGAACGCTGCTCATTGGAGGGCATTAGAAGCGACGTGCGCGAGGTGCGTCGGTGTCGTCGCCGGGGTCGTGAATGGTGGGGCTACTGACAGAGCTTTGGGAGCGTTAGTGCGTGCGGCGACGCGCGACACCATGGTGAGCGTCGCCGGCGCGGCCTGCGCGAGAGCTGCGAAAGCGCAAGGCCTCGCGAGTGCGGCTGAGTTACTACATAGAAGATTGGGCGCTGTCGTCGCCGAGTGGTGCGGCATCGACGCGACGACGGGTGCTTCTACGGGTAAACAAGCCCACACGTTGGCCGAATTTCCCTATGCATTCTGTGGACTCGCCCCCACAAAGCGAGCCTTCGCGGTGATGGCGTCGCGGCAAGCCGCGGCACCGCTCGCGGCCGCGCAGGACGCGTCCTTGCGATTTGCCGCGTTCAGCACCCTGGCCGATCTGAGTGGGTTAGGTGGAGACGACGCCGGGCGCCGACACTTAGTGGGCAACGTGGCGCCCCAAGTTGTCGCCGGCGTTTTATTACGTAGAGCGGCATCGAGGGAAGACGAGAAGGAGTCCATAAAATTGGCGAGGAAGAACGCCTCCCAACGCATGCGCGAATTTTTGGATAGAGAGTTAGGTGGTTCGGAGCGGTGCAACCAGTTCATCGGGTCACGAGTTCACTTCGTCGCTTCAGCTATACTGGAAGATACTCATAGTGAGCGGGTGTCCGAAGCTCTGGCGGAGTTAGCTTCATCAGACCACAGCACTACAGTCAAGATGCTTTTACAGAGGTGCAACGCGACCGAATTGGTGCTGAGGAGCACTTCGCTCCAATCCGTGGGAGCGATCCTCCGCGGCGCGTGTTTGTTAGAAGGTACTAATGATGATACTGAAGATACGGTAGCGATCGCGGGCGTCGTCACGGCGGCTTTGAGTCATTTCGTGAGAAGTGTCGCGACGGAACCTGAAGAAGTGAGTGATTTACTAAATAAGGTCGTCCTGCGGTGCCTAAGTACGGACGCGGGCCGTCGAGCGCTCCAACCATTAGTAGCTACCATTGCGGTTCTAGCCGGGTCGATAGCGCGCTCTGACAATGAAGAGGACGGCGGCTGGATGTCCATCAAAAGGTGCAGTGTATCTGGAAGGGACAAGGCCCGGAAGGTTGTGGAAGCATTAGTAATGAGGCCGCACCCCGACCTCGCGCGAGCATCAGCGTTATTACCGTCCCAGCGCTTCGCGAGCGCGGGCCATCACAACGACTGGGACTGGCTCGCTTTATTTGGGGACATACACCGGACAGACCCCGGACCGTTAGAGAGACCTAGAAGAGCCTTCGCGTTGGCATCGCTACTTAAACAACTAAGACTGGAAGGAGGACATGTCTCGACGGCATCCCTAGCGACGATCTGCGCCTCTACTACAAACGAGCGGGAACGATCATTAGCAGCGGACTGTTTAGGAGAATTGGGCGGTGCGCAGAGTACTATGAATGACGAGCCCCCGCTGCAAGAAGAAGATTCAAGATTCCCTCAGTCACTAGCGACGCTAAGATTGAGGAGCTGCCGCGCCGTCGCGCGCGCGCTGGTGGATGACGACCCAACGATCGCGAAGGCCGCCTTAGAAACGATGCGCCATCTATCGGCGGCGAGCGACGAAGACGTGAGAAGGAGCTGCGGCGACGACGCCCACTCCGCACTAGTATTGCCCTTCCTCAGCGACGCATCTATTAGAGCAGCAGCTTTGATGGACGAAGACCGACATCAGGACCGCCAGAGACGTCAGGACGATATGGACATGGACGCGGGGCCCTTCGATGGAGAGATTTGGAATCAAAAAGATGAAAAGTGGAGTTGTCGAGTGGCCGGTGCGTTACTGAGGGGATGCTACCCGTCTACCGGTAATGACGCGCTGTGGGGGGCCTGTGCTTCACTCGCTTCAGAATCGGTACCGTTCGCCGCGCTCATATTGCCTGGTGTGGTGTACGATGTCGTGTGCGCAAGGGCGGGCGACTCGGCGAAAGGCAGGAAAGCCGCGAGGGATCTAGCTCGAGACGCTCTTAGTGATCACCTGTCGGACGCGCTCGAGAGCGGTTGTCAGAGGAAGCTCGCCTGTGATATTGCGTCGTTTACACGAAGATGCGAATTAGAATTGTTTGTCAGAAGCACTTCTGAAGAGAGACCTAGAAAAAAAGCCAAGCTCGACCCTCTAACTATTGTACAATCCTCGAATGGTCGTGGAAATCTACCCTACGGTGCCCCTCTCAATATTGCGGCGTCATTGATAGCGCAGGCGGCGTCGCAAACGGACGCGCCCTGGACAGCTGTGTTACATGGAGAACTGGCGATCGATGAAAATACTAGGTGCGACCAAGCGCTGGTCAAGGCCCACGCGTTGTTAGGCGACGCCGACGCGTTGGATGCGGCGCAAGAAAATGTCGAGGATGATGACGATGAGGACGCCACGCTAGCGAGAGGTCGAGCGCGAGGCACGTGGCGCGACGTCCTCACAGACTTAGATGCGTCCCTCGGCAGTCAACACAAGCCCGCAGTCGCTTCAGCCCTGAGAAGACTGGGCCTGCACCACGTCGCCGACGGCTACATCGACGCCACGACGACGTTAGGAGCGGAAGCCGCCTGGCGCAGTGCGGACTGGGCGTGGGCGCCCGCCGATGGGGCGACTGACGTCGATTACGATGGCGCTTTACATGGGGCGCTCGCTGCGGTAGCTTCGAGGGACCAGGCTGCGGCTCTTAAGCGGCTGGAGAACGCCCGTCGCTTGGCGTTGGCGCCTCTGCATAGAGTCGCGGTGCAACCAATCATAGACGACGCGCGTTCGAAGTTGGTCAGTATTTGTGAAGTTCGAGAAGCGGCCCAGGTGTCTCACGATGGCGGTGGTCTGGACGACATGCTCCAGAGGTGGTCCCAACGGGACGCGTCGGCGCTGGGGTGCTCTCAAGGTGCCTTTTCGTCGAACGCGGAACCTGCTTTAGCCGCGCGCGAGGCTTCTTTGAGGGCTCTCTCGGTAGCTTTGGGCGATGATGAGCGGACGTCATGCGATCTAGATGCGGCTTTATTGGACCACTTGGCGTCGGTCGTGTCGCTCGCTTCATCTAGAAACAGCGTCGGCACGGCCGTCGCCGCGACAGCTAGAGCAAAAGTCGTCTGCAAGAGCCTCCAACGCATTGGAAAGGCACAACATGCGAGCGCGCCGGGCCGCATCAAGCTACTGAAAGCTAGGGTCGCCTGGAGTAGAGGGGAGTCTCATGCGGCTCTCGCCGTCGCGCGTCGGGCCGTCGAGACCATACCACCCTCAGACAAGCGCATGGCTTCTGTTAGAAAGGACGCTTTGTCATTATGTTCTGATTGGGCGACGCAGAACGCGTCCGAATCTTCATCACGAGTCCTAGAAGCCTACCTGAGACCGGCCGTCAAGGAAGCATCTGAGAGGAGGAAAGCACTCCTAGCGTTAGGCGAGTACGTCGCGGACATGCATGCGTCGCTAGTGACTCGAAGTAAAACGCCGGAGTGGCGCCAGGCTCGCAAAGTCGCCTCGGAGCGGAAAAGAGAACTCGAAAGACTAGAGCGTTTGTATGCTGCTGTTGATTCTGTTGGTAGAAAAACACCTAGAGGTAGTGGTCATTTGTCATTGGCGGACACGGCGGAAGCGAAAAAGATCGCGTCGGAGGCGGGCGGGCGCGACCATTTGTGGCGGCAAGTCACAATACTGAAGAGGGAGTGCAAGATGGACTCGGATCAACTAGATGCGTTGACGGGCCGGACGGAAGCGGCCCTCGTCGAAAGTATCGAGGCTCTTTGTGGCGTTTTGATGGGCGAGGGCGCCTGCGACGATTTAGCTAGACGAGCGGCGTCCACGTTAGTGAGTTTGTGGCTCGGCAACCCTGATGTGGACGCTTCGAATGAACAACTCATGAAAGTGGTGAGAAAAGCACCGTTGTCGAGGTTATTAGCTTTTGCGCCGCTACTCTACCAGCTGTCTTCTAGACTAGCCTCACACGGCAACAATTTCCAGAAAACGCTGGAAGCCTTACTCCTACAACTCGCAAAAGCCGCACCGGCCAAGACCATCTTACAGTTGATAGCTCTTGCGAACGGTTCGCGAGTCGACGCCGGCAAGGGCTCGACAGCTTTCGCTAAAAATGTTGAGGGTAGCGAGAGGGTTCGAGTCGCAAGGAAACTATTGGATGGATTACTACGAAGCGAACAGGGCGCCGTTGCGAACTCCCTAGACTTGTTAGCGCAGTGCTACGTGGACCTCGCCATGGCCGACACCAAGAAGATCCAGCAGACGTATCAGACAAATCCTATACCCTTCAGTGTTTTTAAGGCGAATTGTGCTCTCGACACCGTAGCTAAGAAATTACAAAGATCTGAACCTCCTCCAGTAATTACGGCATTAGGGTCGTCTACGTCTTCCGGTAGTGATGCTCCCTCTCTCTCGAGTGTCGTGCAGACCTTCAAGCTGACCGATTCGGGTATTCATCGACCGAAGATCGTGTCCTGTGTTGGGAGTGACGGTCTGAAGAGAAGGCAGTTAGTCAAGGGCAACGATGACGTGCGGCAGGATGCCGTGATGCAGCAGGTCTTCGACGCCGTGAATAACCTACTAGAGAGGAAACGGAGACCGCACGGTCTGCGAGTGAGGACCTACGCCATCGTACCGTTAGCTCCTCAAGCGGGTGTGATAGAATGGGTCGAGCACACCTTGCCCTTTGGCATGTACCTCGTACCTCGCAACGAGCCGAAAGGCGCGCACGAGAGGTACTTTCCCGAGGATTTAAAACACACGCAGTGTCGACAACGGTTAGATGCCATCAAGCACACGTCGCAATCTGCGTCTTCTACCCAACGGAAACCTGTGAATACCACCCAAGCTAGAAAACGAAAAGCGTTTGACGAAGTTTGTAGTAGATTCCGGCCGGCCTTTAGATTTTTCTTTTTAGAAACGTGTGCGGACGCCAAAACATGGTTAAGGCATAGAGATGCGTATACGCGATCCGTGGCAGCCAATGCGATGGTGGGACATGTCCTCGGGATCGGCGACCGACACGTCCAGAATATACTTATTGATAGTAAAACGGGAGAACAGGTCCACATTGATTTCGGCATCGCCTTCGACCAGGGCAAGACATTGACGATGCCCGAGGTCATTCCCTTTCGGCTGTCGCGGGATGTCATCGACGGGATGGGCTGTGCTGGTACGCGCGGCGCGTTCTTTTCTTCATCTGTCGACTGCATGAGCGAGTTGCGGCAGAACTACCAGGCCCTCACGACTATTTTGGATGTGTTAATACATGATCCTCTCTACCGGTGGATGTTGACCCCAGGCGACGCGTCTCGGTTCCAACGCGAGGGCGACTCGCAGGCGGACCGGGAGTCCGCGGCGCCGCCGGACAACCAGGCGGCCGAACGAGCATTATTTAGAGTGAAGCAGAAGCTCCAGGGGTATTCCGATACGACTCATGATGCATTGAGCGTCGAGGGCCAAGTGACGCATTTGATAGCGGAGGCGACGGACCGGGACAACCTGTGCGTGCTGTTCCCGGGGTGGTCGCCGTGGTGCTAGTTCCTGATATTTGTGCGTAAGAAAGAAGATTGTGTCCGTCCTGTCTGTTAGGTGCTAAGTGCGGACTCACTGCGGAGCTAGTGTCTTACTGGCCGCTAGCTCCGCTTGCTCGTCGCCTTGACCCTCCTTTTGCTCTCTGGCGCACGACGCACACGTGACTGCGAGGCACGCCAGGGCAGGCGCCAGTTGCCCACCGTCTATATCACAGCGCTGCGCTCTCGATCATCAATAATGGGTAAGAAAAGCCGGAGGGTGCGAGGTGCTGGTGCTACGCCTGCGAGCAAACCGAAATATGTGCAAGTGAACACACTCGTTGCATGGATGGACGGAGACACAAAAAAACAAACTCTAGGTCTGGATATGGCACGTGGCAAGACTATCAGAGACGTGAAGGTCAAGCTCGAGGCATCGACGGGCGTGCCCGTCGCTAGGCAGGCCCTCACTCGACAGGACAAACTGTTGGGTGGTGAGATAGAGGTGCCTGATCACGTGACTGTCGACGAGTACATTGAATCAGGCGCAAACAAGGAACCATTCATAATGCGCGAGCGAGAGAAGAAGCGGGCGGGCCGCCAGCTGCCCATGCACGACGTGCCACCCCCAAAGCCGCTCTCCGCCTACGAGCTCTTCACGACGGCTATACGGGCGCAAACATCGCGCGCGGCCGTGAAATATGACGCGGCAACTCTCGCCGCCCAATTTGAAGCTATGCCCGACGCCTTCAAGATCCGCTGGCACGACGGTGCTACGAAGGAGCAGGCCTTGTACGCGTGCCACCGCCGCATCTGTTCGATGTCCGGAGAATTATTAGTAGGCCAGTTCTTCCGCGACGCCCGCGAGGGCGGCCGCGGCCTCGGGCGCGTCCTGTCCATACTCGAAATGAACCCAGAGCTTGATGTGGACGCGCTGGCGTACCACGTCGTCTTCGACGACATGAAGCTGGGCGGCGAAACGCTGTCGCTCCGCGAGCTCCGCTGGCGGATCTGCGGTGATGCCCGCGCAGCGAGGCGCGCGGCAAAGCGGAGCTACGTCGTGGCTGATGCGGAGAACTGGAGGACCCGCCACGAGGATATGTCTCGGGACGAGCGGGAAATTCCCCGTATGTCGTCCGTCGCCGGCGGGAGGCCTATATCACCGGCTGATATGGATAGGCTTAACGAGGCGACGGCGTCGATCCGACAGGAGTTAGAAATTACATACCCCGATGTCAGAAAGGCTTTTCAAGAGTATTCGAACATGATAATACTCCCGCGCTTTAGGGCCGCGGGCCTTCTGGGTGCGTTAAAGGCCATCGAAAATTGGCCCCGCTTCCGGCCTTACTGGCATAGGGTCCGACGACGCGTCTGTGCCCACTGTTTCAAGCGAGCCGACCTTTCGGAGCCGCGCTACCTCGTCTGTAGCGGGTGTGGCGAGGCGCGTTACTGTTCTGAGGCGTGCCAGCGCGCGCATTGGGCCGAGCACCAGAAGAAGTGCCCCGCGGGGCGCCACGTTTTGTACACATTTCACTAAGACTATCACAATGTTACTATAAAACCTAAACCACCGCCTCGGGCAGCATCATGTCCGCGATGCCCTCGGCGATTTGAAATATCTGGCCCGACTCCGCACAACAGAGCGAGCCCTCGAGGACCTGGACGTCGAAGAGGACGTGGTGCAGCGCGCGGAGGAAGGCGTCGTCGCCGCGCAGCGTCTCGTTTAATTCCGCGGGCAGCGTCACGCCAACCACCAACGCCATGGCGACGAGCTGGTCCCACTCGAGCGACGGGAGCAGGTGCTGCAGGAAGGCCGCGTCGTAGTCGCTCGTCGGCCGGACCTCTACCCTTGATGTTGTCAGAGTGAGGCGGCCCTCGGTGACGTCCTTGCGGCTGCAGCGCAGCGTGTTTAATGTGAGGAGGTTCACCATTGCTGGCGTCGCGTCGCCGGCGTGTTGCACTGCTGCAGAGGTGCTGGGTTAGGAGCCAGCTGAGCCAGCAGCGATGCCAACGACTGCGGCCGCAGATCTTGGCGAGTCGTAGTGTTGAAACGTGAGCGTTTGTTGCGATTTCTTGTATCAGTCTAAGTCGCCGCTGCGTTTTTGCCGCTATAGCAAGCTAGCGTCGTGCAAGCCACTAGGAAGCGACTGAGGTTGCGGTGCAAACTCGCAGCCGTGCCGTCCAGAGACGCTCCACAGCTTCGCTGGCTGCGGTACAGACACACAGCACGGCCAGACGCCATCGACGCGCCGCATCGCTAAAGCACACGAGGCTGTCTGTCGCCAGGGCTGCTGACAGCGCTGGTCTGCACGCCAGCATCGATGCCACGACGAAGCGCTCTCATGTTAGCGGTTGCAGCGCGCTGCAGTGCGCTCGTCCCCCGGGCGCGGCCGCTGCGGCCACTCACGACACTGGCTGAGAGTGCAGCACCCGCCGAGGAGCGGCGCGAGCGCGTCCTCAGTGGCGTGCAGCCGACGGGCACGCTGCACTTGGGCAACTACTTGGGCGCGATCCGGCAATGGGTGCAGTTCCAGGACGACTACGACAGCTTTTTCTGTGTCGTCGATTTGCACGCGATCACGGCGCCGCACAATCCGAAATTACTGCAGCAGGAAACGCTGGACGCCGCGGCTTTGTATATTGCGGCGGGTATTGATCCGGAGAAGTCGCCGATCTTCGTCCAGTCCCACGTGACGGCGCACGCGGAATTATGTTGGTTATTGAATTGCATGACGCCGATCAATTGGCTCGAGCGGATGATCCAGTACAAGGAAAAAAAACAGAAGCAGGGCGAGAACGTGGGTGTGGGGTTGTTCGATTATCCCGTATTGATGGCCGCCGACATTTTATTATATCAAGCTGGTTTAGTTCCTGTGGGAGAAGATCAGCGGCAGCACCTAGAACTCACGAGAGACATAGCCAGGCGGTTCCACGACTTGTACTGCAAAAGAAAAAAGCGTGTTTTCAGGGAGCCGAAGGCGCTGATCGTGAAGGAGGGTGCTCGCGTGATGTCTCTCACGGACGGTCGCGCGAAGATGAGCAAATCCGCGGAGCTCGACAACTCGCGCATCAACTTAAATGATGACCCCGCTACAATTGCTCGTAAAATAAAAAAGTGCAAGTCCGACGAGTTCACGGGACTCGAGTGGGACAACCCCGAGCGGCCGGAAGCCACGAACCTGCTGAATATTTACCAAGCGGTGACCGGCATGGAGCGCGACGCTATCTTAGCCGAAGTGGGTGATTTGTCCTGGGGCGGCTTCAAGCCGCGCCTGGCTGATGCTGTTGTGGCGCACTTGGAGCCGATCCAGCTCAAGTACGCCGAAGTGTCTGCGGACAAGGCGTACCTGAGTGGCGTGCTGAAGAGCGGTGCCGAGCGGGCGGACGAGACCGCTACTCGAACCTTAGACGCGGCCAAGGCGGCGATGGGGTTCGCGCCGCGGTTCTAATCTTAAATACGAGAGGTTAACTAGGGGGACAGGGTTCTCGCCCGCGTAGGGCGACCGCGTGGGATGTCGCGGGATCGGGGGGCTTGGCCTAGGCCGTCGTGGCGAGGAGCGGCTCCGACTCGGCGGCGCGCGTGGCCTTTCGGCCGACGATGAACCCAGCGATCAGGAGCAATGCGCCGACGAGGAGGAGCGTCGAGAACGCCGAGGCGCCGCGGGCGTCCGCCGCGGTGACGTCGAGGCGGGTCCCCCCTGTTCTGCACTCGGACCATTCGTAGTCAATCCAAACGCAAGTCTTGGCTGCGGTCCAACGGCAGCAGCTCTGGGCCCTGCGACGTGCTCCGGCGTGATTCCGTGAATAGTTACGTGACCAGAGAGCGTCGACTGCGCGACCGCCGAGTGCGAGACGCCCTGCGGAATCCAGAGCGCGTCGCCCGGCTTGAGCGTGACGTCGTCGTCGCGGCCGTCGATGGACCACGTCTTTTCGCCGAGCAGCTGCAGGACGAGAACGTCTCCGATGGTCGACTGGGAATGCCTGGTCACACTTCCTGAGACGAGATTTGCCGCGCCGTCCTGAGCGTAGGACAGGATAGGTCACGACAAACTCCTGACGAGGTTGATATGTCACGTATTGGCGTGTGAGCGCCGCGCGGCGGTCCACAAAGAGCATGCAAAGCAAGGTCCTCGGCTCGTCCTCCGGCGGCACTAGGTCCCACGACTCGTCTCCACAAACGTACTAGCCCTCCAAACTCCGGGCAACGAAAGGAGCGCCGCAGGCGTCGGACACCGGCGCGTGCCCAAGCGGCTACGCTCCACCGCGCACGCACATGAAAACAACACAAGCTTAGATCGGCACGGGGAGCCTATCGGCGAGCCCATCGGCGAGCCCCGTGACCGCCGCGACCACACCCTCCACATCAAACGCGTCGCCCGACGCCGCCATCCCGGCGAGCGCAACGACAATCGGCAGCCCGATCACGAATGAAACCACCAGCGGCGGCGGCCGCCAGGGCAGCGGCTTGGAGAGGACCGCCAGCGTCCCTCGGCGTTCGCCCGTGCTCTCGAAGCCCAAACCTTCGAAGAAGTTTCTGCCCCGGCCATTTTGCGGCTCGACCTCGACCAGCAACTCGTCATTGCCACCGGAGCTCGCCAACGCCCCCGCGGCGTCGACGAGCTGCGCGCCGACGCCCCGCCCGCGCTCGTCGACCGCCACCGCGACCGTCTCCAGGACATCGTCGTTCACGAGCGCGAAACCCACTAATTGCTTGTTTTTCTGGGCGACGATGACGCTTCCGTCGCACTTCTTGCGCTTCGCGATGAGTTCATCAGTAGCCGCTTGCAGCGCCGACGCCTCGGCCACGTTTAACGTAGACACGCCGCTGCCCCGGCCCCTTTGCCCGACCGAGAAGGCGCGCACGAGGGGGCCCACCTCGGCGCTCCGTCGCAAGATCTCGCCGTCGGACATGACGCGCGTGCGGACCCTCGTCTGGGTGAGGGCCGCGTCACGCGTGCGGACGCCCGACGGCGTGAGTGCAGCTGCAGTTGTGCATGCGAGTAATGTGATGATGCGATGCATGATGGGCCGCGTCGTTGGCGTGGAGGGTGCACGCTAATCACCAGGCTGCACGCTGAGGTGGGCTGCAACAATCAGCCTGGGGTGCCAGACAATGCAAGTGTTGCTGTCTATGCGCACTCGTTATAGTGTATGAGTGCTTACAACTCCTGGAATCAACGAATAGCTCCCAAACCAGCCTATGCAGTGGTTCTGACTCGTTGCTACCACAACACGAGCTTAGCTAGCGGCATGTAAAGACACTAGAAAGCAGCAATTGCGAGAAAAGAACGCGCAGGCCGCCTCGACGACGTCTCGTGCGGGGAAAAGCAGATAGCTAGGGAACACTAGCATGAGCCTGGGGCTGGGCCAACCGACACGGCGCTGCGCAAAGCGCTGCAGCGGCGCGCGAAAGACAGTCGTTCCAGCACCCGCGCGCACGCACGGCAGCGCACAAAAAGGCAGCCGCGAACCGCTGCCCCATCGACCGCTGCGCTCACATCCACACAAGGGAGCAACGATGCCGGCCACCGGCGACGCCGTCAACGTGAAAGTAGCCCTAAGATGTAGACCGTTATCAAAGAAAGAACTGAGCGAAGGTGACCGGTCGATCTTCACGAAGGACGGCAATGTTGCCAGACTCCAAGATCCCGACGGCCGCCAGAACGGCGGCAATCCCATTGAATTCGGTTTTGATCACGTCTATGATGCGGACTCTACCCAGTTACAAGTCTATGAGGACGTCGGTAAACCGGTCGTCGATGCGGCCTTCGCTGGGTTTAACACGACGGTCTTCGCATATGGCCAGACTGGTAGTGGCAAGTCCTGGTCCATGACTGGTGCGTCTGGCGATAACAGAGGATTGATCCCGCGCATCAACGCGGAGATCTTCGAGAGGATCGAAAATTCGTCGGAGGAAAAACTATACTTAGTACAGTGTTCGTACTTTGAGATCTATAACGAGATCGTGTATGACTTATTGGACCCGCGGCCGCGCAAGGATAAAGAAAGATCGGGCGGCCTGCAGATCAAGGAGCACCCGGTATTGGGCATCCACGTGCAGGGCCTGCAGCAGATCGTGGCCAACGACGCGGCCAAAGTCCAAGAACTCATGGACCTCGGTCAGAAGAATAGGAGTGTTGGTAGCACGGACATGAACGCCGAATCCTCGAGGTCGCACTCTGTTTGTTTAGTTACTGTACATCAAAAAGATACGGAAAATGAATCGAAGTCGTGTTACGCGAAATTGAATCTCGTGGATTTGGCCGGCTCCGAGAGGGCGGACCGGACCGGCGCGTCCGGCAAGCGCCTCAAGGAGGGCGCGAACATCAACAAGTCGCTGACGACGCTTGGTTCAGTTATTAATGCGTTGGTGGAACAAGCCCGGGGCAAGAAGGGCGTCTTCATTCAATATCGCAACAGTAAATTAACGCGAGTTTTACAAGAGTCGCTGGGCGGTAATGCGTTGTGCACCATGCTGGCTACGCTCAGTCCCGCCTTGTTGAATGGCAAGGAAACGCTGTCGACATTGAGATACGCCGCGCGCGCGAAGACGATCAAGAAGACGGTCACCAAGAACGAGGAGTCCGGCCAGATCGATAAATTAAATGAGGAGGTCGCCCGCCTCAAGAAGATGCTCGCCGAGAAAGCTGCGCCATCAGGTGTCGTCCAAGACGATGAGGCTTTGTCCAAAGCCCAAACTCAGATCCAGGACCAAATACGAGAGATGGAAATGTTGACAAAACAAACCTGGGCCGAGAAGCAGGAGCAGTCCAAGAAACACGAAAGCGAGATGCAGCGGTTACGGAAGGCTACTCGAGATGCGGCCAAGAGGGCCGAATCGGAGCGGAGGAAGCGCTTTCAGTTGTTGAGGGAGAAGGGCGACGTCGAGTTGAGTGTGCGGGAGCTCAATCTACCTTCTTCTTGGGCCGACCAGGCTCGACGGTTGGACGGGCTGAAGGCTCGGGTCGGTGATAGGAGAGCGCACTTGAACGTGTTGCGGGACGCTTTATTAGCTGATTTAGGGTCTTCTTATGACGACGAGGACCCCGTCGAGCGAGCGCGGTCGGCCAAGGCCGCCGCTGATTCTGCGCAGGGCCGGCTGTGCGGCGCGGCGTCCTTTTTTTTGCGGGGCGTCGCGGCGATGGCGTAAGTGATCCACACGCCGCGCGCCGGCGACGAGGGGGAAGGGCCAAACAAAACGCGCGAACACCACGCAGGCAACAACTCAGCGGCGAGCTCGACAAGATGCGCGAGGGGGAAACGTCGCTACTCAAGGGCGCCGACGCGTTGATAGCGGACGTCGAGGCATCGTTAAGTGATTTCGTGACGCAGCAGGACCGGACGAAGAAAGCAAGGGTCGAACTTGTCTTAGATCAGTGCAAGGCGCGGCGCGGCGCTCTGAGAGCATCGCTCGCTTCCGAACGAGCGGCTCTGGTGTCTTCTGATGACGGCGGGTCGGACCTGGTGAAGGCGGCGCAACAATTGGTCCAGGAGGCCGAGCGCGCGTCGGAAAATGCTGACGATGCTGAAGCGTTGCGAGCCGCAAGCGATGCGTTGCAGGAGGCCTCTTCACGAGCATCGGCGTCCGCCCATAATGTACGACATGCATTGGAAGCCGTCGCGTCCAGGGCCGAGTCCGACGCGCCCGCAAGGCCGCCCGCGAGACCCGTCGCCGTCTCGTCCGGAGACGTCAAGACTGCTTGTTTAGGACGGGGCGACGGTTGGATGAACACACCTTCTGAGTATGCTGAGTTCGATGTGGGAGACGCCCACGTTTCCAGCGTGAAAATAGCGCCCGGCACCGTCACTCCTCAAATCGACGGCGCCGACGCCAAAATCACGATCGCACGCCTCTCCTCTGCATTAGACTGGAAGACCCTGCGATTAACGCCAGAGAAGGCCCTGAAATTACTCCAGAGGCCGCCGGTGCGCTTCGTCGCCGATGCTTTGCAAGCCATCTCCACGAAAGCCGGGTGGACCGATGCACCTCAACCATTAGATCCGAAGGCTCCTAATGATGTGAAACAAAGCCACTTTGACGCGTGGCTCAAAATTATCGATTGTCCGTCGTGTTCGAGCGACAACATATTAGCTGGCAGTGGTGTGGACGGGACCAATGCTTTACTGCAATTAGCGGCGGCGAAAGCCGTACCGACGTCCAACGTGGCGTCGACGCCTCATACATTGAAAGTGGAGGCGCTTCGTCAGAATACTTGGGAGGCCACGGAGGTGCGAGTTACTGATGGTCGCGCTCCTGTTAATCAGAAAGCGGAAAGATGGCGCGTCTCCATTGTAAAATGGGAGACTGGTAATAGTGGAGCGTGCAAATTAGGGTTAGAAACAGGAACGAGCGGCCCTTCATTATCGGAATCCGCCATGAACGCGGGAGAAGCCGCGTCCGCCCTAGACGCGGACGCCGACAAGCTCGCGCGATGCATGCGAGCGACGGCCGAGGTCGTGGCAAGGGCGGCGCAAAGTGCAGCTCGCAAAGCGACGCGGGGCGAGGCCCAGCGGCGCGCCAGCGAGTCCCAGCGACTCGCGGATTTGGAGGCCGAGGTGTCCAGACTGAGGGCCGCCGAGAAGAAGCATTTGTCAATACAAAGCGAGGCCGTCGAGCGGGAGAAACTGTTAAGGGAGGAGGCCTCGAAGGCGACGGAGAAATTACGAGATAGCGAAGGCAGACAGCGCGAGCTGGAAACGCAAGCTAAGTTAGCTCAAACGAAGTCCGACGATCTAACGCGCAAGCTCGAGGGCGCGTCCACGGAGCTAGCCACGGTCCAGCAGAAGGTTGATCAAGTGACTTCGGAATTGAATGACGCGAAGAAGGCTTTATCTTCCACAGAAGCATCTCTGAGAGAGGTCCGCGAGAAGCTCCAGGAGGCCCAGGGCAAGGTGACCCAGGCCCAGGCGCACGAAATTGAACTACAAACGAAGACACGGGCGGCCGAAGATTCATTAAGGGAGGCGGAGGCTCAGGTAAGGGACCGGGACGCGCGTTTGGAGTCGCTGCGGACAAACGACGGGCAGCAGTCCGGCGAGATCGCCGAGCTGACGGCTGCCCTCGAGAGTGCAAGGGAGGCTCAGGAGAAGATGCGCGAGGCCGACGCTGCACGATTGAAGGAGGCCGACACGGTCGCGGACGACCTCCGGACACAACTCGACGCGGCGCGGAGCGAGGTCGTGGCGGCCCAAGAATCACTGAGAGTGGCGAAGACGGAAAGTGACGACAAGGAGAAAGGGTTGTGGGAGGCTCGTACAAAAGCTTTACAGGACGTGCAGCGCCTGTCGACGGAGCTGGACGACGCGCGGACGGAGCTCCAGAGCGCCAAGGAGGCGTTGATCGCCGCGGAGTCGGAGAGAGACGCCTTCAAGTCCTCCCAGAAGCAGGCCGAGCTCGAGCTCCTCAAATTGCAAGGCGCGTACGACGCCGCGCAGATGGCTTCAGATGAGGCCTCGAAGGAGGTTGAGGAATCGAGACGCCAGAGTGATGAAGTGCAGAACGAGTTAAGGCGTCTTAAAGTAGACGCGGCCGCGGCCGAAGATTTGGTCAAGGAGGCGGAGGGCCGCGCCGCTCAAGTTGATTCGGAACTGGCCGCCGCGCGCGATTCAGAAAGACAATTACGATCGGAGCTCGAGGCCGTGCGCTCTCGATTAGAGGAGGGCGACGATGAACTCGCGAAACGCGACGACCAGTGCGTGCAGCTCGCCCAGGAATTAGATGATGCGCGCGCCGAGGGCGAGGCCGCGGCCGACGTCGCCGAGCAAACTAGATTAGCGCTGGCCGTGGCCGAGGAGGAGCGCGACGCCGCGCGTGGTGCCGAGGAGCGCTTGACTTATGAACTTGAGAGAGTTGTGGAAGAACGAGACGACGGCATGGACGGCTACGTCCGGCTGACGGAGCAGCTGAACGATGCGAGGGATGAGTTAACAGATGCGCAAGAACAAGTCGAGGCGTATAAAGAGAGGGAAGCAAACAACATGCGCGGGGTTTTGACGGAAAGGCAGGACGTCGAGGCGCGCGTCGCGGAGGTGCGGCGGGAGATGAGTGAAGAACACGCGCATGTGATGAGTGGCCTCGAGAAACTCAAAAGAAGGTTGGAGCGGCACCTGAAGAAGATCGACGAGTCGCCCCTGAAGCGGCCTCCCAATATAGTGGATGCCGTCGCTGCTTTACTAGATTGCGCGCTCGACAAGTACGACGAGCTGCTCGAGCAGCGGCCGCACACGCCGGACGTCGAGTTCGACGATGGGGCCATGGACGCCTTCGACGCGGCGCTGAAGCGGGCCGCGGAGCCGCACCGGCCTTCTCCTGCCGATACGTCGACGCAACCACTGGAGAACGATGACTCGGACGACGATGGGTACGGGGATGACGATTTTGAGGACTAAGTAGAACTAATGTTTACGCGATGCCGCGGCTTTTGAGGAACGCCTCCTGCGACGGCGGCCGGCCGAGGAACGTGGTGAGGTGGTCGAGGATCTTTCCGACGCCGCCCGGCGCAAGGACGAGGTCCCGGTAGCGCCGGCCCGCCTTCGCGTCGAAGGGGTCCTTCTCGAAACACTGGCTAAACATATCCGCCGAGAGCACTTCCGCCCACAGATAGCCATAATACGCGGCACCTGTGTCGAAATCGGCGCGTCGATGGCATGGAGTCGACGCGAACGCGCCGTAAAATTTTGATTTCCACACAGCGCGGCGCTGTATTGATTCATGAGGTGACCGAACGAGCGTAGCATGTTCGCGCCCGGCGGGTTCTCGATGAGCGAGATCTCCGGCCGCAACCGATCGACGAGCGCCTGCAGACCTTCCGCCGTCGTCGGCGGATCGGTGCCGTGGATCTCCAAATCCAAAGTAGACAGATAGATCTGCCGCGCCATGTTCAACCCGACGTTGACATTTTTAGCGTCGAGCATTTTATCCAGCAAATCGCGCGGCAGCGTCGCCCCGGTCTCGTGGTGCTTCGACAGGCGCTTCAACCCTTCGACGGTCCAGCACCAGTTCTCGAGCATCTGCGACGGCGCCTCGACGAAGTCGCGCGGGCATTTCGCCAGCGTCGTCGAGTTGCCATCACCGGAAGCACATAAACCGTGCATAATATGTCCGAACTCGTGGAAGAACGTGACGCAGTTCGAGTGCCGTAACAACGCCGGCTTGCCGTCGGCCGAGGGAGCTGGTAAGTTGCAAAGCATGCAGTCCACCGGCACCTGGTCGCCCCATCTTTTTAGGAGGTGGAAGATGGCCGCGTGGCCGTACTTGCCGTCGCGGGGATGTAAGTCGAGGTAGAAGAACCCCTGCTTCTGCTTCGTCGCCACATCAATGACGCGGAAGAGGCGCACCGCGGGGTGCCACGTGTCGAACCTGCGACGGCGTGACGGCGTGATCCCCTCCACGCCATCGACGCGACGATCGGAAGACGCTTCGCGACGCCGCGTCCACACTTCTCGATCTCGATGAACTCTAAGCCTAGCAGCTCCTGGTAGATCTCGAGCGTCGTCGCCACCACATGATCGAGAGGAAAGTAGGCGCGTACCGCCTCGTGATCTACACCATACTGTTCCTTCAATAATTTAGCGGAGTAGAAGCTGACGTCGGAGGCCTCGAGGGCCCCACCCTTCAGAGATTTCAAGCGTTCGAGGTCCCGCGCCGCGCCCTCCTTGACCTTGGCCAGCAGCGGGTCCATGAAGGCCGTGACGGCCTCGGGCGAGCCGCTCATCCTCGTCTCGGTACTGAGATGCGCCCAGCTCTTGTAGCCCAGCAGGTCGGCGATTTGCTTCCGGATCGCGACGCCTTCCGCCACGTAGTCCAAATTCGCGCCGTACGCCTCGCATTCCCGCGCCCGCGAGACGCGCCGCCGCGTCGCAGCGACGGAGCACTGCTGCAGCACAGGGATCAAATCGGGGTATTTGAGCGTAACGACGACTTTCCCGTCCCTCGTCCGCTCCGCGATCCAGGCATCAGAACACCCTTCGAGTTCATTCTTGTCGAACAGGAGCTCGGTTTTGTCCTCGGCGAGGTTCTTCTTGAAGAGGCCGCAGACCTTGGCGTCGGCGTCGCGCAGTTCCTGCAACTTCTTCTGGTCGGCCGGCGACAAGTTGAGGCCGCTGCGCTCGAAGCCAGCTTTCAATGCTTGCACGAAGTGCGCGTCGCGACCGGAGACGGTGTTCTTCGCCGCCAGCGCGCAGACGCGGCCGTAGATGCGCGGGTCCGTTCGGCCCTTCGCCTTGAGCGCCGCGAATCGCGCGCCGGCCTTGTCCGCGGCCTCTCTCACGGCAGAATCCGTCGAGCAGTGCTGGAGGAACTTTGCTTCGACGACGGCCTTGTTCGTCTTGTAGTGCGGCGCGCCCATGAGCGGTCTTAACACCGTCTCCACGGACGCGTCCGCGTCCGAGACGGCGGCGACGCGGTCCATCGTCGACGTGAAGTCTATTTCCACTCCTTGGGCGAGCCCTTCGATCTCCGCCGCCGTGCGCGGCCAGACGAAGGGCGGCAGGTAGTCACTTAGCGGCGGCGGCGGCGGCAGCACGCACTGCTGGCAGGCGCCTTTTGGCGCCATGTTCGGCGGTAGGAATTGCCAGCTCGAGGCCTGGCGTGCTCTCAATTCGCAGCAAGGGCATGCTTCATCGGTCTTTTGGCGCTTGGACATGGCGGATAAGGATCTTGAAGGTCCTTTTCTGCAACAATCAGCTATGGCGGTGCACCAATTGGAGCACAAGGCGACTCGTAAGCTAAAACAAGAAACCACAGCTAGCGGGCTGTAAGATACTAGCAAGCGCTACGTTTCACGCGAGAACTATAGTTGCGGCGGCGACTGGTCGCATACCTCGTCGGCGCCGCCCAGCCACCGCCATCGGGGATTGGAACCCGAACTCTAACGCGGGGAGCACAGGCCATTTACGCGGGGAGCAAGCGGCGCACAAAGCCCCATTGCACGCGAGGCACTCGGAACCCATCATCTAGACGCCCGGCAACCAGCAGCCCAGAAGACGCTGCAGCGGACGCACCGGGGGCAGCCCTGCAGCAACTACAGCCATGGGCGCCGACCCCGCTAGAAAGAAGCACCCCTTCCTCAAGGCCCGCTTCCAGATCGGCTCCTGCAAGGGCCCTATTAATTATGCTGCGTCTGAACCCACCTTCCACCCCGATGATATACCAGCCTCGAAGAAAGCAAGCAAGGCCGCCTCGTTAAAGTGGGCTAGAGGTGGTACCTTTCCTGGCGAGAAATCATTATGGAACGCGTCTTCCGCCGGTCATTTGTATTCCAAGAAATTTGGGCTGCGGACTCGGATCAACGCTGATCATGATAGGGCGAGATACGCCTACAATTTCCGAGCCGAAGAACTGCCCCCAAAGAACTTCGAACCTCTACCGAAAACCCACAAGTTCAAGATCGACGTCATGCCCGAATCGAGAAAACAAACGATAAGGCAAGCGGCCATCGACGATCCGTCCTACAACTTCAAGACTTGTAACCTCGAGATGCCGGTGTCTACCAAGTTACGAGGCAAAGCTAGGTGGAACATCGAGCAGTTCTGTTCCGGATTGGCCGAGCATGAAAAAATAAGAGAGGATAGGCAGAACCTGTTGCTTACGAGGGCTCGCGCGAACACCGCAAAAGTCTCGCAGCGCTTAGATAACTACACAAAGATCCACAAGCTGCCTCTGCGTCGATTACCGCCTACGTATAAACGGCGGTTTGACGACTGGACGCCCGAGATGGCGGCCGCGCGCGAGGCCGCGCTCGAGCCCCTGCCCTCGACGAAGAACCGCTGCGCGACCAGCAAAAAGCCGTCGCGGCGGCGGAGCTTCGGCCACTCGGGCGTCTTCGAGTACAACGGCCAGGAGGGCGCCTGGATGTGGAGCGACACCGGTAGTTTCGTGCAGAACGACCCGTACGGCGACCGGAACAAGGTCTTCGATACGAATCGCGGCAACTACGCGGCGCCGACGTCGAGCCTCTAGCTAACTGGTTTTTTAGGCATAGATATGTGCACGCGAATGTACGGAGAGGGCGCGTCGTTCAGCACGGACATGTGCGGAGCGAGCGCGTGAGCCAGCCTTGAGAGCGAATTGAGCGAAGGGTGGAGCGACGGGAGGCGTCGTGCGCGCCCGAGCGACGGCGCGCGCGACGCAAAGCGGTGGAGGAGCTTGCTGCAGTATGTACATCAGCTGGTCCAATTGCACGGGCTTCTTCTAGCCGGCCAAACGCACCGGCGGGCTCCAGGCCGCGCCGTCGCGCACGTAGAGGAAGCGGTCCACAATAAAGTCCTCGCGCAGCGACTGGTAGAACTCGAGGGTCGAGGCCGTGATGCGGTACGCCGTGAACGTGGCGGGCGGCGTCTGCGGATCTAAGGAAGACGCCTCGACATCGGCGAGGAGCTCCTGATGTTTTGCCTCGGACACGTCGTTCCCCTGACCGATGGGGTGGAGGAGCTCCAGCGAGACCCTGGCCGGCCGGGGCAGCGTCCGGAACATCTCCTCTGTATTGTCATTGTCGACGGCACACGTGCCTCTCAACCGAACCTGCCGCGTGCCCCACCGGAACACGGCCTCGCAGCGCGGCTCGTCCCGTAAACTCCGGCCCTTGAGAGAGTTAGGGTTGGTACCAAACGTGATCGACCCGTCCTCGCAGACGTCGCGGCAGACCACGGTCCGCGCCGTCGGGCCCTCTTCAGCAGAAGACGTCGCCAGCACAAAACCGCGCTCGATGATGTGGCCATCCTGCAGGGCCGCGGCCAGCCACTCGTCGAGTAACAGCATGGGGTTCGCCGGCAGCTCGGCCTCCACCAAACCACCGGCCCGCTGCGTCCAGTTGCGGCGGTGCGTCCGCACCGAGAAGAGGCTCGACGTCCGCGAGAGCCAGCGCTGCATGGTCCCTGTAACTGTGCGTTGGTGCCTTCCGCTGGTCCGGGCAGCCTCGAGGTGCGAGTCGTGGCTCCCACTTCCCCCACGACACACCGGAATCGGCTCTTCACCCTACAGCCTGATTTGCGAGATGGAGTCTAGTATGTTACTCTACGCTAGCCAGGGCGAGTTTGCTAGAGCTCATACGGAGCCAAAACAGCACCAAAATAGCGGTGCCTGCCCTCGTTGCCATTGATTCGGTTCGTCATTACCCGGCAGCAGCGTCCGAAGTTGCCCAGACTCTGGCAGAGGGTGCTGACCTAAGCACAGCTCCTGACAGCACAGCGATCACGCCGTCGCTGCGGCGCATTCTCTAAAATTGCTGACCAGCACAGTCTCCTGACGTGCAGCACCGCGATCAGGCTTCGCTGCGCGCAATTGCTCGAAATAACCAGCTCGAAGCGATGCTCCCGCCAGCCCAGGTCCTCGCCCACCCGAGCGTCTACCTCTGCGGCGGCGGCTGGCTCTTCTTCGTCGCCGAGAACGCGGTCCTGTCCGAGAACCGGCAGGTCTTCATCGACCGCCTGGGCGACCGCGGCTACAAGTCCTGCTACGGCCTGCTGTCGACCTGCTCCCTGGCGTCGGTGGCGTACGGCCTGTGGCGCCACGGGCCGGGGCCGCGGGTGCGGACCGTCGGCCCGCCGTCTTTAGCATTAGGATCGGCGCTTACTTGTGTAGGACTGGTCGGCGCGTTCAACCTGGCCCCGGCGCTCGCGAACCCCATGTCCGACGACTTCACGGGCTGCCCGCTGGACTTGAAGGCGGCGCGCGCGGAAAAGCCGACGGACGTCGTGGGACTGGAGCGCGTCACGCGGCACCCGCAGTTCTGGAGTTTGGGCTTTCTGGGCTTGGGCTGCGCGGCGATGACGCCCTTCGCCGGCACGGCGGCGGCGGCCCTCGGCTTCCCGCTCGTGGCGCTCGTCAACGGCACGCACCTCGACTCGCGGCACCGGCGCGGCATGGGCGGGTCGCTCTCCGTGGAGCGCGAGGCGAAGACCTCGGGCGTGCCCTTCGTCGCGCTGCTGCGGGGGCGGCAGGCCTGGGCGCCGCTCCTCGACGAGCTCAAGCCCGTGAACTCGGTGCTGGCCCTGGGCGCGTCGGCGGCGGTCTTTGTGGCGTTCGTCGCGACGTGATGCCGATGCGCTCGTCGTCGTGTGTTCGTAAGTTTATCGGTTGTGACTTCCTGTTTCGGCCGTTGGCGGTTGTGATCTTTCTGTGTCGCCACGGCGCAGGTCGCGTAAACGTCGAGAAGCTGCGATTGCTAGTGTCTTACAGGCCTCTAGCCACGCCGGGATTAGTGGCGGCGAGAGAGTCCTAAACAGCTCTGCAATCATGGCGGTCACACAGCTATGGGGCTGTGAAATCCACAGTGGTCCGCGCCGCAGCGTCCTGCATCAGTACGATCCGTTTCATGGCTCTTGACGCGCTGCGACGCCGCCTCGCTGACACTTTCTCCCGCTGCACCTAATGGCAAGGAGGCGCGCGTCGGGCGCGCAAGAGCCGGCGAGCGTGCGCGCCGCATGCGCGCCGCTGCGGCGCCGCCGCCCGCACTGCCGCTTTACGCATGAAACCCTCGCGCGCGCCGTCGACCCGCCGCCGCGCCCGTGGGCAACACACAAGCCCTGACGCCGCCGCCGCGACCGCAGGCGAGACCCACACCTACGAGGCGGACCAGGACGGCGACCTCAACCTCCAGCTCACGATGGTCTCCTTCGCGGACGCCAAGGCCAAGAAGGGCGAGACCTATGTGGTGTACGCGGCGGCCGACGACGGTGCCGCGCCCCGCGTCCAAACTCCGTGGCGCAATGGATAGCGTATCAGACTTCGAATCTGGGGGTTGCGGGTTCGAGTCCCGTCGGAGTTGTGGGTTGACGGTACAACGCACAGGCCCGAAGTTCGCGCTCTGCGTCTTGCGACCGGGCGTCACGGACCACGCGCAGATCGACTTGTTGATCGGCACGGGCAACGAGACCGTCAAATTCAGTGTTACCGGAGGCAGCGCGAAGGTGCACATCACGGGCTACGAGGTCCTCGAGGAGACGTACGACGGGTTCGGCGACGACGACGATTCGGATGATGACGAGGACGACGACGAGTTCGGGGAGGTTCCGGGCGGCGACGACGATGACGATTCGGACGACGATGATGATGACGAGGACATGGGCGGTGGCCAGCCGTCGTTCTTCAACTTCGGCGGCGCGGCCGACGACGACGACAGCGACGACGACTCGAGCGAGGACGAGGCGCCGCCGCCGCCGCCGCCGCCGCCGAAGTCGAGCGAGAAGAAGCGGAAGGGGTCCCAGGACTCGGGCTCGGGCAAGAAGAAGAAGAAGGGCAAGAAGGGCAAGAAGTAGAGCTCCTTCCTTTACGCGCCGGCGCCTCCCACATCTGTGTGGTGGGTTTGGTACCAAGGTCTAAGGCCGGCGTAGATTTATCCGTTTACTAGTCCCCCCGGTATCCTCGGGCTCCTTGCGCGTCGATAGCGTCGATACTACGATAGAGATCTCGTAAAACCCGATTTGGCACTCGAGTCGAGCCCTGCTCGGACTCTCGCGCAACGCGCTAATTTGTTGCTCACGGGGCGATTCAACCCAAATTCATAGCGGTCTAATGCCATCTAGGAAAGCGGGCGGCCTCAAGTTCAAGCAAGACCCACCGGTGGCAGTAGTAACAGGGACGGTACCAAGCCGCTTAACTACACTCTCCAGCAGGGGATCTAGGGGAGGGCGAGCTCAGCAGCCGTCGCCCTCGCTTAACGTAGACGTAGCGGGCGTATTTTTTGTCGCCCTCGTCGTCGTTTTCGTGGCGTGGCCCATGGCGCAATTCGCTCTTGAATTTTTTTCGCGCGACGCGTGATGCCGCGGGCGAGATGCTGCCTGCTCCTCGTGGCGACGCTGGCCGCCGCGAGCTTCCCCGAGCTCACGCGCGACGGCACCATAAAACAACACACGGACGCGACGCCGCGCTACGACGCCGACAAGTGCTTCAAGCGAGCGGGCGTCTCGTCTTTCATCTCGAGTAATCGGAGATACTGGATCCATCCCAAGCGCCGCCCGGACACGAGCTACTCCTGGACGCCGACGGGAGGAACGAGGATCGAGGTGCCGACGGCCGCCGCGGCGCGGCGCGCTCTGCAAAACCATACCATTGTTGTGATTGGGGACTCGCTCAGTATTCAGTCGTACGTGTCGCTCGCGGCGCTGCTCGTCTGCGGTGACGGAGACGCCGCGCGCAAGGGCGGGGGCGCGTCGATCAGGCTGCCCGAGTATAGCATCGAGCTGAGGCACGTCGACGCACGCTTCGGCGTCGCCAGCAGCCAGACCAAGGCGACGGGCGGCAGCGCATGGTTCGTCGACAAGGGCAAGAAAAAACATATGAGGAGCCGGGGCGTGAAGAGCGTCGTGAGGCCCTGGGGCGAACCGGGCAAGCCGCCGCAGGCTATCGAGGGCGTGGTCGAGGCGCTCCGCGATTTCAAAGGGCGCGAAGATGTAACGTACGTCGTGATTTACGGCCACTGGTTCAGCTCTCGGCGCTCGGACGTTTCGTTTTACTCCAAAGCCGGCAAGCCCATCGCACCTGGTCCCAAGCTCTACGAGCAGACGACGCGCGTGCTGTCGCGGGAGCTCGCCAACGGGATGACTGGTACCAAACAACGCGCGGTGTTCCTTGGCTTCCCGCCGATCAAAAACGCGAAGACCAGCGACGTCTGCTCCCACGACTCGAAGTGGAGCCGGGCCGTGCAGACGGCCTTAGCTGGGTTCGACGCGGAACGGCATGGCGTCTTTTTCCTCGACCTCGAGTGTCCGCTCGCGCGCCTGCCGCACTCGTCTTATGCTTACCGCAGCCCGGGCCACCGACATCTGCCAGGCGCGCCCGACCTCGCGAACGCGATACTGATGCGGTTCCTCGCACACGTAGATAGATGAATACGCAAACCCTGCGTCGACTCCGCGGCTAAGTGGCATAGCTCTAAGTCAAAACACAAACACAAACTTACGCACCACGCCGCAGCGCCTGCCGCGCGCACGCGCTCACCGCGGCCTCCTGCGCGCGCGCCAACACACCCACCAGCTGCTCCCGATCGCGCTTGGCCCGCTCCGTCTTGGGCCCGGCCCCGCCGGGCGGCGACGGCGGCGCGCGCACGCGCTTCGCGACGCGCGCCGCGTCGTCGATGCCCGAGAGCACGCTGAGCCGCTCCAGCGTTTCCGCGTCGCCGGCTTGCAGTTTACCGAAGCGCACGTGCTCGCAGATTACTGAAGGGGGGGGCGGCAGCGCCTCGAGTTGCGTTGATAAGATACCAGCACCCAGTGATAAAATTTGCACCTCCGCGGCGCAACCACCGACGCTCTTCGCGAAGTTCCGCTTGTCGCAGACGCTTCGCACGATTTGTGACGCCTCGCGCGTGAGTAGGACAATGCGCAGTTGGGCGCCCTGGACGCCTCGCAACGCATCCGCCATATAAGTAAGATCGGGCATTTGCAACGCTTTGTGGTCCGGCGTCGGCGTGCCCCACCAGTTTGGATACGAACCCATGCCCTCGCCCTCGCCCCAGGGGAGTTGTTGGCCAGGGGCTGATGCCTTGAGGAGGCGCATGGCCTCGTCGTTGCGGCCTCCTAGGGTATTCAGGGCGTAGACAGTTCCGCCAGTGTTGGTCTCGGCCCGCGCGGCCTCCGTCATTAACTTGGAGGCGGGCAGGTCCAGGGCCATCTTCGCGTTGAAAACGGCAGCTGCCCTTTGCCAGGCCAGCGGTCCTAGTAGTGAAGGCCGCGCCTTACTACCGCACTGTTCCCAAAAGGCCTTCCACCAGTGGTGCCCCGTGCCCTCCAGACCGGCGACAAACACGAAAGGTATATGACCGTTGTGCTTCTGCAAGATGTACGGATCTTCATGGTGCTCCTGGTGCGCCTCGGCGTGGAGGTCGGCCTCTCGCTGAATCGCGGCCAGGCGCGCCGCGACGGCCTCCTCAATTCTAGAGGTGGTGGGGTTCGCCTGCGCCTTCATGGCGTCCTGGGCGGCGAGTGTCGTCGCTTTGTACGACGCGAGCGTTTTTTCCTGCATTGACGTCTTCTCGGCGAGCGCCTGGTGCAGCTTTTCCAAGCGCGCTATTGTGTCGTCCTCATGTGCAGTTGGTTGTAGGGTGGGATGCAGGTAAACGTGGGCCGCGCCCAGCAGGAGCAGGAGCCCGGCGGCTACTGCTAATATGGTGCGGCGGGCCATGCCTGGTGCGGCCGTCACCGGTCGCTTTTTCGCGGGCAGCGATCGCAGTGGGGTGTAGCGCGTTGCCTGGGCAGCGTGTATTGCGCTGCGCGGCGGCGCGTGCCCGGGGGCAGCGTCGAGCCGAACACCAGTCTCCAAGTCTTGCCCTGCCTGATTTCGGGGCGGGCCGGCCAGCCTGACGGCTCTCCGGGCGCTCCGGACGGCTCGCGCGCCGGCGCCTCCCGGGTGCGGGCCGGAAGGCAGGTGGTGGAGGCCGGGACGAGGCGTTTCCGGCGGTTTCTGGGGCAGGCTTGCTCGGTTGCACTGAGGCGTCCGGTTCGTGGGGCCAGTCTCCGACCGGACTCCAAGTCCGCCCCGCCTTGACATGCCCATTGATCGAGAGCATGTTGATTTTGCCCAACGTGTACGAACGTGCCGAGTGCGCGGCGGTGAGCATGATACAGGACTCTGAACCTTGCCGCGCCTCATAAGTAATCACCAAACTCACCAAATCCCAGCCGCCTCGCCTGCGGCACGCGAAGAGCGCCAGCAGTAGCCGTTCAAAAGAGCAGCACCCGCTCAGTGCAGCGCAGCGGCCCGCGTGCCCATAAACCATGCTCCGCCTCCTCGTGGTAGCAACCGCCGCCGCGGCGCCCGCGAGCCTCTTCTCGGAGCCCGTCTCCGTCCACTTCCAGGGCGAGCCGGTGCCCCCGGCCCGCGCGCGGCCCGCGAAGGTCCCGCGCGACGATTCATTAAGAGGGAAGCTCGCCCGGACGGCCCTGAAGGCCGTGACCTACGCGTCGCGACGGACGAGCGAGGGTTTACAAAGAGCCTCGAACTACCTCGATGGCACCGCGACGCGCGCGGAGGGCGCCCGGCAATTACTCAAGACGCTGAAGAAGAAGGACACCCTGTCTACAACGCGGCGGAAGCGCTTCTGGCCGTCGCCGCGGCCGACGCCGAGCTACAACGCTACGACGCGGCATAGGAAGCGCGACGTCCTGCGCCAATCGACCCAAAGCCTCGTCTTCCGATGTCTGGGCGTCGCGGCGGAGCTCTGGCGGCGCTTCAATCTGTTGCGGGAGCGGAGCCTGCTGGGCATGCTCGTCTTAGCTTTTGCGCTTGGGAGGGCGACGCTCTCGCCGACAAAGCGGGACCCGTTTCACAAAAAGCGCCGCTGGTCGGCGCTGTTATACCTACTATTGAAGTGGCTCTGCGTCGTGTTTTCGTTAAGAGCCGTGTTGCGGGACCCGTCCCTCAACCGGACGCGCGTCGAAGTTAATGCAGAACCGGCGCTGCCCGGTCTGAGTTCGCACGCCAAGACCGCCGACTTGATAGAGTACAACATGGCGGCCGTCTGGCGCTCTGGATTGGGCGCCTACTTCAGTCGGAGGGCTACTGGTGAATTGCGACGAGCGCTGAAAACGCTCGACGCTTCTTTTGAAGTCAAGGAAGCGGTCGTGGACTTCGGGCTCAGGCCGCCTCGTATCAAGGAGATGCGTCGACTCGTCGAGACGCCTTCCTTTTTAGTAGAAGCTCTGGAACAGCGAAGTGGTACTCAGAAACCGACGCTAGCCTTCGCCGTGGACCTGGAAGCGTGGTCCATCGACACGCAAGCCTTCCTGACTTTAGATCTAGAACTGAGGGGTCGGTTCGCGAAGTTCGGCCTTCCAAGAATAGGCGCTGTGTTCGAGGACGCGCAACTGTCTCCGTCTACTCTATTAGTGGCCGTGGAGCTGTCGGAGGACTATCCCTTTCTCGAGCATCTGGCCGCGGCCTTTGACGGGAGTCTGCCGCGATTAACAAGTACGGCACTCGTCGGCGAGGACGCGGACGCGGCCTCGGTCCCATTTCCCGTGTTTTCTGATTCGATGGACGATGAAGTGAGAAAAGCCCTACCGACGGCGCCCGAGTCCCTGGCCTTTGACTTGGGGCGGTGGCTCGTCGAGTGCTCACCTCCCGAGGCGCCGCTCGTTGTACAAGAGGCGTCCGAGGTGAAGGAGGAATTCGACTGCGACGGGCCTTCGAAGGGCTGGCGTCGTCTGGCACGCTACGCGCGGTGCCGGCTGCCGCGGCCTTCAACGGAGAAGGCCGCGACGACGGCGCCCGCGGCGGACGTTACAGAAAGGCGGAAAAGATTGTTGGACGCGGCCGCTTCATTAGGTGCGGAGCACGACTCGCTCGTCCAGGAGGCGCGGGGGCGGCTGCGTCGCCAGCTCGCGCGGGAGCTCCAGTCGCTCGCGCCGTTCCGCTTCAACCGGCGGAAATTGCAAGCTCATCTGAGGGACGAGCCGATGCGCGCGTACGTGCACTACAGCCAGCCGGCCGCCTGATGTATAAGATCCCTTGTTTGTATACTACACACTTACTACAATACACACATTCCTAGCCGATGCGGACCGCGTGGAAGTGAGGCAACGGTATTGCGTTGTCGACCACGGCGGGGATGTCCCACTCGGCCCAGTTTCTGCTGCCCGGACGCAGCACGAAGATGTGCTCCCCGGCAGAATCATAACCGTAAGCAACAACATGACCGTCCACCTGGCTAACGCTCCTGTATTCGGGCACGACCGGCGGCGTAGGAAACGCGTCCCAAGTCTCTCTCGTCGGGTCCCACACGAAAGCCAAGAAAAGAGAGGGACTAAAGGGGCCGTCATTCAGACTAAAGGTGCCCATGATACAGAGACGCTTTGATCGCTCGAAGGCTGAAATGTATTTAAGACCATATTCATTGACCAGTGGCTCGTGTGGAAGCCGCGGCCCGTCCGTCCAGGCGCGGGTCGCTGGATCATAGACAAACGTCCGCCGTGCATCTTCGTGCTGACTTCCGGGCCCTTGATGCCCTTGATAGCCACCAAAGCAATACAACTTCCCGCCGACTTCAACCAAGCCGTTCATGTCGCTAGTAAATGGCACATCCGGCAGCCTCGACCACGTGTCCTCAGCTGGATCGTACGCATCCATGCGCCTCATCAAAGGCTCGCGGCTTTCATCAATCCCGCCACCGAGGACCACAAGATGGCCGCCAACGCAGCCTAATGAAGCTTGATAGTCAAGAGAATCGTAATTCCTGCCGCCATACATTCGCACCAGCGGTGCGATGTCCCGCCATGTATTCTCGCTGGGGTTATAGGCGCGAGCGCGCATAGGCTCCAGGCCACTCATGACGATGACCTCGTTTTGAGGGCGCTCGACATAGTAGCCTGATTGGTATGGTGGACGTGGCGCCGTACGGCGTGTGCCCGATTCGGTGATCAGAAAACAGGCGTCAGTCGAAGCCCCTCGTGCCGTCGCGAAGACGCCCCACTCCACCCAACCCGACGCCTCTCGCGTCTTCCGGAACGCCGACGACGCGACGGCATCACGCAATTGCTTGCATGTCGAGGGGACAGCATTGCGCAGGTCGGCGTACGGGCACCTCGCGAGACACGCGAGCAAGCAGTCGTTTGGTAGATCAGTGATGCGCAGCATTGCGATTTCTAGCGAAATTTGGCCTCGACGGCGGAGTTTAAGACAGGTCACTTGCGCTGCTCTCGGGCGACATTGCCGTCTCCGGGCCGCAGCAGTTCGCACAGATCCTCACTGAGCCATGTCGGCCGACGCCACAGCGACCGACGGCATGACTGCCAAGCAGCGACGGCTGGCGAAACGCGCGGCCGCGCGGGCGGCTGCAAGCAATGGCACCCCTGCTGCTGCAGCAGTGCCAGCGCCCGCGAGCGCGGCCCCGTCAAGCGACGCAAGCGACAGCATGACTGCGAAGGCCCCGTCGAGCGACGCAAGCGACGGCATGACTGCGAAACAGCGCCGCCTAGCGAAACGAGCCGCAGCGCGCGCGGCCGAGGCGCCGGCACCGGCGCCGGTGCCGCGCGGCGCGGCGACGTCGTCGGCGCCGGCGCCGGCCGGCCGCACGACGGCCAAGGAGCGGCGACTAGCAAAACGCGCCGCCGCGCGCGGAGAGGCGGCGCCCGCGGCGGCGCAGGCGCCGCAGGCGCCGGCGGCGGCGCCGACGACGGCCAAGGAGCGCCGCCTCGCGAAGCGCGCCGCCGCGCGCGGCGAGGGCCCCGCCGCGCCGCCGCCGAAGCGGGCCTCACAACCACCGAAGCGCGCGCCGCTCGTGGCCTTCGTCGGCCAGCTCCACTACTCCACCACCAAGGAGCGCATCGAGCAGTTCTTCCGGAGCCAGGGCGTCGAGGGGACCCTGAAGGTGCGACTGTTAACGGACGCGAAGACGAAAAGAAGTAGAGGTATGGCGTTCGTGGAGTGCGAGACGGCGGAAGCGCTGTATGCGTGCGTCGCGTGCCACCACGCCCATTTGGACGGGAGAAGAGTTAATGTGGAAAAGAGTGCTGGTGGGGGCAAGGCCACCAAAAAGGACAAGCTCAAGAGGCATCGCGAGCGGCAGGACCAAAAAATCGAGGAGAGCGTCGATAGAGTTATAGGCGAGTTCGTGTCGCAAGGTCGGATTGAAGAGAGGGTGTTTGATGAAGGGGTGCGGAAATTGCTGCAAAGGCGCTCTGGAAGAGTGGCCAATATGGCCCTGGAAGAGTTCGCGTCACTCGAGGGGAGGGAAAGTTTTGATAATCCCGCGGCCTACCTGACGAAGATCGTTTGTAGGATTTCCGCGGAAGAGAACCCCTTCGAGAAGTTCTCTGGGAAATTGTCAGAGCCCGAGATTTTGGCGCCGCGGCGGCTCGAGGACATGAAGCGGGAGCGGTCGCCCTCCGTCGAGGCCGTGCCCGAGTCAGCGGAGGTCGCGCTCAACGCGAAGGAGCGGCGGCGCCTGAAGCGCGCGAAGCTTCAGAAAGATCAGGAGGGCGTCGACGCGATCTTCGCGGGGCTGGCGTAAGTATGTGTAGTGGAACATTCTTATACAACTAACCGAGGCGAATCGCGGCGATGCGCGTCGCTCGCTCGACACCGTCGGGGAGGCGCCACTCGGCCCATTCCGTGCTACCCGGGCTCAGCACGAAGAGGCGTGAATCATCATCGGACGCGCCCAACTGCATGGTATCCGGGCCCAGGTCCGAAGGAAGGTGGCCGCTAACAATGAGATGGCCGTCAATGTGGCTACACTCGAAGCCGACGACCGGCGGCACGGGAAATGGCGCTTCGTCCCAACTTTCTCTGGCCGGGTCCCACACGAAAGCCGAGTAGCTCGCTGTTTCAGGAATCAACTCGAAATAGGCCATGATGCAGAACTTACCATGCACTTCTAACGCATTGGTGTGCCAATGAACGCCTGTGCCGCCCTGAAAAAGTGCAAACGGGAGGCGCGGTCCGGCTGTCCAAAGGCGCGTCTCAGGATCATATATATGCGTTTCCTGGAGATGATCATTAGATGCGTAACACCAGAGCCTCCCGGCGACCTCTACGAATTGCGAATATGAGCTATTGAATGGCAGTGGGAGCTGCCGCGACCATGTATTTTGGGAAGTGTCGTACAGGTCGAAGTTCCTATCAGAAGCACCGCCAAGAGCCATGATGGAACTACCAAGTGCTGTCCCAGTCGCACCCTCGGTGGAAATATTGCCCTGGAGTTGACTGCCAACGTTCTGCACTAGAAAGAGCGGAGAGATATAGTGCCAGCAATCCTGGCGCGGGTCAAACACACAAGCACGCATTGACCTGTTTTCGTTCTCCATGACGATTACCGCATCTTGGCCACTCGACAGCGAGAAGCGCGTTACAAATTCGCCGTGAACGTGTGGACGACGCGCCGTGCGGCGCGCGCCCAACGCCGTAATGATAAAACACTGTGACCCAACGGCGTATCGACCCGCGAACACAGCCCACTCCGTCCATCCAGCCGCTTCTCGCGTTTTGCGCAACGCCGCCGACGTCACGGCGTCGCGCAGGCTCTTGCAAGTGCTGGGGATGACATTGCGCAGGTCGGCGTAGGGCACGCGTGCCAAGCAGGCAAGCAGGCAGTCACTCGGGAGCGCCGTGAGAGCCATGGGTCAGCAAATGTGAGTGTGCAGATGGGACTGTGCCGCTGCACGACGGCGACGAGTCCACGCGTTCGGATGACGACAAGGGCTCTCTGAGCGAGCCACAGCGCGCTTCCTTGGCACAAATGCGGCAAAAATGAGCCGCGGGTCCGGCCAGCTAGCGTAATGTAAGACACTAGCAATCACCAAGCACCGACAGCGGCGGTTCCCTTTTTTTTTCCCGCACATCGCTGCACGACCTCTGCGACGAGTCCCCTGGGGCGGGGAGGGGTCCCGCAAGACCGCGTGCAAAAACCCGTCGGTTAAGCTGAGGCTAGGCTAGGCTAGGACCGACGCGTTGGGGGGCTGCCCGGACCACGATGGACTCCCCGCAAGTGCTGCGCAAGGGCACGACTCTGACAACAGAGGACCTCGAAGGCGTGCGGACACCGCGACGCGTCCTCGTCACCGGCGCCAACCGGGGCCTGGGCTTGGAAATAGTGAAAGCATTACTGGAACGCGACGACGTCGACAAGGTCTACCTCGGCTGCCGCGACTTCGAAGCGGGCACGGCGTTGTGCTGCGGGGAATTGTGGGACCTTGGCGGCGACCGGAGCGAGGCCGTCGAGTTAGATGTGAGCGACGGCGAGTCGATCAAGCGAGCCGTCGACTACGTCAGCAAGACGCTCGCCGCGCGCGACGACGGCCACGTGCAGAAGTCGCGAGAGTACCTCGATGCTATAGTCAACAACGCGGGCATCTTCCTGGACGCCGAGGCCGACATCTACCGCAAGTCCGCGGCGGCACGGGCGTCCCTCGCGGTGAATTTTGAAGGGGCTATGAATGTGACAACAGCGTTCCTGCCGCTCCTCGCCGACGACGCGACGGTCGTCAACGTGTCGTCGCGCCAGGCCGCGCGGACGCTGGGGTTCTTGGAGCCGAGACATAGGGACGCCTTCGAAGCCAATGATATAGAGGCCGTTCGGCGCGCGGCCTACGAGGTCGCGGACCTGCTAGACGACGACTACGGCCCCTACACGACCTTGGCGACGCCGGCCCACGGCCTCTCGAAGTGCGCGCTGAACGCGTGGACGCGCATCATGGCGCAGCAGCGGCCCGAGATGCGTTTTCTTGCGGTGGCGCCGGGGCAGCTCCGGACGCGGCACAACCCCGTGGTCTGGGAAGGCGGCCTGCGGCCGCGGCCGCCGCGGCTCGGCGCGCGCGTCGTGGTGGACGCGTTGTACGGCGCGCACGCGAGCGGGTCGTTCCTCGCGCAGACGTGCGCGTCGGACGGCACGCGCTTCCTGCGGGGCGAGTACGAGACGCACGACGACTCCTGGGAGAGCTCCGCGACGCAAGTCGTCGACTGGGTCGTTGAGCCGCCGGCGGCGATCGGTCCCGGGACGTCGGCGCCCGTCGACTCGCACGGCCGGACGGGATCGCTGCGGCGGTCGCAGGAGCTGCTGCCGCGCGAGTATTAAAGGATGTGATTTGTAGAAATATATAGAGCGAACAAGTTTAGACGAAAGAACCCCTTTGCTCATTTACTTGAGCTTCTTCTTCGGTCGCAGCTGGTTCGTGTGCCCGCACTTCTTCTTCCGGCAGTTTTTGGCGCGCGGCGGCAGGCGCGCGTAGCACTTGCGGCAGATCATCTTGTCGCAGTTGTACGTCTTGGCCAGCGCGGCCAGCGACGGGTCGTAGACCATCTTTGTGGTCTCCCTCTGGGCGGCCTGTGTTGGATCGAGCGGTGAGTCAAGGCGTGGCGCGTCGGCGGCGTGCGCGCGGCGGCGGCGTGCTATTCAGACGTTTTGAACGTCGAGGTGGTGCCGCGCTTGCCGCCGCACGGCCCAGCGAACGCCACACCGCTGCGCAGACGCCACCGCTGCTCATTACAGCTCTCGGCACGACCAGTGATCGCGCCGGGAGCGCTTGAGCGGCCGAGACGTGCAGTGCAGCGGGCATTGGGCCATACTCGGCGAGGCGTCATCGTTTCGCGCAGCGGCTTCGACAGCGATTCATTCGAAGCTCAAACTACGTCGTAGGCAGCTCGTATTTCGATCTCGGACGCAGACTGGCACGCTTTTGCAGTCCGCTTTGTCTCCAGCCTGGCGAGGTCGCTCCCTACTAGTAATTGGGTGCCGGAGGGAGGTCTAAAAAAAAACCACACAGGACAACCCCACGACTCCCTCCGGGCCGGTCCAGGACCCCGTCGGCCAATTTTTGCACACTAGCCGGCGCTCACTTTTTTAGGCTTGGCAAACCAGCGCAAAACGGCCGCGACGGTGCTGGCATTGCGCGTGGCGGCGCATGCACGGGCAGCCCTGGTGTGATTCGCCGTTTCGACGCGACGCGGCACGCGCAGCGCTGGTGACGTGCCGAGCCGGGCAGCCAGACAACCAAATTTCTCGGTCATGAGGCTCCTATCAATACTGGCGCTCGCCGTGTCAGTAAGAGCGGAGGACTGCCCCGTCACCGAGCTCTGCTGGGACGACGAGAAGTTTGGTGTGTGGGACTGCGACGAGGAGCCGGCGCCCATCCAAGTTTATAAGAATGACGACGACATCTACGTCGTTGAGAAGCTGGACGTGGCCACGGGCACCTACGAGAACATCTTCAGCCTCGAGCTGGAGGACGTGAAGAAGATCAACGCCGCGGCGATCTACCACCATACCAGTGAAGACGGCGACGACGAGTTCTTCTCGTTCGCGGCCGTCCAAATGGACGGCGACGACGAGGCTCCCCACCTGTGTCGCATCGACGCGGGCGAGGCCGACCACAAGGAGTGTTTTGAGAGTCCGCTCCAGGGAAATAGCAACCCGAACGCGGGCGTCATCCTCGACAACACGTATTATTATTCTCGTAATCTGGGCGACAACGACGACGGAACGTTCATCTACCGCGTCTCGGGCATCAACGGCAACACGCCGGACTTTCATTATGATGAAGACAACTTGGCCTTCCAGGGCACGGGAGACGACGACACCGACGTGTGGAAGGGGCAGGTCCTGGACCTCGTCGCGGTCAAGGAGCGCGCGACGTTGATCGACGACGGCGAGGACGAGCAGTCCTACCTCATCGGCCTGGGCGAGGGCTTCGAGGTGCTCATCGTGCACCTCGATGATAGTGGCGCGCCCGACAAGTACGCGGTCGTCGACTCGAGTGTCAATTGGAACGGAGCCGACGAGTCTGACCGGATCGCGTTCGGCGCGGCCTTCGCCTACGACACGGCTGATGGTGAATCCGCGACGCTCTATTTCGCCGGCAATGACGGCGAAGGGTTGTTCCAGATCGGTTTGCCGATTACCGTCGACGAGGACTGCTGGAACAGCGGCGACGACCCGACCGACCACGCCAAATGCGATTCCTCGACAGCCACGCTCACGCGCGTCGCGGACGCGGCGAAAGCTGAAAGTAATGACGGCATGAACTGCCCCGTGGTCTGGACTATATCAGAAACGTACGCGCCGACACCCGAGCCCGTCACGTGCCCGGACGACGAGGTCTGCTGGACCGACATGAGCGTAGCCGCGTGGGACTGCGCCGGCTTCTTCTCGCCGGTGCAGGTCATGAAGGACGGCGACGACCCCTACAAGGCCATGACTCTTGACTTAGAAACTGGCGAGTACGAGGAAATGTTTGAATTGGAGTTTGCCCTCGACGACGAGGGCGAGTCGCAACATGTGAACGCCGTCGGGTTACTAGGTTCTCCTGTTGATGATCCGACGACGTATTATGCGATCGGCAAGTTCGACAAGCGGCTCTGTCGGTTCGATTCCGAGTCCAAGGTTTGTTTTGACACAGAACTCGAAGTGAAGGCCAATGCCGGCGCCGTCGGTGGGGTGAACTACTACTACTCGTCGAATCTGGGCCAAAAGGATACCAGAATACATGTCGTCGAGGGCATCAACAGTGACACGCCGACGTTCCACGGTTCGGATACAAATAAATTTGCTGTTAGCTCATCATTGTTCGACGACGAGATTTTAGATTACGCCTACGTCTCGGAAGCTGATGGGACGACGCGTATCGACGACGACGAGAACAAGGGGTTGTACCTCATTGGTTTGTCGAAGGATCTGAAAGTGTTTATTGCGAAGATCAAGGACGGCCTCCCCGACTCGTATGCGGTCGTCCCGGGCACGGCCGACTGGTCGGGCTGGGCCGCGCTGCAGGCGGGGGACGAGGACGAGGCGTCTGAAGAGGAAGAGTCTGACGAAGCGGAAGAGTCTGACGAGACTGAGGAGTCTGACGAGGCCGAGGCGTCTGACGAGGCCGAGGAGGAAGAAGAAGACTCCGAGGAAGGGGAAGAGGAGGACTCTGAGGAAGGCGAAGAGGAGGACTCCGAGGAGGGCGAGGAGGAAGAGGACTCCGAGGAGGACGCCGGCGACGCGCCGACGTACCAGCCTACCGAAAACCCGGAGCGGCGGCTCGCGGGCGCGCCGACGGACGAGCGCCGGCTCCAGGACGCGCCCGACGACCCGGGCACCTACGGCGCGGCCTTCGCCTACGAGCCGAGCGACGGGAGCATGACGAAGGTTTATTTCGCGTCGAACGAGGGCACGGGCCTTTTACAACTAGAACTGCCGCTTACCATCGACGACGACTGCTGGAATAGTGGTTTGGATGCGTCTGAACATACTGAATGCGACGCGTCGGCGCAGCTGACGTGGATTTCCGCCTCGGACGAGGCCGACAGTAATGATGGGCTGAACTGCCCCAAGGGCGACATCTTCGAGACCGTGGCGCCGTCGGTGACGCCGTCCTACAAGCCGACAAAGGCGCCGACCGGCCCTTCGACGAAGGAGCCCACGACCGCGGTACCGACGACGGCCACGCCTTCCTATAGTCCTGTACCCTTCCCCACCCCCAAGCCGACGCCGGAGCAGCCGGCGCCGACTTCAGTACCGACGTACGCCCCGCAAGTCATGCCCACGTCGCCGGAACCGTCGCCCCAACCGACTCTGTACATGCCGTCGCCGGCGCCGAACTACGGGCCATCAGCAAAGCCCACTATGTTAACATGTGAGCCCTTCGACTGCGCCGCGTACTCCGAACCCATCCAGATCCTCCAAAGGGACAAAGATGAAGACATGTATTCCGTGTGTGAGCTCAACACCGTTACCGGAGAATATGACGTGTTGTATGACATCGACTGGTTCGACGGCCATATTAATGCCGCTGGTATGTTCGTGGGTGTGGATGGTTCTAGATACGCTTATGCATCATTTGGGGGCTATCTGTGCGCCTTCGACGCTCACAAGAAGTGTTGCCTGGACACGCCTTTGGCAGAACCGAAGCCGAACGCTGGTACTCTGGTGCATACGGATTATTATTACTCAAAAGACCCGGGAGGCGGGACGGAGCGAGGCTTCCACTGGGTCCAGAACGTGACGGGCACGCCGATCTTCCACGATGACGTTTTGTTCAAGATTTCCGCGAGTGTCTACGAGGGCACGGTGCTGGATGTGGCTACTGTGGACGAGTTCTTCGTCGGCGAAGAGTTGATTGATGACGGCGTGACGAATGGCAGGTACCTAGTCGGCATGGCTGAAGGATTTGAAGTGCTGGTGGTGCGGTGCGACGAGACGGGCTACCCGTCGGCCTACGCCGTCCTACCGTCTGTCATAGATTGGAGTTTTGGGGAGGTGCAGGACGAAGGTAGCTTCGGCGCCGCCTACACGTTTATGAGTGAGAAGGGCATCCATGTATTATTCTCGGACAATAAAGGCCACGGCCTGTTCGAGGTGGGCTTCCCCATGACTATTCCGGACGAGTGCTGGAATACTGGTACTGATACATCTTCTCATGTCGCCTGCAGCAATACCGTGAATGTCCAGTGGTTGCTGAACACCGCTGATGCTTCTTCCAATGATGGTTTAAACTGCCCCGACTCGCTGCAATTGTTCCCTCCTACCTTGCAACCGACCTCGGCCCAACCGACGCCGGACTTGTACTCTCCGACACAACCGCCATCCATAGAGCCGGTTGGTTCGGTAGATTGCGCGGCAGCAGGAAATCCTTTACAAGTTATGAAGTACGACGACGACGACGAGTACTCCGTGAGGATGCTCGATTATGCCACAGGTAAGTACGAAGTACTTTATTCGTTGGACTGGTTCGACGGGCACATCAACGCTGTCGGTATGGTCTACGATTCGACCAAGAATGCCTATTATAACGTGGCGGGCATCACCGAAGATGGCGTTTCGCAGCTATGTAGATTCGGGGGCAATGTGGAAAGGATCGAGTGTTACGGCGAACTGGAGGTCACGAAGCCGAACGCCGGCGCTGTTTTAGTAGATAGATACTACTACGCCAAGGACCCCGGGAACAAGGACGAGAAGGGCATCTACTGGGTCGATCATGTTGACTCTACGTCTCCGGAATTTCACAATGACGTCAAGTTCGTCATCAAGACGGACCTGTACGAAGACGGTGTCTTGGACTTTGCTCCTCTACGCGAAGAGCTCGACGACAGTGGCGTCGGAAGGACGGGTCTGACGGTGACCTCGAACTTCATCGATGACGGTGTTACTGGAGACTATCTCATAGGATTGGGAGAACACTTGGAGGTACTTGTGGTATATATCGATAGTGAGGGCTACCCGTCCAAATACGCTGTATTACCATCAACACTCGACGGCGACGCGAACCCGTCCTCCCAAGAAATTGGGGCAGCGTGGACCTATTTGACGGTCGAGTCGAGCGGTGCCTACAATGCGGAATTACTGTTCTCCTCCAATGAAGACAAGGGCGTCTTCACGACTACGTTACCGATCACGGTGCCGTCAGCATGCTGGAACGAGGGCCTCGACACCTCTACTCACACGTTCTGTGATGCAGCGACATCGGTACCACTCGTCACAAAGTACAAGGGCCCCGGCGACGACGTAAAATCAAATGACGGCATGAACTGCCCCTTCGCCGTCAACAAGGACCCGACGCCATCGCCTGTTATTGCCCCGAAGGACCCGACGCCGGCGCCCGTTGCGACGCCGGCGACGCCGGCACCCGTCGCGACGCCCGCGACGCCCGCACCCGTGCCGGCGCCGACTGTTGCGGTTCCGGCACCGACGGCGACGCCCTCCATCTTGGTGTCGTCGCAATTAGTTATTGATGATGTCCCGAGCGACATGGACGACGACGCTTTGACAGATATTGTGAGTGCGGCGCTCGTGGACACGTTGAGTGGCGTCCGCGAGGCGGACGACGTCTTAGCCTGCGACGTCACCGCCACAACGACGGTGACGACGACGGCCGCGCCGACCGCCATGGCCGTCGAGGCGGCCGAACAGGCTTCGGTCATCTCCGGCAGCGTCGCGTTCGCGGGCCTTTCGCAACCCGACGCGGAGGCGAACAAGGCCGTGATCGAGGACGGCCTCGCGCGCGTCGCCGGCGTCGACGCGGACGCTTGCAGTGTCACGAGCATATCGGCGGCGCGCCGGCGCCGGCTCGACGACGGCGCCGGTGTTACTGTGGACTACGAGATCTACGTTTCGCTGGAGACGGCGCAGGACGTCGCCATGGCCCTCGCCGACGCGGCCGCCGACCCGACGTTGGTGGATACCGCGATCGCGGAGGCCGCGGCCGCGGCCGGCGCCTCGTCGACTTTCGCGGCGTGCACGACGGCGAGCCTCACGAGTGAGGTTGTCACGGCCGCGAGCGACGCCTACTCGTTCTCGTTCACGTACAATGTCCCTTACTCGTACTCGTACGCGTCGCCGGACCTGGCGGGCCTCGAGTGCTTCAACGAGACGCTGACCGCGTTCTCATGTTACCTGGACCTGTACCCCGACGACGACGCCGCGATGCTGGAGGCGCTCCAGGACCCGACGCTCATGGGCGACGACGACCGCTGGAACGCGTCCGGGACTGATGATGATGTGAGCCTGTCGGATGACGTGACGTCGTGCATCGACGTCCAGGCGGACGCGGGCTTCGCCGAGGCTTGTGATGCGCAGCCGAAGATTGTGCAAGAGGCCTGCGGCGACAAATTCGACGCCCAGGCGGAGTGCATCTTCAATTCGTGGACGACTGCCATGGGTTTAGAGTGCGACCTCGACTGCGCCCTGACGCGGGAGTTCCGACGGAAGCTGGGCGTGCTCGACTGGGCGCGGCGCCTCTTCTCGCCGTCGACGACGCGTCCGGCAACGACCTCGCCCGCTGCCATACGGCGCCGCGCGCAAGACGCGGCGCTGGACGTGCTCGCGAGGCCGTCGCCGACAACGAAACGGCGGCTCGACGTGTCCCCCTCGAAGACCAAGCGCGCGCCCTTCGCGTCGCTGCGCCATCGACACAAGGGCCGCCGCGGCCTCCAGACCGAGGTCTCCCAGCCGAAGACGGTGTCCTTCACCGTGCGCCTCTGGGGGGTTGGCCAGTCCGGGGACACCGCCGCGTCAGAGCTCGCGACGGCCGCCGCGGACGGCTCCTTGACGACGTCCCTGGCGACCGCGGCCACGGACGCGGGCTACGACGACGGGCCCGCGTGCTCGGGCGAGGCGAACTCGCTCGAGGCGCTGCAGGCCGTCACGATCGCCGAGGGCGCGCCGAGCGCGGCGCCAGTGATTGCTCCTACGCCGGCGCCGTCGGCGAAGCCCACCTGGACCCTAAAACCGACGCTCGACGCGTACGAGCAATGTTTGGAACCGGCGTGCTCGTGCGACGCCACGCTCGCGGCGTGCACCGGGGATGATGAAGACGACGACCCGGACGAGTACTGCGACAACGGGGGCTCCGATTTAAGTTCAGACATCGCCGGCACGACGAACCACGGTTCTGGAGTGGGCTGGTGCATGTCGACGCTCGACGAGAAGGTGGGCTGCACGGCGTCGCCCGCCGAATGCTGGGCGGCGTGCGAGAGTTCACATGGTGATCGATTGGTGGCCATCGACTGGTACGCCGACGGCAGCTGCTGGTGCCAGGACTCGTGCCCGTGCATGGACTTTGATGTGAGTCCTGTTGTGATCACGCGCGCCGACATGACTCTACCTCAAGAGTGCACGCTCTGCGACTACTACGAACACGCGCTCTACGGCGACTGTGCCGGAAGTGACGCGTCGGATGCCTGCCAGAGCGACTATTATTCTGCGATCGAGTGCCACTACGAGGCCCAGCTCGCGGAGTTGGGTGAAACTTGTCCTACGCAGACGTGCGTCGAAGCATTGGCGACGCCGGCACCGACACCGCAGCCGTCGACCGCCTCGCCAGTCCCGGCGCCCACGATCCCGGTCACACAAGCACCCACGGTCAAGGGCTCCTTAGATCCCCTGTTAGCCCAGGCCTCCTCGAATAATAATGGAGGCCAGAACGGTTTTGAGGACGAGGTCCAATCTGCAGGTTCACCAACGATGATCGCCCTCACCTGTATTGGGGGCATTGTGGTGGTGGGCGCCGCCGGCGTCTTCCTGACACGCAGCAGAGAAGGCGCCAAGGAGAAGGCTAGAAAAGCAAGGTTCGACGCCATCAACTCCGAGAGCAACCAGTACGCGACGCGTTATGATGCGGAGGAGGGCGACGCCGCCGAGGACTTCGGCGAGGCCGACTGGGCGAAGATCGCCTCGAAGGAGGACAAAGTACACATCGAAGATAGCGCAACGAAGCCTCTGTACGACGATGGCGCGCCGAACGCTCCTTTTCCTCCTCCCCCTCCAGACGAGGAGGCGCCCATGTCGCCCGGCGACATCGACCGCTTCCTGGGAGGTGATGATGATCAATGGCCCGAGGACGAGGGGAAAGCCCAGTGGCCCAAGGAGAAGATGTCTGCTGGTGATGTTGATGCTTTTTTGGGACCGGACTCTCCAGGAAATGATTCCGACTCGTCGGACGGCGCCGAGGCGCCGCCGCCGCCGTCGTCGTCGGCGTCCTCTGTTGCGCCGCCCTTGGACGCCGACGACGCGGCCGAGATCGCGGCCATGGCATCGTCATCGGACCCCTTCGGCGCGCCGGCGAACCCCTTCGCTGCCCCCGCGGCGCCCGCCGTCGCCGACGACGGCGCCACGTCGCCCGCCGCGGACTTCGCCGCTGACGCGTTCGGCGCGGACCCGTTTGGCGCGCCGCCGGAGCCCACGGCGACGGCCGGCGCCGCCGACGCGCCCGCGGCCGACCCCTTCGCCGCCGACCCGTTCGGCGCGCCTCCGCCGGACCCGGCGGTGTCCTGAACACGTGTTCCCCCCCCAGCCCCTGTCCCCCGCGCCGTGTAACGGGATAAATTAGTCCAGCTACTCGGTCCGACTCGTCAGCACTGGCTGGTTAGTACTGGTTAGTAATGATCGGTTGATTTGGCGATTCTCCAGAATCGCCCGGCACGTCGCGCGGGCCGAGGGCAAGGGGCAAGGTATGTAAACCGGGCTCAATTTTTTCTGCGCCTCAGGCTAGTGTTTTCACTGGTAAGTGTGTTTTCCCCCGCGGCCCCGCCCCCTTTCCCCCGCACGTGTAACGGGATAAATTAGTCCAGCGCCGCCTCCGCCACCGGCGTCGCCTTCGCAGCCTCTGTTCGCAGCTTCTCCAAGTCACTCTTGAGTTTTGCGTCGTCAGGGGCGATAGCCACAGCCGCCTCGTAGTCCGCGACGGCGTCGTCCAAGCGCCCGCATCGCGATAAAGCGGCCCCCCGCCGCGCCAGGGTCCGCAGCACCCACGTCCGCCGCTGCGCCGAGCCGGCGGGCGGCACAGGGCCCGCGACGACGTCGTCCGACTCGAAGATATCGAGCGCCGCGCCGCAGTCGTCGACGGCCCCCGCCGCGTCGCCCGACGCTAGGCGGGCCGCGGCCCGGTTCGCCAGCGCGGACACAAAGGACGGCTCGTGCCCCAAGGCTTCGCCGTACGCGTCGACGGCGGCTTTCGCGTCGCCGGACGACAGCAAGGAGTCGCCGGCGGCCTTACACCGCGCCGCTTCCGCCAACACGTCCGCGCGCACCGCGTCGGCGAACAAGCGTTTCTGGTCGTCCGAGTCGCGGTCGGCGAGCGACGCCGCCTGCCGGAAGTCCTCGGCCGCTTCGGAATATTTGCCGGCGCCACATCTAGCGGCCGCCCGTCTGCATGCAAATTTGACCTTCAGCGCGTCGGACGCATCTGAGAGCTTCAGCCCGAGGTCGCAGTCCCGTTCACACTCCTCGAATTTATTTAATTTCAGGTAACATGCTGCCCTATTGGCTCGGCACGCCGGGTGGTCGGCGTCCAACTCGAGAGCGGCACCATAAGCAGAGGCCGCACTCATGATGTCGCCGGACGCGAAGAACTTGTCCGCCCTGCTTTTCAACCACGTAGGATCCGCCTCCTCGATGGTCCTTCCATCTTTGCCCACCAAATTCTGGCCGAAGAGCATTTTATTTTTGTGGAGGTGCTGCCGATGTTTTTGCACCCATGCGTTCTCCTCTTTCAGTTTGCTTTCGCGCATGGGCGTGGGGAACACTCGGGGGGTGTGGTTCACATTGACCACTCTTTTCGTCGGTCGCACGGTTGGTATCTGCGGCGGTGGAGGTGGCACGTTCTCCTCGTCCTCTTCCTCGATGTCGTCGTTCGCCATCATGTCGTCTAAGTCAAATCCGGCCTCCGTTACCTCATGCACACCTGTCGCTGCCGCCTGCTTCAGCGCAGCTTTCTCGCGCCGCCGCTTCTCCCTGTCCGCCTCGTCCTTCAACTGCGCCTCCTTGATCTGCACCTCGCGGAACTTGGCGTACATGTCCTCCTCCGCGAGCTTCTTCTCGGAGTCTTTTCTGTCGTCTACCGTAGTTCTTTCCGTTTCATCTAAAGCCATTTGTTTTCTCAATGCATCTCTATCCATTTCCTGCTTCCGGTCTTTGGCGCGCTCCGCGAGCGCTTGTTCCTTCTTCGTGCGTCGGTCGCGCGCGTCCGCTCGCCGCTTTAGCACCTCGGGCTTCGACAGCGACCCTTTCTCTATTACCAGAGCCCCCCACAACCCCGTCGTTTTCTTCGGCAGCGTCAGCGTCAGCGCGTTGTCCTTGACGCGCGCCTTCACGCCGTCATCATCAATCTCCTGTACCAAGTCAAGCTCGATGAGCCGCGGCGCGTACGAGATCTTCACGTAGGTATCGGACGCGTAGACGTCGACGGCTTTGGGGTTCGCGCCCCGCAGCAACACGCGCACGTGGCAGTGCGTCGACGTCTCCTTCCAGGAGTACTCGCCGGCTATCGGCATGGTGCGTGCTGGCTTTTGTGGTGCTTGCTTGGCTGCTCCTGTGCTTTGCTAGCTGGCACTGGCTTTTGGCTTTTGTGGTGCTTGCTGGCACTGGCGGCGACCGGGGCAGCGCGAGCGTGCCGCGGCCGAGTCGTGCGCGAGTCCTGCGCGGTGGATCGGCAGCCTGCACGGCGGTGTGCTGCTTGGAAAGCCGCGCAGCGCTTGGATGTCTGCTTTGGAGCTCCTCGACGCGCGCGATTTTTTGCACTGCTCCAGTCGAGCCTTCTCGGTTGTTGCGCGCGTTGGATAGCTCTTTTTCGATGGCTACGTCTGCTTGCTAGTGTCTTACAGGCCGCTAGCTATGCAGAAGCGCGCGCCAGAGCCTGGCCATACGCCGCCATAAATACCGTATTTGCACGTTGAGCCAGTGATTTTGGCCGCTATACTCTCACTGCCAATGCCTGCCTAGAGAAATCAGCGTGGTGATAGGCAAACATGCGCCTGCTGGCCGCCGCGCTGGTCAGCACATCCGCGCTCCTGGCGCCGCGCGCGCCGTCGCCGCGCAAGACCATCACGAGGACGACGCGCCGCCACGCTCACGTCGACGACGAGGCCTGCCGCACGCAGCTGAAGCGCCGCGCGGCCATCGCGGCGTTCACGTTGTCACTCACACGAACAGCGAACGCCGTCGAATTAGTACAACCGGCAACCGCCGACGACCGCGCCCCGACGCTGAACTGGGCCGGCGGCACGCCCTTCTCGGCGACGGCGAAGCAGATCGTCGACGGCTATTATGGCCCAGAATTCGTGACCTACTTGTCTCGTTTCCTGCTCAACTTCGACGGCGACTGTTCAAATTGGTGGGCCCAGCAGGAGCGGGCCGTGCCCGCGTCCTACGACAAGAAGCGGCGTACTGCCTTTCTGGCGGCGAAATTCGGGACGTTTACGAGTTCTGTCGAATACGGTCTGAGGAGGTATCCCGGTAGTAGTGGTAGGAAAGCGTTGCTAGATAAACTCACGCAGCAGCACGGCTTCGATCCGGAGCGACGGCGGCACTTAGCTTTGGCATTTACGTTACTGGCGCCCGACAGGCAACCAGTGCGAGGCATCAAGGATCTACTGGTAGGCGTTCCGGTCTACGGGAAGAGGGGAGGCGGCGTCGGGGCGTTGCTGCCGCCGGCCTTTTCGCCCGGTTTGGCTGATTATCTATATGCGGATCCACTGGCGTTACTACCTCGCACGCAACTCCCAGTCCTGGATTCCACGAAAAAGGCCTTTGAGATCCGCGGTTTAGCCCCGGTACTAGCGTCCCAATCCTCGGTCTTCGGCGACAAGGGCAAGAAGGCCGTGACTATAGAAAGGCCTTTAGAGCTAGGAACGTACGCGTCGTTCGCGGTCGCCGGCTTACTAGGCTGCTCGGCGACGCACGCTGTTTTAGTGCCGATTGATGTGGTCAAGACGAGGCAGCAGACGGAAGCAGAACCGGACTCCATTGGGAGTGCTGCTATCAGAATATACGAGAATGAAGGCTTGTCGGCGCTGTTTCTCGGCGCCGCGCCCACGTTAGCTGGCTACTGTTATTATGGACTGACGGTCTATCCTGGATATGAATATTTCTCGAGGACGTTGAGTACGCTAGTGGCGCCCTCGCAAGCCATTGAATTTCGCGCCGCCATCGTGTTACTGGCCGGTGCCCTAGCTACACTAGTAGCGTGTGTTGGGGTGTGTCCAGCCGAAGCCCTACGAATCCGAGTCGTAGCGGATCCGCAACGCTTCGAGGGAGACAACCTGTTCGGCATGGCGGCACGGGTATCAAGGGAAGAGGGCAACGTGCTATACAACGGGTTTAGACCGTTAGTGGTCCGCCAGGTCATCTTCGGCATGGTCAAGTTCTTCTTTTTTGATAGCTTGGCCGACGCGATCTTCCAAGCGGCGCCCTCGCTCGAGGCGACGGCTGGGAGTCGTCTATTCGTCTCGTTCCTCGCGGGCCTCGCGGCGGGCACGGCGTCCTCATTAGTCTCGCAGCCCGCGGACGCGGTGTTGTCGCGCGTGAATGCGAGAGGAGGCCAGTACCCCGTGGTCCAGGCCTTCGCAGACATCCTCGAGGAGGAGTCCTTCGCGGGGTTCTACCGCGGGGCGCTGGCGCGGTGCGCGTGGAGTGGCCTGGTGATCTCGGGGCAGTTCGCGATCTACGACGTGCTCAAGTCGCTGTTCGCCGTCGCGGGGCCGGACCTGACGCTGCACCTGGATTTGGCGCTCTGATCCTTGGCGCGGAGCCGGCGCCTCCCTGCCACTGGCGTGACCGCGCGTGCGCCCCAAGTGTCTGCTTAACCACAAGTTTAGTTAACACACCCCCTGGCCACGCCATCGAGCAAGCGCCGCGTCGATTGCGTGGAGGTCAGCTGCCGCGTGCCGACTAGTAGACCCGCTTGTATTTCTCCTCCCGCCGAGGCCGCCGGGCCGGTCCCGGCGGCACATAGGTCAACTGCCCCGCGGCGTCGAAGAAGGCGCCCTTGTCGTGGAGGTGCGCCGCCGCCCGCGCGAGGGCCGCGTCGTCGACGTCTCGATGGGCCTTCGTGCGCGTCACCCGCGCCCGCGCGCGCGCGTGCCGCGCCGCCGCGAGGCGCGCCCACGCGGGGATCGTGTTCTCAAGACACAAATCGAGCCAGAGCGTGCCGTTGAAGCGCCGGGCGACTTCGGGCCAATTAGATACGCGCTCCGAACAGGGCACCCATTCGGGTGGAGAGGCGCCGGGCGCGCACGCGACGGACTCGCCAAAAATCGCGAGGCGCAGCTCCGCGAAGGCCCAGATGGCATTTTTTGACGAAAGGCGCTCGTACGTTACGGTGAGGCAGGTCCCGCCGAACTTTTCGCAATATCTATCGAAGAAGAGCTGGAGGTGCTCGTTCTGCTCGGCCTGCTTCGTGGCCCACGCATATGCTTTTGATGGATCAATGTAGAGCGGGGCGGGTCGCGACCGCGAATGCGACGACGGCAAGTCCCCATCATGGTACTGTATCTGACCCTGGCGGATGCTCTCGAGACTCATGAAGCGCTCGAGCTGCGACAGGCGCACGAGGTGGACGAGCGTGACGCGCGACGCCGCGGCGTACTTGAGAAACCCCTTGAGCGCCGACTGCGAGTCGACGCCGAAGCCCCGCTTCGGCAGCTGGGGGTAGAGGACCTTGAAGCCCGCGCCCCTTGGGCTTGTCATGAGGGGCCGGGAGGACTCGTTCCAGCCACCGGCTTCCAGCTTCTCGAAGACGCCTCGGACGTAGGCCGTGTAGTCGGGCAGCGGTAATGGCGCCGCCGATTCGTGCCCCAAGAGCTGCGGCGCGAGGCGTTCCACCGTAAGCGGGTGGAGGGCCTCGCCCGTCGAGACGACGCCCGGGCATCGCGCGAGCAGCGGCGAGTACTTCGTGAGCCACGTCGAGCCGGCGCGCGGCTGGCCGACGACGAGGAAGCGCTTCGCTCCCGTTGGCAGCGGTGCGACCTTGGCGGCCCTCGCGGTGGTGAGCAGCAGCAGCAATCGGATGACATGCATTCTTTTCCCCGCTCAGTCGGTTAGGATGACCAGTGCGGCACAGCCTCGAGGCTGAATGAGGTGACAACACGTGCACAAGATTACGATCGCGCGCTATCGATGCATCATCGGGGCTGCCCGGTCGTAGTTGCTCGTTGCGCGGCTACCAATGCATGGATTTGGTGCCAACGCTGCCCCAAGGAGGGCAGAGGACACAGTATTTAATTAATTTTTTGTCTCTCTCAAGGCTATATATTGCTAGTGTCTTACAAGCCGCTAGAATCACTAGAGGATTTTTTACGAGTGTCTGGAGTCCGCTCCGAGGTAACAAGTACGACGGCGCGGCGGAAGGGCATGTGTCCACGGCCGCGGGTGCTTAGAGGGCGCGTGGTCGACGCGCGTGGCGTCTAGAACGCGAGGCCCGCGAGGACGGCCGTCGCCGCAGCGATCGATAACTTGCACCAATGGTGGGCAAATTGTGGTCGAAGGCGTCAGTTATGTTTTAGTGATCTACCTACCTGTCTGTTTTAGGATTGTCAATCCGCGTGGGAAGTTGGGGGCTCCGTGTTGCCTCGGTGCCTGCACTAAAATCAAGGCCACAAGAGAAGCCTCAGTCCAGGAAAGCAATCATCTTGACTCCCAATACTAGTAATTGGACTCGTCCGGAGGCCTCAGAAAAGGCAAAGATGGTTTTTCGTGCGGGTTGAGGCGTTTTGAGCCAAGGGTTTTTGAGGCGTTGGGGCAGCTTTTGTTGCTCGTACGAGGCGTTTAGTACCTTCCCGGCGTGTCCGTAGTCTCTTCTGGTGGGCGCTGCTGCAGCCCCGTGGGAGCGCATCACCTCCGCCTGAACTTTTTGGCCCACCTGCAGCTGCTCTTGTTGCCCACCCCGCCATGGCGCGAGCAGTGCTCTTATTAGTGTTCGCCGCCCTCGCCTCCCTGGGGGCAGCCCTCGGCGACGGCTGCTGGCTGGATTGCGATCAGGCCGACGCCGACGGCGCGGCGGCGATCTGCGCGTCGGAAGGCGGCGCGCTGTGCTCGCCGTACGAGATGCTCGCGGACGAGGCGACGCGCTCGACGAGCGAGTGCGACATGTTCGATTACGCGTGGACTGACGACGACTCCTTCACGTGGTCGTCGGAGTCGCTCTCATGGAGCTGCGGCGCGGGCGAGCGGCTTGCGTGCGTCTCGAACGGCCACCCGGCGTCGACCGATTGCGCGTGCTACGACGAGAGCACGCAGCTCGACGTGCGCTGCTGCAACTGTGACGGGAACGACGACGCCATGGCGGCGTGCCTCAGGTGCGTGAACGAAGAATGCGAAGGCAACGAGCCGCACTCGGAGATTTGTAGCGATTGCTTCGGGGAGGATTGCGACGAGTGCGGCGACGCCGTCGGGGAGAGCGAGCGCGAGTCCTTCGTCCGCGGGGGCTGCGACTTCGACGACGGCTCGGAGGTAGGTAACTGGTTCCGGGACGAGGCCTGCGGGTCCCTGCGCGGCTGCGAAGACGAAGAGGAGCGCCGCTACGAGCCCTGCGACTCGAACGACGACTGCGAGGGCGAGTGCAAGTTCTGCTACGTCGACGAGGACGGCGAGGGGCATTGCGAGCTGTGCTACTACCTCTGGCGGTGCAACATGATCCCCTGGGACGACGATTGCGACGAGTTCCACGAGGGCACGTGCGCCTATCATAACGATCAGAACGAAGAACTCGAGGCCCGGCAGAACTGCGAGGCCGTCTGCGAGACCGGGGGCGAGAAGACGTGCACGACGAGCTACTACCGCTCCGACGACGAGGTCGCCAGCAAGGAGGTCGCGCGCGAGTACTGCGGCGCCGACGGCCTCGCGCGCATCGATTCGTTTGAACAGAACGTCAACGCGCTGAGCCAGTGCGACATGGCCGTGTGTTGGCTCGACCTGCAGGAGGTCAACCACGGGGGTCGAGCAACTGTCACGCACAACGGGACCTGGGTCTGGTCCGACGGCTCGACGCCCGCATATCTGAACTGGGACAGTCAGTCTGGCGAGCCCCACGACTGGGAACACGACAAGGCCGACGCGGTCATGAATTCCGGCGACGTCCGGGGCGGGGTTTACGAAGGGACCTGGTTCGACGCCCCAAACTACGCGCAGTCCGCCTGGTTCGACGCCTGGGACCTGGACTGGCCCCACGCGCTCTGCAACAACAACAACAACAACAACAACAAACCAGGCGACTGCGCCGACGACATCTACCTAGCGCCGTACATGACGGGCTGCCCGGAGGGCTACGATTTCCCGGCGACCGAGGGAGCCTGCCAACGAGCCGCGGACCTGAGCTCGGGCTACGAGTACGGCGGCGCCGAAGGGCCTTACGCGGAAGATCACCCGCCCTGCTTCTGGGATGGAGATGAGGAAGAGCTTTGCTGGACGCGGCCCGCGCGGGGCTACTGCCCCCAGGTTAGCGAGGAGTGGGGCGACCTCGGCGCCGTCTGCGTCCGCGTGGGCGGCTGTTTTGAGACGATGGGGTGCCAGGGCGGCACGCCGCGGCCCACCATCACGCCAGCCCCGACGCCCTCGCCGGCGTCGTGCACGGTGCGCGCCTACGAGATCGCCGGCTGCACCTGCAACCCCAAGAGCACGTGCGAGGGAGGCATGCACGACGGCTCCGATGAACCCTGCTGTGGCACGAACGGCGGATACTGCGGCGTCGAGTGGCGCGGCACGGACGGCGCAGAGTGGATCGACATCCACGACGACGCCTGCAGCGGCACTGACTTCTTCCGCGTCTCGCCGGGCTGCGGCATCGAGGTGAAAACCGACTCGGGCGACCAAAACGGTGACATGCGGGCTTACACTTACAACGAAGGGTCCGTGCTCGTGTGTGGCTACGAGTGCGAGTGTCGTGCCACGCCGGGCTGCGATACCGTGCGCTACTTGCGGATTTTCGCGACCGGGCCGGCGGCCTACGACCAGGGCGACGAGGACGAGTGCGAGGGGGACGAGGACGACGACGACGACTGGGACGAGGACGAGGACGAGGACTGCGACATCGAGACGTCCGACGACCGCAGCTCCTCGCCAAGCGGCACGACGAATCACGGCGCCGGGAATGGGTGGTGCTACAGCGACCTGGACGAACACGTGGGCTGCGCGGCGTCGCCAGGTGACTGCTGGGCGATGTGCCTAGGCTACTACGGCGACGGCCTGGTGGCCATCGACTGGGGGGACGGCGGCGACTGCTACTGCCAACACGACTGCGAGTGCATGGAGGACGTCGGCGACATCGGAACCTACCTCATCACGCGCGACTCGAGGGTCGGCGCGCTGCCGCACGAATGTGGCCCCGACGAGGGCGAGGGCGACGAGGACGAGGACGAGGACTGGATGTGGGAGAACGGCTGCCGCCCGGACTACTGCACATCCTGGGCCGAAGACTGCTGTGCCTCGATGAACTGGGGCGAGCCGGCCACCTGCGCGAACGGCTACTCGCCATGGCCGCCGAGTCCGGGCGACGACTGCCAATACACGTGCTGCCCGGCGTCTAATGGATTTGCCAGCGGCGGCGGATACGAGGTCAGCGGCGGTCCAATGACGTTTGGTTCCTGCGAGAATCACTGCGCGAGTCTGGGCGGCACTGTGGCCTGCGTGACGTCGGACGCCGACGAGACCGCGCTCGATGCGCTCCGGGCCGAGGCCACGTGCGGCGAAGTCTGGGTCGGATTCAACGACGCCGACGGCGACGGGGCGTGGGGTTGGCCTGCCGGCTGTTCGTCGGCGCGCGAGTACGGAGAGTGCGACGGCGGGCTGTGCGAGTACCACCGGGGCCACTGCGTCACCCTCAACAGGGATGTGGCAGAATGCTCCGAAGACCACCAATGTTGTGCCTGCTCGATATCTGGGCAGGCCAAAAGTAAAGACGACGGGCCGGACGCTGCGTCTACGTCCACGATCATAGCGTCCGTCGCCGCGGCGGTGTGCCTTGTGCTGATTGTCGGCCTCGGTATCCTGTATTTAAAGATTCAGCGGCTCCAGCGTCCGGATGCGCCCCTGGACGCGCCCGTCGTGGAAATGGCCACGTACGGACAGACGATGGCCGCCCCCAGCTACGTCCTCAAGGCGGCGTCGGCGCCGCCGGGCCGGAACTTTTGCATCGACTGCGGCGCGGCCCTCCGCGGCCCGTTCTGCGGCGAGTGCGGGCGGCGGCAACCGTCGGCGCTCCCGGCGGAGGAGGCGCTCCCGGCGGAGGAAACCCTCGCGGCGCTCCCGGCGGAGGAAACCAGCGAGGGTTGGCAACCGTCGGCGCTCCCGGCGGAGGAAACCAGCGAGGGTTACCAACCGCCAGCGCTCCCGGCGGAGGAAACCAGCGAGGGCACCCACGTGTAGCCGACTCCGCATGCACATCCCGGGCCCTTTTTTTGTTCCATTAATGTAAACTTGAATTACTAGCTAGGCGCGACGCGGTCGTTCGCGACGCGCAGCAGCGCCGCCATGGCCTCGAGCCGCGGCGTCGCCACGCCGTTCGCCAGAGCGCGCCTCAACGGCTCCCCGAATATGGCCTCGACCTCCATGCGCCGGCCCTCGCGGAAGTCCTTTGTAGTGGACGGCACGTAATCCACTTGAGCCATGTCGTCCGTGACGGCCGACAGCCGCGCGACGACGGCCTCCTCGTCCAGAGAGGCTGCACTACCGCGCGCCGCGAGGTCCGCGTTCGCCGCGCGGCAGACCTCGCGCATGACCGCGACGGCCGCCTCCCTACCCGCGGCGTCCCTCCACAACGCGCCGACGTCGGCGCCGGCCGCGAGCACCGTGCAGCCGTTAAAGGGCACGTTCCACGCGAGCTTGGACCACTGCGCCAGGAGTAAACAGGGCTGGGGCACGTAGGCCACGGCGCCCGCCGGTTTTTCTCGATCGACCGGCGTCCAGAGCCGCTCCGCGGCCGCGAGCTCCGCTTCGTCATCCACAAACGAGCCGCCGTGGATGGCGCAGGGCACGCCAGCATGATTAACATCAAAGCCCCGCCGCGACAGACCGCCATAGACGAGGCCGCCGTGGACGCGTCTGGCATCCACAATCTCGGCGGCCTTCTCCTCGGCGCCCAAACCGTTCATCAGGAGCTGGACCCGCGTATTCGGGGCGACGCAGGGCTCGAGCAGGTCCCGTAATACATTTTCCTGTTCCAACGCCGTGGACTTGAGGCCGACGAGCACCCAATCTAAATCGTCGCCGAGCTCCGACGCTTCCCGCACGATCGTCGGGCCCTCCAGCACGAAGTCGCCCTGCCAGCTCGTGACGCCCAGTTTTTTGGGAGCGTCGTGGCGCTTCCGCACCAAGAAGCGCACGTCGTGGCCGAGCTCCGCGAGCCGCACCCCAAAGTACGTGCCCACGGCGCCGGCGCCGACGACGCCCACCCGGAGCGGGCGCATGGCTGTGGATGATGATGACGCCAGGCGGCGCGCGGCGTGCCACAATGTCATGCAGGCTGCTGGGCGAGCAGAGGCTGCAGAGGCTGGTAGCGGTCTCGAGATGCAGCAGACAGCGTGCAGCCGTGTGCGGATGCAGTATGTTTGCCAAATGAAATACACTGGTCTTTACGCAAGGATGCAGCTATGCGGCAAGCAAAACGCTGCGCAAAGACAAGGCCTGATCCCGCAGAGCTAGCGGCCTGTAAGACACTAGCAAGCAAGCAAGCTTTCCAGAAGACGTTTTAGCCGTCGCGCACACTGTCTCCGGACGCGCGACGGGGAGACATCCGGTCGCTTCCATCTTCGAGCCCGCGCCGCCGCTGTCCATTGGACGGCAATTGCTCGGCACAGAGCTCGTACCGTAAGGGAACCACACGCTCGTACGACGCCCAGGACACCCACCTAGTCCTTCGCGTTGTGCCACGCTCGCCGCCCGCACCGCTAGCTAAAAAACTGCTGCCTCTCTGCCTCACTGTTTCTTGTTGCACGCGCCAGCCGCGTAAACGAAACGATGACCTCCTTCGCCGCGCCACCGGTCAACCCGCCGACGCGCACCTTCGGCGGCAGCGTCGACATGGAGGTCCTGAACGACCGCCTCTGGCCCGTCTTCGTCAGAGGCGCATTAAGAGGAGCGCACCACGCGCGGAGCGATCCCGTGGCGACGATGAAGAAGCGCGAGTTTTTAAGGTTGCTGGAAGGATGCGCTCCCCCGGAACAACTGACCGTCGTCTACCACGCCGAGGCGGGCCGGACCGCGAAAAGGACGTTCCCCTTCTCGGCCTTTAAAAGAGCTTTGTGCGTCGTCGCAGCTAGGTTGCAGCCGGAGCTGCGGCCGGCGCGAGCATTAGCGGCATTGGTCGACGCGAAGTGCGGCGGCTGGCCCAAACGAGATAAACGGGACATCGAGCCGGCCCGCGACGCCTGCGCGTCGGTTTTGAAAGCGTTCGCGCCGTGCCTCGCCAAGGTTTTTGCGTACTACGGCCAGACGCCGACGGACTTCGAGATTAAAGTCCTGCAGCGCCACGCGCCGCGCGCCGACGTCGACCGCATGCAGCAGTCCCTGCCCTTTTCGGGATGGGCGACGTTCTGCTCGACCTTCAATATTACTGATAGACTAGGAAGTGACGCCGTCGGCCAGCTCTTCGTGGACTCGTCGTCGGTGACGAACGCGGACACGCTCGGCGGGTTGGAGCTCGAGGAGTTTTTTGATGCTGTATTAAGGGCGTCTCTATTGGTAAGCGTGTCGCCCGGCGGCGGCGCAATCAAAATTCCCGGCGCGGCGGCGGCCAAGTCCGCCGCGGAAGCCGATAGGATTGCCCTCAAAGCCGACTCCGCGCCGCAGCGCTGCCTCGCGGGCTTCCGCGTCATGCGCGCGAAGCTGGAGAGGACTGTTCCTAGGCAGGCGAACGCGGGTCATGGCACGTCGCGGCACTACTCCGGCGAGGCGCACTTCGCCGGCGGGCGCCAGCACGGCTCGTCGAACTACCACCTGCTCCTCGAGGGCGCCAAGGAGTTCCAGTCGCTCGCCGACGCGTGCTGGCGCGACCTCCAGAAGCACGCCGCGACGCTGCTGGCCGACGCGCCGCGCGCGAAGCCGGCGAGCCGCGCGGAGGAGCTCGACGACCTCCTCGAGGACCTCGCGGTCACGCGGCCCGTGCCGCCCTCGCCCTCGCGCCGCGGCGGCGGCGTGCGGACGCCGCAGGCCTCGCCGCGCGCCGTGACGGCGTCCCTGCTCCGCTAGCCACACGCGTCCTCCCGAGCGATTTTTGACCTAAGTACTGCTAAAATTCATCCACTTTGCACACGGCTACCCAAGGCGAGTGAACAAAGTTCAAATATACAGAAGTTAATAAGCTATAAGACAGATTCTTCTTCAGCCGGGGCCCGGAAAGGACAGGCAAAGGATTGGGAATGGCCCTCAAGCTTTCGGGAAGCCGTTGCACCGCGGCATCGCCGGCGACGTGAAGTTCTTCGAGTCGACCATGTATTGATGAACGAGGTCGTCGATTTTCACGAGAGGCCGAGCTCGGCGGTCGCGACCTGCGGGCGGCGCGCTCGTGGGCGGTCGGCGCGCGGTCGGGCGGTCGTCGGTGTTCTCGGGTGTCGTCCGCGACGCTCGCCGTGAGTTGCCGGCGGATCGGGCCGCCGTCGGCGTTTTTTTATGAAATGCACACTGCAGCTTTGGCAGTGTTTTTCGGCTTGTCGTCGCGCCGGAAACGTCGGAAACGCGTGGGAAATGACTCTGGTGAGCAACGATTGCACGACGATTGCCAGAAAACCGACGCGGCCGACGCGGCGTCGGCTCAAATTGCAGCTCAAAATTGCTTGCCGACCATCGAGGCGAGAGTGCTGGAATGGGCCTCGGCGCGAAAGATCCGACGACCCCCCATACCTCTCTTTCACAAGCGAGAGGCGTGGCGCCCTTTCCCCGGGGCGGCCCGACGCGCCGCCTCCACTCCGCCGCCGCGGCCCAGTGACAAGTGCCCTACTCTACCTCCTCCGCCGAAGCTACTTGAATGGGAATGGGAAATTACAAGGGGATGGTGAGAGCTACAAGTCGGGCAACAACAACTTGGACTGCGCCGCCGCGGTGTCGCGGCGCCGGTTACCCGTCCAGCAGCGCCGCGTCATGAACTGCTAGCGCCGGCACGCGAGACGGCTCGACCAGGGTCCGCGGCGCCGCGCCGAACAGCGTCGAGGCTACCAGCAGCGACGACCGTTCCGCCTTGAGGATCGGGTTCACGTTGTCGCGGATCACCGTCTCCGCCACGTCGTGGTCGAACGCGTGCGTCGCCGCGACGACGACGTGGAGCTGCGTCGACAGCAGGGGGATGGCGCCGCTCCGCGTCAAAGCGTCGAGCAACTCGAAGGCTTTTCTTTTCTCGGTGGCGAGGCGGTCGGCGTCGTAGGTCGTTTGCTTCGTGGCGGAGAGGAGGCCCTTCTGGCTCGACACGCGCCAAGGGGTAGATGGCTTGATCGTGGTGGGACGCAGGCAGGCGTCCCCGTCGAGCTTGTCGAAGGCGGCGTCGAGGCGCCGCGGCAGCGCCGTGACGTCGAAGCCGGCGACGGGCTCGTCGTCCGTCTGCTGCGGGCGCGGCGGCGCCGGCGTTGGCGTCGGCGGCTGGACCGCGCCGTTGCTCGCGGGCGCTGCGGCGCAGGGTCGCGGCGGCGGCGGCGGCGCGCCGAAGTCCTGCTCGTAGCGTCCCCCGCCCGTGGACCGCAGCGCGCCCGCCCTCTTCGACCGCATCTTCATGGGCCGGCCGCCCTTCCCACCATAAGAACCACCGCCGCCGCCGCGGCTCCGGCCCGGCGGCGCGGCGCCCATCATCGGCGCGGCGCAATCGAAAGTCATAACGGCGCCCACGCACTCGGCCTCCTCCTCGCACTCAGGTAGAGAGAAGCCCTCGTCCGCGATGGAATCCAAAACAGCCGCCTGGGCCTCGGCCTTCTTCGCCGCGAGGTCGCGCTCGCGCGCGTCCGCCACCATCTTGCTGATCGTCGACGCGTGCGCCCTCACCGCCGCGACCTTATCTGATGATGAGAGCGCCGCGTCGCCGTCGAAGGAGAGGACGTCGGTCGGCACGGAGTAGGTCTGCAGGAAATCCATGAGCTGCGACGAGAGCTCGATCTCCTTCGTCAGGGCGCCCGCCGGAAGGTTCAGCACCGCCTCGAGCTGCGGCTTCACTTGCACCACCAGAATACCGAAGAGCGACGAGGCTAGTTGCATCGCGCGGAAGGCCCTGCAGAAGTCCTGCTGCTCGGGCGACAGCGACTCGATCGCGTCGCGGAACGCTTTGGGGGCCGGCAGCGGATCAAGCAAGAGCGGTATGATGACTTCATCCTTGTTCGAGACCACGATCGCGTGCGCGGGCGTGAATTCGTCGACTGCGGTCACCGTGCCGAGCACGAGGATCCAGGACGAGAACTGCCGCGCCGACGCGACGAGCTGGAGCGGCGCGGGCCGCGCGCCGGCGAAGGTCCGCGCCGTGTACGCGTGCGCGTACGTCTCGCCCTGGCACTCGACGATCGTCGCGGCGCCGAGCGGGAGTCGGACCGCGCGCGGCTCGTCTCCCGGCACGTCGACGCGCCGCGACAGCGCCGCGACCGGCGCCCGGTCTGAATCCTCGAGGCTCAAGGATCCGTCGGGAAACGCCGTCGCCGATCTTCTCACGGCATAAGTGAGCGGCGCCGGCCGGTAGCACGGTTTGAACAGTTTGCGTTCATGCGAGACCATGTAGCTCTCGAAATCCTGCGGCGTGAGCTCCTTGCCGACGGCGTCGCGCAGCTGCGCGTAGAGCATTTTTTCCAAGTGGTCGAGGGCGCCCGCGAGGTTCGTGGCCGCGGCCTGGACGAGGCCGCTGCCAAGTAAAACCTGGGCCGCGGTCGCGTCCAGCAGGCACGCGGGCGCCTCCGAATCCTTCTCTACCGCATTCTCGCGGGCCTTGGTCGCCGCCGCCGCCAGGTTCTGCGCGGCGGTCGCGGCCGTCGCGCGGCTGTGCGCGAGAAGCTCGGCCTCGTTCGACGAGTCGAGCGGTGTTGCGCCATCGTCAGGACCCTCGACGAGCGCCACGCAGGCCGCCGGCTGGAAGACCGCGTCGCGCTGGGCCCCGAGGCCTGCGGCGGCCACCGCCCGCGACACGTCGACGGGGAACGCCTTGGCCTCGATGGCGCGCGCGAATTGGGCGAGCTCCCGGAGGCGCTTCAGCGCCGCCTCGACGTCATCGTTGCGCCGCGGCGTCTTCGTGTCCTCGTGCGCACGGTCGATGGAGAACGACGACGGATCCAGGCTCACGAGCCAGTCCGCGTCGGCGAGCGTGACGCTCTTGCGCGCCTGCTCGGGGCGATTCTCCTTCGCGCGCGTCGCCTCCGTCGTGGTCAGCGCGTGGTCCAGCAGCACGATCTCCGTCGCGCCTTTTTTCGCGATCAAACGGAGCGACCACGTGCGCGTCCAGAGGTGCTCGGTGATTTTCGTAGTGACTTTGGTAGATGTCTCTTTTGTTGTCGAGGAGCCGCCGAAGAAGCCCCCCTTGGTGTCCTTCTTCTGCTCGACGACGACCGTCGGGCCTTCCACCTCGCGCTCGCGTTCCCTCAGGTACGTGGTCGTGCCTCCGAAGTCGCACACGAGTTGGAGTTTGCCGTCGCCCTTGGCGTCACGGATCTGCGACGCTTTCGTGGCGCCGAGGCCGAGCAGCTCGGCGAACGCCAGAGATGAGGACGTCGCGAGGCGGACGGCCACTTCGGCAGCCGCGAACTTGTCGCCGTAGGCGTGGGCCTCGTCCGTCAATTTGACGCACTTGGCGGACTTGAGTGCGAGTCGAGCTGCTTCCAGGGCTTTGTCTAGGCTGCGCTCGAAGCGCAGATCGTAGTAATGCGACATGATGCTGTGGGCTGCTGGGCTGTAGCAGAGTAACGCGTTGCGAGTCGACGTGTGCTGGAAGATTAGTGTGTTGTAGCTACTCGTAGCGCAGCGGTTGGCTTTCGTAATGTCTTTTAGGCAGCGTGCGCGGCCGTCAAAGAGCACGATGCGCACCCCAAAAATCTGCAGAGCATTCCTATAAAGCTAGCGGTATGTAAGACACTAGCAAGCTTGCGGGAACGTTTTGGGAGCAAATTTTACGCGGAGGTGTCCAGGGGAGAAAGGTGGGATGGACTAGACGCGAGCGCAACCGCGCAGGCCGCCGCCGCGAAGCCCGCGCGCCGGCCGCTGGCGCCGTCCGTGAGGAAGCTTGCCGTTCGACGCCCGGGTGGTGAAGATAGACCAAATCTACCACTAAGAATTACAAACCCCCAAAGGAAGGAAAGGAAGGATCACTCGTCGGGCAGCACCACGAGCCGCCGTTTCCGGCAGTCCACCGCCAGGTTCAGCGCCGCCAGCGCCGTGTGCCCGAGCATACCCTCGTCCGAGACCCTATCGAACCCAAACCGCTGGTCCAACTCCTCGTCCGACTCGTCCGACTCGTCGTCGGACTCGTCGCCGTCGGCCGGCGACAGCACGACCCGCGCCTCGCGGCCGAGCACGCGGATCACGGCCTCGTAGATGGGCTGCTCCGTGACGCGGCCCACGGCCGTCTCGAAGTGGGCGGTTTCACCAGTAGCCGGCAGGCCCAGCTTTCGGATGACGTCCGCCTTGAGTTCGCAGTCCGTGCTGCCCGTGTCGACGAGCGTGCGAACCCTGACAAAGTCTGCTTTGTCAGGATGGCGCACGTCCACCCACGCGTAGGTCATGCCGTCCAGCGCGTCGGCCGCGCCGCACTCGCCGTGGAGTCCGAGGTCGATGCTCGAGAGGGCATCAGCCACCGCCGCCGCGGGCGGGGCGTCCCGTGATGGCGCGGCCAACCGCAGGGCCTCGCAGGCGCGGAACCGCGCGCGGAACCCGCCGCACTTCGCCACGGCGGATGCCACGGCCTCCGCTCCCTCCTTCGTCCGGCGCTCGGCGACGCACGCGATGCGCCACGGCGCCGCGACGGCGAGCGGCCCGTCCGCGTCACTCGCGTCCAGCCGTGATGGCTGCTTGTCGACGTCGTCGCTCTTACATACAGCCACGTACGACGACCGCGTCGCGCTGTACAGCAGCACGGCGGCCCACATGGTGACTACCGGCGCGGGCGCTTCGGTCGCCGCTCGCGCGGCTTGTACTCCTCGTCAGGGTCGCGCGGCTCGCGCGGCGGCCGGTCCTCGCGGCGCTCGCGCGGCGGCCGCTCCTTCTCGTGGGCAAACAAGTGCCGGCTCGAGAAGACGTGGCGCTCGAGCGTCTTGCCCAGCTCCGCCTCGACGATGTGCGAGAAGGAGGAGTCGATGAGCAGCGTCGTCTCGTCGAGGCGCTCCAACAAAAAGTTGTGCGTCTCGTTGAGGTGCAAAATGAGCTCGCGCGTCGGCACGTCGCAGGTGATGAGCGTGCCTTCGCGAACGGAGGCCGCGTCCATGTATCACCGCTTGCGGACGCGGCGGCGGCGTCTGCGCGGTGACCTGCTGCAGGCCCTGGAGAGGGGTGCTCTCTTGGAGGTAGTCAAGCGAGGCACGGCTGCGCGCTGCGTCTACGGTTGGAGTTGAGACGCGCGACGACTGCTGCGGACCACAAGGCGGCCGCCGCGGTCTCGGCTTGCCAAGCTTGCTAGTGTCTTACAGGACGCTAGCCAAAAGTCGATTCGCTATCCCGATAGATCGGGGCCTTAAATGCAGTGAATGTATCAGTAAGCGCTACAAAATTAATCCCACAGCACCATTAGTGACGCCTGCGGCGCCTCGACATCAACCATGCCTAAGCTGCCAGCCCTCTTATGCTGCACATGCACAGCCCTCACACTTGCCCTCGCGCCGCCATCGGTGCTCATTGTAGGAGGGACTGGTCGCATAGGCACCGCAGTAGCAATCCATCTGCTGCAGCGTCGGCCGGAATTGCAAATCACGTTGGCCGGACGAAGTGCCGAGCGTGGCCGCGCCGCCGCTGTCGAGGTGGCAGCCGAGGTGGCAGCCGAGGCAGCCGACTGCGGCTTTCTAGAGCTCGACTACCGCGACGCCGCCGCGATGCGCGCGGCTTGTGAGGGTCAGGATGCGGTCGTGCACGTCGCGGGCCCCTTCGTCGGCCAAAACAAGCTGGAGCCCCTGAAAGCTGCCATCGCGAGCGAAACGCCCGTGTATGTGGACGTGAGCGACCCGTTGGAGTACATCGATGAAGCGAAGGCGCTGGACGCGCGAAAGACGTCTGCCTTATTATGTGCTGGCGCCTTCCCCGGTTTCAGCAACGTGCTGGCCGTGGAGGCCGCGCATTTATTGGGAGAACCTGTGAAGGACCTCAACTTCAGCTATTTCACGGCTGGCCTGGGGGGCAGTGGGGCAATAAACCTCGACATCACCAATTATGGTTTTGGGCCGCCCGTGCCTCGCATCGTGGCCGGCGAAGCCACGCGTACTGAGAACTACGCGGGGACGGACTTCGGGACCATTGCGTATGATGGCCTCAACGCCGAGTGCTGGGCGTGGCCGTTCCCCGAGGCGGCGACGACGGGCGAGTTCCTCAAAATCACCGGCTCGTCGCGCGCCGGCATGGGGACGGCGCCGGCCATCTGGAACACTGTCCTCAGACTCATGGTCGCCGTCGTGCCGCGCAAATGGTGGTCCTCCAAGCGCTTCTCCGAGGGCCTCGCGCGCTTCTCGGAGCCGCTCGTCCGCGTCACCGACGCGTTCGTCGGCGAGGCGCACGCGATGCGCGTCGACGTCTCGTCGGCGACGTCGGAGCGGTCCGTCGCCGCGGTCCAGCGCCACGACTCCTTCCGACGGTGCGTCGGCCAGAGCTGCGCCGAGTTCGTCCTGGACGCGCTCGACCAAGCGACGCCGGGCGTCGCGCTGCCCGAGGAGCGGTATGCCGATCGAGCACCGCGCGAGCGGATCCTGGCGCGGCTCTCGACTACTCCCGGGACGACGGGGTACCGCGTGGGGTAATGTTGTGACTTGTTTCTTCCAAATTTAGGGTGACACACTATCGACAGGAGAGGGACGACTGGGGAGGACGGCCTCACTCGCCGCCGCCGGAGAGTGGCGACTCCGTTGACCGCATTGACATGGCGCGGCGGAACTTCGAGAACGACCCCGCCGACGTTCTAGCGGCCGTGCCGAGGGAGCTGAGCCCGGAGCTCGCGCGCCGCACCATCTGCTGCGCGGGCGACTTCGGCGACACGGCCTCCTCGCCGGGGCGGAAGCGGGTGTCCACGCTGTCCCGGTTTTGAGGCTTCCGTCTGAAAAAAGACGGCCACGAGAGCCGAAACCTAGATTTCCGTGTCTTGATCGTGCCGGGCGTCCTTGGCGTTTCCGGCGGCGTACATGCCTTCAGCCTAGTTTGACGTAAATGAACTAATTGCGCCGTCATTTTCGGCGGCGCCCCCAGGAAGGGCGCCGCGTCCCAGACCCTTAATTTAACTTTCAGCGTCCAGTCCGTCATTGATTCGGGCGAGTCGGGCGGCGGCTCCGTCCGCTGCCGGAACCGCGCCGTGCAGGCGTAGGCGCCATCAGCAGCAGGTTCCACGTCAACATCAATTTTACCTAGCTGGGTTGCCCAGTCGCAGTGTTCGGCTCGTTCTATCTCTTCCGCGTACTGTAAAGCGTCGAGCGTCTCCAGGGGCTTGTGGGCCTCGTCCCGCCTCAAACACTGAAAACCAACAGCTAGGAAGGCCCGAAACGCCTCCAAGACTCGAGCTCGCTCCTCCCGATCCCGAAAGTGCGACGCGTGCCACCGGTAGTTTTCGCGCCCGCTCGGCCTTCGCGACGCAGATCTCTCGGGCCCTCGGTATTTATGTGGTCGATGCGTGTCTAAAACAGAGACAACGCGTCTCGGCTTAGCGTATCGGAGAGAGCCGGCTAACCGGGTTATCCCTGCTTTGCCTGCACACGACGAGCCTCATTATTCCAAACCCACCCGTCGCATCGTGTGTTCGTGAATCCACTGCCTTTCTGGACGCTTTGATTCCTCTTCGCGTTCCCTAGTATGTTACAGGACGCTAGCTCGTTGTTTAACGCGAGCAGTGGTTGAGCTCCGTTAGCCCTTATGCGTACGTTCAGGATGCATAGAAATGCGCTAATAATAGCGTTTGCAGCGATGCTGGCCTCGGAAGTCGCAGCTTTTTCCCTGGTGCAGCCGTGCAGCAGGCTGCATTGCAGCAGGCTGGCCGCGACCGATGAAGAGATCGCATGGATGCTCGACGACAGCGCCTGGGACGAGGACGACGACGAAGACGACGAAGCGTTCGACGAGCAAATGCGCATCCGTGCAGCGGCGGAGCACGAGAGCTACGCGTCGCGCACCACGCCGCTCGCACCGGCGACAGACGCCGTCGACGCGGTGCGAACGCGCGGCGTGGCCCTCGTCGAGGACGCCCTGCCGGACGCGTCGTTGCGCGAAGCGTTGCGAAGCCGCATCCTCGAGCGACGCGACGCCGGCGCCGGGCTCTCGGCAGTGCTCGGCGAGCGATGCGACGGCGGCGCGACGACGCGCTTTGACATAAGGCTCCCCTACGACGACGTCGTGTCTGAGGCGACCACGACGCTCCTACGTGGACCGCTCGCGGCCGCCCTCGACGCGCTCGTGGGACCCGAAGCGCAGCTCTGGGAGTGCGCGGCATTAGTCAGCGAGGCCGGGGCGCCGGCTCAGACTGTGCATGGAGACACGTTCTGGGATTCTGAACCCTGCTTGTATACGGCGTTCGTCGCGCTGCAGGATATAGACCTCGAGCGGGGCCCGACGCTCTTCTTCCCCGGCAGCCACCTCTCGCCGGACGCGCAGGACGACCTCGAGGACGACGGGCCCTCGGTCTTGGACGCGTTCGGCGCTGAGCTCGGGGCCATGCGCGCGGGCGCCTGCACATTATATGATGGGCGGCTCCTCCACGCGGGCCAGCCGAACAGCAAGGGGACGCGCGTGCTCTTCTACGTGTCGTTCAAGGCGCCGGGCGCCGACGGCGGCCTCGGCAACGAGGCCGCGCATTCCATCGACGCTGAGTTGTTCGGCCGCGGCCTGACGCTCGGCGACCTCATTTTGTCTGTGTAATTGTGATAGTCTAGGACTCTTAACAAGGGATGGGATGGGGGAACTCAGAAGTTCAGCTCTTCGGGCGGTGAGCCAGAGTCCGCCGTGTCCTGCGACGCGCGCGCCCGCTTCGGCGGCGGCAAGTCCGACGTCTCCTCGGACCCGCGCTTCTTCGGCGACGGCGAGAGCGGGTCCTGGGTCTCGTCGCCCGCGTCGGCGGCCGCCGAGGCGTCGTCGGCCGGCGCCGGCTCGCCGAGCTGCGTCTCGTCTCCTGCATTATCCGCGGCGTAGTCGAGCTCGCGCGCGTCCTCGTCGTCGACGCTCGGTAATGAAGGAGGCGGCGGCAGGGCGTCCTGCATCGCGTCCGCGTCGAGCGTCTGCGAGCCGCCGGGCGGCGTGTCGCTCGCCGCGATCGAGGCGTCGGCCAGCGCCGACCGCGCCTGGCGCAGGCCCGGCACGATCTGGTTGAGGATCTCGCCCGTCAGGCGCTCCACGTCCCTACCAACGGCCGCCGCGGAACGCGACGCCGCCGCGGCGACCTCGCGCGACCGCGACGCCGCCGCCTGGAGCGCCTCCTGGCCCCGCTCGAGCTGCTCGACGCGCCACTGCGTGCTCGACGCGAGCGCGACGGCGGCGCTGCACGCCGCCACCGCCGCGTCCCGGGCCATGCAATTCTCCTCGCACTCCTCCCGCGCCGCGGCCTGGTCCGCGCGCAGCTGGTCCGTCGACGCCTCGGCGGTGCGCGACTTGGCCTCGGCCGCGTCGGCGCGCTGCTTCTGCTCGTCGGCTCGGCTTTCCGCCTTCTTTGCCTTGCGCTCCAGCACCTGTATGGAGATCAAAGTTTACGGCGCATTCACGCCATCGACGCGACGCCCTGGTTGATTTCCACGCAGTCCGGCACCTGGCGGACCTCGTCGAAGCTCCGCTCCTTCTCGCGGAAGCGCCTGTCCTGGTCCTCGACGCCCTGGTCCGCCTCGCGCTTCGCCGCGTCCGCCGCGGCGCGGAACGCGGTCTGGTCCGCCGCGATCCCGTCGGACGTGATGGCTCGAGCTTCCGCCGCGTCCCTTTCTCGCTCCGCGCCCTGCCTCGCCCTCATCTCCGCGTCCCTCTCTTGCACGGCTTGCGCCCGCTGCGCCTCGGCTTCGTCAGCGCGCTTGTCCGACGCGTCGCGCGCGCGCTCGGCCTCGGCGCGCGCCCGCTCGGACGCGGTCAGCGCCTCCTGTTGCTCCGCGGAACTGGTGGACGATTTAGCTTGTTGCGTCTCGATCTCCTTCGACCGCGCCTCGAGCTCCGTGAACCGCTCGGCCTGCTGGGCACACCTAGCTTCGGCTTCTTCCAGAGCTGTCTCGGAGTCCGCCGCCCTCTTCTCCAGGGAGGCGACTCTACCTTCAGCGTCGGCCGCGACGCGCTGCGCCAGATCGCGCGCACACGCCACGGCCTTGAGGCAGGCCTGGTCCGCCTGCCGCGCGTCTCTTAGTAAGTCGGCCGCCGCGATCGCCTCGGCCGCGTCTCGTGTCAGCGTGGCTTTTGATGTTGATGCTTCCCGTAATTGCCCGAGCAACTTATCCACTTCCTCTCGAGCTTTCCTCAGGTCGGCTTCTAATTGTGAATTCTGCCTCTCGAGGGCCTGGGCCACGGCGCGAGTTTCGGGCTTGTCGTCCCTTCTTCTGAACACATACTCGATGACAGCACCAGGTCCATTTTGATCTTGGGACGCCGTTTTTTGTCTTTGGAAGACCGTGATGTGCTCGCCGTCGTTTAGTATTTTGGAGTTGCCCTTCCCTAGTGTTTCTTTCTCGACCGACGTCCCGTTCGACGAGTGGTCCGTGATCCTAATGGTGCCGTTGTCGTCTCTTTCTATCAAACAGTGCTTGCCCGAGATGACGGCGAAGGGCAGTTCTAAGGTAGGGAGGCCCTGGCGGTCCTTCGCGCGGCCGATGGCGTGGCGCGGAGCACTTAACGCGTAGGACTGCGGGACCGGGTGCGTCCGCCCTTCGAAGGGCTTGAGGTCGTAGACGGGCGACTCGGAGACGAGTTCTAGGACGCCCCACGGGTGCGCCATCGTCGTCTTTGTTGACTTTGTAAGGCGCGTCGGCCCGTTCGCGTGTTTCGAGCTTGTGCGCGCCGCGCGTCTACCCGTTCGCGTGGGTTATTTGGCTGTAACCTTTTTGCTGTTTAGCTCTTTTACAGCGGCAAATCGCGCGCCGCCGCGAACGTGGCGCTGTGAACAGGGGCTGCTTGGTTCGTACAACTAGTCTGTTGGCACCGTGGCACTCCAGCGGCGCCAGACAGCGTGCGCGCGGCTCGAGACGCAGATGAATCCCAGGGTGCGGGTTTTTCAGTCTCGTCTCTCTGACCGCTGGAGATGCCGTTTCCACCACCACGGAGGACGCCTCCATTGGTAATGCCTGCAAAACCCGCCTCAAGCCTCGACGCAAAGTTCGAGCCTGGTTGGAGGGCTTGGCATACGCCGTGCAAGGCCGCACGTGTGCTCGCGAGTAACGTTTCGCTGCGCATCGGTCCTTGGCAACGCTCTGCTGCAGCTTTTTTAAGCAACGGCACCCTGAGAGCGCAAAAAAGCTACGGAGAGCCTGGTGACCCGACTAAGCTTTGCGGGCCACAGAGACGCCGCGGCGAGGCGAGACTCACGAAAGCACCAAGAATGTCGCGCACGATCCGCCCTAGCAGCGGCGGCCGAGGCGACCTCAAGATTTGCAAGCCGCCGTGCCCGCGCAAGAGCGTCCGGTACCGCAAAAGTAAAAAGGAGGCCGACAAGGACGTGGTGTGGTGCAACGACTGCGACGGCTTTGTGGATAAGGTAAGGCGCGGCACCGGCGGTCGGGCGGCAGGCGGCCGGGGACGCGGCGGCGGCCAGGACCCGTCCGACGGCCAGCGCCTCGGGAGCGGTTCGGTCAACCCGCGCGACGCCGCACGCAACGCGGCGATCGCCCGCCTGGAGGGCGTCGACAACCCGCCGCCGAAGCGACCCAGGGTTGCCGGTCCCGCGTTCCACGGCAACAACGAGGGCGCCGGGCTGCGTGTCGGCGGCGCACCGCTCGCGCCCGACCGCGAGCGCGAGCGCGCGCGCCAGGATGCCATTCGGCGAGACCTCGCGCGGCTCCACGCGGCCGCGACGCCGTACGCTGCGGACGACGCGACGCGCATCCAGCGTATGCCCGCGCCGTCGCGCCGATACTTCCCGCGCGACGGCCCGGACGACGACGCGACGGCGGTGGCCGCCGACGGTGCGACTCTAGGACCGAAGCCCTTGGCCGACGGTTCCGTCGTCGTCGACTACGCGTTCCAAGTGCCAACGCTCGGTCCGGGCCTGTCCCAGGGCACGCCGGCCGTCGTGAACGTGTCCGGCGGCCGCGCCCAGGTCGAGAGCTTCGCGCGGTATGTCGCGAACCGCGACGCCGGCAAGGACCGCCACGTCGTCTTCTGCCCGACGCGCGGGCGCGCGGCGCCCGGGAAGCTCCTGGACTTCCGCGGTTTTGCAGAAGAATCCGCGGCCGACGCAGCGACGCTGTTCTGCTACGTCGTCGACCCGGCGGAGGCGGACGCGTACCGCGACGTCGTGGGCTTCGGGGACGACCCTCGCACGACGCCGTTGCTCTTCGCGCTGCCGGAGGCGGGCCGCCGCGTGGGCTTCGCGCGCTTCTGCGTCCTCGAGTTCTGCCGCGGCGCCGTGCTACTGAGTCGCGCGCCGGGCGTCGCGCACCGGGCGCCGTGCTGCGTGCCGCGCTGCTGGATGGTCGACGACAACGTCCGGAGCGTCAAGCAGTGGGGCCCCTCGGGCCTTCAGGCCGACGACGTGGCGGCGTCGTTCCTTGATGTGCTCCGGACTGTCGGGCGCCTCAAGGTCGCGCGCGACTACGCGGCCGTCGGCATCGCGTCGTCGGGCAAGGGCACCGTGTCGCGCGGCGAGCGCTTCGCCGTGGACGCGAAGGCGACGTCCATCTTCAAGTTCTGCCGCTTCGAGCTCGCGCAGTGCGCCGGCCTGAGCTTCGAGCCGCGGCTCCGGTGGGCCGAGGACGTTGCCTTCTCCCAGGCCGCGCTCGCGTCGGGCAAGAAGCTCCTCAAGGTCAACTCGTGTGTCTTCTGGCAGGGGCGCCTGCGCGACGGCGGCTGCGGCGCCGAGCGCGCGCTCGCGGCGCGCCCGGGCGGCGCGCCGCTCCTCGAGGACGGCGAGCACGCAAAGACCGCGACGGTACGACTCCTCGAGGCGTGGATCGCGGCGTGGCGGCGCGCGCCGCCGGGCCGGGAGAGGCTCCGGGTCGCGGACGTCCCGCAGCAGCAGGACGACGACGGCGACGACGTGATCGTCATTGATGATTGACCTCTCCCCTTGTACTAAGACATGTTCAAGTTGTCCCAGAAACACATTAGTCCGGCGCCCGAGGTCTCACCGGCGTCGCCGCCAACGGGGCGCCGGCGCGCGGAGGCGTCGTGACGCGAGCTCCTGGAGAGAAATCGCCGGGAGGGTACTTCGGCTTCGGCGGCGTCGCCGTGACCTTCTTGCCGAAGGTCTTGTCCTTCTTCAGCTTCTTGCGCATGAGGCGTGCCGCTAGTATCGCGTCGTTATCTCGGTGTTTCTCCGCGAGGCCGTCGCGCCAGGCCTTCCGCGGCGGCGCGTCCCGCAGCTTGACCATCTCGATGCCAAACTCCTCCGCGGACACGACGCAGGCTTCCGTTTCAAGGTCCGTCGGGGCGACGACGCGCCTGATGCCCGCCGCCGCGATCAAGCAGTGGCACCGCGGGCACGGCGCGCGCGTGACATACAACGTGCAGCCCTCGAGCTTTTCTCCGCGCCGCGCGCAGTCCGACACCGCGGCCGCCTCCGCGTGCAGGTCCGAGCGGTACCTCCCATAGATGCCGCAGTTGATCGTCGTCGATATCAAGGACGGCTCGCGGCCGTGCGGGTCGCGCACGATGCAGCAACCCATGTGGCCGTCCTTCGCCTCGGACGCCCGCGCGACGAGATATGCGAGGTCCAGCCAGTTCTCGTCCGCGGTCTTCCAGCGCTCCCAGCGCCAGCCGACGCGCGGTAACGTGGCGAAGTCGGGCAGCGGCCTGATGTGCTGCGGCGGCGTCGATGTTGTTCGGCGGCGCCGGTGCAGGAGCATCGCGACCAAGAGCGCTGCCGTCGCGGCGGCGGCCAACTGCTGCGGGGCTGGGGGTGGCATCTCGCGTTGTAATCACACAAATGATGCCGCGCGCGGGCAACGGCTGCTCTGGAGGTTGGTGCAGCAGTTTGGCACTTGGGCTTAAAAGGTCGGCGCCCAATCGCTGGTCTCGCCCTTGCAACTGTGGCAGCGCACAAATTCGGCAACGCTAAACGCAATCGCTCCTCTAGCACTGCGCTACGAGCAAAAAGCCGGGACGACGGAGCAGCTAGCGCCAGTGAGACACTAGCAGCGAAGTGATGGGGTAGCCTGATGCGCGGTCTCCCACCAGGAGCTCCGATGGACGTCGGGGCTTGCGCCTCCCCCTTGTGCTAGATAGATAAAATATACAATAGGCAGGGGCGGGAACACGCGTCGCGCGACGCAACAGCTTTCCGAATTTCGGGTCAGGACCGCACGCGCGACGCCAGCGACGGCGTGTGGTCGAGCGTCCGCACGGCCGGTGACGCGTCGAAGGGCGGCGACGGGTCGGGCAATCCTAAACGCACGGCCGACTCGCCGCTCGAGTCCGGCTCCGCTCTTTTGCATTCGCGGTTGTGGTCGTCCTCGTCGGAGGCGGCGTCGCGGTCGTGCTTTTTGGACTGAGCGCCGGACGTCTCGCGCAGCCGCGTCGCCGGCGACGTCCGGAGCGGCGGCGGCGACGCGGCCCTACCTTTGGCGTGCTTGCCGATGCTATCAATGGCGCGCGCCGCGGCGCCGCTGTCGATTTGTAGGGCCTTCTGCGGCTTTTGGTCAGGTTCGCCGACCGTCGCGCGGCTGTCGACGCGGGGCATAGAGGCTATCAGAGGAGACACGTCCGCGAGGCCCGGCGACTTGTCCCCGTGCGAGGAGGGCATGAGGCGCATGATGGCCTCGCCGCTCGTCATCGGCGTCTTTTTGGGGAGGGCCGGCGCGGGCGGCGGCGCGACCGTCGACAGCGGCGGCGGGCTCGCGACGCGCGGCGGCACGAGCCGCGGCTCTGGTGAGGCTAAACCGCGCAGGGCCCGCCGATTCGCGTAGATGAACTCGCACCAGGCCCTTCGATTCTGGTCGGGCACGCTGCTCAGAGCTCGCTTCCCGCGCGCGTCGAAGGCGTGCGCCTGGCGCGGCTCCCTCGCTAGGATTTGGAGAGCTATTTCAAAACAGGGCGTTCTAGCAGAACAAGCATAATGTAACGGCGTCCGCCCCGTCGCGTCGCAGCCCTTGAGCGAGCCGCCATGTCTCAGCACATACGCCAGCGCCCGCGGTGCGCTCCCATAACACGCCGCATGCACTAACGACTCTCCATATTTATTGCGCGCGTCGAGGCACCGTCCACTACTCACAGCTTTTTCGAGGGCGGAAACGTCGTCCGACCGAGCCGCGGCCGCCAGCTCCGTGTCGTAGTCTGCCAATTGTCGCGGCGTCGGGTCCGTCCACCAGAAGTGGGTCGCCTGAAATCTAGTAGTAGCATTGCTGGTCCCGTGGGGCGAGTCCTTGAGGATGGCCTCGAAGTAGTCGAGCGGCGCCGCGTCGAGCGGCGGTCCGGCGGTGGGCGTGGACTTGGCTTTTACTGGGGGGCTCGGCTTGCTGGAGGCTTCATCACGCTCGGCTGGGGGTTCCATCCGGTCCGCTGGCGTTTTTATGCCGCTCCGCGCGCAGGGCTTCCGGTATGGCTCCAGTCTGGTCTCGCTTTTTTTACTTCAGCGCACGCCTAAAACGAACCACTTCTATCTCACGACTTTGAGTGGTCACTGTAGATCATTCACACCGCTGCAGCTTCTTCGGAGCCGCTTAGCCCGCGCGCGGCGAGCGCAGCGGCTGACTGCCTTCCGCCACCCAACTTGAAGGCCTTTTTTTAGACGCGTTGTTGTACGCTTCGCAGTACCAATCCCGCCTTCAGAGACCCCTCCGCTCGCTCTCCAATCGAGCGCAAACGAAACGCACGTGCGCCCACATTGGCGGGTCCGCGTCTGGTTGCTTGGTCTCAGCTCCCATTGGCAGCATCGGCAGCATCGGTGACGCAACCCCCATCCTACATGTTCGTTCTGCACCTCCCACCACGCTGGGGGCAGCCCTTTTGCCGCAGCGGCGACGCGCCAACCCCAACTCTGTCGACGCGACTCTCGAGGCAGCCCTCTGCTCCTGGGGAGACAAGGTCCGGCGCCAACCCCACGCCATCGACGCGACGTACAAGGACATAAGTGACTACGTGCTTAAGAACGGCGGGGAAGACGCGCGCCGAATCAATTCGTGCCAAGCCCCACCTAGAGCTTGAAGAGGCCCTTGCCACCATTGATGCTCTCGAAGTACTGCGCGAAGACAAGGGACAGGATGGCCATGAGCTTCATGAGGATGTTGAGCGCCGGCCCCGACGTGTCCTTGAAGGGGTCGCCGACCGTGTCGCCCGTGACGGCCGCGTCGTGCGCGGGCGTCGAGTTGCCGTTGCCGTCCTTCTTGCGCAGCGCCGGGTCGGGGTCGAAGCCGCCGGAGATGTACTTCTTCGCGTTGTCCCAGGCGCCTCCACTATTGGACATGGAGATGGCGAGCTGGACGCCCGAGACGAGGCCGCCGGTCAGGATGCCAAACACGGCCTCGACGCCGAAGAACGTGCCCGCGACGAGCGGCGTGAGCATGACCAACGCGGCGGGCGCGATCATCTCTCTCAGCGAGGCTTTCGTCGAGATCTCGACGCAGGCGTCGTAGTCCGGGGTGCTCGTGGAGTTGGGATCGAGCAGCGAGGGGTCGGCCTTGAACTGGCGCTCGACCTCCTGGACCATCTCCGCGGCCGCTAAACCAACCGACTTCATGGTCATGGCGCTGAACCAGTAGGGTAAATTGGCGCCGACGAGTAAGGCAGCAAACGTCAGGGGCGTGAGCACATTCACACCCGTCGTGATGCCCAGGCGGACGACGAAGGCGCCGTAGAGAGCTAACGAAACTAAGGCAGCCGAGCCGATGGCGAAGCCCTTGCCGATCGCGGCGGTCGTGTTGCCGGCCCTGCGTGGGTAGGTATGTCATGCCTCGGCGTTGGTGACGAGGCGTCGCGGCGACGGCGTCGAGGCCACGCCGTCGAGCAGGCGAAGAAAGGGGGACGCCGCAACCGCACGCGTCGAGGCAGTCCGTCTTCTCGCGGCAGGCCGCCGGCAGCTGGGCCATCTCCGCGATGCCGCCCGCGTTGTCGGTCACGGGGCCATATCCATCAATCGTCAGGCCCGTCGCGAGCGTCGAGAGCATGCCTAAGGCGGCTAAAGCGACGCCATAGAGATCAGCCAGCGAGAAGGCGAAGTAGACGATGGCCGCCAGCGTGTACACGGGCACGATGGCCGAGCGGTAGCCAAGGGCCAGACCGTAGATCAGATTCACGGCCGCGCCCTGCTTGCAGACGTGCGCGCACTCCCGGACCGGTTCGTAGGAGTGCGAAGTGTAGTACTCCGTCACGAGGCCGATGAGCAGACCACCGAGGGCGCCCACGGACACACAAATAGCGGCGCCCGTCGAGGACGCCTTGATCGTACCGCTCACCACGGAAGGCAGCTCGAACTTGTCCGGCAATAAGGCATGCGCTAAGTAGACCACCACCGGCACGACGAGGAAGGTCGTGGAGATGAGCTGCAGTTTCAGAGCGGATTCGACGTCCGCCTCCCGCACAGCGGGCTTCAGATCCGTCGCGATGAAGGAGCAGGCCATGCACACGAGAATGCCCGCCGCGGAGATCGTGAGGGGGAACAATAGAGCGGCCCAGCCCGCATCTAACAAATCAGAAGACGTCGAGGCGATGACGAGGGCGGCACACGTCGACTCCGCGAGGGAACCAAAGAGGTCCGAGCCCATGCCCGCGACGTCTCCGACATTATCGCCCACGTTATCGGCGATGGTCGCCGGGTTCTTCGGGTCGTCCTCTTCGAGGCCGTGCACGACCTTCCCGACCAGATCGGCGCCGACGTCCGCGGCCTTCGTGTAGATGCCGCCGCCGACGCGCCCGAACATGGCCACGGAGGACCCGCCCAGCCCGAAGCCCGCGACGCAGTCCATCATCGTCGCCCACTCGCTCACGTCGCTGAAGTGCACGCGGTAGGCTAACAATAATGCTAGTAAAACGCCCAAACCCAGCGCACATAGAGCGAAGCCCATGACCGCGCCCGCTCGGAAGGCGACGTTGAACGCCGCCGTCAATCGCGACGGGGGCTCCGACGCGGCCGCGACCGTCGTGCGCGCATTCGCGTCGACCGCAACGAGCATGCCACATAACCCCGACGCGATCGAGGTGAACCCACCCACCAGGAAGGCCACCGTCGTGAAGAGGCCTTCAGCAAATGAGCTTCCGACGGTCGTCAGGATGAGTAAGAGTACGGAGAACGCCAATAAGAACTGCACGCAGATCGTGTACTCCGCTCTTAGGAATGCTTTCGCGCCCGTATCAATCGTCGCGTGGATCTGCTCGACCTTGGCGAGCTCGGCCTGGACGGCGATTAAGGGCGAATTCGCCGGCTGATAGGTTCTGCCCGGGTTGACCTTCGTTCTTTGGATGACGGCGAAATTATACGCGGCGAAGCAAATGCCGACGCCGACGGCGGCGAAGATGAAGACGTCGACGCCCGTCATCCTCCTTTTGTCTACGGCCTGCGGGGCGGTCGGGTCAATTGTTTGCGTGGGCGCGAGAGCTGCGGGCGGTGGCGCGCGGCGCCGCGCGGCGTCCGCGTGGAGTCTAAACTCCTCTTGCGCGCGTGCGCGCGCCGCGGCTAGGCCGATATCCAATTGGGTGGTCCCAGCTGAGCACGCGTCGCTGAGTTTTTGCAGCAACGCGCGCAGCGCCGCGGTCGTTCTTTCAAAAATGTGTACGGGCGCTGTCGCGCGCCCCAAGTATCCTCCCTCTTGCACGCCAACGCACGCGGGCGACTCGACCAATTTTTGTGACCAGCCTCCGACCGCTTGTCTCCGGATGTCTCTGAGAGTGGCCATGGGGGAAATAGAGGGCTCCAAAGGATTGAAATAGCCTCATGACGGGTGACGGAAGTTTCGTGCGGGTTTGTCGGCTTCCCCAAACTCTTCTAAAAAGCACGCGTTGGCTCTTGACGCATCCCTCCCAGGCTACCGACTCTTCTCTTGGCCTTGATTTTGATGGTTTTGCCCTGCTTGTTTTGCTGCCTTGCCTCTGCCAACTCTGGAGCTGCAGGCTGGTGTCTGACAATAATAATCATTTCAGACGTTACCATTCGTGCAATTGCGAGCTGCGATTGAATCTCTCACGAAACCAGAGAGACCAGACCACACAGCTGCACACTGCTGCCTCTGCACTGTGCACACTCGGCCTGCGCGTCGCTGGATCCGGCATCGCTGGGGCAGATTCGCTGCGTCGCTGCACCACTGCTCGCGCACCACTGCCAGCTGCACTGCCACTGCTCACTGCTGCTCTACTGCTAGCTGCATCGTGATCGCTGCATCGTGATCGCTGCATCGCCGCTGCACGAAAGTCGCACAAAGAAATGGCCGCACAAACCACCGCCGAAGCGCTCGCCGCCGACTTCGCCGCCGCGATCGCCCGTGGCGAGCCCTGCTACGCCGCCGGCGCGGCCGCTGGCCGCTTCGAGCTGTCGTCGTTCCTAGAAATAGCGCAAACTGACGACGGATGCATGTGCAGCGCGACCATCCCGGCGGAGGGAGGCGTCTACGCCGGCGGCGCGGCGCGGCGCGACGTGCAGCTCCCGCTCGCCGCGATCCTTGCCGCCGCCGCGTCGCGCGAGGCCACGCACGGCGATTTGTACGCGATGCAAGTCCCGCTCGACGGCTCGGGCCCGCTGCGGCGGGCGATGGCCCGCGCGGCCGCGGCCGCCGTGCCTTTTTGGGCCGTGGCGGCGAAGGCCGCCGCGACCGCGGCCGCCGACGGCGGCGGCGACGCGTCGCTCCAGGTCTGGATCGGCGGCCGGGCGCCGACCACCACGACGGCGCACTACGACGGCCTCGAGAACTTCATGGTCGTCACGCGCGGCCGCAAGACCGTCGACCTCTGGCCGCCGGGCTGCCCGAAGCTCGCGCGCTCGGCGCCGGCCTGGGCGTATCGAGCGGCCGCGGCGCCGCCGCGGCCGGCGGTCTCCTTCACGCTCGAAGCGGGCGACTGCGCGTACTGGCCCGAGGGCTGGTGGCACCGCGTGCGCTCCGACGCGTGGACTATCGCCGTCAACGTGTGGTGGCCGGGCGTGCGGCCGCAGCTCGTCGCGCTGCCGGCGCCGCGCGCCGCGTTCGCTCTGCGGACGCTCGCGCACCGCGTCGTCGAGCTGCGGCTCGCGGCGGTCGTTGCCGACGCCGCCACGTACGTCGTCGACGACGAGTCGACGCGCGCCGAAGCACTTCGGCGCGGCGCGCTGCCGCCGCGGCTCTTCCGCGGGCCGGCCGTCGACGCGCTGTCCGTCTCATCGCTCGCGGACCGCTACGGCGCGGACGCGTGGAGTCGGGCGCTGGAGGCCGTCGACGGCCGCGGCGCGCACGTCCTCGAGGCCGTTCAGGGCGCCGCCGTCCTCGACGCGCTCTTTACGGGCGACGACGCCGCGCGAGCCCGCTTCGACGCGAAGCGCGAGGAGTTTTGCGCTGGCGAGCTGCGGCGGGCGGTTTGTGATGCTTGTGGGGTGGGGAGGTAAATGTGCCCTTTGTAAAACGGGTTTAGGTGCTCGGAATAGGGTTGTTGTTATGGTGCTAGGAGCGGCTTTCGCTAGCGGCGTGTACATACTAGCAAGCAAGCAAGCAAGCCTGGGCCGCGCCAAGCCGCGCCGCCATCCGCACGTGCGGATTATTTGCACACGGCAAGAGGCGTAAAGCGCCGCCTGCATCGCCCCACTGGCCCACGACGCCTTGCGAGTCGTGGCAAATCATTTATCATTTGAAAAAGTGAGCCTTCCACGGTCTGCACGCGCGCCGTAAGCGCCGAGCCGCCGCAAGTCCACAATGCCGCAAGGCGACGGCGAACAGTACCTTGAGCCGGAGCATCATCAGGCGCTGCAGGATCTCCGCAAGGGCGGCCTCACGTACCGCCTCGACCCGGGCGTCACGTTTTTCTCGATCGACGAGATCGAGCGGCGCGTGAAGGCGATGTGCGCGGCGCGCGCGCGGCGCCTCGGCTCGGACGTCTTTGTTCCGGCCGGCGCGAAGCGGGGCTGGGAGGTGCGCGCCGTTGCTACGATGGCGTCGGACGCGCGCGCGGTCGCGGCGTGGCGGCGCGATCGCGGCGAGGCCGTCGAGGACGAGGACGAGGAAGAAGCGGCGGTCGACGAGCACGACCGCCAGACCGCGGCGCGCGAGCGGGCGGCGCGCTGTGTGGAAATCAAATGGAAGGCGTCCCGCGCCATCGACGCGACGCGTCGTCGTAGACTGCTCGATGGCGTGGCGGATAACACGTATTCACACAGGCGGAGCGGCGGGCGAAGAAACGCGCCGAGCGCGCGGAGGAGGCACGCGTCGCGGACCTGCGCGAACGGTCCGAGCGCCGCGCGCGGCGCGTGATGCCGGCGGCGCCGACGCGGCGGCGGCGGCCTCGCGTCGGCACGCGCGTCAGCGCGTTTTACTGGGCGTGGCGGTGTCCCATCCCGGCGACGGTCGTCGAAGTGCGCGACGACGTGGTCGTCGTCGAGTACTACGACGGCGACCGCGGCGAGGTGTCGGCGGACCTGGTGCGCTCGCTGGAGCGCGCCGAGAGTTATTCGCGGGGCGAGCGCGTCTCTGCGTTTTACGGGCCGGATCAGTGCTACTATCCCGCCGTCGTCGCGTCTTCGCGGCTCGACGACGGCCGCTACAAGGTCGACTACGTCGGCGAGAACTATAGTGACGTGCTGCCGCCGCAGCTTCTCCGCGCGGCTCCGCGGCCGCGGCCGCCTCCTCCGCCGCGCCGGCCATCGCCAGCGCCTCCGCCGCCGCGCCGGCGGCCGCCGCGGCGGACGGCTCCTCCGGCGCCTCCGCCTCCACGGCGGCGGCCGCCGCGACGGACGGCTGCTCCGGCGCCTCCGCCTCCTCCGCGGCGCACGCGGCGCAAGCGGGATTGAACGTAAGCTTTTGGTTTTTTAACAAAGACTGGGCATTCAACATCAAGATTTTACAGGCACTATGTACAAAGCGGAACGAGTCTTCGTGTCGGCGGCCCCCACGCCGTCGACGCGAGGCGACCGAGGAACATACCTCGAGGCTCCCGGAAGACACTGCCCCGCGCCGACATTCACAGATGAATCTTGCGGCTCGCCAAAAATACACCAGCGATTGACACCGCCATCTACCATCCAAATGGTACATCATATCAACTCCAGCCCAGTTTTCATACACACTCGACGGAACTGGAGCCGACGGCCCGCGCTCGGAGGGCGGGAAAAGAATTCTACTAGACAACTCCCGAGTTTATGTTCGTTTCCTTCCGTTTGTTAGTGGTAGAGTCCATCTAGGCCGATTGAACAATCACTGAGCAGAATGAGATGCTCCGTTAGAGCCGCGCGAAACGTCGACTCCACGCCCCTGCCTTTTTGCAAAGGCGGACTCGGAGCCTAAATCTGCGAGTATCAGCGACGCCACTACCCAGATGGACTATAACGCCGTCGTTCTATTCACAATCGACCGACTTGCCCGTTCTCCGCGGACGACGGTGCGTACGCGGGGCACTGAATTGGCCCCAGACCGGTGGTTTATAAAATAAATTTGCGTTTCAGGCGTTTCTGTTATGGGACGGGCCAGATAACCGGCCTGACTGCCTACTACATTGCTCCGAGACCCAAAGATGCTCGGCGCGGGTCGTCGGTCTCGCGAGCCCAGGATCTCACCAATTATGGCGCAACACCCGGACCTGCGACCATCAGCCCGTGTACCTTCACCATGGACCCTAACGCGATCATTTGTTCCATGATCGACTGACTTGCGCGAGGTCCAGATCAAGATGTTCACGTCCCGAGCGTGGTCGGCCCAAAGTACCCTTCTCGTGGTGTAGATGTCATATACTTGTAATTGACTATCGGTGGGGTAGTATGGGGTCCGACGAGACCGCTATTACGATTCCTGGGGGCCCTCGGGTAATTGACGTTTTTTATCGTGGCGGGGCGCCATCGGGTCCAAATTATTTACTTTTTTCGGATGTAGATCGGCTCGCGGACTCCCTCCGGGGTAGGTCTGGGGTCGGGTAGTCGCCTACGCCGCATGCGCCCGTGCTTGGAGCTCCCCAGAGAGCTCTGGATCGAAATCTTTGGCAAATCATGGCCAACAGAGGTATAGCGCAAAGGACCATGGGAGATGTATCTTACTCTGGAAGCGGCGGTGCATGCGGCGTAGGCGACTACCCATGTCTTGTTCCGACCCTAGGCGGCCTCGGGGAGACTTCAGGACCACGAATCGACAGGATTCCAGCTACGCGCCCGCCATGGCGGGACCGTCAATATCGCGAATTAAAAAATTAATTTTTTCACCCCCCAGGAAGTGTCCCATTGGTCTCTTTGGACCATTAGCGAACCGAGCGATACTCAAATAGCTGCGTGCACGTTTCCTCACGGAGCTAGTGTGTCACCGCACGCTAGAAACGCCATCGAGCTCTCAAAACTCGACTGCAGCAAGGTGCGCCTGTGGGTCGTCGCTGAGGAATTGAACGAACGCACACTGCCACACACGCACTGGAGAGCAGCACAGTTGGCGAAACGCGCATCAATACGCGTCTGCAGAGCATACGCGAGGCAACCACTGTCGAGCTGACAGCAGCACCGGAGGCGTAGAGGGGTCTTAAGGAAGCAGCACACGACCACGATGGCGGACCCCACGAGCGACGACTACTACCGCGTGCTCGGCGTGCCAAGAGACGCCACTGAAGCGCAATTAAAGAAAGCCTACCGCAAGCTCGCGATAAAGTACCACCCGGACAAGAACCCCGACGACAAGCGGGCGGAGGAGCACTTCAAGGCCGTGTCCGAGGCCTACGACTGCTTGCAGGATAAACAGCGGCGCGCGGCCTACGACAATTATGGCAAGGACGGCGCGAAGGCCGCGGAGCAGGGCCAGAGCGTGCCCGGCGGCTTTCCCGGGGGCGGCTTCCCGGGCGGCGGCGTGCGCATGGACGCGCGGCGCGCGGAAGAAATGTTTTCCATGTTTTTTGGCGGGGGCGGCATGGGCGGCGGCGACGACCCCTTCGAGTCCATGTTCGGCGGCTCCGGGTTCGGCGGCATGCCGGGAGGCATCCGCATCCAGATGGGCGGTGGTCCGGGTGGCCCGCAGGTCTTCTCGTCGTTCGGAGGGGGTCCTTCGAGAAGGCGCGCGCCGCCGCCCCCGAAACGCTACGACGTGCTACAGCCTAATACTAAGGTCGTGCTGAAGGATTTGGTGTCCAAACCGGAATTAAATAATGAGATGGCTTCCGTACAATCATATGATGATAGTAAGGGGCGGTATAACGTCAAGCTCGACGACGACGGCGACGTCTTGTCGTTGAAACCGCAGAACCTCCAGCAGATCTTGCGGGGAGTGCGATTAACGGATATCAAGTCGTCTCCGGAACTAGACGGCAAGTCGGGCAATCTGTTGGGAGCGCGGCGGAGTCCAACGGGAGACGAGCGCTACGTCGTGGCGCTGTCCTCCGTCAGGCAGACTGTGGCAGTCAAGAGCGAGAACCTGATCCTGCCGGCCGGCGCGCTCGTAAGGGTGGTGGGCACGTCGCGGGCCGAGCTGAACGGGAGGCAGGGCACGGTGCAGTCCTGGGACGGCGGCGCGGGGCGGTACGTCGTCCAGACGTCGGCGAGCGACCAGCTCAAGCTGAGGCTTTGCAATGTCGAGCTAGTTTGAATTTTGTATTAAGTACGCTTCGCGGCGATGGCGTACGTCGTCTCCAAACTTACGCAGGGGGAACACCGGTCAGCGCCGCCCGCGCCCGCGCCCGCCGCGTGGCCGCGTTTGTCGGGTCGGCGCCGGCGCCGGCGCGCGCCCGCCGCGCCGCGCGGGCGGCGCGTCATCGCCGCCGCGGCCCCGCTTCCGCGCGGGCTCGTCCTTCTCCGGCGAGCGGCCGCGCTTCTTCTCGGGGCTCCGGCCCCGCTTTTTGTCCTCCTTCTCCGGCGAGCGCCCCCGCTTCTTGTCCTCGGCCGCGCCGCGGCCGCGCGCCTTGGGCTTGGCCTCGTCGTCGTCCTTCTTGGCCCGCCGCCGGTCGCGCGGCGACGCCTTGTCGTCGTCCTTGGCGTCGCGGCGCCGGTCGCGCGACGACGAGTCCTTCTTCTCGTCGCGCGCCTCGGCCTTCTTGGCGCCCGCCTTGGCGTCCTTGTCCTTGTCCTTGTCGTCGCGCTTGGAGCGCTCCCGCGACTCGTCGGCGCCGCGGCCGCGCGCAGGCTTGTCGTCGTCGGCCTTGCGCCCGCGCGCCGGCTTGTCGTCGTCAGCCTTCTTGTCGTCGCGCTTGGAGTCCTTGTCGTCGCGCTTGGAGCGCTCCCGCGACTCGTCGGCGCCGCGGCCGCGAGGCTTGTCGTCGCTGCGCCCGCGCGCCGGCGCCGGCGCCTCGGCCTTCTTGTCGTCGCGCTTGGAGTCCTTTTCGTCGCGCTTGGACCGCTCGCGCGACTCGTCGGCACCCCGGCCCCGGGGCTTGTCGTCGCTGCGCCCGCGCGCCGGCGCTGGTGCCTCAGCCTTCTTGTCGTCGCGCTTGGAGTCCTTGTCGGCGCCGCGGCCCCGCGCAGGCTTGTCGTCGCGGCCGCGCGCCGGCTTGTCGTCGTCAGCCTTCTTGGAGCGCTCCCGCGACTCGTCGGCGCCGCGCCCCCGGGGCTTGTCGTCATTATCCTTGCGTCCGCGCGCCGGCTTGTCGTCGTCGGCCTTCTTGGACCGCTCGCGCGACTCGTCGGCGCCGCGGCCGCGCGGCGCCCGGGCCTTGGCGTCGTCGTCGCGGCCCCGAGGCTTGTCGTCGGCGGCCCGGGCGCCGCGGCCGCGCGGCTTGTCGTCGTCGCGCTCCTTCCGGTCGCGCGCGTCCCGCTTGTCCGAGAAGCCGCCCTTCTTGGACTCGTCGGGCGACTTGCGGCCGCCGCGCGCCGTCTCCGCGCCGCGGCCGCGCGGCTCCGGGCGGTCGCGCGCCGACCGCTCCCGCCGGCTCCGCGGCGACTCGTCGCGGTCGTCCTTACGACGTTTCGCATCTTCCTCCTTAGGAGGAGATTCCTCGCGCACCCGCTTCTTCTTCACCACGGGTTTAGGGGGCGGCGGCGGCGGCGCCGGCCGGTCGGTCCGCTTCGGCCGGTCGGGAAACATCTTGTCGACGGCGACCTCGATGTTCGCGTCGTGCATGTCCGCGAACCAGGGCAGCTTCTCCTTCATGACCAAGCGTAAAGCGCGGAACTTCCAGACCGGGTCGTGCCTCGGGTGATATTCATCATCAATATCCTCGGCGGGGTCGTCGGCGTCGCGCCACTCCTGGAGGTGTTCCTTGAGCGTGGGGATCTGCGAGGCTAATCTACGGCACTTCTCCTCCAAGGGAGGCTCCTCGTCTTTCCGCTTCTTTTCTAGAGCGTCCCTTCTAGCTTGTTTCCTCTTGAGGACTTCTGGCAGTGGAGGCGCGTAGTAGGGCCGCTTCTGCTTGGGCTTCTCGGGTAGCGGCTCCTTCTCGAAGGGCGGGCAGCCCTTCTTCTTCCAGGCGGCCCACTGGACCTCGTGCTCTAAGAGTAAGTCTAGACTCCCGGCCGCCTCCGGGCCGGTCGGCGGCGTCCCGGCCAGGATCTTTCGCACTCTTGCTTTCGGCTCCGAGGCCCAATCTCTAGCGTTCATGGACTCTAGTTCTCTCCTCAGATAATCCAAGACCATGTAGAGCTGCGAACAGACCTGGGTCCGTAGCTGCGGATCTCGTAACTGGATCCTGAGTAACCGAGAATTCGTTAAATATTTCTGGGAGCCGAGCATTTGCTGCGTATCGTCCTCGGGCTCCACATTCATAGGTTGAGCCTGCCTTTCGACCATCGCGGCCCGCTCCCGCTCGAATTCATCAGGCGTACATGCTGTTCTCTCAAGAGCACTACAAGTGACATCAACAGCTGCAAGAAAGCCTTTGACGTCCTTGAAGCAGGACGGGGGATTAGACAGGTACTTCTGCACGGACCAGAAGCCCGAATACGTGTCGTAGTCCTCCTTGGGCGCGCCGTCGCCGGCGTCGTCGAAGTCGTCGTCGGCGTTCTGGGCGTCGAACTGGTCTGCACTCTCGAACTCCGTCACATTATCCGTGTGGCAGAGGCCCTTCATGTTCAGGGCCGACTTCTCGGACAGAGGCCACGCGGCCGCCATGAACATTAAAATTCGTCCGCACAACGTCGCTTGCCTCGTTCTGGATAATCGTTTCAGGAGGGAGTTGCATAACCGTAACAAGATGAACTTGCCGGCCTTGAAAATAGCTGGGTTCTCGGTCAATGCTCCTTTGTGAGACTCAACAAGATCCCACCAACCATCAGCGTTCGTCGACGGTGCGGCATCAATACAGTCCTCGAGGAGTTTATGGGCCACGTTCAGGACCGGACCTCTATCACCACATTGTTCGCAATGGACCGTGTGGTCGACGAGTACGGCGACGATTTTTTTTGCCGTTGTTTGATCTTCTTTATCTAGAGCTTCGTAGAGGAGTTGCCTAGCGGCTAATTCTACACAGTCCGCCACGTCGTCCGGCGCCTCGGCCCAGGCCGCGTTGCGGATGCGCTCTCCCGCATTATCGGGCGCGTCGAGAGTGGCTTTGACGGCGGCCTCGCAGGTCTCGTCTTGCGACGGGCCGGCGGGCGTGACCTCGATGACGGGCGCTGCCGGCGCGGGTGCTGGGGCCTCCGCGGCGGCTGCGGGCGCCTCCTCCGCGGCGGCTGGCGCGGGTGCTGGTGCCTCGGCTGCCTCTGCTGCCTCTGTGGCCTCGGCGGCGGGCGCCGGCGCCTCAGCGTCGACCTCCATCGCGTCGCCGTCGCCAGCCATGCTTAGAAGATCTTCCCAGCTATAGCTATGTGCGCGTTCACGCAAACAAGCGCAGGCGAGCCCAAAATCGGCTGCTAGCGTTTGTAAAGACACTAGAAATGTCTCGGGTCCTTTGAGCAGGCGCTTTCATGGCGGCCTAGGCAGGCAGGGCTGCCCCAACACGCAGCCCCAACACGCACTGCTGTTGGCAGCCATGCCGCGCTTCGACTGCACCACAGCTGCAGGAATGCGAGACGCCCTCGCGCAGACGTATCAGTCCGACAGACTCCTGCGCCTGCCCGAGACTTTGCTGAACGAAATACTGCGGCAGCTCGGCATCAAATATTTGCGGCGCTTCAGTTTTGTCAATCGGTATGCGTTGACGCGGGTGCGGGCACGGATCGCGCGGCTGCCAGATCCCGACTGGCGCCTCGGGTTCGGCGACAGGCGGTCGCAAGCGACCGTGTATTACCGGCGCGAAGAGCAGACCGGTGCGGCGTGGCTCAAGCGATACGAGGAAAGCATCGTGCTCTGGGACGCGGCCGGCGGCGCGTGCTGTTTTCCACGAACCGCGGCGGCTGCCCGGGCCAAGTGGCGTTGCCAGGTTTGCATCGGCCCCATGCCAGCCATAGGCCACTTAGACCACGCTACGGTGATGTGTTGTGGTAGTGTGATGTGCGGTAAATGTAGGAGGGGCAGCGCAAATTGCCCGGTCTGTGGATCGAATCTACCCCGCCGGCGGGGTCATCCGACTGCTACGGAGAGTCAATTACTACGAGAGCAACTACACGAACATGCGACGAAAGGAAGCGCAAGTGCGCAGTACCAGCTGGGTGGCGATTACGCCTTCGGGATTGGCGGCGACAGAGATATCCCGGCGGCACTGCTCTGGAACGAACGTGCCGCCCGCCAGGGGCACGCGGGAGCCCAATTCTCCATGGCGAGGTATCTCGACGGATTGAGGCCTGCATTCAAGGACCTCCCTCGCAGAGCCGAGTACTTGGCGATGGCTACCGCACAGCATATCAGTCATTTCGCAGCGATTGAGGAACTTGGCACAATGTACTTTGATGGTGAGATCCCCACTCCAGACGCCGAGACCAGGTACAAAGAGGCCGTGCGCCTGTTCAAATTCGATATTGAAACCCGGAGCGCCCTGTACTCATACACCCAGCTCGGGCGCTGTTACCTGCGTGGCCTGGGGGTGCCCGCCGACCGGGGCGAAGCCGAGCGCTTGTGGCGACACGCGGTTATTAAGAACGATGATGAGGAGGCGGCCGAGGAACTGCAGAGCAATGGAATGGAGGTGCCGGAATATGTCGGCGATTGATGTTGCTGTGCAAGTAAGTATAGTACCAGATGACTTACACCCCGGGTCTCTTACGTCGGGGGGCGCGGGAACAGCAGGCTCAGTCGTCGAGGACCGCGTCCTCGCCGGCCGACAGCGTCTCCGCGCCGTCGCCCGCGAGCTCCTGGAGGAAGGCCTCGTCGAGCGCGTCATCGTCGGCCTCCTCCGCCGTTTCGGCGGGCGCCGCCGCCGCGGCCTGCAGCGCCGCGTCGACGTCCGCCGGTGCCGCGAGGTCGCGGGCCGCCTCCTCGCCGTCGGCCGGAGGCATCGGCTTCTCGCCCTTGGCGTTGACCGGCCCGTAGTCGCCGACCCACGACGAGTAGTCGGGCCGCTCGCCCTCCTTGCGCCGGGGCGGCTGGTAATCGGGCACCGGCTGGTCGTCCGCCGGCAAACCATAATCATCTAAGGCAGCATCATCAATGGTCGAGTCCCACTGCGGCGCCTCGCTCCGCAGGAACGCGTCCGCGATGTCCACGGCTCGAGGAGTATTGGACGAGTCGCCGAGCGCGTCCCGACCCGCGGCCCGCTCCCGCTTCAGGCGCGCTCTATGAGCGTTCAGCTGGTCCTTGATCTTCGATTCGACGTTCACTAGATAGCGCGGCGTTTTTCTCGACACGTTCCTCTTCGCTTCAGACACCCAGGCCTGGCGCGTGGGGTTCGGCCTTCGGCGAGCGAGAGGTCTCTGTTTCGCCGCGGTGGACACCGTGGGCGCATCTAGAGGCAGCGCCCAGGCTCTAGGCGCCTTCCTTCTCGGTGCTTCCTCGATGGCGGGTTGAAACGAAGGCTGCGCAAAGGCCGCGACGGCCGACGTCGGTGCCACGTAAGCCGGTTCGTCGGTCAACTCGCCCCTTAAGGAATCCTCCCACCGCTCCTCGGGCACGTCATACCCGCCTTGAGCTACTCGTCGGACCGCCTTGAGGAACTGGAGCTCCGAGACGTCGTCCCAGTGGTCTCCCAGTAGTAGTCTAACTTCGGCCGGCGGGAAGGGCCGGCCCGCCACCTCTTCTAAGGCGGGACCAGCAGCGCTCCTCAGTAGTCTATTAGGCTGCGTCCGTAAAGCAGCGAAGACGCCCCTCGCCCGCCGCGCTTGCTCGGCCGGCGGGGCTTCGAGGAACTTGGACGCATCCCTAGAAGCTTCTCCGCTCAGCACGGCGGCCACGCCCTGCTGCTCGTCGTCCACGAAAGGGTACTGCCTGCCGGAATCCTTGCGCACCCTTCTGTGCGCTCTTCTTGCGATGGCGACTCTCGAAGGGGGCTCGGGCTTCACATCACCTCGGCCACCCCTAGGTCTCGGCTTCAGCATGGCCGGCAGCTCGCTAATGGCGTCCTCGCACGCTTCCGCGAGGCGCGCGGGGCTCAGCTGCTCGAGCGCCACCTCATTCAAAATACAGCGGACGCCGTACGCGGAGACGATGTCGACCACTTGTCCTCTCTGTTCTTTAGGGTAGAGCCGCGCGAACTGGGCGAGGGCCTTGCGCGCTTCGGCTCTTACGCTGACGTCGGCCATTATGTAGCGCGCGTCGGCGGCGTGTGTACAACAGTGCCCTGGCTGCGGTCTGTTTTTTTGTCCGCTAGACGAGCGCGGCCTCGTGCGCTCGATAGCGTAGGTGCTGGGCTTGTCGCTGGCTCCCGCGAGTGTGTTTTGCTGAGCCACCTGTACGCAGACGGCCGCACTCTCCGTGCTTTTTTGAAATCCGAATGCTAGAACAGTAACACACTAATCTTTCAACTCACCAAAGCCAAAAAATAAAAGCACAGTCTCTACGGCATAAAACGCGGCCGCGGGCGCCGCATAGCATCAATTCTGATCGGTGCTTCCCGACGCCGATCGCTGCGGGGGCTCGCACGATGCTACAGCGAGTTATCACTGCCAGGCTGCAGGCAGTGCTCAGGACACGCCGCGCGAGCAGCGGCTTCCGCCCCGTAATAGGAATAGAGTGCCACGTCCAGCTCAACACCCCAACCAAGGCCTTCTGCCGCTGCGCGCCGTCGACGACGGCGCCCCCGAACACGCGCGTCTGCGGCGTTTGTCTAGGCGAGCCGGGGTCCCTGCCCGTGGCGTCCACAGACGCACCTCTACTTGGATTAAAGGCAGCAGTGGCCTTGGACTGCGACGAACTAGCAGAAACGCTCGAGTGGGACCGCAAAAATTATCAATATCCGGACCTCCCGAAGGGCTACCAGATCACGCAGGCGAGGACGCCGCTCGCGCGATCCGGTAAAGTCCAGATTGACGATCGAACCATCCGCATCACTTCCCTACACTTGGAGGAGGACAGCGCCAAGACTACCGATGTTTTGGATCACAACCGGGCTGGAATAGCTCTGGCTGAAATCGTGACGGAGCCCGATTTGAGGAGTGGGACGGAGGCCGCGGCCTTTGTGCGCGAGCTCCAGCAGGTCGTCAAGAGGTGCGGCGCGTCTCGAGCTCGCCTGGAGCACGGCGAGCTGCGGGTCGATGTCAATGTGTCAGTAACGCAAGAAGGTGAAGTGAGGGAACGCGTCGAGCTCAAGAATTTGAACTCGTTGCGAGCCGTGCGTTTAGCTTGTGATTTTGAGCTACGGAGGCAAGCTTTATTGTATGAAAGTGGTGATACTGTTCAGCGGGAGACACTGGGATGGAATGGGTCCGAGACGTATGTTATGAGAGACAAGGGCGGCGCGGCCGAGTACCGCTTCTCGCCGGAGCCGGACCTGCCGCCTCTTCCATTAACAGAGGCGCTCGCGCAGTTGGATCGCGTTCAAATAGAAGAGACGACGCCGCGCGCGGCTCGACGACGGTGCGTCGCGGCCGGGCTCGATAGCGAAACCGCGAGTCTTTTGGTAGACCGCGACCTCGACGCGTTCTTGCTGGAGGCTGTTGATAGCGGCGCCGACGCAATGACAAGTGCCCGGTGGCTGCTCGGCGAGGTCGCCGCTTTGAGTACGGAGCTGCCTTCGTCATTCACGCCGCGGGACCTGGCCGATCTCGTGGGCGCCGTCGCGGCGGGGACATTGTCAAGACGGTCGGCGAAGGAGCTCCTGCCCGTGTTGTTTCAAGAACATCTTGGCGTCGCCGCGGAGATTGAGAAACGGGGCCTGGCGCGCGTCGACGACGCCGATTTTATGAGTGGCATCGTGGCCGAGATTATTGATGAGAGTCCGGACGAAGTCGCGCTGTTCCGGGCCGGCAAGACGAAGCTGCGCAAGGTGTTGATGGGGAGGTGCATGAAGCGGGCCCGGGGCCGCGCGGACCCGAAGAAGCTTGGGGAGGCGCTCGACGAGGCGCTTCTCTAGTTGTTGTTTGTTGTGTGTGTAAAGTTTACAATCGTCACATGGAGCGTCGCGACGCCAGGGGCGTTTTTTTTAACAAGTCAGTCACATTATTTCTACCTCTCGTCGTCGACGAGTCGCCGCAGCGACGCCGGGATGCGCGCCTCGACGACGGCGAAGCGGTCGGGCAGGTGCTTTCGCAGCGAGAAGGGCCCGAACGCGACACGGCGCAACCGTGACACGCGCAATCGGAGGTGGTCGCAGATCCTGCGAATCATGCGGTTCTTGCCCTCGCGGCACTGGAGTTCCAACGTCGCTCTATTGTCTCGCGCGTCCGACACCAGAACGCGCATCGGCGCGTACTTGACGCCGGCGACGCGGACGCCGCGGCGCATCGCCGCCAGTTTCGACGCGGTGACGCGGCCGTGCACGATCACCTCGTAGGTCCGCCGCAGTTCGTTCGAGGGCAGCTCCATGGCCCGCGCTAGTTCGCCGCACGACGTCAGCACGAGCAAACCCTCGGACTGCACGTCGAGGCGGCCGACCGCACACACGTGCGGCTGGAGGCGCACGCGGCTGAACACGCTCGGGATCTTCTCGCCCCGCTCTGATTTTGCCACCTGCTCGCCTTTATGCTTGTAGGCGAGCCAGACGCGCGGCGCCGTCGGTGCAGCCTTCAAAGCGCGGCCGTCGAGCTTCAGCCGCGCGTCGGGCGGCGCCTTGTCGCCCAGCGACGCGACCGCATTGTTTACAGTGATGCGACCGGCATCCAAGGCGGCGTCGGCTTCTCGTCGCGACATGGCGCCGGTCCTCGCGATCAGTTTGGCGACGCGTTGGTGGTTTTGGGCTGTTGTGGCGAGGCATCGTCTTGCTGCGTACAGGTGGCGGAGCATTGTTAACTGTCGAAATTGGTGGTGTATCGCGATGACTACTCGATTTAGCGATGTTGCACTGCTGGTGCTGCTGCGTGTACCTACCGCGTGCTGGCTCACCGCACATCGACCTAGCGGCCTGTAAGACACTAGCAAGCGCTGCAGTCCGGCTCATTGCGCATTGACGCCGACTTGGTGGTTAATAATCGAAAGTGCTCGCGACCTGAACCACCTGACACTCTGCGCCCAGATCTCAGCCTGGGCAAAGCTGACCATGGCCGAGGACTCAGAGGAGGACCGGCCTGACCTGAGGATGGTCAAGGACGTGGTTACGGGATACACCGTCCGCTGGCATGAACACGTAAGCCCGACGAATCATCTCGTAAATGCCGCAAGCTTTAAAGACCCCGCTCTACTGCGCAAGGCGCTCGCGGCCGGCGCGGATCCCAACCATGTGACGGGCTACCACCAAGCTACACCGTTACACGAGTTGGCCCGTGTATCGCCTCCGACGTTTGGGAAGCGCACAAGCGCTGAGTGCATCGCCATCCTGGTCGAGGCGGGCGCGGATCCCAACTCGCGCGATCGGTATGATGAAACTCCTCTCCAAAAATATTTGAGGCTCCATGGGCAATTTCCACGGTGGTATGAGAATTCTCTGGAAATCGTGCAAGCGTTCATTCTGGGCGGTGCTGACGTTAATGCGCCGTGCGGGAATACGTCGATTCTACATTTGGCCGTAATAGCTGATCATGCCGGTTGTGTTGCCCTGCTTTTGGCGGCCGGGGCCACGGTAGACATCGAGGGGCGTTACGAAGGGTATTCACGGCCCACTCACCTCGGCCCGGGACAAAACTATGCCGAGTGCCGGACGCCGCTGGATTTTGCCATATTGCATGGTCAGAACGGCACACGCCGGACCTGGCCGATCTTGCTCTGCGCTGGCGCGCGGGTACCGGACCTCATGACCACACCCTTAGGTGCTCGATGCTTTGGTGATTTCCCGCGGCCATTTCCCTTTTTACAACGAGTCGTCGCAGCTGGCGGGTACAAGGCCTACGCGAAGGCGGTCAACGCGTCGCTCGCGAAGCTCTTCGCTCCGAAGTTACCCGTCCTTCCCGAAGAAATTTTCCCACGAATCGCGTCGTTCTGGGCGCACGCGCCCAGAACAGCGTGATCAAGCTCGAGCAAGAACTCAAAGCGGCCAAGGAGGAGCGCGACGCCGCGACGAAGGCGGCAGGAGTCATCCAGGCCAAGCTTGACGCGGCGAACGAGGAGATCGAGAAGAACGCCGTCCGCGCCCGGTGTCCACGCTTTGGCCCTCGCGTCGATGGCGTCCTTCGAGTGCCCTTCCTCGCCTCGACGGCGTCGATGGCGTTGACACAATCACACGCAGGTCATCCTCGAAGAAAAGGACGTCTTCATCAAGACGCTCATCCAGACGCCCAAGGGCAAGCAGTAGCTAGGTCAAAATTTAAGAGTTACTAGAGAGGGGCTCCTTCTTCTTGCGCCGCGGCCGGAACTTGGCCTTGATGCGCCGCTCCTTCAAACGCTGCGCCTCGAGCCAGTTGCGACACTCGTCCAGCGTCCGCGTCGTCCGCACGTCGTCCAGGCCCCGCGCCGCGTCGTCCGCCGCCAGGTCCAACAACGCCATCGCTAGGGCACGTCCCACATCCCTCCAAGCCCCCGGATCGTACGGCGCCGCTAATAAAGGCGACAAATAGCTACACTTCGCCCAGGCCGCTCTCACGGAACCGGGCGGGTCGTCAGTAACCACGGAAGTGGTCGCCGTCGTCCCCTTGTTGTAGTTGCACTCCAACGTGTACGCGTGCGCCGGCGGCTCCGCTCCTCGAGGTCTTCCATCTGCAATACCAGCATGATGTAAAGCTACCCTACAAGACCCGGAGTTGCCCATTTTTCTTCGACTGAAATCACAGGCCTGCCACTCGGCATGTCTAGAATGCGCGGACAGTCTACAAGCCAACAACTCCGGCGCGTCCGGCCCGCCGAGCGGGTTGTGGTTTCCAAAGAGAAAACAGCCCCGCTTATTAGCATGGGCATGCACGTCGACCAAACAGCGCAGCCGGTCGCCGCTACTCCGCGCTAGAGCCTGCAAGGCCGCTTGCGCTGGATGTTGTGATGGTTTGGGTGACGGCGGCGGCCAGTACTGGCGGTTCTGGTCGTCGCCTCTGGCATCCTTGCGGTAGTGACCCCGCGCGACGCCGTCGGGATTCAAACAAGGCACGACGCGCCACACGTAGGCCTCCCTTAAGGCTTGGCCGACGGGACCGTCCGCTAGCACAGCTGCTAGCAACCCATCAATCACAAATTGGGCCGGCGTTTCTCCGGGGTGCACTCTCGCGCTGATGACGACCTCCCGCTTACTGCAAGCACGCACCTCCGTGTCCTTCCGATGTGGAGTGAGGAGAGGAGGTTTGGGAAGAGACGGCTTGTTCGTGCCCTCGGGGCCCGAGTCCTCGCCGTCGTCGCTCGAATCGTCGCCGCCTTCACTGGAAATGTTGAACGCGAGGCCTCCCCTCGAGCTCTTCTCTGACGTATCATGGTGCGTACGCCAGTCGAGGGGCTCGTCGCCAAAATACGTGTCGTCGTTGGCCGTGATTGTTAATAATTCCACAGGTCTCCCTTCCAGCGACGTCGTCAGCGTCTCCCTCCTTAAATAGACGTCATCACCCAAATTCGCGCGCGCCAACGCATCCACCGTAGCACAGACCGACTCGTACGAATACGGGTAGCAGAAGGCGAACTCCAAGACACCGGAAGGGGGAAATTCCGCGTCCCATTCAAGTAAAGCTTTCGGCGTGTCTAAGTCGCTCCGTTTCTGGGCGTAGCGCGACTTGCGCTTCGACGGCGTGTCCGGCGGCACGACGTCGGGGCACTCGTTCCATCTAAATGAATGCTGCGCTATTCTTTTCCAGCCGGCGTCTCCGGATAACGAGGCCCAATCAGAACCATCACTTCTGCGACAACTCCCGTCTCTTTCCACGGGTCGGTAGCCCGCTCGGTACAACGCCGCTTGCCTCGAGGCGCTGCGCACTCGTAAAGTAACACTTTCTTTTTTCCGTCGTTTGTCCTCAACACGGAAATACAACCAGGCACAATGCCGCGATTCAAAGGGCGTGCCCTGGTTGTCCCTTCGTGCTGCGAGTTCGAGGACGCCGTCGTGGCCTTTTCTGACACACTGTAAGTTGCCAGAGCAGAAGTCGCTCGTAAAACGCAGACCATCAATTTCCAGCACACCGTCTTCTAATTCCAACCAAGGACCCGCCGGATCTTCCATGGGCGGCGGCGGCGGCGGCTGACTGTCCTCGTCCATGGGTTTCAAGACCCACTTCGAGACCCATCCCCCTTCCAAATCGTCCGCTCGACTGTCGAGTCGCGCTCTTGCTACTCCATCTTCGGTAGTGCGCTCTTCACTGATGCCTACTATACTCTTTCCGGCTAGTCGTCCGACCTTCGTCGACGAGAGCTCGACGCCTTCCCGGACCGTCGCGCCGGCCTTGGAGCAGCGGTAGAGGGGGCGGTCCTCCCCGGGCATGGCTAGGCGGGCCGGCTCGCTGTGTTTTTGAGGATCGTGCGCGGCGTCCGCCAGCGCCAACGGGTGCACGGGATGGCTCCAATGGCAGCCGGAGCGGGGGCGGTTGATTTAAGTAAGGGGGGTCCCGGGTTTTAACTCCGGCTCTAGCGGCGCCGCATCGAAAATTATATGGACGAAAACCGGTCATGGGACGTATCTATGCCTAATCTTAATTCACACAAAGTTTGAGAAAAAATCTTGAGGTTTGACAGATGTTAGGCACAAATCACATACTAGAAAATTCACAAAAATTGCCTCCGCGCGTAGTCCGGCCGTTGGGGGCCTCCATGCTGACCCATGGGTGGGTCCGAACCGTTCGGACCGCTCAAAACCTCCACAACGCCGACATTCAGTGGGCCGAACGTGACGTCGAGGCCGACTTCGTGGAGCCCAAATGGTGCCTTCCGGGCCGATTGAACCAAAACTGTGGCCACGGAGCATCTATAAGGATCGGATGCGATGGCCCACGCACGTCAACGGGCTCGCCGCGGCGATTCGATGACATCGCGCCAGCCCATCGGCGCACCCCGAAATGCGCCATCGGATGCCGCAGCCGAACGGGCCTTATTGTTCGCTCCGGCCGTTCGACATCGTTCGGTAGGTCCCCACGCTTGGTCCCGCGCTCGGGTAGACCGTCTCGCGCCGCGGAAGGAGCCAAAGCCGTCGGGGAGAGGGCAGCCCTTTCACACTGTACTGCGCGCCGGCGTCGCCCTTTTCCAGCCCAAAAAGCTGGTATGTTGGGGTCCGGGGGATGCTCTGGCCGTACGCCGGTTTTCGTACATACAAGTTTTCAAGGGGCCGCGAACGAGCGCCCTCAATTCACGCCACTGGGACCCCGGGCCCCCGCTTTTAAGTGCCTTACTGCCGCTAGCTATCTAAAAATGCCCGGTCAACTTTTGCGCACCCCCCGCGCACAGTCGCATTGATTGGCGTTAAGAACGGTCTGCGTGCGCTGCGGCTGCGACCGCTGCTCGCGCGCTCGGCCCGGCGATGGCTGGACTCCAAACTTTGTTGCCCCCTGAGGTGCTGGCGCACGTCGCGCTTTACGTCGGGAAAAAATATCACCCAGTTCGCCCATACCTAACCGACCTGCTCGCCCTGCGGTGCGCGTGCAAGGCGGGCAAAAAAGCGGTTGAGCGAGCCGCCCGGGAGCATAAAGCGGTCGAGGTAATCGGATTCAGAGATGGCGCAAGCGCCCAGGCCATCCAGACGTTCGGTCGCTATTTTGGAAGCGGCTGTCGAACTTTAGATTTAGGGTTCGGCTCAAAACATATGCTTGCAATTCGGGATTTCGTCGTGAGCGACACAAGAGGACAGCTGCGAGAACTGCGCATCAAGTTCTCTGGTTCTACTCTTTCTAGGGATGTTCTCATGGAGATGTGTCGCGGATGTCGACAACTACGCGTTTTTGATGCGTCGAGCGATGCGCCGTGCCTTAATGGTCCCACAAAAGGGGCAAACCTCGCGGACTTCGCGTCTGAGTTGAGTCGAGCGTGCCCGCTGCTCGAAGATGTACGTCTTAGAAGCAATCTGCTATCCGCGGCCGAGACCTACGCGATGCATTTTCCCCGACTTAAATGTCTCTCATTCCGGGCGCAAGACCCGGAAGGCTATGAACCGACTTGTTACGACCAAATCGAAGTGACTTTGAGGACATGTGCACATGTGGACCATGTGTGGCTTACCGACTGCATTGTGTCGCCAGCGCTGGTGGATCTGCTTCTGCGGTCGCCCATACGAGGGCGTCTGAGGAAGCTAGTCGTCCGTGGTTACGCCGAGATTTCACCTGAACTGATCCTACAGTGTGCTAGGGGCTTTAAAACGATGACGGTATTGTACCTGCCGGATGGTGAAGTGTTTTCTGCGGAGCCCGAGTTCTACCACGATCTAGCGCAGGCGCGGCCCACGATAAAGGCGTTTGATCCGGGATGGGGAAGCGAGATCGACGACGCGGGCCTGCGATTCATATGCGAGGGCTGTCGTCTGGAGGAGCTGGTTCTCTCGTCGACGGAGAATTTAAGTTCGGACGCTATTGAAGCTATTTTGCAGACTCCGACCGCGCAGACGCTCCGCAAGCTTTATTTCTACGGGAACCACCAATTCACATCCGCTGCCATGTTGCGGCTATTCCGCGGCTGCCCTCAGCTCGCGGACTTCGTATGGGAGACGGACGACGATGACTCTTGTCCAATCGAAGATGGCCCCCACGACGAGATCCTGCGACTTATCAAGAGCCGCGGCGGGAAGAGGCGCAAGTGGTTCAAGCCTTGGGTAGAGTAAGTATGTACAACTGTAGTATATCAACAAAGCTTAAGAACACTGCACACAGATCACGCCGCGACGACGACGGGCACCTCCTCGAGCGACGCCACGCGCTCCGGTTTAGCAGCCTCGTAGGCCGCCCGATCGTCGGCTAGATACGCCTCGGCGTCGTAGACGTAGTCCGACGCGCCGCCGACGGCTTTTTCGAGCTGATCAAGCTCGTAGTGCTCCAACAGCACGGCAGCTCTTTTTTCGGCCGAGCCCTTGACGAAGACTATTTTCTTTCGGGTGACTGGATCAATGAACGGAGAAATAAGCTTGAACGCGCCCAGGAACAGCCACGGCGCGTCCACTAGAAACGCCTTATTTAACCGCTCCGGGTAATGATCTTGCATCGTCGAAAGGACGGCCTTCGACGTTTTTAACGGAGTGTTCTTCGCGTAGCCATTAAAGTCGATGACGATGTTCCACTTTTCTTCCGCGTCGCAAGCCTTCACGGCGCGCTCCATCTGGTACACTAAATGCAACACGTTGCCGTCGTGGTCATTCGTGTTCTCGTGCTTGGAGCGCATGATGATCGTCGCTCTTCCATCTTTATCGCGGCCCGGCGCGACGTACGTCTTGCCCGTCGCCGCCTCCTTTTCGATGATGGGAAATTTGTCCCTTACGATATTCGCCGTACCATACGCCGCGCGCCATCTTAAAGTAGCGCGCAGCATATTTGTAGCCTTCGTCAGGTCGTGGTTGCGTGCGCGGAGGTAGCGCTTGCAGCAGGCGTCATCTACAACAAAGCTGGAATCCTGGGGCTCGTCCTTGACGGCGTCCTTCAGACTACTGATGAGTGTGGCCTCGTCGGGCTTTGGCGCTTTGCTGCGGCCCCAGGCCATCGTATACCAGGAGCTATTGTGGACTGGTCGTGCGACGGTCGGTGTTGCGCCGTGGAATGCGGCTGCGGTGTGGGCGGTGGCGAGGAGGAGGACAAGTGGGCGCGCCACGATGCCTCCTGCAAGTGGGTGCTGCAAAACTCGCCTCGGTAGCGTCGGGGAGCCGGGAGCTGGGGTCACAGGTGCTGCAAACTCGCCTCGATGGCGTCTGATGCAGCTTTTTTTGCACGAGCGTGGAGAGGGCGACTTGTACGACTCGTAAGCAGCCTACGCTGCCTGAACGTGCGCGTCGCGAAGAATCCACCCAGCTTTTGTTTGGTGATGTGGACGCCAGACCCCGCACGTTTTGTCTTTTGTGCCTGCGAGCAGTGTAGCAACTTGCACACGCCTCTAATTCGCGTAAGAACGGGTCCCTGCCCGCCGAACGCATCCCCTCTCGCAGCCATCATCTCCGGCACGTGTGCCATCGCCGCTCGCGCATAGATCAACGAGCAGCACCATAACTGCGCCGAGACACGCCATTTGTACGGCTGTGACGGGTGCCGAGGCCAATCGTCTCAACGCAAGGCATAGCTGAAGTTTGCAGCAACTGCTACACCAGCAGTCACCATGCGAGCCGCAGCGCTCGTTGTCCTGGCGCTCGTCGATGCCTTCGCGCCGCCGCAGCGCGCGGTCGGCCCGTCCACCATTTTGCACGGGTCGAAGGTCGGCGTTTACTACGGCACCGAGGGCCAAAACACGGAGGCCGCGGCGGATTTACTTGTAGAATTACTGAATGCCAAGTTCGACGGCATCGCCGGCGAAACCTCCTTTCCCGTGGACGAGATCGACGGAGTCGAAGATTTGATGGACCACGAACTGCTGCTGGTGGGCTGCCCGACGTGGAACACGGGCGCGGATACCGAGCGGTCGGGCACGGACTGGGACGATTTGTACTATGAAGATGATGGTTTACCTTCATTGGACTTCGCGGGCAAAAAAGTGGCCGTCTTCGGCTGCGGCGACTCCGTCGGGTACGGCGGCAACTTCTGCGACGCGATTGACGAGCTGGAGAGCGTCTTCGCGTCGCGGAACGCGCAGACGGGCTTCGGCTACATGCCGGCGTCGGGCTACGGCCACGAGGACTCGAAAGCGCTGCGAGGGGATAAATTCTGCGGCTGTCCCTTAGATCAGGTCAACGAGGGCGACAAGACCGAGGCGCGCCTGTCGGAGTGGCTCGACATTTTGGCGGGCGAGGGCTTCTTCGGCGGCGACGCCACGGCGGCCCCAGCACCCGCGCCCGCCGCCGCCGCGCCGGCACCCGCGCCGGCCCCGGCGCCGGCGCCGGCATCGGCGCCGGCACCCGCGGCCGCGGCGGTCGGCGCCGCGCCCGAGCCGGCCGTCGTCGACGCCGTGCGCGGATTACTGCCAGATGTAGGAGCCGACCCGGCGAAGCCCTACATCCTCACGAACGAGAACCTCGTGCAATTACTGATGGTCCAACATTCGCGGCTGCAGCGCGCCTTGCGGAAGATTCAAGAGCTCGAGGGCGGCGTGTTAGTCGTGCCCGCCGCCGCGCCGGTGGAAGCCGTTCAGGACGACGGCGAGCCGCCCGCGAAGCTCGACGGCGGCGCCCTCGCGACGGTGCGGTCCGTCGAGGTGATTGTCAAGGATACGCCCGAGGGCTCCGCGCCGATCGCGCACGTCGAGCTCGAGACGTCCTTACCGTTTGTGGAGGGCCAGTGCGTCTCTGTGCTCCCGCCGGGCAATGACGAAAAAGGCAACCCGCACAAGAAGCGCCGGCTCTACACGGTCGCCTCCGAGCGGGGGTCCCAACTCGCGCTGTGCGTTCGCGAAGTCGGCGTGACCTCGAACTTTTTGCATACTATTCCCAAGGGCTCGCAATTACATCTGGAAGGACCGATGGGCAAGTCGATGGTCCTTCCCGCGGACCCTAAGGCTGGCCTGGTCTTGATCGGCACCTCGACGGGCGCCGCGACGTTCCGCGGGTTCTTGCGGCGACTCTACCCCGCGAACGCGGCGCCGACGGCTGGCCGAGGACCCATCGTCGTCATCCTCGGCGGCGCGACGCGCGAGGCCATCCCCTACGTCGAAGAATTTGAGCAGGCGCAGGAGCGATTGGGTCCCGGGCGGTTCCGCCTCGAGTTGGCGTTGGGCGGCGCGCGCGTCGACGACGGCTCGGAGACGACGCTCCCGGACAAGATCAAGGGCCTGTCCCTGATTGCCAAGGAGATCATGGACCGCGGCGGCCACACGTACGTTTCGGGGTTGCGAGGGATGCTGAAGCCGTGCGCGGCGGCGCTCGACGAGTTCATCGACACGAAGGCGCTCAAGAAGGAGGGCCGCTACCACGCGGAAGTTTATTAAGTTCTTACATGTTACACACACACTTAACGGCGGCGCATCACCGCGATCGCCGCAACGGCTGCGACCGCAACGGCGTAGCGGAGGTACGACCGGCCCGCAGGGATGCCGCGTCGGAGCCGCTCCAAATCATCTCCGCGAACCATCACGGTGACGGCGTCGGCCGCGCCGCGCCACAGGGTAATCGAGGACCCGCCGTGGCGCGCGACCGCCGTGCCGGGACTCATCTCCATCATTTCGGCGGGCAAGTCGCGCAGTGGAATGCGTCCGCCTTTCAACAGCACGCGCCACGCCGTCGCGTCGACGTCGACGACGCGTTTTGCGCCGAGCGCCCCGCGCCGCAGCAACGCGTCGGCGCCGTCGTAGGTCAGCCGGCCGTCGAACAAGTCGGTGCCCAGCTGCCGCGCCGCCTCGCCACCGCCGCGTTTCTCGACGATTTTGACCCCGGCACCCTCGACGGCCACGCCCGCGGCCAGGAGGCGGCTGAGGACGATGGCCGCAGTTCTATCGAGTAACCACGCGCCTGCGCCGCGCGCGCCGCCGCCCGACCTCGCAAATAGCGCATTCCCGAAAGGGAGTCCCGCTTTGACGTCCAACTCCAACACCAACCGCCTCCAGGCATCTTCGTCAATGAGGCGGAGCGGGTGCGCGTCGGTCGACGGCCTCGATTGGGGACGCGCCAGGCGGAGCGTCGCCGTCGGCAACTCTACCCCGCCGCGCGCGGCGCACGCTTGCGGCGGCGAGGGCCCGTCCTCCACAGGAACAAATCCGAGCTTCCGTAGCACGGCGCCGCTCGCCGGGTTTTCCAGGAAGTGCGTCCCTTCAATATTCTCGAGCTTAAGGACATCAAAGCCGTGGGCGATGATAGCTCGGGCCGCCTCTGTCGCGTAGCCGCGGCGCCAGAACGCGCGCCCGAGCCAGTAGCCGATGCGCGGCGTCTCGTTAAAGTTGTCGCGGTCGAGGCTAACGCAGCCGATCAGTTCGTCGCCGTCGCGCTTGACGACCGCCAGCGTCAGGCTCGGGCCCGCGCCGCGCTTCATCTGAATAATCCTGTCACGTAATGTCAACCCTTGCGTGGAGCTAGCCCCGCCGTCGCACACCTTATCCAGAAAGAAGCGGGCCTCCGTGATACCGTAGGGGTGCGGCACGCGCATGCACGTCCGGCTCACCTCGAGGTCGCCGCAGAGAGCCGGGAGCCGCGCCGCGTCCGCGGCCGCGAACGGTCGCAGGCGCAGGCGCGGCGTCGTTAATGAAAACGTCTTTTTGACGAACACCGCGAGGAAGAACCCTCCACGGTCGCCGTCGTGCGGGTAGAGCCGCGCGCATCGGCGGAGGCCAATATCCATGGAAGGCGGACGGAGGTGCGCGTAGGCGTCCGAGGCGACGGCGACGCCGTCGCCGCGGTGGTCGTCGACGAGCAACCGCCACGTCGCCAGCCCGGGCCGCGCGCGCCACGCCGTTCCGAGGCCGTGGTCCACGAGCGCCAAATCGGGCCGCGCCTCCAACAAACGAAAAACGACGGCCTCGTTCTCGACGGGGTTGAGGGAACACGTGCTGTAGACGAGGCGCCCGCCGACCTTGAGTAAATCAGCGCCCTTCAATGCAATTCTGAGCTGGAGGTCGTGGAGAGCCAACGCGTCGGCGCAGCGCCACCTACGATAAGCTCGCATCCCGGTCTTGCGCAGCGCGCCGTCGCCCGAGCACGGCACGTCGCAGAGGACCCGATCAAAACGTTGCGACGACGGCAGTTTGGTCGCGTCGCCCTTGCAGACGACGAGCCGCGCCGCGCGGTCGCCGCCGCAGACGTGCAGCGAGCGCGCGACCAAAGCTCGTGCTCGCTTCGCGTCGTACTCGACGGCGACGACGCACCCGCCCTCGCAGCGTTCTACTAATTGCGTCGTCTTGGACCCGGGCGCCGCGCAGCAATCTAACACAACGTCATTTGGTCGCGGGTCCAAGGCCTCCACGGACGCCATGGACACCTCCTCCTGCCGTCTTAGGCAGCGGAAGCGGTCGCCCCGTACCAGGAAGTCCCTGAGAGCGCCGTCTCGCGTCTTATCTCCCTGCGCCCGCAGCTCCCTCCTCGCTTCGCCGGCGAATGTCCACGCGCCTTTCGCCTGAAGTCGCGTGGCGCCCAGTGCTCGCGCCTCGGCTTCGAGTCGCGCGCACGTGCCGTCGCGCGTCGCGTCGAAGATGCGGAACGTGATGGGTAGTGGCTTGCGCAGCGCCTCGAGCAGTTTCGCGAATTCTGGCGCTGGCACGAGATGCTGTTGCGCGTAGTAGGCCTCGAAGCGCTGTTCCCCTGCCGTCGGTTTCTCTTTTGGTGCGTTGGATGAGGCATGCGCTTCGCCCGCCGTGGTTGCGGCCTTGGCTGCACGCTGCAGCGCGGGCTGTGCTGGCTTTGCCATCGTCACGCGCAGCGCGCGATGGTTGCAGCCTTGCCGCACTGATTGATGGTGAGCGATGCTGCTTCGTTAGCCAATTCTGCTTGCTGTAATATTGATAAAACTACGGCTGCCGCCGCACCTGCTGGCTAGCGGCATGTAAGACACTAGCAAGCAGCAAGCCCGCCAAAACTTAAAGAACGCGATATGAGCCTTCAAGGACCTCTTTGAGCCTTCTTTTGCGCAATATTGACTGAAGAAATGTCGAGGCTCATGCCGCTGGCAGCTTGGTAACAGCGGAACTGTGGAGCCACACGAGTGGACTTCACGGCTGCAAACGCATCTGTCTAACTCGCTGACTGCCGTGATACATCGTTGTTAAGCCAGCGCTAAGCTGCGATATAGCCTGCAGCACACCCAGCACTATGTTCCAAGAGCTCCTCTCCACCGATGGGTTAGCGGAGCTCCAAGACACCTGGAGGCGCTTCGACCTCCACTACGCTGGAGCTAGACCGTGGGGCGAGTTCTTCGAGCAGTTCAAGCCGACGGCGCGCGACCTCGACACGCGCATGGCGACGAACTGGCTGCATTATAAAGCGAACTACGCGCAGCTGACGACGCTCGTCGTCGCGCTGGGGTTGCTGTGGTGGCCCACATCTCTTTTTGCTCTGTGCGTGGCAGCAATAGCGTCGACGGCGTCCGTGACGGCCTGCCCCGGCCGCCGCATCCTTATGATCGGCAGCTATAGCGTCAAGCTCACGACCAAGAACCGCGCGCTCGCCGCCGCCGTGGCCGCGCCGCTCACTTTGATTTTCTTCGGCGTGCTGACGTGGATCGCGCTCGTGTTTTCCTTCGCGCTGGTCCTGCCCGTGGCGCACATGGCGCTGCGGCCGCGGTCGCTGTCGGCGCGGTACAACGCGGCCTCGGACGAAGTGAGAGCGCTCTTCTCGGCGGCGCCGGCGGCGAGTCACGAGGAAGACGCCGAGGCGGGCGTCGTGCGGGATGACGTGCCCGTGCGGGCAAGGGCGCCGCGGGGCGTCGCGGAGAGCAAGGGATAAGTACATTACATATATCAGGCCTTCGCCGCGAGAATTTCGCGCGCCTTCTCCTCCTCGCGCCGTTTGCGCCGGTGCTCGTCCATGGACTCGATGGCCATGGCTCGCGCGACGCGACCGCTCTCGTAGCCCTTGCCGCTCTCGGAAAAGTGGCGGTCCGCCGCCTTCTCGCAAGCCTGCTCCGCCATGATGACGTCGGTCAGGCACTGGTTGTCCGCATCAAACAAGTGAGAGTGGGCGCGGTACTGCCTTTCTAGTTCTTCGAGGACTAGGACATACATCCTGCGACGGGGCGCCTCGTCGATGGCGTCACGAAGTAATGAGACGCGGAGCACGCACGGGCAATACGCGCGATCTTTGCCCGTCCGCGCGAGGATCTCCTGGTACGGCGCGTAGTCGTGAAGTTTATGGACGGGCGACAGCTTCTTGTCGAGCTGCATGAACGCGACGTGCGTCGCCCACTTGTCCGCTTGATCGAAGATGTGGGTCGCGTAGACCACGGCCGCGCCGCGCAGCTCGCACTCCTTCGAGAGGTACTCGAAGAACCTAGCTCTCGAGAAGATGTCGAGGTCGGCCGCGAACTCGTCGATGACCTGCGCACGGGAAACAAATGTGAGGCTAGCACGCCGTCGCCGCGAGGTGGGTTCCGCGCTGTCGCCGACGCAGAGCTTGAAGGGCCGCAGCAGCTTGAGCATGATGCGCACCTTCTTTCTTTGTCCATCTGAACATTCATGCATCCGCCAGTCGAGGTTGATGCCCAGCACGCGCACTAATTCATCTCGTCTCTCCAAATTTTCATCCTGCCACTTCTTCATCATGTCGCGCGCGGCGATATCCATCGAGTACGGCTCGATGCCTTCGAAGCCCGTCCGGCGGCGCTTCCAGACGCCTCCTAGGTACGCGACGCCCATGGCTTGGTCGTGCGGCGTGGCTGTGCCCGCGATGTCAAATTCATCGCTTTCTAAGCCCAAATAGATCACACCCGTCAGGATGCGCAGCAGCGTCGACTTGCCGGCGCCGTTGGCACCGACGAGGATGACCTTGCTATTGGCCGGGATGACGCAGTCGAGGCCGTTGATGTTCAGCGGCGCACCCGTGTCATAGCGGAAGTTCAAATTCTTGATGGTTACCACGTTTTGCTCCTCGTTTGCGGCCGACAGTGATGACATGGCTGGAGTGCGTGGTCTGAAACGCTGCTTATGCCTGTCTGTTTACAATAAGCTGTTGGAACCCGTGTCGCGTGCGTCTCGACTGATCAATGCAACGTCGCCTGGTCAATGGCAGTGATTTATGTCGTCGAACGCAGCGGCTGCTTTGCGACACAGTCAGCTTGCTTGCTAGTGTCTTACAAACGCTAGAGCGGCTAGGCGATCTCAACGGCTGCTTTCAATTGATTGAACCTTGCTTTGAGACATTCGCAACACTGGGAAAATCGAGCGCAAGCCCAGGAACTCAGCTGAGTCGGACTTGAGATTAGAGTTAACGTTGTAAGCGTACCTAGCTGTGGACGCGGGTCACGCCAGTCCGTGGTCGTCGATATCCTGAATCACTGGAGCTTGATAGCTCTGGTCGACAAGAGCGCTGTGTGTTTTCTTTTGCTCATATTCCCGTCTCGCCGCGTTATCATCACCATGAGCGGCCGCGAGCCGGACCCGCGCCTGCGACAGCTGCGAATGGAGTCGCTCCAGGCCATGTCGGACGCCGCGCGTCGTGCTGACAACGCCGCCGGCGCGTCGCGCCCGCCGCGCGGCCCGCGCCCTCCTCTATCGCGCGTACACGGCGACGTATCCACGGCGACTCATAGCCGCGGCGCGTACGACAGCGGCGACGGCGACAGCACCGTTGGCGACGGCGACTCAAGCCCGCGCAGTCCGTTCACGCCCACCCGCCCGACGACCCTCTCCGTGATTTCCGAACTCGACACGATCCAGTCCGAGGTTTGGTCGCCCTCGGAGGAGCCGGCGAGCCCCCACTCGCCGTCGCCGATTTCCGTGACAAACTTGCTCGACGACTCGGCGCCGCGCGCGCCGCGGAAGCTCGACCACTACTACGCCGCGCCGACGCGATCCACATCCTGCTGCGTCGTCGCGTAGACCCATTATCCGCTCCACGTCCTCCTCCCATCGCCTACCACACGACTCCCAATCACCATTATGTTTGGCGCCAAGTATGATTAGGACGACGGGGTAGGGGAGGGGAGGGGCTTGTGGTCTAGGCCGCGCGCGCGATCGGGTCCGCGTCGTCGATGAACACGCTGTCGTTCCTCAGGGAGTCGATGATCGCGTTCAGCGTCTGCGACGGGCGCATGACCTCGTCCGCCTTGGCCGCGTCGACCTTGTAATAGCCGCCGATGTCCGCGGGCGCGTGACTTCCGACGGCGAGCTCCTCGAGGATGCGCTCCTCGTTCGCGGCGAGTAGAGCCGCCGCCGGCGCGAACTTCGCGGCGAGCTCGGGCGCTTTCACCTGGTTCGCCATGGCGTCGGCCCAGTACAACGCGAGGTAGAAGTGCGACCCGCGGTTATCTAACAAGCCAGGTTTTCTTTTGGGCGACTTGTTCTCCGCGAGTAACTTACCAATCCCATCGTTCAAGGCGTCCGCCACGACGGCCGCCTTGGCGTTGCTCGTCTTCTCGGCAAGATCTTCAATCGACACAGCTAAAGCCAGGAACTCACCCAACGAGTCCCAGCGCAGATGATTCGACGCTTGGAGCTGCTGCACGTGCTTCGGGGCGGAGCCGCCCGCGCCGGTCTCGAAGAGGCCGCCGCCCGCCAGCAAAGGTACTATCGACAGCATCTTCGCCGACGTGCCCAGCTCGAGGATGGGGAATAAATCTGTCAAGTAGTCTCTGAGAACGTTGCCCGTCACGCTCACCGTGTCCAGGCCCTTTCTGGACCGCATGAGCGTCTCCTCCATCGCGTGTTCAGGCGCCATGATGCGGATGTCTAGGCCCGTCGTGTCGTGGTCCTTGAGGTACGTCTCCACTTTCTGGATGAGGTTGGCGTCGTGCGCTCGCGTGGCATCGAGCCAGAAGATGGCCGGGCTTTCCGTCGCGCGCGCTCTCGCGACGGCGAGGCGCACCCAGTCCTGGATCGGCGAGTCCTTGGTCTGGCACATGCGCCAGATGTCGCCCTGCTTTACGTTGTGTTCCATGAGGACCTGCGTGTGGGATCAATCGCGTCGACGGCGTGGCGACGATCGCGTTCACCGACGCGTTCCCGAGACGCCATCGACGCGACCACAGAAGACGCCGCAGCACACCTCGCCCGTGTCCCGAGCAACGACGCGGATCGAACCTTGAGCGGGTGCCTCGAACGTCTTGTCGTGCGACCCGTACTCCTGCGCCTTTTGGGCCATCAGGCCCACGTTCGAGACCGCGCCCATGGTCGACGGGTCGAACGCGCCGTGCTCGATGCAGTGCTCCACCACCTTCTTGTAGGACGTCGCATACGACCGGTCGGGGATCACGTACTTCGTGTCAGCGAGCTCCCCGTCGGGGCCCCACATCTTCCCCGACTCGCGCAAGGCCGCCGGCATGGACGCGTCAATAATGATGTCGGAAGGCACGTGCAAGTTCGTGACGCCTCTGTCACTATCCACCATGGCCAGGGGCGGTCGCACGTGATCACAGTTCTTCAAGCACTCCTCGAGCTCATTACTGATCTGTTCTTTGAGCTGAGCATCACCACACGCTTCTAACTTGGCGTAGAAGTCCCCGAGACCCTTCGTGGCGTCTACTTGGTGCTCTTTCACAAACTCGGCATGCTTCGCAAACGTGTCCCGATAGAACACCTCCACGCAGTGGCCGAACATGATCGGGTCCGACACCTTCATCATCGTCGCCTTCAGGTGTAACGAGAACAGGACGCCCTTGTCCTTGGCATCGTCAATTTCCTGCTTGTAGAAGTCGCGTAACGCCGCGACGTCCATTTTGGAAGCATCAATAACCTCGCCAGGCTGCAGGGGCGTCTTATTTTTCAGTATTTTCGTAGAGCCGTCTTCGCTGACAAATTCGATTCTTACGACACCAGCGTCTTTGTGGGTGCTCGACTCTTTGATATCGAACGGGACGACGTGCGACTGCTCGCTGCCGTAGAAGTCGTCTCCGTCCATGTGGGCGACGTGGGACTTCGAGTCGGGGGACCAGGCGCCCATGGGGTGCCTGTGTGATGCCATCGTCTCGCGTCGACGGCGTACGAGCTCTCATGCGGCATCGCCTCGACGCCGTCGCGGCGACGACGGCGTGCGTGACGCCATCGACGCGCCTGACACGCCGCGACGGCCCCGACGCCGTCCGAATCGGCTCAAAATCTCGTCTGATGGAGCCGACGCGCGACGATGGCGTAAGAATGGGACACGGTACAGTACGGGTTCGCCTTCGCGAATTCTTTCACCGCTTTGGCAACTCTCCGGTCCGAGTTGCCCTCTCTGAGGACCGGATTGACCGCAGACCCAAGCACCTTGGCGTAGCGCTTCTGGATCTCCTCGCTACTGGTCGCGAAGGGCGGCACGTCGTAGCCCTTTTCGCGCAATTCCGCGACGCATTCCTCGAGCTGAGGAATCGAGGCGGAGATGTTCGGGAGCTTGATGACGTTGGCCGCCGGCGTCTTGCACAATTCTCCTAACTTGCTCAACTCATCATCGACGCGTTGCGTGCTATCGAGGTTGTCGGGGAAATTCGCGAGAACGCGTCCCGCCAACGAGATGTCCCGCAGTTCGCACTGCACTCCTGCTGACTCCGTGAAGGCCCGCACGATCGGTAGTAAGGAGTGCGTCGCCAGCATCGGGGCTTCATCAGTATACGTATACACGATGGAAGCCGTCGGCACCGTAAATCTGATAGCACGGTACTCGTCCAGAGCAGAACCAGGAGCGAACTTCTCGGCGACCTTCAGCCGAGTCCCTCTCGGTAAGTGATCGAGCCACTCCCGCAGCTCCACGGTCCCATCTTTATTTTTGTCCAGCGCCTTAAAGAGGTCGTCCACAAAGACCTCGTCGTGGGGGATTTTTAAATCTTCTAAGGCTCGTTCGATCTCGTACCTATCTAAGGCGCCGCTCGCGTCGCCTGCGTGGGAGGTTCCGTCTTTTTTCGGCTCTCGTGTGTCTCAATAAAATGCGCAACAATCCGAGGTTACGGACGCTGCGCGCGACCGTCGTAGCGCTGGAAGGCTTCGGCTAAGACAGCCAGCTCGCGTTTTGCCGCAGTAGCACGCGTCTCGTCTGTAGTCGCCAGGGAGCGCACGCCCGTGGCTCGCGCCGCGGCGCGGCCGTCCACGAGGACGCGTCGCAGCGCTTGCGTTCTCATTTTTGCTTATAGGCTTGTAGTCCCCGCGTAATTACGGATTCTGTGCTGCGCTTTCTATCACGATAGTCCTAGATTAACACACTAGAAATTTCGCCCGATTTCAAAACTCTGCTGATCCGTCCGAAAGCGCGTGCCAGAGAGGCGTCGGAGGCGTCGGAGGTCTGGTTTAGTTTTTCGGCAGCAGACTTAGCAACAAACTCTGTGTGCCAAACCAGGGCATAAAAAACTCGCTGACACCGCAAAGCAGCAGCAGCGCGAGGCCTGAACGACCGCATCCGAAGGTCGCTGCAGCGCTGCGGCACCGACGTCGCCTGCCGAGCCGTGCCGGAGCCGAAAGCACTCGCAAGCCAGGCAGCCGAATCCGCCGAAAGCATTGCGCCGCTGGCCGCATCGCTTGCGGAAAGCTTCGCAACACATAAGCAACACCACCGCGCCAGCGCATAGGCCGCGCGCCGGACCAAAAACCCAAAGCGCTGCGAAAAACGATGGGCATCGACCTGCGACGAGACATGCACGTGCGCGCAAGACGATCGGGAGCGCGCGGCGTGGTCCTGAGGCACTGGCGCCACACGAACGGCCACATCTGGGCCGAGGTGCGGTTCGTCAATGGGGACACCGCGACCGTCCGAAGTACCCATCTGGAAAGGATCACGCTAACAGAGGAAGAACAGCGCGAGTTGAGTTCCCAGAGCGCCGGTAGTCTCACGGACCCGTTAGAACTCATGCAGCGCACGATCGACCGATCCATAAAGGTCACCGGCGATTGCGGGACCGAGATCACGAACGCCTTCGACGAGATTCTGAGGCCCGACGGCACGCCTCTGACCGAGGTCGAGTTGCGGACGGAGCGGGGCAAGGCTATACCGGAAGAACCGTTGGACGAGGAGAAAGCTAAAAGAAAAGCGCAGGCCGCGCGCGAAGGGCGAGCCACGACGCGGTCAAGGCAGCTCGAGGTGCGCTACGCCGGCGAGCACGAGCCTGGTATTGTCATTATATCATGTAATGTGTGTAGACGAAGAGGAGCGTCGCGGCACGAGTGGCGCGTGGCCCTTGATAGTAATGGTGTCATGGACGGCACCGCCCTACATAAAATACGGAGCCACTGCGGCCAGTTCGCTTCGGTGCGCCACGCGTCTACTTTGGAGCACTGCGTTGCGCTTGGGAGACTTACTGGACGAGTGTTTTCTCAGAGGGCTTCCGATGCTTCTCGATTACCGGCGAAGCGATCCTACAAAGCGGCCGTGCCCATCGTGCGCAAGCAAGCCACCACTCCCCAATCGTCAAGACCCGCGAAGCGTTCTCGGCCGTCGAAACGCGCCTTAGCCGCGGAGGAGGCGGCCAAGAACGCTCCTCGCCTCCAGATCCACGACGGCCGGAAATTCGTTGACCTCAAGAAGGACGCGGGGCGGTCCGTGCGGTACCACCGGCTCGCGCGACGGCTGCAGTCTTTACTAAAGGAGGGCAACCACGCTGTTGGTGTTACTTACCCAGTACAATTCAGAGCGCCGCGGTCGACGTCGGACCGATGTTTGGAACTCGCAAGGTTACTCCTCACGAAGGGCTTGGTGGCCAAGGTGCCCGTGGCGAAAGCGGCCGACGTCCAAGCCTTGCGGCAGGCGCGTTTAGCCTTGGAGCAGCACCCGCAGCTCTGTGATATTGAAATCACTTCATCGATGGACACCGAAGCGCATGCTTTGGCCCTGGACGAGACGCGAGTGCGAAGGATCGAGCGCATGGCCTTGTTGTTCGTGGCGCACCAGCTCTGGACGCCGGCGCGCGTGCGGAGGTTCGCTTCGGCTGTTAACGAAGACGATGAAGACGACGCGTTGCGGGACGTCGACTGTGCGAAAGCCGCTTGTAAAGATGCCGACGCCTTGTTAGCCTGGCTCGCGTCCGACGAAGCCCTCCGGAGCGAAGATTCAAGTAGGCTAGAAGCGTGGCGCGCTTCCTTAGATAATTGTCCCCTGCGCTGTGACTTAGATACACCTACACCAAGACCATCAAGGACTCTAGACCCGGCCTGGGACGCTCCCTCTGCAAGCGCCAACAGATGCAGAAGAGCGCTACGGGAAGCGGAGGTCGGCAGGGACGAAGCCCGACACAGGGAAGCCGCGCTCGAGAACGACGTCTTTACGGGACGACATAAAACAAAAACCACACCAGCCGCCGTCCTGCAGGCGGGCTGGACTCGCAAATGGAGGGACGCCCAGAAGGTCGCCGAGGTGTTTGTGGAGGTCTTTGATAATGCCACAGCAAATGACAATACGATCAACGACTCTGCTTGCATGTTGCTTGTTCGTGCTGCTAGAGCGTTGCCCGACGTCGGGGCTTATATTGGGGCGCATCTAGTCCGTTCTCTGTTGGCCGTTCATGATTTGACGTTACCGCTCGACGCGTGGGGACCGTTCACGATGAGTGATGATTCGGTAGGACAGATGCGCGAGCTGCTCGGGGACGCCGTGTGTAGTACGCCGATGCAGTTGAGAGTTGCTTTAGCGCAGGAGCTCGGGTCGCTGGAAGTGGACGCGGGCGACTTGGCGCTGATCCTGTGCGAGACGCACTCGTGCTGGGCGTTGGCGTGTCGCCACGCGCAGCACCATGCATCTTGGGCCCATGATGCTTTGTTGCAGGCTTTGCGGGATACACCACAAGATTGGGCGGTGAAGATGCGGGAGGTGCTGTTGGACGAATACCATTTGCCCTTTGATCCACAAGTAGTATACCATCCGGCCCATAAATTGCTACTCGTGACGATGGTCGCCAAGGGTTTACATGACGTCAATGTGTTACGGATGGCGCCGCCTTCGTCATTGGCGCTGCCGCGGCCGGTCTACCGCGTCTGGGCGCCCGGGGACTCGCCATCAGTTGAACCGGTGGAACCGGCGGAACCTGAGGAGGAACCGGCGCCGCCGGCGCCGGCGCCCTCGGCCTTCTCAACAATGGAGGACCTCGCGCCTATGCCGCCCGTGCCGACGTTGGCGCCGACGCTTGGAGCGCCGTACGGCTCCGAGGTCTACGCCGCGGGGGTTGCCGGTGGACCGGCCCCGGCGGCTTTTGCCATCTAGTCCCACCCATCGTCATTCCTAATGTGTGATTACCGAACTTAACTGGGGTTGGCAGTAGTCGGCGGGCGCGATGAGAAAGAGTCATACTTACAACGTTTACATACATAATCAAGAGGGGATATTCGCTGCGGCGGGCCGCGGCGACGACGACTTTCGCCGCGGCCGCCGCTTCTTCGCCTCGGGCGGCGGCGCGAAGCCTTCCTCGGGCGGCCGTAGTTCGTGCTCGCCGTGCGCGAACTTGCACGGCAGGCCGCGAGCCGTCATGGGGCAGTGCATGCCGCCCGACGCGAGCCAGTGCTTGCAGAGCCGCGTCCGGTAGCCCTTCGGAAGCGGCGCCGTCGAGTCCGTCGGGAGCGGCGCGGTCGAGTCGAGGCTCTGGATGCCGCGCGGGCTGCCGCCTTTTTGCGCGGCCGGCGGCGAGTCAGCGACCGCCAGCGTCCCGAGGCGCGCGTTCAGGTCGTCCTCGTCCGACGCGGGACTCCCGCGCCGCGAGGGCGCCGCCGTCGGCGCCTCGTCTGGCACAAGCAGGGCGGGCGCCTCGGTGCGCTCAGTCGGCGCCTCAGCCGCCGCCGCGACCAGCGCCGGCGCCACCGGGGCGCCCGCGAGCGCCGGCGACCCAAAGTAGCCCAGATACGCCCGCAGGTCCGCTGCCGCCGGCAGCGCCGCGTGGCACGCCTCAAAGACGCGCAGCAGCAGCGACGGGAACCGAGTCAAGACGAACGCGAGCAGGCCCTCGCGCGTGCGCAGTTCTGAGAAGGGCGACGTGTGGATGTGGTGGCTCTGGTTCCGCAGCATCCGCAGCAGCGCTCTAACTGAATGACCGTCGTACGTCCGCCGCGCCTCGGCGTGCCGCAGGAAATCACTAGAGAACGCCGCCCGCCAGTCGTCAAAACCCTGAGAGGCGTCGATCGCCGCCCGCAAGGCGTCCGCCTCCGACGTCTCCTCGGCGTAGTCGCTCGCGTCCAATAAAAACGCGACCCGCCTACTTTCATCCCAGAGCGCCGGGTGCCGCGCCCACGCCAGCGGCGTCGCGCATGATACTAGCTCCCGCATCTCCAGGCACCGCGCGTCGTCACTCTCACCGGCACACTGTAGTGTAAGCGTCCTCAAGTCAGAGACGTCGTCGCCCTTGTTATCGCCGTCGCGCGGCACCAGTTTCAATTCATGAGCCGCCCACAAACTACCACTTGTACTACGGGGCACGAGCACGATCCGGTCCGGCGTGGCGCGCCACCGCCGTTTCGAATCGGGCAGAGCGTCTCGCAGCCATGACAAAGCCTCCGCTATTGATCTCAAGGACAGTTGGAGTTCGGATGGCAGGCCTTGGCATTTATGTGATGAGAGTGCCTCTTGTAGAGTACACAGGGACGCCTCGACGGCGATCTGCGCGACACCGCACGGCAGGACGTCGCACGCGTAAAATCTCAAAACCGCGGCGTGGTCCGCTCTTTGTAACGCGGCTATCTCCTGCGCAAGCTGTAAACGGTCCTCCGCGGGCTTTTGGTGAACATCTACTCTTTTAGTGCCGAAGAAGCCGCTGCCTCGCTTGTCGGCGACGATGCGCGGCACGCGTTGCACAGTGTTCTTGCGCGCATAGCTCAAACCATAAGACATGGCGACGGCCGCACTCAGGAGCATGAGTACCGCCGTCAGCGAGAAGAATCTAGATGGTGGCGGGCAGAAGATGGCCGGTTGCGCGTTTAACGGTACCAACGCCGTCGCATCGTTGGACATGGCCGCGAGCGTGCAGGCGGCCACCGCCGCAGCCGTCTCGGTGACCGTCGCAAAGAACTGTTTGCGTGGTTTCGTGACCGCTGCACTCGTGTTCGTGCCCACCTGGTCGCCCAATCGCGACGCCGTGGCCCGCCAGAGCAGCTCCCCTGATGCTCGGTCTAACGCTTCCAAAGTCCAGGTCCGCCGCTCAATGAGTGCCTTCGAGTTATCATCTTGAGCCGCGCAGATGATGCCCTGCGGGCAATTGGTCTCGTCGCTGACCACATCAGATAAGAGTTTACCGGTGAAGACCACCGTGCCCTCCGAGGATAGAAACGGCGTCCTTGTAACTAATTCCTCGAGGGCGTCGACGGTCCAATTTGTAGGGACTTGCGCGTCCTTCCGCGGCCGGTAGATCGTCACGGACTTATCATCATCACTCGTCTCCGCGAAGGGTAGGGCCGGGTACAAGCCTCTGCCCATATCGTCGATGTCGACGCTGTCGAAGACCTCCACTTCATCACTGTCTTGTAGCACCGTCAGGTCCGCGGTGTCCGATTTGACGTTTGGCGGCTGGTCCTTCGGCAGCGGCGGTAATGATGCCGTCGCTGCGGTGGCCAGGGCGAGGAGGGCCCATTGTCTTCTTCGTCTTGGGCGCGGCATCGCCTTCTTCGGATCGTGCGACGCGGGGTGAGCCGAAACAGCGCTGTGACCTAGGCCTTGTTGTGCAGCCCTGTTGGTGTTCCCCGCGCCCGCTGTTCGCTGTGAAGCTGCGAGAGGTGGAGTGCACTAGTCGACCACTTCTGCTGAGCTACTGGGACCCTGTAGGCTGAGATAAGAGCCTTAGCCAAAAGCAGTCCTGAAGCCAGCTAGTGTCTTACAGCACGCTAGCGCAAAATTATGCAGCAGCTCAGCTTGAGCGCCCACGCGTGGACGGGGGCGCTCTCGTGACTGTCATTGATCAATTCAAGCATGGCGCGTTCGCGCTCGCGCTCCTATTCGGCCACCGGAAGCAGTTCTGGCTCCTACAGCAGTAGCCCCAGCAGAGAGCGTTCGCATTCTCCTCGGCGGCGGTCGCGCAGCCAGCGTTCGCGCTCGCCCCGGGGGCGCTCGCCGTCGCCCAGAGGTCGCCGCCGGTCGCCATCACCGCGCGGCCGCCGGCGCTCGCCACCGCGCGGGCGGCGCCGCTCTCCCTCACCTCGCGGGCGGCGGCACTCACCCTCGCCGCGAAGGCGCCGGCGCTCTCCCTCGCCGCGAAGGCGTCGCTCGCGCTCTCCGCGACGCCGCTCGCCGTCGCCGCGACGAGACCGCCGCGATCGCCGCGCGCCGCCGCCGCGCAGCCGGAGCGCCGACCGGCCAGCGGCGAAGCCCAAGCCGCGGCGCATCTACCCCGGCGGCGCGCCTCCGAGCGACGCGCCCGCCGTCGGGCCCGCGCCGCGGCCGGTGGCGGCGCCTCCGAGCGACGCGCCCGCCGTCGGGCCCGCGCCGCGACCGGTGGAAGGCCCCGCGCCGCGGCCAACGGGACCGGCCGGCCGCGGCCGCGGCGCGACGACGCCGGCGTGGATGACGGGATCCGAGCCCGCCGTCGGCCCCGCGCCGCGGCCTCATCCGGGCGCGCCTACGAAGCACCGCCAGAACCCGTCGGGCATCTTTGGGTACGTCCAGGCGGCCGTCGGCGTCAGAAATGGCGGGTTGCAGGACGATGTGTTAGATGCGCGGCGCCAGGGCATTGCAAAAGACGATGAAGCAATTTTCGGCCGTAACAACCGGCTGCAGACGGCGAACGGCGCGACGCTCAACGACCAGTTCTCGCGCGGCGTCACGCGCGACCGCGCGGCCGAGCGCGAGTTCCCCTACGAGTGCAAGCGCGACGGGCGGCGCTTCCTGACGGCGACGGCGTTGTCGGAGCACCTCCTCGAGGCCTACGGCGAGCGGCTCCACCCGTCGCTGATCCGGCCCGCGAAGGCGAAGAAGATCACGGACGATCTGTCAGATGACGAGTAAGTCTGGGGCGATGTGTTTTCTTTGTCCATCGTTGAGCTCGCGCCGCGCTTGCGAATAATAGGAACTCTCAGGCATGCTCCAGAGAGATAAATATATCTTGCCGACCGCAACGCGCCTGCGTCATATAGTTACGTCACACCTTCAGTATATCAACGGTACCGCAACGACGCGAGAAAAACGGCCGCCGCGCGCCGAGCGGCGCTTTTTTTAAACCTTTGCAGCAGCTGTCTTGCGAAACCGAGGGACAGCGGGCGTCAGCGAGCTTCGTGAGACTCTCGTCGCGTCGTCGACGCCGCCAATCGACGCGAGAGACCGCCAGGCTTTCAATTGTTTCGTTTTACACAATCGTCTTCGACGCGACGCCGCCGCAAGGCGTAAGCCGCGTAACACCACATAACGCAGGACCCGTAATACACGAAGACCACAAAAGACCATGGCCTCTTTCAGCACGATCCCCGAACAGACCCCTCTCCTTGACGAGGCGCGCCCGAAGCAGCGCAAGTTCGCCGCGACGACCGTCGCCGTCCTCTGCCTCGCGTCGGCAGCAGTCGCCGCCTCCGTCCCGGCCGTTCGCCGCGCCATGACGCTCGACTCGTCGGATAACACGTGGGGAAACGAGAAGGCCTACTTCCAGATGAAGGGTACGAATTCGTGCCTGGGCGTGAAGAACCACAACAAGGCGACCGTCGGCTCGCCGCTCGTGATTTACACCTGCGACGACTCGAAGCACATCGGCCAGGAGTTCCTCTACGAGCAGACGAACGACATGGGCCACATCAAGTACCAGACCACCGCCGGCGACTGGCTCTGCGTCACGACCTGTGTGGAAATAACGTCGCGTCGATGGCGTGGGGCGTCCGAAATTTGATTTCCACACAGGTCACGGCCTGGGGCACGGACGACGACACGGCGCCCACCCCGCCCGCGGCCACCGCCGGCAAGCGCTTCGTCCTCAAGACGTGTGGCTCGCCGACCTGGGACTCGCAGAACATCCTCTACATGCACGCGCCCGAGTACAACGCCAACCTCAAGATGGCCCAGGACAACTTCGAGGGCAACCTCTGCCTCGCGGCGACGGGCTCGGTGAACGAAGATGTCATCGAGACGGCTATTTGTGACGGCAACGACAAGTACCAGGCCTGGCAGCTCAAGGTGATCGAGGAGTTGCCGCAGCACCTCGACGACGAGTACGGCGGCCACTAGAGGGGCTTCGCCCGCGGGCCCCGGCACCATATACTCCCCCAAAAACAAAACAACAAAATCGCTCCTCTGCGCCGGGGCCTCTCTGACATAAGTCTACATCACGTTCTCTCTCTCACAGCTCACTCAACCCTGCACGCCACCCGTTCTATCTAGCGGCTGTAAGACACTAGCAAACAAGCCACCAAACCAAAAGAGCAGTAGTGTACGGCGCCATCGAGCGAGCAAAAGTTCTCCGTCGCAGCAGCAGAGCTGCTCCTAAGCTGCTACGGCCGCAGCGCTGCAAGAACGAGCGCAAGATCGAGCGCTGTGTCATTGCTTGGGAGAGCCTGCAAGGAGAGCAGCCATGGCTCGGCGGCTCCTACTGCTGTATCCGGCGCTCGCCACCGCCGTAGTCCTCCGTAGGACTCCACTGACACCCTTGAAGGTGACCGGCAAGGACGCCGGCGCCTTCCTGCACGCGATGTTGAGCGCGGACGTGAGCACGCTACGACCGAACAGACACGTCGACGCCTGCCTCCTGACGGGCCAGTCGACGCTGACGGACCTGATAACAATAGCACGTTGCCAGGAAGAGTGGCTCCTGCTCTGCGAGGACGTATCGACCGTCGTCCGCGAGCTCGAGAAGCGGAGGGTCATCGAGGATGTAACATTCACAGAGAAAGACGCGGCGGTCTTCGACGTGTTGCATGGTGACGCCGTCGCCGACGCGCTCGCCGACACGGCGCTATCATTGGAACCGACCGCAGTGTACCACAACGACGACGTATGGGCGTTGGGCGGCACGTCGCTGCGAGAAGCCGGCGGCCGCATCATTACAAATGCCGACGATGGTACAATTGACGCCTGGGAGCGGGCTAGAGTCGAGAAGGGCCGGCCGCGGTCCGGCTTCGAGTTCAGTACATCGTACGACAGCAAATTACTGGAGAGTTGTGGTCCCCTCGAGAGCGGCCTCGCCTTCGCGTGCGCCGAGGGCAAGTGCTACCTGGGCGCGGAGCTCGTCGGTAAAAGACGGAAGGCGCCGTCCTTAAGGTGCCGGCTGCGCGGTTTACGTTTTGAGGAAGAAGTCGATCTCAGACCCGGCACGGCTTTCGGGGAGGGCGTCCTGACTTCTGTGAATGGTAAAAACGGCCTCGCGTTTATTGAACGGAAGGCAAATCTGAAGATAGGCGACGCCGTGACCGTCTCCGGTGTTCCCGCGACGCTCGCCGCGCTCGAGTTTAGCGACTGCGAGGAGGACGCGGAGGAGGAGGTCGTCGTCGCGGAACCGTCGGAGAAGGAACGCAAGGCAGCGAAGCTGGCCGCCATGCAGGCGAAATTGGCGGCCGCCGGCCTCGCGAAGCCCGACGAGGCCGACGCCGCGGCTGCAGAGGCGGCCAGAAAGGCCGCGAAATTGAAAGCGATGCAGGAAAAGCTCGCCGCCGCAGGCCTCGCGAAGGCCGACGAGGCCGACTCAGAAGCTGCGGAGGCTGCCAGGAAGGCTGCGAAGTTACAGGCCATGCGGGAAAAGCTCGCCGCGGCGGGGCTCCCGACGCCCGACTAAGACTAGTGATGTGATTTTGCCTCGCGTCGACGGCGTTTGGTGGAATAGGGGTCCTCGCCATGCCTCGCCGCGACGGGCCAAGTCACGTGAACAGCGGGTGGTAGAGACCCCCCACGCCGTCGCCGCGACGAGAGTCAGATGAACAAAGAAGGGTCCTTAGAGGTCCGCGTGCACGCACCACCGCAGCCCGACCTCGACGAAGGAGACAGGCACGAGAAGGAGATTCGCGGGAAACGGAAGGTTGAACCCGTGCTTGATCTGCGTCGCCAAACCAAAGAAGGCGAGCAAGTAGCCGACGACCTCGTCCGCGAAGGAGTCGTGGGGCCCGTGCTTGAGAATACCGGCGTTCTTCAGCATCACGACCAGCGCGTCGCCCGCGATCTGGCCGCCTCTCACGGCCGAGTGGAAGGCGCTGATGATGCGCTGCAGCGTCCACGCGATAGAAACGGCCACGAGCTTGCACGCGTAGTTCAGGCCCGGCCGGATCCACTTGTGGTAGTCCTCCGTGAGAGCTTTTTTGAGGAATGGTTCCATGGCTCTTCTTACTGGAGGTCTCAGCACGTCGCCGATGGCCCCACCGACCACAATAGCCTGGGCGAACTTGATCTTGAGGGAGGCTAACACCGCGAGAAAGCCCGACGTGATCGCGGACATGGCTCTCGATGTCTGCTCGGGGTCGCTCGTACGTAGGAACAGCAAAACTTTGCGCTCCACGAGTTCTCCAGCTGTCAGTGAGTCGACGTCGGCCTTGCCGTCCCTATTGGAATCGTCCTGGTCGTCTTTTTTGTGCGCCTCTTGCACCTTCTTGAAGTCGTCGAAGAGCACTTTCAGGGCTCGCTTCGTCGGCTCGAAGCCGATCTGTCTGTACGCCTCGACGGCGGTGATGACGGCCGGAAACGCACCCCCACAGAAGCACATGAACAGCCCCACACATATCTTGATGGGCTGGCCGCCGTGCTTGTCGGCCCACTGCCAGCACGCCACTCCAAAGTAGTAGAGCATGATGAGGTACGGGGCTGCGAATTCCGAGATCACCACTACGCCTGCTATTACGGGTGCGAACGTCTTTATGAGCGTGCCGGCCATGCCCGGCGTGCGGTCGGCGGCTTCTTTGAGGACGTCGACCTTCTTCTTGAAGGGTGAGGGGCCGGCCGGAGACTTGTGGAGGCCGCCGGACATTCTACGTGGATTGGGTGTGCGCTGCGTCGTCATCTTTTTTGTAATGCTACTCGAAGCTTCCTTGGCTCTCCGCTGGTTTGGGGCGCGTCGACAGCGTCGAGTTGCCTAGATCTCGATTCTGGTGAGCCCTGGCGGGCTGCTGGCTGGCTCTCGTGTACGAAGGACGCTGTAAGGCGCCTTTTCGTGTGAATCCTTCGAGGCGCCCGCTTTATATTTTCCAGCTAGCGGTATGTAAGACACTAGCAAGTACAAACTACTCGTATGCCGCTGAAGCGCTCTGTGTACGGCCACTCGCGGGCGCCAGTTTACGTTTCGCACTTATCTGGGTAAGAGAGCACCCTCCCGAGAACCCGACGCCGGGCGGTCAACTTGGCACTCTGAGATTGGAAATTCGAGATACGACGCCGCGGCGCGCACGCGATACCGCACGAAAGGCGGGGCCACACAATAACCGCAAAACGCTAGCAATGGCGGCAATAAGACGCAGCTTCTCGGGCGCCCTCCAGCGCCGCCGCTCCGCGTCGATGGAGTATCACCAGCGTCGAGAGCCATTTCAACCTCCGAGAGGGCCCCACTTACGACGGCCGCCATGAGATCATCAAGATCGGGCATCGTCAACACAAGCAGAACACGCCGAGACTCCACTCAAAGCCTGAGCGATTCGTCTTGAGCTTGCTGTAGGCTGTAATGCTAGTGTCTTACACGCCGCTAGCATGGATACGGTGGCGAAGCGTTCGGGGTCCGTACTACCGGGGTGTGGGTTCAATAAGTGACTCTCTCTCTCTCGGATAGATAGATTCATTGAATTAGTGCACCGCCTCGAACGACCGCCTCCTTTTAATGACGCGCACGCGCCGGACGCGCTTCCCACCACTACTCGGGGCGTCGCCGACGCGCCGGACCACGCGCCGCATGCGCTTGCCGTCGACGATCACGACCTCGACGCCGTCCTTCGACGCCGAGACCACGCGTCGCACGAGCCGCCGGACGATCTTGCGGTTGGGCGAGGGCGTCTGCCCCGGAAACGGCGCGACGAAGGGCGGCGTTTCCGGCGTCGGATCCGGCGACGCCTTCACTTTCATGGCCACGGGCGTCGTCGCGGGCGCCTGCAGCGCAAACACATCATCCTCGTCCGTCGAGTCCCAGCGCGGCGGGCGGAGCCGCGCCCAGCCCTGTTTGAGCTTGTGCCGCCGTCTCAATCGTCTCAATGCCTTCGTGCCGGCGCTAACATCCTTCGCGGCGGCCTTTGTACGGATCCGCGCGACCGTCGCCTGGACTCTGGGATCCGGGGACCCTCCCCCAAAAGCCTGTAAAGCCTTGTCGACCTTGGCGCCCATCGCCGTCGTCGTGATCACGTCGATCGACGCCTCGAGCTTCTGCAGGGCCTTCAGCCGCACCTCGACGTCGTCCGCGGCGGCCGTCTTACCGATGGGTTCGCGCGCCACGGGTGACGGCGCCTTGTCGAGCGCGCCGGCCAGGAAGGCGGCGGCGTCGGGCGCCGCGGCCGGGGCGGGCGCGGGCGCCGGCGTTCGTTTACGAGCCTCCCAGAACGAGCTCTTCGCTGGGGCGGGCGCCGGCGCCGGCGCGGGCTTGGGCTTCGCCTTGCTCCCAAACCAGCTATTGCGCTTCTTCGCCGCGGGCGCGGGTGCCGGCGCCGGGGCCGCCGGCGGCGGCTTGGCCGCGGGCGCGGGCGCGGGCGCCGGGGCCGGGGCCGGGGCCGGCGGCGGCGCCGCGTCGCGCCCGATCTCGTGATGCTCGATCCCGCGGTCCCTAAAAATCTCGTCGACGACGTCGGCCGCGGCGGGCGTCGCAGGCGTCGCCGGCGCGGAGTGCGCCGACTCTATGGAGGGCGACGGCGCGCGGATGCGGACCATGGGCGTCGTCGGCGTTGATACATTTGATTTGAGCGTGGGCTGCATGGCCGCCGTGTCGTCGGCCGCGCCCTTGCGCCGGAACACCTCTAGCTCTTTGATGTCCGGGCTGCCGTTGGCGTGGCCGATGGCCACGATCAATATGGCCGCCATGTCCACCAACGCCGCGGCTTTCTTGTGGTACTTGGAGCCGTGGGGCGGCGGCCTCAATGTAATGCGCCGGTTGCCTCTTCTGACTTCGACGCGCGCATTTCTCTCCAGATCTGATGGTTTAGGCTCCACTACGGCCCCATGCAATTTTAGGGATGCTAATTTCTTGCGAGGCGCCGCTTCCCGATCGAACAAGGCCAAAGAACCGTAAGCCAAGACGCAATATCGGACCCCGTCGATCAACAAACCTTGGGCCTCGACCCAGCCTGAGTAGAAAGGCGCCATGCGAAAGGTAATCGGTTTTCTTTTCCGAAAGGCGACGTCTACCGCTTTTTCCGTCGCTTCAAAAGTAGCCAGCAACGTATCATGTCCATCAACTGCAGAAATAGCACTCCCAGCAGAAGCGGCCTTCTGGTTCGCCACCAAGAACGCTTTCCGCTTCTCAGCCCGCGTCTGCACGGCCTTCTTGACCTTCTCCTCGAGTTGATGCTCTAATTTCTCGGCGGCGTTGACACTTTTATGTTCTTCTTTTTTTTCGTGGTCGGCCTTCGTGACGACGACCCACTGGCCCCGCCTTTCCAATGTTGCATTTGTGAGCGCTGCCCTCGCGTCCGGGGCTCTTCTCTCAAGCCGACTGAGCATGCTTACCACAATGCCGGCGCGATGCCTCAACGCATCCGCGCCTTTCAGCTTGCGTTCGTGCAACTTGCATTTTTTTGCGGCGGCGCGGAGTTGTGCTGTTGTTCGTAGTTTATTCACGTTTCTTTCACCAATGTATTCTTTGAGTAAATGTCGTAAAGTTGCGGCACCACAATCTTTAATGACGGGGCAGCAGGCGTACTCCTCGTCCTCGTCCCAGGACGCGTGGAGGAAGACGCTCGTCATGCGCCGGACGGGCGCGGCCATCGCTTGCTGCCTTTGAGCGTGGCACAGCTGGTTGCAATACTTTTTGTGCAGTGCGCCGGGGCTGCCCTGCGATGGTCCAGGCACCGCGGCTGCTCGATGGCGTCGAGATGACGACGCCGCCGCGTTCGAAAGCACAGGTATCGCCGCCACGGCGCCTCACAAGCGATCAAAGCGCTCTGCTGCGCAACAGGTGGCCACCGTGCGGGCTGGCGCCCGGTCGGACGAAGCAGACGTCTTTACACAACAACCAACAAAATTAGGCGCTATTCAGCGTCGCCGCCGCGACGCCAAGCAACACGACCGGCGCGATCGCGCCGTTGCTCCGGAACCGCGCGCCGAGGTTCGCCGGGTTATCCAATTCAGCCGTCTCGACCTGCCAGGCGAGGTGGGCCGCGAAGGTTGCGAGCGACGCGTAGAAGGGCCACGCCGTCGCATCATTGAAACCCGCAGTGTAGCCCGCGAGGCCGAGGCCGCTTACCGTCGCGACACCACAAACACGAAGAAACATAGGCGTATTTTGATCACCTATTGTTAATGCCGACGACCGCAGTTTCAGTTTGGCGTCGTCCGTTTTATCCTGGTGCGCGTACAGGGTATCATACAATAGAGTCCAAGCGACGCACCCACCATACAAGGGCAGGCACACGCCGTAATCCACCGTGCCTCCCGTGGCCGCAGAGTAGCCCAGCAACGCGCCCCAGTTGAAGGTCAAGCCCAACACTAATTGAGGCATCGCGAAGAACCTCTTGGCCAATGGATACGTTAATACCAGAGGCACGGAGCACGCCCCCAGAGCTATGGAAGACAAGTCGAGCTGCGTCAGCACACCCAAGCCGCAGGTCAGTTGCACCGCGAGGAACGCCGTCGCCTCTTGCACGCTTAGTTCGTTCGCGGCGAGCGGTCTGGTTTTTGTCCTCTCGACGGCGCCGTCGACGTCTCTGTCTAGGATATCGTTGATGGTGCAGCCGGCGCCCCGCATGATTACGGAGCCGGCGCCAAATAGAGCCAGGAGTTTCATATCAGGTAGGGCGCCGGGCGGCGCCGCGAGCGCGATGGACCACGCGCCCGGCCAGTAGAGCAGCAGCGTGCCGGCCGGCGCGTCGACGCGCGCCAGTGCTAAGAGCGCTTCGGGCTTGCTTCGCTTCGGCTGCGGCGGCGTCGGCGGCGTCGTGGCGAGGCAGCGGCAGGCCTGGCCTTGGCGTGGCGGGCCCGCACGGGTCGCAGCGATGGCATGGCTCGCACGGCGTCTTACCGCAGTCGCGACGGCATGTCGGAACATGCTTTCAGCGGCTATTTGCAGCAATGCGGACACTGAACACGATTGCTCGACGCCGCTTGTTTGCTAGTGTGTTACAGCCGCTAGTTAAAGTCGCAGCGCCCCGAGAGCAGCTTGCTGTCACGGACCAACCGGGGCTCCACGACGCTGCCTGCGACACGCGGGAGCACTGCTCTATTACCGTCACCCAGCCACGCACCGCCTGGGCAAAGAGGGCTGCCCCTCGGAGACGCTACCACCTGGGGCTCTCCGGGAACCTGGGCAACCATGCGCGAGGACGCCCGCTTCCTCAGCCACACGGCCAACTCCGTCACAAACCACCAGATCACCAAACGTCGTTACCGCAGCGCCGCCGCGAACCTGACGGACGCGGACACCCACGGCCGCGCCGCCGTCGCGAGCTTCTCGCACGTTCCCGAGGTGCGGACCTCGGTGCTCGCGCCCGTGGGCACCTTCCGGGCCAACAAAGACCTCGTCACACCACCCTCGACGCCGCCGGCGAGCCCGACGCCCCACGATTTTGATAGATACGACCGGGGCCCCGGCCCCTACCCCACCGTTTCTGATGATGTGCGCATCTCCGAGGCTTACAAGCTCGCGCCCCAAACGTTGTTCAAGGGTCCGGCGGGGCGGGAGCTGCGGCGGCAGATGAACCGGGCGAATCCGAGGGGGCGGCGGGGACCTTCTCTCAGACCGTTCGATCGCGATACGAAGCCGGGCGGGTGCCGGTCGGTGGAAGGACAACAGAAGACGCAGGAGCGGCTGACCTGGCTGGCGCCGCCCGTTTCTGAAAGTTCCGCGGACGCGTCCGTCATCTGGGCCGCCGCGGACGCGCGATTGCCAAAGGAGGAGCCCCCGCGCCTCGAGGCGAAGGCCCCCGCGGCGCCCGTGGGAGACCGGCCCATGGTCAAGGCCACTCAATCGGTATCCCTCGACGACGCCGCGTCGTGGCTGTCCGACGCCGTGCCCAAGGATTTCGACGGGCTCTTCGCCGGTCAAGCGCCGGCGCCGGCGCCGGGCGAGGAGCTCCTCGATCCACCACAATGCGACTACAAGGACATCGAGGGCACCCTGACTACGTTCGTCGAAGCCATTCCGCGGGGCGCCTACGACGACCACGAGCGGGCGACGTTGGAAAAGGTGCTCGGCACGCAAGCTTCTGCAAGACTTATCGGATTGAGCGTCCACTTGGTGTATTGGAGCGTCATCTATCCAGCGTTTAGGGGCTCTGGAAGTGGTTATTTGCGCCACGGCGCCCACGACGAAGAGAATCATGACCAACTCTACGCCGAATGTCTGGCGGCCTTCGGGCACGTCAAGACGGACCTGGTTACGACGGCGCGCAGGAAGCGCGTCAAAGATATTCGTGTCAATGGCGCTCTACTACCAGTCGTGGTTTTAGCTGTAAAAAGATCCGTAGATGATATTTTGTCAAGGACCTACGCCTACCTCATATTGGAGGAGGGTAGAGCTCTATTACAGCAAGGCCTAGCAACCTTGAGCGAGATTATCGATGCGGGCGAGTTCAACGCGCCGGTCTTCGTCGGCCACCACCGCTATCATACTTTCGAGGGGACCATTATACATGTCCGGGAGGATCAAGAATATGATGTCACATATGATGAGGGCGGGACGGAGACGCGCGTGCCCGCGCGGTTCCTGAGGCGGCGGACGGGGGCTTCGGTGGATAAGGTGCCCCTCGTCGTCGGCGAGGCCGTGGAGGTCCACTCGGACCGCCACCGCGTGCCCGAGATTTCGTACCATCGCGCGGCGCTGGTTGGTAATAGGCACCGGGCGACGTCGGCCGCGGCGACGGCTCTGTACGCCGACTCGCTCGACCCAAAAATACGTATGCTGGCGCGGCCCGAGAGCCGGCTTCGCGGCGCGGTTCCCAAAACGCCGGGCAGCGTGCCCACAACTGCTCAATCTGCCGTCTACCGCGACCTCGCTTCCTCCGTGGGCTACTCCGCCCAACGGCCTCATGTGAGCCCCTTCCCCCGAAAAGATAACGGGCGAATTCTCGCACGCATGAAGCACAAGTACCGCGACTTGTTATCTCAGAAGCCGGACTACACGCCGCACACGCGGGGCCCGGGCCGCGAGCAGCCGGCCTTCTGGGCCGTCGATAACCACGCGTACCAGGAGCGGCGGCACGCCACGCCGTTCAACGGTGATAGTCATTTTAAGTAACTTCTGCTTTGCTTAGAGCTGGGCCGCCTAGCTATCTGACCGACTCTTTATTCAAATATTACCTCTCTCCCCGATTCGCGGGCGTCGCGTACGGCGCGCGCCTTTCGTAAGTCGTACTCAATCCCCATTGTGTCCGGATGCGCGCCGCCGAGGACGCGCCGCGCGGTTCGTTCCGTCTCTGCGAGCGTCGTCACGGCCTCGCGGAGATCGTCGAGCGTGGCGCTGGCGTCGCAGTAGATCGCCGCTGCGTAAACCATCCGCATCACGAGCGTGAGTCTATCATTATCTCTAAGAACACGTCGCGCCACGGGTATCGTCTTGCGCAAGAGTGACCTGGCTTCTTCGAAGCGCTTCAGCAAACGAAGGGACTCCGCGTAGTGCGAATACTGGCGCGGGGTCCGCGACTACGGATCCGCGTGGCCTGAGAACGTGGGGTCTCCCTCGGGGCCGGACATCCCAGGGAGACGCGAGCAGCGCGAGAACAGGGAGCGGCGAAGAGAGCGGGCCCGGCAACGCAGTCGTCGGTGGGGGTTGTCTAGTACGTGAAGTTAAGTACTGGGTATAAACTTAGAAAAACAAAACAACACAAATCACGCCGCGCTGTCCTCGAGCCCCGCCAACACGGGCTCCGAGTCGCGCTTGCCGAGCTTCGCGTCCCAGGCGTCCTGGCCCTCGTCGAAGCCTATCTCTTTCCGCCGCGTCATTTCTATGGTGGCCAGTTCATCATCCAACGACTTCTCGACGGACTCGGGCAGTTTTCTCGCCACAGCGACCGCTAGTAGTAAAGATGAGGCGAGGCACCAGAAGGCCGCGAAGCCGCCGTGGTGTCGCGAGAACCCCGTCGCGAGGACCACAGCCCCGAAGGTCGGCCCCGCCGCCTTGCCCACGGCCTCCACGGTGGCAGCAACACCATTGGCGTAGCCCCGTTCCGCGCTCCGCACCACGTTATTCACTATTGCTTGCGCAGCGGAAAAAGCTGTGGTCGCCGCGGCGTAGAATACTGTGACCGGTACTGCTAAAAATAACAGTTTGACGCCGAAGGGCGACTCCAACCCGCCAAGTATGGGAATGAACATTAACGTTGAAGCGCCTGCACAAGCCGCGGTCACGAGCGACCCCCTCAGGCCCCGTCCTTCCATGAAGGATGCCATGAACCGAAAAGAATAAACGACCTGGACGCCCGACGCTACAGTGAGTGTGATTGCTAGATCTGCTCGAGTCAAATCCAGCCCACCGGCTTTCAGGGACGCGATGGCCCAGAGCGGTATGGTATCAAAAGCTGCGAAAGTCGCGAAACCCAGCGCGAAGCGCAGGAAGACGCCTTTCGCGAACAAAACCGAGTGGACGTCGGACGACACGCTTACATCGGGCTCCTCAGCATCACCGACGCGGGCGTAGCCGGGCTGCTTCGTCTCCGTGAGCCACACGCTTCCTAGTAAAATGGCGACCAGAGCTAAGCATGCGCCGAGTAAGGACGGCGCTAACGCAGGATACCGCGGTATCTTGTTGTACAAGAGCGCGGCGACGGCGGGGCCGCTCAATTGGCAAAACGTGCCGCCCGTCAGCGTGTAGCCGTTGACGCGGTTCTGCCTAGACGCGCCGCCCACTTCCCCCACGTAGACGCCCATGAGCGACACCCAGCCGTTGCACGCTCCTAGGAATATCGCTCGCACGATCAATGCCGCATGTAACGTTTTTGTGATACCAAAAGCCAGGTTCCCGACCAGTATGCCCGCCATCGACAGTAAAATGGCCGGTTTTCTTCCGAAAGCATCCGCCAGGCGCCCCCACAGGACCGACGTGAAGAGCCGTCCCACGACCAGAGCGCTGCCGAGGTAACCGGCGACGTAGCCCGCCTCGTCCACGTTTGGTGACCATCCTAAATCCACGACGAGGAACCCCGCATAACTAAAAAGGGAGCAGATGGTGTAGAAGTGGGCCGCGTTGCACAGCGCCAGTACTACACACTGGCGCCAGGGGAAGGGCGCCTCCTCTTTGGAGGAGCGGCGTTGCATGGCTCCCTCGCTGGGTTTGGCACAAGCTGGCTGTCTCCAAGGGTTAGACGCAGTTATGCCTGGACAGACGAGAAATGCATGCGAGCTGATGCGGCCACAATATATATTGCTTCTGTGCTTGCGCTGGTGTGTGGACCCAGCACGGGAGGCTCGCTTTGCGAGGCTGGCCTTGCGTTTTTGGGCTTGCTAGTGCCTTAGGCCGCTAGCTACGCGCGGTTTTCTTGCCTTCCGGACTCGTTCGTCCCTCGCCCCGTGGCCATGGATGGTCAGGGAATCGTCCCTCTCGTAAAGCCGGAGAGGCAAAACCCGGAGAGCGGCGCTGCACCACATCTCCTTTACAGGGAGCGCGCTCGTCGCGGAGGGGCTGCCCCAGCGATCCCGAGCCAAAGGACTCCTCGGCCCCGCCACGCCCTCGCCGCGGCGCCCCCATTGGCTCCCGGCAAGGCTCGCAGCAGTGGAGAGCAGTCATGGGCCGCCACCTCCTCTGCGACTACTGCCGCCTCCAGGGGTTAAGGCCGTCGCCCTTCTTCTCGACGCGCGCCGGGTGTGATGCGTGTGGCACGACGCACATGAAGACGGCCGGCTACGCCGAGGCCTGCGCGCTACCGTCCTTGGCCGCCTCGTCGATTTTAGATAAGAACAAGGAGTGGCACGCGAACGTGCCCACGAAGTGGGTCAAGCGACGGAGCGAGGCGTCGCAACATTCATTATCATTCATTGATCCCCTTCGTAAACAACGAGACGCGGACGAGCAGGGCCTGGCTTGTAAACGACTACTCCGACGAAATAAATTGGAGTGCTGCGTCTACCACCCGGCGCCGTACAGGTTATGCTTATTTGATTGTAGGGACGGCCCGTCACGCGGCGACGTCGTGGCCACGGTCCACTACGACATTCTGAAGAGGTACGTGAACGCCGTGGTCGTGGAAGATCGGTGGCGCCGCCGGGGCCTGTCGCGCTTGTTGCTCGAAAGCGCGCTGGAGCACATGGATAGAGCGGCACCAGAAAAAAGGAGCAAGCCCGTCACGCTGTACGTCACGCAAGACAACCACCACGAGCACCCTTTTTTGATCGGCTTCTACGAAAGGCAAGGCTTTAAGCTCGTCGACGGGAGCTTCGGCGAGATGGTGAAAAGCGAATCCGTCGACGCTGCTCCCGTCGTAGCAAAGCCCGCGCCGCCGCCGCCCGCAGAAAAGGTACCTATCTCGGAGGAGCTACGGCGCGAGGAGGAGGCCTTCTCCTCCGCGCGCCGCCAGCAGGAAAGGTACGGCGACGGCGCCTTCTTCACGGCGCCTCTCCCCGTCGAGAGGTTATTGGCAAGGCCGCGGACCTCGCAGCGCCCGCGGCGGCCCGTCGAGCCGCGCCTTGCTTGGCCCGCGCGACCCGCTACGGCGCCGGCGTCGATGTTTCCGCAGCCATCGGCGCCGGACGAATACTTAGCGACGGACGGCTTCCTGGCGGGCCGCTCCGGCGGCCGCGCCGCGACGGCCTTCCGCGCGCGCGTCGACGCGGCCGCCGCCGACCGCGACGCGCGCGTGGCGGAAATGCAATCACGAAGACGGTCCGCGACGCGTCCCGCGACGGTCGGCTCGCCGACGCGCCCGCCGACGCGCGTCCGAGCGGCGACGGGCGGCGGCCCGACGCACATATCGCGACCGTGCTCTGCGCAACGGTCAAGACCGTCTGAGGGCGTGACGCTGGACGAGTACCTCGCGGCGTCCGGCGTGGCCGTCCCGCGGCCGCACGATCTTGTTAATTCGGGCACCAGACCCGGACCTGCGACCATCAGCGCGTCGCCGCCGCGGCGCTCGCCGCCGCGGACTCCTAGTCCGCCGGAGCGCAAGGCCCAGCGACGGCATTCGCCGATCCCGGCGGACGCCTCAGCCGGTCAAATCCGCGCCTACCACCGCCGCCAGGCGCTGTCGCCAGCGCGCCAGCGGACGGTGCGGACCCAGTCGTTCCGCGCGTTGCCAAATTGCCCCTACAAGTCGTCGGATCGACGCAAGGAGCACCTCCGGCGCATCATGCTCGGCGCCTAATTGTAAACATGTCTTTCACTTAACACAATGGCTCACTCGTCCGCCGTCAGGTCCACGACCTCCCTCGCCGCGGCCGGCGGCTCGTCCTCGTCGGAGGACGTGTCGAGGAGGCACTTCTTCCGCTTCCGTTCGGGCGGCGCCGCCGCCGGCGCTTGCGAGACCGGTGGTGGCGCCCGCTCCTCGCGCGTTTGCGGCGGCGCCGTGGACTCGAATGTCACAGGCGGCGCCGGCGCGGGAGCAACAGGCACCGGAGGCGGCGGCGCGGGAGTCGCCGCCGCGGCCCGCTCGCGCTCCGCAGCTTCGGCAGCGTCCAAGGCCGCTGCGGCCGCTTCAAACATTGCGTCCTCATCAAAAGGCTGCGGCGCGAGCAGCTCCCTCGGCGCCTCGTCCTCGGAGTCCTCAATATCGGAAACGTCCGACGCCTCGTCTTGGAGCACGTCGTACGAGCGCTCGCCCAGCCTCATGGCCATGCGCGGCGGCGCATCTAATATGCGGCGGTCGAACGTCTTGAGCTTCAGCGACGCCCGCACGTCGTAGTACTTAGGCCGGCGCGCCGGCTTGAACGAAGGCGGCGTCGGCCGCCTGTTCGCAACCAGTATAGCCCTTCCAGTCAGGGAGGCGACGTACTGTAACGGATATATAGCGTCGTTCTCCCGGCCAGGTACATATACTCTAGCTGATAATAATTCGGCATCCGACAGCGTGCGCCACGCCTCGGACAAATCTTCAATGCTCTGAAAATCAGAAGCGCCATTAAATTGCACGAAGGTCGCGAAGGCGTCGGGGCCCATCTTGGAATTCATAACAGTAGCATCAGGGTCCACTTCATGTCCGTTGGAGTCGACCCAACGTCCATGAGAGTCGCGCTTGGCGCTGCCGCCGCGGCAGATGCGCCGGACCGCGTGCACATCACTCACACCAGCGTCGGACTTATGTGTTGCTGCGGGATCCGTCGTTCCGCCTCGCAGCGCGATCTCGAGCGTCGAGAGGCACTTTCTCAAATCACCGCGCGCGGCCACCGCCAGCGCGTCGAGCGTATCACTGGAAATGGTCGGGCGCCTAGGCCAGGCCGCGCCCTCGCTCACTTCGTCGAGGAGCTTCCTTAACTTTTTTTCGGTAACTGGGAGGAACTCTATCAGTTCCGAATGAGGGGACATCATCACAGACTCGCCCACGAGTCGCTCGGCGACGATCGACGTGTCCGACTTCTCGCTGATCTCGCCCGTCACGATCAGCACGCACGGCGCGCGGTCTCTCGACCTACATACTTCTTCTAGTATTGATCTGAACGCTTTCCTGGACGACGACGTGCCGTCGTCGTACCCCTCCGTCGTCGGGAAGTCGTCTAAGACAAAGACCGCCGGCCGGTCGTCGGACAGGGGCTTGTACCTTGCTGATCTCACGAACCGCGCCCACGCGTCCAGCTGCGACTCATACCTAGGCTCATTAAAGTCCGACGGTCGCCGCTCGAAGCCGAAGCCGTCTCCACCCAAGCCGTACGAGTCTCGGTAGGTCACTGGCGTCAGTTGCTCCTCTCTGCAGAGGACATCTAGCGTCGCCGATTTCCCGACGCCCGCCGGGCCGGCGAGAATCAATAATCTAGGTGATGAATATCCTCCCGGGTCCGGCGAGCGGCCCGTCGCCCTTCTAAGCCATGCTCTTACCCGTTCGACGGTCTTCGGGTAAACCCTCAAATCCTTGGCGGTCCGCGGCGCGAAGCGCTCGTGGAGCGGCGCCGCGTCGCGGCCGGGCCACGCTATGAGGCGCGTCGCCTTCTGGCGCTTCCTGGGCGGCATTTTTTCGCAGCGCTGTCAATCCCGCGACGTAATTAGCCTGAGCCTGAGTCAATTTGGCACCGATGCCAACGCGGCGCACAGCGGCTCAAAGCGCTTTCTTCAAGCGTCAGCGCTCGAAGAGCTGAAAATCCGCAGCGCTCGCGCACGCCGGTCTATACAAACGATGCCTGTGCCCAACGCGCGGCGTGAATCGATTTCGCGGCTGTTCTCGCTAGTGTCTAACACCGCTAGCTAAAGATAATACCTGTACTTACTCGGCGTCCGATTCCAAGTCGTCCCGTGCCGCTTGCAACCGCTCGATCTCTCGTTCGATGGTCGCGCCGTTGCCGCTTCTTGGTCGCCAGGTCGGTGTCGGCCAGCGCCGCGGCGGCGCGCAAGGCGGCCGCCTTGGCCTTCGCTGCGTCGAGCTCCTGCTCCGAGACATCCACGGGCGGGCCCGCATAATCCTCCGTGCGGTCGTCGTCGTCGACCGGTTCTGGTTCTGTCCTCCGCCGCTTCGACGGCGTGACCCGGGGCGGTGGACTGTTGCGCAGCCGCTTGTCCGGGATTCGGTGCTGCCCGACGGCGACAATCGTCTGATGGTTGAGGTGCGTCGCCATGACCGTCACATCTCGCATGGTTCCTCCGAGCTTCGCGACGGTTTCCATCAACCGCGCGTACGTGAATGTCGATTCTATCGGCAGCGCGCGCAAGATTTTGGCGCGCATGCTGGGTGGCCTGTACACACAGTCTGTGGATGGAAACTGCAGCAGCCGCGTCGCATCGGTCCAGCTTTCGAAGGATAGCCTCAGCTCTTCCGACACCTCCCCTGCAACGCGATCCAACGCCATTGCTCCTGGCGTGTGCGCGGGCTGCCCGCGAACACCCGACGATCTCGTTTCGGCCCGTCGTGCGACCGGCGCGCCCACTCAGCTGCCCGCCAAATCACACTGCTCTCAAACCATCGTGCGGGGAGATCGGTGCTGCCCGTCGTTTGTCTGCGAGGTGCTACGAAGCGCCCATACGCGTCCGACTATCGCTCGGAAGTTCGAGAAGCCTCCGGCCACAGGACCACAGTTCGGGGCAGCCATCAACCGTTCCATCATTGCGGAGCGCACCAGCGCGCACCATGGCAGCCTACGCAACCATGGACAAGGCGCCCGTCTGCACAGCAGAATTAATCATGCTCGCCCACGCCCGCCTTCCATCAAATCAACGACCGCCCTGCGGTGACATGCACCTTGTTTGGTTGCTGATCGGCAAGGAGCTCGGCGACCAGCTCTCGAAGCGACGGGGCGTCCGTTTGGAGGGCCTCGGGGACATCATTTTGACCGTTGATGGTATAAGACTGGTGAAAGGAGGGAATTTACGAGGCGCGCGGCCCGCGCATCCTCTCAATCTCGCAGCCATAGCCAAGGCGGCCCAAGCGCGAAACGTGTGCTCGTCGGCGGCGTCTAGAGATGGTGTCGCAAGGACGGCAAGGGCTGTCATCAATGAATTGATGCGCCTCGCGAATAGAAGGAGGCAGGCGTCGCTCTCACTAAGGCCCGTGGGACATGTCGCGTCGCGCAAAGCTAGATCCGAGACGGAAGAAGGAGTGGACTTGATCGTTGAGGATGAGTTTCAATGCAGAACGGCTTTAGCTTGGGACAAGAATTTACAAAGCACGGGCCAGCCCTTCGGTTCTCGCGTGCGCGGCTTCCGGCAGGACGACCGCGCGCGGAGTCGCGCTACGGTGGCGCCTCCCGTTTATCGAGGAAGGGGCAAGGCCGTGCTTCGCGAGGAGATGACTTCCAGTAAGGCAGCTTCATTGATAAGAAAGCGAGCTCATGACAGGCACGGTCCTGATGGTTTGGCAATCATAGCGCGTTGTTTAAAAGCATGTTCCGGCGGTAGTGTAGATGCCACCATTCTAAAGAATGCGCTGGAGGACGCCGGCGTCGCGTCGACGCCCGAAGAACGCAACGCGCTGATTGAGAACGATTCGTCCGTACGGACCGTCGAGAAGAGTTTAGCGTTCCCGAACGCCCTGTCTACCGAGAGACGCATGATCATCGACGAGGCCTGGGCCGAGCTGCAGCAGCGCCACTTCGAACGGGAGAAGGCGAGACAAAAGGGTGCGCGGAAAGACGGTTCTGGTATCGAGCCAGGTATCGTGTCGTTAGCTGTTCTAAAGCAAAGAATCGACGGCGACTGGCACCCCGCCGTGCAGAGTGGGAGGGCCGACGAGGAAGCCGTCGTGACGCGGTTGCTCGCGTTTCTAGACATCGACGAGACCTCGTGTAGCGAATGTACGCGACAACAATTCCGGGCCTCGTTGGCGCGCCTCTCGGCGTCCTATGCGGATGATGACGCCTTCGACAAGGCCGTCAAGGGCTGCTGGAAGCTCGAGGCTGCCACTAAACCATATGTTGCTCCTCCTCGGAAAGAAAGACCTCCTCCCGTCATCAAGGTGGCCTGGCCTCCTACAGTTCCCGATGAGGAAGAAGAGGTCTCTACTACCATGCCGGTCGGCCGGTGGAACGACGAGGACGACGTCTACGAGGGGCTGGAGTCGCGGACGACGATGGCTATGCTCGAGGAACTTAGAATGTTAACGTATGAGCCGGTCTGCGACGCCACGGAGTTTCGGAGGAGGCTGGGCGGGCCGCCGGACGTTATAGGTCTGGAAGACCTCGCGCGGCGGCTGCGAAGGAGGGCGGCCTCATGCGATCTTGCGGTCTCGGCTCGGAAGGCGGCTCGGTTTTCCGTGGTGGCCGTGGAGTTCGCGGGCGGCGACACGTCCATGCAATGCGACGATTTCCATCGAGAACTGGCGGTGCTGTTCGGTCGCGACCGCGACACTATATTACAAACAAGAAGGCCGCTCGCGACCGCCCCGTCATCGACGCTGCGGAAGGCGCTGGAGGGCGTCGATCAAAACGCGTTGATGGAGGCGGACCAGTTCATCGAGTTGTTCGACAAAGCCCACATCGGGTGCCAGGCGCGCCACGTGCGGGCCGCCGTCGCGAGGGCGTGCCGGGCCGCGGGTCTACCGCAGCCGCGGGGCGCCTTGGGCGAGCGCGACTGGGCCTCGCCAGCTGCTTTGTTGGAATTGTGTCGCGGCGGCCCCCTCAACGCCAGAAGGTCAAAACTTGTGAGCCGCGCCTTCGACCTGCTGACGAAGCGCCTCGGCGAACCTGTCATAGCGTCGAAGCTGGCCGCGTTGCTGCCGGGCGCGCCCATCGCCGCCAAGCCGGCGCCGCCGGCGCGCCAGGCCTTCCTCGAGGCCGTCGGCGGCGCCCGGGCGCGCGTGTCCATGGATACGTTCCGGGCCGTCTTCGAGGACCTTAGTTCGGGCATCGAGGGCGACTTTGCTTTCGCGAAGCTCCTGGCGAACTGCTGGGACGTGGCGCCCTGGCCCGCGGCCGCTGAGGAAGTGGAGGAGGAGGCGTTTCCCGAGTTTGATGAAGACGACGACGGCCAGCGCGGGCTGCCCGAGGACCGCTATTTTACTACTACGGGGGGCCGGCAGTAAGTTTTCCTTTCTGAATCATCTTCCGGCATCCGATCTGCATCGATCTCGCGAAAAGCCGTCCACGGTGAATTCCTAATGTCTTTAAAATGTCGCTAGCTGGATTATTTTGCGGGTCAGGTCGTCTTGCCAGTTTTGCTGCCATTTGCCATCGCTGCGCAAATTTAGCAGCCGCAACGGCGATTTGGCAGTAGCGCACCACCCCAGGCAGCTGTTTCTGCGGCGCAGTGGCTTCCAGAGGGTCACACTTTTGAATAATCAAACCCATCACGGCTGGGGAGCGGTTGCGCCGCGCACACAGCACTTCGCCGCCGCATCACTCCGTAGCGCTTACTCCGTAGGGCGCACTTCACTGCGCAATGGTGACGACGCGCCGCACCGTGCACGCGACGCCGCCCTCGCCCGAGGCGGCATTCACGACGCCGCCCAAGGCGCCGAAGCGGACGCCCGACTCCTTCGACAGCCAGGAGCACCGGAACGCCTTCGCTTATGTTATGGTTGTTAAAAATGCGACCTCCCACGACACGTACCGGGCCTTCCTGGAAGCATTACATACGTACCAGAAGAACGGCCGCGAGGACCTCGCGGGCCTGGTGCGCCGCGTCGCGGATTTGTTTAGAGACCATGCGGATTTATTAAGGGACTTCGAGCACTTCCTGCCGTTCGACGAGGAGGATCGCGACGGCGCGGCGAAGGAGGCGCTGCGGGGCGCGGTCGCGGCCGCGGAGGAGTCCGCGGTGGGCCGGAGCGGCAAGAAGAAGCGGCGACGGCGGTGACTTCGTCGTTCAGCATGGACATACTAGCTATTAATCTTATTTTGTATCCTCGAGCGGTCCCTCGGCGAAAAACACGCCGACGAGTCGGCGCTCCTTGCGGATGCCGAACCGATACGCTATGATGGACAGAAGGCCTTCCTTCTTTGAAACGGTGCTCGGGGGAAAGAACGGGATCGAGAGGTAGAGGTCGCCCGACTCGAGTACACAGTCGGACACAGAGAGTCCGCCGTGCGTCAACAAGCATCTCAGCGTCGAGCCGCCCTTGTCCGTGTCTACACGCCACGAGGCCTGCTCGATGGGAAATTTCGCTCCTGTCGCGAGCGCGAGGCCGCGCAGGGGCCGAGGCGTCGAACAGCTTGCGAGTCCGGCGTCCTCGAAGGTCAAATCGAGGGTAAATTCCGTGCGTCCCGCGTTGACCGCCCAACGCGGCGGCATCCAGGTGCCAGTCTCGCGGCCGAAGTCGAGGTTGACGCGGTATGTGCTGCCGACGAGGGACATCCGCACTGGCGCCCGCATGCGCCGCGCCGCGGCAGGCGCGCGCAAAGTGTCTCCGCCCCATAGAAGCAGTGCGACGCTTATGATACGAAGAAGCGACATGGTCTGCCTGTGCGAGGACTGTGGGCTGACCAGGAGGCAACGCGGCGTGTTCCAGGCGTCGCGCGGCACTATGGGGCCGCCCCGTCGGTATTGCCGCGTCTCCGCTGGAGCCGGGCGCGCGGCGTGGAGAACCCACGAACCGCACGCCTGGTGCATCACATCAATAGTGATGGGCCCCTGGGCGCGGAGCCGCGGCGTCATTTGTTGACCATTGACGCCGGCGCGCGCCTCAGTTCAGTGCTGCTTCATGCCCCGGATGCGCGTGCGCATGTCGAGCTGCGAGCGCTTGCACTCGAAGTACGTGTTGCGGTAGACGCGGCACTCGTCGGTCAGCTTCATGCACTCCTTGGCTCCTTTGCCGCTCTTCATGCACTCCGTCTCGCGCAGGCAGTCGAGCAAGGTCTCAGCTATGTCCTTGCAATCCACCATGAGTCGTCGTCTGCAGCGCGAGCTTGAGGCTTTTGACCGTGGCCGTCGGCACCCCTTTCCAGTTCGACAGGCTCACTCTGCTGCAGGACTGCCGTCTACTCGGCTGCTACGCCCTTATTAATCGCGCTAGCGTCCTGTAACGCACTAGCAAGCGGGCAGCCTTCGAACTCGGCGCTGCGACGCTGGATACGGCAGGCAGAAGCTCCATAGAGCACCAGCCGACTGAGCAGCGCACCGGTGCGACCATACACGATGGGGCTGCCCGACGTCAAGGCGCCCAAGGACATCAAGGGCAGCGTGTCCGAAGCCTACGCCGACACCGGTAAACTCAAAGTGACCCTGCGCATGAATGATGGTTCTGATGAATCCTGGCACATGTGCGTGAAATTGACGATTCCCAAGAAGTGGAAGCCCGGACCTGTTAGTAAGCTTTTGCACTTCGCGGTCGACACCTGGAACGCCAAGCATTCGCAACTACCGGCATTGTCAGCCGAGAGCTGGCATCTCCAGGTGAACGGCCAGCCGCTCGGCACCGACGACGTCATCCGAGACGTCCTGCGGCCTTCTGATGAAGTACTACTGAAGCCCGGCAAATCACCGTCCCACGGAAAAGTGGCGAAGCGCTCCTACGCCAACGTGCAACAAATGGAGGAGGCCCTGAAGCACACGCCGTCGGCGCGACACAATAGGCACCAGGTCGAGTGCTACGACGCGGCCAGTACGTTATATAGTAGGCCCCAGTGCGAGCTGCGGCCGGACGTCGCCGAGACCCTTGATCGACTAGCGGAGCGCATTGTGGAAAGGGCCGCCCAGAATAGAGCTGATGATGGGTTTGCTCTACGGGTGTTTGATGCGGGGTGCGGCGCCGGCCACCTCACGAAGAAAATAGCTGCTCTCAGTACAGAAAAAAGGAAGGTGGAGGTCATCGCCGTCGACATCTCGCCGAGGACCATCGAATACTGCAACCAGAATAAACCTGCAAATGTGAAATACGAGTGCGGCGACGTGGGAGATTATCCACATCCCTCGAGAATTGGCGAGGGCGTCACGTTCGACGTTGTTGTGTTCCATGCTTGCTTACAACACGTCTTTTCTCCTTTGAAGGCTTTGCAAGCGGCTTCGAGATTACTAAGGGGCGGCGGCGCCGTGATCATCGCACAAGCCCAGGGTCGGAAACACGCCGACGAACTTAGGGTGAAGGACCCGGTCTTGCAGCCGCGCGGGTTGCCGTCTTCCCCAGAAGACGTCGAAGAATTGATACCCGAAGGATGTCCGCTGGAGCTCGCGTCGTTCAAGGATGAAGTACCATACGTCGTCAAGCTCAAGTGCACCAAAAAATTCGAGGAGGCTATTGGATTCAAGGACATGATGGCGGACGAGGACCCTTTAGGATCTTTCTTGCGGAAGAAGACGGGGAAGGAGCCCTCGGACTGGCGCGAGAAGCTGAAGGACAACGCGGAGGGAGTGGTGTTCGGGCCGGCGCGGCCGCCGAAGCCGCCGGCGAGTAAGGAGTAGTAGCTTCCCCGGCGCGTCGGCGGCGTGGGACCGGTATTCTGTTGCCGTGCCAAGGCTAGTGGGCGGGCGAAAAGTGCCGGGTGCTAGTGCCTTACATGCCGCTAGATAATCGCAGTGCAGGGCCGTGGAACGGCGCGCTGCACTCCTAGTACGTGTGGCATTGGTGCACGTGCCCTCGACGCGGTGACCACAACACGCCATCAACTGCTGCTGCGAAAAACGATCGTTTACAGCTCGTGCAGCTTGACTGCCAGCTGGTGCAGCACTGCACTTAACGCCAGCCGAGCGCGCGCTCAAACCTTTCGTGTAAAACAACACACGCACCGCTCCGGGAAGTTTAACGGGCGCAGAACGCCAGCCGACGATGCGCGGTCCACTAGCGTTAGCATTGGTCGGCGTGCGCCACGCGACGCGGACGCGCCTCCGCGCCGCCTCGAGTGCCGCATTGGAGTGGGCCAGCCCCGAGCACCGCCGCAAGCACGCGTCGCGGAAGTGGGGCCGCTTCGACGAAAACTTGATACCGCTCTGGGTCGCCGACGGCGACGCGCTCGCGCCGTTGCCCGTGCGCGAAGCCGTCGCCGCGGCGTCGAAAGCTGGCATCTACGGCTACGTCGATCCCAGTGCGTCTCTACTACAAGCTGTGACAGCAGGCATGGGTCGCAGTTGGGGCCGGCCCGTCTCTACTGATTGGGTGCGCTGGCACCCGGGGCTCATCCCGGCGCTCTACCACTGCGCGCGCCTCGCCGGACCCAAAGGATGCGTCGTGGTGCCGACGCCGGTCTACCCGCCGTTCCTGAACGCGGCGAAGGACGCCTCGCAGTGTATTGAATTGGACCTCGGTAATGAAGGAGGGCCCCTCGACGAGTCGTTACTGAGAGAGACGCTTGATAAAGCCGTCGCCACAGCTGATGGCGAGGACGTGGTCCTGCTCTGGTGCAACCCGCACAACCCTACTGGAAGAGTGTGGCGTCGGCATGAGATGGAGGCCGTGGCCCGAGAATGCGCTTCCCGTAATGTGATCCTGGCGTCGGACGAGGTCTGGAGCGGTTTGATTTTGGACGACGTGCCCTTCACGCCCGCGGGGTTGCTCGACACAGACGTCAGGTTAATCTCGATCACGTCCGCCTCAAAAACGTACAACGTGGCGGGTTTGGACGTGGCCTTCGCCGTCGTCGAGGACGATGTGCTAAGGAGGCGCTACTTCCGCGCGGGCCGCGACCAGGCCGAGCCGTCGCACGCCGGTCTTGAAGCATTAGGGGCGATCCTCGACGCCGACGGTGGCGGGCCGTGTGTGCTGACGCCCCCGCGCGGCGCCTGCGAGGCCTGGCGCCGCGCCATGGTCGACCATTTAAGGGCGAACCGCGACACGGCCGTCGCTTTTTTGGAGCGCGAGTGCGGCGACCTTCTCACGGTCGCGGCGCCGGCCGAGAGCACCTATTTACTATGGCTGGACGCGCGCAAATTGGGCGCGTCGCCGGGCCTCTTCTTGTCTCAGCGAGGCGTCTACCTGACCGACGGCGCGGCGTTCGGCGCGCGGGGCTTCGTGCGCCTCAACTTCTGCTGCTCGCGCGCCGTGCTCGACGAGGGGCTCGAGCGGATCAAGGGGGCGTGTGTCGAGGCGAGGAGTAATTTGTGACTAATTACTCGTCGACGGCGTCTCGCGGGCGCGGAGCGCGGCCCGCGCGTTTCGCAAGTAGCGCTCAATAAAATGTAGGTGTGGGTGCGTGCTGCCGAATACGCGCCGCGCGATCCGTCTCGTCTCCTCGAGCGTTGTCACGGCCTCGCGCACATCGCCGAGCGTGGCGCTGTGCGGAGTCCCCCGACAGAGATGCCCGCCGGCCGCCGCGGGTCTTCACCACGCATTAGACGCCCAGCTTCATTCATTCATGGGGTATATCTCACCTTATTGTCGTTACATTGCCCCTTTGTACTAGCCTGCCAAGTGATGAGTCAAAAAGAGGCAAAAAGAAAAGGAATATACCTGGATGGTACCCGAGGTTGCCCTAATACCATTTTCAAGATATGGTCCCCGCTGATTGTTTTGACATCATAGAAGCCCTTTGAGGTCATAGAGGATATGTTCGAACTCGGATAACGTGCAAACTAAGCTTTCTGCGCCACGTGAGAATGGGATGGAGCCGCTCCAAGCCTCCAACAATGATTACATAGATATGCGAAGTTCCCTAATGAGTAATCAGTTTGGTTTGAGAGCTTACGCTTGGAGAACAACCCTTCCTAGGCGTCCGCGGCGACGATCTCGAGCGCCTCGACGAGCCGGCACTCCACGTCCCTCCGGATGTCGACGTCGTGCGTCACGGTCGACAGCACCTGCGTCGCCAGCAGCGCCTTCAGGTGCCTCTTCGGTTGCACATGAGTCAACCGCCGCGCGGCGTCCTCAGTCAGGACCATATGAGTAATGTATATCAACACGCCATTACACAGGAGTCCGAAGGAGAGGAGTGAACCAAGGTCGGCTCCGTGCGTGCGAGTGGGGAGGGGAAAGGGGAAGGGGTAAGATGAGGTCGTCAATTCGTCGCCCGAATCACGACCAGAGCTAGGCGCCGAGGTCGTCTCCCATCAAGTTGTTCACGGCCGCGTCGGCGTCGCCTTGGACCGCTTCGACCGCCGCGAGCACCGTTTCAAACGATCGGTCTCCGAGCACGGAGGAGCACAGGTACCTCGCGGTCTTTTTGTAGGTATCGCGTTTCTCGCGATCTTTCTTGAGCTTGCGCATGCGTTTGCGATGGTCCCGCGCGGACTCGCCCGGCAGCTGCCGGTCGTCGCCTACAGACGACTCACTCGCGCCGTCCTCATCCAAAGCCGCATTTGAAGCCGCACCGCGGTTATCTACTAATGAAGGAGAGGCGCCGCCCGCGCCGCCAGATTCCAAAGAGATGTCGTCCGACGGCCCGTTACGCTTCTCTTCGCCGCCCGCGTCGCCTAACAATAAACTGGCCGTGTCGCACCCCGCTTGTTCAATCGCGCCAGAACCTTCTTCGGTGGGCGAGTAGGGAGACAAGGGCTTATACTTCGTCGGGACCGCCGCGCCGTCGTTGTTGGACTTCTTCGTCGGCGCTTGTGATGGAGAGGCTAAGGTCCCTGACGTATTGATGGGGCGGCGCGGCCGATTTCTAGGAATAGATCGTAAGTTGACGGACCGGGCGAAGACCGATCTGCCGCCTACCAGGTTTACTTTCAATAAACCGCTTGTCTCGAAGCCCACCACAACCCCGCGCCGATCGTTGTGCTCGCTTTGGGCGCCGGAGGGGCAGCAGAGCTCAACCTCGGCTCCTTCACCGAAGATAGGACAAGCTTCTACTCTTTCGACACGGAAACTAAGCGTCCTATCGTCGCCCAGGTCGACGTACACTCGACTATCCGCAGCGACGTCCTGCGGCGTCGCCGCGATGATCCCGTACTGACCGTTCCAGTGGGTCTTCTTAAGGAAGCCTCCCAACCGGATGCGGCATCCCACGTCGAAGGGTCGGTCTAGAGTCGGCGCCAACACCGGCGCCGCAAATTGCATAGACGGGGCCGGGAGCTCTAAGTTGGCTCCGTAGCCAAAGCGTGATGCCGGCGGCGGCTCGGCGCGCGGCTGCGGCGGCGCCGGCGCAGTGCGCGCGAGCGACGCCGGTTGCGGCGTGGCGCGCGTAGACAGGGCCGAGACCTCGGCGTTGACGTCGACCTCCGAGGGCGGCGATGGCGTGGCGCGAGACGCCAGCGCCGAAACCGGCTCGTTGGACATGATGGCCTCGAGCTCTGTCAGCGGCGTCGCTAGCAGCAACGGAACTTCATCGTCGACACCGTAGTGCTGCACGTATATTGTGCCGCCCCAGGATCTCACGTAGCGGATACAATGCTGGCGGCCCTTGAATAGAAAGGTCCCGCCGACGACGAGGAGGCCGTCGCCGCGGCCGTCCAGCACGTCCCTACACCACTCAGGATCCACGACGCGCGCCGCGACGTCCGTCTCCTCGGAAGCTGGCAATTTCGCGAGGGCGCCCTCGAGGTACTTCACGAGCTCTGTCACACGTCTCATCTTTGAAGTCCTCGGCCAGTTCCCTGGCGCGCAGATGCCGCGAGTTATGTTGTTCCACGACCCCGGCGGCCCGCTGAACCCGTACCGCTCGAGCATCAGCCGCACGTCCTCCAGGTTCAGGCTGCCCCGGCCCCGCCCAACATTCCCCATCCCGCGGATCTTTCCTAATACTGACCGGGCCTTCGTCGGCCAGTTGGGGTCAAACACGCGCGGCGGCGGCTGGACCAATGCGGCGAGGTAGCCCCCCTGGCGGAGCTGCGCCGTCGTCTGGATCGGCATGGTCCGCGGCCGCGGGGTGCCCTGGCGCCGCGCCGGCGGCGCGCCCCGAGCAACACCGCCCGGCGCCGTGCGCGACGCCGGCGCCACGTCTGGGATCCGCCCCACGATGCGCCGCAGGACCGTGAGGTCGGCCCCCCGCGGATTCGAGACGGCGGCGCGGAGCGTCTTCAAGGGCTCCGGCGCCGCGGCGTCGAGCACGGCCTTCGGCAGCTGCCCGCAGACGTCGGCGAGCCGCTGGGCGAACCGCGGGTCCAACGCGAGGACGCAGGTAAGCAGCGGGACGATCTTCTGCAGGATGCGGTGCTCCAGGTCGGCGTCACCGCGCGCTCTGTGGGGGAAGCCCACTCCTAAAATCAACATCACGATGCACGGCGCACTCGTCGGGCAGCCAAAGTCCGTCATCTCTCCTCGTCCAGTGGTCCTAAATAAAATCTTGAAGAAGTCCCAGATGTCAAGCACGCCCTCGAAGAGCTGACCCACGAGGAACTCGATCATCTTCCCCTCGGGCCCGTGCTGTTTCGCTACGAACCTCACGCCCATCCGGTGAACCTCCTCAAGGAAATCCTTCTGATTGGGGAGGGGCACCGCCTCGCCGACCAGGCGCCTGACGTCGTCCGCGTCCCGCTCCCAGCGCACGTTTTGGCTCGTCTCGCCGACGTGCCGTAGCGTGACACCCTCCAGCATCTTACCGACGGAGACGCACGTGTCCCACGTCCTCAAGGCGTCGGCCTCGCCCATTCTACCGTCATCTACTAAACTTCTATCGTAGAGCCCTGTCCACAACCGCTCCACGTCATAAACGCCGAACTCCTCCTGCGTAATGAACAAGCTGCAGAACCGAATCACCGTGTTCTGGCAGTCCTGTAAATGAGGGCTCCCGGCCGGGCCGAGGACCGACTGCGCGACCCGCGCCGCGCCTCCGAGTTCGCCAAAAAGTCGATAAGCGCGTGGCGAGATACCAAAATCGTCGCAGAGCGTGATAGATTTCGCGTGGACCCGCTCTCTCAAATCGTCGTCGATGTCTTTCAGGCCGTATCTCTTGCCGCCTCCGCCTGCCCCGCCCTCGGCGTGGCGCCGCGAGAAGCCGTCGTCTTCGTGCTTGTCGCGTCGCGCGGTCTTAAGACTATTCATACGACCCCAACCAACTTCCACGGTCGAGGCCGAAAATGTGTCTCGATTTTCGAGGCCCTGTGCACCAATGTTCGGGCAATTGGGGTGTAATTTTCTATTCGTCAACGCATTGCGCGTCCTAACCTTCAGCTGGCATTTATTCGGCGTACCGCGGCAGGGGCACGCTACAAAAAGCCTAGGCATACTTCTGCACGTACCAACACGTCGTTGCCGGGCGCGACGCGCCGATGAAGTAGGAGGGCTTGGACGACGGCTCGCGCCTGCGGAGGGACCGACCGATGAGAGACGCGTCGACGGCGTACAACATCAATGAAAAAGGCAGCTTCGAGGACACCGCGTCGCGCGGGCTCGATCTAGCTCGGCGGCGCGCCGCGGCAGTCCCTGGATCAGGCCGCGCGAGTTGAAGTGTCGGCGCCGCTTTTTGGTCGTCGAGCAGCGCGGCGCTCCAGCACTCGTCGGCGGGTGCTTGTCAAAGGGCGCTGCTGCGACCGATGACGCGTTCGCGATTTCACAATCGCGGAAGGCCATAAGCCTAGAGTACAAGAACGCTAGCATTATTATGGCAGCCATGGCGTTCTTCTGAGTAGTCGTTCTCCGCCGCTGGTGCGGCAATTGAACTGGTTTTTTGACGTGCTTGCAGGTCGGAGTCCAGCTCGTGTTTGCGCAACCCGAACCTCAAACTCGGTTGCCCCACGTCGCCATCGCGAGCGTGGGCCGCGCCAGGCTCGTGGTAGTGGTACTCTTTGAACCTCTAGCGCTGCAGAGCGGGCGCTAGCAGCCACTAGCATCTCCGGTTTTGCCAGGGAGATGCTCTCAAAAGGGCAGCGTCGCCCAGCGACTGCGCGTGGTCCAGGCCCACACAAGACCACGAGGACAATCTCTCGCGTTGATACGCGCGCGCGCACTGGCTTCGTCCACGCCTAACCGCAGCTTGCAGGGCAAATCACCTCCACTGGGCGCATCGGAGCGCGGCGTCGACGGCGGCGCGCGGCGTTCGAGAAATCGCGCAGAGACGCCAAAGCACTCGAACTCGTCGCCTTCGTGCAATCAGGCGTCCACGTCGTTGGATCGGAGGCTGCCCCCTGCTTGGTACCAGGGGCGCGACGTTCGCGCCCTGCGCGGTGCCCTCGACGCCGTCGACGTGTGCGTGTCGCCCCGCATCGGCGCGCGCCAGGTCGACGTCCTGGCCGACCGGGGCGTCCGCTTCGTCTTCGCGCAGCCGGGCGCCGACGGGGAGGCCGTCCTCGCGGCCTGCCGGCGCCGCGGCGTCGTCGTCCAGCGGGGGTGCGTGCTGGTGGACGAGTGGCCGCCTAGGAACTAATTGTGGACGACTATGGATTTTTTTTTGTTACAGTCAGGGGGGGGGAGCAGCGATTCACCCGAACGCCGCGGGATGAGAGGGATATGTAGCACCACGGCGAGCGCGGTGACGGTTCGCGCGCCCTTCCGGACTCCGGGACGGGACCGTTGTCAGCGTCTCCCGGCGGCACCGCCGCGCCGGGCTCTTAATCCACCACGCCGGCGTCCTCGACGCCGGCCGGGTCTTGGCGCCGCCGGCGGCCGCACGAAGCGACCGCCGACGGCGTGTGGTCGCCTCGTCGAGAACTCGACGGGCTATGTCTTGGGCGTCTCCCGGCGGCACCGCCGCGCCGGGCTCTTGATCCACCACGCCGGCGTCCTCGAGGGCACGGAGCACGGGGACGACTGCCCCTTGGCACAGTAGTAAGTCACGGTAACACTTTTACATTCCTAGCCGCCCCGGGTTCATGAACATGGGCAGCATCATGGCAGCCATGAAGTTCAGCCCCATGGCGGGGCCGCCCTCGAACGCCTCGAACGGGTCCATCGTCATGCTGTTTCTGGGCCGGCGGCGGAATTGCTTGTAGGACCGTTCGTCGCGCTTGTCCGCCGCCGTCGGCTTATATAAATACTCGAGGATACAACCAGTCACGTCGTCGGGCAGTTCTTCCAGCAGCCCCTCGTCGTGGATCATGGCCTCGACCGTGGCGCGATGTTGCCGCTTCAGGCTCTTGCCGTGCTCGAGGCGCACGGCGCGCTTGTAGCGCTTCCAGAAGGCCAGCCGCTCGCGCCGCTTCGCCGGCGACCTGTGTGGAAATCAAATGTCGGACGCCCCACGCCATCGACGCGACGTCCCCGTAACTGATTTCCACACAGACGGCGACTCGAAGCGAAGGCCCAGGTGGTCCGTGCGGTTCGCCCAGGCGCTGCGCACTCTTGGGCCGTAGATCCACCAGAGCAGGCCCGGGTTATCGCCCCAGTACAGCTCCAGCGGACGGCTCCTCGTCAGGAGCCACGGGCACGTGCCGATGAGCTCCGTTGTTCGTAGTAATAGGTGCACGGCGAGCCCGATCCACGGCGACGCGCGCGACGCGAGCCACGACGGGCCGAGCGTACAGAGGAGGCATATCAACGGTGGATTGGCGGGCACGAGCGTCGTCGCGACCGTGACGAACGTCATTATGCACAGGACTGGAAACGTCGGCGAGATGTTGTTCATAAGCAGCATCATGGGGTCGCGCCCGCCCGTCGCCCAGCGCACCAGGGACTCTCTCCAGATGTCTGCTGCGGAGGCCATGATTATGATCAAGCTGATGCCAAGGCCCCAGTAGCTCTCCGTGACCCAGGCAGTCGCGAGATCTGTTTCGCCGAAGAGGTAGGGCGTTACCAAGTAGCGGGCCTCATACAGAAGGGCCGCGACGCGTAAACCAAGAGGGGCGTCGCAGCAGATGCACAGCGACGACACGGCGTTCCAGACCGCGAAGCGGCGCGTCGTCCCGAAGGCGCGCAGGGAGTAGCACCACGCGATCGCAAAAGCTTGCAAAAAGCGCCGCGGCGTGAGGAAGTGGACGAGCAGCCACCCTACTAATCCCCAAAGGCGGTCGAACGCCGCGCCGAGCAGCACGCCGGCCGACGTCGCAAAGCCGAGCGCTCTGAGTCCGCTATAATCGTCTTTGACTCGTTTCGCGGTATCTAGCACTTCGAAGGTCGGCCGCGTGTGCTGGAGCCCGCCGGGCGCGAGGTGGACGCCGGCGAAGAGGCCGACGGCGAAATTGGTGCCCGTGCGCTTGGCGACCTTGTCGACTTGCCAGTCGAGGCCCTCGTCGGCGGGAATATCTACAGGGGGCGGTCCCGGCCCGAAAACCGGGAAGGGTACGCCGTCGCCGCCGGGCAACCCGAGTTCGTCGTGCTCCGGGTGTCCCACCTCGGCGTCGCTGCCTCTTTCTTCGAATGCATCGGCATGGGCGTTGAGCTCGACCGCGGCGGCGTCGCGCTCCTCGCGCGCGTCGTTGGCGCGCTCGGCGGCCACGAAGGAAGACCAAGCTGCCGGCGCCGTGGCGCGGCGGCGGCGGCGGAGCCCGGGCGCCTCGAGCACGGGCGTGCTGATGTCGGTGGCTTCGGCCTCGTCGACGTCGATCACGTCGGCCATGCTACTCCTCGCTGAGGCCGTGGACTTAGAAATCCGAAGCTCGGCCGCGCGCTGCTTGCTCAGCGACCACGGGTGCGCCCTCGATTTAGGGATTGCGGATCGCTGCCACAAGGCCCAGGCAGCCTCGCAGACAAAGAGGCCGTAGGGATGGCCGGCGCGCGAAGTTTCTGCTAAATCTTCTACCGCGACGACAGCGATACGTGGACGCTGCGCCTAGCGTATTGGTGCGCGCGACAGCCTCTGCGAGCACGGTAATTGCCAGGCTCTCCCAGCATGGTCGAGGCGCTGAGGCCGCGCGCGGAAGCCAGAGCGTTCCTCGGCCACCAGCGAGGGCTCCCTGGCGGCCCAGAAAACTGGAGGGCGAACGGAGCTTCGCGCGGCGGCCCGCGAGACGCCCGCGCGCGGAACAACGAGAGTAAAGAGTAGTAAAGAATTAATGTCCATGTCCATACACACGGCCCCACCACCATATCAAGCCATCACCGCCGCCCCGACGAAGCGCCCCCGCACTTTGAGAGTTTTGCAGCCCGCCGTCGTCACCGTCACGGAAGGATCGGCCTGCACGCCCGTCGCCACGCTATTATATTTCAGGAAGGGGCAGACGTGGTTCGCCTTGATCTGGCCGCAGCGCGAGCAGCGGTACTTTTTCGTTTCCCCTCCGGTACTTTTGGACTTGCGCGAGGGTGCCGGAGAGACGGAATTGACAGAATCAGGATCGACGAAGTCCGGGTCCGCGGCCTTCGTCGGTTTCCGTCGTCGCCCCGTACTACGAGCCGCTCGCGAGGGCTTCGGCTTTGGGGCTGGTGCCGGTGGCGGTGGGGGCATCTGTGGTATGGCTCGTTCATCAAGCTCCAGGTCGAAGGAGTCCAGCCTCAAACCATCGCCCAGGATCAGGGGGTGCGTCGCATCATCAATATAACCCTCGTCGGAGACGCCTCTCCTGACGGGTGGCGGCGCGGGCGCGGAGTGCACGTCGTTTTTGACAAACTGAAAATTCAGAGCTGGTTCAGAGATGGTCCTCCGATGCTTCCGCCCAGGTGTTCTAGGCGACGGCCAGGCCGGCATTTGTGGCCCGCTCGGCGTCGGGAGTAGGAGATCCCCGATGTCCCCGAGATCGGCGTCGTCGAACGAGAGGAGGGACCCGGGCATGAGCGCGTCCTCGTCGCCCTCCGCCGCCAGGAAGGCGGCCATGTCGCTGTCGGACATGGGCGCCAATGAACTCCCGAACGGGTCCGACTGGTGGCGCCGGTGCCTCGACCCGCCTGTGCCCGTGCTCGAGCCGAGCGACTGGTTCAGCGAGCTGAGCTTGAGGGAGTTTAAGGTGTCTTGACGCTGCATCGTTGATTGGTTACGGCTCTTTGGACACGTTTGATTAGCTTCTATTATTGGCGTAACTAGCGCGTTCCCGTTCGCCGCTGCGGCGGCGTATGGCGTAGAAGTATCGTGCCGTTGCCACCGTCGATCACTGTTTGCGCTGCGCGGGCTGGACCCGACGATACGAGGCGGAGAGCGCTATTCCTGGCAAAAGCGAGCAGCTCATTCACTTCCAAAACGGGTTCCATCCCACATCTATCCGTCCTGTCATCTGAAGGGCTTGGCGCGCCGCCGACGAGTCGGCGAAGCGCCGTAAACAACGCGTCGGCCTTACGCCGCCGAGGCGGGCCAGCAGCCGGCCATCGGCGAGCCGCGCGACGGAGACTACCCTATCTATCATGGAGGATGCCGCCGCGTCGGGCGGACCGCCGGGGAGAGCAAGCAGGGGGCACGAACTATCATCAAACCACAAGTTAGTGTGTCCCCGCGCAAGCGCCGGCGCGGGTCGGTGTCATCTACGCGGCGATGCGCATGAGGATCGACATGCGCCGCTTGTCGACGCCGTTGATCGCGTGCTGGATGTCATTGGCAGAAACGCCGTCCAGCACCAGCGTGCTACGAGGCGGCAGCCGGATCTGCTTCGTACCAGCACCGTTCTTCCCGAAGAAGCGACTGCCGTTCTTCTCCTGGTCCCGCGCGAGCTTCTTGCCGAAGACCATGGTCCCCGACGATAACAGAGATGTGACGATCAAGGGTCGCTTGATGTACTTCGCGTCGATGTGGTTCAAGGTGAACTGCCCTCTCTCATAAACATTCGCTAGGAAGATGTCCGCGAAGGGCGCGTCCTCTGATAGGACACCTCGTCTGATGAGAGCATCGTGCAATTCTCGAGCCACAGCGGGCATGGGCTCGGGAGCAAATAGTGACCCGTCGGCCAGCGTGTCGCCCTCGGTCAGGATCTGCTGGTGCTTGTAGTCGTCGAACTTCGGGCCCGCTTGCACATCTGTCCTACTTTGTCCTTGTTTCATCTTTCTGGCTCGGCCGCCTTGGAAGGGCTGGCCGCCCAAGGTGCCCCGCGCGTCCCTCGCGAGCATGTCGTCCACCGTATCGACTAAACGCTGTTCTAAGTCTTCATCTATACTATCTTTGTACAGCCGACACCCCTCCAACGCATTGGAACCATTAATCTCGAGCGTAAACGTCTCGTACGGCTTCTTTCCATTTAACAATGGCTTCTCGCGCGCGGCGCGCCGGCCCTTGCGGTCCTTCTTGACCACGCTGCTCCAGGAACTCTCCTGGGTCTCCTGGGACGCCTTCACGGCCTCATCGATATCTCTTTGGAGTTGAATCTCCTCTGGTGACAACTCGGGCACCGGCTCCGGCTCCGGAGCGACGGGCTCGGGCGCGGGCTCCGGCTTCTTCTTGGCGGGCCGCTTCTTCCGCTTCTCGGGCGGCGAGGGCGCCGGCGCCGGCGCCGGCGCCTCAATGATGACAGGGGGTTCCTCGGGGAGCGCCTCCGGTACTACGGCCTCCGGAACGACCGGCTTCGCGACCTGCGACCAGCCCGCCTCCTCCTTGACCGGCGGAGCCGCCTTGCCGTTTGATAATGGAGGGAAGCTGTGTTCCAGAGACTTTGACGGTGCTTTGAGCTGTTCTAAACGAGCAATCACCCTCCGCGCGTCGAGCGACGGCAGGCCCGCGGCCTGGAGGTCCTCGAACGTAATCGTGTCAAATAAAATATCATCGTCGATCTGGGCCTTCTCGAGTAAAGCGGCATGCGCACCGCAGCCGCACGCATCAAGTAACAACGGTGCAAAAGCTCCGGGAGGCAGTAGTGTACCTTTGACCTTGTCGGGCTGCGACTGCGGAGGAGACACTCTACTAAGTCGCCGCGGCCGCTGCTCGGGGATCGGCGTCACTCTTTGAATGCAGACGACGTCCGTGGCCTTCCACTGCTTCGCGCCCGTCCGTCGGTTGTTCGTCCTCGCGTCGACAATGCGAAACTCGCAGCGGTCTCCTTGCGACAAGTAACCGTCCGGGGCGTCCTGTTCCGACACGAAGACCTCGTTGTGCGTGTGGTCGACCTTGATGAAGCCGTAGCAGTGCCTCGAGGCCGTGCCGTCCTTCGGGAAGTGCCCGAAGTTCGTGACGGTGCCCTGGAAGATCGTGTCGGGGGGCGGCGGATTAGTTACCAAGCTGGCAGGCATCGCCGCGAAGGGAGGGTACGGGCCGGGGACGCCGTAGTGCGGCGGGTAAGGGGCCAAACCGCCCGCGAGGAACATGGGCGGCGGCACGGGCATGCCCATGGCGCCGATCGGCATGGGAATCAAGCCCTCGCGCGGCGGCGACGGCACCAATTCCGGCGACGGCTGGACGGGTTCGAGGACGGGCGGCGCCGGCGGATTTTCGACCGCTGCCATCGTAGGCGAGGAGCGCGGCGGGCTCAGCGGCGGCCTCGTCGCTTGCCTTTGGTGTTCTTTCCGTGGGCCGCGCGGCGGGGCCATGCGCGGGGGGTGTATAATTTCGTATATGCGGCAGGGGCGTCTTGTGTGGGTGTTTTTTCCCGGCCCTTAGAGCTGAATTTCTGTGGGCGCGCTCGTTCTGCGCGCAGCTTTGAGGCTACTGAGCAGCGCTTAGCAGCGCTGGGTCCAAATTGAGCGCACTGCGTGGCCCGGCCAGCAAGCTCGACGAGCCCTCTCGAGCCGCTTTTCGTGCATCATCGCCACACCCCTCAGGAAGTAGTTCTCTTCCCGGCCCGTCGCCAAGAGACGCTAGGTTGGATACACGCAAGTAAAAAAACGGGATTCCAGCGAACTCCAGTCGCGCCCGTCGGCGCCGCGGGGCAACTTCCTTAGGACCTACGCAAGCGCCGGAGCGCCTCCGCGGCCGCCCGCTGGCCCCCTGAGGGTTCCCGGCACGGCACCCCTCCGCGCCTGGCGTCGGGCTGGGCGCCAGAACCCGGGGGGCGCGGGGTAGACGCCACTGGCAGCATCTACGCCAGCCAGTAAGTCCGCCAGTACGCCCGCCGACGCGTACAAGAAAGAAGAAGACAACTTAGGCCTTCCCCGACCCCCCGGAAGGGAACAGCGCCCGCTCCTTCGCCTCCTTCGCCTTCTGGAGCATGTACCACGGCCGGCCCGCCGCTTTCGCCTTGTCGATCTCGCGCTGCGCTTCTTGTCTGAACTCGAGATCTTCCTGCAATATACGGTTGGCTTCGCCCGTATCGCCCGACAAGCGATCGGCCCGTTCCTGGCGCACGCGCGCTCGGTACTGCTCCCTCTGCTCATATTGCGTTTTCTTCAGATCCATGAGCTCGTCATGGCGCCGTTTCTCGTCGGCCTCGGCCTCGTCATCTATTTCTTTATTCTTGGCCCGCCAGGCCTTGACCATTTCGGCAGTCTGTCTTTCATCTTCCTCCCGTTCTCTAGCACGGCGAGCCATCGCCGACTTACACGCCTGGTCAATGGCCAACTTCTGCTCCTTGATGTTCCGCTGCTTCAAAGCCTCCAAGTCGTCCTCCTTCTTCCTCATCGCTTCCACTTGCTCCTCCAGGGCCGATTCATCCGCCGCCATCTGGTTCATGAGGTTACGCGTCGCGTTGTCGATCAATCGCTGCTTGATGCGCTGCTTCTCGGCGAACATCCTCGCTTTCTGCTTCTTGATCTCCGCGTCGTAGTATTCCTTGCGCTTCACTTCTTTTTTTACGCGCGCGTCGATGATCTGATCTTCAACAGCTGCCTCGAGCCTCAGCTTCTTGAGCTCCTCGTTCGCGAGCTTGTTTTCATTGCGTTTGAGCTGCTGCTTGATGGCCTCTTCCTCTCGGGCGCGCACGTCCTCCTTGAGGTTGCTCGCCACTTTCTTCTGGATGAGCTCGCCGTCGCGCTTTTCAATCCTCAGTCGCTCGAGATAATTCTCGCGGAACTCCGCTAATTGCGCCTGCTGCTGCTTGCAGATGACGGCGTTTTTCAGTTTTCTTGCCTCTAACTCCGCGGCCTCTCGCCGGTCGCCCTCGGCGACGTGGCGCATGACGTCCTCATGATACGCCTTCTCCTTCTCCTTCTCCCAGAGCTTCATGACCTCCTTCTCCCTAATTTGTTCTTGTCTTTCGTAGACACAATCAGAATACAACTGCTGGGCGCGCAAAAACTTCGTTTTATCTTGGTTCTCGAACTTGAGGTACTTCGCCTTCGCGTAGGCCTTCGCGGCGGCGGCCTCGCGCAGTTCGCGCTCCTCGTTGTCGACCTTGACGCGGTAGGCCTCCTCTTCCGCAGCTCTAATTTCCTTCCACTGCTCCTTTTTTTTCCGCTGCGCGGCTAACGTGTTCGGCCAGTTTTTGACGCGCTCCTCACTGAGTTTTTTCAAGTGCTCGTTCCTTAAATCTTCTTCTTTCTTGGGGGGCGGCCGCGTGAAGCTTCGAAGGCGCTCCATCTCGTTGCCCGAGATGCATAGTGGCGCGGCGGCCTTTCTACGTGTCGTGCGCATCGTGGCGCGGCTCCGGCGGCGCGGGCAGCCTCTTGGGAATTATTGATGTCCTCGTGGAGGTCGGGCGGCGGCGCGGGCAGCTGCTCGGCTCCCGGGGCGGCCGCAAAAGCACCTCGGCGGCCTGCAGCGCCTCGAACTAGCAGGGCCCCACTAGCCTCCGCCGGTGGAACGTGGAAGGCCCTTCCCGTCCCGGTGACGGGTCGGGTACGGCCTCGGGGCGGGAGGGATGCTTGGCCGGGCGCGGCCATTTTTGCGAGAGAATGAGAGATGGCAGCAGAGCAATTGCAATAAACAGAGCTACCCGACGCCGTCGGGCTGCCCAACTTGCGGGATGATCCTCACAAAATGCGCCGTCTGCGCCACCGAGCTTGGCTTAACCTTGGGCAAGAAATGCGGCCGCTGCAGCACGCGCTACTGCGGCGCCGAGTGCCAGAAACAACACTGGGAGCAAAGAGGCCATGACAAGCTCTGCAAATTGATAAAAAAAGCAGGCGGCGCCGAGCAATATCATGCCGATACGAAGTATACGGAGACCGTAGCGGTCGCGGCGGCGGCGTGCGCGGAGGACACGAAGGGCCAGACGTGCTACATCTGCACGCAGGCGCTCCACTGGAAAACGAAGGAGGGCCTCGTGCGCATGTGTGCGTGCCGCGGGACGGCGGGCTTCGCGCATGTGTCGTGTCTGGCGGAGCAGGCGAAGATTTTGGTCGCGGAGGCCGAGGAGAACAATTTGGGCAACGAGGCGTTGTCCGAGAGGTTTGCGCGGTGGTATACGTGTAGCCTGTGCGAGCAAGGCCACCACGGCGTCGTTGCGTGCGCACTTGGGTGGGCATGCTGGAAGACGTTCGTGGGGCGGCCGGAGGCGGACATGCTTCGGAGCTGGGCGATGACTGTACTTGGGGGCGGTTTATCCGATGGAAAGCATGACGAGGACGCGTTGTCCGTGTATGAGGCTCAGTTGTCCATGATGCGGCGGCTTGGCGCACAAGAAGGGATCATTCTCGTCGTGCAGGCAACCTTGCCTGCTCATATGAGAAATTCGGACAACACGATCAAGCTCTGCGGATGCGGCTTGGTGTATACTCCGGACGTTTGAGGCTCCACGGCGAGCAACATCAAAAGACTCTCTTAGCAGCCAGCAACTACGCGGCGACCCTTCTTCATCTAAAGCGCTTCGAAGAAGGCAGGACACTGCTGCGCAAAACGATCCCCGTGGCGGAAAAAGTGCTCGGAGAAAGTAATGACACCACGCTCAGGATGAAGTCGAATTACGCGGTAGCGCTCTACAGGGACGCTGGCGCCGCGCTCGACGATCTCCGCGAGGCCGTGACGATGCTCGAGGAGACGGAACCGACCGCGAGACGCGTGTTCGGTGGCGCGCATCCGACCACAACGGAGATTGAGCAGTGCCTGCGAGAGTCGCGCGCCGCGATCCGTGCCCGCGAAGGAACGCCGCCGGGGAACGCGAGGCCCTAGTAGTAGATGCAATAACGACACTTACGATAAACAACACAACAAAAGATCACCGCGGCTTCGTGACCCAGTCCGGCGGCGGCGGCGGCGGCGGCTGAGGCCGCCACGGCGCCGCCGCGGGCGCCGGTTGCGCCGGTTTCCGCGGCAGCATTAAATTGTGCCGCGGCGCGCCGAAGGGTACGGGACGAGGCGCCTCGGTCGTCGGTGGCGGCGGCGCCGCGAAGGGCGGCGGTTTTCTAGGTGCGCCGAGCGGCCGCTGCATCACTTTCGCGGACACGTTCCGTTTTACCGAAGGCCGTCCATCGAGTGACGGCGCCGTGCAGTGCTGCGCGTAGGGTTTGAGCTTCGGTAGAGGCGGCCGGCACGCCAGACAGCTAAACGCGGGGAAGCGCTCGTCGACCTCCTCGTCACTTGAATCAGATTCGATGCACGCGTGCTTCGAGCGCTTCGGGTAGCCTAACGGACGGTGCAAACGTAAATCCCACTTTTGGTGCAACGCGGCACACCTCCCATGGTAACTATGCGGGCACTCCGCCGAGATACAACCCAAAGTCGCGCCCTTCTGGCCACAAGCTGCACAAGCGATGCGCCTACCACGAGAAATGGCCGCGTGGACGTGGAACCAGGCGTCATCCAATACCCTAACTTCGGACGACGCCGCCGCACAACCATCATGGACCCACACAATTCTCGACCCTTGCTCGAACGCTAGTAAAGGACCCGCCATGAAGCCCTCGACGTCGGCGTCCTCGCCGCTCTTCAAACCGCACAAGGCGCAGACATCCTCCGACGTGTCCCTCCTGACGAAGCTTCGCACACATAACGCGGATCTCGCGTCCCTCATCGCTTCCCGCGACGGTCGTTTCGGCTTGGCCACGTGGGGCCAGCTCTCTTCGTCCTCGTCGTCGGATAGTGACAACAATCCTGTCTCTCTCGCTATTCGTCTAGCTTCCGCACGGCCCGATTCCAGAGCGCCGGCCGCCGTCGCGAGGTGCTCCCTCGAAGTATGCTCGCCGGCCCACCTGAGGACCCCGCCCCAGCATGGCGCCGCCAACGCGTCGACGTCTTCCGGTATGCACCCCGGCGCTAAGAAGGAATACGACCCGAGAGCTCGTCGGTCGTCGCGCCACGCCGTCGCCGTCGCGCTCAACACCTTCCACTCATTTTTCTCATCAGACGAAGCCCCGAGCAACTTCCTCAACGCTTCCAAGCACTTCTCCACGACCTTCGACGGCGCCTTCCGCACGGCCTCGCCGCCCGTGGTAAAACCCGCATCGACCTCAAATCTTTCAGCGTTGAGCGCGGGACATAAGGCTACCAGTACATGTTCATTGGTGACACCCTCGAGGTCGACCCAGAGGAAGAACTCGCCCCCATATTCCGACACATCTAGCACGCGTCCCAGATTGCCTATTCTCTTCTCGGACCCGTTCCAGTATTCCGCATTCCTCCAAAAGGGCCTCTCAAATTTCAGAGCTACTTTATCTAAAACGCCGAAGCCTAGCCTGGCGATAGCCTGCGTCTTCCAGTTTGGTAAGGGCGGTTCAAAGGCCAATCCTCGCTTCAACACACCTAATGGTACGGTGACAACGACGACCTCCGCAACGAGCGTCTCCGTCGAATTCTCCTTGGTCACGACGATCAAGTTGTTCACTCGTTCGATCTTCGCGACGGGCCACTGCAATCTAACATCTCGTAAGGGTCGAGCCAAACCCGCACACAACGCCCCCAGGCCCTCCCGCACGGCGCAGTGCGCCCCTTCATACGCGTGCTCGTCGTCCTGGTCCCAGAATCGTAGCGATAACGAATCCATGGGGCAGGCGTTGGCGTACTCCATGTTCGCCCGGTGCCACTGGACTAATTTCAACGTATCTGTAGATAGAGACTGCGCGTCGAGTAGTGAAGAAACGGCCGGTCCTAGGGCCTGGTCGACGCCGTGTCTAGGCATGGCTCGCGCTTTGACGTGGCCCTCCTGCTGACTCTCGGCCAGGGCTTTCTCTTCGCCGTCCTTCCTTGCAGATGCTAAAGCTGCATTGAACGCCTCGAAGGCGCGTTTGTCCTCGGCCGAGTCGCGTTCGATGGAAACGCCCGTTTCTCCATCTCTCAAAGCCACATCATCCCCGGTGTCGACGCAGTGCAAGCCCAGCTGGCACGCCGCCGTATAGAGTGGGTTCTTCCGGATGCCGTGGATCCAAGAAGCACCTAAGTCGACGGCCGCACCCTCGTCGTTGATCTTTGTTGAGGCGCAGCGGCCCCCTACTCTCGGTTTGGCTTCGACTACTGTCACTACCGCGCCGAGCTGTTCTAGTGTTCGTGCGCAGCCGATGCCCGCGACGCCAGCGCCAATGACCACGACGCGAGGCGGCTCCAAAGGTGGCTGCGCGACTTTTCTTCTCTTCCTCGTCTTGCCACACGTATGCGCGCTGTGGGCGCCCTGGCAGGCCCTGCATGTAGAAGGTGGTGGTGCGAGCGTGGCCGCTCGGGGGGGCGGCCCGCCCATGGCTAATCTTTTTGGGGGTGCGGACGTGGCTTTGCCTGAGGTCAAGCCCTTCTTCTGGCGGCCGCCCTGTTTTTTTGCTGGCGCGGCGCCGTTCGACCCGTTCGGCGCCGCGGGCGCGGCGCCAGTACTTGGCGGGATTGGTCCCTGTTGTGGCTCCATCGTGTCTTGGGCTTGCAGCGCTGGTTCTGCTGTTGTTATTGATCAAACAGATCAACTCAGACGCGTTCCTGCTGTGTATTGCGGCCGAGCGCGCTCGTTTTCGATTCGCCCCTCGGGAGGCCAAAATAGTGTATAGACACACTAGCCGCGTTTTGATCTACCCGTCCTGACACCTTCGTGCGGGCCCCTCGCCCGCGCGCGACGCCTTAGAGATGTATCTGTGTTGCGCGGCGCGATGCCGAGCTCTCACACAGCCTGCCTCTGTTAAAGCCATTGCTGCTGTGTACGCGGCCGCGGGACTCGGCGCACAACTGAACAGCGTATCGAAAGGTCCATCATAATTTACGCCAGCTGCCGCGGATAACTCCGACATTCCTAGCCTCCCCCAGCCTCCCAGCCCCTGCAAGCTGGATCCTAGGACCGTCCTCTGGTGCGACGACGCGACCAGAGCCATGGACCCGAGCCAGCGGCCCACGAGCAACGCCCCGCCGAACCCCTACGGCCAGCCGCAGGCGCCCGCGTACGGCTACCCGTACGGGCAAGCCCCGCCGGCACAGGCCTACCAGGCGCCGCAGCAGGCATACTACCAGACGCCATCCACTCAAGCGGACGTCTTCGCGGCCCTCGCGCAGGCGCCGCCCGTCTACGCGCCGCCGCCGCCGCCCGTCTACGTCGCGCCGCCGGCGCCGCCCACAACCCTCGCATCCGCGAAATTTGGGGACGAGACGTGGCGCATCTCGGGGTCGGACTACCTGGGTTTGGATTTGTTCCGGTCGCTGACGGACGACAAGGGGTTGGTCATCTCGCACGTGCCGGCGAAGTGCGTCGCTTGGCTGCCGGCATCAGAGTCGGACTTCTTCGACGACGCCGGGAGACCTGCCGCTTTGTACAAGATCCGCTACACGGGCGGCGAGTTGATTGGCGACCACGAGGACCTCGAGGCGCACGAGATCGAGCAGTCGAAGCCGATGAGCGCAAAAGAGCTCAAAGCAGCTGAGGACGATGACTCGGTCAAGTCCAAGGCCTCGAAGTTCGACCCTAATGAGGAGGTCCAACGCCGTGTCTAACACTCTCGCGTCGCGTCGATGGCGTACGATCTGTCCCCCACGCCTACCCCTCCGGCACATCGCCGCGACGCAGGTCGATTCGCCCGACGAGGACTCGGACGACGACTGGGGAGGTCGGCCGGCGGCCGGGCCGCCTTCCGCATCGAAGAAGCGCACCAGGAACAACGACATTCCGAGTGATGATGGTGAGGATGACGACGGCGCCGTCGCGCCGCCGTCCGAGAAGAAGCAGCTGCGCAGCGACCCGGCCCCGGTCGCGGTCGCGGCCGCGGCCGTGCCGCCGGCGGACGCGCTGTCGAACGACATCGTCGCCGCGCTCGCGGCCGACGAGCCGACGCCGGCGGCGCCCGCGGCGCCCGCGGTTCCGGCGGTGGCCGTGGCTCCGCCGGCCCCCGTGCCTTCCCCGTTCGCCTTGCCTCCGGCGGCGCCCGCGGCTCCCGTGGCCCCAGCGGCGGAGCCGGCGGCCGCCGCGCCCCCGGCTGGCGAGACGGCGCCGGGGGCGGTGTAGGAGGTCGCTCCTACCCCGTCGTCGCGATTGAGGCTGAAGTAAGAACGCCCGTTAAGTCGAGTAGTCCCGGAAAACCCCGAAAGGGAGAGAGTCGGGCCGCCGTTTACTAGCGGCCTGTAAGACACTAGCAAGCAAGCAAAGACGGCGCTATCGGGGCGTCGACCGTCCCGCGTAGATTGACGTGAGAAAGGGCAGAACTGCAACAGGTTTATCGACCTGGCGCAGAAGGGGCGAAGTCCTGGACCCTAGCAGGCTTTCAATCTTTGGGCCATTTTTTCCCAGCACAGTCCTGAACGAGAACAGCGGCACGAGGGATGGCGCGCGCCCTCAGGAGCCTCACACTGGTGTTCCTCGCGGCCCGCGCCGGCGCCCAGAAGGATTCCTGCGCCACCGGCGCCGAGGGCCGCTGGGCGGGCACGCACGCCCGGCTCCTAGCGCTCGACGAGAGCAAGCTCCCGAACCTCTACCAGAGGAAATTGGAGTTCGAGAACATCACGGGCGCGAGCATCGACATTGAACAAAAGTCGATCAAGGACTGGGCCGGGGCGGTATTTTCGGACGCGAAGACGGCCCGCCTAGAGATACGCGAGCATGTTCGCGGACCCGGACGCGAATCTGTGGCGAACGACGCCGCCGACCGCGCCACTCGTAATAGAGCGAGCCCGTTTCTACGACAACGCGACGTTCGCGTCGCTCGCCTCGTGCGCGGTGGACAATCCGTTGCTCGCGCGCAACCCGCTCGGGGGCACGTTCAACAAGACGACGGGGCTGCTGGTCCGCTTCACAGACTCAGGCTACGCCACGGTCGTCGCCGATGGGAACCTCAGCTGTTTCGCGCCCTTCGTCGACACCGCGCGGCGGAAATACCCCAAGGCGAACGCGTTCGTCCTCAACGTCCGCGGCCCGCGTCTCCGCCGCCAATGAAGGCGGCGCAGCGCAGCGAAGTGATAGAGCTGAATACGTGTTTCTGTATTCCTTCTGGACGTGTTGATTTGGTCGCACAGTGTACAAAAAACGCGTACGAGGGCGGCGAGACACCCGCCGTCGACTACGGCATCCGGAACGAGTCGTCGCGAGCGTTGTCCGCGGTCAAGATCAAAATCAAGCGCCAGATCTGGTTCAAGGCCCGCGGTCACCAGAAACGGTTCAAGAACACGATCGTTTGTCGTTCGTTTGCCGGCGTCGAGGCCGGAGGTGTTTTCGGGTTCGACGGTCTGCCGATGCGGCGCGGCGAGCTCCCGCTGCCGGCGGTCGTGCGGGGACCGCGGGGCTTCCAGCTGTTCTCCATCGACAGCCCGACGATCAAGGTGCGCTACTGGCTCAAGATTGAGGCGACGACGACGGCGGTGGCCGTGCGGAGCGCCCGGCTACGGCTTATGGACGTCCAGATCTACCGCACGGCGCCGTGGCGGGCCACGGCGGTGTTCGCGGGCGCCGAGCGCGACGACGACGACGACGACGACGGTCTGGCCTGGGGCGAGGTCATCTCCTACGAGCCGAGCCCCGATCTCGGCGACGTTCCCGTCGCGGTGCCCATCCCGTCCGCGCCGCCGGCGGAGGCGATACGCGCTTAACGATTAATCGCATGATTCAAATCTATACACTCAAACGCGGGGGAGAGGAAGTCACGCGACGGCCTTCGCGGCGGCGACCTCCTCGGTCGCCGGCTTCTGCGACGCCTCGACGGCCTTATCGAGCTTCTTCGCATCTTTTTCATCATCAATAGCGTTGGTGGGCGGCGTGCAGGACGACCCATACATCATGCCTCCTCCAAAACGCTTCGCTAACACCTTCTCGGTCTCCTCGTTTTCCGTCCGGCACGCGTCTCCAATCAATCGTACCCGCACCACGTCGCCGGGCCGGTACTCCTGCGGTAATGTTATAGACACGGCCTCGCCGCCGTCCGGCCCTGTGACCGTGACGCGCTGGCCCGCTTCGACGTGAGCTGAGCGTAACTCGATAGCCTCCAACTCAATCGCGCCGCAGGGCCGCCACTTGCCCTTGAGGACGGGGCCGCCACTCGTCAAGTTCGTCTCGCCGACGACGTATCTAGGTGCTTTGGCAGGTTCCCCTACCACATATCTTGTGGCTCGGTCGGCGTCGTTCTGCCTCAGGGCCACTAATCTCGGATCATGAGAATTAGAAAACAGTTCAAAACCTGGTGCGAGGTCCCACGAATCATCATCATCATCTCTCTGTAGGGCCGTAACCGCAGTATAATGTAAGGGCGGCCCGTCGTACTTGCCCGCCTTGATGCGCTCGTAGGAAGGTAGAGCGATGCCGTTCGGCGCCGGCTGTAAGGAGCGGATTAAGTCAGCTGACGGTTTCCCGTGCGTGACGGCGATGGCCGTCCCACCGGCCGCCACCAAAGGATGCTGCGCGATCTCGTGCGCGATCGTGTTCAGTCGGTGGACGGGGTCGCCCACTTCCACACAGGGGCCGGGGTACGTCGGGCCCCGCTGGAACTGGACGTCGCGCAGCGGCTGGTACGTCAGATCGACTCGAGGCGAGATGCAGATCAGATCCGCCGCCTTGAGGTACCAGGGCTCCCGGTGCTTGAGACCGCCCATGTACCGCATGTCCTCCACGAGTCCCGGCTCGACGCAGATTTTTATGGAGTGGTTGTCCTTGCCGAAGACGCCCGCCCGCTGCAGACCTTCCAGCTCGACGGCGATGGCGTCGGCAGTCTGGATGCAGCGGATGAAGGGAGACGCGAAAATGGCCAAAGGTCGGTGGATCGGCAGCTTGCCGTAGAACCACTTGCCTAATCTACGACTTTGCCGCAAACCGCGCTGCGAGAGTGGCGTGTCCTGGGGTCTCAATGCCAGCTCCGACCACCCGTCGGGCGTCGACCGGTCGTGGCGCTCGGCGTGCCTCACGACGAACATCATCTTCGCGCCGTTCATCTTGTAGTTGCCGTCCTTGTGCGGGCGGCTCGTCCAGGATCCTAACGGTCTTGCGGCGGCGGCGCGCGGCGCTCTTGTCGCGAGGTGGCGGAGCAGCATGGCGGCGATATCTCCAGTGCTAGGGCACGGTCGCGGCTGCCACTTGGCGAGCAGTTGCACAGGGCTGTCGGGCGAGTGATGCGCTAGTCTCTACGTCCAGCGCGGCTTGCGCGGCGCTTTAGAAGACGCTCTGCCGGCGTTTCAACTTTCCAGAGCGCTGTGCGGGTATGCTGGCTTTCGCAGAAGTCGATCGACGGTGCCGTGTCTCTTCCTTAGCCCTCTCTGAGCAACGAGGGCTCTCTTGCGTGCTCGAATGTGACGGGTTTACAGGCAACGCAATCGTCATCGGGTCGAGCTAACGCCGACCATCGGACGAGTGAAGAGACGTTAAGGGAGGTGCAAATCAAAGGTTGATACGGCCGGCGAGGCCGAATCGCGGCGAGCGCGAGCGAAACCGCAATCTGAAAAATCTGGTCAACACAAAGGAGTAGCCAACGGACGCTCGACCCCTTGCGGGCGGGCGAAGTGGTGCGATAAAATATCGAAATGCCTCTCCTCAAATATTTCACCCTGGCGGTCGCGCTCTCGCGCGTGGCGGCGGAGGGCCCGTGCGTCGACGAACCCGACGCAACTCTACCCGGCGGCTACGGCGCCCAGGGCGACGACGGCTACGAGTACGGTTCACAGGACGACAATTACTACGAGTACGGTGCCCAGGACGACGACGCCGACGCCGACGCGGCGACCGGCGACGGGTCCAACTTCTACGACGACGCAGCCGCCGAAGCGGAGGAGGAGCCCGCCGCGCAGCCCGCGGCGGCCGCGCCCGAGCCCACGGAAGCGGAGGAGCCCGCCGAGCAGCCCGCGGCGGGCGCGCTCGAGCCCGAGTCTACGCTTGAGGATTCCAAACCGGCAGTGATCGCGGAGGCGGTCGCCATCGACGTCACCGAGGACATCAATTACGAGGCGAAGTGGGCGCCGACGGAGGTCGTCGTCGCGCTCTTCATCTTCGTGACCTGCGCCTTCTCGATGACGCGGCTCTGCCGCGCGAAGGAGGACCAGTACGCGCCCGTCACGCGCGCGATCTCGGAGGAGGACCTCGTCGCGCCCGACGTCGAGACGGGGCCCACGCTGGAGGACAAGCGGCGGATGCTAGACTAGAGCTCTCGCGGCGACGGCATCGTGTATAAATCCCATCGTTTCGAGTCTTCTAGTCGCCGTCGCCGCGCGGCCCGACGTCGACGAGCCACAAGAGAACAAATTTTTCTAGCTCTCGAAAGCGCGTCCATATTGGCTGGGGAAACGTCACGCACCCTTGTGGTAGTCCGGAGCGGCGCCGAGTAGGGGGTCGGCCAGCATCTCCATGGCAGTCCGCAGCGCGCGTCGTGCAGCCCTTTGCAGCAGCGCTCGCCCCGGGCCGAGGCGGCCCGACGGCGTCGGTGCATCATCCGGCTGCCGTGAAGGGCTTGCTGCCGCCGGCCGACGGCTCAAGGAGGCCAGGGGCAGCCTTTTGTCCTGAGCCTCAGGGCCTGGCACGCCAGCTTGCCCGGCGCACGCTGTTTGGATAAGACGCCTCCGACGCCAGAGACAGGACAAAATGCCCGGCGCCCAGGAGGCGGCGGAGAAGCGCTGGAGCGGCTACGGCCGCCCGCCGCAGAACATCAAGCGGGACCCGCGGAGCTACCCGCACAACGGCCAGCTCTGGCGACTGCTAAAGAAAGCGAGTGATCGCAAAACCCAAGTCAGCAAGCACCAGCGCCTCTACACGGTCAACGAGAGAATATGGAGAAAGAGCCACAAAGGCGACGCCCCGCGCGATTCCGGTCTGAGCGCGTCCGAGGCGACGCAGAAGGCTCGAGACTTTGACCTGGAAGCTCGAGAGCGACGGAAGGCGAGAGACAAGCCCCTGCCCTTACCTCCTGGGTATTATGGCTCTAGGAAAAGAAAGGGGCCCAAGACCAAAGCCGCGAGTCGTTTCGAAGGTTCTCTCGCGACGGACAACAACACGCGCTTGCACTTTGGGGCCGCGATCGCCTTGCAAGCTCATGTGAACAACGACGCGTTTTGCGTCAAGAGTCAAGAAGATGGGAGAATCGTCGCTACCAGTCATATAGGACCCAAGGACGTGGTGCTGTTCAAGTTGTTAGAACTAGAAGAGCCAGGATCACATAAAGCTTGTAGATTTGGGGACGCGGTGTGGCTGCAAATCTGTGGCGGCCCCGGCGAGCCGTCCTGGAGACATGGGAGTGTGGTGGGTGCCAAGGTTGTCGGTGCTTGTAATCTGCCGACAGTACCTATAGACCCGAATGTGGCTGAGTATATTGGAGGCGACCAAGTCGAGACGGGTCTCGGCGCGCCGGCGCCCGTGAGGGCCATGCTCCCGACGGGAAAAGAGGCCATGTCGTTCCACGAGATGCGTCATAGAAACAAGGCCGCTCTGACGCTAGGTAGATGGAGATTATTACCAGCAAATGACGAAACCGCAGAAAAGGCTGCCGAGCGGGGCGGATTTGTATGTAACGGTGACCTTGTGTATTTGGAGCAGGACTTTTTCCACGTGACCATGGATCGGAACGGTAATACGTCGTTGGAGCGAGTCCCGAAAGTAACAGAATATCCTGGCTACCGAGTAGAAAGAACTGGTTGTTGGGTCTTGCGGATTGCGACACTCACAAATGAAAATATGAATGATTTGTCCTATAAAGAACAAAGGGGCGAGTTATTGATGCAGAAGGCTATTAAGAGCATGCGTCGTTCACATGCGAACAGGATGGGTCGCCGCGGCTACGACCGCGACGCCGACGAACCGATATTACTTAAGAAAGGCGACGACGCGCCCCGGCTGCCCGGTGGCAAGTTGTTTTGTACCTTACTAAGGCATGTGGTCATGGAGCGCGAAGCTTTGGATGAACAGAAAGTCCTAGCACCACACACCGAGAAGGAACGGTACCCGCACAACTACTTCGCGTCGCGCTTTCCCACGTGTGGGCCACCGGTGATCGCGCCCGACGAGAAAACAATTGTGAAGTTAAGACCGTCCGAAATGCGGGAACGGGCCCCACAAGTGCAAAGAGCGCCGCCGACGCACACCTTCCTGACACAGGATAGTCAGGAGGCCTCGTCACCCATCAACAAACAAATATCGGTCATCACCGAAGGCACGGTATTGACCAATAAAACGGATTGCCCTTCATTGGTGTACGGGCCCGAGTGGCACATTCCGAACCGAGATCTACTTATTAACAGACACACCACCAAGTCCTCGATATGCCCCTACCAGTTCGGCACGGAGGATGAAGAGGACGACTTCTCCGAAGTCACGGAAGTTGCAGAGCTCATATCATTAGATCAAGTCTCGAAAATTCAAAAACGGAAGGCTAGATTGTTAGGTAAAGCAAAATCCTGGGCCTACGATTTAGGGAGCGAGGACCAGTTCGTCACGGACATCAAACGAGACGAATCGCTCACGGCGAAGATGCGCCAGCAGATTCTGCGGGACCCCGACGGCGAGTCCGAGAAGGACTCGTTTTTGTCGGATGACGTGTCGGTAGCGTCCGGCAGTCGCAGAAGGTCGCGGTCCATGGATTCTTATAGTATAGAAATCCCGCAGACCATCGATGAGAGCGGATCTGATTCGGAGGATAGCGGGCCCGTCTACGACCCCGACGCGACCGATGGAGACCGGGACGTCGAGAAGGAGGCCATGGACGCTATTGATAACTATTTCAAAGTCTGGCAGGAACAACTGAAGAATCAAGAAAAACGGGATGTTTCTACTAGACTTGTGTCGGAGGACAAATTCTTAGCGCACAATATCGACTTTTTGAAGCGGCGGGAGCGGTTCAAGACCATGTTTGCGCAATTGAAGATTGATAACGCTCGGGTCGAGGAGACTTCTTCATTAATGCAAGATCTAGCAGATGAAAGCGAGGCTCCACTCGTCCATAACTTGGAGGACTTAGCAACTTTCGACGAAGCCGAGTGCAAGAAGCACTTCGACGAGTCGATGGATCTATTGCGAGACATGGTCGAAGCCACGCGGGAAGCCTTCCAGAAGTTCGTGCTGCCGCAGCTCGCGGGCGGCATGAAGGACGGCTCGACGGCGAAGATGGCCGAGTGCGCTTGTGAGGCATCTCTGATTGTTGGTGCGTTTAGTGAGCGAGTGGTGGCTCCTCGATGCTCCGCATTTGCTAAAGCGCTGAAGGAGTATTTGGTGACGGCGGCGCAACTCACTTACAACGTGAAGGACGAAGATTTGCCCCAGGTGATTGCCGATTTAGCTGCTCCTTCATTAGATCCCGATGTTCTCAGAAGACATGCGAAGAAGTTCTATTCGGAAGTGGATTTGTTCTGCACGCACGTCGGGGAGGCCTATCCTAAAAGACGGAGGCGGTCAACTAGGCGGAAACGGCGATCAACTAGGCGGCGGTCTTCCCTACTGGCGCCGGTGGGGGCGCCGGCGCCGGCGCCGGCTCCTGCGGCCGCTCAAAGGGCGAAGACGCCCGAGGCCAAGGCCGCGGGCGCGCTGTAAGTATCGTTATCTACTGCTTCTCGGTGGGTGTCGCGGATGTGATGTGTCGTTGCGTCGATTTCTGTTGCGGTGCTAGGACTAGTTTGCGGGCCCCCTGGGCCGGCGGCGGACCGCCGCCGATACGTATGAGTTGTTACGGTGCTAGGACTGTGGGCGGAGATACGTATCCAGCTTGCTAGTGTCTTGCAGCTAGCTGATTATGTGCCGGCGCTCCGAGCTCGACGTTGCGCTATTATTTCAGACGCGCTGTGCCAGTATTACATACAAAAACCGATTTAAAATTTATACATCATCCTTGGCTTCGGTTTGATGACGGCTGGAGCGCCTGATAGGCCCGCAGCAGCCCTGGCAAGCGCTACCGGTGATGACAGCGCTACGGCCGCGGCGAGCGCCGCGACAGGTCGAGGCGGCCTACTAGCGCAAGTGCGCGCCGCTGGCCGAGCCTCGCCGGTACGAGCGCCCTCAACAGCGGCAGCGCGTGCGGGAGCGCACGCCGCCGCCGCTGAGGCCGCCGCGGCGCGAGCAGCCGCTGAGGCACCAGCGCGCGCGCCCGCCGCAGCCGACGCAGCGCCCGCGCGGACGCCGAAGGCAAGCGCGACGCCCGCGCTGCGCACGCCAAAAAACACGCCGCGCGCGCCCGTCGCGCTGGCCATCACGGGCCGCCGCCGCGGCTCCGGGAGCCGGACGCCGCGCCAGGTCCTCGCGGACGCGCTTCAGGTACGAAGCGCGAAGAAGGGCTTCTCCGGCGCGCTCTTGAGGCTCGTGAGCGACGTCGTCCAGGGCCAGAAGCTCCGGAAAGGAGCTAGAGTCTGGCTCGACCGCGGCGGCGGCGCCTTCGCTGCCGGAGAACTCCTCTCCGCACCACAAAAAGAGTCGGGCCGCTGCGTCGTGAAGATTGATGGAGAGGAGAGACCAATCCAGTGCCACGCGTCGCAGCTCTGTCCTTCCGATAGATATGGTGCCGATAATGAGTGCCTGGTTGATGTAGATGATCGATGCTTACTCAGGACGCCGTCGTCGCCGTCACCAAAGGAGTGCGTCGCGGTGACGCGGCCGAACCACGATGGCCGTCTCGTCGTGCGCGTCGACGGCGGCTACCAAGGAGGCGGGAAACGCGCGTGTCGACTGGTGCACGTGGGCCAGCTCGAAGTTTTAGATGAAGGCTGGTGGGCGTCGTCACCGCAGGAACCACCTCCTGTTCAAGAGGAGGTCAAGGAGGAAGTGTGGGCTCCGGTGGATGACCCGGTCTACGCTCCTTATTACAGGATGCTGCGCGTCGGCGCGCCGGCGGCCGCCGTGGCCCAGAAGATGGCTCGAGATGGCAATGATCCCCTGAAAATAGAAGCCACCTCTGTGCATGCCGCGGGCCTGGTCGTGTCCTCGTCCAAAGTCGAGCCGGGCGGTTCTGTGGCCGCTTTGTTCGGGAATAAGACAGGACCCGTCCTACCTCAAAAAAAACGGAGATCGCGGACCGTCAAGGAGCTGCCCCTCGACTACCACGATAACGACGTCGAGGGGTCGATATGGGGTGATGTTACACAATTAAACGGCATCGAGGTGCACAATACACAGCTAGAGAAGCTCTTTGTTCGAACGACGACGCCCGACGCCAAGAAGGTCATTCAAAGGAGACCGTCTCCGACGGAGCAGAAGGAGGTGGTGTTGGCTCCGAAAAGAAGTACGAACGTCGCGATCGGTCTGGCGGGTGCTAGACTTGATGCTTTATCTGTAGAAGACATAAGAAGATCGGTAGCGAGGTGCGACGCCGGTGCGTTTAGTAAAGATCAACTGGAAGCCCTGCGGATGGCGACGCCTTCGCAAGACGAGGCGCTGCGGCTGAAAACATGCGATGCTAGCAATAACTACGAAAAGTACGCCGAGGCGGAACGCTTCATGTGTCGCGTCGTCTTAGTGCTGGGACGGGACGCCTTCGAAACGCGTGTGACAGCATTAAGATTCAGGGCCCAGTTCGGCGAGCGGGCGGCGCACGTCGCCGCGCAAGCGAATGATCTAAGAAGAGCCTGCGCGGGCGTGACGTCGTCCGAAGCTTTGAAGAAGCTCCTGACCTATGTGTTGAGGCTGTCGAAGGAGCTCGACGATCGCCGGAGCACGCCTCGCAAGAACACGGGCGGCTTCCGGCTCCACTCTCTACTCAAGCTGGCGGACACCAAAGCCTTCGATCGGGAGACGTCGGCCTTGGATTACGTCGTGAGCATGATGGTGGCGAATGATGATGAGGCGACGCTGCATGTGTTTGACGAGCTGCCTGGTTTGAAAGCAGCCCAACGGGCGTCGATGGCGCACTGCCAGAGGGAAGTGAAGAACCTGCAGCACGGGTTGTCTCGCATATCGTCGTTGATCGAATCATCAGGAGACGACGAGGACGGCGTCGCTTGTGCCGATGCTTGTTCCGCTTTCAGGGATCTGGCGAGTGGCGCCCTGAAGGGTCTGGAGGCCGACGTCGATGCGGCCTCAGACGCCTTCCGCGAGACGCTGTCGTACCTACGGGAAGCAGAGCAGACGCCCGAGGAGTTCTTTTCTACATTAACTTCTTTTGAGGCGAAATTCGCGGAATCGAGGAAGCGGTGCGCCCATAGAGCAAGGGCGGAGCAGCGCCGGCGCGACGAGGAACGGCGGCGGCCGTCCGCCGAACGGCGCATCGAGGCGAAGCTGTCTAGGAGGGAGAGTGCACCGGTGCTGCACTCTCCCAAACAACGAACAAAGCACCGGCGGAACTCCTCCACCGGCGCGTTGCCGCAGAACGCCGCGCTCGAGGCCATGCTGCAGCGGCGGCAGCCGCGGTCGCGGTCGTCGCCGGCGGACTCGCCGCCGCCGCCGCCTTCACTAACTCCGCTCTCGCCGGTCGTGTCCGAGACCGCGGCGTCGCCCGTCGCCGCGTCGCCGCCGCGGGTTCCATCGGAGCCCGAGCCGCCGGCCACGCCGCCCTGCCCGCCGCCGCCTTCTTTAACACGCCGCGCGACGACGCCGCGGAGCGACGACTCGGACTACTCCTGCGACGAGGACGACCTCGCGGCCGTCGCGGATCTGGATTTGGGGCATTAAGTACTGTGTGATTGTGTCTTATTGAAGTCTAGCCGATGCGGACTGCCGCGTAGCGGGGTCCAATAAACCTGAACCCGGCGGGAATATCCCACTCTGTCCAGTGCCTACTGCCCGGACCAAACACAAATAGGCGTGTCGAATTAAAGTCGTGATCCTCGTCATCTGAAGCTTGCCAGCCACTGACAACGATATGACCGTCCACCTGACCCACGTATGAACCGATGATGGCAGTCGCCAAGATCGTCTTGGGCGTTCTGGGCGTCGCGTCGTATTATCGCGGCTCGGAAACGCGGGCCCGCATCGGGACCGCGATTGCGGTCCTGCTCGTCGCTTCCATCTACGCCGACGTCGCGATCCCGCTCGAGTTCGAGCTCGACAAGCGGGGCCGCGTGACGGACGTGCCCGTCCCGCTCGACCTGACGAGCCTCAAGTTCCTCGGCAAGATGGTCCTGGTCGTGCCACTACTCGCCGCGCTCGCCGCGCACCTCGCCGAGCCGGGCCTCCTCACGAAGGACAAGTCCAAGGACCAGTAGGAGACATTCTTAATTCTTAAAACTTGTTCGCCTGGCTGCGGATGATGTCCGGGAGCCGCTCGAGGCGCCGCGCCCGGCGCCGCGCGGTCTTGGACCGCTTCGGCCGGTCGTTCTTCCAGACGAGCGGCGGCTCCGGCGGCGGGTCAGGCGCGCGGCGTCGTCGTGGCCGCTCGTCGTCGAAGGCGGCCTGGCGCGGCGTCGAGGGCTGCGCGGCGTCCCAGATCGTGACGAAGTCCTCCGGCGAGGGGCTCGCGGCGCGCCGCGCCGGCGAGCCGGCGGCCACGAGCGGCGCGCCGGGCGTCTGCGGCCGCCGGGGCCGGTCGGCGGCCATGAGCGGCTGCGGCGGCGGGCTGTCGCCGCGGACGCGGCGGTCGTCGTCGGAAGACTCAAAGGTGAGAGGTCTGTCCTGCATGCTGTCGCCGCGGGGCCGGCGGCCGTCGTCGGCCATCAGGGGCCGCGGCGGTCCCGAAGCGCCCGGGATGCGCAGGTCGTCGTCGGCGATCAGTGGCCGCGGTTTTGGTGTGTTACCGGGCACGCGCAGGTCGTCGTCCGCGACCGAGGGCATTGACGGCGCGCCGTCGGCGGCGTCCAGTCGTTGATCCAAAACCAAAGGCATCGGCGGACCGCCGTCCACAACCCGTCCCAAGAGCGGCTGCGGCGGCGGACTCGCCCCGGGCACGCGCAGGTCGTCGTCGTCCCGCGCGAGGAGCGGCTTCGGTTTCGGACTCGCGCCCGGCACTCGTAGGTCGTCATCCGGCTTCCTCGGCGACGGCGTCCGCGGCGCCTCGGGGGCGACTTCGACGAGAGATTGATCATGACGCGCGTCGACAACCAAAGCGCCCGGCGGCACGCGGACGCGGACCTTGCGCCCGTCGGGCAGCGTCGCCTCCATGACCTCTCCTTCAGGTTCCCGTCGGTCGAGGACGTCGTAGATGGAGCCCGTACCTACCTTGGGCTTGCCGGGCGAGTGCTGGGGCGACTTGGACTTGGACGACGAGGACTTGGCCGGCGAGGCCGCCCGCCGGTTCCGCAGGAGCTCCTCGCGCATAATCTGGCGCGCCATGAGCGACATGGGCGCGATCCTAACTTCGGATTCGCCGACGTGCTCGTTGTAGCGCGTGGGCATTTTTGCGGGGCCATAGTCCTCCCAGTTCGACCTCAGAGGAGGGAAGACGGTTTTTGACTTGGGCGGGAAGTTCACCGGCCGCTTGCCGATCATCACGCGCTCCGGCTTGCAGCCGCGCAGCAGCGGTCTTAACCGCTTTTGGATGGGCTTCTTCGGTTGAGCCTCGCGTTCCTTCCTTCTGGCGAGCGCCTCGTAGCGAGCTTGTTCTCTCGCTTCAATAGCTCGTAGATCCGTCTGGTCCCGGCGTCGCCCGTAGCCCGCCCGGCAGTCGAAGCCCATGTTCAGCTTCTTTTGCGCTGCTATTTGTCGCTCCTTGTCCGTGCTGTCCGGCGGGCGCACCCAGCCACTCACCGGTCTTTCTTCTTCCTTGGGCTGCTTCGCGCGGCGGTCGCGGCGCTCGCGGCGGCTGGGCCTCATCGTCTTGTTTGCTGTGTTGATACCATGCTGGTCAGGCTGCCCAGCTTTGTCGTTTGCATGCGGCGCTCCAGCGTAGCGCTAACCCGTCCCTTGGCCCTAGACGGCTGAGGGCTCCTTTGTAGTGTCATACGGGCTGGTCCGACGGTTCGGCGTCGTGCTTGGGAGCCTGAGGCCAAACTGGGGCGGTTCGTGCCCAGTCGCACGAAGCGTCGACGGCAGGCGGTGCGGCGCGTCGGCGGACGGTTGCGAGGGGTCGGACCGTTCATTTGAGACGGCGAAGGACCCGACCGAAGGCTGAATCAGCGTGACATCACATCTAAAAATCGTACGCAACCGCGTCGCAATTGCAACCAGTAACCGCACCGCTTGCTCCGCAGCGCACCTGTACCCTCCGCAACCCACTGCAATATTTGTGCGCGCTGAAAAGCGCCGCGGACGCGCAGTTTGGTGCACAAAACCACTGTCGCCCGAATTCGTGCTGCCAACCGCGCGCACCAACACACAGAGACACCCGCGCTTGCCGCGCACCACGCGCACCGCCCTCACGCAACTCTTTCCGCGCAGTCACTTACAAAAATGGCCAAGCTCGCGCTCGCCCTCGCCCTCGCCCCGGCCGTCACGGCCTTCGCGCCCGTCGCGGCCCCCAAGGCCTCGACGCAGCTCCAGGCCTCGATCCAGGACACCCTCGCCACCATGGAGGGCCCGGAGATCTTCTGGGGCTCGGACGGCGTGCTCCTCGGCCACGACGAGGCCGACATCAAGGGCTACGACAACTTCGACCAGCTCGCGGCCGCGCTCTCCAAGGAGGGCGTCGACCTCTCGGGCGGCGAGTACACGCTCCTTGCGCCGGCCAACTCGGCCTTCGACAAGCACAACAACGAGGTCGGCACGCCGATCCGCGACGACGTGCTCAAGTACCACGTGATCGAGGGCAAGAAGACGATGGACGCCCTCAACACGGACCAGAAGACGCTCAACGGCGGCACCCTCACGGCGTACCGCAAGTTCCGCAAGAACTGGCTCGACGGCGCCATCATCGGCCTCAAGTCCGAGGGCCCGTCCAAGTCCTCCAACTGGCCGTCGGACGTCGAGTGCGACAACGGCATCATCCAGGCCATCGACACGGTCCTCGTGCCGGGCGCCTACGAGGGCCCGCGGTAAGCGCGAGCCGCCGCTCTGTATTATACGAGCGCTCGAGCTCCCCTCGTGTGTAAATTCAAGTCTAATGCCGAAACAAGATACTTCTGTGCGTTTCCCTCCTCCGACTCTCGACGACGTGCGTGCGACCTGGGAGTGATTTCTGTGCCGGAGCGAGGTCTAGCCGGCAGAGCCGCCCAAGTGGTGTGGTAGAGCACGTTCGCCCCGACGCCATCGATGCGTCGTCCCTGTGACGGGGTCTGCTCGGTGGCGTGGAGGGGGAAGCAGCTGCCTGGTCTTCTCGCGTCGGCCGCGGCGCCGCGAGGCGCAGATCTGGTCCGATGCGCGGCGACGAGCGTTGTGCGCGTATTGAGCGCCCCGGGTCCTGCGCGCCGCTGACGGACCGACCGCCCCGAGACTCGAGACTGTGTGATGCGGCCGCCGCCGCCGCTCGCGGGAGCGGGACCCGCTTCCGCGCCAAGAGCCGTCTGTGGAAGGCTCGCGGGCCACCGAAAGAGGCCCTCCGCCCCGGCTCCCGCCCAGAAAACGGGCCTTCCGAAACGGAAACCGACCCTACCCCTTACGCCTCGAGAGGTCAGCCTCTCACACGCACATCTCTGCCGTCGCAAAACAGGTGCGCAAACGCGTCGCCATCGCAACGCCTGACCGTAGCACTCGCTCCCCAGCCCCCACGCACCCTCTGCACCCCCCTGCACAGCTTTGCGCGTTGAAAAGCGCGTCGGACGCGCAGTTTGGTGCACAAACACCACTGTCGCCCGAATTCGCTGCCAAAGGGGGGCGCACGGCGCGCCGCCGCCACCGAGAGACCGCCACGCGCGCCGCGCACCATGCGCACCGCTCTCACGCAACCTCTCCGCGCAGTCAATCACAAAAATGGCCAAGCTCGCTCTCGCCCTCGCCCTCGCCCCGGCCGTCACGGCCTTCGCGCCCGTCGCGGCCCCCAAGGCCTCGACGCAGCTCCAGGCCTCGATCCAGGACACCCTCGCCACCATGGAGGGCCCGGAGATCTTCTGGGGCTCGGACGGCGTGCTCCTCGGCCACGACGAGGCCGACATCAAGGGCTACGACAACTTCGACCAGCTCGCGGCCGCGCTCTCCAAGGAGGGCGTCGACCTCTCGGGCGGCGAGTACACGCTCCTTGCGCCGGCCAACTCGGCCTTCGACAAGCACAACAACGAGGTCGGCACGCCGATCACGGCTGACGTGCTCAAGTACCACGTGATCGAGGGCAAGAAGACGATGGACGCCCTCAACACGGACCAGAAGACGCTCAACGGCGGCACCCTCACGGCGTACCGCAAGTTCCGCAAGAACTGGCTCGACGGCGCCATCATCGGCCTCAAGTCCGAGGGCCCGTCCAAGTCCTCCAACTGGCCGTCGGACGTCGAGTGCGACAACGGCATCATCCAGGCCATCGACACGGTCCTCGTGCCGGGCGCCTACGAGGGCCCGCGGTAAGCGCGCAGTGCGGCTCTGGCATTTGCCGGATTGACTCGCGCTCGATGTACCATTAAGTTTGTGCTCTCTATTCTACTCATCTTCGGACTGCGGAAGTAGGATCGGCGCCAGCCCTCTCCGACTCGGCGACTGCGTCGACTCAGGCGTCGCCGCTGCCCGCTCGTAGGGCGTGCTGCCCCCCGACGGCGATGCCATCGACGCGAGGCCACCACGTCGCTGGCACCGTCCCATTGGATATTCTTCTGGACGGTGGACTTGGTACCGAGTCAGCTGCGGCCGGCTCCTGCCTGCGGCCTGGAGTAGACTCCCAGGTAGAGCCATAGACGGAATATAGTAGGAGTACGGCTGGCAGCACGCCCCAGCCAGAGAGTACATATACTTGTAATTAAAAACAACGAGACGGATCGCGAGCGACCGATCCGCAAACGCCAGAGCAACCGCTTACCGCGGGCCCTCGTAGGCGCCCGGCACGAGGACCGTGTCGATGGCCTGGATGATGCCGTTGTCGCACTCGACGTCCGACGGCCAGTTGGAGGACTTGGACGGGCCCTCGGACTTGAGGCCGATGATGGCGCCGTCGAGCCAGTTCTTGCGGAACTTGCGGTACGCCGTGAGGGTGCCGCCGTTGAGCGTCTTCTGGTCCGTGTTGAGGGCGTCCATCGTCTTCTTGCCCTCGATCACGTGGTACTTGAGCACGTCAGCCGTGATCGGCGTGCCGACCTCGTTGTTGTGCTTGTCGAAGGCCGAGTTGGCCGGCGCAAGGAGCGTGTACTCGCCGCCCGAGAGGTCGACGCCCTCCTTGGAGAGCGCGGCCGCGAGCTGGTCGAAGTTGTCGTAGCCCTTGATGTCGGCCTCGTCGTGGCCGAGGAGCACGCCGTCCGAGCCCCAGAAGATCTCCGGGCCCTCCATGGTGGCGAGGGTGTCCTGGATCGAGGCCTGGAGCTGCGTCGAGGCCTTGGGGGCCGCGACGGGCGCGAAGGCCGTGACGGCCGGGGCGAGGGCGAGGGCGAGAGCGAGCTTGGCCATTTTTGTGATTGACTGCGCGGAGAGGTTGCGTGAGAGCGGTGCGCATGGTGCGCGGCGCGCGTGGCGGTCTCTCGGTGGCGGCGGCGCGCCGTGCGCCCCCCTTTGGCAGCGAATTCGGGCGACAGTGGTGTTTGTGCACCAAACTGCGCGTCCCGGCGCTTTTGAACGCGCAAAGCTGTGCAGGGGGGTGCAGAGGGTGCGTGGGGGCTGGGGAGCGAGTGCTGCGGTCAGGCGTTGCGATGGCGACGTTTGCGCACCTGTTTTGCGACGGCAGAGATGTGCGTGTGAGAGGCTGACCTCTCGAGGCGTAAGGGGTAGGGTCGGTTTCCGTTTCGGAAGGTCCGTTTTCTGGGCGGGAGCCGGGGCGGAGGGCCTCCGGCGGTGGCCGGCGAGCCTTCTGCAGACCGCTCTTGGCGCGGAAGCGGGTCCGGCTCCCGCGAGCGGCGGCGCGGCGGCAGCTCATAGGGCGTGCTACTCGACGCCATCAACGCGAGGCCCCGACATCGTCCTCTCCGGCAGATTTGATCTCTCTCTGGGCTTTAGGAGCGAGTCGGTACCGCGCCGCCGCGGCCGGCTGTGCCGGCGGCCCGGAACTCTCCGAGCACCAAAGAGAGCAGTACATACGGCGCCGCCTTGTGAAAATATTCACTTCCTCGACCGGGGCCTGGGGCGTGCGGCCGCGGCCCGACGGCGCCGCCCCCGGCGTCCGCGCCACCGCGGCGCTCGTCGGGAGCCGGACCGCTTCCGCGCCAAGAGCGGTCTGCAGAAGGCTCGCCGGCCACCGATGGAGGCCCTCCGCCCCGGCTCCCGCCCAGAAAACGGGCCTTCCGAAACGGAAACCGACCCTACCCCTTACGCCTCGAGAGGTCAGCCTCTCACACGCACATCTCTGCCGTCGCAAAACAGGTGCGCAAACGCGTCGCCATCGCAACGCCTGACCGCAGCACTCGCTCCCCAGCCCCCACGCACCCTCTGCACCCCCCTGCACAGCTTTGCGCGTTCAAAAGTGCCGCGGACGCGCAGAGTTTGGTGCACAAGCACCATCCCTCGAAAAAAAGGCAGCCAACCGCGCGCACCAACACACAGAGACACCCGCGCTTGCAACGCACGACGCGCACTGCTCTCACGCAACTCTCTCCGCGCAGTCACTCACAAAAATGGCCAAGCTCGCTCTCGCCCTCGCCCTCGCCCCGGCCGTCACGGCCTTCGCGCCCGTCGCGGCCCCCAAGGCCGCCACGAAGGTCGAGGCGTCCATCGCCGACACCCTCGCCACCATGGAGGGCCCGGAGATCTTCTGGGGCTCGGACGGCGTGCTCCTCGGCCACGACGAGGCCGACATCAAGGGCTACGACAACTTCGACCAGCTCGCCTCGGCCCTCTCGTCGAACGGCGTCGACCTCTCGGGCGGCGAGTACACGCTCCTTGCGCCGGCCAACTCGGCCTTCGACAAGCACAACGCCGAGGTCGGCACGCCGATCGACGCCGACGTGCTCAAGTACCACGTCATCGAGGGCAAGAAGACGATGGACGCCCTCAACTCGGACCAGAAGACGCTCAACGGCGGCACGCTGACCTACTACCGCAAGTTCCGCAAGAACTGGCTCGACTACGCCATCATCGGCCTCAAGTCGGAGGGCCCGTCCAAGTCCTCCAACTGGCCGTCGGACGTCGAGTGCGACAACGGCATCATCCACGCCATCGACACGGTCCTCGTGCCGGGCGCCTACGCCGGCGAGCGGTAAATGTATAACATGTTTGCTGTTACTCTTGTTATCTCATCGCACATCCATCTCGCGTTGAGGCCCGACGACGATTCCTAGTCGCGGCGCCGTCTACGCGTCGCGTCGTCATCGCGTCAGCTCCGCGCGCAGTGCCGCCCGCGCCGCGCGCCACCGCGCCTGGCCGTCGCGCAGGACCCGCAGCGCGCGGCGCTCAGCCGCCGTCAGGTCCGGGTGGAAGAAGTCGACGTGCAGGTAGTCGGCCGGCGCGTCGCCGTCGTTGTAGGCGCTGTGGACGAAGGACGTGTCGAAGACGAGGGGCTCCGTCCATGGCCTCGCCTCGCCCGCGACGATCATGCCAGTGGCACCACTACCAACGCGCTCGCCCGCGCCCCAGAGCTTGGCCGCGTAGGCGGCGCGGTCGGCGTCCCGCGTCGCTGCGCGCGCGAGGGCGCGCCGCGGCGCGAGGGCTTTTTGGGAAGCGAGGGACGGCGGCGGCGCCCGCGGCCCGGGGCGCGGCGCGGCCGGCGTCGCCAGCGGCACGTGCGCCGTCAGGACCCAGTTCCGCAGATCCGAATGCGCCGGCAGCACGCTCCGGGGCCGCTGCCGCGAGAGGCCCACGAGGCGCGGCGACCCGTAGACGCGCCGCTGCCACTGCATCACATCAAACAAGCCCGCGTCGAGCGCGGCCCGCCACGCCGCCCGCGTCCTCGCGAAGCGCGACGGCTCCGCCGCGGCCAGCGCCGTCGCCACGCTCACGTGCTCGAAGCCGCACGCCTCGAGGAGCGGCGGCGGCGCGCTGCGCGCCTGGACCCGGCGGAGCCACGGCGTCGCTTTTCCGTAAATGCAGCTCCTCTGGACGATCTCCTCTTCGCCGTCGTCGTAGCGCACGACGAACGCGTCGTCCTCGACGCGCTCCACGATCGTCGCCGCGTAGCGCCCGGCGTCGCCCGGGAACTTGACCTCCACCCCGACGCCGGGTTCCACGATCGCGTCGACGCCGCGCGCATTCGCGAGTTCATTTGATATGTCTGGTGCGGCCTTTACGAGAGGATCGAGCCACGCGAAATCGGACGGGTCCCACCACGGCGTCGTTCTTAACCCGGGAAAGAGCCCGCCGTGGCGCGCGACGTACTGGTCGTCGATGAGTAAAGGCCTAGCTTTGTCGTCGTCGAGTTCCGTGTCCTCCGGGCCCATTGTTCTTACGTCATCGTTCCAGGTGTCGCGGAACTGGCGGCAGAACTGGGCGAAGCGCGGCGGTGGGTCGGGACCGACCTGCGTGTCGACGTCGCGCCAGAAGGCGGCGTCGAGGGCCGCGTAGCGTTGTGTCGTTGATGCGGGCGCGAACGTGACGGCCTCGGCCGCGACGGCGACGGCGAAGAAGCGCATCATCACGCCGCCTGCAGTAGACTGCCAGCAGTGCCACAGTGCTCTGGGCCCAGAAATGTGCCTCGGACCACAAATTGATGTATTTCTCCGCTGCAGAGCTTCCGTGCACGCGTTTTAAGGTACTTCCAGCCAGCGCACTGATGTCTGCTTACTGCTACGAGCTTGTATGCCTGCCCCTCCTGAAGCCCCTCCCTCACAAAGGGCACGACTTGTTGATCGCCTTTGCTTAGAGCTATGCACCGATCAAATCAGTAAAATAGTGATGCGAGGCGTACAGCACAAAAACCGTGCAGCAAAACAAAACAGGTTTTGCTCCGCATTGGTCTGTCCAAGGTTTGAATTTGGGGCCGCGTACCGCTCGCCTGGACAGCGAACAGTGCGCTCCGGCAGCATGCGGTGGCTGCTGGCCCTCGCCGCTTTGAGCAGCGCGCTCGTGCCGCCCCACCGGCCCCGGCCGGTCCGCACGCGCGTCTACAAGCTGCCGCAGGAGACCGTAGACTTGAAATTTCGCGCCAAGGGGCTGCTGGACGACGTCAAGAGAAATCTGGAAGAGGGCGCGGAGATGCCGGACTCGGCGGAGAAGCTGCGCAAAGCGTACGTTACTGATGTTAGTAGCCGGCGTCCCCCTGCTTCTTCGGCGTGCGTGCATCGCGTGGTGGCGGCGCGCCGTCGTTGCCTGCGCACCAGCGCGTCGATGGCGTCGAGGTGGCACCGCCTCGACGCCGTCGACGCGACGCACCCACAGCGCATAGAGAGAGAGCATTCGCCCATGTGTGCCGCGCGGCGACGTCGTCGCCGCGACGCCGGCCTACATAGACCCGCGCCGCGATACACCGACGCAATCGACGAGAGACGCGCCGCCGCGACACAACCTGTCTACGAACGCAGGAGCACAACGACATTTATGTGGCTTTCCTCGAGTTCTTCATGGACCTCAAGCTCAACTACGACGTGTCGTACGAGACGGACAAGATCGGGCCGACGACGAACCCGCTCACGGATATTGAGGACGAAATGACGCGGGAGAAGCTGCCCTTCTTGTATGATGTGGCGATGACGATGCGCGACGGCGCCAAGCCCGAGGTCCAGTTAGGTATTTGGCGGCTCGTCGTGGACAAGCTGATCGACCGGACGGGCATGTCGAACAAGGAGTTCTCGGTCTGGGCGTCCCGCATCCTGGCCGAGGGTGGTAGCGCATAACATCTTTCGTGTGTTATTTGTAGTAGGGAGGGGGGAGGTCGTCGTACCTCGGAGTCGTGGGCCGGACGCGCGTCGACGCCGCGACGGTTGACGCCTCCCCGGTTTCGTCCGCAGCCGTCCATACTGTGTCCGGGCAAGCCTCTTCGTGGTGGGATGGCTCCGTTCGGCCGAGTTGAGCCGGCCACCACAAAAGTGCTTACGCAGTCCCTCATATTTATATATATATACGGATTCCTAGTATGTCGATACGCTAGATCACTAGGTCTTGCGGCTCGCCAAAATACACCAGCGATTGACGCCGCCTTCTACCGTCCGATTGCTACATTATATCAACTCCAGCCCAGTTTTCATACACAATCGACGGAACCGGAGCCGACGGCACGCGCTCGGAGGGCGGGAGAAGTATTCTACTAGACAACTCCCGAGTTTATGTTCGTTTCCTTCCGTTTGTTAGTGGTAGAGGCCATCTAGGCCGTTTGAACAACTACTCATCTATTTTAGGTTCTCCGTTAGAGCCGCGCGATTCGACGACTTCGCTGCCACGCGTTTATGTGTTAACGAGCAGAAGAACTAGATATGCGACTATCAGCGACGCCACTATCCAGATGGACCATAACGCCGTTGTTCTATTCACAATCGACCGACTTGCCCGTTCTCCGCGGACGACGGTGTGTTGACGGAGCACCAGAAAGGCCCCAGACCGGTGGTTTGTGAAATAAATTTGCGTTTCAGGCGCTTCGGTTACCAGACGAGCCATCCAACCGGGCTGAACGTCTACTACATTTAATTTCTTGTCCAGAAATCACCGGGCGGCTCGGCCAACTCGCGAGCGCAAGATCGATCGAATACGAGGCACAGAAACCGGACCTGCGACCATCAGCGCGTGTACCATCACCATGGACCATGACGCGATCATTTGTTTCATGATCGACCGACTTGCGCGAGGTCCAGATAAAGATGTTCACGTCCCGAGCGTGGGCAGCCAAAAGTACTCTTCTTATAATGTAGATGTCATATACTTGTAGTTGACTATCGTTGGGGTAGTATAGGGTCCGACGAGACCGCTATTACGATTCCTGGGGGGATCGGGTAATTGACGTTTTTTACGGGAACGAGGCGCCATCGGGCCCAAATTACACACTTTTTTCGGGGGCAGATCGGCTCCTGGAGGTCTCTCGGGGTAGGTCCGGTGGTGGGTAGTCGCCTGTACCGCATGCGCCGATTCTTGGGGGCTCCGAGAGCTCTGGAAGCCATGCCAAGCTATTCATGGTTTTGTGGGCGGCACTGATGAGAGAATTGGCCGAAATATGCTGGAAGCGGCGGCGTGTGCGGTGTGGGCGACTATCCATGTATAGAACCGACCCGAACCGACCCCAGGGAGACCTCAGGGCCACGGATTGACAGGATTCCACTGGCGCGCCCGCCTTGTGGCGTCCTCAGCCTGAGCGCCGCGAATTCAAAACTGTTCTTTTTCGGCCCCCGGTACGTGTCCCATTGGTCTCTTTGGACCATTAGCCAGCCGAACGATACTCGAACGGCTGCATGAGCGTTCCGAGTTTGCTGGCTAGTGTCTTTACATGCCGCTAGCCAGCTGCTCCGCGCTCGGACGAGCCTCTGCGTATGAGTCAATAGTTTGCCACAGGCGAGTCTCTGTGTGTGTCTTGCACCACACGACAGTAATTAGTGCGCAGACGAGCTGTGCATTGCAGTCTGTTGCAAACCAGCCCTCGGTGCAGACTGCACCTAGTTGCACGCCAAGCAGTGAGAGCGCAGACGTAACAAGCATGCACGGCACGGCCCTCCTCGCGCTGCTCGCAGCCGTGCCGCAAAGCTGCGCGCTTTCCCTCGCGCGCCCGCGGGCCACAGTAAAACGCACCGTGCTGCGCGGCGGCGGCGCCGTCGACACCGCTCCCGTGAAACGCATCACGGCCTTCGTCGACCGCAACTTTTTTGTGTGCGGCATGGTCGCGTCCGTCGCCGTCGCCGGTTTAAGTCCCGGGCCGGGCCAGGCCTGCGAGAAATTCGTCGGCAAATACGCGGTGGCCACGATTTTCGTATTGAGCGGCTTAGGATTAAAACTGTCGGAACTCAAGAAAGCAGCCACGAACACGAAGCTCAACGGCTTGACGCAAGGGGCCAATTTGATAGCGTTCCCCGCGCTGATGCTGCCGGTCATCTCCGTACTGCGCAAGACGTCTCTAGATGGAAGGCTACTGGACGGTTTGCTCGTGACGAGCTGCTTACCCACAACGGTGAATATGTGTGTCGCATTAACACAGGCGTCGGACGGCGACGTCGCCGCCGCGCTGACGAACGCCGTAATTGGCAATTTGTTAGGAGTGGTGGTGACGCCGGCTCTGGTCTTCGCGCTGATGCAGAAGTCGGTGCAGTTGCCGCCCGCATCCATTGTAGCCAAGTCCCTGGGCGCGAAGGTCGCTTTACCTGTATTCGTCGGCCAATTGTTGAGACGGTCACAATGGATAAGATCTATGCTGGAGAAGCGCAAGACCCTCGCGAAGCGGGCCCAAGAATTAGCTCTACTCAGCGTGGTGTGGTGCGCCTTCTCGGCGGCGTTCGGGAAAGGTTTAGGAGTATCAGGCTCGGATTTAGTCGCGCTCTTGGTCGGACTGCCCCTGTTGCACGTTATGATCCTACGCCTCTGTCTGAAGATAGGCCGGACCCAGTTTGACAACAGGGAGGCGACGGCCTTCGCGTTCTGCGCCTCGCACAAGACGCTGGCCTTCGGCCTGCCGCTCATCCGGACGCTCTTCGAGGGCTCGCCGGACCTGGCCTACTACTGCGCGCCGATCATGGTGCTGCACCCCGCCCAACTATTTATTGGGAGCCTCTTCGCGCCGGGGTTGAAAGAACGTAATTACTCTTGAGATAGCGCCCGCGCGTCAGTAATCATAGCCTCGAGGTGGCCGACCCACTTGTCCCGGTCACTTTCACCGTCGCACGCGAACTGCCTGTGTAGACCGCCACAGGTGAGTCGCGCGTGCCTCAAGACGAGCGCCAGCCGCCACAAGACACTCAGTGGACAGTGTCGCGTCGATGGCGTCGAGGCGGCACGCCATCGCCGCGACGCGTCAGTTCGAAGGCACCACAGGACGCCGCGAACTGCATCGTGTACGTCGCGTCGCTCCCCTCGTCCACTTTCACTTCGAAGCCCGGCCGGCCGCCCGACGTCCGCGCCACGCTGCACAATTGGAGCGGCACGCGCTTCCGCGCGATGGCCCCATTGCTCGGTTTTAGCTTTCGTAATTCATCATCATCACTCCGCTCGTTCCGGAAGTAGCGCAGCGTCGTCCCGTCGGCCACGACCCAGTAGCGCTTCCAGCGCGCGTCCTTGAGGGGCCACTTCTTGCTCTTGCGCTTCAGGAGGGCGCCCTCGATGACCCCAATTTGTTGTGGTGGGGGTTTGTACTCGTAGTCTGGGAGCTTGTTCTTGGAGAAGACCCTGTCGTAGGTGGGCCGGAACTGGCTCATCGTGTTTCGGCTGCCCCCCGTCCGGCGGTGTCCAGGGTTGCGCGGCGGCTGCCCCCAACAATGCCAAGTGCCAAGCTTTGCAAACTGGAAAGCTCCGCGGGTGGGTCGCGGGGGGCGTAGGACTCCTCTTCCGCGTGTCTCGTATCGGTTCCTGCGACAGAGAGTGGGTGTCGGACGGGTGACCGAGCTAGAGATAGAGATGCTAGAGATGTGTGCTCGACGCACTGCCTTGAGTGCCAGGTGAGAATCCTATCATAAATCTGTCGCCCGGATCTCGCGCAGCTCGCTCCGGTACAGGTCATACTACCAGGCACTGCACAAAAAAATTCAAACCAAAAGGCGCTCCAGGAGAGAGGCTCTCACGGAGTGAACAAATCAAGAGCACTTCAGCCTTAGCACACGCTCTCGGCCCTCAAGCAGCTCGGCTTCGACAAGGAGAAAAGAAATATGGTCCGCACGCGCGCCGGCGCGACGACGCGCGCCCGACCGCCCGCGAAGCGCAAGGCGCCCGCCGCGCGGCGCCCGGCGAAGCGGGCCAAGACCCCGCCGACGCCGCCGCCGACGCGATTGAGGACCGCGACGTGCGCGGCCTGCCTCGACGCCGCGGGGCCGCGGAGCGTCGTCTGCGGCGCGCGCGCGCACCGCCTCTGCGTGGCCTGCGCCGAACGCCACATCAATTCTCTGCCACTAAGGGGGCCGCACGGCCTGCCCGGCAGCCCCGACGCCGAGGCCTGGGCCACGCGGCAGTGGGCGCCCTTCTGCGCTTTTTGTGGAGACGGCAAGCACCGCCTCGAGCGCTTCTCCACCAAAGCCGCCGAGGCGCAACTCAAGAAGCACGCGCTCGCCCACGTTTCCGAGAGAGCCGCCAAGGCCAAGGCCGCGGAAGCCAAAAAGGCGACGACGCGGAGCCTCAACGCTTTATTAAGGCTCGGCCAGCCCGTCTACCGGTGCCCGCGGCCGCGCTGCGGCGCGTATTGTGTCCACACGGCCTGCGACGACCTAAGGGCGCACCATTTGCAACTCCTGTCGACGGAGCGCCTCGTGGACTACGCGCCGACGTTCCGCGAGAAGGTGCTGGACGAGCGCGCCCTGAACCGCCTCGAGGAGCTCTATGCTTTATGCTGCTCGCCCCAGCTCAAGGCCGAGCTGCCGTACCTGAAACACCCCTCAAATATTGACGCAAACGGCAAACCGCTGCGGGGCCCGCCCGTGAACTCGAACGCGTGCGCGGCCTGCGGGTTTCTAGGAGACGAGATCGGCGAGTGGCACCGCGTCTGCCCCGACTGCAAGCGCCACGGCCACCCGACGCAGCGCGAGGCGGGCGACGGCTGGCCGACGCCCGTCTGCGCGCACTGCGGCTGCCAGTTCCACTGAAGGAAGAATCCCCCCTGACCCCATAAGCATGCTGTGTTTCCGTTACGCTGCTAGAGCGAGTGCGGCGCGGGACTTCTTCCAACGGCCCTGGCACCGCTGGAAGATGGAGAGGGCGCGCCGCTCGTCGGCGGTGAGCTCGGGGTGGTAGAAGTCGATATGCAGGTAGTCGGCCGGCGCGTCGCCGTCGTTGTAGGCGCTGTGGACGAAGGACGTGTCGAAGACGAGGGGCTCCGTCCAGGGCCTAGCCTCGCCCGCGACGATCATGCCAGCGGCACCACTACCCACGCGCTCGCCTTCCTCTCCCCAGAGGGCCTCGGCGTACGTCGCGCGGTCCATGGCTGCAACGGCGCCACCCGAGCGCGTGTGCCGCGGCGCGACGGCGGCCTGCGCTTCTAGTGAAGGCGGGTCGACGCGCGTGCCGGGCCGCGGCGTCGACGGCATCTGGAGGGGCACGTGGGCCGTCAGGCACCAGTTCCAGAGGTCCGAGTGCGCGGCCAGCACGGACCGCGGCCGATGACGCGAGTAGCCCACGAAGCGCGGGCTCCCGTACTGGTGGAAGCGGCCTCCGCGGGAGGCGGCGGGCGCCCGGTCGCGGCAGGTGCGCAGCGCGGCGCGCGTGGCGGTGAACGCGCCCTTCTCGGCACCTATGTGGAAATCAAATTTTGGCGCCCCGCGCCGACGCTGTCTCCGTACTGGTTGATTTCCACACAGCTCGGCGCTGGCGAGAGCGCGCGCCACCGAAAAGTGCTCAAAGCCAGTCGCCTCGAGGGCCCGGGGCCAGGGGTACCGCTTCCGCAATTTACGCAGCCAGGCCGAGCCGCGCGGCGCCACGTGCGAGCGGTCGAGACGCTCGACCTCGCCGTCGGCGTACCGCACGTCGTAGGTAGATGCGTCGACGCCGTCGATCGTGCCGGCATCGCTCGTGCCGTCCTCGCAAGAGCTTTCGACGCGGCGGTCGATCGTGCCAGTATCGCTTGTGCCGTCCTCAAAGAAGACGTCCACGGCCCGACCCGGCGCCATCGCCACATCGTAGGCGTCGCCCCGCGCGCTCGCAAGCTCCGCCGCCATCGCCGGCGCGGCCGCGACCAGCGGCTCGAGCCATGGAAATTCTCGCGCGTCCCAGAACGGTCGCGCGGTCAGGCCCGGGAACGCTCCGGCGTGGCGCGCCACAAACTGGCCCGTGTCCAGCAACGACGGTCGCGCTACCTCGTCGTCCAGCGCGGACGCGGCCGGGTCCGGCGCCGCCTCCGCAGCCCACGCGTCGCGGAAATTCGCACAATATTGCCGGAACCGCGGCGTGGCCGCGGCACCGACTCGACTGTCCACGTCGGCCCAAAATGCGGCATCGATGGCCGCGTACGAGCTCAGAAGCGCTGCCGTGAGCATCCTGGCCCCCTGTGAGCTATGCAGTCGAATTCATAACTCCTAGGCACCGAGGCACTGGCACGTAAGCTTCGAATATTTGCGAGGAATGCGAAATGCAGCGCTTTTTGGCCTTGCTATTCGATTCTCAGACCAGAGCGCTGCGAGTTAGCTAGCGACCTATAAGGCACTAGAAACCTACAAAATTTCATGAATGCAGCTGGCCTCGCGGCGCACGGCCGTTAGAACTTGCTGTAGCACCGCATGCGTCGTCGCCGCGGCCGCAGCGGTCGCATGCGGGCAGCCCTTTGCATCGTGCTAGCCGCCGCGCAACCTCCCGAGAGCGTCCTGCGCAAGCGCGTCGCGGCGGAGTACGTCTACGTCTACGAGAATGGGGGTGGGCAACGGACGAATGGACCCCCTGATAAGTGGCCCGGCCAGTGCAAGGCGCCGTGGCTCATGACGGAAGAGCTCGCCGTCTGCTGTGCGGGGCGATGTGCCGAGTTCTGCCACGAGCCATGTACGGGGATAGGCGGGTTCCACGTCTCGAACCCTCCCTCGTTGTTCGACGGGTGCTGCGCGAATCATGTGGTGGAGAGTGGAAGAGTGTGTGGCGAGTCGGAGCCGCCGTGTTACACGACCGCGCCCCTCACCAAAGAGGCTAAAACTTCTACGATTGCGCACGTGGCCATCGCCGCGGGGCGGACCCACGCCCTTGGATTGGTCGCCGCTGCTAGATCGGTGGTCGACGCTTCTGCGGAACCGAAGAACCTCCGCCTCTACCTCGCCACCGATTTAGTAGAAGGTTCTAGAGCGCGCAGCGTCCTGGAGCAGTCCTTGAAATGCGCTCTACCGAATGTACGCTACGAACTCGCGCTGGTCGATGCCTCTATCCTCGCGAGACATAGTGATGTGGTCGCGAAAGTGCTCGGCCACGACCGCAAGGAGCCCATGAGCGAGACCTCTCGACGGTTAAGATCATCACCGGTGAACTACGCGCGCTTCTTCCTCGAGGAGCTCTTTCCCTCGCTGAGTGGGAAGAAGGTCGCGTACCTCGACCCTGATGTTTCTGTGTTTGGTGATGTTGCTCATTTGATCGACGAAGCCTTCACGGGCGAAGCTGTGTTGTCTGAGCACGACCGGAAGGCTCGTAGAACAGAGAAACGGCCACGACCCGCCCTAGCGGCCACCACAAAAACGAAGCACAATCGTATTTTATCAGCCTTTTATCAATCGAGGCACAATGAGGAGAGAAAAATCGCGGAGTTCAACGCCGGCGTTGCGGTCTATGATCTTGCCGAGTGGAAGCGCCAGAAACTGACGAGGGAGGTGGAGGCGTGGATTAGGGCCTCCTTCGAAGGGAACAGTACCTTGAGCGACCATCCCACACAAACACCTTTAACATTAGCGGTGGCGTCGAACTACTATCCCATTGACGTCAGCTGGAATTGCCCGATCCACGGCGGCCGGAGCGGGACCGCCATGCACGCGGATCCGGTATGCCTTTCTCGACCGAAGATCCGCCACTTTACCGGTACTAGAAAACCGTGGTACCCGCTGGGGCGGCTGCGGTTCCTGTGGCTGCCCCACGTGAGGCCTCTTCGGTCTTGTCTTGTGGATTTGTCGAATCTGACGGGGGGAGGACCGATCCTGTAATTGTTACAACACTTATCACCACACACAGTCCCCCTCGTCGTCCGACGATATATTCGAGAGGAGGACGATCGGCGGCGCCGGGACCGTCCGCTCGACGTGGCGCTCGTCGCCGCCGGCCTGAGCCTCCACGAGCGCCTTGTACGCGCCCTTCTTCTTCATCAGCTGGGCGTGCGTGCCGCGCTCGATCACTCGGCCAGCGTCCAGCACGACGATCGCATCCGCGCGGCGTATTGTCGCCAATCGGTGCGCCACGACAAGAGTGGTTCGCCCCGCCGCGGCGGCTTCCAACGCCGCCTGGACGCGGCGCTCCGTCGCCGCGTCCAGGGCCGACGTGGCCTCATCTAACAGCAGAATCCGCGGGTCTCGCACCAGCGCCCGCGCCAGGGCCACGCGCTGCTTCTCGCCGCCGCTCAGCCGCGTCTCCCTTTCACCGCATTTTGTAGAGTAGCCCTCCGGCAGCTTGCTGATTACAGTATCGACGCCCGCTTTGACACAAGCAGCTTCGATGAGCTCTATGGGAGGCGCCGGCTCCATGCCGTAGGCCACGTTCTCGGCGACGCTTCGGTTGAACAACTGCGGTTCCTGGGGCACAACCCCAATCCGCCGGCGGTGCGCGAGCGCGTCGAGGTCTCTCACGTCGACGCCGTCGACCAGAACGCGGCCTCCCGCCGGGTCGCGCAGCCTCAATAACAACCGCGCCACCGTCGACTTCCCGGAGCCCGACGGCCCCACGAGCGCCGTCGTTGCGCCCGGCTCCATTAATAATTTGAGACCCCGGAGCACGGGCCGCGGCGCCTTCGCGTCGTAGGCGAAGACGACGTCCTCGAATTCTATAGAAGGCGCCACTTCTGAACTCGGTTCGCGGCCCACGCCGTCGAGGATCACTGACGATCCGTGGACGAGGGCGACGTAGCGCTCCGCGGCGCCGACGCCGCGCGCGGCCTTGTTCGCCGCCTTCGTCGTCTCGCGCAGCCCGCGCTGGTACTGGAGTAGGGCGGCGCGGAAGGCCGCGTAGGCGCCCAATCCTAACCCGCCACTGGCCCGCCGTTTCGCTGCCGCCATGAGTAGCGCGAGCTCTCCCGCCGCGACAACGATCTCCGCGCCGGCTGACAGGCGCACGTCCTTTTTGAGGGTTTTCGTGTGCTGCTTTATTACTTTATCGACGGCGCCCTGGAACTGGCGCGCCTCGAGGGGCTCGGCGCCTGTGTGGAAATCAAACTTCAGGCGCCCCACCCATCGTCGCGAGGTTGTCTCCGTAGCTGCGTCTGCTCGATGGCGTGGAGATTTTACGCCATCGACGCGACGTTGTCCTCGTAACAGCCTCTGCTCGATGGCGTGGAGAGTCACAAAGGTCCGCGCAATATTCTCAGGATAACCTAACTCACTGCTTGATTTCCACACAGCTCGGCGCCATGAGCTCTCACCGTGGACCGCAGCCCCAGGGCCTCGGACACGCGAGCTAGCGCGTCCGCTTCCAGGGCCTGGGTCTTGCGCGTCGCGCGCCGCGCCAGCTTCGACCGAGCCTTCTGCACGAGAAACAACAAGGGTGCAGAAGCCAGACCGACGGCGGCGAGGTGCGCGTCCGCCCGCCGCATGGCCCACGCGCCACCGACTAACTTGACCAGGGCGTTCAGCGCCGCCGCGGGGAACTCGCAGGCGAGCCAGGCCGCGCCCGGATCTCTTAACGTTTGGACGAGCTCGCCGACCTTCGCATCATCTAGTTCGCTATCGTCCAATCGCAGCACGCGCTCGTAGCCCTGGGCTTGCAGTCGGCTGCGCTGGGCGTGCGCTCTGCCTTCTGATAAGCGCCGTTGGAGGGCGTTGCATGCGACCGCCAGTAATTGATAGGCGGCGAGGTACTTGATTCGTTCCGTGAGGTCGTCTCCAGCGTCGTCGAGGATTTTTGCGGAGCCTATTGGTATCATGAAACTCTGCAAAGTTAACGCGACGAGCATGACTGCCAGGTGGGGGATGGATGCGAGGAATTGGCCCTTGATCTCTTGGAGGATGAAGGCTGCGACTGGCTGCATAGCTGCAAAATGCTGCTCCTTAAAATCTTGAGCGCAGAATCGATGCGTAAGCCTTCGTTTGCGGTGGTAAAAGCCAAGGCCCGCAAACCTAGCGGCCTGTAAGACACTAGGGATGAGCAAGCAGGCCCAGGGGCGCCGAAAGCAACTGTCACGGGGATGGGATGTCTCCTGAAGCACGCAAACGGGTTCCGACGGCTCAAGGAGGGCTCGCGAAAACCTCATAGTCAGCCAAGAATAGCGAACAAAAGCGACGGCAATTCCCACCAAGTTCGCGGGCTCGCGGGCTTCGCACTTGCGGAGTAGCGACAGTATACTAGCGAGATCAAGACGTGCAATCGCCGTGTCCTGAGACGACCGCAATTAGCGAAAACTGCGCGCTGGATCCGGCACCTTTGCATCAGATATTTTGATAGCCGACGCCGCGAGCTCGCAAGCCCTAAAAACACGCGCTTCACCCGCCGCAGGCCCCACGCCGTCAACGAGGCGCGCGACAACATGGCTTCCAGCAACGCGGGCGGCCGCGGCCGCAAGTCGACGTCGTCCACTGTGCATAAATCAAAGTTTGCGCGTTGGTGCGGACTCGTCGCGTGGACCACGCCATCGACGCAACCCTGCTCGATGGCGTGGCGAGGCCAGTTCCTCGCCGCTCGATTCAGTTATCACGGCCGCGGGCGTCGCCGCCGAGCACCCGACTCACTGGTTGATTTATGCACAGGTCGTTCATGCGCCAGCTCGTCCAGCTCATCAGCGACCACCCCGACGTCATCAGCTTCGACGAAAATGGCATCCTCTGCATCCCGTCGCCGCCGGACCTCGAGAAGCTCCTCCCGAACTACTACCGCACGGCGAAGCTCGCGTCCTTCCAGCGGCAGCTCAACAACTTCGGCTACCACCGCGTCGGCTGGACGCCGGCCCGCGGCGCACAACAACCGCAGGGCCTCAAGTACCACAAGGTCGTCGGCGAGGCGACGACGCGGACCGAGAGCCTCCTCGAGCTGCGCCCGCTCTCGCGCCGCAAGCGCGAGCGCGCGCCGGCGCCGGCGCCCCGGCGGCGCCACGCGCGCGCGGAGCCCCTCCAAAAACGCGCGCGGACCGAGTCCGACGCGAACGCGGCGATGCTCCTGCTGTCGTGCATGCGGCGCGAGGACTCGCTCCCCGCGCCGATCGCCGCGTGACCTAACCACACTTGTTACTGATTACTCCTTCCAGTCGACCCCTTCAATAAACGTGCCGTACACGTCGGGCCGCCGCTGGTCCAGCAGCTTCATGGAGTTTCGGACTTCCGCCACCCTCGTTAGATCCAGGTCCGCAAACAAAATCTCCTCGCCGTGGCCCGCGCACCTTTCCAGAGGCGCGCCCCACGGGTCGACGACGACGGAGTGGCCGTACGCCTGGTACGCGGAATCCGGGTTCCGCGCCGGCGACGCACACACAACAAAGGCCTGCGCGTCCAGAGCCCTCGCGCGAGCTAACAACTCCCAGTGCGGCGGGCCCGTGACGGTGTTGAACGCACCGGGATACACTAATATGGAAGCGCCCTTCTTGCGCATCGTGATGGCCAACTCGGGAAAGCGCACGTCGTAGCAGATGGCCACGCCCAGCGCATGCTCCTCAGTTAATGGTGTTACTGTGGCACTATCTCCGCCCGTCAACGTCTCGGACTCGAAGAATCGGATCTTTCCGGGGACATCGATATCGAACAAGTGCACCTTGCGGTGCTTCTCCACGAGAACACCGTCCGAATTAATAATGGGAGAGGTGTTGTACACCTTATCATCAGAAAGCTCGGGCACGCTCCCACCAACGATCCAGACGTTCCGCTCCTTCGCGAGCGTCTTTAACAATGAAACGGACGGGCCGCATTCATGACCAATGGGCTCCGCGTGTTTTCGAAACTGGTCGACGGCGTAGGGCGAGTTCCAGATCTCTGGGAGGACGACGACGTCCGCGTTGCCGTCGCAGGCTTGATTGACTAGCCGTTCGGCGTTCTTGAGGTTTGTTGCTTTGTCGCTGCCCACGAGCATCTGCACGACGGCCACGCGCAGCGTTTTTTGCGTTGCGGTGGACTGGCTCCTGGCCGGCGTCTTGGTGGCGAGGCCTCCTGCCAGCAGCGGCGAGGTTGCCAGTGCGACGCGCGGGAGGAGCCGGTGCAGGCGATGCATGGCTGTCTTTTTGACGATTTCTCTGGCTTTGGCTCGCCGACGGCGTTGAGTTAGCCGCGCCACTGGAGCTAGCGTCCTGTAAGATACTAGCAATGTCGCCTAGGCACAGCTAAACCACCCTCACGCGACCTCGCAAACACCTAACCGCCAGGCCAAGATGATCCTCACAAACTGCGCCGCCTGCGCCGCCCCGCTGGGCCTAGCCTTGGGGAAGAAATGCGGCCGCTGTAGCACACGCTACTGCGGGCCTGCATGCCAAAAGCAGCATTGGGACGGCGGGCACAAAGAGCTCTGCAAAAAAATCAAAAAAACAGGCGGCGCGGAGCAATACAACGCAAATAGGAAGTACTCGGAGGCCGTCGCCGTCGCGGCGGAGGCGTGCGCCGAAGACACCAAGGGTCAGACGTGTTACATCTGCACGCAGGCCCTCCATTGGAAGACGAAGGAGGGCCTCGTGCGCATGTGTGCGTGCCGCGGGACGGCGGGGTTCGCGCACGTGTCGTGTTTGGCGGAGCAGGCGAAGCTTTTGTACGCGGAGGCCGAGGAAAACAATTTGGACTGGAAGGCGAAGAATGCGAGGTATAATCGTTGGCACACGTGTAGTTTGTGCGAGCAAATGTACCATGGCGTCGTACGATGCGCGCTCGGGTGGGCGTGCTGGAAGACGTACTTGGGGCGGCCGGAGGCGGATGAGATCCGGTGCAACGCAATGAACCAGCTTGGGCTCGGTTTAACCGCTGCGAACCACCACGATGCCGCGCTGTCCGTGAAACAAGCCGAATTGTCTATGCTGCGGCGCGTTGGCGCACCAGTAGAAAACATTCTCGGCGCGCAGAGCAATCTTGCGATGACGTATCGGGCGTTCGGACAGCATGAACAGGCACTGGACCTGCAGCGAGAGGTCTACTCCGTATGTTTAAGGCTCTTCGGAGAACATCAACACACTCTCTTAGCAGCCAACAACTACGCGTCGACCCTTGTAAAGCTACAACGCTACCAAGAAGCCAGGTCGCTGCTGCGCAAAATGATACCCGTGGCGCGGCGCGTTCTTGGAGAGAGTGAGGAGCTCACGCTCAAGATGAGGTGGATTTACGCGCGGGCGCTCTTCGAGGACCCCGGCGCCACGCTCGACGATCTTCGCGAGGCCGTGACGACGCTCGAGAACACGGCACGGACCGTGCGGCGCGTGTTCGGCGGCGCGCACCCGGACACTGTGGAGATCGAGGGCAGATTGCTACTCGCGCGAGCCGCGCTCCGCGCCCGCGAGACGCCGTCGTCGGAGGCCGACGACCTCGCCGCTCGATTCGGTAGCTTGTAACGACCTAATAAAACCAAGTAAAGCCCACCTTATATATGGCGGGAAAAGCCCCCCAGGAGACTACTTCTTCTTCCCCCCGCCCTTGCCCTTGGCCGGCTCAGGAATATCGGGAGGCGGCGGGTCCTTCGCCTTCGTGTCCCGCAGCTCGACGCACCGCGCGATAAAGTCCGAAACCGGCATCGTGCCCTCGACGGTGTTCGCGCGCGTGCGCACCGCGACCGCGTTCTCGGCTATTTCATTGTCTCCAACCACCAGTATAAAGTTGTACTGCGCCAATTGCGCATTTCTGATTTTCTTCGGTAGGGTATGGCCACTATCATCGCAATCGACGTAGAACCGAGCCGCGCGAATCTGCGCCCGCACTTTTTTGGCATACTCGATATGACTGGGACCGACGGGCACGACGATACATTGTCTAGGCGAGATCCAGAAGGGCCACTTGCCGCCCCAGTGCTCCGTGAGCACGGCCATCATTCTCTCAACAGAACCGAGCATGGCCCGATGTATAATAATGGGTCTTTTTTCCTCTGTCGTTTCGTCACCGCCTCGGTACTTCAGATCGAATCTAATAGGCAACTGAAAGTCGAGCTGGATCGTGGCGCATTGATGGACCCGATCGAGAGCATCAGTAACTTTAATATCGATCTTCGGTCCATAAAACGCGCCGTCGCCCGGGTTCACGCGCCACCCGCCCTTGCCCGCGAAATCATCCATGGCTGAAGCTAATGCTGCTTCGGCCCGGTTCCACAAAGATATATCCCCCAGAGCCTTCTTCGGTCGCGTACTCAACTCCAACTTGTAGCCCATGCCAAAGATACCGTACACATACTTCATGAACTCGAGGGCACCCTTGACCTCTTCCTCTATTTGATCATCTCTACAAAAGATGTGCCCGTCGTCCTGCTGGAACCGTCGGACTCTCGTGAGGCCTGTTAATGCTCCAGATAACTCGTTTCTGTGTAACACGCCAAAGTCAGCGTATCTCATCGGCAGGTCGCGCCAGCTCCTCACGTCGTGCTTGAACATGAGGCAGTGCCCCGGGCAGTTCATGGGCTTCATGCCGAACTCCTGGCCTTCCACCTCGAAGCAGAACATGTCATCTTTATAGTGGAGCGCGTGGCCGGACGTGTGCCATAGATCGAAGTTGTAGACGTTCGGTGTGACGACCTCCGTGTACTCCCGCAACCAATATTGATCTCTGATGAAAGCTATCAGACCAGTGTATATTCTAGCACCATGGGGCTCCATGAAGGCCGAGCCAGGACTAAGCGCGTCAAAAAAGAACAGTTTCTGCGCAGCACCGACTTTCCGATGATCTCGTTTCGCCGCCTCCTGCTGGAACTTCTTCCACTTCGTCATTTCTTTTTTATCCGGAAATGCTACACCATATACCCTTTGTAAGGCGTCATTCTCGGCCTTGCCTAACCAATAAGCGCTAGAAGCTCGCAACACCTCGAAAGCCTTGACTCGCCCCGAATCGGGGACGTGGGGACCCATGCACAGGTCGATGATCGGCCCCGACCGATAGGCCGTCGTCATGCTCCCATCCGGTACCTTACTTTGTATGATAGCCGTCTTAAAAGGATTATAGGCAAACATCTCCAGGAGCTCTTCCTTCGTCAGCGCGAGGCGCTCGAACTTGTGCTTGGCGTTGCACATCTTCGTGACCATCTGCTGGAGCTCCTTGAACTCCTTATCTGATACCGACGACGTACCCATGTAGGCATCATAATAAAAACCTCCTTCGACGGGTGGTCCTATGCTTAGTTTCGCGCCGTACTTCTGTTCTAGGGCCGCGCCGAGCAAGTGGGCCGCCGAGTGCCAGAAGACCATTTTACCTTCTGGACTGTCGAAGCCTAGGAGCTCGAGCGTGCAATCGCCCTCCAAAGGCCTTGCCAAATCCCAGAGCAAGGCCTTGTCGACATCTGATTGCACGTCGTCGTCCTCATCAAATTGGTTGATGGCCACCGACGTAATTTTAACATTTGAGGCGTAGGTGACTCGTGCGCAGCACATCCGCCCGGCCAGCTGCTTGGAAATACCCAACGCTATCGTCAAAGGCGAGGTCTCGAACGCCACACCCTCCTTCGTGTTCCCGTCCGGCAAGGTGATCGTGATGGGCTTTTTTTCTGGGGCGGGCTGCGCCGCTCGTCTGGCGGCGGCTTGATCCCACACACTTTCGCGGTGCGCCGTGAAGGCGGGTTTGGGCTCCGGCGTGAACGCGCCGCCGATGTGAACGCCCTCCGTCTGCTCGATCTTGCCCGCCGACGCCGTCGTCAACCTTCCTCCCGTCGTGCGCGCGTGTTGTTTCACGCCTGGTCTATCAAAGACGGAGAACTTGCCCGTCTGCTGGATTTGCGGGGCGGACGGCATCTTGGCTTTGTTTTAGCTCTTGTCTCTGTGGTTGCGCGCCGCGAGCGCTGTCGGCGAGATTTCGCTGTGTTGGCTCTGCCGCCGCAACTGGGCACCCACACGCGTACTCAGTGCACAAGGTGCTGGTCGAGCTTGTAAACTAGCTCTCCACGCACTGGTCAAGCCGTACGTTGCTCGTGCGACGAGGTACGGCCGGTGCAAGTCGAGAGTTTTGCTGATCGGCTAGTGGTCTTATACGCTAGCTGCAAAATTTTTGCGAGCACACACAGACTGTGCAAGCGCAGCCCGGACGACAGCAGGGCGCGAATCGGGGCGCCAACAAACACAACACTCATCGCTGCCGAAGCTGCACCCAGAATTGCAACTAGTTTGGTAGGCTGCCCCAAAGTTCAGAGGCAGAGACGATGATGATAATGCGGCTTGCGCTCCTCCTCCTATTGGCATATGCCGCGGAAGACCACATCAAGCCCGCAGAATTTCTAAGTAAATGGGGCACCGACGAGCTCCCCCCCGACGCGTCGATCTCGACGCCATCGTTAGCGGAGGCCTGGATGAAGCGCGGGTTGAAAGCGCGTGACGCCGGCGCCCTGGAAGCCGCAGTAAGAGCCCAGTGGCGCGGCGCCTTCCACGCGCCGTTCTTTGCGCACTCCTGGCGGCACCTCGGGAACGCGCTGCTCCGGTCGGCGGCCTACGACCTCAGTTGCGAGTACGCCGTCGAGGCGCGCCACGCGCTCTCGCTCGCGTACTTTCATCTGAGGGATGCGCACGCGGGCAAGGGGCTGCAAGCCCTGGACGCCATCGGCGAGCTGGGGGACTGCTATGTTGACGATCTGGAGCTGGACAAAGCCGAAGGCGCGGCGCTGCGCGCGCTCGCCGCTTTGGATGCGGACCGGGGCCAGGCGCCGGCCGCGGCGGACGCCGTCGCTACGTACTGTGACGACTTGCAAGGCGTCCGCGTCGAGGGTGTGCGAATGTTCTCACCACGCATCGCGCGGCGCTTCTACGCGGCGCTTCGGATCTGCGGCGTCGTATCCCTGGGCGAGCTAATTGACGAAGACACGCTCCAAGCAGTTGCACAGCTAGAAGCTGCTACCCGATCATCCTTCGAGGCCGGTCAGGGCGGGAAAGGCCTCGCTGCCGCGGCTTTGAGCGATCCTCGCGTCCGAGGCCGGGGCCAGAACCGCTTCGAGGTCGAGTTGCCGGCATTGGCGCTGAACGCGAGCGTCGTCGCGCACCCCGTGCTCCACCCTCTGATAGGCCTGGCGCTCGGCACGGCCGGTGTGGAATTAGATGCGATTTCCTCGGTCGTGGCCTACCCCGGCGCGGCCCTGCAGGACCACCACGCGGACACGTCGGAGATTGTGGACGTATTAAGGCGGCAAGGGGAGCTGCCTCAGCTTCCAGCCCATGGGGCCATAGCAATTGTACCCTTGGTACCACTGGACCCCAAAAAGAACGGCGGTACGCAATTCGAGCTCGGGTCTCATATTTCGAGACTACGCGACACGGAACTCCGGACGCGGCCCGCCATCTCCAATTCTGGCGACGCATATATCTATGATCTGCGCACGCGCCACGGCGGCCTGCCTCATGCCGGGTCCGCCCCGCGGCCGCTGTTATCGTTACCCTACGTGAAGGACTGGTACGTGGACGCCGTGAACCACCCGACGCGCCACACCGAGGCCTTCGACGCGGTCAACGACACGACGCTGAAGAAGCTCCTGGTGCGCGTCGACGCGCGGCGCCACCACGAGGACCTCTTCGCGGCGCGTGGTGGGGTTTGTGATAATGTTTAGTACGTACACGTCAACTTAAACACTAGAGGAGAAGTCACACGAGCCCCTGGCTCGGCCGCGACTGCTCCGGCGTCGCGACCTCCGCGATAATGGACGGCGAACCAGGAGGAGAAGGACACTCATCCGTATCCTCCGTCGCCGACACGCTGTAGCGGATGCTCACATCTTCAGAAGCGCAGCGCCGCGCGCAGTCCGCGAGGACGTAGCCGCCGAGCGTCGACCCGCCCAGGGCGAAGAACGACATCGTGAGCCCGTCGCCAACGCACGGCGCATCAAACAAACGCGCAGCGACATACGTCATGCACAGCAACGCCATCACCACAGAGACGGGCCGCGGCCGCGCCTCCGCGGCGTCTCGGAGCGAGGCGGTGTTCGCGAAGCATCTCGAGGCCGCAAGCATCCACAGACACGCACATAGAATTAAATTCGAGACGGGCCAGTTGACATTTGGTATCAACCATAAGACGCGGCCGGCGCTCCGGTTCATCAGTAGGTGGAACTGGAGCAAATAAAGCTCCAACGATCTTGCTCCCAACCATTCTAAAGGTACGGAGACTCTGCTTCTAAGATAAGGAGTAGCATTCCGCAGAACGGCATACAAGGGCACCCAGAGCGTGCCGACGTAGGGCGCGATCTCTCTATATTTTATGGAGGTAGGGTGCGACGCCCAGGCCCATACACCTAACCCAAATAGGATAAAACTGATACATAGGATCAACCCTTTGTAAGTAGATTGCCAGCCCTTCACCGTGAGCGGCATCAACACGGCAGCTAGAGCCCCGAACCACGACGACAGGTAGTCCATCCTTGTCCTAAACCAGAAGTACTCCTCGAAGCCCTCTCCCAATAAGTATAACAGTACGGGTTTGATCGTGACGTGGTACAGCCCGAACTCCCACACTACTGTGACTACTATCAGGTAGTATACTAATGCGAAGACTATTCTCAGTATAGAACCAGGTTCCTCATTTCGCAGCATGAGTTTCGAAAACCCAAAACTAACAAAGCATAACACAAAATGAACGGTATGTAAGGCCACGACGTAGTACGCGATCCACTTCGTACCCGTGGCCAGCGACAGGAACACGACGAAAAAGTTGATGCGCCAGATCATTTTGAGGAATCTTGACAAAGAAAAGTCGTCTTTGTTGAGGAAATAAGTCGCATTCCCAAACCCCGTCAGCCACACGTAAGCCGACACGAACCACCTGATAGAAACGTAGAAATCCTGCGCGTTCGCGTAGTGGTAAGCGACAAATGCAATTTGCATCCAGCCCTTCCACTCGTTGCACTGGTGGCGGGAGAAGAAGGTGTTGTCTGTTGTTCTTGTGAGTCTAGGTGAATAGGATATGAGTAAGAGTAAGGCCATGGCGCCGACCCACAGGTCGGGGTTCTCCGATAAGTATAGGGTACCGGCCGGTAGTAGCCCAGTTGGTGCTAATTGATCGCAGTAAGCCGCTATGAATAACCACATAGCTAGTTCCAGGGCGTTGAGTAGGGGCGAGCCTTCCTCTACTGCTATGCGGTTTGTCGGTGACGCCGGTCTGTTGCTCATGGGCGTGAGCTCGATGGAGGACCGTCGTGGTGAAGTCGGGCGTCGTCGCGTAAACGACGCCCGTACGGCCGCACCAAGAATCCCAAAGAGCAGGAACAATAAAACGCGCGGGCCCGGACCCAAGGCGCACGCGCCTTTTTTGGACATCTTCTTCAGGCCTTTCCGCGTCCTTTTCCAGGCCTGGCGCCAGGACGCATCTTCATCATCTTCTGGGACGGCACACGAACCGGGACCGCCCTCCCGGATGGCCTTGTCGCCCAGGATATCCGAGGTCGCCGAGGACGTGCCATACCCGACTATGTCATCGTCTTCGATCCAAGCCGGTTTCTCATCTTCGGCGTCGTCGTCGTTATGAGTCACGGGCGCGCGCGTGGGCACGGCGTCGCAGGTGCACAGGCCGCTCTCGCGCGCGCTCGGCGCATCTTCACACTTCTCTGATTCATAAGAGCAGCTGCTCACACAATCAGAATCAAGATAACACCGCTGGCCGGCGCTACAAGCCGGGCAGACGCCGCCGCAGTCGACGTCGCTCTCGTTTTTTGATAGCATCCCATCGGCACACGACGCCGGCAGCACCTCCGAGAGCACCTTGTACGCGTCCGAAGTACGTACGCCATCAACCACGGGAAAGATCCTCCCATCTCCCTTGATACTACTTAACAAATACTGGTTCCACAGATGATAGAGAGGTTGGACTGGATGAGAACCATCAATAGTACGGTCGTAGATGTTCTGTAAGTTAGCGAAGGGGTGTGGATCAAAATGCCTATACTTTTTCTCAATGGCAAAATCCAACAGCACCTCGTTGAAAGCTAGGACCCCCTTGTTGCTCTCATGCTTATATATATCCATTAAACCGTCAGGCCACATCGATCTATCCTCATAGACGGGGTCGCCGTCGCAGTGCTGCTCCGTATATTCGCCACAACATGAAGATAGTCTTATATATGGATATGGTACCTTATCTAGTAACGAAGTAGCATACTGCTCTAATACTCCTCTATACTCTTTCCGACAGGTATCATCACGACCATAGGCATGGTCGCAGCTACATCGTTTGAGCTCCCACCAGCCTGAATTTACGATCACCATCGACGCCCACGGTGCAATAGTATCTTCGAATAATGGTATCGCATCGATTTCAACGTGGTGCCAGTCCGCCAGGAACCAGTATTCTGTTTCTATTTCTGTCACACCGAGGTCGTCGCCACACATGGCTTGGGCTCTACTGGTAAGTGGTATCGTCTTCTTAAAGTGCTGGGCATGTTTACTAGACGAGGTATGCGTCCATCTATCACTTGTGTCGTAGTGGATTGAACCATCACCGTTGCCCCACTTCGAGTAGAGGTGCGTTTGCAGTTTTCCGGTGGAGAGCCACTCGTTTAAGGTAAAGAAATGAAATCGCGTGAGCGAGTCCCCGAGGAACGCGATGCGCGGCGCATGTGCTAATAGGCAGAATGCTTCATCTCTTGATATCGGTCTCGATGAAAACGGGTCGATTTTTGTCGTAACATCATAACCTAGCAGTAGTGCTAGTGAACGACCGGGCGTATCTTGTACATCTTTCAGGGGGTCCTCGTAGTAGTCGTCGAACCAGTCGCCGCTCCCATGCTCGTGTAATCGCCTTTGTTGGCTGCGGGGTTCGGGCTTCCTGTAGGGCAGTTCCTTGTCTTCGTCAACGGGCATCGGCGCGACGCGACACTTGACGTTTGTTAGTATTTCATTGATAGTCTCTCCGGAAGCTCTCCTCGCTTCCCGGTTTGACAGTACAATACCGTTCGCTTTCCGAGCCGTGCCGACTCGTTCTACGTCGTCCGGTAATAATGCCGCGCACGCCTTCGCGGTTTTGATTGTTGTATTCCAATCAAGGGTGTGCTGCAGCGGCGCGTGGCGGGCGTCGTACAAAATGATCGTGTCCGCGGTCGTTGCGGCTGCTCGCGCCGCCGCGCCGACGTCGCCGCCGCGGTGGACGACGGTGACGGCGTGCTCTTTTAGCGCGGCGAGCGACGGTTGCGCGCGTTTCGCGTCGGGGGCGTGCAGGACGACATGCGTTTCAGCGGCTGCGGCCGCATATGCGCAGATGCACAAAAATTGCCGCATTGCAGCGCAGACGTTGACCCTGCCACTCCAAACTTTGCCCGTCGGTCGCAGCTTATCGCTCAAGAATATCGTTCAATGTATATTTTTATGCAGCTGCGCAAGCGTGCCAGTCCTGAATGCACTCGTGCGTATCGGGTCAATTGTGTGCGCTGAAATTTATTGACCTGGGCATAATCATAGTGTCCGTAAGACACTAGCACGAACAAATCGGCGTCGCACGCGTACACGAGGGCTATCCGGCCGTACGTACGCCCCCCGTACAACTTTGCTCGTAGGGGCACGGCGAGGCCTCGCGGCGTCCGTCAGCCGCGTTCGCGTCGATCACTAGAGTCGACGATGTCCAACGCCCCCCGACGCCATCGACGCGACTCTAGTAAAAACGCTCCTTACGCTCAGAGGGCGAACTCATCTCTCTCTTCCGCAGAAACGGCGCCCTTGGGCATGAAGCCCCGTAACGCGTCGGCGTGCTCCGCCAATAAGCGACGTCTAGCTTCACGAACCACCTGCAACCGGTACTGCTCGCCCGAGTCGTCGTCCTGCTTGAGATTCTCCTCATCCGCGAGGTGTTTCAAATATCTCTCATGTTTGGCATCGGCATCGTCAGAAATCATGCCCTTGTAGCGGTCCTTCGCGTCCCTAATAGCCTGTTGTTTGAGCCTTTCCTCTTCGTCATCTCTCTTAAATTTGTCGATCATGACCTGCACCAGGCGCTCCTCCTCGGCCTGTTCGACGGCCTGCTGCTTCTTCTTGTTCGCCAACACAATATCATTCTGGCGCTTCATCTCCGCGATGTTCGCTAGTCTCTTCGCTTCGCGCTCCTCCTCGAGAATGCGAGACTTCTTGAGCAGCTCCTCCTCCCACAGTAAGTCTCGCAAGCGAGCGATCTCGTCATCAGCCGATCGCACGAGCTCCGTCTGCTGGACGATCTTATCAAAGGCCTTCTTCGCCGCGAGGGCCTTCTCCTTCTTCATCTGCTCGAGCTGCTCTTCTCTGGCAGCCAACGCTCGGGAGTAGGCGATGATCTCCGCCTCCTCCTCGGCGGCTTGTTGTCTAGCCTCAATAACATCCCTTTTACGTTGTTCCGCGTACTGCTTGATCAACACGCGAGTCTCGGCCTTGTGCTTCTCCCTGGCTTCGTACTCGGCCCGATCTTCCGCCTCAATTTTGGCAACGATCGCCTCGACCATGGCCTTGTCCTCCTTGGCCTGCTCCGCGGCCTCGACCTTGAGGTACTCGCGTTCCTTCATCTGCTTCTCGAGGCCGGCCTTCTGTCTAGCTGTTACATTTTTCTTGCTGCCACCTTTTTCTTGATCAGCTATTTCGGCCGCAATGCGGTCGGCCTCCATGGCATCATCAATAGCCTTCTCCCGCAGAATATCTCGGCGCTGCCTCAGCATGCGTTCCTCGTGCTGCGCGGCGCGCTCCTTGTTCATATAGGCGGTCTTCAACTTCTTCTCGAGGTCCTTCAGCTCTTCGCTTTCATTACAGATCCTCACTATTTCTCTCTCTTTGGTATCTTGCACGGTCTTTCTCCGTTCCAGCTCCTTCGCGATGGCCGCGCCTTGATGGACTTCATACTCCTTCCGTCGCTTCGCCGCTTCTCTACGCGCTGCCTCCTCCGCAATGCGACTCTCCATCTCCAGTCGCAACGTCTGGGCGGCCCGGCGGCGCTGGGGCACGGCCGTCTCCATCTCAGCGGCCATAGTTAGCCGCGTCTGCCCGCCCACATAGTCGTTCAGGACCTTGAGCTTGATCTCCTCCCTCCTTTTATTGGCCATAATCAAGTCCATGTTCGCGCCCGTGGCGCGGAGCGAGCCCGTGGCCATGGTCTTGCCTCGGCGCGCTGGGCGTTTTGCTGAATGGGGGTTGCTTCGTTCCGCGCGCCTCGCGCTGGACGGGGTGGGCGTCGCTTGCCTTCAACCAACCTTAGGATGGTCCCGCGCGCTGCCCTTGGCGTCGGCGTGCCTCCCGCCGCGGCCAAACAAACCGAGCGCTGCGTTTTTGCTTGCCGCCCTCTAGTATGTTTTGGGCGGCTTGCGCGGCGAGACGGCTCCGAAGGACTCCCGGGCCGAGTGCTGTTTCGTTCCTTCGTACAACTTGTAGAGGATGAGAAACCCGCCAGACCTTGGCGCGGCCGCGCCGGCCGGCGCCGCGGCGCGGACCACGACACTCGCACTGAGAGGCTGCCCGCGGGCCACAACACTCGCCTACGATCGCGCGCTGATCTCAAAAGGCTGCCGCACGCGTGGTCTGCGCGCCCTGCTTTAGGTAAGACCAGCTGCAATAACCTGTTTGGCTGGTGCGGCCGCTGGGCAGACGCATTCGACGTGAACGCGGCGCTATCACGTCGACTACAAATCGAGTATTGACGTTCTCGTCGGGTCGAGTCCGACGCCGTCGATGCGACATGCTCGATGGCGATGAGGTCGACGCCAGCACTGGCGTCTTCTGAGCGGCGCTCGAGAAGTATGACGACGGCGGGTCGTTTGTGGGCGAGTTTGGCGAGGCAGTGGATGGATAAATCACACCGACGCGCAATAGATACTACGAGTATTGATGGGAGCTACTTATGCGTTTGTGGGCTAGAGAGGTGGGAGAAGGGCTAGCCCGGCACCGTCGCAACGACGTCATCTAGGCGGGTTGCACTCTGGCCCAATACACGGTGTTGCCGTAGCGAGCTTTTTGGTAGGGACCATTTGTCAGCACTTCACTTAATCGCTTGTGGATCTGGTGCTGGGACAATCGTTTCAAACTACCAAAGTACGTCTGCCAGTTGTTGCTGATCCACTGCACGATGTCGGTTTTTTTGGACTGGCTGCCACCTTGATTACTGAGGTTTGTGAAGTAAAACTGCACCAAATGCTCGAATGATTGCACATGTCCGCCGGCGTCCTTGATGGAGAGCGCCTCCCAGGCTCGGGGCGTGTTCAGAGACTTGAGGCGTGCCAAATCTTCGGGCAAGATAGACTGCACGGACGTGGACGTGTACTTCGAGACTAATGTACCGCATGCGGTACATTAGTGAAACTGAAGTGCAACTTTGACTTCAAGTTCAAAAACCCGCCTCGCGTTCTAAGTTGAATTTTTGGATTTGAGGTGTGTTTTTTAAACTCGAGTTTAAACCCGGGGTAGGGGGTGGATTTTTGAGGGCCTTCGCGTCCCAGAAAGGACCCGGAAAGGGCCTCCCCGCGTCCGGATTCGCCCCGGAAAGGCGAGAAAGCCCCGAATTCCCCCGAGCCCCTCGGTCCTCCCGGCCCTCGGTTTTAACTCAACCTTAACTCCACCCTCCCTTCCCCAAGCCTCTCGGATCCTCTCGGATCCGCCCTCCCCACGTCCCAGACCAGCCTCGACATTCCTCATCCCAGCCCGGGCCGGACACGACCCCTCATCCCAGCCCGGGCCGACCTCGACCTCCCCTCATCCCAGCCCAGGCCAGACCAGACCCGTATCCAGACCCATTCCTCGCCTAGACACGCCAAGATTCCCCTATAAGGCTCAGAAGCAGTTACAGGCTCATATCAAGCCCAATCCACCCGCTACCAAAAAAAATTAAATTGAACCCCTTTTTTTAATTAAACGAAAGCCCAAAAAACTAAGAATTAATAATTTTGTAATCTCCTCCCCAGACACCAGCATCTTTGGTTAGAGGTTGCAGAGGTCAATAACCTCTCCATTCTTCTCGGCGCGTTTCATTGACTGCGCAGCACGTTCTTCCGGCGTCAGGGTGCCCATCAGTTGAAAGTCGGCGTCTGGGTTTCCAATGTTTACAAGCGTGAGTTTCGCATAAAACGTGACTTTAGACAAGCCTAAGTTTCGCATATCTTCTATAGCAATCTGTTGTAATTTCCCAGAAAGTAAAAGACAATCTTCTATGAGATCATCGATTTGTGTTTTTGTTAGAGTAGACAGATCACGGCGGACTCGCGCTTCTGGGTCGTCTTGTCCGCGCTTTCACTGAGGACGTCGGGGTCCTGCTCGATCGACGCCTCAGCGAGAGGCCGCCCCCGGTTGCACCCTCTGATCCATCGGGTTGGGTTTGGTGTCACTGTCGGGTACGGCAGTGACGTCGGCGACGGCGTCGAAGGAGCATCCGACTGCACATCGCCGTCCTTCACCGCTTTCGGCGCGATCTTGGTGTCCACGCCCGTCTGCGTGTTGATGCCGCGCGGATGCGTCTCGGCGACAGCATCGGGCGCCTGGCGCAGCTTCTTCTTGCGTGCGCCGTCCGCCTCGGACTGCGAGACCGTCGAGACGTTCTTGACCTGTGAGGTCATGCCGACGCTGCCCGCCGTGGGGATGGCGACATAGCCATAGCTTCTGCCCACCGTGATGGTGGCCGCCGCGAGAGCGACGACGGTGAGCGCGCACGCCAGCTTTGTTGTCACTGAGACGTGGTGCGAGCGCTTCGCGCACGCGTGACCGTTCTCGGCGTCCCGCAGCTCGATCTCGCCACGCCAGCCCATTTTGGCAGAGCACAAGCGGCGCAGCGTCTGCACGGTGCCAGCGGCGAGCTTTTGCCAGAAGGGGCAGCCAGCAAGACCCGCACGCTGTATTGGGGCTCATCGACGCCGACACAGCCGTGGATGATTCGCACACCCCGCCGGAAAGTTCCATTTGGTCAGGATCTCGGGCGCATTCTTGCCTTCGCGGCCGTGCGGGCCGCGCGGCCCGGCGCCGGCGCAGTGGTGCAAGGTCTCGACGACGGCGCGCCGCCAGCACGCCGGTTTCGGACCGACCCCCTCCCGGCGGCATCGCGGCGATCGCTGCAGGGCGCACGGTTGCTTGCTAGTGTCTTACGGCGCTAGCCACGCTTTTGGCTGCTCCTAAAAACGCGGCGCGGACGCCGCGGAAGCGCGTTTCACAGCTCTTACACAAGCCGACTATCGAGTGCGTGCTGCCAGGCGACGCCTTACTAGCGTCGACGCCGTCCAACACAGCTGCCACACACCCACACTGTTACAGCGCTACACGGCGCGGGACGACCGCCACGCCGCCGCAGCCATGGACGACGCCAAGAGGATAGCCGAAAGCGCTCTCAAAACAGCCAAAAAGTACGCCGACGAGTCGCCGCTCCAAACGCTACGAATGATCGAATGGGGCTGCTGCTTTTTGGCGTGGACTCTATTAGCATCCGCCCACCGGTCGAAGTTCGACGGGCTCTACGAATACCAGAACTACACGCCGTTGACCTTTTTGTTGAGCGGGTTAGTGATGGACTTCCTCAAACTACCAGCACTTTACGTGGCCGAGCACGGGTTCCGTATTGATCAGCAATTATTGAGGAAGGTGGAACTATATGGCTCCATGTACATGACAGCGTGGCTGGGTATTGGCTTCGTCGCCGCGGCATCTGCTTCCAGTGTCTTACATGACGAATTTGGCGGGGCCTCTACTTGTGGACCTTCCAATGGTACCCATCAACAGAAGCGCAAGGCGTCCTACTTCTGTGCTAGGGTGGACGCCGCTATTAGCTTTGCGTTCTTCGCGTTTCTCGCGTCGGCGGCGTCTTTGTTTCTCGTGGTGCGGAACCGGAGTCGTCGTAGTGAAGAGGAGGACGACGAGGAGGCGAACCCCCTCCATAATGGCGACGCGTCGCCGGTCAAGGACGCGGACGGCCGGACCTTCGAGCCGTCGGCGTTCGGCCGCATGGACGCGCTCTCCGGGAATGGAGACGGGATGGGGGCCGTGGACCTGTAAGTGTGTTAAAGAGCTTCGCGTCGACGGCGTCTGCGGCTTGGCGTCTGGAGCCCGAGCGTCTGAGATGCGCACGGGTTTTGCGGGCTCGATTTTTGCGCTCTTTGCCCTGATCGGTGCTGACGGCGCGAGAAAGTGCTTTACAATCGATTTGGAGCGCTGCCGACCGACGAAGCCGTTCCAACGCATCGATAACGCAGAGTGCAGCGTTGAGCAGCGCCCGCCCCCTTCGACGACACAGACAGATCGATATATATATGGCGCAATGGCAGCAGGAGCACGAGGCCAAGCGCAGAATTGAAGCCCTCGTCTTCGAGCACCGCTGCGAGCTCGAGGACGATGGTTTGGATCCGGACGAGATCGACCGGCGCTGTGTAGAGTTTCGATCTCAACTAAACACCACGGCTGCAGCGCCGCCCGCGGTCGTTGATGAGGTATCACAACCGCTGCCGCGACTACTCGAGCAACTCCTCAGCCCGGACGACCGCGCTGCCGTCGAGCGGGCCGCGGTTGTGTGTCGGCGGCGCTACCCGCGCCTGAACGGGGAGGGCGACGTGACCGGCTCTGTAGCACATGCGATCACGTACTTGCACCGCGACGGCTATTTTGGGAGGGACCACGGTCCATTACTAAAAAAGATCACGGACGCGATGGCCCGCGACTGGCGCGGGCCGCCGTTAACTGTGCGCTGCGTCGAGCACCACGTCTATACGGAAGGAGGCGGCTTGATACTGGAGGACCACCGCGATATAGGCTCTTCTCTCTCTCTGTCGGTGCTGCTGTCCGACGAGTACGCGGGCGGCGCCTTCACGACGACCAGTGAAGCCGGCGTCGTGTTGACACACGCCCCGAGGGTGGGCGACGGCGTGCTCTTCGCGTCGGAGACGGTCCACAACGTCTCTACCATAGAGAGCGGCGAAAGACGAGCACTGGTAATTGAGCTCTGGACGGGGCCGGCGACGACGCACGATCGATCGAGATAATTTTATGTATGTTATGTCGGTGGCGGCTTCCCTTTCAGGGCATAATCGAGGGAAATCGAGTGCGCGGTGCGGTAGAGCTCACCCACTAAATTCGCGGCGGCGCCGGACGCCGCGATGGGGCGCGTGGCGCCGTCCACGAACTCCGCTTCCATGGCCGGCGCGACGCCGCGCGCGGATATCACGTCCACTTTACATTTCGGGTTCGCGGCTTGGAGCGTCGGCGACGTCAGTTGGCGCCAGGCCTCGCGGACCGCCGTGCTTTCGGTACTGAAGGGGTCGAAGGAGAACTGTAGCCGTTTGATGAAGGCGAAGAGGCGGGGGGCCTCGCTCTTGGCGACTTTGTAGGCCATCTCTGAGCAGCCTCTCCCTGAGAGGGCTCTGCGTGCGCCTCGTACGACGGCGCCGTGCGTGTTGCTGGCAGCAGCAGTTGTTGGCTTGCAAAATGGCTGCTTGACGTGTTCAGCGCGCACGTATGGCGTTTGTATGGCACTCGTTTTGCCAATGCAGGCTGGGCTGTGTGCGGCCTGCGTTTTGTACAGACGGCTAGGAAGTACGCGTGTTCTCGGTTCAGCAGCCCCTCGGCGAGTGTCGGATGAAATCCAAGGACGCTTAACTTCTTCCTAGCGTCGGTAAGATACTAGCCTTGGGTGTGCGTCAATCGGAGGAAGAGGCCATTTTCTCGCCATGAAGGGCGCCGTAGTGGCCCTCGCGCTAGGTACGTGACCCAAACGATGCGATCCGTGGTCTGTGAAAGTAGCGTGCAATTTGGTGCGCGTCCGGCCGAGTTAATTGCCCTCCATTGAGGTCGAGCCCTTTAGCGCTGCGTTGGCCCGCGGCCGCAGCCCGCTGGGCAGCAAAGCTGCGGCGAGGGACGCGACACGCCTGCGTGCCGTCGTGCCGCGCTTAAAAGGCTCGCATCGCACTGGAGAACATTTACTCGACATCGGACGCCGCCCGAAGACACAAGGCTGCGCCGCACGCCGCCGTCGCGCGACGCCCCTCCCCTCGAAAAGACCGCGCCGGCACGACGCCGTCGCGCGAAGCCCCACGCCGTCGCGCGACCCCCTCGCACAAAACAATCACCCTCTGATCCGTAGGCGCGACCGCCCTCACGACCTCCAGCAACCGATTACCCTCCGCGCCGCGACGGACGCCGACCACCGCCTCCCTGAAGATGGAGGACTTCGGCCTGCTCAAGGGCACGCCCTTCGACTTCGGCCGGGAGTGGACGAAGGACGGCATGACGGAGCAGCAGAAGGGGAGCATCGAGGAGTGCATGTCCGAGGCGACGATGGAGAAGTACATGAACGACAACGGGCTGCGGTTCAAGATGAACAAGACGGCGAAGGAGCGAGAGGGCCTCAAGTTGTTCGGTGGTCTTTTACCAGAATTCGAGGTCAACATCCCCATCCTCAACGTCGACCTGAAAGTCGCGGCCCCGGAGGTCGAGTCCATCTGGGAGGCCATCGGCTTCACGGCCACCTCGAACAACGCCGCGAGAGTGGCCGAAAAACAAAAAGCCGTGGCCAAGGAGAAGAAGAACGCCGAGAAGTTCGGCGACATCCTCGCCTACTGGAAGGAGAAGTACGGCTACTCGAAGTACTATCCGGGGAGCTGGTTCTACTACGACCAGCTGTCCACGGACCCGGACGAGAACGGGCGCGGCCAGATCAACACGCCCGCGAACCGGCAGATGAGCGGCTTCCGCATGCGCAAGGGCGGCTTCTACCTCGACGGCACGAAGGACACGCGCACGTAGGTCGTGTCCCCCTCTTTGTGTAATCCCGGTTCGATCTATTGCCTTCCGGCGCCGTCCGCGCCGACGCGCCGCGATGGCGTGCCCGTGGTTTAACATATCCCGTCGACGGAATATGTTGGGTTCCGAGACGTGCGGTTGTTGCTTCGGGGCGACCGCGCGCCTCGTTCTCGCGGCGCGGTCGCAGCGATCCGCGGACGCGCACGATAGATCCGAGGGCGTATACGACGTGCGCGAGGGGTACTTCTTGGCCCCAGTTGCCGGGACAAAGTGTGATGGAGCGTTGCTCAGAGTCGCCATTGGAACGCTTCGAACACATCACATTTGCAAAACCGACGCAAGGAGCGGCGTCCGTGGGTCTTCAATTAAGTCAATCAACGCGCGGCGACACAGTTCTTGAAGCGTGAGAGCGTGCGTCCGCCAATAAACGACTCAGCTGTGACACTGCTATCAATGGCAAAGTCGAGCACGCCGCCCGCATCCGTCCTGCGCGCCCGCCAGAGGGCCTTGACGGCATGGTCTTAACATGCCATCGACGCGAAACCGCCATTGACGCGCGCGCCGCTACGCACGAGCTCGCGAGCGACACCGCTCGTCTCGCAGGCTCCGTAAAAATGGCTACCTACGCAACGCTCCCTGAAACCACCGCGGCCGAGGACCAGCAGCCTCGCCGCTTCAAGGTCCTCGTCGGTGGCGCCGCCATCGCTGCATTCGTGCTCGGCGCTCTCGCCGCGACGGCTACGTCGGTGGCCGCGCCGCCGAGCGCGACGAACCTCCGATCGTCGGCCATTGACCAGATCCGCCTGAAAGAGGACCCGAACTGGTGCCTCGCGGTCGAGAACCACCGCACTGTTTCTCAGTACTCGCGCCTCGAGATCTACGAGTGTAAGCCGAAACGCGATGCGGCCCAGTACGGCCAAAGCTTCAAGCCTTTCACGAACTCCGACGGCAAGATGCAGATCCGCTACGTGGGCGCACAGATTGACAACTCTGTACTGTGTGTCTCGGCTCCCATGAAGGGGTACGAGTACCAGAAAAAAGATTCTTTCTATCTCGACGACTGCGGTTCTCCGGCCGCCGGGACGGCTGCCGGTGAGCAGTTTTCGTACTACCACTCGAACGGCGGCATTGGTACGTTTAAGCTGAACAGCCGCGCCCTCGAGTCCCAGGACATCTGTATGAAGGTCAAGGACGGGAAGCTTAAGGATCGCCAGGCCATCGTGGGCGCGAAGTGCACGGGCAACGGCGGCGTCTTCGACACGGCTCAGCTCTGGACGATCGGCGGCTCGGCGCCTCGCCCGCCGACCCCGGCGCCGCGCCCCGGCGGCCAGAAGTGCGGCGACATTTGTTTCCGCGACAGCGACTGCCTCACGTCCGGTGGCTTCGGTTGCACGCGTTGCTCGTCCTACGACGTGGGCGCCCACGGAACGTGCTACTAAGGACGCCCCCGCAGCAGAGGACTTGAAAGGTGTCCCCCAGCTCTTGAGAAAACTGGTTGAGCGCTGCTTCTCCCCCACGACTCCCCCTCCCCTCCCCATGACGTAAAGTAAAAAACATCACTCACTGGACGGGCGCGACGGCGTCCCGGGGGACGTCGCCGACGCGATATTACGAACACTTGTTAATCATCACGCATGCGTGCCGCCTCCTTTTCCGCCTGCTCCCTTTGCAACCGAGGAATCAGCTCCCGCAAATTGGCCATCCAGTCCTCCTCCGGGACATGCGTGGTACAGACGAGTTTCGTCGCGACGTCGCCGATCACACAAAGTTGCCCCTCCGAAGGATCCACGGAACAGATCTGCTGGGCTTGGGTTTGCAATAAACCGCGGTCCACGTCGAACGTCTCGCCCCCCATCTTCAGGCGGACGTCTCCCGATTGTAACAATTGCAGGGTCCCGATCTTGCCCGGTTTCAGGCGCTGGACCTCGTCGAACGCGTCATCGTCATTGTTAATTGATGCATTGGAATCAGAGCGCGGGCGCTTCGTCGGTCGCCGCGGCAGAGCCGCCGGCAAGGACGTGGGAAACTGGATCACGAGCAACTTGTCGGAGTCCTTGGACGGGTCACGGGCGAAGAGCGGGTCCGCACGACTTCGCGCGATCTCCGCGTCGAGCGTGTCTGGAGGTGATGGTAGAGGTCCATCTTTTGTGACCTGGATGGGTCTGAGCGAGTCGTCGGAGTCACTGCTTTCGTCGCTGGACGAGGCATAAGTAGTAGGCTCTTCTTTCTTCGTTTTCGCGGCGGGCTTCTTCGTCGACGGTTTTTTTGCTGGCTTCTTGTCGGGGACCTTGTACTCGACATCATCCGGTTCTTCAGCTTGCGCGTGGCGCCGGAGCCGTCCTGTTCCTTTGACTTCCGGTGCGGGCTCGGTCTTGACCTTCGCGGCGGGCGGCGCGCCGCGCGTGCGCTTGCGCCGGATGGGCGGCTCGGGCGGGTCGTCGGCCATCTTTGTGCGGCGACGGCGCGCGGTGGAACGATCGCTGCCGCGTGCGCGAGGGCAGCTCACAAGGTCCTGAGGGTGGTCGCTTTTCGCAGCGGTGCCGCGCGGCCGTCGATCGCCGTGCACACGCAGCGATGGCGTACTCGGCGTAGTCCTGCGCGTGTGTGAAGCTCACGTCGGCGATTGCAAGCCGCTAAAAATGGCTGTGGCTAATCCCGCGTGGGCTAGCGGCCTGTAAGACACTAGCAACGCCTGAGCTGACGCGTGCGCGCGCGCGAGCGGGGACGACGATGGGATCGTCGGAGCTAGTTGCAACCTGGCCACTCTAGTCCCGATCGAGGGCTAGCGTGGCTCACTGTCCGGGGGGCTTTGCCCGGGCCGAGGCGGTTCATGTAGTATGAAGGACGCGGCCTGCGCCGAGGCCCTCCAAGACCGCCAAACGCCGTCGCCGCGCCCCCCAAAGAAAGAAAGTCAAGCAAGCAAAGATCAATTAGGCCGCGGCGCCGTCGGGCGCCGCGGAGCAAAGGGATATATTCAAACCAAAACTCGGGACGCGGCCTTGAGGCACGTGAACGACACCAAACAGCGCGCCGCGTCATTCAGGTTCTCGAGGGACTCCGCGCGCGGCCGCTTGGGCGGGGGCCTCAGGAAGTGCGAGCTATTGATCAGCGACCGTCGTTGGCCGATCACCGGTTCCGCGGGGCGCTTCTTGCGCCGCACCAACGGTCTCAGTGATAACAACCCCGCAATATCACGGCAAGCGGGCGCGCCTGCCACCTTTCGGTAACACACGCCTCGCGCCTTCGACCGATCGACGGGTCTTGCCGACCCGTTATCGTAGGACCGATGATACCCAAAGTTGTTCAATTGCCTTTGGAAAGAAGAGAACTTGGACGTTTTGTAGTACATGGGTAGTATACGTTCCAACGCCGCGGGGTCCGGGATGATAATGGTCCCGTCCTCCCAGCGGATTTCATTCTGTTGCTCCTCGAACATGCGCGTCAGCTGGCGCATGAAGGCCGTCGTGGCCCTACCTCTTCCCTCGACCATCGTCGCGGTAGGTTCTGGGCAACCCAAGCTTGATTGGGGCAGCCCTTCCGTCCCCGCCGGCGCCGCCCTTGCGCCCTTATCAAGGCGACAGCCCCTACAGCAACCTGGGCGTGCGCCCCGCGCAGCCCCGCGCCGCTCCCGGCTCTTGCGGCGGCGGACCCGAAGCGATTTGGATCACTGTTCTCGCCTCTTCGGTTGTTCGGCGACCTCAACTTTAGTTTACGTTCGGTCTTGGACCCGCCGAGGGACGCCTCGGCGTCGTAAAGAGCGGTCCCGGAGGGGTCGGCGACGTTTTTTTTCTTTCTGGGCCGCGGCGGCGCGGCGCACGGACGCACACCAGGGCGCTTCGGGCGAGGTAACGCGGCGGTTTTGGGACCGGCGGGTCCCGCCCGATCGATAGGACCCAAGGTACCCTGCTAAAGAACCCAAGCTCGCGCAGACTCACAAGGACGGTACGCGCGGCGGCGCGGGTCCGCCGAGCGTTCGACGCGCGCGACGAGTCGCGCCGACGGCGTAAGGGCTGTACCGAACTCCCCAAACGCCATCGCCGCGACGCCATGGTGCCCTACTCGGCCGACACGAAAATCGACGTGTACGCGCCGGCTACTGGCGGCTAGAACTATCGGCACGAGTGCACGCCGCCGCCGCGAGCCCATAATGAGAAACATACTTAGCCCATCAGCCAACTCTAGTAGCGCTTCACGAAGATGGGCGCGGGCTTCTCGAGCTTGGCGATGTCGCTCTCGAGCTGCTTGAGCGTGTCCTCGAGGCCGCGCTTCCGGGCCTTGTCGCCGAAGGACGGGAAGTCGACCTTGTGCGTGCAGAGCTGGTACTGGCGGTTCGTGTGGTCCCACTTCTTTTTGAGAGCTAAGATTATTTCCGTGCGCTCTTCCGGATCCATCTCGACGCCCGGATCCTCGACGGCGTGGCCGGCCAGGCCCATCTGTTCTTGCACGTACTGGTCGATCATCTCGTTTTCTCTCTTGATCTCCTCCTTGACCTGGGATAAGTATGCCGGCACTTTACCATAGTCTTGCTTGGCCATGTAATCTGGTTCCTCTGAATATCTAACAGCGGGGACCTGGAGGATGGCCTCGACGGCGTTCGCCGTGACGAAGTTCTTGGCCGTGTGGAGGCCTAGGACCGGTCGCTCGTGCGGTCGCGGCACGGGTTCCTTGCGTGTACCAATGGGTCGATCAAATTTCTGGACGTCCACTCGTGACGATACTTTCTTGCACTTCGTCTGGCCCTTCAGATAGTCATTCGGGTCCGGTCGTTCCGTCCTTCGGCCCATCGTGCCTGAAGCCTTCCTCACGGCTTCGCCGGCGCCCAACACCTTCGTAGAACCATGCGTGTTGAACGTAGAGCCAGTCACGCCGGCCTTGGGATCATAGCGACTACGGTACATGGGCCCCTTGTCCCCGAATTTTACCGGGTCGTACTCCTCGGGGACGAGGTTGTATATGGACTCCATCGTTGCGTCGGTGGGCTGCCCTTCGCGGGAGCTGCTCTCGGCGCGTGCTACGGTGGGCGTACGTGGTGCGTGCGCGCTGCCCGGCGGCCTCGGCGGGCGTGTTTGTGGCGCTAATTGCGAGGCCCAGCCGCTCGCGCTGTGCCGGGACTAGGGATACAGGCTACAGCTAGCGTACCTAGGTCCTCGCTTCCGAGCCGTGCTCCTCCGAGCGCGGGCGTCGGAACGGTGGGTGGGAGGCGCTGGCTCCATACGCGCCTCGGCGGCGGCGGTGGGGCTGCCCCATGAATTTACCGCGTCGCGCTGTACTACGCAGGCTACAGCTAGTCTAGGCCAAACCCGTATCTTCGACGTCCTCGCTTCCGAGGCGTGCTCCTCGCGAGCGCGTGCGGCGGAGTTCGGGCCGACCAGAAATCAAATCAGGTTTTGGGGGCTGTGCCGGCAATACGCAGGCTTGCTGCAAGTAAGTAACGATCGAATTTGCCAGCGCTACGCATCACTGCATTCCTACGAAACCAGCCTGCACGCCGTCGAGCAGCCATGTGGTGCTACTACCCCGGAGCCTGGGACATGGCTCTCATTGCGACAGCAATAGCGGCCGCAGGCGTCGGCCTGGGCCTGCGCGAGCGCTGGCAGAAGCAACCGAAGCACAATGCGAAGGAGAAGCGGCGCCCACCTACAAGGCTGCGCGGCCGCGTCGCGGCGCTCGGCGCCGCGCTCCTCGTAATCTTCCTCTACGCCAGCTACGAGGACAGCCGCTTCACCGCCATGGAGGATACGTACGAGCAAAAGCCGCACAAGGCCGAGAAGGAAGCTTGTAGATGCACCACCACATCTTGTTTGCGGAATGCGCTCGAACACCAACATACATTATTCCGGCCGCCCCATTTCTGGCTCGGCGGCTGCCAGAAGTGCGGCACGACGTCGATGTACGACTTGTTATCAAAGCATCCCCAGATCATTGCGCCGACGCCCAAGGAACCTGGTTATTTTGCCTTACCATCACCACTACGATCACTACGAGCAAGGTGGTACGTCCGCGACGTGCTGCAACTTTCCACAATATGTGACAAAGGCATGAAGCGTGTCGCGACCTTTGATGGGACGGCCTATTACTTGCAATGGGATTATTCAGCGGCATTGGCCTTACGACAGGCCGCACCTTGGGCCAAGCTCGTGATTATCCTGCGGGAACCGATCACGCGGGCCATGTCCTGGCTCCAGCACATGAACATGAAGTTTCCTTTGGTGCCGAATTGTCTGAGGTCGCGGTCGATGGACTGCTGTGTGAGGCAAAGGTGGTTTTTGAGGGGGAACCACCATCTAGGCGGGTCGTTGTATGATGCCCATCTCCAAAAGTGGCTCGCGGCGGGCTGGCCCTTGGAGCAGTTCCTCATTATAAAATTCGAGGACTTATTTGAGGACGATGGTGCCTCACATGTCTATGGGCGCATCCTGGACTTTGTAGGGTTGCAAGCACATAACCTGTCTTCTACCACACCGTCGAATCGAAGAAGTACTGTACCTTACGAGGTGCTGCCCGACGCTTATGATGATATGGTCGATATTGTCAAAGATGACGTCGCGTCGCTCGAAAGACGGTTGGGTCGGAGCTTCGGCTGGGCCGACATTTGGAAGACGCAGCGCTCGCAATGTAAGCGCGACGGCGTCTGCCGCGTCGACCTGATCCCTCGGGCGCCGGCGTCGTCGCGGCCGCCGGGGTCGCGGCGGTTCCCGGGGTCGCGTCCGCCGGGCTAAGGGCTGTTGTTCTGTATTAGTCGAGAGTCGGGCCCGCGGCCCGCCCAATCGCCCGAATACGTCTTTCCTGCGTGCGGGTCCACTAGCAATCAACCAAGCCCATCCGGTGCTGCAGGTCACGGCGTTGCGAGCCGGGCCACTCCGGGGAGCCCGAACGGTGGGGGCTGCGCGCGGAGCGACCAGCGGACGCCGACGATGCGCCAGGCGCACCGACGGATGCGGGGCGCCGCCAAGGGTCTGGCAAACATGCTGGGCCTGCGGACCCCCTCCCGCTACCGCAACGAGCGCACGCGCACGAATCGGGGCGGCGGCGCCGCGGCATCGGCGGAGCAGGCCCTCGCGGCGGAGCAGGCCATCGAACGGAGGAGAGTAAGGCGGCCCGGCGCCGCCGGGAACCCGACGAAGCCGGCACCGCCAACTAACCCATATCAGCGGAAGCCGCCGGCGGGTTCCCAACCGCGGCGCCAGCGGCGGCCCCGGCCTCGTGAAACGGAGAGAACGGAGACGCAGAAGGCCGCCCTGGCGGCTTTTGATGATAGACTGAGGCGAGACGGAAGCTACGGCGACGGCCCGACGGCGCGACTGCGGCGCCGGTCGGAGCCCTCCCTGAAGCCGTCTCCTAGAGTGAAGCTGGCGGAGCCCTCTGGTATGCCGGACGACGATAAAAAGTCGAGGAGGATGCCGTCGCAACTGAATCGGAGGCCGCCGCCGCCGTCGGTGAGACGGCGGAGCGAAAATGATAAGCCGGCGAAGCTGTGCTGCGACCGCTGCGACGGGGACCACATGACCGAGAAGTGCCCCCACTTCAAGAAGGACCGGGGGACGCACCCTGATGCTACAAGGATGCTAGGGAAGAAGGGCAAGGTTTTAGGTGGGAATGCGCCGCCCCTGATCACGACGCGAGGTAGGGTCGTACCACAACCTCCCGACGGGTCGTGCTTGTTCCATTCCTTGTCCTATGGTTTGCGAGAAGGCAACGCGTCTGGATTAAGGAGGGAGCTCATGCAATTTATAAGGAAGCATCCCGATTTGGAAATTGCCGGCGATCCTCTGAGAGATTGGATCCGCTGGGACGCGCTGGTCTCGGTCCAGAAGTACGCGGACAAGATGTCGCGCGGCGGCTGGGGCGGTGGCATCGAGATGGCCGCCTTTTCCGAATTGAAGGGCTGCAACGTTGAAGTGTATGAGCAGTGCTCTGCCGGCTTCAAGCGCATCTCGCTGTTCGAGAAGAGCGGCGCCTCCAGAACCGTGCGCGTCTGTTATAGAGGCGGCGTGCACTACGACGCGCTCGAGCTGAGGTAAATTCATTATTGTTCTACTTCCCGCACGCGGTTTGTACAACTATTCTAGTGTTAGACTTATACGCTCAGCCCGCACGCGGTCAGGTACGCGTTGAACAAGAACGCGAGCGGCGCGACGGCCGCCGCGTAGACGACGAGCAGCGTCCGGGCCTGGCGCTTCGCTCCTTTTGGGTTATCTCGGAGCTGGAACATCACTACAGTGTTCTGTGCCGGGGGCATGGCGAATTGCGTGAGAAGGAAAAACCAAACGAGCGGCGACGCGCGCGGCGCCGGGAACCTGTGCGAAAAACCATCGGCGTCGCGTCGATGACGTGCAGAGACGCCCGCGTAATTGATTTGTGCACCGCCGGGAACAGGCCGACCTTCGCGAGGCCAAATAAAGCACCGGCGCCGAGCGCGGGGAGGAGACAAAACCGATGCAAGCAGAGCGCGACGATACGTCTCAGACCCGGCGGCGCGTCGTCGTCGTCTCCGCCGCCGCCGGCAATGAGCGACCCGGCCAGTACCAACGACGCCGACGGGAGGTAGGCCCCCGAGAAACGTGTCAGAGCGGCGAAGACGTTTGCGAGGCGCGCGTTCGGGCCGACGAGGGCATCCCTCAGCGGAGTACATGCCGCCACGGCTAAACCTCCCAGCGCGGCACGGACCGGCGGCGGCTTCAGCAGAGCAGTTAGCGCCTTCTTCGCCCGATCCACTCGTGTCTCCGCCTCGCACTCGTCGGGGCTTACGACCAAGCACGCCGCATCTGGATCATCGTCGGCGAGGATCGCGTTACCGAGCGCCCAGAACGCGGGCGTAAAGCCGATCAGATAAAACGACGTCAGCGCGACGAGCCGCGGCAGGAGCGACGCGTCGCGCGCGCCGGCGAACAACGCGTCAAAGAAGAGCAACGGGAGAACGCCGGGGTTGCCGAAGCTCCCGGACAGGGTCAGTTCTCTTGCCGCGGCCGACCGCGGCTTCACGCCGACAAGCGGCACCAGTAGGAATCGGGAGACGAGGAATGCGATCGCAATTTGCGCGCAGGCCGCGAAGGGCATCAGCAGCAGTAACTCGGGTGATAGACCGTAGGTAGCCACCGTGCGAATCAACGTGGTAAAGAGAAAGCAGGGCAGGAAGAAGTTGTAGACGACCTTCGCGAGGCCGTTGATCTGTTCCGGAGTGACGATGTTCGCTTTCACCGTCGCGGCACCGAGTGCCGTCGTGACGACCAGTCGTGACACTGCACCCGTCGCGGCGGCAAAGACCTTCGAGGACGCACCTGCCACCGGTGCCGCGGCGAGCGCCGACCCGCGACGACGAGTGAAACGCGGCGGCGGCGCCAGCAGTGCGTCCGCAAGCGGTGCAAGCAGTGCCAGTCGTACTACGCATTGCAACGCCCGCATAGCTTGCAGAGTGCTTCACTGGTGCGCTGCAGCGTGCAGAGTGCTTCAATCTGGTGCGCTGCAGCGTGCGACGCTACGCAGCGGCGAGCAATAGTCCCCTGGTGCAGCCTGCAGGCGCACGTTGATCTATCTGGTCAAAACGCGACAACTCGTCCGGAGATGGCTGCAAGCCAAGTGAGAGCATTTTGGCACTTGACACCTAGAACGACCAAATGAATCGTCTATTGCTCATTCTGACGGTTGCACTGCAGTACGTGAGTGCTCTGCAGCTCACCCGACGAGCGCTGCCTGGCGCCGCCGCGGCAGCCACAGCTATTGGCACCCAAAATGCACTTGCTGCTGCAAAGCCTGTCCTGGTCCTCGGCGCGAACGGCGGGACGGGCCTCGAGCTCGATTCGGCGTCCTCGAGTCGTCATTGAGCATACGATCCGCGCACGCAGGTGCGTCAAGTACCTGCAGAAGAAGGGCCGGCCCTGCGTCGCCGCGACGCGCACCGGAGAATTTGTCGGCGACGCGTCGAAGCTCGTCACCGTCGCCAAGGGGGACGTCACGGACGCCGCGAGCTTGGCGAGCCTCATCACGGAGCAGACGGGCGCCGTGATCTTCGCCGCGAGTGCGTCGCGCCAGGCCGACGCCAAAAAGACGTCGAACGCGAAGGCCGTCGACAATGTCGGATTAGTGAACTGCGCGAAATTGTGTATTGAGAAATCCGTGCCCAGGCTTGTCGTCGTGTCGTCGGGCGGCGTCTCGAAGCCGTCGAGCGCCGTGTACATCTTCCTGAATCTGGCCGCGAACGGCATCATGGACGCGAAGATCGCGGGCGAAGACGCCGTGCGGAAATTGTACGCGGCGCCGGGTCTGGCGGAGAAGAATGTCGGGTACACTGTGGTCCGACCGGGCGGTCTGTTGCGCGACCCGGGGCTCGGCGTCAGCGCCGTCGAACTCAATCAGGGCGACACGAAGTCCGGCCGCATCAACCGCGCGGACGTCGCGGCCATCTGCATCGAGTCGCTGGACTCCAAGGCGGCGTTCGACACGACCTTCGAGTGCTACTACGCGGACACGGCGAAGGGCTTGGACGACGTGATGAAGTCCAACGCGGCGGCTGTGGGCGCGGGCGTGAAAACCACACCTACGGAAACGTCGACGGGCCGCGAGCGCCGCGGGGACACGTGGCCGAAGCTCTTCGAGGGGCTCGAGCGGGACCGCGTTGCTTAACACAATGTCATGCGACCTACCTCTTGTTACGGTGCTAGGACTAGTGGGCGATGTCGACGAAATCGCTAGTGTCTTATCAGACGCTAGCCGACCAAAATCGCGATTCGCCGCGTTTACGAAGCACAGCGATTGTTTGCAAGTCGGAGGTGCTTAGATCGCATCTCGTTTAAGCCAACAACCGCTGCGCGAGCTATAATTTAAATCCGCGCAGTGCCGCGCGAGCTAGAGGACAGCGAGCCACAGCCTCGCCTCACAGCCAGCGCGAAACGCAAGCACCAGCGAGCCACAGCCTCGCTTCACAGCCAGCGCGAAACGCAAGCACCATGGCCGACGAGGCGAAGAACATGGTCAAGGACGACGTCACGGGCGAGATGATGTCGAAAAACGCCCTGAAAAAACTCCAGAAGAAGCGCGCCGCCGACGCCAAGAAGGCCGAGAAGAAGGCCGCCGCCGAGGCCAAGGCCGCCGCCGAGGGCCCCAAAAAAAAATCGTCGATGGCCTCGGCCGAGGCCGACGACCAGTTGGAGCCGCACCAGTACTTTGCCAATAGGTGCGCCGCCATGCAGCGCCAGCAACTACAAAGTGAGGCGGGCAAGGGTGTCAGTCCGTGGCCCCACAAGTTCCAGACCACGCACACCTTACCGGAATATGTTGCGGCATTCAGCGGTTTGGCGGATGGCGCTAGAGACGATGCTACCACCGTCAGTATTGCGGGAAGAGCCATGCGCAAGGCCGGCCAGGGCAAATTGATTTTCTACGACCTCCATGGCGGCGGCGCGAAGGTCCAGATCATGTCCGATCCTCGATCTTACGAGGAAGGTTCCGACGCGTGGGAGGTGATCAATGACCAGTTGAGGCGAGGCGACGTCGTCGGTGTCGTGGGCAAGCCGGGCAAGTCGAAGCGAGGCGAGCTATCCATCTTCCCGACAAAATTACAGCTCCTATCCCCGTGCCTGCATATGCTACCGAAGGGCCAAGGCTCGATGGTCCTGAAAGACCCGGACACTCGCTTCAGAAAGAGGTACCTCGACCTGATGGTCAACGAAGGCGGTGCCCAAGTGTTTGAGGTTCGCAGTAAACTAGTGAGAGGTGTTCGGAAGTACCTCGACGATCGAGGCTTCCTGGAGGTCGAGACGCCGATGATGAACATGGTGGCCGGTGGCGCTACTGCCAAACCGTTTGTGACGCATTTTAATGAGTTGGGCATCAATGTCTTCATGCGCGTCGCGCCGGAGTTGTATTTGAAACAGTGCGTCGTGGGTGGGTTGGATAGGGTCTATGAGATCGGACGCCAGTTCCGGAACGAGGGCATGGATCTGACGCATAATCCCGAGTTCACGACCTGTGAGTTCTATATGGCCTATGCTGATTATCACGACCTCATGGACATGACCGAGGAAATGATTAGCGGGTTGGTCAAGGAGGTGCATGGCACCTATAAAGTCAAGTACAAGCCCATGCACGGCGACGAGCTGGAGATCGACTTTTCGCCGCCCTGGCCGCGGATTCCCATGCTCGATGGTCTGGTCGAGAAGCTGGGGGCGATTGGTGTGGACGCGAAGTGGTTGTCGGCGAAGGGTGCTTTGGCTCTACCGGACGCTATTGATAAGTTGAAAGCGGCCCATAAAGCTGCGAATATAGAGTTTTGTGCGCCGCCGCACACTGTTGCTCGCTTGGTAGATAACTTAGTGGGAGAACTGCTCGAGGACAACTGCGTGAACCCGGCCTTCATCACGGAGCATCCCGCCGAGATGTCGCCCTTGGCCAAATATCATCGGGACAAGCCTGGGCTCACGGAGCGCTTTGAATTATTCGTGGCCGGCAAGGAGCTCTGCAACGCTTATACCGAGTTGAATAATCCTTTCGTGCAGCGGGAACGCTTCGCGGAGCAGAGCAAGGACGTCGAGGCCGGCGACGACGAGGCCATGAACAAGGACGAGGACTTCTGCGTGGCCCTCGAGCACGGCCTCGCGCCGACCGGCGGCTGGGGCTGCGGCATCGATAGATTGACCATGTTCCTGACGAACAAGAATTCCATCCGCGAAGTGTTATTATTTCCGGCCATGAAGCCGGAAGCTTCGCCGCCGCCGCCGCCGCCGCCCGGGGACGACGCGGACGCCAAGATCCGCGCGCTCTGCGCCCAGGTCGCGCAGTTCGGCGTTAAACCGTGCTGCGGGCCGTGAGTTCGAGGGGTGGGTAAGGCTTTCTCTAGTTCTCTGGTCTAGGACTAGTTCAGGCTCAGGCTGACTGAGTCGCGGGGTCCCCCGTACTTGCAGGCCCACCCGGTTAGCCTCGGGTTTTTTCGAGCGTAAATTGCATTAGCTCCCTATAGGCCCGACTTAACGACGCATACAGACCAAAATGATCCTCACAAATTGCGCCGCCTGCGCGGCCCCGCTCGAACGCCTGGCCAAACAATGCTCTAGGTGTAAAACCAGGTACTGCAAGGCAGAGTGCCAGCGGGAGCACTGGAACGTGGGCGGGCACAAAGACTTATGCAAGAAGATAAAAAAAGGCGGCGGCGCGGAACAATACCACGCCGACAAAAAATACAAGGAGGCCGTCGCGGAGGCGGTCGAGGCGTGCGCGGACGACACGAAAGGGCAGAAATGCTACATCTGTCTCGATCGATAAGGCTGCGTTCGACGCTGTCGTAGCCGACGGCGGTGCCGATAGGTGGACGCCGACGGACGAAGCTCGCGACGCGGCGGCGGCGCTTTCGCGGAGCGTCGGCCACGTGCTACGGGACGGCGGTCGTTTTCTCCAAATCACCTTCGCGCAGCCCCATTTCCGACGGCCACTGCTGCTCGACCCGCACCTCGCGCGCATGTTCGACGCCGCCATCGGGCGGCGCCAGTCGGCGCGCCTCCGGCGCCAGGACTCGCAGCGGCGCGCCGAGGCCGTGCCCGCGTCCGACGCGGCGCCCGAGACCGAGTGGTCCAGCGGCGCGCCGTCGCAGCGCGACTTCGCGAGCCCGCCGGCGCCGGCGCCGGCGCCGTCACCCAAGCCGCCGCCGCGCCGCCGCCGCGCGCCGCCGCCGTCGTCACCACCTGACTCGCCGGAGGCCGCCGCCTGGCCGGAGGAAAGCGCGTCGCCGGACGCCGCGGCCATGCCGCCGCCGCCTCCATTACCACCGGCGCCGCGCGGCGCGCGGGGCAGCCCCTGGCTCAAGCGCGCCGCGGCCGACGACGAGACGCCGGCGAAGCCGCCGTCGCAGGCCGCGCCCGTGACGACGGAGCCGCCTTCCCCAAAACGCGCGCGCACCGGCCCCGACCTTTCGGCCTCGCGCCACTTCCTCGCTCTCGGAGCGGGCGCTTCCCAAGACCTCGGCGCCGTCGTCGCCGAGACCTGTGACGCGTGGCTCCGCGATCCTGGATCGCGCCGCGACGTCGAGGCCTACTGGGCGACGTTAAGAGACGCGTCGGCCCACGGCCACGCCGCGGGCAACGCCGCGGCGCGCGACGTCCACGGCAAGGCCGGCTTCGTCCTCGCGCTCTGCGACGCTTTCCGGCGCGTCGACGAAAGTCGGGAGTGAGCGGTGCACACGGCGTCCCCTCCTCCGCCCACAAGATTCAAGAAGAAGTTTTCCATCCGAGTCGTTCCCCTTTTCTACGTACTAAGACGTACTTTCTCGAGACACACGAATGAGAATTAAAAGGGACCATCTAGTCCATCGTGAAGCCCGTCGCCTCCATGGCCAGCACCACCCTCAACCCCGCGGCTAATTCAGCATAAGACGCGTACAGCGGCAGGTCGACCCTATTGAAGCACGTGTGCGCGCGCGGGAAGCGCGGCGCCGTTCGCGGTAGCGACTGCACGCAGAACCGCTGGAAGCGCCCGTCGTTCCGCTGCAACGCCCGGAAGCCGAACGACGGCACGCGCGCGGACCCCGTGCAGAACTGGAGCAATTTGGCGCGGTCCTGGGGCTCCAACGCTCGTACCGCTCTCCACCACCACTTTACCACAGGATGGTTCGCGCCGCGCCTCCTATATTCACCGGCGTACTCCGTATGTTTTTCCCAGTCGTCCACATCAACCTCCTCCGCTCCACATAATAGTAGTTCTAATTCATAAGCGTCGAAGACTGATAGTAAATCAGGAGGCAGCACGGCGTACAACCCTCTAGCTAAGTGCCACGCAGCGTCATTCGCACAGGCGTGGTGCCGCCACAACAACCGCACGTAGTCCTGGACGTTGTCGTTCGTCACTGGCGTGTCGCGGCCATTTTCAATCAGCTCCCTGACCACCACATCTTGTGAAGCGGCGACGAACTCGTCGTTTGATGAAGTACCGTGACCGAAGGGGCACCGCCTCGCGATCGAGACGGAGAAGTCGAGGCCTAGTTCACTGACGTCCTTCTGGTCGAGCAGCCACCGCAGGTTCTTCGCTAGATCATCATCTAAACATTGTAGGTCCTCGAACGCGACGACTCTGCCGAGCAGCTGCGCGTAGATGGGCGAGGCCAACCGAGCGTCCAAGGGTACCCTTTCTAGTAAAGCCTTGCCGATGAACCGCCCGAAGAACTCGTAGAGCTCTCGGGACCGCGGGTGGCCCCCGAGGTCTGGAGGCAAAGACGCACTAGGATCGAACCTCAAGCCACCATCGGAAGCGCCGCTAAACACGCCCACGTCCTGGTCCAGAATCGCACCACACGCCAACGAGAACCACTCCCGTTCCAAGCCGCCCACGTCAATACCGGGCTCGTCGCTAAATTGGACCCGCATCCACCTTCTTAAATGTTTGGGCTCCAGCGCCAAGAGCTGCTGGACGCTGTCCTCCAATAAGCGATCCCTTCTCACGTCGAGCCGCGCATAACCATCGCCCGGCGCGCTTCTTATAGAATCCAATTCCCGCTCGAACCAGAGGTACTTCTCGCGGAAGGGTAATCCTGAAGCCCGTTCCAATTCGTCGGGCTTAGTTCGAGACGCGTATTCGTGGCCGAGCGACCCCTCGCCTACTAAATCTGCAGTGGCGCCGGCCGCCTCCACAATCACCGCGTTGTCCTCCCTTAGTTCAAGCACGACCGATGCAGGTGAACTGTCGTCGCCGCGCCACACGATACCATCATTCTCAACCGCTCGACGCCAGCGGTGCCGTCTAGCCGCTCGTTGTTGCAACGGTGTTAACCTGATAGGAGCCTCTTCCTCATCGGTAGAACGAGAAAAGAAGTTCGCGAGAGAAGGCGAGGCGGGCTCCTTCCTCGCCTCCAACCCATTAACCCTCCGGGCCTCGTTTTCGTACGCGTCCTTTCGCGACAGCGCGTCCTTCCTCGACAAGCGGCAGACGTCGCAGCACGCTCTGGATGGAGGATTCGCGTGGCGGCAGACGGGGCAGGGCCAGTCCTCGCCACTAGAACCGAGCGCCACTTCGGCGTCCGTGTCGTCGAGGAGCGGCCTTCGCAACTCCCGCCCGTGGGGGTAGTTCCGCCTTGCTAAACGCCGCGCGGCGCAGCTCCCGCAGCAGCAGCACACGAAGCAGGCCACGACGACGAAGAAAATAAACGCCTCGCGCGCGTCCTCGACGGTATCTTCATATCGGAAATCGTCGTCGTGGTAATACTCGTCGTCTTCGGGGTCCGGCTCCTGGAGGCGTCTCTGTTCTTTCTTCTGGGCCCGCAGGTGCTGCCTCGCGCGCCTCCGCGCGCGCGCGTTTTTGTTGTCGGGGCCGACGCCGTCGCGCTGGCCGCGCGGGCCGGCGACGCGCTCGTTGAGGAAGATGCGCAGGTTGCGGCCTTCTTCCGGCGCGGCGCCGCGGAGGTGGCCGCAGGCGCCCCCCGCGAGGAGCAGCGTCAGGAGCAGCTTTTGCATTCTTTTGCCTCAAATCTAATTCGGGCCTCAGCCGTTCCGCCTCCGATTTCGCAGGCGTGCCGCTGCCGGTGCCCAGCTACCCGTGCAACCCCTTCGCCTCCGTCTGGCTTGTTTGACACGGCCAACACCTCGACTTTTGCCGGCACTATATTGCTGCACCTAAAAGTTAGCGTGACACACTAGCTTTTCACCGCAGTAGGCGGAGTTTGCTGCCCTGTAGGCACGGCTCCCAGGGCTCCGCCACAGTTTGGTTTGCCCTTACCTGTTTACTTGAAGCGGCACTTCTAGCCGCGGACTCGGAGCCGACGCGGGGGCTGAGACCGTACGCCATTTCCGTAAACTTTCTGTTCCCAACATACTACGTCTCGAAACTTTTTACGGGGACCCCGCTCAGTAGCCCCGCGGCGGGAACCCCCCCGGCGGCGGCGGCGGCGGCGGCGGGAAGCCAGGCATCCCCGGCGGCGGCACGGGCGCGCCGCGGCCGAAGGCCTGGGGCGGCGCCTGCATGACGCCGGACCCCGGCCCGCCGACGCCGCGCACCGGGCCGCCCAGTCCCAGCGGCGGCGCGCCCAGCGGCGCCGTCGGCAGGCCGCGGCCCGCGGCCCGTCCCAGCCCCGGCCCGCCGAGCACGGTCCGCAGATCGTCTTCCGGCGGCGGCGGCCCGTCGACGCTCAGCGACACGACGAGCTCGCCCCGCAGCAGCACGAGCCCCAGCGTCCGCTTCTCCTCGCGCTCCTCGCTCATGCCCACGCCGCCGCCCTTCTTCGTCTTCACCTTGCGGTACTCCTCCGTGTCCGCCAACACCAAATTCATGTGCTTGTCGAAGGCCAGGAACGTGCCGACCAACGTTCTACCGTCGGCGATGGTCACCCTCATGCGGTAATTGATGTACGTGAGCATCTTCGAGCTCTTGGCCATGGCCATGGCGCTCGCGGCGGCCGCGCGCTTTTGCGCTGGCCGGCCGCGCGCTGCGCTGTGTCGCCGCGCGCCCGCTTGCTAAACTGGGCTAAGCTGGCGGCAGGGTACGCCAGCGGCCGCGTATTTGGATTGTGCGAGAGCGGCCCGTCGACTGCGTTTCGCACGCAGCAGCACGTCGGTTGCGGCCGTAGTTAGCCACAGCACGAGGCGCGACGGCGACCGCGATTGTCGAGGGCTAGCGTGCTGTAAGATACTAGCATCAAAGCCAAACGTCCTCCCCGCTTGACAGGGCGTCCAGAGCAGTGTTTTGAACGGCGGGACGGCTCCGTAGGACGGCTTCTCAGCTCTTTGTGCGGCCACTTGGCGTAGCCTGACGAAGAGCTGCAAATCGGTAGGCTCCCCGCTCCACTGCTCGCGCATCGCATCGGCGTGGGCTTCGGGTGTTCTCTGACACTGTTCGTACTCGAAACTGCGAGCGTGCAACAGCTGTCAGCGCGTTTCTAGCACCGGAGAGCCAAGCCAGACAAGCAACCAAAATCATGCGCGTCGCCGCGCTGCGCCGGTCTCTGGCGGCCGCGCCGAAGCCGCGCGAGGCCTGCGCGCCCTGCGCCACGCAATCGCAGCGGGCCAAGTCGACGGCCGTCAAGCGCATGCCCGCGGCGAGCACCGGTAGGGCTCCATTAGTAGAGAATGTGAGAGGCAGCATCTATGGCGAGCCCCAGCCCGTTCCGACGGAATTCAGGAATGTCGACGGCGAACGACTGGAGGACGGCCGCTACGCCGCGTTCCGGGAAGAAGCCACGCTGAGCGGCGCCGTGAAACCCGAGAACGTCTTCACGGACCCCGTGCGCACCTTCGCCTACGGCACGGACGCGTCCTTCTACCGGTTGATCCCGAAGATGGTCCTCAAGGTCGAAACGGAACGCGAGATCCAGTCTCTGCTCAAACTCGCGAGAAAACACCGCACGCCGGTCACGTTCCGCGCCGCGGGCACGTCGCTGTCCGGCCAGGCCGTCACGGACTCTATCCTACTCAAGTTGTCGCATACGGGCAAGAACTGGCGGAGGCACGCCATCGGCGACGAAGGGAAAACGATCACCGTCGAACCCGGCCTCATCGGCGGCGAGGTCAATCGTTTATTAGGATCCTACGCGAAGCGCCACGAGAAGGACACGACGTATCGGTTGGGCCCCGACCCCGCTTCTATCGATTCGTGCATGATCGGTGCGTCGCGGCGTCCTTGACTTCTGGCGTCGCGTCGACGGCGCCGTCGGGCTCGCATAGAGGCGCCACGCGACGCCGTCGCCGCATCACACGTTGCGTATGGTGTCGCCTCGAGACGCGACTCGCCGCGATCAACGTCTCACACACAACGCACGCAGGCGGCATCGTCAACAACAACTCGTCGGGCATGTGCTGCGGCGTGGCCCAGAACACGTACCATACGCTGAAGGATCTGAGGGTTGTGTTTGGGGATGCCGACGCTACTGTGTTGGACACGTCCGATCCTGAGTCTAGAAGAGTCTTCCAGCACGAGTCGCCTTTCGGGAAATCATTGTGTGAAGGCGTCTCGGCGCTAGCTAGAGAAGTGCAAGCCGATGAGGAACTCACGGCCTTGATCAATCGCAAGTTCTCGATCAAGTGCACGACGGGCTATGCGATTAACGCTCTGGTAGATATCTCCCCGGACGAGCCCGTGGAGATGATCAAGAAGCTCATGGTCGGAAGCGAGGGTACCTTTGGTTTCGTGTCGCGGGCTACGTACAATACCGTCGAAGACTACCCCTACAAGGCGTCGACGTTCATCCTGTACCCGTCGTTCCACGAGGCTGGGCGCGCTACGGCGGCTCTGAAGAAGTCCGGGGCGTGTGACGCTATCGAAGTGTTCGATAGAGCTGCATTACATGAAGCGGAGAAGGACGAAAAGATGGTTAACTTGGTACCGGGCCTTACTGGGTGTGATAAGCCCTGTGCTGGGTTACTTGTTGAATGCAGAGGGGCTTCCCAGCAAATCTTGGACGAGCGCATCGCCAAGGCTATTGCTACCTTGAACGAGAGCGGTGTCCCGGTGACCGGTGCCGACGGCCCTTGTCCTGAGCCTTCTTCATTAGCTAGATTCCCCTTCCGACACAAACCGGAAGAAGCGCAAGTGTTCTGGGACATGCGCAAGGGCTTGATTCCGAAAGTAGGCGCCCAACGTACCAGAGGCACGTCGATGCTCATCGAGGACGTCGCGTGCGAGGTCGACAAGCTCGCGGACATGTCCGTCGACCTCATAGACATGTTCGAGCGCCACGGGTATGGGGATGCCTCGGTCTTTGGGCACGCCATGGAGGGCAACATGCACCTCGTCTTCTCGCAGGGGTTCCGGAACGCGTCGGATATCGATCAATTCGCGAAGATGATGCAGGAGATGTGCGAGATCGTGGCTGTGAAGTACAAGGGTTCTCTCAAAGGAGAGCACGGCACGGGAAGAAATGTCAGTGCCTTCGTCGAGATGGAGTGGGGCGCCAAGGCCTACGCGCTCATGTGGCGCCTCAAGGCCTTATTTGATCCGGATTTCTTACTCAATCCGGGAGTCTTGTTAAATGAAGACCCCCACGTCCACAAGAAGAACCTGAAGCCGTCTCCCCTAGCTCATGATCTCGTTGATGCCTGCATCGAGTGCGGCTTCTGCGAGTCGAACTGCCCGTCTCGCGACGCTGCTTTGACGCCTAGGCAGCGCATTACTACTTGGCGGGAGATCAACCGGTTAGCTAGACTAGATCTCGAGCTCAAGCTCGACGAGCCCGGTAAAGAGAGGTTAGCGGCGATGCGCGCGGAATACGAGTACGCCGGCCTCGACATGTGCGCGGCCGACGGCATGTGCCAGGAGAAGTGCCCCGTGTCCATCAACACCGGGGAGTTGGTGAAGACCATCCGGGAGGAGAAGCTACGTACGGCTTCTCCTTTGGCCAATAAGGTCTCGCTAGCTGTCGTGGACCACTTCCAGTACTTCGACAAGGTCGTGCCGCCCGTTTTGAATTTGGTGTCCACTGCTCACTCTATCTTGGGCACTTCTACGGTCGAAACGATTGCTGGTACCTTACATAAGGTCGGTATGAACCTGATACCGCTCTGGAACCCCTACTTGCCCGCGGGTGCGAAGCCATTGCCTCCTCTCAACCCAGCACCGGAACAACCTCAAGTAGAAAAGGGCCACTTCGCCGGGAAAGTGGTGTATATGCCTTCTTGCGTGACCCGTGTTATGGGCGCCGCGCCCAGCGACCCGGAACAAGCAAGTGTCCCGGAACGATTCCTCAGCTTGATGGACAAGGCCGGCGTCGAAGTTATTTATCCGGAACAAGCCACGGAGCAGTGCTGCGGCATCATGTTCCACTCGCGCGGGTGTGTCGACGCGTCCGACGCGGCGATGGTCAAACTCGAGGAAAAGCTCCTGAAAGCCTCAGAGAACGGCAAGTATCCTATTGTGTGCGACACGTCGCCGTGCCTCAAGCACGTGAAAGATCATGTCAGAGATCCGCTGCTGAAATTTGCCCTTTACGAGCCCGTCGAATTTGTCGCCACGTTCCTAGGTAATAGGCTGGACTTCGAGAAGAAGAAGGAGTCCGTGGCCATCCACGTGCCCTGCTCGTCCAAGAAGATGAAGCTCGAGGCGCAGTTCCAGGCTCTTGTGGGCAAGTGCGCGGACGAGGTCCACCCTTCTGGGGTTCCTTGTTGTGGGATGGCCGGGGATCGTGGTTTACGTTTACCGGAATTAACGGGTGCGGCTCTACAACATTTGGATCTGCCCGACACGGTTACTGATGCTTATTCTACGTCGCGGACGTGCGAGTGCTCCTTGTCGAATCAGTCGGACGTGCACTTCCGGTCGGTCTTGCATTTGTTGGACGAGTGCGCCGTGCCGAAGGCGAAGGCGTCGGAGTGAGGGGTCTAACCTTATATGACTAGTATTACCGTGACCCACGGTCCGGATTTTCCAAAGTTCGAGTAGGTGTCGCGTCGATGGCGTGCGGGTGGCGTAGGCGTACCCTCACTGAGGCTCACTCGGCGACGTCGATGCGATGGCGTACTGTGTCGCACTGGTAGGCATAGGTCGATGTGAGCGGGTGCTCGCCACCGAACACGCGCCACGCTGCCGAGCAGAAGGTCACAAAAAACACAACCTTACGAGTCATCAAAGACGGACACGCGGTCGTCCCAGTTCTTCGGGTCGCGGAACCAGTACTCCGTGTGGTTGCAGTAGACGATCGCGCGTCTCTTGGAAGACCGGTTCGGCAGGCCAAAATGTAAAATGCGCGCGTCGAAGATCAGGGCGTCGCCCGACGCCAGCCGCGGCCGCACGATCCCGGCAGCGACGTTACGCGGCGCGTCCTTCACGAGCGCCGCGCACGCCTCGCAGAAATGACTTCCGGGGACGAAGCCCGTCTGCCCCGCTTTTGGTTCGTTCGAAGCCTCCCCACCATACAAAAAACAGTTGTAGTAGTGGCCCGGCAGGTGCACTCCATCATAGATATGAGGCGCGTCCGCGTGCAGCGCCTGCTCGGCGCAGCCCGGCAGCGCTATTACAGAACCGATGGCTCCTGCATCCAAGGCCTTCTTGGGCGCTCCCGGACCGCCCAAGTCAAAGTTCCACAGCCCGTAGTTGCCCTCCCTATGTTGTGATGGGGGCGCCGTCGCCGCCCTCCGACAGATCTCGCGGATCGCTTCATTTTGGCGCAAGCGGTTTCGACGCTCGACACCCTCTTCACTGGTTAGTGATGGAGTGCCCCTCAGATCACACCTCAGATCCTCGCGCATCGCCAGCTCGCGGTAGTTGTGCTGCTGTTGGGCCGCCGCGAGGTCGCCCTTCCCTTTCTTCACCAGTTCCTGGCGGCACCTTTCAAAGTCGTCCAACGCATCCTGGCACAGGGCGTCGGCGTCGGCCGCGTCCAAAAGACCAGGTAAAATAACGACGCCCTCCTTCCGCAGGATGCGCGCCGCGCGGTCCACGTAGGCCTCGGCGGGCAGTCGACCGGCCGCGCGCCGCGTCTCTACCACAAGTCGGGCGCATCGACAGGCCTCATTCATATCAGCGGGCGGCCGCGGCGGGCATCCTACCCTATCGACGGCGGGGAGCTTGCGGTAGACCGCGGCCCCGTCGCCGGCCCACGCAGTCTCCCAGCCCGGTATCTCACCGGTTTGCCCGAGCGCGGCGACGACGCCGCATGGTAAGCGTGAAAAGTCATACACGCTGGCGATCAGCACCACGTCGCAGTCACCGTCGACAACATCAAAACCCGCCGCGGCCGCCTGCGTTGCGAAGCGCCCCGCGTGGTCCATGAGGCGCAGCGCCGGCCGCCTGCCGGCCAGGGGCGGCACGATGCGCATGCATGCCGCCAGGAGCTCTTGGAGCGGGTCGATGCCGTCGTCGTCGCTATCGCTGCCGAAGAACTCCATAGCTCTCGACGCTAGCACAGCGATGTGTTAGCCTGCACCCAAAGCAGTGCTCTCCTAGCTCAGGTGGAATCGTGCAGCGGGACGCAGTACTGGCAGCAGGGATGAAGGAGATAACGAACGACTACCGCAGTCTCATAAATAGCTCCACCCGCTCGCAAAGCAGAGCTGCAAGTACTAGTGCGCAACCAAGCTTGCAAGTCGATCGAGCTAGCGTATCGACACATACTAGGCTTCACCGGAGAGCGCTGCAAGGGACGACGCCAGTGGCGCGGCGCGAGGCCTAGCACGAGCGCAAGGAGCCCCTTCGGACCGCCACAGGAGCCGGCGACCACCAGACGCCGGCCGCCGCGGCGCCAGTGAGGGGCTGCCCCTCTTGCTCTTGCGAGACAGCGCGGGCAGCGGGAGAGCGCCGACGACGAGCAGGATGGGCCTCTTCAAGGGCAAGCAGAGGGAGAAGACCGAGGCCGAGCAGGTCGCCGAGGACTACAATATCATCGGGAAAGATAAACGTATCCATCCCGAGGAGGAAGAGGAGGACGACGAGGAGGAATCTGTTCAAGAGCCGGAGCCCGAGCCCGAGCCGGAGCTGCGGGATTTAGATGTCAGCTCATTGAAAATGAAGTGCGCTTCGTTGGGCCTGAAGCAGTCCGGTAGTAGGGAAGAATTAATTATGAGGATAGAGGAAGCCACTCATGAATCTGAGGAAGAACCAGACGTCATCGCGGAAGATGCCGAGAAGGCCGTGCATCGGACCTTCGAGGGCAAGAAGGCGAGGAAGAAGCAGTGGAGCGGCGGTCGGGACAGTAGGACCATCCGGGCGGAGAAGGAATTTGCCCAAAAAGAGAAGGAACGGTTGGCGCGGGACGCGGAACGCTTGGCGCGCGAAGCCGCCAAGCCCAAGCTGCTCGAGGCGCTCGCTCCCGTAAAACGGAAAGGCGGCTGTTTCAACGCATGTTATGACAGATATGTCCTTGGACTTGGGAAATATAAACACGTCGATTATAGCGAGTTCACGCCGTACTTGGGTGATTTCGCGCACTTAGGACTCAAGGAGCCGGACGTGTGTCGCCTGCTGAACATCTTCCTGAAGATCGATTCCGATCGCAGTGGCTACATGGACTCGTTCGAGTTCCTCATGTGACGGGCAGTGTGAGGCAATGCCTTCAATTTGAGGCGTGTCGTGGCGTATCGCTCGGAGGTCGTGTTCGAGTTTGACCGCTCTCACGCGGCGAGAACGGAGGAACGCGCCGCGTCGATGGCGTGATCGAGCGGCTGGCGCGGCCTCCGCTCCGAGCCGCCGTTCTCCGCCGCGGCCCCTCCGGGCCCCGCGGGACCCCGAATCGGGTCCGAATCGCCTCAAAGTCGAATAAAAAAACACCCACCGCCGTTATTCCTGGAGGAGCACATCGTAGGACGCCGTCGACGCGAAGATACCTTGACTCACGCAGGTGGGCCGACATCGAGCGGTCGCCGTTCGCCGAGAAGATCTTCAAGATTTTCGATCATGACTTGAGTGGCGAGCTCGACTTCGTGGAATTTGTTTGTGCGATCTGGAACTTCTGCACCATGGACGACGCCGACGTCGTGAGTTTTGCCTTCGAGTGCTTCGGGGACCGGAATCCCGTGACCAAGGAGTGGTGGCTCCAGCAGGAGGGCGTGGACTTGTTGACGCAGTCGATCTTCGACGTGGAGACGCAGGCCTACAAGACGTGCAAGGTCTTTTTTGATGATATCATCATGCGGAACGGGAAAGTCACGGAGCGCGACTGGACGAAGTGGACGCAACATAATAGGAGGGCTCTCAGACCGTTGATTGACCTGCGGAACAAGATGCGGCGCCAGATTGTCGGGAGGAAGTGGTGGAAGAAATTGATGAAGTTCCGCAAGAAGCAGTTCTTCCGGATGCGGTTCCACGACATCGAGAAGGCGCGCTCGCGGCGTCCCGCGCGTCGTCTCCAGGAATGATGGAAGTTGCTCCGCGCAGGCCATCGATAGTAAACGGCGCCAGATGAACCGGAAGCCGCTCGCGCAGCAGAAGGAGGAGGCGACCGTCGAGAAAGTATTCGCCTCTCGTCGTACCAGAGAATCGCGCGGCTCGTTCGACAACGCGAACGAGCACGCGCGCCAGCGCGAAGAGGAGCGGTTAGCTAAGCGCCAAAAACCGAAGCGCAAGAAGTTTAAGATCGTGATGATGCACGGCTACGAGCAGTCCGTGCCCTGGACCGACGACGACGATAACGCGTCTCCGAAAAAACAGCCTTCCGTCGAGCGACCCATCGAGATCAAGCGCAAGGCCGCCAAACTCAAGAAGAGGAACCACGACGAGAAGATAGCTCTCCTCAAGTCCTTACGGTCGGGCAGCGCGGCGCACGACTTTAACCGGAGAAGGTCGCCCTCCAAACGCCTCCAGGCGGGCTCGGCGTTTCTGGACGCGGCGAAGATGAACGGTTCGGCGGCGCGCGCCGCGGCTCGCTTAATCTCCAAGACCGGCCGGCCGAAATATGAGACGAACTCCTACTCCATCCTGTCGGAGCCGTCGGAGCTGGAGCGGGCGTCGGGCATCTACACGCTCTCCGGCATGATTCCTACAGGGGATGTGGTCGAGCAAGCGCGAGCGCTCGGCCAGGACCGGGAGCAGGAGGTCCTCCGGCTGGAGTACCGCGGGTAAGATGTTAGTGTGTGCAGTCGACTGTGCCCCGTACCGTATACGGTACGGGGCATGCCCCGTACCGTATACGGTACGGGGCAACTGGTGATTTTCAAGTTTACTGTGATAAATAAATAAATTACTAGTAATCGAGGATGGAGGGGGTAACGACGGAGGTGTGCGTGATGTCCTACGAACCGTAAACTTTGATTCTCGAACGTTTCGACTGCTTCTCGACGACGGCGGAAGAGTAAACACGGGGGTAACGACCCTTTCAATGCAGTCCCAAGAGAACGGCGAAAACGGACACCGCGCCGACCGCCGAAGCGACGCGGCCGCCCAATGTGGCGGAGTCGACAACATCGGAATAGATGTCGGAGCAGACGGAGTCGCCGGAGGAGCAGCACTTCAAATCGACCCCAACGTGATGGACCATCGCCCATCTAGGGTCTTTTCCTGGCGCTGGACTTTTGGTGCAGGACTCCCTCGCAGTTGAGGCGCTCGAAAAGTCGTCGCCTTCCAAGCCTTCTCCGGGTTCTTGGGTGAGGTAATTCATGAGCTGAATGCAGGTCGTCCCAGCTTGTTGGTCGGACACGGTGGACGGCGCCCAGGTCGAAGGGTCCGCGCAGAGGTAGCTGTGGTCGACCCAGCACGCGCTGCGCTGCGAAGCGGCGTCGCCGGTGCCGCAGCAATATTTTGCTATATCGTCGACAGTGACCCTGACCATGTGCGTTTCGCCCGAGCACGAGAAGGCGGACGAAAAGTCCTTACCCGCCAGGGTCTGGCCGCTGCTCGTGTATTGGGCCATCATTACATCACACGTCACGCTGCTACAGGTAGGACAAGCGTACATTGCGCTCCCCTGGTAGTTTGCGGGCGTCGCGCAGACGTGGCTGTACTGAGCCACCGCGGGAGCGGCCAGGAGCGCGAGGCATAGAGCAGCGCACCTCATGCTACTCGGTGCGTCTTGTGAATGGTTGGCGCCGCGCGGGCAGCAATCAGCAATTCAGCAATCAGAGCCCGCAGCGCAGAGAGCTTGTTCAACGTCGGCCTTTGGGCTGCCGGGAGATGCTTCCGGGCGCGCTCGGTCTCTATCCAGTCCTAGCTTGCGTCGACGACCGCTGCAACGCAATGTGGCGAGATGATGTCGGGTCGGCACACGGTGTGCACATCAGGCGGCGCCACTGCGTGGCCCGGGCGTCCACGGCGCGCGTCGACGCGGGGCTTCGGCCCCAGTAACGCGTCTTGCCGAAGCCAATCGTCTTGACGTCGCCCAGGACGAACTCGCCATCCTCGGCGCGCCAGCGGCACAGAGGCTGCCCTTGATGAAGCAATGCCGTAGTGATGCTGTGGCGAATGGCATGGCTAGCCTGTGCGTGTGTCGGCACCACGGTGGTCGACCTGTCCCAGGACTGGGTCGTTGATACCAACGCAGAGGCCGAGGCGAGGCTCGACGCAGCGGTCGCCAGCGACATCCTATCGTACGCGTTGGTGCATGGCGGCCGCTTTGTCAGTGAATACTATCGAGCCGGCCGCGATGAGTCCTCGACGGCAGCGCTCTGGTCCGTCACCAAATCTTGGATGAGCCTCATCATTGGCACGCTGGAGAAGGACGGCCTCCTCACGCGGCAGTCGACGCTGGGCGAGCTCTTCGACGCCGTCGACTGGACGCAGGTCTCCGACGCCGCGGCGAAGAAGCTCGTCACCGTCGAGGACATTCTACAGATGGAGAGCGGCTTCGAGGAGGACGGCTGGCTGTTTGAGCACTACTTGGGCGGCCTCGTCGGCGCGCTCAATTTTGGTACTTTTGTCGCATCCGAGACCGGGCGGTTCAATTACCAGAATCACCACTTGTTGTCGTACGTGGTCTATGAGTTGACCGGCCTGACACCGCTCGCCTATGCATCGCAGAACGTCTTCCCCGCGCTGGGCGTAGACCCCTCGGAGTTGGCCTGGGACGCGAACAGCGAAGGCGTGTCGTACGGCGCGTTCGGTCTGTACATGTGCGCGAGGCAGATGCTCAAGCTCGGCCAGCTCATGCTCCAGGGCGGCGACGACCTCGTGACGCCGGCCTGGGCCGCCGACACGTTCACCGATTCCACGAGCGGCGACCCGGGCTGGGCCGGCTACGGGTATCTCTGGTGGCTCCCGCGGGACGAGGCGTCATACTTGGCAATCGGTTATAATGGGCAGTTCGTCGCGATCTACCCTGACCACGACGCCGTGTTCGTGATCCAGTCGGACGATACGACGAGCGACGCGTCCTCCTGGGACCTCCTCGGCGAAGTACCTAGTGTCATCGCGGGTCTACCGCCGGCACCGACGCCAGCGCCCAGCACCCCGACGCTGCGGCCGACGAGCGCGCCTGCGGGTGGCTCCAGCGGCAGTTCCAGCGGCGGTTCGGACGAGGTCCTCGACGGCGCTTCGATCGGCCTTCTCGTCGGCGTCGTTTTCCTGGCGGCGGTGGTCGCCGGCGGCGCGTTCTACTACCGTCTTTCGAAAAGAGCGACGTGGCTAGCACCTGTGGTGGAACTCGCCCGTCGCGAGACCGCAGCGTTCTGCACCCAGTGCGGAGCAGCGCGCGCCTGCGGCGCGGACTTCTGCACTTCGTGCGGGACGCCCTTCGTCGACGAGAGGCTCCCGCCATGACTCGTCGAGAAGCCCTGACTCCATTCCCCCGCGCGCGTCGTCATTCGTCATTCCGTTTGTATATACGACCTCGGCGGCTCGTTACTAATCTGCCGCTCGCTAGCAGACTCCCATTTAACCGAACATTTCATTAGACAAAAAGCCTTGTACTTAGACATTGGACATGGTGCGGAGTAGTATGCTCCACATGGGTGACTCGCGAGATATGTACGATGGGGCGGAAAGCCGGGGCTCGATGGGGACGGCTCACGGCCCGAGCGCGACGGCGCCGACGAGAGCGAGGACCGCCGAGATCGCGGGGCCGGTCGCGGCCGCGGCCGCGGCCGCGACCGGCCCGGTCGCGGTCGCGGCCGCGGCCGAGATGGGCTTAGCAGCGCATTGTTTCGGGTTCGCCTTGTAGTCTACCAGATCTGCTTCAGAGATCGAGGCCTGTGTCTGGTAGCACGTCGCGGAGGCATCCTGGACTACCGTTGTGGCCCCCGTGGAGTCCAGACACGCGTCACCCGACCACGTCGAGTCGAACTGCGTCCCGGTGCCGTATTCATCGGTGCACCCGGAGACCGTGTCCCACTTGACGTCGGAGCCGGCACAAACGGAGTTGGCGGGCGCGTACTGTTGGGCGACATGGATACAGGAGGTCGGCGTGCACTGCGCCGAGATGTCGCGGCGAAGGAAGTCCGCGCAGTCGCAGCCACAGCCGGGGTAGTTCGCGGGGGTGGGCGGGGTGTACTCGGTGTAGGGCCCCTCATCGTCGTCCCACGTCGGCGGGTCTTCCGAGTTGCACGGGCCATCCCACAGGCCTTTGAGCACGTCCTCCTTTGCCTCGGCCAAGGACGAGCACTCGTTGCAGAGCGGAGCGTCCGGGAGGTAGCCGTAGTAGGGGTACCGGCAGCCCTCGGGGCCCCAGAGATTCATCGTGTCGAACAGCCCGCTGTCCCCGTACGGAGCCTGGAGCTTCTTTTCCGCCGGAACATCGGCGAGGTCTAGGTCACTGTATGTTCGATTATTTCCATCCTCGTCAGTCGCTTGGCCCGCGAGCTGGGGATACGCGGCGGTGTCGATTTTTTCGTCGCAAACAACGTCCACGACAGCGCAGTCCGAGCACGAGGCGATGAGGCAGTCGATGTCCCTCTGGCACGAGCTCGGGCACTTCCCCGCATTCTCGGCCTTCTCCTTGTCGTCTGCGCAGTCCGAATCCTCGCTGCCCCAGACCTGTGTGGACGTCGAGTCGTGAACCTTCACGCCATCGTTGTATTGAATGAACATCGAACCCTGAGTCGCCGACGGCTCGGTCCATGAAGAGTTCTTCGGCCTCGTCGCAGGGCGTCGTTCCGGAGAGGCGCCGGCGCGACGCGCCCGCCCGCTTAGTGAGCGCGTTTCGGAGCGCGAGGTGCTGCGGCGCCGAGGACGGGTCCACGAAACCGAAGACCGTCGGATGTCTGTACAACGTGACGAAGGCCTCGCCGAACTGGACGTTGGAAAGCGCGTGTCTTACGACGCGCGACCGGTCGAGCCAAGCTCCGGCGCCCGGCGCCGCGTCTTTCAACAGAACCGCCAGTTTTGCATCCGTCTCGGCGTTCGAGTCGATGCCGCCATCCTGGGGCTTCAGCTTGAGGCCCGACTTCGAGAGCGGCGCGGCGACGAGCGGCGTCGCGTCTCCGACGTATTGAAACGGCGCCGTCACGGCGATGTCCTCGCTCTGCTTGACCCCGAACGTGCCGTCGAGTGCCGCCACGAGCTCGTCGCCGGCGAAGCGCTCGTCCTGCGTGTGGCGCGCCACCGCTACGTCGTCCGCAGAGGCCTCGACGGCGTACTGGCGCATCTGTTGAGTTTTCATGTCGCCGAACTTCCACTCGACCGAGACCAGCACCGACGACGCGCGGTCTGGCTTGCGCGCGGTCTGCGGTAACGAATCGAGGAGCGGCAGCGGCGGGAGTTCGTTGCCGCCATAGTTCAGGACGTAGAGCTTGCACGCGCCATCCTCGGCCGACACGCCGAAGCCGACGCTCGGCAGCTTTCCCGTGTCGTCGGCCGCGATGGAATCGAGCCAGGCTTCGACGAGCGGCGGCGCTTTCAGGGATTCGGCGACGCTTTTCGCCTGCTCGACGACCGCCTCGCGCCCGAAGGTCCAGCAGTCGCATGGCGGAGAAAGCGCGACGTGGTAGCGCTTTGTTAGAGCAGTTCCGTCCTCGAAGAACTTGGCCGAAACGCCGAGCGCCTCCATGGGCGCGTGGCCCTCGCCGAACAGCGCTTCGAGCGCGCGGAACGGCGCGCCCCAGACTGGTTCCTCGGCGTCGAGGCCCGTCGCCGCTCGGAGCACGTCGCGCGTCGCGCGGAGCTTTCTGCGCTCTTCGTCTTTCGGCAGCTGTTTCGCCTTCGTCGCCGCTCTCTCCCCGCCGAGCTTCTGGAAGGCCTTGAGGTACCCTGATTCCTTCTTCTGGATAGCCGCGAGCGCCGGGCCCGGCCTCGCGCTGTCGAGCGCCGCGTGCACGCGGAAGTCGTGCTCATTCAAGAGGTCGTGGGCCTTCTCGCGCAGGTCGGGGGGAAGCAAATGACCGTGATCCGCGACGAGCCGCGACGCTTTGGCTGCCCTCTCCGCGCTGCGCTTGACGGCGGGAGCATGCTCCTCCGGGGCGAACGGGGCGAGGGCGGCGAGGTCCGCCGCAGCTCCCGCGTCCCAAAGCGCGAGGACGACGAGGACGGAACGCATCGTCCGGCGGGCTGCCTGTCTTCTGTCTCCCAGAGCCTCTCGTAATCTGATGGGCCAGTGATGGCTGCTCATCTATCACTAGAGTCTATCGATATCTCTGATGATAGGGGGGGTTTCGAAACCGAACGTACCGTACGATACTGATACGAGTTTGATACCGACTTTTACTTTCAGGCGGCCTAGCTCCACGGCGCGTGCTTATTAATCTGAGAATCAGTGAGATCCCGGCAGTTTCCCGGAGGGACCCAGCGATGGACACGGGCGCAGGCGCGGCTGGTAAAAGCAGTTACGCCACCGGAGGGGAGGGGGTGGGAAATCAAGAATGGGAATGAGGCGACGTCGAACCGTGTCTGGGTGACTCGAAGGATTCGGTGCCCCGTCGGCCGCCGCTCGCGAGGGGGGGTGGGGTTTTGCGAGAGTGAAGATTCTTACGAGAGGGGCTTAGGGAAATCTCGGATCAGAGCGGGGACGGGGCAATAGTAGCAAGTAAGGGCAGGGGGTAGCTGGAGCATCGAAGTCACTGCTCCTCGGCCGCCGCGGGCTCCTCGGCCACCGCAGGCTCCGCAGCCTCTAGGTCAACCTCCGCCACCGGCGGCGCGCCGCCCTCAGCAACCTTTGCACCTCCTCCGTCGTCCTCCCGCGCGATGTCGTTCGCGCACATGCAACCCATGCAGGCGCCCCCGCCGCTGAACAACATGCACGCGAGCGCGCCGATCACGCCCATAATTGTCCAGATGACAGGCCCGCCGCGCCACATAACGCCCATAAGCGCCGCGATAATGAACCCGAGAATCCACATGATGCTGATAAGGGCCACATGACAGCCCCGCTTCTTCCTAAACCATTCGGAGCAGGACTTGGTGTCCCCGCAGCAGCCGCATTTGCCGGCGGAACAACAACAGTTGACCATTTTCGTTCTGGTGCCGCTCTGCCGCTGTCCTTGTGAACCTTGTGCACTGTTAACAGCGCAACGCCCGATACTGCGATACTACTTGTACACGAGATACTTGTACCGATACCGAGCCAGGTATTTGACAAGGCACGACTAACATATCCCGTCGACGGGATATGTTATACGGGAAATGTGGTGCTTGTAAATGGAAGTTCGCTTCTCTCGGCCCCGCGTTTCGGAACCGATGCTGGCGCTAGGAGGAAAGGAATCGATCATGCCTGATGAGCCAGTTTGAGGAGATCCCGTCCCGGGGCGCGGCTTCCAGGGCTCCCGCGTGAGGAAATCGCGCGCTAGCGGCCTGTACTTACAGGTAAGACACTAGGCATCCCTGTGCCTGGGTTAACGCTTGCGCAGCGTCTGCCTCGCGTTTACGAGCTGTTTTACGAAAGGGTAAAGGCTGGGGGGGGGTTGCTGCCCTCGTAAGGCAGCCCGGGCACTCCAAACGCGAATTTAACATGGGGGACGCCGATGCCGAAGGCTGCTGTACCCTCAAGCGCGGCTTCGGGATCTTCATCCTCGTGCTCTCCATCATCTCCCTCGTCGGCAGTATCATCTGCGCGGTCATCGCGTCCGCGACGGAGATGGGCCTCTACGCGGCCTTCAACTGGATCCACTTCGTCCTCCTCATTTACCTCATCTCGGCCGCCTCGGCCTACGTGTGCTGCCGCGCATGCGGCAGCAAGATCACGGGGGGGCTCGCCGTCGGCTACTGCGTCCTCGCCTTCGTGACCTTCATCGTCCTCGCGACGGGCCAGCGGTCCGCCATCAAGCACAATTGCGAAGGTACCGTGGAGTGCGCCTCCATCTCAGACTGGGGAGATCATGATCCCGAGTGTGGGCGCAAGACGTCGTCCTTCTCGCTGTGCTACCTTCCGGAGACGGACGAGCGCCGCCGCCGTCTCGCGTCTTCGTACGCGCCGGAGACGGACGAGCGCCGCCGCCGTCTCGCCACTGGGTGCCGAAGCGACATCTGCACCGACATAGGTAACGATTGTTGTGCGCCGGGCGGCGAGGCCCGCGGGTGCAGCCTGGCGGGCTACGAGGTGCAAGCTGACTGGGTGGGCTCGTCGGGTTGGGGCGATTGCGTCGGCACGTACGGCCAGGAGTCAGTGTATCAGTGCTGCTCGAACACCTGCGACTACGTCGCCGTCTCCGGCCGCGGCTGCGAGTCCTACATCCACATGGACGACGGCTGGTATGGGGACCGATGGCTCTCGGGCGGGTCGACGTCGCTCGAGGACTGCGCCGCCGCCGTCCGCGCGTACGACGGCCAGGATGGGTGCCGCGGCGCCTATTTCTTCTACGAGACCGGTGGATACTGCAACTGCCCGACGGACGATTGCGAGCTCGGCTACGAGAATGGGAACGCTGGCGGGCCGGGCCAGTTGTACCAGTACGGCTGCGGTGTTGACGTTGACGTTGCCCCGACGTGGTACTACTCGAAGTGGGGCGACGACTGCCAGCACGACGGCGGCGACGACGACCACTGCCGCGCGTTCAGGACACAAGACGACTGCATCAACTATTGCAATCCGTGGGACGACGACGCCGACGAGCAGTGCGAGGACGCGGACGACCCGGAAGACTGCAACTCGATCGTTACGCACGTCAACACGGTGGCCGGCTGGTCGACGTTTTTTGCAGGGCTGGTGCTCTTCCCGACTCTCGTGTGGGTCGCGCTCCTCTGCGCCGTCCCGGACCCGCAAGCTGCTGCGCCCGTGACCGCGGTGGAGTTGCCACGAATGCAACCCCAAGTGATGATGGTATCGCCCGTATCGCCCGGGGGCGGGCAACCTCAGGTGATCATGGGCCAGCCCCAGGTTGTCCAGGGCGGGCAACCTCAGGTGATCATGGGCCAGCCCCAGGTTGTCCAGGGCGGGCAACCTCAGGTGATCATGGGCCAGCCCCAGATTGTCCAGGCGGGGCAAGCTCCGGTGATCATGGGCCAGCCCCAGGTTGTCCAGGGTGCCCCGTCGAAGCTCGCCGAGTTCTAGGCCACTTCCTCGAGTTGAGATTCCTCAGAGCCCCGGCTTCTTCCCGAAGCGGCTCCCTCTCTCCCTCCCCCTTGTCCACATGTCCAGACGGTTATCCACGTGGAGACTATTCGCACGTCCGAGTCCGAGTCATTGGTCTAAGTACACTGGCATAACATTTAATAGGCGGTTAGAAAGTGCCGCGGCGTAGAAGCTCCTGAGGCTGCTCAGCCGAGGCGACGCCGAAGACGAGAGACACAGAACACGAATATCACGTCCGGGGCGCCACCTCGACGAGCGCCGGCGCGCCGGGCGCCTCCTGGAAGAGCACGACCGCGTCGGGCGCGTCGACGAGCGCGCCGGGCAGCCGCATGATGATACGTGTCCTGTGGGCGCCGGCCCGGAAGGACCACGCGCGCGGCTTGGAACATCGCTCCGTCGGCACGGGCAGCGCCACGACGCGCCGCTCGGCCGAGAAATCCAAGGGAGAAGGGGGTCTCAGCAGCGGCCGCACGCCGAAGTCGTCGGCGGGCATTATTGACGAGCGCACGGCGCTCGGTAACGGGTCCGCGTCGCCCGGCCGCCAGTCGAGCCAGACATTCACTAAAAGCGTGACGCGCCTCTCGTCGGACTCCTTCCTATAAATGGCCTCCGGCGCGGCGTGGAGGTAGCGCCCGTCGAAGGACATGTGCTTGCCCGCGACGGGGAGCGAGGCGAACACTTCCCCGCCCGCGCCCCGGGGCTTCACGGCAGAGTCCGACGGCGCGACGAGCGGCACGACGACGGTGGGCGCGCCGGCCGACGTCAGGTACGTGACGGTCGCGACGTGCGGCCCGAGGTTCACGTCGTCTTCGACGGCGTAGTCGCGGTCGAAGTGCCACGCCACGCTTCCATTTCCATCTTCAAGATCCAAGGTCCACCACTCGGCGCCCGATTTTGAGGGGATATAGCTCGCGCCTTTACTGTGCAAGTCAAAAATGTCGAGCGCGGCGCGCTCAACGATGGATAGGGAAGCGCGGTCCGCGTCCGCGGGCACCCAGTACGTCGACCCGCGGCTGTAGGCGCTATCCCGTTCCTTCTCTCGCGCCGTGAAGCACGCGCCGCACGCCTCCCGTAACGCATCGAGCGCCGCGCCCTTTATGATGTTATCGAAGACGCGGTAGCCGTAGTCCAATTTGTGCGCGTCGGCGACGGCGACGCGGCCGTGCGCGTCGAGCGTGAGCTCGCCCGGTTGGGCGTCCTCGGTTCGTGGCGCGTCGAGGTCCGGTCGCTCGGAAGCGTCCCACTGCGCCTGCAGCCGCGCGGCACTGTCGGTCCGGTCGCGACCGTCAACTTCCGTGTCCTCGAAGGTGCGCAGGTCGTCTGCGCTCAGCTGTGGGCCGCGCAGGCGCCTCAGCAGTGACTGCCAGAGCCGCTTGGACCTCGCGCTGCGGCGGCGGCGGCGGCGCGTGGCGTAGGCCATTCGTGCGATCGTTTACGTGTTTTTTGCACGTATCGAGGTGCAATTTTGCGCCGGTTTTGGGGCTTTTTGCAATGGCCCAGCTTTAGCTAGCGTCCTGTAAAGACACTAGCCGAGTCGCGGTATTGCAAGCGGTCTCAGCGGGAGGGGTTGGAGCGGTGCATCAAGCGGAGGAGAAGATGGTGAGGTTTAGAGCTAGCGGCTGTAAGACACTAGTTCCAGCGAGTATGTCTCTCTTGCTTGCTAGTGTCTTACAAACCGCTAGCTATTAAAGTCCCAACGTCTGCGGTGGACGCCGTGAGGCGCTGCTGCGCTGCTACGCGCGTTTCTACGCGCTTGCGCAGCGCCGCAGCAACCGCTGAGCACAGCTATACCAGCCTGCGCGGCCGTCGCGCGCCGCTTCGCCATAGAGCTTTGGAGCAAATTTATAAGCTTACTTCATCCCGCCTGGCGAGTTTAGCGCCGAGCCACCACCAAAGCATGCCGACTCAAGGCCCGTCGCCGCCGCAAGGACATACCTTCCTCAGCGAAATCGACGTGCCTGGAACGGAGTGGATGGTGGATTCGGCAGACTTCATGGAGAAGGAGGGTGGCATCGAAACCGTCGGCGACCTCGCGCTGTTGGATGTGGACAACAAGGAACTCGTGCTGAAGTTGACGCGAGCTAGTGATTATGGCGCTGCGCGAAGGATGGTCTGGCGCTGGAAGGGCGCTGCCGCAGACCTTTTAGAAGTGGAGCTCGCCGACAAGCCGCCGCCGATGCAAACGATGCAGAAGGACTCGATTGCTGCGGCGGAGGCGCGGGCCGCAGCGGCGGCTTTCGAGGAAAAGATCGCAGCGAGCGCGCACGATCCTCGGACGCGGCCCTGGTATTTTACGGAACTCAGCAAGGTGTCTGGTGCGGAGTGGTCTTTAGCGAAGGCACTCGCCTTCGAGAAACGAGGCATCAAAACCGTCGGCGACCTCGCGCGAGCGTCCGTCGACGAGGAAAAGTACGTCCGGGTCGTGTCGGCAGCCAAGGACTTCAGCAAAGCGCAAGCGTCTTTCTGGAAGTTGAAACGCGCGGCCGCGGCCCGTTTAGATGTGGAGATCGGCGCGGTGCCACCGAAACAAAGTGTAGCGAAGCCGCGGCCAGCGAAGCACCAGCACGTGCCCGACGGCGTCGCGAATCGTTTCGTACCCTGGCTCATCGGTTGATTTTCACACAGGTCCTCGATACGGTTGATCGCTGGGTGAAACACGTGTCCAAGGAGGCGACGTTCCCCGCGGACTACGTGAACGCGCTGGTGGTCATCGCGCGGCGACGGAAAGCTTAGGGGGGCGACTAAAACAAAACCCACGACGAACCGAGAAATCCGGCGTATGCTGGCGACGGCTAGTGTCTCTGTGGCCATTGGTGATTTTCGCTAGCGTCCTTTTGACACACTAGCATCAGCGATTTTGCGACAAACAAAGCAGGCTTATTGGCTTGCTGCGCGCTATTGACGGGCGCCGCCGGACTCTTAGGTCCCAGTCCGGCCTTACGGAGGTCTGCAGCAGCGCCTGTGCACCAACTTCACGCTAGCGTGGCGCTCATCGCTCACTTGGCCAACCCTACAGCGAGGCCGCCAAGCCGGCGCGCGGGACGCCAGATCGACGGCGAGAGCCGCGCACATGTTCGCTTGCGCGCCCCAGACCGCCGTCGAGGCAGCAAAACGCACATGCACGTGAGCATGAGCGCGCCCGCCCGCCGCTCGCGTCGACGGCGCGCGAGACTCCACGCCGTCGCGCCGGCGCAGCAGCGAAACTCACGAACCCACCCCGCACAGGTCTCACCGGTTCGTTGAGCGCGAGAGACGCTCCGAGCCACCCTTTGACGATGTTCATCTCGAAGAAGAACCGCATCGAGGTCTACTCGTACCTCTTCAAGGAGGGCGTCCTCGTGGCGAAGAAGGACAACTTCAAGCCCAAGCACGACGAGATCGACGTGCCGAACCTCGAGGTCCTCAACCTCATGAAGTCGCTCAAATCGCGCGGCTTCGTGCGCGAGACCTTCAACTGGCAGTACTTCTACTGGTACCTCGAGAACGAGGGCGTCGAGTACCTCCGTGAGTACCTCCACCTGCCGGCGGAGATCGTTCCGGCGACGCTCAAAAAAGCGACGGCGCGACCGGTTACCGCTGGTGGCCGCGCGCCCCCGCCGGGCGCCGAGAGATTGGAGGGCGAGGGTCCTGGCTTCGGTCGCGGCTTCGGACGCGGTGCCGGAGGCTTTGGCCGGGGCGCGGCGACGGCTGCCGCCTAGACGTGTTGCCTAGACGTTGGTCGAGGTAGCTGTTTTAACAACTGGTTGGACTAAATCCGTCCGCTGCTAGATTGGTTGCTCCTCTCGACGGCGCGTCGATGCGGCCTCCTCGACGGCGTGGAGTGGGGATCGGAGCTGGAGATCTGAGCCACTAGAGGCCTGGCGGCGCTCGGCGCGACGGTGCGACCTGCCAGGCTGGTGGACTTCCTGGTGGCCAGCTAAGTGGCCAGCTGCTCAGGCTAGGTGGCTTAGCTACGGTCCACTATGGCGCATCTCGGCGACAGGCTATCGGCGTATCACACCCCCACGCCGTCGCCGCGACGAGAGACGACAAACTGAAAGTTACGGGCGAGGAGACTATTCGAGGTCGGCGATGTCGTCGGCGGCGGCGGCGGGCGCGCTCGCCGGCGCCACGACGTGCTCTTTCTTGGCGAGGCAGACGCAGCATCTTTTGGAGGACACCAGCGCCTTGAGTCGTTCCGACGACTCCTCGCCCGTCTGCGAGATCATCGCCATGACGTTTTTCCGGTTGAAGCAGTGCACTTTTTCGTGCGTGAACACCAGGTACCAGAAGGTCAAGATCGCGAAGATCGGGATGAGGCACATGACGTACAAGAGCCACGCGCCGTCCGCGACATAGATATATTCGTCTCGTTCACCGGTAGTATAGGTCCCGGTAAACGACCCCGTCTCTACTAAAACAACATGGGCCCGCTCATCGACGTCGTCGCCATTCCGATACCAGGCGTCATCATCCAAAGAATGGCCCTCGGGCCACGTTTGTCCGAGCGGGTCGTACCACGCGGCCGACTGGTTCCGCGCCGCCATGAAATCATGGTCATATAAGGATATCAGGGGATTGTCCGTGAACCACCAGCACCGCTTCGCCGCGGCGTCGCCGGCCCGGCGCTCCTGCACCTTTTTTGGCCTTGTGAGCGTGTAGATATTGTGCGTCTTCGATTCCCAGAGCTGCGCGTAATCACAAGGTCGGAAAGGTAAAGTAGTCATGAACCAGTAGCCCCAATCGAAGCCCATGCCCATCAGGACACCCAAGTAATTAACCCACTTGCCCGACACGTAGATAGGTGGTAAGTGTTTTCGTAACCATTCAAAACAGTGCTCAAATTTGAGGGCCTTGATGTCCAGCGCCGAGATCTTGATCTCGCCCTCGGAGAAGTCGGGGAAGTCCCAGTCCTGCATCACGATCAGGACGTTGAGGAAGGCGACCTGCGCGTGATGGCGTTTCGAGGTCTACCCCACCGGCACGCCATCGATGCGAACCCCGTCGCATCGATAGCGTCCGGGTAACGCAAAACGGACGCGGCATACGCACCACACAAGCGACGAAGTGCCGCGTGAACTCCGTGTTCCCCTCCTTGGTCCAGAACGGCGACCGCCCGACCTCGTGCTTCGTGCCACTCGTATCATACAATACCTCTTTTGTGACTTCATACCTCCAAATCATGATCCCGCCGCCGATGCACCAACCACTGATTAACCCAACACGTGTTAAAGTGAGACGATGCTTGACGAACCACGCCGCGCACCGTTCGAGACGACTCCCCTTCGGGGCGTACAGCATACCAACGGCTTCTGCAGACACCCCGGACGTCTCGTGCTCGATCGACTGCGCCATCTGGTCTACTACGGTCACGACGTTCCAGACGTCCGACGAGAAGGTAAATAATCCAGCCAACATCAAATTGAAAAACGCATAATCCCACTTGTGCATCCCTGAGCCTACTTTATGATTTGGGGGCATGCACCGGTTGTAAATCTTCAGGCCGATCCACCAGGCCATGCACGTCGAGCAGATGACTAGAAATAGAGCCCCATCTTGCGAGGCCAGCGGTTCCCTGTTTTCATGTTCTCCCGAATCGTAGCCAAATAGCGCGAGGTGCCACGTATCCCTCAACCAGTGCTGTAGCTTGATACCAACGAATAACCCAAGCAATCCAAGACAAATCATCGCGAGCCACCGCAGCAGAAACCAGCCTATTTCTTCCGGCTCGAACCAGCCGTGCCAGATGTCGCCGATCATCGTGCCATACGATTCGCTGTTCGAGAAGGTCGCGGGATCGCCGTAGTACACGAACAGGTTCAGGAGGAGTACGACAATAGTAGTAAGCGATCTTGTCAAAGGATGCTTCAGGAGGTACCATAGCGACGACGTCATCGGTGACGAGGCCTTCAGGTTCTCCTTGAGCAGGGCGTCGTAGGTCTTCTTGACGCCGCGCTCCATGGTGGACAGCACGGTCCTGCCCGCGTCCACCGTCGCCCTCACGCCACTCGTCACCTGCTTGCCGAGGGACGGCTTCTTCTTCTTGGGCGCAGGCGCCGGCGCGTCTGCGTCGGCCATGGTCGCCTCCCGCAAGTCGATGGGGGACTGCGGCGCGTCGGTCGAGTCCGAGCCGCAGGCGCCCAGGCCGCAGGTCAGACCACACAGGGGCGGGTCGGCGTCCTCGCTCCCCGCGGGCCTGTCGCGGGGCTCAATCGTGCTGAGCGGCGTCTGGGGCCGCGTTGGAATAGCTTTTGGGCTGCCCCAGCAACGCCAAAATCTGAACCTCGGCCTTATCTCGCGGGTTTTAATCCCTCACACGAACGGCGTCGAACGCGTCGAATCTAGGGATCTATGGCATAAAACTTAGCTCCTACTCGGGCCTCGCCCACTGCGTCGCGCCCGTCTTCGTGTTGCCGTAGTAGACCTTGCCGGTCTTCTCGTCCGTGACCTCGACCCACGGCTCGGGGAGGCCCTGGGCCTTGGACGTCGCCTCCACGGGCGGCGGCTTGGGCGCGTCCGGCGCCGCGTCGCCGAGGCTGCCGCCCGCCTTCTCGATCTGCAGCTGCGCCCGCCTTCTCGTAAATTTGTTCGCGAGCTGGTCCTCGGTCTCCTTGTTGCCCCGCGCCGCGGGGCTCTGCGCCGCCTGGTCGGGGCACTGGCGCCATGCCGACGGCGTGCACTTCATGTTTTTGAACCTGCGTCGCGACGATTGCGCACGGCGGCGCCGCGAAATTGAGTCCCGCACGGGCCGACGACGGCTTGTCCGACAGGATGGCGGGCAGCTCGACCTTCTTGCCGTCGACGATGCCCAGCTCCTTGCCGATCGCCTCGCCGAAGCTCAAGCCCTTCTCCTGTGCTACTGCGGCCATTGGTAGTGTTGTTATTAAAGCGGCGGCGGCGCCATGCATGATACGTCGCCGCGCGAGCCTGGTGGGTTTCAGGGCCCCAGCAGAGGCTGCCAGGATCAGCAATGCGTTGCGCGCCATCGCTCTGAAAGTAAGTGCTTCGTTAGCAGTACCAACGAAATCAATAACGCACGAGCCTTTTTGGCTGCAGTTCGTTAGCTCTGCAGAGCACGTGCCGCGACCTCGTTTGGAGTAGCTAGCGGCTGTAACACACTAGCCAACGAGCGGAACAGTAGCTAGCCAAGAAGCAGCCACGCGCACACATTTCATCATTTACGATACGTAAACCGCGCCACGACCCCCGCCGGTCGCTCCTCCATCGGCCCGTCGTCGTCCTGAAAGCCCCCCACCAGGTCCAGGTGGTCCGTGGACGGAGCGACTGCGGTCGTCCGGCCGAAGGCCCGCGGGTCGCGCTCGTACTCGCTCATCGCCGCCTCGACGCCGGCGACGCTACGGCTCACAAACCCGCCGCCGTAGCCGACGTACTTGTAGTGCGGGACGCGGCGCGGTGGCCCCAGTCCCACGAAAAACTCCGCAGCACCTTCGAGCCGGAGCCGGTCCCCGCCGGGCGGGAGCAGCCCGAGCCCTCGCTCGCCGTAGGTCAGCGTCGCGCCGCCGGCCGTGAGCGCGCCGTCGAGCACCCAGATGAATCCGTTATGCCCAGGAGGCAGCGAGGCCAGCGTCGCCGCGCCGTCGACGCGCCCGTGGAGGATGACGAGTGGTAGCGCCGCCGTCACGGGTCCCGTCACGCCACCATAGTTACCGACAAGTACTCGCACGGCGAGCCCTTCGTCGCGCACGACTGGCACGTCTTCCGGCCGCCCCACGGCCGAAGACACGGGTCGCGGCGGCGCGTTCTCATCCTCGGGCAGCGCATCGTACCACAACTGCGCCAGCCAACTCGCATCGCCGTCCGCCGGTACGGGCGGGCCCTGCTGGTCGAACCGTCCTCCGAACGTCTCCCCGCTCGATAGCGGGTCGAAGGGCTCGTCGTGCACACAGCCCGCACCGGTGTCGACGTGATAGATGCCGCCCGCGCGCAACGCTTCCGCCTCGGCGCCCTGCACGTTGTCCCACGGCCGCACGGTGCAGGCCGCGCGGAACAGCAGAGAGATGACGCCGGCGCCGCTATGCGGATGAGCACAGAACGGGGGCTTCGCATGGCGTGGCAGCCGTACGGCGTCGCACAGGAAGAACGGGTCGGCGTGGGCACAACCGGGCACGTCGGATCCTCGTCCCCGGATATCGTGCGCGCCGAACAATTTGTGCAGAAAGCCCTGCGTGCAGAGGCACACGTCGCGGCGATGGCGTAACTCGATGATTCAGGACTCGGTAACGCGCCATCTTGAGCGGCACCGGCTCGCTCGGCGGCACGCAGCGGCGGCCGCCCGTGGCCGCCGCCGGCGCGTCGTCTTGCAGGCAGAGCCGCGCCGGCGGCGCGACCGAGTACTCCGGTCGCTGCACGTGTTCCGCCATGGTTCGTGTGGTTCGTGTGCGGTCAAAGCTGCCCAGGTGTGCCTCCAGCCGCTGCAGGCTTACGATTAGTGCCGTCGCAAGCGTCGGTCGCATAGACAGCTGGCTCGCGACGTTTGTATTGGCACAGCTTCGATTCACAGCACTTCGAAGGGGCTAGGCAGCGCTGGCAGAGAGATGGCAGAGCTTGTCTTTAGCCTGGGTCTGACCTCAAACGGGGCCAGCAATCGCCAGGGGGGCAGCCGGAGGTACAGCACTACCACGCGTGCATAGATCACACATAAGCACTGCAAAACGTTTCCGCGCGCGTAACGGCGACCTAAGGCACTCAAAGAGGCAGTACAACAAGAGGTGCTCCCGGTGCTGCTGAGCCGCCACAACCGAACCGACGCGACCACGACCGACGCGACCACGACCTGCTACAAACCGCTTTCGATCCTACGTACAGCATGTCTTGCTGGCGGAAGGACAGCGACGAGTGCTGGGGCACCGACGGAGACGACGATGGCGAGCGCACGGTCGACTCCAATGACGCCCCGAGGATGCGCAAGACCAGTTCCCAGGTCGACTACTATTCCCAGGATACGGTCGATACGACGCATCTCCAGCACGTCGCGGCTGTGGCGGCGCGGCGAGCCTTAACGCAGGACGGCGATTACTTGGTGCTAGCATTGGTCGGCCTCCCGGCGCGCGGAAAGTCATTCATTGGAGCCAAGCTCCGCTCGTTCTTAGCGTGGCGCGGCCTGGAGTGCCAGGTCTTTAATGCGGGTCAAAGACGTCGAGCGGCGAGCGACGATTCATTGGAGAAGAACTTGCGATCACCACATTCTCACGCGGCCTTCTTTGATAATGCCAACAAGGACGCGGCGGCGCGGCGGGAGTCCATAGCCATGGACACGCTCGATTCGTTATTTGACTACTTGGAGAGCGGCGAGGGCGAGGTGGGGATCTTCGACGCGACGAACTCGACAAGGCAGCGCCGGAAAGCTATTTTGGATAGGGTGAAAAGGCGCTTCGAGGGCACGGGCAAGGCCTGCGGCGTCGTCTTCATCGAGACGATCTGCACCGATCCTTATGTGTTACATAGTAATATGCTGGTCAAGGTCCGGAACTCGCCGGACTTCGCCGGGCTCGACGAGGCCACGGCTCTAGCTGACTTACGACGTAGGAACGCGCACTACGAGTCGGCCTACGAACCGTTGTCCGACAGCGAAGGCGCCTCGTATATAACGATCTACAACTTTAGCTCAAAGGTTACTTGTTCATTATGTTTCGGCCGGATCACTCGAGTGGTCTTACCGTTCCTACTCGCGATCCATGTGGATGAAAGACCCATCTACTTAGTAGCCCTGGCGCCGCGCGGCATCTCCACTTCCGGTAGAACTACGCGCGAGGCCGAGTACCGTAAGGCCGTCGCTGCAGCCGAGGACGCCGAGAAGGATCTGGCGCTGCGATTGAGGGCCTGGTGCGCTTCAGCCAAGGAGCCGCCTCTCCACGTTTTTTGCTCGGCGTCGATCCGAGCGCGCGCGGTCGCCGGGGCGTTGGACGTGGAGGCTTCGTATACTGCTGCCCTCGACCCGTTCGTGAAGGAGGGCCGGCGGGACGCGCACCGCGACCTCGCCGACCGCCTCGAGCCTGTGATTATCGACATCGAGGGGTCCGTGGCGCCGACGCTGGTGATCACGCACGCCACGCCGGCGCGAGCTTTACTAGCATACATGCACAACCGGCCGCGCGTGCGCGTCGTCGACGAGACGGCGACGACCGAGGCGCCGCGGACGCTGGCCGGCGCCGACGCCGCCGTCATCGAGGTGCGCGCTACGGTTGCCGGCGGCTACAGCGAGACGGTCCACCTGCTGCCCGGCGCGGACGGCTCGCCGCCGCCGTCGCCCTCAATTTTCGCGCGCGCGCCGTCCTTGCCCTGGGACGAGCGGCGGCGCGGGTCGATCGGCTTCTCGGAGCGCGGGTCGAAGAGTCTCGAGTAGCCCCGGAGTGTTCATTTTGTTGTCCAGAGTAATCACATACTTATACAACAGGGCTCTTCGGCCGCGGCTTCGCCACCGCTCGGGGTTTCGGATCACCATCTAACCCAGGCGTCGGCGCGTGCTTCCGGAAGAACGCGAGCGCCTCCCGCCGCAACACCTCCAAATCTTCTTGCCGTCGAAAATAGTGGCCTAATGTACTATCGAGCGTCGGGCAGGCCACATGATACACAGGCACCGGCATGGACTTCACGACTTCGTCCGTAGCTTTCTTACCAGCGAACACGTCGACGTCGCCGCTCAGGAAGAGTTTGGGTTTCGGCGTTCTCGCATATTGCAAAAACGTGTCGCCCTGCAGGTTGCAGCAGTACCACAGGTACGACGCCGGGTAGGACACGGCTACATACCCACTAAATTCGTCATACAGCCCCGCCGCGGCGGACCCTATACATGATCCATACGACACACCAGCAACCCAAACCGACTGCAGGGGTTCCTCCCCGAGGTGCTTGCGGTAGGCGTGGAGCCACCGACAGATATCCCTCACATCCTCACATTCGCGCTGCGGGCTCCGGAAGTACGTCGACCCCGTGCTCTTGCCGACTCCCCTAAAATTAAACCGCACCGTGCAGTAGCCGTCCAGCGCCAGCGCTGCCTGCAGGCACCCGACCTCGGGCGCATAACAATTACCGTTCGGCGGCAGCGGCGGGCATAATAGTATGGCTACTTTTGCCCGCCTTAGGTTCGCGGTTCTCGCTTCTAATTTGGTGCCGTCCGGTAGGGGTACTCTTCTCTCGGTTTCTTTGCCGGCCATCTTGCAGAGGAGGTCGACGTTTAGTTTGCGGTCCTTCTTGGGCTTGGGTGCCTTCGGGGGCTTGGGCATGGCTGCTTTTTTTGGCTGCGTAGGCTGGGTAGGCTTTTGTAGCGTATACTCGACCGTTTCGGTCACGGCCTTCGGCTCACAGCTTCTCCAGGGTGTCGGTCGTCTCTTGCGCTGGCGCGAGCGCGCCGGCGGCGTCTTGCGACGGAGTAATCGATCGTCAAAGCAAGCACGGATTCTTGCTAGTGTCTTACACGACGCTAGCTCGGTTTTTGCACGAGTTAGGTTTACGAGCAGTTACGGCTGCATCTCGGGCTCCTGGGCTGTGCGAAGTTGTGGTCTTTACCGCAGCCCTCCGCCACACAATGCATCGCTGTCAGAAGTCCGTGCTTTGGCTCCTTCTCACCGCACTGTTCCCAGCCCTATCTTTGGTATGGTCCGGACTCCCGCAGCCGTCGACGACCCGCACATCTCGGCTCTCGCACCGTCCGAGGCCAGCGACCCGCACATCTCGGCCGCAGCGCCCGAGGCCGTCGACGACGCGCATCTATAGTGACGAGGTCGAGGACGTCGAGTGCGCACCGAACGACGACGAGTGCGTCGCGAACTTGAGCGACGACGACTATTCCGACGACGCGGGCGCGCTCGAGGTGATCGACGACGACGCGCCGGATCTCACGAAGCTCGCGCAAAAGAACAAGCTCACGAAGGCCTCCTGGAAGCTTAGTCTATCGATAGGTAGAGAAACCGGGACGTGGATGCCGGAAGAGTGGGCGGCGAGCGGCGCGCGACTCCTACTCCCTATTACGGTAGAGTTCGACAGTGAACCGTACCCCGGCGAGCCCGAGGCGCTGGTGGGGCAGACCTGCTTTCGCGTGAGACCTCAGGGAGAGGCGAGCTTTGTGGGCGTTGGAGGGAAGGTCACGGTGCCCGTCAGAGGAGGGGCCTGGGCGATCCAGCCGCCGAAGCCGCCGCAGAAGCCCGCGCTGTTGCGGTTCTGGCTCGAGTTTCCCGAGGAGGCGAAGCGGAACGACGTCACCTTACCTCCTGGTAGGGTCTTTTTCACTGCGCCGGTCTGGCAAGAAATCGAGCTGGAGCGAGGCGCGGAGGCGCGGAAGGAAGCGAGGGAACGGTATGAGGAAGCTGAAACGCGTTCTGCGGAGCTGGCGGACGAGGCCGTGAAGGCGAACCCGCTCGCGAAAATATTTGGGCTGCGGAAGCAAGTGCTGGCACTGGACGAGAAGAACGCTGCGATGCGGCGGCTCGAGCGGGTTGAGCGGTATCTGGGCGGCTCGAGGGATGGGGGCGCGGGGCCGTTCCCGGGCCTGGCGGCCGGGGCTTCGTTGACGCTCGGGACGACGGGCGGCCTGGTCGTGAAGCGGACGCCGCGCATCGGCGTCGGGACGGAGTACCACATCCTCGGGAAGTTCCAGGCCCAGGCGGCGGCTGGCGACGGGTAAATTTAGTTAACAAATCGCGCGAAACCCGTGCGCGTTTGATTTGCATGCGCAATTGCGCGCTCCGGTCGGCACAAAGGGCTGCCCCTGCCTATATATACAAGGCTTCCATCGATAGCTTGCAACCATGATCCCCTTGCGCCCGGAGCTGATTGAATTCCTGACTGCAGAGTCCTTGGGCCGGTTATCCTGCAGCAAAGCCCTGCGCACCGAGGTGCGCGAAACGAATGCCTGGAGGCTGCTGGCGGCCGTGCAGTGCCCGCCGCGCACCACCCGCGACGTCTTGGAGCAGGACGCCATCTCGCGGGTGCGGTCGCAAGCGCTCCGCCGGCGGCTCGCGGCCGACCTCTCGCGCTCTGCGCCAAATCCGCCTCGCCCGGAGGAACCAGACCAGAGAAATAACAAGTTTACGGACTTTACTTACTTCATACGAATCGAAGAGGACGACGAGTTAATTTGGGAGGGCGACCTAAGCGCCATGCCGTCGTGCTGCGTGTCTAACCCTTCTTTAGGGGATGAGTCCTTAGTATTATTACCGTCTCGACTCTTGGATGCAAGAATGCGCTCCTGGGAAGGCATGGTCAACCACCTGGCACACGTTCCTACTCGAGATGAGTATGACGACAGCTTGATGGAGAGCCTCAAGATATCCGTCGTCGCGGTTCGTGAGGCTGATTCGGTTATGATCGCCCTCGGGTGTTTTAGTTTCGCGCAACCCATAGGAGATTTTGGTGTTAATTGGCAACCTTACCTTTATGAGGCTCGAAGTCGACTGTATAATCAGTGGTCTTCGAACATGAAGCCTTATCATTTTAAGCCTTCCTTGTCGTTTGAACTGTTTCATGATTCGAATGGCAACGGTGATTTGTTTCGGATCAAGCTGTATATGGGGCTACATGATCAAGCAGATCATTTGGTCGACGTGAGCCGGAGTGAGTTTCAATTACTGCTCACCCATCTCGCTGGGGTTGATCACCGGAATCGTGAGGCGGTGCGCTGTGCGCTGGTTGCGGCTCTGGACAAAAATGTTGATGAGGATTACATGTAAATAGGAGTCCCTGCCGCACATTGTCAGTAAGACTAGTAGTACTACTAGTACATATGAATTAAAAGTCCTCCCCAATCTCTCCGTCCGAGTTCTCCAGGCGCAGCGCTCTTGATGACGGCGATTTAATGGATATGGCGTCGATCCGCGACGGGTCCAGCGCCTGGCCCGCTTCCAACGGCCGCCCCGTGCAGAGCATCGTCAGCAGATCCACCAACGGGTCCCGGAAGAAGACTCCCACGTCGAATTGTAAGGGAGCCGTCGACGCGCGGTGGACCAGCAATACCGACGGCGCGGTCATCGAGGCCACTACTCTTTTAACGTCGTCCGCGCTCTTCGTCTCGCCTTTGACCGTCGTCCAGACCAATTTGTGAATACGGTACCCGTCGACCTTCTTGTTACTCGCTTGCACATTCAAGGAAGTGGTATGAGACGCCGTCATGGGAAAGTGGGCTTCGTACGACGGTCTCTTACTACAATGGAGCCCGCCCTCGGCCGTCAGTTGCCTTCTCAACTCATCCTGCGTCAGCACGTCGACACAACCGGACTTCTGCACGATGCTCTCAAACTCCGTGCGGTCGATCTGGCCGTCCCCGTTGACATCAAACTTCTGCACGAGCCGTTCGACGGCCAGCTTCGCCGTCGCCGCGTCGCCTCCTAATTTAGCAACGGCCCGAGGCGTGGCCCGCGGCAAGGCCTCCTCCACGAAGCTGATGAGCTCGCGGCCGTCGACGCTGCCAGACGCGTCGTCGTCGAGCCGGGAGAAGATGCCTCGCACCACGCTTTTGACGAGTTGCCGGTTGTGCCCTCTACCAAAGGATGGCAAATGACTTTTCTTGTGCTGCGGCACGGGCCGCGCCGTCGGCAACCTTAGTAATGGAGAAGTAGGCTCGGCGTAGCCCTTCTTCAGCCGTCGGAGATGCACGTACCGTTTTCTAGCAGAGAAGGCGTGCGACGCTATTCTTTCGATAGCCTTGGACTTCTCCGACAGCACGAAGAACATGCCCACGACCACGGGCATCGCAAAGTACCGTATTGGTAAATAGAAATGTAAAACCGCCGCTACCAGATTCACGAGCAAGAACCCCAGGGTCTTGGTCGCGTCCTCCCAGTTGAATAAATCGCGCAATTTCCTCACGTCGGACGCCGTCGCGCCTAATTTCAACATCAATTTGGCCGGTGCCTTCCCCGCTTTATTGGCGGCCAGGTTCACGACCTTCTTCGTCATCCCATGAAAGGGGCCCTTCTTCTTGTCATGGGCTACTTCTTCCTCTTCTTGACTGGAGCTGGAACGGAACGAGGGCAGCTTCACGAGGGCCTTCTTCTTGGGACTGCCTCGCAGTAGTCTCTCCGTTTCCGCGTCGCCGACGACCTGTGTGAAGATCAAAGTTTTACGGCACGTCCATCACCGCTGGACGGAGCCAGCACGGTCGCGTCAGAGCACCCGACGCACTGGTTGATTCCACACAGCCGACGACCTCCTCCTCCTCTTCCTCCGTAACGTCTAGCCCCATGAGCGACGGCGAGTCCAGGCAGAGCTGCGCGAACTCGTTTAAGTCCAATGACCCGCCTTTATCGACGTCTGCTTTTGCAAAGAGTTTGTCGACCTCAGCATCGGGCGGCGGAGTCGTCTTTCTTTTCATGGCGAGCTGCGCGATCGCGAGACCAATCTCCGCCCGATCCAACGTGCCGCCGCCATCGTTGTCGACCTTCGCGAAGCAGTGTTTGGCTTCTGTGCGTATGTGTTCGCGGAATCGTTTTCTCTGCAAATTCCTCACCAACAATAAGATAATCGAGAGATGTATCAACTCCCAGACGTACTCCGCGAAGTAGGCCGCGATTAACGCGAGTAAAAACCAGCGTTTTGTGGAGGGGCTCTTCCACGCTAATACTTTTTCTAGGGATGAAGCAAATGCCAAATAGGGTTCTAGTTCCTTCTGCAATTCAATGGCGTTCGCGTAGAAGCGGTTCGCGTCAAACGGAGTTTTGTTCGTTGATTTGGGCTGCTCGGCCCAGACCATTGATAAAGCTTCGCCCAATGCGGAGACGTCGTAATGTAAATACAAGTGGATAGCTGCGGCCGTCTCGGAGTGACCGGGTACTGATAAGGGGAACCACCGCTTCACCGCCCCGACATGACTTAGATCCTTCAATTGTATCTCCACACTACCTAACAAGTCATCAGTGGACTGGTTGTCCTTGTCAAACACTTCTACGCGCAGCCAGGCGTCGTGGCGAGGTACGGCGAAGTACTTATCTTCATACCATCTAGGTGATAGAGTCTTGGGCTTGACCTGTGACGTTTGCGCGTCGCGCCAGCCGTACATGGACCACTCGTCGCCATACTTATTCCATCCTGTTAATGTCGCCACAACATAGGGGTCCGACGTTCCACCCAGATCAGCTGCCGGTAGGTTCGCCGCCTCAATCAATCGGACATGTAACCTTCCTATTCGTAGCTGTCTCTGATATTTCGGCCCGAGCCAAGTAGCGAGCAAATATCGCACCCTTCGTTCATCTCCGACGTAGTCGTGGTAGACATCCTCATGCGTCTTCCATAACTCTCTAAGAGCGAAGCCAATCTCTTGCGTGCGGGACATGCGCGGGCCCCTTTTTCTTACTTGTATGACGGGCGAGGGCGGCGGCGAGATTGTTTTGGTTCTGTGAAAGAGCCCTTTGTGCTTCGTTGGCGTGACCGGTGGTGGTCGATACGATAAAGGCGTCTCGAAGGCTGGTGGTGGTGTGGGGCGTGTCGGCGTGGACTCCATGCTTGCGTGTCGCGGCGCTAGTTATGGGGCAGCGCACCGCGGCGGCGCGCGGTGAGCGGTTCCGCCCCCACGCGTTGGACTTGCTGCGGCGTCAAGATGGCAGCTCCTCTGCTGCACTTGCTTGGGGACCGAATCGCGGCCGCGTCCGTTGCAGCCCCGCGAGCGCGGAATGCAAAATGACTCTCTCTGTAAACAGCGGGCAGCCACAAAACGGCGGCGCGCGTGCTTGCGCCCACCAATTTATGCAAATTGCAATCTCCCTCTGTGGGAGAGCAGAGCCCCAGACCCGCACTCGCTATCGTCAAAACAAATCCTCTTATTTACCCGCGAGCACTCCTAATCAGATTCCTCCTCGTCCTCCTCCTCGTCGCTCCCGGGCTCCGCCGGCGGCGCGAGCGCGCGTCGTCGCTCCTCCTCGATGTCCCGCAGCCGCGCCGCCTCGGCGCGCAGGCCCTCGACCTCGTCCCGCAAGACGCTGTTCTCGGCCTCGTACGTCTGGCGCGCCAGATCCGTCGCGAGCCACGCTCTCGGGTCCGCGGGCCGCCGGATCGTCCCGTCGGGCACAAATTCGACGGCCTCCTCGAGCCGCGTCAGCAGATCCACGACCTGGGGACCGAGCGTGCTCTTCAGGTAAGCTTCATAATCATTTCCCTTCTGGCGCAGGTCCTGGGGCCGCTCGTGGAAGGGCAGCTCGGGCTCGGGCTCCGCCGGCGCGGCGTCGTCCGCCATGCGGTCCGTGCGTCTCCCTACGGTGCTCGTCTCGGTCGTCTGGCTTCTCTTCGGCCACTGGGGCAGCCCACTTGGGGCACTGGCCGAGCAGCGCTGTAGCGCCTGCCTAGTGTCTTACAGGACGCTAGCTGCACGCGCGAGTGAAAGCGCTTGCAGCGCCTCAAAACGCCACCTTATTGCACGTAAGAGGCGTCATTCAATAGCTTTGGTACGCAACTTTCAGTAGATCAACCGCTCGCACCTTCAAAACGCGCACCCGCATCGCTGTTGACAACGCCTGCAAATCACAGCGATGCGCCGGTGTGTCGCCATGCGCCGGCTACTTTATGCCGCACGCACGCCGCCGCGGCAGCCGCCGGTGCTGCAGCGCAATGCGGAACGACGACCACTCCACACCTACACCGTCGACCCCTTCGTGCGATCTAGAAGGAAGAACTATAGACGGAGGCCCTGGACGGGACTAGAATTGACCTGCTTAGGAACGGGCGCGGGAGGACCATCAGTAGATAGAAATGCGGCCTGCGTCGCGTTGCGGCTGGACGCCCACGGCGAGCAGTCGACGACGTGGCTCTTTGATTGCGGCGAGGGCACGACGCGGCAAGTCATGTCCTCGCCCATCTCCCACGCGGACATCGACCGCATCTTCATCACGCACCTCCACGGCGACCACCTCTGGGGGTTACCTGGGTTCCTAGCTACTTGGTCTGATATGAAAACGAATGAGAACAAGATAAAACATATAAGGTACGGGCGGAACCAGGGGCCCCGCGAATTAACTGTATACGGTCCGGAAGGTCTCTATGATTACCTCTGTTCCACATTAACGTATTCCCAAGTGCCTCCTCGCTCAAACGCGGCCGTGAAGGTCGTCGAGATCGCTTCGTCAGAGAGCGCGAACCGTAATCCCAAACAGAAGCCCCACGGCAGTTTGGTGCATTCAGGAATTGTGGAGGAGGGTACCATTGTGGAAACGAGCACACACGTCGTGTCTTGTGCGCGGATCGTGCATAGGCCTGGGTTGGACGCCTATGGGTTTGTGGTCGAGGAGGTGGCGCTACCTCGAAAAGTTTTAGTAGAGGAAGCTCGAAGAGCGGGTTTAACACCAGGGCCGTTGTATCAGCATTTGCAGGCCGGTCAAGATGTGGTGTTGCAAGATGGCACTGTTGTTAAGGCTGACGACGTGACACAGGAGAACGTGCGGCCTCGGAAAGTTGTTATTGTAGGGGATACTTGTGATGCCTCAGCGTTAGTCCCGCTGGCGGAAAACGCGGATATTGTCGTGCACGAGGCGACGCTCGAGGACGAGCAGTGGATTCTGGCCCGAAGACATGGGCATAGCACAGCGGGCGGCGCGGGGCGCTTCGCCGCGAAAGCCAAGGCGAAAGCTTTGATTTTGACGCACATGTCGTCGCGGCACCACTCCGTGAAGCACCTTGAGAGATTAAGGGAGCAGGCTCGGAAGAGTTTCGGGCGGCAAGAAGTCGTGTTAGGGAGGGACTTCATGGCCGTGCCCGTGCCTCGAGGGGGGTTTACAACTTAGTTAGAACTATTGCCGAGGCCCCGCCCCCGCCGTTGCAGATCGACGCGACGCCCACAGCCTCAAGTTGCATCGCCAAACTCCCGACGATGCGCGCGCCGCTCATGCCGATGGGGTGGCCCAAGGACACGGCGCCGCCTCTCTGGTTGACCTTGTCGACGTCCACATTTAGGATCTGGGCGTTCGCCAGGGCCACGACGGCAAAGGCCTCGTTCACCTCATGGATCGAAACGTCGCTCATGTCGAGTTCGGCGTGTGCTAAAGCAGCGGGCACGGCTAAGGACGGCGCGATCGTGAAGTCGATCGGTGTTCTTTGCGCGTCCCCGAAACCTTGGATCGCACAGAGCGGCTCCAAGTTTCGTTTTTCGCACTCTTCGAGCGACATCACAACCAACGAAGCCGCGCCGTCGTTGAGCTTGGACGCGTTGGCAGCTGTCACCGTGCCGTCCTTGAGGAAGGCCGGTCGTAACGAACGCAATCTACTTGTATCTTTTGAGGGTTCCTCGTCCTCGTCCACAGTGATGGTCTTCTTCCTCTGTTTCACTTCGACCGGCTCGATCTCTTGGGCATGAAAGCTCTTGGCCGCGCGACTCCGTTCGTACGAAAGCTCCGCGTAGGCGTCCTGGTCGTCCCTCGAGATGCCATGGTCCGCGGCGCACTTCTCGGCACAGCTGCCCATGTGCTGGTCGCCGTAGGGGTCCCAGAGCCCGTCAAAGATGACGCCGTCGACCAATTTGCCATCACCTAACCGCAATCCAGATCTTAGGTGCGCGTAGTGCGGCACGTTGGACATCGACTCCATCCCACCACAGACCACAACATCTCGCAGTCCCAGCGCGATCTGCGTCGCCGCCACCATGATACTTTTCATGCCGCTCGCGCAGACCTTGTTTATTGTGGTTGATGGTATATCTTCCCCCAATCCCGCAAAGATGGCGGCTTGGGTCGCTGGAGCTTGGCCGACGCCGGCACTCACGACGTTGCCCATGAGGACTTCTTCTACATCTTTGCCCGTGATGCCGGCGCGCGCGCAGGCGCCTTTGATCGCGATGGCGCCGAGCTCCGGCGCCTTCAATGACGCTAATGCTCCGTTGAAAGCGCCGATCGGGGTCCTTGCATAGCTAGCTATCACGGGCGTGCGCTTGCCGAGCTTGAGGAGGCCGCGCTGCGCCATACTTTGCTATTTCGGACTGATGACAGTCGTTGTCGTCTACTCGGTCACTGCTAGCCTCTCTATAGGGCTTTTTTGGGCGTGCACATCGTTAGCTAGCATACAGTAAGACACTAGCCTTTCTCGCCTCGTGAGGCTTTTTGGCATCGTAGGGCTGCCCCCGTGCGATTTGACCACATACGAGATGATCCTCACGCAGTGCGCCGTCTGCGCCACCGACCTTGGCTTATCCTTGGGCAAGAAATGCGGCCGCTGCAGCACACGCTACTGTGGGGCAGCCTGCCAGGTGCAGCACTGGAAAGAGGGCGGCCACGACACGCTCTGTAAGAAGATTAAAAAGGCTGGTGGCGCAGAGCAATACAATGCAAATGAGAAGTACACGGAGGCAGTATCGGTCGCGGTCGAGAAATGCGCGGAGGACACGAAGGGCCAGACGTGCTACATCTGCACGCAGGCCCTCCACTGGAAGACGAAGGAGGGCCTCGTACGTGGGTGCTCGTGCCGCGGGACGGCGGGCTTCGCGCATGTTTCGTGCTTGGCGGAGCAGGCGAAGATTTTGGTCGCGGAGGCCGAGGAGAATAATTTGGGTAACAAGGTGCTGGATGAGAGGTTAAACCGGTGGTACTCGTGCAGCTTATGCGAGCAGCACTACCACGGCCTCGTGCGGTGCGCGCTCGGGTGGGCGTGCTGGAAGACGTACGTGGGGCGGCCGGAGACGGACCAGGTTCGGGGCATGGCGATGAACCTGCTTGGACTCGGTTTATCCGAAGCAGGACACAACGAGGATGCGTTGTCCGTCCAACAGGCCGATTTGGCTACGCTGCGGCGCATTGGCGCAACAGAACCAAGCCTACTTGACGTTCAATGCAATCTTGCGATAACGTATGAAGCGCTCGGACGGTTCGAAGCTGCCCTACGGTTGAAGCAAGACGTATACTCCGGGCGTTTGAGGCTCAACGGCGAAGAACATAGACTAACCTTCCTACCAGCCAACAATTACGCAGCGTCCCTTCAGGGTCTGTCGCGCTTCGAGGAAGCCAAGACATTGCTGCGCCGAACGTTGCCCGCGGCGCAACGCGTTCTCGGTATGAGCCATGAAATCACGCTCAGGGTGAGACTGACTTACGCGCGGGCGCTCTACAAAGACCCCGCCGCCACGCTCGACGAGCTCCGCGAGTCCGTGACGACGTTTGAGGACGTGGGACGGATCGCGCGGCGCGTTTTGGGAAGTTCTCACCCGGTCGTAGTGAACATTGAGCAGAATCTAGGATGCGCGCGAGAAACGCTCCGCGCCCGCGAAGAATTTCCCTCCCTACGCGAGGCCATGGCGCTGCCGGAGAAATAAAAAGAAACTAAGGTACTGGCATTACCCCTCTGCGCCGCCGGCCACTACCCGACCCGCTCCGGCGCCGCGCGCTTGTAGATGGCCGCCGTCGTCAGCCGCGCCGTGCGCCGCCGCTTCCACGCGCGGACGTCGCGCGCGGCGCGGTAGCCGGCGTCGAAGAGCTCCTGCTCCTCGCGCGCCAGCGTCTCGCGCAGCTCCGACACGTCCCTATCTAAAGACACCTGGGACCAGTCGAACGCCTTCTCGAAGCGGTCGCCGGAAATCGCGGCCCGGAGCTCCTTGCGGAGCGAGTCCTCGCCGGTAGCGTCCGCGAGCTTGTGCCCGACCGTGTAGTAGTACGGCGCTATACCTGAGCACAAATCAATCAGTGAGTCGGATGCCCGAGACGCGCCGCGACAATTTGATTTATGCACGGCGCTGTACTGTGAAGGTCGACGACGGTCGGGCCGGCCTCGAGGTCCGCTCTTACGGAAGGACCATACCGGTTCGGCAGGGAGATGCGCACCATGTTCTTCTTCGCGAGAACCAAAGCGAGCCAGAGCGCTAGTTTCAATTGCGCACCTTTGGCGAGGTCGCCGGCCTTGTCGTCTCCCAGCAGGTGGCCCATGCCCTCGCCGTCGATGAGTAAAGTGCAGTCTACCAGTTCCTCGTCGGCGAGGAGCGCGTGGACGCTGTCGTCGGCCATCGTCCGCTCGGCGCAGCGCAAAAAGACGACTGCAGCGCTTTGGTGGGCTCAAACTCGACGCAGCGTTATCGCGGTGCGCTGAGTTTGAAACCCCAGCTAGCCGGTAGATAGATGTGACTGCTGAACGTGTTGCGCGCGTGCCTAAGTGCCGCTGCCGCGCTTACGAGCCAAAACTGCGGCCAAGCGAGCTAGCGCGTGTAACACACTAGAGCTCGGCCCACGGGCGCGGCGGGTGGCTTTGCTGCTCGCGCTATAGCTCCTTTGTTTGAGCGCAAGGGCACATACGTTGCCGCTGAAACGCCGCCAACAGCGCTGGGCCAAATTCCGCGCGCGCCGCCGCCGCCAGCTCAAAAGCCTCAAAGGAGGTCGGAGCGACTCGCGAGACAAACCAAATGGCCGCCGCCGCCGTCGAATCCACCATGGACACGTCCGACGGCGACGCCGCGGCGACGTCCGGCCTCACGTCCTACTTCACATCTAAAATCGGCGGCCTCGAGCGCGACGTCCGGGAGAAGACGTTAAATTTACAAAGACTCACGGCCCAGCGAAATTCCTTGAACGCGCGCGTCCGCGCTTTGCGGGAGGAGCTCCACGAGTTGCAAGAACCCGGCTCCTACGTCGGCGAGGTCGTGAAAGCCATGAGCCAGACCAAAATTCTCGTGAAAGTCAATCCCGAGGGGAAGTATGTGGTGGATCTGGGCAAGGGCATCGATATAAATGACGTGAAGCCCAATATCCGGGTGGCCCTGCGGAACGACTCTTATGAGTTACATAAGATACTACCGACAAAAGTGGACCCGCTCGTGTCACTGATGAAGGTCGAGAAAGTACCCGATTCGACGTACGACATGGTCGGCGGCCTGGAGAAGCAGATTCGGGAGATCAAGGAGGTCATCGAGTTGCCGATCAAGCATCCTGAGCTCTTTGATGCCCTGGGCGTGAGTCAACCGAAGGGCGTTTTGTTATATGGCCCGCCGGGCACGGGCAAGACACTGCTCGCGCGAGCCGTGGCGCACCATACTGATTGTACTTTTGTACGAGTATCAGGCGCAGAATTAGTACAAAAATACATCGGGGAAGGGTCGCGCATGGTCCGCGAGTTGTTTGTGATGGCGCGGGAGGCGGCGCCGTCCATCATCTTCATGGACGAGGTCGATTCCATTGGCTCGTCTAGAGGCGAAGGGGGGGAAGGCGGCGATTCGGAAGTTGGGAGGACGATGCTCGAGCTCCTGAATCAGCTTGATGGGTTCGAGCCGACCCAGAACATCAAGGTCATCATGGCCACGAACCGGATTGACATTCTAGATAGCGCACTATTGAGACCGGGCCGCATCGACCGCAAGATCGAGTTCCCGAACCCGACGGCCGCGTCGCGCGTCGACATCATGTCGATTCATAGTAGGAAGATGAATTTATTGAGGGGCATCGACCTGCACAAGATCGCCGAGAAGATGACGGACGCCTCGGGCGCGGAGTGCAAGGGCGTCTGTTCGGAAGCCGGGATGTTCGCGTTGCGCGAGCGCCGCATCCACGTGACGCAGGAGGACTTCGAGATGGCGGTCGCCAAGGTCATGAAGAAGGACGTCGACTCGAACCTGGCGATCAAGAAGCTGTGGAAGTAGGAGTCCTCGCTTAACACAACTATACTTACTGGTTCGTCTCGCGCCGTCGTAAAGCCGAGACAGCTGTTTGGACCCAGGGCAGCCGGAACACGACCGGGTCCGCAACGAGCTTCCGCGTCTCGATGAGGCTGAAGGACGGCAGCTGCGCGCCGCCGGACGGGAACTGGGGCGGCGGCTCGTTCTTTTTCGCGGCGTCCGCATAAATGCTTCGCCCGTGGTACGCCGTGTACGTGTCGTAGGCCGTCTTCTCCATCGCGAGCGTGCAGAAGGGGATGCCTAGCAAGCCGAGCGGGCCGACGCGCTTGTAGATCGTGCTCACAAGATAAACAAGGTCGCGGTTGTAGCGGTTCGGCAGCATGGGGGCCACACCAAAAATGACGCCGAAGGCCAAGTAGAGCGGGAGCTTCGGGATGTCGACTTCTGTCAGCCGCTCGGGCTCGGGATTCGCCATTGCCGCGGCGTTTTGCTGCGCTATGATCTCTGTGATCTAGCTCTCCGAGTGCTCGCGTCGACAGGCCTTCGGATTGCAGCAGCAGTGCACCAGGGCCCGGTTACGAGAGTCTGCCGAAATTCCCTAGCTTCTGGAGTGCAGAGGTAGCGCGTGTGTGGGAGGAAAAAGTCGTCTCACGTAGGCACAAACGAGTCGAAACCCGCACGGTAACCACACACAGCCGAGGCATACCTCCAGAGCAGCGAGGACTCGCAAACGACCACGGACGCGCACCTTTGCACTCGCGACGGCGGCCGCCGAGCTACCCTAGTAGGTTGCATAACGCCTGGACGGCCTCCTCGCGCTCAACGCGGCCGGCTGTGCACGCCAGGTTCGACCCTTGGTCGTGCTTGCAAGGGTGCGGAAGGGCGGCGGACGCCAAACGGTTGCACGCTGCGCAGCTTTCAGCGGCAACGAAGGGCTGCCCAGACCCAGCGGCACTCTCTAGGGGCAGCCCCCGCAGCGCCGCGCGCGCCGGTCCCGCAGCAGTAGTTACTAGGAACGGCCCGCCGCCGGCGGCGCGGCGGCCACTCGCAACACCATGAACATCGAACCCATGCCCGCGGAGACGGTCCGCGCGGCCGAGAGGTCGTGCAAAGGAGCGGACGGCAAGGCGTTGTGCGACGCGGCGAACTCCTTACTGCAGTGCAAGGATACACCTGTGCAAGCGGGTGTGGAGACGGTCAACGGCGCGCCGGTCCTGAACCGGATCCTGAAAAAATTGCAAGAGGACCCGTACCGCTGTCTGGGCGTCGCGAAGACGTGTGATTCGTCAGAAGTTAAAAAAGCTTATAGGAAGCTCGCCTTGCAGTACCATCCCGATAAAAATGCGGATCGGACGACCGCCTTGTTCACGGAGATCCAGCGGGCCTATACTCTGTTGAGCGACGACAAGAAACGGAAATCTTATGACCTGCGACGAGCACGGAAGGAGGCGCAGAACGAGAAACTGCGGAAGCGCAAGGCCGACGAGGAAAAGCTCAAAAGGGAGGGGAGTCCGTCCATGGGCATGCGCCGGCCACCCTCGACCAATTCGTTCCACATGCCGCCCCAAACGGAAGAGGAGAAGACGCAGCGCGACTTCAATCGGAAATTCTATTCCGAGTATAAACAGCACATGAAGCCGGCGCCGTCCACTGGGGCTGGCACGTCGCGGCCACCACCTCCGTCGGGAGCGCCTCCCTCAGAGGGTGTATCAGCGCACGCTAGGGGTTCTGCTGGGGCTTCGACGTCGAAGAATGGAGCGGCGCCGCCACCGCCAAAACCAACCCATCTAAGGGTGGCGAACAAGACTGATTCTACAGTTACGCTCGAGTGGCGCGCGGGCGAGCTGCGGGGCGCCGCCGTCTCCAAGGCCTACGAATTGCAGTGGCGCAAGCGCCAGGGCAAGGACCAGGGCTGGCAGTCCGCGTCTCAACTCATACTGCATACTACCTGTCGGAAACGAAACCTGGACAAACAGACTCGATACGAGTTCCGGGTGCGTGCTGCCAGTGTGGCAGGATGGTCGCCCCACTCCGACGTGTGTGATGTTACGACGTTGAACGGGCCCGGCGCACCTGCACCTAAACCACCATCAGACTTACCGAGCATAAACCCCACGGACTGGACTTGTAGCGTGTGCAAGCGGCCGAACCCCGCGAGACAGTCGAAGTGCGGGGTCTGCGGCACGAAGAAGGGGTATGATGGGCCTTCTTCGCAGAAACAACCATCACCACTACGAGGGGATGATGAAAGTGTCAGTTCAAAAGCCTCGAGAGCATCACGAGCAAGGTCGAAGAAGGGCGCTACTTCGGATGACGACGACGACTGGGGTCTAGGGGACGGCGAAGAGACGTGGGCCTTCACGGACAAGGACGTGCCTGCTCGTAAAGTGCCAAATAACCCGGTGTTTGACTACGGCGATCGGCCACCGAGGCAACCCTTGCCGAACAAGCCGAAGCCTACTTATTGGCTCAATACGGCGGCGACATGTCTGCACAATGTGAGACAAGAACCGGTCAAGGGTTCAGCGATTGTTGGGCACTTGGTGCAAGATACGGAGATTGAGGTGATAGCCGAAGCCGGGAACTGGATCAAGTGTAGGTATCACCGAGCGTACAAGCCTGCCCAAGGGCAACCGCAACCGCCGAAGCCGCCGAACCGCGAGGGCTGGTGTTTAAGGTGGGGAGACGAAGGGACGCAGTACGTCGTCGACGACGGCCACGCGTACCCGAAGCAACCCGACGCGCCGGACGAGGAGGAGGTCATCTACGAGCTGCGGGATGACGACGACCGGTTGTACTACTTCAACAGCTATACCGGTGTCAGCATGTGGGAACCGCTTGAGTGGACGGATAGCGTCGATCCCGCGTCGGGTGCGGTGTATTATACTCACTCTGTAACAGGAGAAACGCAGTGGGAGCGGCCGTTTGACTTCGTGCCGATTGTGCGGGAGGAATTGTATACGACGCCGCAAGCCCGCTTCATCAAGTCGATCTTGAGTCCCAAAAGAAGTCATGCCAATATGAACCATGTGATGTCTGGTGGGGTCTCTCTGCCGAACGTCGGGCCGCCGCGCGCGGCCTAACTTATCTACTAGTAGTATTCTCGAGCCCCGGCGGACTTATGAAGGACGACGCCCCCCAGGGGATAGATAGGAACCTACCAGTTCGCCGTGCCCTCGAACTGGTTCGAGTTCTCCGGCGTGATGCCCTTCGTGGCGAGGAGCTTGCCCAGCGGCGAGTCGACCTTGATCTTGCCCGACATGAACGGGTAGAAGCGGCCCGGCGGGCCCGGGTTCTTCGTGAGCTCCTCCTTGACGATCTCCTCGATCACTTCTCTCCCGTGGGCGATGGAGTAGACCATCTCGGCCTTGGCCGCCGGCACCACCACCACACCGTCCTGGTCGCCCACAATGCAGTCGCCGGGCCGCACGGCGACGCCCCCACAATTAATAACACCGTTGCACTCCCAGGGCTGCATCACCGCGGGACCCTGTCTAGGAGTCGTGGAATACGAGAAGCAGGGGAAGCCGTAACTGATGATCTCGTCCGTGTCTCTTACAGAACCGTCGGTGACGAGGCCGCCCAGACCTAACTGCTTCAGTCTGAGGAATTTGATGTCACCACCAACGCTCTCCCAGGGGCCCACGCTCGACATCACTAACACCTCCTTCGGGCCGCAGAGCTCGAAGGCCTCGTACTCCGGGGACTCTCCCCCGGGAGGCTTGTCGGCCTGGATGTCCGGCCGCTGGGGCACAAAGTTCAGCGTGACGGCGCGGCCGGCGCACTTCTGGCCCGGGGCCAACGAGCGGGCGCCCTCGATGTGCGCACCGGGCCAGCCCATGACCCACAAGCCGTCGATCAAGGCTTGGGTGGAGAGCGAGCCGAGCTTCTCGATCATCTCGTCGCTGACCGACCCGCCGCTCGCCGGGCCCGTGGCGAGCGTGCGGCGCGTCAACCCGCCGAACGCCGCGGGCAGTCTCGTCGAGGCCAAGCGCAGCATGATTGTAGTTCGCTGCTAGCTTGTGCTTTTTGTTGCTGTCGTGCGATGCGTTGCTGCTTGCGCTGCTAGCAGTGTTGGCACAGCCCGATTGACGATTGTGCGGTGCACAATCCCGATTGACGGCTGCCGTGGATGTGTTTTTACGGAGCGTATCGCGCTTTTGTGAGAGGATGATGCATCGCAGAGGTGTCGCGTATTAGCGCGAGTAACGTAGCACGCGTGGAACAGTACTCCGGAGCCATCGCAGACGCCGCCAGTGTGCCGAGAAAACCGCAAATTCGCACGTTGGCCGCGCGGCGCTCCGCCCACTAGTCCTAGCACCGCAAGCGAAGCTCACGCCATCAAATTATTACCTCAGACCCCGTAGTGCCCCGGCGCGCCACCGCCCCCCGGCGTGTAGTCCACGACGAAGCCCGCCCCGTCGCCCGGCGTGAAGGTCGGCATGAGTCGTTGCTGGGCGTACCGCTGCAGTTGAACAAAATCCGCCGACGACTCGGCCTCGGGCAATGCTCTCGTGAGATGCGCGTCCCGCTGCGCGACCTGAGGATCCACCCCATGCTTCGCGAACGCCTTGAAGACGCAGTCGACCTTATCTGTTGCGCTATCCCAGTCTCTATAATCAATATAGACGACCTCCCAACCTGTTAGATCTAATAGCCGTCGTTTCAGTTTCGATCGACCCGTGAGCATCCAGGGCTCATTGGCAAAGTAGTGCACGGGGCCGTCGAACTCGACGGCGGTCTTCGTCGGGATCTGGGCCATGTCCAACGATAACCCTGACTCGGAGTCGTAGTGTTCCGTAGAATGGGACCACCCGATCTCATTCAACACGAACGACACCTGGTCTTGAGTACGAGAACCTAACGACTTCTCCGTGATCTTGAACGACTCCGCGAAGTCGCGGCGCCAGGCTTCCGGTAAGGGTGGGACTTCGCCCGTAATCCTAGAGTCGCGCGTCAGTCGCAACCAAGCTTGTTGTAACTGCGATTTGGCCACTTCATCCAACTGATTCGGGTCCCACGGGGGGCCTTCGAACATGAAGCACCACATGCGCCGGCACGCTTCCGGATCATCTAAACCCGCGTAGGACCAAACGACGTTGGCTAACTCCTGCGGCGCGAACACTGCGCCTAGTACTCGGGCTCGTTCGAACAACGCCTCATACAAGTCACTTCGATCAGTTTCTCCAGCAGCAGCGAAGGCCCAGGCCACATTTGAGACATCTACCGCCAGAAAGTCATCCAATATAGCTAACGCCGCATCCGCCAAAGCTTGAAACAAGTCCGGAGCATACACGGCGGCTCGCGCATACGACCAAGCTACTGTTGCTACTCTTTGAGGTGTTCTCCAGTCCATTTTTTGATTCCGCATATTTCTCGCTACTATCGGTGCACAGGCCACAAACAGATCCGTGCCCAACGGCGCGTCCGAGGCCGCAAAGGCCCAGAGCGTGTTGCTGACGTCTTGCGGGCCGAACTCTTCTACTCTACGAGTAACTTGTTTGGCTATCGACGCGAATAGAAACTCCGAACCTCGCGCCGATTGCGTCTTCGCGAAGGCGTAGGTCATATTGCTAATTTCTTGAGGTTTAAATGAATCCAGAATGGGCTCGGCGGCGCGCGCGATGTGCTCCATGAGCTGCGGGTCTCGTTTGTTAAGCTTGGCGTAGGCCCTGCGCGGGATACGCGTCGTCGATGGCGCGTCGTACGAGTATGGCGTCGCGTCGACGGCGTGCAGATCAGACACGGGGAGCGCGCCAGGCCGTGTTCGCGAGGTGCTGCGGGTTGAACTTTCGACAGCTGCGCTGGGCGCCTCGCGACAACGCCTCCAACGTCGGTCCCAACCACGGAGCGGTAGTGACGTTATTTGTAACACCTCCTCGCTTCTGCAACGTGCCCCGTCCCCCGTCATCCTCGGGCATCACGAACCCAAGCGTAGCCAAGGCCCAGGACATGTTCGCGAGGTCTTGGCTGCCTAGGTCAGTTTCCGCGCGCTGTAGGATCTCCCGAGACACGGCCTCGAAGAGGGCGTGGTGGTCTTTTCTCTGTGCGACGGCGAAGGCGTATAAGGTATTGGAGCAGTTCTGGGCCTTGAACTGCGACATGCGTCGCGTAGCCGCATCGGCGAGTAAAGCCCAGAGACCATCACTACCTTGGCCGGCCTTCGCGAAGGCCCAGGCGGTATTACTGATGTTTTGCGGGTTTTCTAAGCGGGCAGCACCTCTTCTCAGGACCTCTTCCTCGACGATGAAGAAGGTCCTCGCTCCCGTCTGATCAGAGTTCCCACCGCCGACCTTGGCCGTGGCCCAGACCGCGTTCGACAGATCCTGGGCGTTGGCTCTACCACAAACTTTCGCCAAGCGTTCCGGTAGTGCTCTGAAGAGGAAATCCGGCGCCTCGAAGTTCGAAATAACAATAGCGTAGCCCAACGATACTAAGTTTTGGGCCTCCATCTCGTCTAGTCTTCGATGAGCCTCCTGCACGATGAGCGTGAGTGCTCGGTGGTAGACGGCCTTCTCCGCGGGATGCTTCACCTCGGGACCTTCGCTCACTCGTCGCCCGATGGCCCAGGCCGTGTTCGACAAATTTTGGCAATTAAACTCGTGGAGCTTGGACGCCTGCGGGGCGCATGTCCGTTTCCGTCAAAAACGGCCTCGTCCTCAAAAAAGAAACGGGACGCCGCGAGCGCGCCGTCCGCGCGGCGATGGCCGCGATCAGGTTGGGGGAGTAGAACTCGCTCCGCGCGTAGGCCCAGATCGTATTGCTGAGGTTCTGGGCGTTGAAGCCGTCCAACGCTCGTAGGGAGCAGGCCACCGTCGCCGCGAAGCAGCGCTCGTGCCGCAGGCCCACCGTCGCGTAGGCCCAGACCTGCGTGAATCAATCATGACCTCCACGCCATCGACGCGACGCCGGCTCGACGGCGTGGCGATGTGGGTCTTACACCACTCGATTCAGACATGAGTGCACCCGACCACTGGTTGATTTCCACACAGCCGGCGGACGACGTTCGTCAGGTTCTGCGCATTAAACAGCTCCATCTTGCGCACGCACATGTCGCCCAGCAAATCGAAGAAGCGCTCGTCGGGGATCTGCAGCCGCGCGAAGGCCCACATGGCATTTGACAATTCCTATACAGTACGAATGACATCAACAAGAAAAAAAGACGTACCTGGGGCTTGAACTCGTCCGCTCTAGCTTCTATCTCTCTAGCGAAGGGCGTCAAGTCCTCCGCGGAGCCGACGCCGAGCGTCGCGAGGGCCCAGCACGTGTTCGCCAGGCCCTGCGACGTAAACGTGGATAATTTGGCGTGGGCGTGCTTCGGGAGCTGGGCGACGACCTGTATTATGTCGGGATCGCGCGCGTCGGCGGTGGCAAAGGCCCAGCCTGCGCGCGGGGAGCTAGTTACGCCATCGACGCGACTCGCCTCCGATTTCGAGCGCGTTTCGGGCGAGACTCGCGGACACTGTTACGGACTCAAATTCGAGATGTCCTGGGCGTTGAAGTGCTGCAGCCGCTGGGAGGAAGCTTGCGCGAAGGCATTGTAAGCTCGAGTGTCCTGGGGCGTCACTCTCAGCTTGGCCACGGCGTACGCCGCGTTCACGAGATGCCTCGACGACCACTGGTCCGCGTTCGATAATTGCGCCTCTGTCGAATCTAATAAACCCTTGAAGACCGGATCTAATCGACCTCGAGCCTGAAAACCCATCTTCGACAGGCGATGCAAGGCACCCGCCAGCACCACGGGGTTCGCTTTCCTCAGGTCGCCGGCCTGGCTCAGTAACCGGAGTAAGCCCTGGGGCCCCTGGCCCTTGGGCATCCTTGTAATTTCGCTGTTCAGGCGCGCGTCCTCGGGGGTCATCGGCGCCCCCACGCCGCCCTTGCTGCCGCCGCCGCCCGCGCGGAAGCCGCCACCTTTGCCCTTGCCCGCGTTGGGCGACCGCGGGTCGTAGGGGCCCTTGCCGGGCGCGTAGCCGCCGCCCCGCCCGTACGGCTGGCCGCCGCCGCGGCCGTAGCCCTTGCCGCCTCCGTCCTTGCCTCCACCGTAGTTCCCTTGGCCGTAGCCGCCCTTGCCTCCTCCATAGTTATCCCGAGGCGGGCCCCCGTAGCCCTTGCCGTGGCCGCCCTGCGGGGAGCCGTAGCCACCGCCGCCTTTGCCGTAATTGCCGCCACCGTAGGAGCCGCCACCACCGTAGGGGCCGCCCATGGCTGGCCTTGCGCGACTCGCTGCTCGTCACTGCGTGCGCGGTCGCTGCCGACTGGCTCGACCGCTCTCTGAAGCCCGCTCTGCGAAACCGCTCTCGTGGCTCAGTTCAGCAATGCAAGCGGAGGGAGTGCGCGCAAGTTGCTGCGACAATCACTTGCAACTTTTTATAATCCGCAACGTCAAGCAACCCTTCCGGGACTGCGATCCGCGCCCTCTTTTCTCCTCGGGCGAGACTACCGTTGTAGACACACTAGCACCAGTTCAGCACCGTAGATGGTAGACGTACGCTCCGCCCACTAGTCCTAGCACCGTAACATTACTTAGCAAATCTCTCAAAACAGGGCACGCGCGACGCCGATGAATCGGCGACGCGCGGTTTCCGCCCACTAGTCTAGCACCGTAACAATAGAGATTGATCAGGAATTAAGTTTACTATGTGCACATCAAGCAGGTGGGGGAAGGGGGCGTCGCCGCCGCGGGGTTAAACTACCGAGAGGCAGTCCTGCGGGGGCGGCGTCGCTGGCGGGGGAGTCGGGAGACGGGCCGTGGCACGTGGCGCCCACGGCCTAAGTCTCCTTCATGAAATCAGGGCGCGTCGATGAGCGCGACATGAAAATAAATGTCCGGCACCCGTTGCATCGCGTTCGCACGCGATGCAACGGGTGCTCAGGAGACGGGCCGTTGCAGCGGGCCCTGCAGCTGGGCGGTGGCGAGCCACCGCTCCGCGTTCTTCTTGTTCTGCCAGTACCTCAAATTCTGGCGCAGCCGCGCCAGCAGCTGCCAGTCCGGGTCGACCAAGTCGGCCACCACCGCAAAAAAGGGCAAACAAATGAACGAGAAGAAGCCGACCTGGCTCTTGGCCACGTCGATGTCCTTCTCCCGATCGCATAAGGGCGAGACGGCCACGCCCAAGTGTCGTTCCCTTTCACCGAGCGTCCAGAACTCGTTCGTGATCCGCGCCGTCCATTCCTCGTGGAGATTTCTCCGCTTGCAGGCGTGGCCGAGATCAGCAAACTTCAGCGCCACGGCCGCTACTAAATCTCTTCCACATTTTTCAGGATCTAGCAACGGCGAGGTCCACGTCTGCTCCTTCGACGAATTGACCCGGTTCGAGTGCGACCGCGAGCCCTCGACCAGGGCCATCTCATTTAATCGTTCCACATAAGCCATGTGCCGTCCCAGGTCCGTCGCCAGGATGGCCTTGACCATCGTCCGCCTCGCTCGTGCGTAGCCCGCGTGATCCAACGGCGCCAAGATATTGAGCCGGGCATCGCGCATGAGCGCGAAGGCCGCCCGCACGTGAAACTTCTCGAGCACGCCGGAGTCGCCGAAAGCTTTATGTCGTTTCGTGGCGGCCTTGACCTCGTGGGGATTGGTGGTGCCGGGGTGCGCGAAGTCGTGCACGACGCCCGCCAATATAACAGCTAGACAAGCCACGGGATCGGAAAACCGCGTCTCCATCAACCCGTGCTCCGTCAAAAATAAGTGGACGCCAACACTTACATCGGCCGCGTGCTGCGAGTTGTGGTACGGGTTTCCGCCGTAGTTCGCCTCGACGGCCGCGAAGAAGTTTTGTACTACCTTGGTATCTAGTGAACATCGCTCAATGAGGGAGTGCCTTTGTAACAAACGCGCCCCGACGACCGCCAACGAGTGGCCATTTGTCTGCTCATGGAGCTTAATCACGTCGTACTCCCAGCTGTCCACGTCAAACTCGACGGACTCCGCAATCACGGAACCGGGCTTAAACAAAGGCATCGCCGCGTCGCTCGCGTCGTCTTCCGCGTCGGCGTCGAACTTCTCGACGTACTTGCGTTCCCGCAGCGCGGCGAGCCACGCCTCCGTCACTCGCACCTGCACGTCGACGTCATCGAGTTCCTCGACATCATCTAGTTCCTCGGGCAGGTCCGTCAGCGAGCCGCGCGACCGCCGCGCCAAGCTGCTGCCCCTTGCGCGGAAGCCGCGCGGCGCGCCCCTTGCGAGGAGGTACGCCGCCACGTGCTCCTGGCCCTCGCGCTCCGCATCGTCCAACGGCGTGCCCTTCCACCGATCTGAGACATCTAAAGCAGCCCCGAGCTCCTCAACCAGCAATTTGACGACGTCGAGCCGCCCGGCACAGGCCGCTAGGTGTAAGGCACATCTCCCGTCGTAGTCCGCCTGGTTGCTGCCCTTTTGCTTTTGTTGAGCTAACCGCCTCAATCTACTCGTGTCGCCCTTGACGGCCGCGTCACATAAGTCAGCGCCCTCGTCCCACTCGCCCGGCTGCGACACGCCCCGCACCGCGCCGCGCCCCTCCAGGAACTCCTTGACCTCCGCATGCGAATGGCGGACGGCGTCGTCGAGCGGCGTGCCGCCCCACCTATCAACGACGTTGGTCGCGGCGCCGAGCTCGTCCACCAGACACGCGACGACGTCCAATCTACCATTCGACGCCGCGAGGTGTAAACAGGTCCTCCCATCAAAATTTCCCTCATCAACGCCCGACGGAGACGCCCGCCGCAGCGCCTCGAGGTCGCCCGCGGCGGCCGCCGCGATGAGGTCCCCGCCTGTTACTGAAGCCCGCGCCGCCGGCTGGACCGGCTCCTCCGTGCGCAGCGTCGACCGCAGCCAGCCGTCCACGCGCTCGTCGCGGCTCGGCGGCAGTTCGCGCGACCCTGGATGGGGGGAGATGATGTGCGACTCGCTCGACGCGCAGCTGCCATCCAGCGACTCGAAGCTCGCCTTGTCGTAGGACACGACGGACGCGTTCTTGTTCCCATTCGATTTGGGTTTCGAGCCGTGGGCCCGCGCCGCCATTTCGCCGCTTATTCAGCTGGGAGTAGCGAAAAAAGGCCAAGGCCGGCCCGGCGCGCGCGCGGCGGCTTTCGGGTTGCCGGCGCCGTCGCCGGCCGGTGCGCAGGGCAGCCCGGCTCCTATCAAATCGCTCCGCCCCCGCCGCGGGCTCGCCTGACGAAGGTGCACCCTGAAGAGCAGCAGTTGTTTAGCGAGTCACGTGATGAGGGGGAAAGGCCGTGCACGCCTCGCGGGGCCCCGCGCGGCCCGGAGAGATCTCTGCGGCGGCCCCCGCCGTCCCCGTCTTTTTTTGGTCTCGCGCCGCGCCGACGCCCGCGCCGCGCCGTATACAAGTGATATATACAAAGAACGTTTAGAAAACCAAGGAAAAACCAAGCAAGCGAAGAAAAGAAGTCAGGGCGCGACGGCGAAGGACGTCCGCGCCCAGTCCTTCGGAGGCACGCCCTCGGCCAGCGGCGGCGTCACCTTGCGCGGCGGGAACGGCCCGGTCGGCGCCGGGCGGGCCCCGGCCGGCGCCGGCGCCCTGGCCGCCACCGGCGCCGCGAACGACGCGCGGAGCGTCCGCCCGGCGCTCCGCGGCCGTCGCTTCGCCGGCTTGGCGTCGCTAGGCTTGCCGTTTGCCTGGTCGAAGGTCAGACTCAGCAGCGACGAGTCCTCGGGGCCGCCCCGCATGAGCTCGAAATATGGCTCCTCGCAGAGCTCCGCTACGGTGCTTCGACGTTCGGGCACGACCTCCAGCAACCCATTCAACAACGCTTGGACGGGCGGCGCGGCCGGCGGCCGGTCCGCCGGACCGCACCTGACACGCACGAGGGCCTCCGCGAGGGCCGCCGCGAAGCTATCCACCTGGAGGAAGCTCTCGTAGGCCGGGTACCACACGGCTCCAAAAAAGTCGTGGCCAAAGATCAACTCCACCATGACCGCGCCCAAGCTGAACAAGTCCGCCCGGGCGCCGTCGTAGGCCGGTCGCTGCAACAGCTCGGGCGCGAAGAAGCCCGGACTTCCAACAAAGTCCGACAGGAGCCCCCCGTCCTCGGGAATGTCCGCACACAGCCCAAAGTCGCATAATTTAACAATGCCGGCGTCGGGGTTCTGGTGCCAAGTTTGCGGGTCGCCACACACTAATATATTCTCGGGCTTGATATCCCTATGCGCGATCTTCGCGTTGTGGCAATGTCTCAAAGCTAAAACTAGAACCCTCGTGGCGCTCTTCACGACGGTCTCCGGGCAGCCGCCCGGGTAGTCGTCGATGAGCGCGTATAAATCCCTATCTCCTTTCTCCAAAACGAGATAGATATGAGACGGCGTCTGCATCACGTCGAACAACCGACAGATCCCCGCGTGGTTCGCCGCGCGCATGGCCTTGACCTCGCGGTTCACGCGGCCGATGTTTCGAATCGACTTGACGATCGATGACGGCCGCAGGACCTTCGCCTTCCCAATCACCTTGAGCGCGTACGTCTCGGGCGCCGCGCCCGCGCGGCACTCGACGACCGTCGAGAACTCGCCGTCGCCCAGCCGCCTCAGCACCTCGTACGGCCCCACGCGCGTCTCCGTCAGCAAGGAATCAGCGGGTACGCAGGGCGGAAGCGCGTCCTGCTGGGCCCAGGTCGAGCTGAGGTCCGTGTGGCTGCCAGTGCCCTGGAGGTACTTGGGCAGGAGCTTCCTGAGGGCCGACGACATGGCCGGTTCACGCGATCCTGGCCATTATCAAGACAGCGGCTGCCCAATCCAGCCAGATGCAAAGACAATTACCAAGGGGCAAACCTTGTCACCTGACAAAACAGGCGGTGGGCTCGCTGCGCAGTGCTCGCCAGGCCTCGCTATAGGAGTGCTGGTAATTGCGGCAGTCGTCTTGGTCCGGGTTGTGCTTTAACACGCGGGTTTTTTTGGAGGAGCTACAGAAGCGGATACATTGGTCTCTAGTCCGGTGGGCCCGCTCGGAGACCTCTCCGAGACGCGCGGGGAGGCCTGCGACGCGTCGCAAATTCTAAGTGATCGAGCCGAAAATCACAAGAGAGTGCTCTTCACTAAGCTCGTGGACGCGTAGGACACCCGCGTCGCTGCCCCGGCCCGCGCCCGCGAGCGCGCGAGCGAGCGCCCACCGACGCAGGCACCGCCGACCAGGGCTTGCCCAGTAGATTGAGCACTGGGCACCCCTGCACCAGAAACACACGAAACACGAAAGTCCCCGGCCTCCGCGACCCCATATGGACGCCGCGGCCCACCCCACAAAGCCTTCTACGCCGCCGTACGGTAGCCCGGGCGCCCGCCAGTGCATCAGTCAATCATGTCGCGCGCGGCGCTTCGACGGCCGCGCGGCTGTGATGGTCGCCTCCGCGCCATCGACGCGCCGTCTGGCACCCACTCGTGAACCGGTCGACGCGCACGCAGGCGGCCGCGTCAAGAAGCGCCCGCGCCTCGGCGTGACGCGGCCCACGACGGCGTTGCCCTTCGCCGCGTCGTCGCTCCTCGCCGCGCGCCGCCGCCCGCCCGCGGCTGCGGCCGCGCCGCGCGTCCGCCGCGAGCGCTGGGCGTGCACCGCCTGCACCTTCGCGAACGGCGCCGCGCGCACGCGGTGCGAGATGTGCGGCACCGCGCGGGCGCGGAGAACGGCACCTTTCATGGTGCCCGCGGAGCCGCCGGCCGAGCCCGAGCTCCTCGACGACCAGTGCCTCGTGTGCAACCGGTCGACGCAGGGAACTAGTGAGGTGCTGCTCTGCGACGGCTGCGACGGCGAGGTGCACCTGCGCTGCGCGGGCTTGGAACGTGTCCCGGAGGGCGACTGGCTCTGCGCCGCCTGCGCGCCCGAGACGAGCGAGGAGGAGTCCGTTCCAGAGAGCGCGCCGAGCGTCCCGGAGCACGAGCTCTTCGAGGCGCCGCGGCCGGATGTGGGGGATCGCGTCGACCTCGTCGGGGGCGGCGAGGGCGTCATCGTGCGCGTGACGCGGCCCGGCTCGTGGTACGACGTCCGCGTCGGCGCTGTCAATGGTACGGGGCAGACGGGCGAGGTCATCAAGGTGCGCCGCACGCACGGCGAGTTCCGCGCGTTCCGCGGCGGCCGGGCCGCGACCGTCGCTCGTCCGAGCGCCACGACGGCGCCATCGAGCGGACGATCATTCCGCTGGTGGAGGAGGACGACGACGTGCCAGACGTGTCGCCGGCGCCCGTCGCCGCGCCTGCAGACGCTCCGCCGCCGCCGGTGTCGCCAGCCGCCGCGCCCGCGCCGGCGCCCGCCGCTGTCGAGGCGCCGTCGGCTTCCCGCCCGAAGGACATCTCGGCGTTCCTGGCGGCGCTGGAGCTCCCGCAGTACGCCGGCGGGTTCGTGGCGAACGGCGTCGACTTCCTGGCGATCCCGGCGCTCGAGCGGGACGACTGGGTCGAGCTGGGCGTCCCAATCGGCCACCGCGCGCGCATCATCAAGGAACATAAGTCGCTCCACCCCGAGATGTGGTGAGTAAGACATGCAATTACACAACAGAAACATCACGCGAAGCAGAGAGCTCCGTCGCGGCCTCGCGGCTCCCGCAGAGCCACTCGCCCATCACCCTCCTCGCTCGCTCGCGTTGTGACGCGTAGCGGTCGACGTCGACGCCGCGCGCCGCGCCGACGGCGCGCAGCATGCCCGCGACATACACGGCATGGCCCGCGGCCGCGCGTGCGCCAACGACGGCCGTGGGCGAACCGAAGCTCAGCATCTGCTCCAAAAACACGATGGGATTCGGGTCCGGCGGGCAGGGCGCGTAGCCGCCGTGGAGCTGGAACTTGAGGAGAAACGCGCCTCCGACGCACGCGAGTTCCTCCTGCGGAAGGTCGTCGTAGAGTTCGTACGTGCCATCCGCATAGGCGCCGAGCGCCCCGATCGGCGCGAGGATGAACGGCGCGTCGAAGGCCCGGAAGAGCGCCTGGGTCCTTTTCAGCGATCCGTAGCTATGAACCGCCACGAGGGCCGTGGCCGCGACGAAGGCGAGGCGCCTCATTACAAGAACTGATAAAACGAGGCGCCAGCTTGTGCAAGCTCCGAAGAGCGAGACGTAGCACTCCAGCACCTGGTACGCGAGCCAGACGAGGGTCCAGCGCCGCGCGTCCGTCGCGTGGGCCATGGGCCCCATCGCAAGCAGGTTGCACGAGCTGCCCGACGCGAGCATGACGGCCCAGTTCGAGATCACTCTTTGAGGGTCGCCGCCCATGCATATCCGCGCCGCCGCGTCCGCCGCCACGACGGCGCCCAGCACTAGCGTGAAGGCCAAATGCGGCGCAGCCCCTTTGATGTAGAGGCCGGCGCCAGACCGTTGCGCCGCCAGACCCAGCAGGCCCAGCGCGCACGCGGCGAGCTCGACGTACACGGAGCCGTCGTCCCATGGGCTGTTGAGCGCCACGACACCCACCATCACACATACGATCAATGCGTCCGCCGCGACGGCGCTTCTTCCCAGTAGAAAGGCCCGGTGGTAGTCGGCGTCCACGAGAGAGGTGCGCTCCATTTTAAGGCTGCCCGGGCTGCCCAGTCCGATGGAGCGTCGAGTCGTGAACCCGGGCGCCCAAGACCCGAGCCACAATCTGTGTGGCAGGCCAGGCCGCGAATGCCTCAAAATTCGATTAATGCGGCAGCTAGCTGCGCCCAAAGCCAAGCTTGCTTTGTTCGCTAGTGTCTACACGACGCTAGCTAGCTGAAGCCGGCCCTCCGCGCAGAGCTCTTGTAAAACCTCTCAGGCTGGTGCAAAAGAGCGCAGTAACCGCAGTGACCCCAAAACCTCGCACCTTACCGCCACGACCGTTGCGCAAGTGCTAGCACAACCACAATGCGAGCCCTCCGCAGCCTCCTAGCGCTGGGCGCGAAGGGCGCCCTCGGCCTCGCCACAAAGCCCTCGACGCCGGCCGCCGCACAATTAAGACTCGCGTCGGAGATCCAGATGGAACGCTTGGGCGGCATTTTTGGAGCGACGGCCGCGAACGGTGACACGGTCTGCCTCTCGGGCGACCTCGGCGCGGGCAAGACCGTCTTCTCGCGCGGCTTTTTGAGAAGTGCGAGCGGCGATGCGCGCATGCGCGTCACGTCGCCGACCTATTTGCTGGACAACGCCTACGACGGCCGGGACGGCCTGCCGGGCGACCTCGTCGTGCACCACATGGATCTCTATAGGCTCGCGGGCGACGTGGGCGACGCGTACGTGCTGGATCTGGATCGGACGCTCGCGGAGTGTTGTTGTTTGGTCGAGTGGCCGGACCGGCTGGAGAAGGAACCCACGGCTGCTTTGGGGGTCGAGATCCGCTTGGACGGCGCATGTCGGCGCGTGACGGTCGACGCTTCTGCTTTGGATGGCGACCACCCGTGGCGCGCGGCGACGGAGGAGCTGCTGCGCGGGGGCGAGGCGTTGTTGGGTGAGGAGGACGATGAGGAGTGACGGCGTCCGCTCCTCCGCCTCGATGGCGTTGTTGAGGCTCCTCGTTTTGTAATGATGTCTGTGTGATCTTCGGCAGTCTTTGCTTTTTCCCACGGGGAGCGAGGATCTCTTTTCTCACGGGTTTTTCCGAGTCCGGAGCGATTTTTTTCATCCCGCAAGTACGCAACTGTACAAGTTATTAGCGAATAAGCTAGCTGTTACCTCACACTCAGTGGCGAGGCCACCAATTTCCATCGCTACGGGCCGCTGCAGTATCACCCAAGACCATCCCATCGGCCACTCTTTGCTGTGCCGTCGCTTCGTAGTCTATTACTGATTGCAGTGCATACGGACAACCTTATGATGCTCCAGCTCCTGCCACTCGTAGCGCTGCTGCGCACCGCAACCGCAGCCGTGCCCGCCGACGAGGTCGACGGGCCGTCGCTCCCAGGCTACAAGCGCGCGTTCCCACAAGACACGCGCCACTACTCGGGCTACATCCGCACCTATTATCCGGGCCGCAGCGTGAAGGTCTACACGCATTATCACTTAGCGCTTCACGAGGATCCCACAGCTCCTGTCCTGCAATGGCAGCAGGGTGGTCCCGGTGGGAGCTCGCTCCTCGGCCTTTTCACGGAGAATGGACCACTCACGCTCAACGACGCCAGCTGGAAAAACGACGGGCTAGAGGTCTTCGACAACCCTCACACGTGGCAAAACGCGGCCGGCGGCGTCAGCCTGCTGTACCTCGAGCACCCGGCACCCACAGGGTTCAGCTACTGCGAGCCGGCTTGTGTTCACGACGACGACAGCCAGGCAGACCTACACCTCGCGATTCTAGACGAGTTCTTCGGAAAGATGTATCCGGAATTGCGCAGGAATCGCTACATCATCTCAGGAGAGTCCTACGCAGGAGTTTTGGTGCCGACGCTGGCGGAGCGGATCCTGAAGCGCCGAAGCCCTGGCGCTAATGTCGCGCCGGACAGCCTCGAGGGCTTCGCCCTGGGCAACGACTGCCCGGGCAACAAGGTGTTCACGTGCACGCCTTACAGCGGCTGGGCCGGCACGAAGGTCTCGCTAGACTTCCTCTACGGACACGGCATGGTTCCAGACATAGTGAAAGAAAGGGTCGACAAAGTATGCGCCGATTGGTACGTCTCCGAGCCGCCCGGGCCCCAGACGCCGCCGCCGACGCAATGCGCAGATGCGCTCGAGGACCCGATTCGGCCCCTGAAGTCCACCGCCGGAGACACGTACGACATGGGCGGCGGGTATTTCCTATACGACACGTGCGGAGCCGACCTGCTGGCGCTGAGCGCCGACGGCGCGGCGCGACACCTGCCCACTACGCAGCGGCGTTCGAGCGCGTCGACGCGGGGGCGAGCTCCCACGCGGCCTACTAACGAACGCATCGCGAACGCCTATGCGTTGGATAGCGGCGAGTACGCCTGTGGCCAGGAGAACGCGGCGACGGCGTGGCTCCGGCGCGCGGACGTGCAGGACGCCCTCCACGTGCGAAGCACTCCTGACTTTTCGCTGTCGACGAGTCTCGAGTACAACTTCACCGCGGCGAGTCTGCTCGAGGCTTACAAGGAGCGCCTCGCGCCGAATTTCCGGATTTTACAGTACTCTGGTGATGCCGACCCGTGCGTTCCGATGCCCGGCACTCAAAAGTGGATCCGGTCCCTGGCTCTGCCGGAGAAGCAGCCGTGGCACCCCTGGACGGCCCCCGGCACCGCTGCGATCACGGGCTACGCGACGGTTTACGCGCCGGACTTTACCTTCGCATCGATCCGGGACGCCGGCCACATGTCGCCGCGCTACAAGCCCCGCGAGCTGTTCTACATGATCGACGCGTGGCTCAGAAAGGAGCCCCTGTGATGGTCGTCGTGGTGCTCGGTGACTGCTCTGTGTAAGTGAAATGTCCAAGTTACGCGCGGGGTCGGGAGGAACAAAGACTGGCCGGGCCCGATGTATGGCACGGCAAAACGACCGCCTAGTAGTAGCGGATCTGCGGCGGCGGCGGCGCCGGGATCGGCACCTTGAAGACTCCTCCCGGCCCGACGCCCTGGGGCACGATGACCGCGAGCCGCTGGCCGGTGGGCGCCTGCACTACAACCGTCATCCCGGGGAACACGCCCATGGGTACAGGAACGGTCATGAACGTTGGCGGCGGCGGCGCCACGGGCTGCGCGACGGCCGTGGGCTGGTACACCGGTGCCGGCGGCGGCTTGTAGGCCGCCGGCGGCGGCGGCGGCGGCGTCGCGGGCTCGGGCTCCTCGGGCTCGGGGGGCGGCGGCGCCTCCTCCTTCTCCTGCGTCTCCTCGGGGATCTCGATGGGCGCGTCGGGGTCCGCCAGGGCGTCGGGAACGCTCACCCAGGCCATGGCCAGCCGCTTGTAGTTGCCCGAGCACTCCTTTTTTATTGAATCTTTGAGGTGCGACGTGTACTTTCTTTGGTAGGCCGCGGCGATGGCTAGTATATCCGCCTTGTCGTGGCCGCCCAAAACGCGCACCACTACTTTATCAGAAGTGCCGAGGCCGACAAACGCCTTGCGCAGGCGCATCGCGTAGTAGTCCGCCGGCGGCAGTAGCAACGCTTGCAGGCACTTCGCCAGATTACCGGACATCTCCTTCGTAATCAGGTTGTCGAGGGACCGGCCGTACTTGTTCTCGTAGGCCGTCCGCGTGGCCACGTTCTGCGCGGGCGAATTCTTGGCCAGCACCAAAATAAAGGAGTCCTCGTCGGTGCCCATGCCGCGCGCCGCCTTGTGCAGGGTCTCGGCCTGCTGCTGGGCTAGAGTGGGATTGGGCGCGCCCTGCTCGTCGCGCTCGCCCTTCAAGAGCTGTAAGGCTAAGGTTTTGTTCGAGCCGTGGAGTTCCGAACGAATTCTATCCACCAGCGACTTGTCATGTTTACCTTCCCACTTGGCCTTGGCGGCGCGCACTCTAGCTTGCGAGTGGCCCACGAGGAAATCTACGATAGCCATCCCATCAGCGCCAAGCCCGTCCATCGCGGAGTCCAGGGCTCGCACGTCCGCGTCCTCCGGGCTTTCTACTAAGTACGTCAGCAGCTTCTTGTACCAGCCGCTCGTCTCCTTTCGTAACCGGTGCAGCATGGGCTTGTCCCTTTGCGCGTAGTAGGCCGCCGCGACTTTTTGCAAGTGCGGCTTCGAGCGCGCAGAGACGATCTTGATGAGCTTCGAGTCGGACGTGCCGAACCCATGACACGCTTCGTAAATCGCGCGCGCGTCGAGCGACGCCATCATGCCCCCCAGGGACTCATTTTCCATGAGCAGCGCGTCTAGTAATTCATCTGTATCTTCCACTTCGTCAAACTTTTTCGTCGTTAATGCTTCGTTGGCCTGCGCCGGGTCCTCCAACGCACTGATCCAGGCCAGGGAGGCCTTGAGGAAGTTGCCGCTGATTTCGGAGCGTAGAGCATCCCGCAACGTCCTGCCGTACTTCTTCTCGTAGGCCTGGAGGACCGCGGGCATCGACGGTCTACTAGAATGATCCAGACCACCGAGCAGCCGCACCAACTTCTTCTCATTGGTCCCGAAGCCCTTCATCGCCCCTTGGAGCCGCATGGCCACGAATTCTTCTGGAGTGACGAGCAGCGCCGTCGCGGCCTTGGCCCAGACCTTGGGGCCCTTCTTCTCGAGCTTGGCCTTTAGGGACTTGCCGTACTTCTTTTCATATAGTTCTGCCAGTAGTCTCGTCTCGGAAGGAGGACCAGCAAGTAAGCAATCGGCGACCTTGTTGAAGTCCATGCTCGAGAACATGCCCCGACCCTCCTGCTTGATAATGTCCGCGTTCTTGGCGGCGCGCGCCTCGTCTACGGGGGCATCCCACTGCTTTTTGCCCTTCAAAATTTCGAGCAGTAGATATTTCAAATTTTTGTAGGTCAGGTCGGGGAGCTCCTTGCCGAGGTAGTCGAATAGAGCCTTATCTTTCCGCCCCTCCCAGCATTTCTTTCCTGCTGCTAGTTGTTCCGGGGATCTCGTTAAACATAACTCAATGAGAGCTCCCTCGTCGCAGCCCATGCCGTGGCACGCCGCATGTATCAAGTCCGCGACGTACTCCTCAGGTCCATCTAACGCATACGACATCATCTTGCCGTAGTTGCTCCCTAGCACGCCGGACGTCTCCGAGGCGACTTCTTTCGCTAAATCCTTGTCGTAGGCCTTGCGGTAGGCCTGTCTTGTACGTTGTAAGGCCGCCTTCGTGCGCGTGCACAACACAGATATTAATTTGGTATGATCACAGCCTAAAGCACCGGTGATCCCGCTCTTCATGGCCTCGTGGGCGGCCAACGCGTCGGCGTCCGCAATTCTGCCTTTCAATTCCCCATTGATCTTCTGGAGCTTCTCGACGCACTGCTTTTTTATGGTTGGGTCGCTGAGGGAGCCGCCCTTGCTCGCCTTGACGATGCGCGCGACGGTGCTGTTCGCGAGGCGCGTGGACTCGTCGACGAGGACCTGGGGGGCCGCGGCGACGACTGGGGCCATCTCTGCTGTAGGATGGATGTTCAGGTGGTGTCTGCGGCGAGCGAAGCGCTAGCGGTTGCGGTGCTGCAGGTGTCCTTCTGGGGCGTGCAGTGGAAGCCGAAGGGCTATGAGAGCAAGCTCTGGGGACTTCTGTGGCTCAAACGAGCAAATCCAAAAAGTCTCCGTAAAACCTGTTAAGCAGCTAAAGAGAATTCTTTGGAATTAAGCAAGAAAATCGGCTAGCGTGAGGCAAATGGCGGGAACACGCACCTCTACACACGTCGGGAACCCATCACATCCACAAAAACTCCTCGGATCTATCCTCTCGCCATTTCCACCACTCAAGACGGCCCGCCACCCGCGTCCGCAGCAACCAGGATAAATACAAGAACGGCCAGAGCGATCATAGTTAAACACAAGATAGAGATAAATCACAGCCCGCGCGCGCGTGCCTCGTCGTCGGCGTCGCCGCGCGCGCCGACGGCCCGCACCAGATAAGCATCATAATCCCGGACGGAGCGGCGCATGGTTTTGGTGGGCGGCTGATTTTCGACGCCGGGCCGGCAGCCGCAGGGCGCCGTCCCATTTACCACGTAGAGCGCCGCCACGGCGAACGCCTGAGGCACGACGGCGAACGCGTCCGCGTGTTGGGTGGCCAAAGCTCGCGCCAGTAGCCCGTCGTAGCAGCCGGGGCCCCGGTGCTCCTCGACCTCCCTCACCAAGCGCCGGTCGCCCCGCGCGTCGACACTGTCCAGGACGACGAGCGCTCCTGAGGCTTGCCACGCCAGAGCCCTCTCTGAACCTTCAAAGGTATTCTGATAGGTGTCGACGACGCCTTCGACGCCGCCCCACCAATTTTCATATTTCTTCGTGGCGAGGGCCGGCGTCGTTTCGGGACAGCGGTTCGCCGGCGCCGCTTGCGCGCGTCCCGACCGTACCAACGACCGTAATTCGTCCATTGTAGTCGGCACACTTTCAGATCTAAACTCCGGAATTATGAGGGTAGTGCCCATAGCCACTTCCATATGAGAGATGGCCTCGTACGTATTGGAAGACAAGTGCTCGTCGCCTCGGAGTACTAAGCACCTCCTACACGGGCACGACTCCAGCCCTAGATTCGCCAGGGCCTTCTCTAGACTTTCGCCGTCGTCGTCTCCAATCCTTCCTAGTAGGACCGTCCGAGGACAAGCTCTAAATGCTTCCACGCTCACGTCCCATCCACCTTCATCCGCCGCTAAGACAACAATCGACGGGCCCGGCCACCCGCAGGCGTTCTCCTTCACTCTTAGTAATTTCGCATCGAGGTCTTTCCTCAGTAAAGACGCCACGACCACCAAACCGACGCCCTCCTCACCCGAGTTGCGGAACGGGCCAACTCCAACACTACCGGAGCGGGCCCACCGCAGGTCGTCGCGCTGGAACGCCCGGGGTATGCCCTCGCAGGCCTTGAAGGCGCAGTATTCCACCGATCTCGCGTCGCGCAGCCTTTGAGCGATGGCCTTGTCCACGCCTAGAGGCGTCAGGGGCGGCACGGGCACGAGTCCGAAGCGCGTGCCCAGAATCGTATCGGACGTAGCGACCCACGACACGGAGAAGCTCCGCCACTTCTTCTTCCACTCCTGGACGTGGAAGAAGGCCGCTACGGAGAACGAAGTCCCGGGCACGCGCAGCGCGTCGACCGGCCCCCGTTTTCGTTTGTACGCGCCGTCCGCATCTAGGACCACGGTGTCGCCCGCATCATAATCGCCACCCTCTAAACAAGTCTGGTAGGCCGGATTCACCCAGTTCATGCATCGTTTCGCACCGACCGGCAATCGTCGAACCCGCTCCCAGCGGTTCTGGTTCGACCGCTTCTCTCTAGGTGTGCGAGGTGCAAGAGGCCTACAATGCCGGCCCTCGTCGTCCTCGTCGCCCGCACACCGTCGTATCTCACTCTCAGCTAACCAGGCGGCGTCTTTGTCGCCTTTTTGCGTGGCATCGGTGAAGTGTTTTGTCGTGATCTTGAACCTCAACGACGCCTGTGCTAATGCCGTAGAATAACAACCTTCGGCGCTCTCGTAGTGGGCGCCTCGCAGCAACCGATCTTCCAAGCGCGCCGCGCCCAAGAACGAACAGTAACTATAAGCAGCGTTCACATGCGGTAGATTCTTGTGGTGCGTCCACTGGCCCCGCGCGTAGGCCCGCCAGCTATCGCCAAAACCAAAAGACACCACATCGAACGCTCGCAACTCGTCCTCGTCCAGGAAAGCGTTCATGTCGCCCATTAGGATATCAAAGTCCCCGAACGCCCAATGACTATAGTTCCTCAGATACTCCTGGAAGACGACGCCGATGGCCGGCTTGAACTCGACGAGTTGTCTTGGATTCCGGATGAAGGCATCTCGTAAGGCAGCTGCTAAAGGCTCCCTTCTTTCATCGATATCTTCGTCTCCGGGATAGATCTGCCTTGCGCGCGGATACGGAATTCTCGCATGTAACCGAGCGAATCTATTTGCACCGACCTTCACGAAGTGCACGTTGTCGGGCAGCCACGGCGGTCGCGACTCTCGGGCTTCGACCGGGACAGCACTAGGATCGCTCAACAGCAGCAGCACGTCGACAGCCCCGATGGCGTTGCCACACGACCGCGCGAAGGCCTTGAAGAAGGGAGGAAGGCGCGGCCCGACGAACGGCAGCGCCAGGGCGACGCGCGCGCGTCTCGGTGGTGGTGGCTTTTTTGTGCCTCGGAGCTGCGGTCCCTCTTGATGGTGATGCGTCGCGCGGTAGTAGAACAAGGAGGCGACGAGCGCGTACGCGCCCACTATAAACGCGGCGCACTTCGCGAGGCGGTTCGACCGGCGCTTGCGCCGGCGGCCGCTGCCGCCGCGGTACGTCGACGGCGACGCGCTTCCGCGCGATGAATTGCGGCGCATCTGTGCGTCCGACGACGGCTGCGCTCGCTTGACTGTGCGGCGTCGCGACGGCCCAGTCGCTGGGTCAACCACCCACCACGTCGCTATGCCCAGCGGTACGTTACGCTTGGCGCGTTTTGCTGATGCGATGCATGGCAGCCACGGCTGCTCCTCAGTATGCACTGCTGACCTGCTTGCGCGTGTTGCAGGTTTGTGTGTGGCGTGGGGGGTCTAGTCCCCCTAGCGGCCATAACACACTAGCAACTGAGCCTCAGCCTCAGCCTGAGCCTGAGATGTCTCTGTGCCCACTAGTCCTAGGCTCGAAAGTTCCGACGCGCAATGGAGCCCGTTGGACGCGTCCGGCGGCGCGACTGGCGCCCGCGGACGCTCGCCTGGATGCGGGACGCCCCCGCGAAGCCGAAATTCCGAAGGATGACTCCGGGAGCTATAAACATTACACACACAAGGAAGGGCGGATCTAGACTACCGCCCGAGCCCCTCGAAGCGCCGGAGCCGCTCGGCGATGGACGTGAACATCGTGTCCCGCGCCGCCGGCGGCACGGGCGCCGGCGCGCCGGCGCGGCGGCCGAAGACGCCCACCGTCGCGGGTTCCGGCGAGGACTCCGGGGCCGCGGGGCGCTCCGGCGGGGCCGGCGCCGGCGCACACGCCACGAAGCAGCTGGCGGAATCCGTCGTGAGCGGTGGCTGGTCCGGCGGGGCCGGCGGCGATGGAGGGACCGGCGGCGGCTCGACCACAACGGACGAGGATCGGGGCGGCAGAGGCGGCGGGCGCGACGCCGACGCCGAGCGCGCGGCGGCCAGCAGCGACCGCGGGCGGGGCGGCGGCGGCGGCGAGGCGGGCGCCCACGACGGCGCGTCGTCGTCGGATCCGAGGTCGTAGGAGCCGCGCGGCGACAGCGCCGAGGCCTCGGATCCGCGCGGCGAGAAGTCGTAGACGTCCGGCCTCGAGCGCCGCGGCGAGAGCCAGCCGCGCTTCCGCGGCGCGTCCGTCGCCACGGGGGCGAAATCCAAGGACGGCGGCGTCTTCTGATGCGCCGCGACATCATCTAACCAGCCCCGGGCCTCGTCTTCGGAAGCCAGCTCGACGTAGAACGACTTCCGCGGCGACCGCACGACCAAACACCGCGTCCCCGCGCGCTCGGCGCGCAGCGCGTCCTGGATCCGGGCGAGGCGCGGGTCCTCGGCCGCGGCGAGCTCGAGCTGCTCGGACGCGGCGCGGTCGCACCGATTGGATAGGGTCGCGAAGGGCGCCGCCTCGACGACGCAGCGCGTCAGCGGCGCGTAGAAGCGCAGGCGGTACATGTTCGTCGCGGGCGGCCGGTCGCAACTAAAGAGGGCCCGGTCCGTGAGCCAGAAGGTGAGCGTTTCGATCTTCGACGTGGAGAGCTTCCGCGCGTCGCCCGTCCGGACCAATCTGTGGGCTACTAAGGAAGAGAGCTGGTTCGCGGGGTCGTGGATCTGACTCTTCAAAAGCTGCATCTCGTTGCGCACCGCGTGCTCGCCCAGGATCGCGTCGATCTTGGCGCAGGCGTCGCGCACCAGCGTTAACGCTTCGTCGAGATCGTTCCTGTCCGCGTGGTCCTCGTTCGTTCGCAGGACGAGCGCCTCCAATAGTAACCGGTAGCGCGGGACTCGTTGCACCGGCGCGACTAAGAACTGGGCGAGGTCCCTGCCCTTACACCGCTCATCAAACGCCTGGCGCGCGAGCACCAGCATCACGTCCTTGACGGGGCTGCCCCGGTTGTTGCCGTCGCTCGCGGCGCGGCGCGACCAGGCCCCGTAGGCCTCGGCGTAGGTCGCCGTCATCTTGAAGAAGGGCGCGAACCTGCGAAAGACGGCTCCGAAGCACTCGTCCCTCGCCCTTTCTGAGCGCAGCTCGCCCAGAAACGTCGCCTGGAACTTTTCTAACATCTCAAGCTCGTTCAGCACCCTCCCAAGCACCTCGTCCCTCCCCAAAAGGTCCCGGAGCGGGTCCCGGAAGACCTCCAGACAAATACGCATATTCGCGACGTACGTCTCCTCCGAGGCCACGATTTCGTCCAACGCATGACCTCTCGCCGTCTCGAGCGCGTCGGCGCCGCGCAACTGGTCCGTGGCCAGCGCCGCTCTCAAGCAGGCCGCCTCGACGGCGTCCTCCTTCATGGTGGTAGTGGGGGCAGCCCCTCCCCGTGTCCTTTTGGTCACAGCTGGCCGACTATGGCCGAAACAGCGCCGCGAAGCTGGACAACAGGCCGACTGCACTCTGCCAATCTGCCTGCATGCTAGTGTCTTACCGGCGCTAGCTCAGCCCGCGCGACCGAGACCCCCAACGCCGCCGCCGAGCAGACAACAGACAAGTTACAACCGGTCGCAGGCGCCCCAGAACCCGCCGCGCGTCGGCAGCGCGCGCACGTGCCGGAAGACCGACGAGTTGAGCCCCTCGCGCCGCGCCGCCTCGATGAGCCCGAGCTTGTGCTTCGCGTGCTGGCAGTAGTGGTCAATCACGCAGAAGTGGCGCGGCAGGCCCGACAGGCAGGGCCAGGGCGGCCGGTACTTGCGCGAGATTGAGGCCTTGTATGTCGCGTAGTCGGCCGCGTATTTCCGGTTCATGGGCACGACGGCGACGTCATCAATAAACTCGCGGGAGTTCGCCACCATATTCAACCCGTACTGGTCCTGGGGCCACGCCCGCGTGAAGTCGATGCCCAGTGCGTTGCGGCCCCGCGCTTCCTCGGACGAAGCCGTCCGCCAGAAGGCCTCGACGAAGGCCCTACCCCTATCTCCTTTCCACGCCAGCGTCCCCGAGTTGAGGAGGTAGCGCCACCGGGTCACGTTCTGCGGCGCCCGCCGCAGCCAGTACGTGCGATCGGCCTGGTTCACCAGTACATCCGACCGGGCATTGGGCCAGCCCGCGGCCGCCGTCAATAGTTGTTCTAGTGGGCGGTCGCTCCACCGATCTCCCGTTTTTGATGGAGTCGTAGACACGGCGGCGTCGCTATCCAACAGGAGGAAGAACGACGAGGATGGAAAGTCTATACACGCCTGCACGGCGGCCGCCGCCTTGCCCCAGTAGGGACCTAACCTTGACCCGTCGCAGGCGTCGAGGCGCGCCGTGCCCTCCGGCAGCGTGTAGAGCACGAAGTTGTGGCCGTGTTTTGACGCGTAGCTTGCCGCCAACTCGTAGCTCGCGCGCCAGTACGTATCGCCGTCCAGGCGCCGCGTCTCGTACACGACGACCGTCGGCGCTGTCGACGCGTACGCTGCCGCGACGGTGACCATTGCTCGGAGGCTGCCCATTGCTAGGCGTGCATTATGCTGTTACGCGTGCAGGAAGTCGTCTGCACTGCACGAGCGATGGAAAATAGTGCAGTTGTGGGCTGCCCCGAGGCTATATGCGGTAGTCACATGGCATTGGCATGGCTCTGCGAGACGGCTGTGATTTGAGTGCGCGCGCCGAGAGGTATGCCTCGGCGGACGGCGCACGCCCTCCTCGGCGTGCACAGAGCTAACCAAAAAAGTGCTAGTGTGTCGATACGCTAGTTAAGCCACTTTATTTTCGGCATCTTTTGCTAACCAACGACAGCCCCCGCTTGCAAAGTTTTGCGCACACGCTGCCAAAACACACCCCTGCCAGCGCCTGAAGCGGGTGCAAAGCTGCCGCGTGCCCGCAGCTCTCCGTTCAGCCAGCGAGAGCACCAGACATCTGTAAACCATGGACGTCGAAGGCCTCGACACTTTTTCGGCTTATGATGCGGCCCCGGCCTTAGATGACGGCGAGCCCCTCGGTTTAGGTATGTCGCTCGACGAGGCCATCGCCGAGCGGTCGGCGGCCAAGAAGCCCGCACCCAGACAGCCGAAGAAGCAAGGTGGCAATGCGAGCGCGCGCGTCTTCGTGGGGAACATGAAGTACGAGACGACCTGGCAGCAGCTCAAGGACCACTTCGCGAGTGCCGGTAGCGTCGTCCACGCGCGCGTCATGGAGAACCGCACGGGCCGAAGCCAGGGCTGCGGCGTGGTCGAATTCCAATCAATCCAAGATGCCCGAAACGCCATCGCTACTTTGCACGATTCGGAACTAGACGGCCGCAAACTACTCGTGAGGGAAGATAGGGAAGATGGCCAGAAGCCCCAGCAAGCACCTCAGAAGAAGAAGCGCGACCGCGGAAGTGATGACGTCGTCGTCGTGGGCAAGAAGCTGTACGTGGGCAACCTGAACTACCAGACGACGTGGCAGCAGCTCAAGGACCACTTCAAGGACTGCGGGCGGGTCGTGAGGGCCGACGTGAATCGAGGTTACGGGACCGTCGAGTTCGAAAAAGCTGCGGATGCCGCTGCCGCAATCTCGCGGAAGTCCAACACCGAATTGGATGGCAGAAAGATCAACGTCCGAGAAGATAGAGAAGCCTCGAAACCGTCCCAAGCGAGGAAGCGCGCCAAGTCGAACGAGGGCGGCGTGACGCGCGTCGGGAAAAGAGTGTACGTGGGCAACCTCAAGTTCACGACGTCGTGGCAGACGCTCAAAGACCACTTCAAGCCCGTCGGCGACGTCGTCCACGCGAAGCTCATCGCGAGAGGCTGTGGCATCGTCGAGTTCGAGACGCCCGAGGACGCGCGGAGAGCTATTCTGGAGCTGAACGACAGTGAGTTGGAGGGCCGTCCTCTCCAAGTCCGGGAAGATCGGGAGGACCGCGACCTGAAATGATCTAATTTACTTTTGGGGCCCCTTCATGGGGTCCTCGGATCCAATCCCAATCTCGCTCGACGCGTGGGGGTGGGCCTGCAAGTCCGGATTCAGGGAGTAGCCCTTCGGCAGCGGGAACGCGTCCGTGCTCTCGCCGAAGCCTGCGTTTCGCGTCGTGAATCGCGTCGATGGCGTGTTATGTGCGCCGGCGCGCGCGGACGACGACTTTGTCCGGCGTCGTCTCCGAGGCCGTCACGCCGCAGATGGCTTTGATCACGGCCTCTGCGACTTGCTGCCTTACTGCGGCGTTGCGGCAAGCCTTGGGTAGCCAGGTGATCCTACAAATGATGATGTTATATAGATAGGATCGCATAGGTGCGCATGCGTGTGTGTGCGAACTCAAGCGAATCATCGCTCGGCACCGCTCGCAGATCTGCAGTCGTATGGCAGCATCAGTGTGGCACGCGTTGGTGCAGCAAATTTTGCAAGTACGAGGGTTTAGAGGGCGCTGCATGCATGCTGGATGAACGGCATGATTGCTGCGTTAATTGTCTTGCTGTAAGGCTGCAATTGCTGGCTGCAAAGTGCACTGCAAACCTCGGCCTCGGCTTGCTAGTGTCTTACATGCCGCTAGCTCCGCGATTGTTGGGTGTCGCGCGAGCGCCGTCGGGCCGACGATTGAGCGTTAAAAAAAAAGGTTGCCCATCAACAATCAATTGAGGTCTAGCGGCGTCGCCGCGGCGGGGGAGCTAAGCGCAGGACTCAACACTAGATCAAGAATGGGCTGCGCGGCGTCGACGGGCCCCTTGTATCGCGACGAGCACGACTTCGCGACGACCGCGGCCTACTACGACAAGGATGAGGATGTCAAAAAGGACTGGGTTGAAAATGAACAATTGGGAGAAGGCATGTTCGCGCGCGTCGTGAAAGTAACGCGCAAGTCCACGAATCAACAATACGCCTGTAAAGTACTCAGAAAGACCACTGTCATCGAGGACAACGAGATCAAGCTCGCCCCGAAGGCGTCGGACTTATTGAGAGAGATCGATTGTTTGCGGCGCGTCGGCGGGGCCAAGGGCTGCCTGAAGCTTTGTGGGGTGGTAGAATCCCCATCAGAATTGAGATTAGTGATGGAGCTCTGCGCCGGTAGTTTGTTAGATTACGTCCACGACCTAGACCAATTCGACGAGCGCTTCGCCGCCTTATATGCGTCGCAGCTACTCGAAGCGGTCGCCTATCATCTGGTGCGACTCGGCGAACGCGTGCACCTTCCCGACGTCGGGCGCCGGCGGCTGCCCGGAGTTCGGCTCGCAGTACAACGACGATTCGGCCGGCGACGACCACTCGGGCCACGACCACGACGAGGGCCACAGCTCGGACGGCGCGACCGCCACCGCGCCGGCCGTCCTCGTCGCGGCGCTCGCGGCGCTCGCCTACGCCTAGTCGTCGCGGCGCCCAAGGTTCCTCATGTCCATCCCCACCTCCATAGATCCGCGTAGGCCCTACGCCTAACGACAGGGAGACACCATGTAGTCCCGTGACGCGACCGCCTTGTGACGCCATCGCCGCGACACCTCTCCAAGATAGAATCACACAACAAAGTTACTAGAGAAAGCTCCGGATCAGGTCCACGTCCACCTTCTTCCGGTCCTTGGGCTTGCGGCGGAAGGGCCGGAAGGCCGTCGGCACGGACGCCGGCGTCTTCGCCAGCCTCGCCTTGCGCGCGCGCTCCGACCCGCGCGACGACTGCGACCCGCGCGACGTCGGCCGCGACACGGTCCGGCTCGAGATGCGGCTCGAAGGTCTTGAAGAGGGCGGGCTCGGCAGGTCGCCGTCCAGCGACGACTGCCGCGACCGTCTTTCGGGAGGAACCTCGACTTCATGAGGAGAGGACGCCTGCGAGTCCGGCAGGGACTCCGCATCCTCGTCCCAGGGCGTCGGGATCGGCTGCGAGGTCTTGGTCAGGAAGCGGATGCGGTTCGCGTACGGCGGCTCCGTCGCGTCCACAACATCGCCCTCTCGCAGATCGCCTCTTTCAATCCTCTCCGCGACTTCCGTGTTGTACGTACTGTCGTCGTTGTCCTCGTATTTTGATAGGGAGACACCTAAAGTTTTGCCCGACACTCGCACGGTTGACGGCTCGCCCGTGTAGGTCTCATCCATGACATTATCGTCCTCGCCCTCGTAGTGCACGTCGTACGTGCCGTCGCCCCGGTCATTTACCACCGTGGCCGCGTACTTCCTAGGTAAATCATTCCTAGGAGTCGGGGCGTCGGCCGGGTGGATCAGCTGCCTATCCTTGAATTGATCCGGGTCCTTCTTGGGCGGGAACCAGTACTCGAGCTTCTTCCACGCATCCGGGTCTTCATCTGGTTCCACAAAACCATCCAGGCCCGCGTTGACCTGTCGGATGTAAGATACCTTCTTGGGCTTCGGCTTCTTGTTCCGTTCTCCGACTTTTTTATCTTTGCCGACGAGCGAGAAGCCGCCATAGGCCCTTTTCGTTTCAATACTTAAATAGGAGTGCGGCGGCGCGCGCGGCGGCGAGATCAACGAAGACAGCTTTTTGGGCGGCGAGCCCATCGTGCCTTTCAGAGCTTTGTGACGATCCTTGTCCAATTTATATTGGCCGGGGCCCGGGTCCGGCAGGATAGGCAATAAAAACTTGTTGCTTTGGGCCTGCTGGAGCTCCTTCCAGAGCTTCTGGGGCACGGGCTTCTCCCGTATTTGTAACTGTTGGATCTTTTTTAGTGCGGAGGACACGCCCTCGGCGTACAGCAGCTTGCGGCGGTTCTCGGCGCGCTCGCGAGCTTCCTTCGCGCCGTCGGCCGGCGGCTTCGGGAGCGCCTTGGGACGCCCGCGCGCGAACTTGCCCAAGTGTAAGGTCGAGGCGGGCTCGGCCCGGTTCTTCCGCTTCAAGTACCCGAGCTGCTCCATGATCAACAACCGCTCCCTCCTGACATCCTTCCGTCTCCCGTCGGCCTCGGAGCAGAGGACCCGGTAGAGGGAGCCCAGCGTCTCGCCTCGTACCCGTTCGCGCTTGGGCGGCATATGGCTGCGTTGTGACGCGTCGATGGCGTCTAGGCTCACTCACAGTAGATGCCGGTACCTGGGGCAGCTCTCGGCACAAGATGGCGTATAGCCGGTACCTTGGGGCAGCTATCGGCCCACCGCTGCCCTTGCCTCGCCTGCGGCTGTCCTGCCCACCAGCGTGCTCTCTGCTGCGCGTCTTGCGTTAACGCCGGCCCATAGCGTGTAAGACACTAGCAAGCAGGTACGCGCAGACTTCGGGGGACTTCTGGCCGGGTGACTCGACGGTTCTGGGACGGACGGGTCCCGCCCGGTCGATAGGGCCGAAGTCACCCCGCTAAAAAAGCCGCAGCCTGAGGGACGGACGCGCGCCATCTAGCCAAGGACTCGGAATGGACAATCGTTTCATGGTTACAAACAAGGGCGCCGTGTTCAGGCTCGCCGCCGCGCCGCCGCCTGGAGCCCCGCGAGGAGGTCCCCGGCCATCGCGGGCCGAGGTCGCGGCGGCGGCGCGCGGCTCAGCGCAGCACCGACCATTCGCGAGCGTGGATCGTCGGCGTCGAGCCGCGAAGGGCGAGGCCGCCGCGGCGCGACGCCCGGAGCCGGTGGCGCGGCGTCAATCCGTTGTCGCGCTTGGCGCACGGCGGCCAGCTCGGCCTCAAGATTAGTCGTCGAGGGCGCCGCCACCGCGGCGAGCGCCTCTGAGTCCGGATCGAAGGGCCCGCCGACCGCATCTAGAGCGTCGTAGACCGGGTGCCGCACCTCGCGCCGCAGCAGCTTGTCTTCCGCCTCGCGGAGCGCGAGTGCGGAGAGGCGTCGCCGCGCGTCCTCTCTCCACATCGCCTTCGCGCCGTCGCCGTCGGCGTCGAATTCCGATGGTAACGCCGCGTAGACCGCCCGCAGCTCCACGACGTCGAGGCGGCCGAGATCCAACCTCCGCAGGTCGGCGAGCGCCATCTTCCGGATGCGACTGGCGGGCATCCGCGTCAGCCAGAGCGCGCGTTCGCGAAACACGCGGCGCGCCACGGCCCGCGGCAGGCCCGCCTGTTCCAGCGTGTCGACGCTCGCGCCTCGCGTCGCGAGCCACGGCGGCAGCACCCTTCGCATGCGCCGCAGCGCCGAGGCGCAGCGCGGGCGCTCCTCCCTTTCCCAGGCCGCCCGTTGGTCTGCGTCCCGCTTAATTTTCTCGGGGTGGGCGTCGAGCGCCCGCGACAGGTGCTCGCATTCCTTTTCCGCCGCGGCGTCGCCGTTCAAGCAGCGCGCCGCCGCGGCCCGCAAGTCGCGCTCGAGGTCCTCGAGTGAGACCTCGTCTCGATCGACCTTGTCCGACGCGCTTCGCCGGAGCTGCGCGTTCTGCGTCTCGAGGGCTTGAATTTGCGCCGTGGCGGCCGCAAGCTTTGCCTCGAGAGTCGCGGCGTCGACGCGCCCGTCCGAGCGGCATTGCGGCGAGGCATCGTCTGCGTCCGAGGCGCCGTCGATCTCGTCCGCCCGCAGGTAGCACCAGTCGTTGTTCTCGTCGGCGGCGGTGACGTCTACCCACGAGCCGTCGTCGCTGGTGTTCTCCGGGGCGTCGTCGGCGGCGCCGCTCGTCCAGCGCTTCAGGAGGAGGGCCGCGAGATCGTCGCCCGCGGGCAGCTGGGTGATCGACTCGGAGAGCTCAGCCATCCAACCAGGTTCAGGGTTTGGAGGGTGCCAGCGTCGGCAGGGATCGTCGCGCGCCGTCCAGCATCGATGCGTCTTGATGTGAAGTGCTGTTCAGGCTGGACGGTCCACCGATGTGCCCGCTCCCGACGCCTGGAGCCCAGACACCACTGGGCATTTTGGGCTGCCGCGTCTCATGTGCCGCGGAGGCCTTCTATCGCGACTACGTACGGATCGAAAGGCCCTGACGAGTAGTGGTACGAAGACTCACCTTTTTTGCTAGTGTCTTAGTGACGCTAGCCTACTCGGGCACATTCAGGTGCAGTTTTGGCCGTACCGGTTACCAGGTGCCGCGCCGTTCAAATTAACACGTGCCGGAAGCCTGACACTTGTCGCAGAAGAGCGCTGCGCCCGCCGAAGCCGGTGGTTAGCTCAGCGTACGATCTGTGACCAAACGTCACCACGGGCAACTTCCTGGGCGGCGAAGGCGGCGAAGCCAACGCCACAACGGGTAACCTACTTGGTTGCAGCGACGACAAGATGCCCGTGCCCGTGCAAATCCAGTACTGCGGCGGCTGAGGGTATAAGCGCTACTCAGTAGCGCTAGCTCAGACGATCGAGCAGGAATTCGGGGACGATGTCGCAGTAGAGCAGGTCGGCGACCCGGGCACGACGGGTAACTTCGAGGTCACGTGCGCGGGCCAGCTCATCCATTCCAAGACGACGCGCGGGCAGGGCAAGTGCCAGACCGGCGAGGAGACGCAGCGCGTGATCGACGCGATCCAGGAGGCCGTCGACGACGCGGCCTAGGCGGCTTTTTCTACCCGAGGCGTCCCCGCGCGTGCCCGGTCGACTCGTATATGACGGCCCGCGGCACCCTGATTTGCCGCGGGCCCGACGACGAGTCGCCCGCTCGTGCGCGCGGACGCCTCCCACCCTATTGTAACTACCACTCTATGTACTCTTCTTACTTGACTTCTTCTTTTTCTTCTTCGGCTGTGCCACGTCGCTCTCGGCAGCCTTCCGTGCCCTCTTGGCCTCTTTCCGTGCTTTCTTCGCGGCCGCCTCGTCGGAAGAGAGCTCCTCGCGGTCGCCCTTCTTCTTCTTCGACTTCTTCGGCGCCGCGGCGGCGGCCTCGGCTGCCAGGCGCTTCTGCATCTTCAGCACGAACGCGTCGTCGAGCCGGTCCTCCTCGCTGTCGTCGTCATCGCTGCTGCTCGAGGCGTCGTCGTCGTCGTCGTCTGCCGCTGCGGCGTCGTCGTCATCGTCGAGGCGCCGCTTCGTGCCGACGGCCGGCGCGGCTGCGGGCTGCTTCGGCGCCTTGACGTACCACTCGCGCGACTCGTCGTGGTACGCGACGTTGCGCTGCTGCAGCTGCATGGCGATGTTGTCGGCCGTCGCGTAGTCCTTCTTCGCCTTCGCGGCCGACCGCTTCGCGAGGAGCCGCTCGATGCCGGGGATGTCGACGGTGTCGACGGGCTCGCCGCGGCCGACGCGGTGCCAGGGTTCTTGCGGCGGCTCCGGCGCTTTCGGCGCCTTCGGCGTTTTGTTTTTCTTGGATTTGGACTTTTTGAGGAGTTTGGACATGGCTTGCGCGCGTTTCGCGCTGCGTTGCGAGCGATGCTAGGGCTGCTCTTTGCTTGTGGAGTCTCAGCACAGCGCGGAGCTTGTGCAGCCTGTCTGGCTCAATAGGACCCTAGAATCGATGCTGCACAGAACGACGATGCTCACTTAGGCGGCTACAGGCCGATTAATGCAATCCAGCGCGACCAAAACCCGCGCAATGCGCTCGGGGCGGCCGGATAGCGCTAGGCTTTGGCATGCCTGGCGCGTTCATGCTCGCGGTGCAGCTATAACTGATCCAAGAAGCCACCTCTATCAATTTTCGCAGCGCTGCGCGTCGCAGAGGTCTATCACAGCAAGAGCAGTGTGCACACAAGCTGTAGCGCGCCGCATTGGTGCGCAGCGATCGCGAGCGGTGCGCCACAGTGTGCGGCAGTGCCCCTAGCTAGCACTAGACGCAAAGCGGTGCGCACAAATGGCGTCGTCGTCGTCGAGCTCGTCGTCGAGCTCGAGCAGCAGCTCGAGCAGCAGCAGCGAGGACCGCAAGCGCAAGCGGCGGCGCAAGAAAGAGAAGAAGCGGAAGCGCGAGCGCAAGGAAGAAAAGAAACGGAAGCGCCGGAAGAAGGAACGGAAGAAGGAGAAAAAACGTCGCCGCGCCGTCGCCGCGGAGAACGATGCCGAGCTCGCGGCCGCGGACAGCGACCAGCTCGAGGCGTTCCGCGCGGCGGTGCAGGGCCCCCGTGCACCACCGCCACCGCCGACGACGAATTTACTAAACCTGCCGCCCGCGGAACGCGCCGCGGCCCTGGGCCTGCCGGCCGGTCTGGTACGCACGACGGCGCGGACGGCGTCGATCACGGACGCCGCGTCCCGTGAATTGTTCGGTAGGTCCTCGGGCATGAACCCGGCGACGGCGCAGCGCATGAAGCGGGAGCGATCGGCGCAAAAAGCTTTAGCGAAGGCGCAGCGCGTCATCGCCGCGCGACGAGATAAACCTCCATAGTCAAAATTTCATGAACAATTTTACCGTGAGCCCGAGGTCGCCTACACCCAGTCTCTATCAGGAAAGATCAGCGGCGCCACGAGCGTCCACTCGTATAGGAGGAACATGGCCCACTGCGCGACGATCTGCATCCACATGCTCGCGCGGCCGGCGAGCGGCTTGGACATGGTGTCTCCTTGATTTGTCGAGGCGCCCCAGTTCGCGATCGTACAAGCCACGTAGCACGCCGCCAGCGCCATGATCAAATTGAACGTCGCGCCAGCGCGATCGCCGCCGTCGAGGCAGTCGATGGGCGCCGGCGGTGGGCTTTCACTCTTATCTTCATTTTTCTCCTCGTCATCTGAGGGCACGAGCTCCACGCCCAGCTCGGGGTCGATGGTATTGCCGACGTCTTCCGCCGTCTTCGACATCCAGATGAGTGATATGAAAGCTAGAATGAGGGATACCCAGGTCATCCAATCGTGCTTGTGTTCCCAAAACGGGTTGCATTCCGAGGAAGGCTGCTTTCTGATGGCGGTATAAGCCAAGTACGTGCCGTACGCGCAGACCGCGGAAGACGTCAGCAGGTTGCCGCTCTCGGAGAACACCAGCTGCGTAGCCGTACACGCGACGCAAAATACCAAAGTCATCGATATGAATGCCGTGATCGCCTGGCCCGCCTCGCACGCGTCCGGGTCCTTCGGGAAGAAGACGAAGAGGCAGACGATGCCCGCGAGCGTCGCGGCGAACAAAACGAACGAGATGCATAGTAACACTATAAGGTTGTCATCTAAGCCACAGGTGGTAGGTGCGCCCCAGTCGCCGCTCTGGTCGACCATCCAGTCGTTCACCTCATACGCGAACTCGATGATGAAAACCATGAGTGCCACGGCATATAACGCGGCCATCACTCGACTAGCCCAGACGTAGTCGTCGACGAAGGGAGACGGGATCCAGAATAGCGTAATAGCACAATATCCAAGAAAGAAGACCATCTTCACGATCCAGAGCGCGTTGTGCCATTGTTTGCTCAACTTGCACCCTAACCAATTCGAGGCGAAGAACGCGACCACGGCTAAATTGATCCGAAAAACGCCCTCCTGGCCTAGACACTCGGCGTCGTAATCGTCGCCTAGTTTGCATGATGTATTTTCCCAGGCCTTGGCATGTTCGGCTAGATGGTGGAGTTGATCTTCTAACCCGTAGAGGAACAGGAAGGACATGGCGACGGCGTAGACCACAACCAGCATGCTCCCGACCTTGCCCGCGCCCCAGGCGTCCTTGCCGTTGCCCGCGCAGGCGCCTCCACTACAACAGCGGGCCCCGGTGAAGCAGGCGACGAGGGCCGAGAACGCGCAGCTGATGGCTGAGCAGATGCCGCTCAGCATGCCGCAGAGGCCCAACGAGTAGCCCGTGCCGGCCGCGGCGGCCGCGCCGGCGGCGGGGGCGATCATGCTGTTTTGCTTCTTCTGGGCTCAACCGCTGTTTAACGCCGCGCGGCGCCCGGCAGGTGTGCTGGTCTTATGGCAGGGCGTGTCTGCGCGCCCTCCGGCACCTCACTGACTCGCGCGGCGCTCACAATCGACGCCCTGACCGATTTTTGCCCGGCTTTGCTTCTTGCTAGTGTCTTACTCACGCTAGCGACGCGTCCCCTGCGGCCGGAGACACAGGAAGCGTGAACGACGACTCTCAGCCTCGCGCGAGCCCAACCGGGGGTCAGCTGGGGGGCCGGGGGTCGACCGAGTTGTTTCCACGAACAAAGCCATTTGGCACCTCTCCCGAGCCCCCAAGGCAACGCCAGGACACCAGACGCCGCGAGGCCGCTCTCGAGGCTGGCCGCGCAGCATCCGAGGCAGCCCCGTCGCCCCCCGCCGGCTTGCACTGAGGTTCTGCGTTAGATTATTGGCACCAAAGTCGAAGATGTCGATCGCGCGTCTCCTGCTCCTTGCCAGCGCCGCAACAGCGCTGCAGCTCACGCCGCGGCGCGACTACATCCGCGGGTTTAACAGCGCGGCGCCGCGCGCCGCGCCTTGCGCCGACCCGAAGGGCCCGGTTCGCGGACCCGAGGTCCGCGCCGCGCCGCTCGCTGTGGAGTTCTGTCCGCGCCGAGCCGTCATCGCCGCCAGCTTTGCCTTCGGCGCGAGCCAGCTGCTGCCCGCCAAGCGGGCGGTGGCCTTGCGGCCGAAGCGGCGCGTCGCGGCCGCGCCGCCGCCCGAGCCGGCGCCGATGCCATTGCCGACGGCGGAACTCGCCTACGGCTTCCCGAAGCGCAAGCGCCGGTAGACAATTCGAAGGCCCCGGGCTGGGGGCTAGTACATAGTAAGATAAGATACTAGACGCGTCCGAGTCACCCCAGCACGCCATCGCCGCGACGCGCGACACTATGGAAGCTACTTACCCCTCGGCGGACGTCTGCGCCGCCTGCTGGTTCATCGCGATCGTCGCGGCCGGCGGCACGATGAGCTCGTCGTTGACCTTGGCGTTGAGGTACTGGTTGATGAGGGCCTTGAGCTGGGCGTTCTGCTCCTGGAGCGACGTCACTCTAGCGATTTCTTGAGATCTTTGTTTCAGTACTGTGTTGTACTTTTCTAATTGTTTCTCGAGCTCTTGCCAGACCTCGAACGTGTCGTCACTCACGACGTTGGCCATCTTCGTCCAGTACTCCCGCTGTTTCGCATGTCGCTCCTTTTCTCTCTCTGCCGCGAGACCGACCGGTTCCGCACCGATCACGGTATCGGCAGCAGGGGGCTTCAGCGCCGCGTTCCGCCTCCGTTCTTCCACGAAGGACTGGGCCGCACCCACAACATCCTCCGGCTTGATCCTAGTTGCTAGAGCTCTGGCCGCAGCATCGCCCTCGCCTTCCGTGTCGGCCGGCCCGTCCGAGAAGAACTTGGAGACTAACAGCAAGATGTCGGCGTCGTCGCGCGCGCCCAAGGCTCGCAACAGACTCTCGGCCTGGGCGAGTTCCGCCTCGTCCTCCGGTAACTCATCTAGAGCGTCTCGCACTTTCTTCTCGACGAGGAAGCCGGCCTCCGCGCTCAGGAGTTCTAGACAAGCCTTGAGCTTCGCACCGGAGACCTTCGGCCGCGCCGCCTCCTCCTCCTCGAGGCGCTTCCGCTCCAGCGCTTCCTCGCGGGCCTGCGTCGCCGCGTCCGGCCTTGCCAGAGCTCGTAGAGCTTCGAGGTCCGGCGGCTTCCAGTCCCAGCCGAGCTGCTGCTTGTGGATAAGCTCGTCGGCCTGCAGGACCTTGCCTACTAGTTCGTTGACCTCGGCCTCGTGCCTGCGTGTTACGACGTGAGCCACGCGTCTTTATGCGGTGTTCTCTCGCCGTGCTCTCCCCGCCGCGTCGACGGCTTATGACGAGTCGCACCTCGAGGGTGCATCAACCCCACCGGCACGCCGTCGACGCGACGCTCTCGACGGTGACACGCTCTCTCGTCGACGCCGTCGCCGCGACCGCGCGCTCTCTGACACGCCGCGACGGCGCAAGGAAGGCCAATAACGGACGCCGCCCCCGCACATCTGCCACACTCGATCGAATTTCTGCCGGTCCGTGACCTCGAAGTGGCGGAATTTCAGTTGTAGATCCCGGTAGGCCTTGGTCATCCTCTTATACTCCTCCGTGAGCCGTTCGTTCTCGTTCTTGTCGCGCTCGTCGGTCTCCTGGTACTTGGCCATGACTCGACTGAGGACGTCCTTGAGCTTATTTTGTTTTCTTTTGAGCTGCTGCAGCGTCGTAGAATTCTCGCTATCCCTCTCAGTCAACACTCTATAGTTATAATCTAATTTTTCAGTGTTCAATTGATAAGTAGCGCGCATCTCCTCGAGCTGCCTCTCCAGAGTCTGGACGTCGTTCTCCAACTTAATCTTGAGCTTGTTGTACTCCTCGCCGTCCTTGACGAGCATGTCCTCGATTTCTTGTCTGTGCTTCTCCTCCCGCGCTCGTCGGTTCTCGAGGAACTTGAGCTCCGCCTCCTTTCTTTTTTCGTACAACGCGTCGATCTCCTCCCGGTTCTTGTTGAGCAGTTCATCTCGTTCCGCCAAGAACGCATCTTCTATGGCTTCTAATTCAACCTCGTACTCGCCCTGGAGCTCCTTGAACTCCTGGCGCATCCTCTCCAACAGCTGATTGATGTCCTCCTTCTGCTGCTTGAGGGCCTTGACGTACTCCTCGTCCTTCTTCTTCAGTTCCTGTCTGAATTCTTTTATTAATTCATCCTTAGATCTTAAGATCTCGGCGCAGGCCTCCTTCTGGACCTCGATCGCGTCATGCAATTCCCTCGGAATATTCTGCTCGACTAACTCGGCCCATCTAGCTTCTATAATCGCGTTCTGCTTGCCCGAACTTACGGCTTCTTCTTGTAACCGCTGTAGGCGATCCTGGCGCTTCTTTTCTTCGGCCACTCGTCTTTGTGCTTCCCTCCAATCGGCAGCCACTCGCACGTCCGTGACTTTCTCGATACCCGAGGACTTTTTCTTATCTAAATGAGACAAACTCTCGGCGATCTGCTGCTTGCCTTGACTTCGTTCGGCTGCCTTGCGCTCCTCGTTCGCTTTATCGAGCGCGCCCTTCTCGGCGTCCCGCCGCGCCTCGATGCGTTGGGCCCTAATACGCTTGCGCTCGTCGGCGTCGGCGACGTTCGTGTCGAACTCCTTGGGTTCGGCGTCGGCCATGGCGGCTCTCGGCGCTGCCCGGCCTAGTCGCTGGCTCGCGGCGGCTGGCGTCCGGCCCGGTCGAGGGCTGCCCGCCTAGGTGAGAGAGGGCTGCCTCCGGGCCGAGGGCTGCCGCGCCACAGCCTGGCTGCCTATAATCGGGCGAGCGCTCTAAGTGCTCTGCCTTCGTGTGCGCGCCTGGACTTGCCTCGACGGCGTGCGGCGGGCGGCGCTTTGCGCTATGCCGGATGCCGGGGCTAGTGCGGGGGCACTAGAGCCGTTGAGGGGAATATGCTGGGGTAGGACTCCGGCGGACGTGCTGCGCACTAGGCCCAGCTGTCGAGTTGCTGGCGGCGTGTCGCAGTCCACCATTACGACATCGCGGCGGAAAAATGGGGCGCGCGCCGGAGCAGGCAGTACCTCACTTAAGACTTGAACTTTAAGTTACCACTAAGTTAGACACACCTATTCACAACTACCACACACATCTCAGAACGACGCCCCACCGGGAGGAGGAGGAGGAGCAACGACGTCATCAACCGTGAGCACGACTCTTCGCTCAACCCCAGCTAGCGACGCCGCGCGCGCCGAGAGCTCGGCCGGAGGAACATGAGCCACGTCCTCGCCGTTCAGCGTTAACAACCGTGCGCCGGGCCCGACGCCGCGCACGGCGAGCGGCGACGCGTCGCGCACCGAGATGACGACGAGCCTGCCGCCCGTCGACGTGACCGAGAAGCCTAGCTTTTCATGAGAGGCCGGCACGACGACCTCGACCTCGACGCGGCGCCGCGGTGGCGGCCGCGCGGCCGCGCCGCCGTTCAGAGACAGACTCGTCGCGATCGACCACCAAGACTGCTTGAGTTGCTCTCCATAGAGTAATGCGACCTCGCCGAGCACGCCATCGGCCGTCAGACGACGCGTCGTCGGCCTGATGTCGGCTCCGGTGAAGTCGAGCTCCGCATCTACCACCGCCAGCCTCGGAAAAGACGATAATAATGACACTGCCCAGCCCAAAACGCCGCCCTCATCCTCCAGCGCGTGCGCCAGTTCGACGCGGGCCGCTGCGTCGGGTACGAGCGACAGTGGCGCCACCGCGAACCGCCCGCAGCGTATCAGGTCGACGACGTACGAGTCGGGCGCCGAGGTTTCTATCAACTGCTCGCTCGCCCAGGCGCGGCGCATCGCTTGGAGTACGCCGACGCATCGCCGCGCGCACCGCTCCCGCAAGGCAACCCGCAAATCGCCTGGCAGAAAACGCGCCGCGAGCTTCCGGTCGATCCGCGCCGCTGCCCGCAGGAAGAACTCCGAAGTCGAGGTGAGCGTCGTATGAGGACCATCTAGAATCGTAAGAGCCCTCACGTCCAGCGCCCACTTGTCACCTGTCTTCGAGAGGCTCCAGCCGCGCGGGACCTTGATGTCGAGGTCGGCGACGCGGACGGCCGTAGAGGCGCAGTCTACATAAATATCAATCGAAACGTCGCCTTCGGCGCGGCACAATCGTAATAAAAGGCTGTGGCCGGCGTCTGTAGCGCGCGGCCCGACCACGAGCTCGACGTTTTCAAATCGCCTCACAACGTTCCCCGGCTGCAGCGCCGTCACATTGACGGAGAACCACCCGCTCGAGGCGTCAGCTCCGTCGATTGACACGTCAAAGGTGGACGCGTGCACGGGGAGTGGCTCGTCTTGAGTAGAGACGCCCGCGTGGCGCACCGTGACATGGTGCGAGGGCACGGAGCAGCTTAGTACAACGAGCGGCACGACCGCTAATGTACGATCCTCGAGGAGTATCCCGACAGGCCGCTCTCCTATCCTCGTGGCGCCCCGTCCGTCGACGAGTTGTCCCGGCACGATAAAAGGCGAGACACCGTCGCCGCTTTGCAACTGAATCGCTGAATGCTTAGAGCCGTCGACCATGACCCGCGCATTAGTCGTCACGTGGCCAACGACGCCCACACCAAGACCGGCTCTATCCTCGATCACCAGACCGCACCGCAGCACCAACAACAAAGAAGGCGTCCTAGTCAATCTGTTCAGCGTCACGCGCAAACGCTGCCGCCCGTCGTCGACGACGAACGCGGCCTCCTCGCCTCGGGCAGCGACGCCCGTGATATCGACCCAAGCCGATTGCGCCTCAATACCATCCACCCGCAGACACCAGTGCGTCGCGGACACGTCGTACAACGCGGAAAGATCGGCCTCGTTCGGTGGTATCACGCACGTTTCGGCATAGTCGTCGCGCGACTGAGGAAGGCGGCGGGCCGTCGCAACGCGCGCTCGCAATGTGAGTGAGGATTTCAGTGCGACGGGCGGGCAGACGACCACGGTGTTGGCCGCGGTCGATGCGAGCACATAACATCTCGCCGGTGCGTCGACCCAGTGGACCCTTTCCGAGCCGCTTCTACCAAAAGCACGGAGCTTTTCGAAATTCGCCACGGGCCTCCAGCGATCATCAGCCTGGACGCACACCACGGCGTCGTGAGGCGCCTCCCGGACAATTGACAAGGGCAGGTCGAACGTCGTGTGGGGCGCGACGGCCGGCAGGTCGCGCTGGTAGGCACTCCCGGCGACCTGGAGCGCCATCTCGCGGTCGCACCGGTTCTCGACGCGGATCCTCGTCCGCAACCGCAGCGTCGGTGCACTGCCTTGATATGTGTACTCTCCAACCACAAAGTCGCTCGACGCGACGACGCCCGAGGGCCGCAGCCCGTCGCCCGGTCCGTAAAGGGAGCGCCGGTCCAGCGGCAGCGCCGCGGCGTAGGCGTCGGCCAAGACTTCGAGCGGCGCGAGGGGCGCGCCGTCGCGCGCGCGCCCGAGGCGGTCCGCGCGCGGCTTTGTATCAACACTTAGCGTCGCCGCGGCGTTTGCTTCAACAGAAACGCCATCGACGAGGAGCGGTGCGCCCGTCTCGTTGACCACTTGGAGCGGCGGCGCCTCGGTCGCCTCGCGCGCCGCGAGGAGGCGAGAAATGGAAGCAACCGTCGCCTCGTCGACGCTGAGACCGAGATCGCCGAGCGCCACCCTCAGAGTACCGTCCGTCACTTGCGCGCAAACGTTTACCGGCTTCTGGAGCACGCATCGATACGTCTGTGCGTCGTAGGCGTCGAGGCGCGTCAGCGAGCACGTGAGTGCCGTCGTTCCCTGGCGCCCGTCGAGACACACGTCGCTCGCCGCTAAAAGAAATGCGGGCAAGCGCGTGCCCGTCGCGTAGAGGCGGATGGCCGCCGCGCGCAATGCAAAGGCCCCACTGCCGTCCAACGCAAGCTCCTCCGCTGCGTCCATTATAGATCGGATGTCGGATGGTGCCGCGTAGACGTCGAGGGGCGCGTCGGCGTCGGTGGCGTTGGTCAGCGAGACGCCATCGGCCGTAATTTGTACCAGCGTGGGCTCCAGGAGCTGTGCGCCGTTTCGGGCCGCCTCGAGCACTGCGGTGCACGAAGAGCCGTCGCTAGAGACGTGGCCTCGAAATTTCACGCCGTCCCATGTGCCGGAAACGGCGTCGACACTAATTGCGGTGGTCCGCTCGGTCTCGACCGCGAAGAAGTCCACGGCCTCGCCTTCGACGTCCGCGCGAGCGACCCCGAGGTAGTCCCACGCGCGGCAGGCGAAGCCGGTTTGAATCGAAGTCGTAACTTCTATGATAGACGCGAGCGCGCGGCCGTCTACATCCGCGTCCGCGCGGACCGCGCGCACGACCACATTATCGTCCGACGCTTGCACTGCCAAATCGCTGACGACCGCGCCACCGACCGTTGTTGTTTTTGCTGTGGCGGCGACGGCAAGCGTGTCCGTCGAGCTCGTCACGCTTACTTCGACAGCCTCCACGACCACGACCAGCGGTTCGGCGACTGCCACTGCTTCGTCGTCGAGTCTCACATCGGCGAGGCCGGTCCACGACCGCCGGTCCGGGGCCGTCTCCACGGTCACCTTCGGCGCAAACGCTCTTAATTTAATGCAGGCGCGCGCCGGCGCAGCGAGGGTGTCGAGGCCGCAGACACATCGAATGAGAGCGGCGGTCTCGGCGGGCCTCGCTTGAAGCGCGATTGGGCCGAAGTTAAGCTGGATCGCGTCGGCTACGGTCAGGGAGCACGTCGTCGGCGTCAGCCGCACAGGTGCGTCGTTATTCACGGACAAGGCCGCGGCCCGGCAGCCGAGGACCCAGGCCGTGGAAGCTCCGGTCGCCGTCGCGCCTTGGACCATGACTTGCGCCACGCCGCCGGGGATCTCCCAGGCCACGGAGGCCTCGTCGACTTTTATTTTCCACTCGGTCTTGTCGAGCCGCCGAGCGGCCGTTTGCTCAGCGAAGGCCGTCCATTGGGCGCGCATCGCCTCCAATGAATCCTCGCGTCGTTTGGCCGAGGCTTCTACGGCCGTAGAATTGGTGTCATCGTCGCGTGTCGCCCTTAGTCGCAGGGACAACGCGCCTATCTCCACTTTCGCGGGTTTCGAGCCAGCGAGCTGCGCCCAGGGAAGCACGATTTTCGCGTGGTCCACGCTACCGGAAACAAGATACAAACCGGGCGCGCCGACGGCGTCGAGGCTGCGCGCCTTGAGCTGGACGCGTCGTAACTTGATCTCGCCCTTCCGCAGCGAGACCGCGATGGAGGCGCCGGTAGTAGGCTTCGCTTCGGCGGCGCTCTCATCATCCTCGTCAATCCAGTCGATGTCGCCTGTGTGGAAATCGATGAGTTATGCGGGCCAGAACGCTACCAGAGTACCGTAATTTCCGCACAGAATGTCGCCGTCGAGCCAATCCTTTAAGACTCCACCCAGTAACCGCTTGGCGGCGTTCCGGTCGATGCGTTTTTGCGCCTCTTTGGCCGCCGCACGCGTTTTGCGCGCGGCGTCCTCGAGGTGCGGCTTCGCTTTGGCTGCGGCTTCCTCGATGTGCGCCGCTGCTTTCGCGGCCGCCTCCTCGATGTGTGGCGCGGCCTTGCGCGCGGCATCCTCGATCGAGGCTGCTGCTCTTTTTGCAGCCTTACCCAGCTGCTTCCAATCCATGATCTAGGGTTGTGCAGTGCTGCTAGGCATCGTACTAGGCATCACGCTGCGCAGTAATATTTGCGAGTAGCGTTTAGCAGTGGTGCAAACGCGACCGAAAGCACTTTATGGAATTTGTGCTAGCGTCCTGTAAGATACTAGCAGCTCTGCGAAGCCAGGTGGTTTAGCAGCTGCATCCGGGCCACTCGAGAGGCCGAAGACCCCAGGCAATTTTCAGCGCAGCTCCTCATAGCATCCACCCGCAGCCGCCAAGCTCGGCGAAACCCCCGAGCCGACCAGGGGCCCAAAAAGCCTCCAGCGTCAGTGGCTTCTCCGGCAGCCATATCAGTAGATTGGGACGACTCCTCTCTCGCGTAAGTAGGACTCTAAAGCCATGTCCGCCCTCCTCCTCAAGAAACAAGCTGATTACCTCGTGCATGACAGCTACACCGTCGAGACGGAAGACCACGAGGACCACACCTTCAACGGCGTCATGTTCGATGTGGAAGTACTGGACAGGCGCCCGGTGCAGGCCTTGGTCGTGGATTCGATTCATGTAAGAGGCGGGCTCGGCCAGATGAGCGTCTGGTGCGTCGAGGGCGGCAGGAGAGGCGTCGAAGAGAAGCCCGCGGCGTGGACGCAAGCCTTCTCGCGGCACGTGAACGCGTCGTGGCGCGACTTTACGTCGCTCAAGCTCGAGCCGCCCCTCGTACTGCTCCCGGGCAAGACGTATGGCTTGTACGTCCACTCGGCGGACCAGGGCGACGACGGCGTCGTCTACGATAATCAGAGGGATGAGATCTGCCACGAGGATGACTATATAAGAGTCTTTCCCGGGTTAGCTCATCTCTCACCGGACCCCTTCGGCGCCGACGGGCCGTGGTGGGGCTCGCCCTGGCGGCGGCGGCGGGCCTTTGTGGGCAAGCTGTCCTACGGGGCGCGCTACGTGCTGTGGCGGCCGGTGCCCGCGGCGCACACGCGCTTCGACCCGACGTTTCGCAGAGGCGTCGTCGCGGCCTTTTACGCGCTGACGATGGGCTGGGGCGGTTTGCCCACTGATTGTGTCCTCTACATCCTCCACCTCGCGCGCTACGACTGGTTTGAGCCGCCGGAATCTGAAACGCAAGAGACGCTCCCGCCGCCGCCGCCGTCACCCGCCACGGCCCACCGGCTCCTGGCGTCGCAGCAGCAGCGCTACGCGAACGACTACTCGCGCTTCGACAACATCCGCGACTCGGACGACTCCTCGGACTCGTCTGATGACGACTTTCACCTGGCCACAATGACGTAACACGCGCGAAAAAAAAAATGACATAAGAACTTGCTTGAATTAACACTAATGCACCGTCAGCGCCTCCGATAGCTGACTACAGGGGAAACCCCGAGAGTAGCCCCTCGTCGGCCTCGTAGATGTGTGGCGCGGCGTTGACCTTCATGAACGCCACCTCGCCGGTAGCCTGTTCTATGTCTACCACAGTGACTGCAGTGTTGTGGTGCCGCCACCGCGCGAACTCGCCCGTCGTCCCGGGGACCAGGACCGCGTCGAGGAACGCGGAGATGAAGTCGTAATGCGCGACCACCAGGACATTGCGGCTGTCCTTGAGTCCCGACGCCGTCGCCCGGACGCGTTCCAGGACGCGCTTCGCGCGCGCGCGGCACTCGTCGTCGCTCTCCTTGCCCGGGCCGCGGTACCAGCCCGTCGCGTCGACGGCGTCGGGCAGCACGTAGGTGGGATGGGCCGCTTGCATCTCCGCCCGCGTCATGCCGCCTCGTGCGACGAAGGCGTCGTACGCATCATTCGCGTCGTAGATGCCACCGGCCTCGAAGATGTCGGTATAGACGCGCGGCGCGAGGCCCGTCGCCTTCGCCGCCGGCGCCGCCGTGTCGAGCGTGCGGCGATGGGGAGAGACCCAGATCTCGTCAATTTTGCCCAGGCCAAAGTATTCAGCTTTCGACGTGTTACCTAGAAACGCACCGAGGACTTCCGCCTGCCGTCGTCCGCGGGGCGAGAGCTCCGGGTCTGCGACGCGTCCGGTCTTGTACGTTCCCTGCGCCTCGTGCACGTTGTTCATGCTCTCGCCATGCCGCACGAGGCCTAGCCGAAGCCGTGAACCGCGCTGATAAGTACCGTCCGCATAGCACTCGCCCGCGCAGCCGCTCGAGTCAATCGCGGCCATGGCGCGGATGGTGGTGGTGGCGAGGCGCGTGAGGAGGAGCGCGCTCGTGCTGCGCAGCATCGACGCGTGCGCGGTTACAATTCTGCACTGACACAGGCGCAGCGCGGACACACGAGAATTGTACAGGACAGGCAATTTGCGAGCACCGGCGGCTCTCGGAGGCCGGGAGGGCCTCTCAGGCCCCGTAACCGCTCGTAAGAAAGGGCAAACCGCAGTCGCTGGTGTGCGCGAGATACGTGCTAGCCTTAAAAGACTGGGTCTGCACGCCTGCGGCGCGTATGAGCTGCACAAGTTAGCTGCCTGTAGGCTAGTGTGTTACAGGTCGCTAGCTAATCGACGCGGTAATTGGCTGGGCGCCAGGGGCGCCACACTGGCGGACAAGATAATACTCGTGGACCACTGACAATCGCCCTGTTGTCTGTAGTACGAGCGCGAACCGGTTTCGCCCTGCGACAGTCTGAGACTGGTATAGTCAGACTTTTTTTCACAGCAAGACAATTCCACACCGCGGCGCGACGCCAACGAAATACTCGGCGAAAATGCCCCAGTTCTACGGCTCCCAGCGCCTCTTCTGGTACCTCATCGTCGCCGTGACGCTCAACAGCGCGTCGCTAGGCGTCCTAACGTACTTCCTCTACATGCGGGCGAAGGCCGGTAGCACGGCCGTGTGGCACTTTTTTGCTGTGTTCGAGCGCTGTCTGCCGGCGTGGTGGAAGGAAAAACGGCTCGAGGCGGAAAGAGAATCCGTGGCGCAACTCGTGACGTCGGCAATCGCCCTGGGCTACCTGCTCCATTCCCTCACGTTGATCAGCGGTCCCGCCCTGTTTGACGACGGCGATCCGAGCGTGAGGAAGGGCGGCATACATACCACATGGCCGTGCTCCGTCGTCGGCGCGTTCGAGCAGTATTTTTCATTGCTGAGCGTCGGATGTGCGGGCTTTCTCGCGCCCTACATGAGCCACAAGCTTGTTGTCCAGCACAAGCGGCCGGAGACTGTAGCGCGGACGCTCGGGAGCCGCATCACGCTCATCAGCACGGTGGCGTTCGCCGTGACGGCCTGCGTCCTCTTCGGGACGCAGTGGTCCCATCACGGGCAGGTCTTCGGTCCCTCGGGTTGTTGGTGCTGGGTCGATAGCGGCAACAGGCGGTGGACGCGAATACGCGCGCTCGTGGTCGCGCTGGTTTCCTTCTACCTCTTTGTCCTCATCGGCATCATCTACTCGGCCTGGGTCTTGCTCGAGATGCGGAAAGAGGTGTCCGGGCTGCGGGCGCCGGCGGCCGAAGACAAGCCGCGGCTCGAGCGCATCGGGAGCCTGTACCTGTCGGCGGAGACCGCTCGGGAGAACGTCGCGCGGCGCCTGACGATGTCGAACGTCGACGCGGCGGGCGCGCTCGCGCGGGCCCTCCTCTTCGGCCACGTCTGGCTGCTGCACCCCGTCGGGCGCCTCTCCATGAAGCAGTCGCTCTTCTGGCCGTACATGGTCGAAGGCTTTGCCGTCCTCGCGTACTTCGGCCACGTCGCGACGCCGACGCCGGTCGCGTTCTTGCCCGTCGTCGTCCAGTTCGTCGGGCGCTGGGGCCTCTACCGTTTCGTGACGCACAAGTTCAACATCGTGCCGGGCCACGCGTACTACGACGCCTTCGAGGACCGGAAGCAGCCGCTCGAGCTCGCCGCGGTGCTCGGGGGCGTGGCCGTGGCCTGTTTAGCATGATTAAATATCATTAGTCCACTTTGCCCCGCCGCCACGGCTTCAATTCATGCAAAGCCACCATGATATAAGCGAGGCCGAAGCCGGCCGCGCCCAACAGCGCGACGAGCGCCGGATACAAGTCCGGGTAGCGCGCCGGCGGCGGGACCACGAGGGGCACAAAATGGAGCGGCACGAGACCCGCGAAGGCCGCGAACGCCCTTCTTGGTTTATGATCGTACCAAGCCAGGACGTATAAAGCGACAGAAGCGCCGTAGGCAAGCGCCAAACCCTCGTACTGTAACAAGGGCAGCAGCGTGAACGCCGATAGCAGCGAAAACGCCGCGGCGTAGTCCCGCTCCGCCAAACTCAATGGTAATAAAGGGTAGAGCGGCACGAGGATCCCCTTCTCGTGGACGTGGTACGAGAAGAGGAAGAAGGCCAATGCGGAGACGTGCAGCGACCGCAAGATATTCGCTAGGGATCGGTCCTGGCCCCGCGCGACGCGGCGGCACCTTAATAAACACGGCGCGAAGGAACCCAACGCCGTCAAGACTGCCGCGACTTTTATGAGTGACGATTGGTCGAGCCGGTCGCGCGCCCGCAGAAACACTTGCGCGGCGTACCACGCGTTGCCGACCTTGTCCTCGAAGACGCCGCGCGCGACGGGGAAGCAGCGCCGCAAGGCTTGGAACGCGACGCCCTCTTTGATCAGCGGGAGCCACAGTAGGAGTGATGTCATGAGCACGACCACGCCTAAACAGACGATCTTCTTGACCTCCAAGTTTCGTCCTAGCAATTCGCAGAAGACGGCCGGCGCGTAGTAGAGCGCCGTCTGCTTCGAGTGGAGCGCGAGCGTGAATAAGAATGACGCGAGGCAGGGCCGGTCGTCGATGAATAAAGCACTCCACAACGTCAGCCCGAGCGGGAGGCAGTTGTACTGGAAGTGGCCGTGGTCCACCAGGATCGGCGCCGGCGCGAGGACGCAGAGCGCTATCAGTAATGAGCGTCTTTTAGTCGTGGCCTCCAGCTTGCACGCGAGGGCGACGAAGGCCGACACGGCCACCAACGCGTCAACAACTAAAACCGTAAAACGCATGAACGCGCGGTGATGGATCTCTTCGTAGCCTCTCGACGAATCGAGCGCCACGCTCGCCGGGTCGTAGGCATGCGATAGAAAACCAAGTATTTTTTCAATGTAGGCCATCAGCGGCGGATAATCCAAGCCCCAGTACTCCGTGTCGTACGCGTACCACTGGTTCAAGGGGAGGTGGTGCGTGATCTCCATCCAGTGGCGGTGGGCCTCGTAGTCGCCGTAGCGCGGCGGGTCGCCCTCACCGCTGTAGGGATGCAGCGAACACGCGTGCCGCACGAGTAAACCAAGCGCGACGGCGGCCCAAATTAAAGACGGCGACTGGCGTTGTTGTGAAGGAGGGCTCGGGTTGCGGCTCCGCGGCGGCGACGGCGTCAGGCCCAGCGCGCGCGCGGCGACCAATCGCTCGCCGCTCGTCGGCGTCACTTGCGGCGAGGCCCACTCCGTCGAGTCGTAGCGGCGGATGCGGCTCACGAAGGCGGCGTCCTTTTCGGGCGTGTGGGGCGTCTGGAGCATCGTTGCGTTTGTGTTCTCAAGGTGTGTGGGCGGATTGTGGCCCAGCGCGGCGTTGCGGCACCGCGTTCTTGCACTGTTTGAGGATGTGGCAGTGACGGCGGCGTACAAGCGTCGCGCTGCGTATTCTGATGCTTTGTGCCGTGTGCTGCGGCTTGCAAAGCGCCAGAGCAAACAATAATCCTAGCGGCCTGTAAGGCACTAGGAATCCGAGGGCAAAGCACCTTGCTCCGCGTCGTCTGGGCTTGTAGAGCGCGCGCTGACGCAAATTACGATTCACTTGTACGCCGTCATCGCTAAGGATTAGCCAGCGAAGCCGCCGGGACGCCCGCCGCGCTCCCTGACACGCCTGACGCCAAAGAGAGCAAACCATGCTCCGCTGTGCAGCGCGCCCCCTCGCGCGCGTCGCCACGCGTTTCGTTCTGAGACCCTACCACCAGGAGGTCATCGACCACTTCGAGAAGCCCCTCAACGTCGGGAGCCTCGACAAGGACGCCAAAGATGTTGGTACTGGCTTAGTGGGCGCCCCCGCCTGCGGCGACGTCATGAAGCTGCAGATTAAAGTGGACGACGACGGGAACATTGTGGATGCGAAGTTCAAGACCTTTGGGTGCGGGAGCGCCATCGCGTCGTCGTCCGTCGCGTCGGAATGGGTCAAGGGCCGGAACATCGGCGACGAGTCCATCATCACCAATAAAGAAATTGCGGCGCACTTGAATTTGCCTCCCGTAAAACTGCACTGCTCCATGCTCGCCGAGGACGCGATCAACGCCGCCATCGCCGACTACAAGGCGAAGCAGGAGTCCAAGAAGGAAGCTGAAGCAAGCGGCTAGTAACTACCCTTTTGTGTGAATTATTTTACGTCCTCCCGTGGCTTGTCGAGGAGCCGGCCGGGGAAGAGCGCCACGCCGAGCCGCAGCTTCGTCTCCTGCGCGGATCGATGCCGTATGAGCCGTCGGCGCGATGCCACGCGTATGAAAAAGGGACGCCGCCCACCAACATTGAAGATGAAAAAACAGCAGCAGATCATGGCCGCGCGCGCCGGGTAGCCGCGGAAGAAGCCCTGTATCCCGTTCTCCGCGTACAATGCTCGCGCCGTCGCCGAGAGGCCGCCGCACTCGAGGTCGCCCTGGATGATGCTCTTACAAGTATCAAAAGGATGCGTCAGCGCGGCACATAATACACCAGAAGCAATAGAACCGGCCGCGACGCCCGCCGTCGGCGACATCTCCAGCGAGTCGCAGACCCGTTCGACGCGCGGCGACAGGCCGAGATAACCCACCGCGAAGAACGCTTCGCGCTGCGACGCAGGAATAAAACCTCGGAACAAGCCTGACAATCCATTCCGCTCGTAAAGCCGTCGCAACGTGCCCGGCAGCGTCCCCCCGAACCGCTGCTGCTGGATCATCGTCAGTTCCAGGACCGTACAAGGCACGCCACTCGCGAAACCAGCGAGATAGGCCGACCCGACCTCCTCCGCGAACGTCAAATCGCGGGGATTGCCCTTCACTATCAATTTTTGCAGGAACCCGCAGACCCAGAACTGGGCGCCGATCAGCGTGCCATCCGCCAGCATCGACGCCGGCGTGCCGCGGTACATGATGCGCGGGTCTAGGGACACTCGGACCTTCTGCTGGATGCAGTTCTTCGTGTACGTCAGCGGCTGCGTGGACGCCGCCTCGATCGCGCCGGCGGCTACTCCTAATAGAGCGTTCTGCGCATCTGTTAAACGCTGGAGCACGGCGTAGCGGTCCATGGTTTTCCGAGTGCTATCGCGTCGCTGTGGTGCGCTGCGATCGCTTTGGTGCAGCACTGCTATATGCAATGGCAGTGCAGGCACGAAGGACTGCGGCAACGCTCGCGGAAACGAATGCAGCGATGAATGATGGTTCCAGAGGTCGCAGCGAAGGCGTAATCTGCTGCAATTTTGCAGCACTCGGGAGGTGTTTTTAGCACCCAAAAATGGCATCAGCCATCACCTGATGTGCGCGGAGCTTGTGAAGGCAGCTGCGTCGAGACACGTGCCTGGAGAGGTCTCCCTGGGACGTCTCGTTAGCGCAACGGCCGGCGGCTTTTTGTCACGCGCGCCGCGCGCGGTGTTCCAGTACAAGCGCAGATGCCCGAAACCGCCAACGGGAGCCGTCCGGAGACTTACCTGGACGCGTTGCAAGGGTGTTCTTGCGGACCGGAAAACGCGCGCTGCCCGGCCGCAAATTTAAGCTCTGGACCTAAATCGCGCCTGAGGCAGCACCCATTCACAAGAATCCACGTGTGCGCACCGGCAAAATCTCAACCACACTCATACTCGTCGATTCGCAACGCGCGGCGAGCCATTCCGACGCACGGACACGCTGCGAACTTTAGCTGGCCGCAGAAAGCCCAGACGACGCGCGCGCTACATAACGCACACCGCCGCAACCATGCCGCTTACATACAAATCCCTCCTCCTCGCGCTAGCCGCGACGCACGCGCTCGTGCCACGTGCCAATCCGAAGAACAGCCGGCTCCAACGGACGCGGCTACACGAAAAGCCCATCGACAGCGACGAGATGGCGTCGCTCTATCAGGAGCTACGAGCGAGGCAGTCCGACGTCGAGGCCGATAGAGCGCAGACCTTAGAAAGGTGGCGCACTGGGGGATGTTCCTCCACAGTCGCGGTGGCAGCGTCGGACTGGGTGCGGCGCATGGCCTTTGATGGAGGCACCGTGGCTTTTGGGACGGCGTCCGGGGGCGTGGGGTGCTGCCGGGTCGGGCAAGGACCGTCGAGAGCGGACGTCGTCAAAGCGCATCCTCGCGCGGTCGAAGGCCAGGACCTCTCAAAGCTCCACGGCGCCTACGACGGCGGCGGCGTCACGGCCATCGACATGGCCGGGCGCGTTGTGGTCAGTGGTGGGCGCGGCGGCCAGGTCCAGGTGCACCAAGCTATTCCGAAGGGCGATTCGCTGACCCTCGAAGCTGTTACTACACTAGATGTATCGGTAGGATCGACGGTGTCCTCGGTAGCCGTAGCGGACGACGGCAAGACGCTGGTGGCGTGCGCGTTAGATGGCTCGATCCAAGGCTTCGCTTGTGTGGACGAAGAGTGGAAAGCGACCTGGTCCTCGAAAAACGATGCGGCGGCGCTCACCGTCATCCTGGACGAAGAAAGAGACGCTTGTGTGGTTGGCTTTTCGGATGGCGAGGTCTACGCCCTGGACGTGAATAGTGGAGAGGAACTGTGCGAGCCGTTCACCACGGCGACGGGGGCGGGGTGTCGAAGCTTATTGGTGAGCGACGGCCACCTCTTCGTGGGCGGCGCCGACGGGTCTGTTGTCAGACGCAAGCTTTGTGTGGACACGTTCGCGATTCACCCGTCGCAATTGATCCTGGAGACGAAGGCCGATCGGTTGCTCCCGCCGCACGGCGACGCCGTCGTGGCCATGTGCGCGCCACCGTGTGGCGGCATCGTGTGCACGGCGTCGCGCGACGGCTCGATCCGGGTCTGGGATTCAGCGGCGAGGGAGCCGCGCGCGCTCTACGGCTTCCAGGGCTTCAAGGTCTGGATCGGGTCGCTCTGCGCGTCCGCGGACACGTTAATTTCTGATGGTTCCGACAACGCCATCATCCAGCACACGTTCGACCGCGACGCGGAGGCGCGCGCGCCCGTGGACCCGTCGCTCGAGCGCCGCGGGTGACTCGAATCCCCCTTTGCCCCCGACGTGTTGCATATAGAGGATGCTACTTGTATTCGGAGTAGCGTCGGGGCCCCCGTCGACGGTGGCGGGAATTTCCTACCTGCGTGACCGCACGCCCGCACGTACTCCCGCCCCGCCCCCGGCCCTCATACGCCGTCGCCTCGAGTGTTAGCTCGGAGGCGACGACGGCGAGGGAATCCCAGGGCCGCGACGGTTCAGAAGTCAAGAGCAGTTATGTTAAAAGTCAATAGCAGGTGGTGAGCAGCGCCGACGTCCGGTGCCTCAGCTGGTATCTAGCCGCGACGGCGCGGTCGGTGACCGCGAGCGGTCGCGGGACGGGTCGCGGTCGCGGTCCCGCCGGTCCGTCTGGGTTGCCTCCGGAGGTCCGTCCGGCGCCGTTGCGGGCGCCGATGCAGGCGTCGCTTGCGTGCGCCTCTTGTACTCCTCCCTCGCTTCCTGCAACGCGACCTCGGTGTCCGCGAGAAGCTGGGCGGTCTCCTGCAGAGCCGGGCCGTCCTCGGCGTTCGCCTCGACGAGCGTGTCGAGGATGGCCCGCTGCTCCGCGAGCCGGTCCCGCAGCACGTCGAGCTGCACGCGGATGTTATTGTGGTCGTTGGGCCGGCGCTCGGCCATCCCAATTGGTGCGGTCGACTACGGAGACGACTCGTGCGGTGCCAGCGCGGCGGGCGCGCAGGGGCCGGCGCCGGCCGCGGCCTTTTTCGGGCACCGTGCGGCGCGCGCCGGTGGCGGTGCGGCGCGCGCCAGCGCCGGGCTGCCCCGGCGGGCGGTTGCAACGGAATTTCGAGCCGCGCCGGGGCGGGGGCGGCGGGCCTTTCTTTGGACGAAGCCCCAAGCCTTAAAAATCGGCACGATGGCTGCTTGTGTTGCATGAGCGCGTGCCCGGTCTAGAAGCGCCTGACTGCGCGTGCCCGACAAACAACCACGGACCATGTCAATAACGACACTGCTACATGGGTCGGGGTGGACGTGGAGACACCTCCCGCCCGGTTCTACCGAGACGCGCGCGCGGCCTGTCGCGACGACGACCCGCCGCCGTCGCCTGCGGGCCAGCTAACATATCCCGTCGACGGGATGTGTTATACGGCACTTTCGCTTAGGGAGACCTCAACCCGGGGCGGGTTAGGGGCTTGGGGGCGTCTGGGGGCTCGGGCGTGGCGAGCACTCTACCTAGGCACTCTACCGTAGAACTCTACCGTACAAATTAAATCTTGGCCGCTCCTCCAGCGAATCAGAAACCTCGACGCGCACCTTCTGCATCACCGTCGCGGGCGGCGCGGGCGGCACGGGTATCTAGCCGCGCCGGCGCGGTCGGCCCAGGCGCTCGCGGGATCGCGAGCGGTCGCGGGACGGGTCGCGGTCGCGGTCCCGCCGGTCCGTCTGGGTCGCCTCCGGAGTTCCCGCGGCAGCAGCGTCCGGCGCCGTTGCGGGCGCCGTTGCGGGCGCCGGCGCCGGCGCCGGCGCCGTCGCAGGCGCCGTTTCGGGCGAAATGGGGGGCGCGGGTGCAGGCGCCACGCGCTCGTAATTCTCTCTCGCTTCCTGCAACACGACCTCGGTGTCCGCGAGAAGCTGGGCGGTCTCCTGCAGCGCCGGGCCGTCCTGCGCGATGCGGGCCTGGTCCTCCGCGTTCGCCTCGGCGAGCGACTGGAGGATGGCTCTTTGCTCGTCGAGCCTGTCCTGCCTGCGTGGACGCCAATAGCCTGAGACGTGTGTGGGGCCTGAACTTTGAGTTCCGCGCCGTCGCCCGCAGGACGTCGAGCTGCACGCGGATGTTATCGCGTTCGTCGGGCCCGAGGGCCGTCCCGCGCCCGCGGCCGGCCATCCCGCGCCCGCGGCCGGCCATCCCGCAGTTGTTCTTGCCGCGTTTGGGCTGCGGACAGCACTCACCTACCGTGCGGCGCGCGCCGGCGGCGGTGCGGCGCGCGCCAGCGCCGGGCTGCCCCAGCGGGCGGTTGCGATGGGATTCGGGCCGGCGGGACCGGCGGGCGCTTTTTACGGGGCGGATAGTCAAAGATGTGCAGCCTCTTAATAACGATGCCCTTCGCTTGAACTTTTCGCCCTTCGTTGACTTTTCGGAGCCCCCCAGCCTCTTAATAACGGCACGGCTCGACGGCTCCCGGGGAGGACGCGGGGACGTCTGCCCCGCCCGGTTGGTTTCCCCGCGGCGGCGCGAACGCGGACCGTCGCGCATGGGGGCCGGGGCGTGGGCTACCTCCAAGCAAAGCAGGCCTACAAAAACTAAACCTTAAGCCGCTCCTCGAGCACATCGTTCACCTCGACGCGCACCTTCGCCATGACGCGCTTCACGAAGGACCGGCCCAGCTCCGAGTCGACGATCGCGATGGACGGCATGCGCATGGCGTGTTCGAATTTATGAGAAGTGTCCTGGCACGTCGCCTCGATCTCGACCATGTCCTTGTTCCTCAAAATCTTGATGTGCATCCGCTTTTGCAGTTGTTCGAAGTCCGCGGCCATCGCGCGGTTCTGGGGCATGACCTTGTGATTAATATCGATCTCCTCATCATTAGTGTTGACGCAGGCCACGTCGCGCTCCTCCTCGGCCAGAACGCACTCTTCCGACCGCCCCCAGGGGTCGTCGGCCAGGACGTCGACCTCGGGCTCCTTGCCTTGGGGAGAAGCTAAAGCGGCCATCATGCCGGCCTTGCCTCCCTGTAAGAGTTCCGGTACTTTTAATTCTTCGAAATTGATGATGAAGGCGTCTGGATCATTCGGATCAATTGCCAAAGATGCGGCCTCGGCCAAAGCTCGTCCCAAGGCCACGACTTGGTCCTCGTCGAGAGGCTGGACGTCCCCGTGGGGGTCGAAGTGCGCGTCGTGCATGGATAAAGCCTTTTCGTGGCGCTCTTTGGCTATGAGCGCGAAGATGTCCCGAGCTTGCGTCAGGAACTCGTTCCAGACGACATGACCCTCCTTGTCGCGAGGCGCATTTGTGAGAATAGCCGCGATCTCTCCTCTAGTAAAATCTAGGATGGTGATCGACTGGATCACTTGTCTGAAATCATCTAGACTGATATGACCCCGGCCCTGTAAATCCTTCCGCTGGAACGCTGAAGTTAATTTAGCTTCGAGATCATCGGCCCGCCTCCCACCTAACAATTCGTCGGCGTTCGTCCGCGCTGAATTCGCGAGCTGCGCTCTTCTTTTAGTATGGCCAACATCAAAAAAGTCCGCGATCATCTTGGCTGCTTTGGCACAGAACGGTACGATGTCGACGGGTTTACTATCTGACACTTCGTCGTCGTCAATGGAGCATTCGGCCTGCAGGGACATGACCGCTAAGAGCTGCTGCCGCGTCAGGGGCAGCTCCTTCGCTTCCGAAATCAGCTCGTGCACTTTTTTGGCCGGTAAGATTTTTGAGCGAGATTCGTCCGTCCTGCCTTGCTCCTGAGCGTGCTTCTTCTCGGCATTACCCAACATATGTCTCAGATGTTCCTCCATCGACGACCCAGTAATCTGCTCCAGGACTTGTCTTTTACAGTTCTCGAGGTGGCACGTAAAGACCGCGTCCTTGACGCCCTTTGTCGGGGTCTTCCCGTCCTTGTCCTTGATGCGCGCGGCGATCATGTTGATCATGTGGCGATCGAGGTTCGCCTTTGGCGAGGCCAGGCACTTCAAAAAATTATCCCTTTTCAGGGAAGGATAGGCATGTGGTGAGGTGCCATCACCGAGTTCGGCGGCTTCGACCTTGGCCGCCTCGCGGAACGCGCCCTCCAGCACGTGGATCGTCTCTTCCAATTGCTGCCTCAACACACTTTGCGCAGATTCGGCCTGGGCCTCGGCCTTCTCCATGCGCTCCTTCCACTCCTTGCCGGCGGACTGCTTACTTCTATAAGTCTCGAGGTTCTTGAGCATGACAGGTACGAATTCCGAATACGAGATACAGCCGTCGTCGTTCTCGTCGGCTTCCGCCATCAAGCGGGCCATCTGGTATTGGGTCAAACCCAGATCCAACGCTTCTAACAAACGATGGAACTCGTTCGCCGACAACGAACCGTTCTTATCCGTATCCGCCCTCCTAAACATTTCCAAGAGCTGCTGCATCTCGGCTTGTTGATCCGGTGATAAATCGCGATCCACCAACTGGTCGAAGGACGAGGCATTGACACCCATGTCGACGTCTTCGCGGAGCTCCCGATGCGACGCCGTTTGATCTAAGTCCTGGTGGAGGTTCTTCTGGTGCTTCGCTTTTACTAAGTCTAATAACTCGCCCATGGTGAACTGCATGAACTCCTTGCGGTCGATGGTACCTTTCGCGTCCGCATCGGCCCTTAGTAACAAGTAGTCGATGTCGCCTTGATCTAAGCCTAGGTTAAGGGACTGCATGGCCATGCCGAACTCGTGCCCATCCAAGCAGCCGCTGCCGTCCACGTCAAAAGAAGCAAATAGAGCGTTCAGTTCCCTGGCTAAATCAGCTTCTGACTTGCCGCCGAACGCCTTCTCCTGCGATAAGTGACTAGAGAGAACATCTACTTTGGCGGCCATGGCCGCGGGGTCGAGCATGTGGTCGATGGCTCGCGCGCAGCGAGGCGCATACAGGACATAATCTAGCTGAGAATCCTCGAACGGCGCGTCGGCCAACAAAGACATGACCTGCAAGCCAGTAAGTCCCAGTTTTTCATTTCGCAACACCAACTCGAACTGCTTTGACGATAACAGAAAAGTATAGGCCGGGTCGTGGGGGTCGAACTCCTCCGAAGCGTTGGGGTCCTCGGCCTCGGTTTTTAGGATTTCGCATTCGCTATGGCGGCAGAGCTCCATGATGTCTCCCGTCGTCGTGCCCTTGCCTCGCTTCATGATCAAGTCGCACTTGTACGCATCGAACTTGACCTGCTTCACGGTCTTCCGGAATTTTGAGTAAACGAACTTGCCGAACGCGTCGAGGGGCATCTTTTTCAACAGAGCAGCAAATTCTGATTTATTCAACGGAACAGGAGTCTTCTTGACGTGCTTCCGGAACTCCGGTCGAGTCATGGAACCGGTGCCTCTTTTATCAGCTTCGCCTAACATCCGCTCTGCCTCCGCGATCTGTTTTTCTAGTTCTGGCGCTTCTAGCTTCTTATTTACCGTAGCGTCTAGCTCTCGAGACTCAGCTGACGACGCTCGCTTCGCGACTTTCCGCGCCTTGAACGACGCCACCAAGTCGATGGCAATGGGCATAAATTCTTCATATGAAATAGTGCCGTCGCCATCTTCGTCGGCTTCTTGCATCAGGAGCTGCAGTTCCGCCCGGTTCAAGCCCAAGTCCGCTTCTTCCATCAACCCGAAGAACTCCTCGTGCGACAACTCGCCACTGTCATCTTCATCCGCTTCTTTGAACCTGCGCGGAGCATCGCGGTCCGAACGGCCTCAAAACCAACAAAGAAACCACCCACGTCGATGGCGTGAAGGCGCCTCAACACTTCAAAACGCGGAGATCGAACATCTTGGCCAGCATCTCGGCCATCGCGCGCGCGTCGATGTCGTGCGACTCGACCATCTTCGCGCCGCCGTACTTCACGGTCCAATCCGAAATACATCTAGCTTGTTCGGTAATCACATCACCGGACGTCGACTTCATGATGACCTCGACCTCCGTCAATATGGTGTAGGGCTCGGCCGCCCAGACCTCGGTCGTGCAGGGCACCTCTCCTACCGAGTCGACCACGAACGTTTGCCGTTGCTGGTGCATGCATTTAGCATCCGGCAGGTCGATGTGGATCTCTTCCTCTTTTTCTTCCATGAGCTTGAGGAGAGGTATCTCATCGGGAACGAACTTTTTCTTCTTCTGAGGTGATTTCTTTTTCTTCTTCGGCGAGGGTCGAGGCGGCGACTTTTGCGGGCTTTCGAGGGGTGGCAGGAGGTTCTTCTGCAAAGCTTGTGTAGAGGTCCGGTCCGTGACCGACGCTCGTCTCATGGCGTCCGTGTCGGGCAAATTGATATCCGTATCCAGCGATTGGTCGAAGCCCTGCTTCTCGCCGAAGGTCTCGAACTGCGCTCTTTCGTTCGTTTTCGGCGCTTTGAGTAGGTGGCCAGACGTGCAGTCGGTTTGTCGCAGCCATAGGACCTTTTCTTCTCTCACTCTAGCCTTGGCGAGCTTCCTCGTACTAATCGTAGGCTTCAGCAGCTTCAGTTTCTGCAGTTGCTTGTCGTTAGCTCTCGATATTTGCGTGTTCCGGATGCCGCGCATGCGTTCCCGCATCCGCGTTCTAGTTTGGGACGGGCCTTTGGCTCTGAGAGCCTCCTGTCTAGCTAACCTTCTCCTCACAGGCTCGTCCTGAATGGCGGATAATTTTGCGAGGAGCGACTGGTTCGCCTTCGCAATTTTCTGCGTTTCGAACTGCGCCCAGAAATTCTTCGAGATTTTGCCTTCGAGAAATTCTGGTTTATAAGGTTCATCGCTGAAATCAATACTACCCTGGATGGAGTCGACTCTACTGCGATGCGTCTTGTAGGTGGCTTTGCTCGTCTCGGCCGTCACTAAACGACTGCCGTACGCGGGCTCGGCGTTCACTCGTGTTATAGAAGGTTGTTTTCTTGCCACACTACTGTTCTCGAAGGGCAGCTCCTGCCTCGTGCTGAACGACTTCTGGTCGAGGGACATCTTGGCTGTGCTCGCCTCGGCGGCCGGCGGCGTGCAGGTGCTGCTAGGCTGTTCCTTTACTGCTCAGCTGGGCAGCGTCTCGATGCAGCCCCAGCGAGCGAGGCAGCCTCTTTTTGATGCCTGGAGTCGTTTAGAAGCGCCGGATGCTGCGAACGACGGAGTGCAGCTCCTTTTGCGCCCCGCTCTCCGCGCTAAAGCCGTCCCTGAACTTGGACTATCTAGGGCTACACGCTACATGAGCGCCGTCCCATTGGCCGCCCAAGCGTTTTGCGTATGCCCGGTCATTGTCACGGACAGGCTACGGGCGCCGCCGCAGGCCTGTCGCAAGATCCATGACTGCGACGCCGCGGCGGAATCTCGCGGCGGACGCGAGCCTGGAGCTCCTACAGGCTCGTAGGTAGGAGCCTGAATAGAACCACGACTTGGAACACGACTCATATATTAAACAAATTTAGGCTATAAAACAAACAACGAACAGACACTAGGGGTTGGGCGCGTTGTGGCGGTACAGCTTCTTCGAGCCGCTGTTCTTGCCCGAGAGCGTCCGCGCGAGGAGGTGGTGGAGGTACAGCGCCGCGCGCGGCGATTCTGTATCAAGCTCCCGGACGGCGTCGTGCGGCAGGCGCAGGATCGTCGACGCCGTCGACGCGACCAAGGTGTCGGACCGCGGCCCGTCTTCCCCCTTCCCATAGAACTCGCCGACGCCCACGGCGTTGCCTCTCCCCAATTTTCTCACGCACCGCTGCGGGTTGCCGCTCATGAGCCGCAGGCGCCCGGCACATACGAGATAGAACGCGGCGTCGCGCGGGTCGCCTTTGCTATACACAATTTCGCCCGCATGATAACGCCGCGAGCCGACGCTCGGCGCCAGGGCCGCCACGACGACCGGTATCGACGCGTCGCCGTGCGCCTCGTCGGCGTCGTTCGCCCGGAGCCAGTCCTGCAACAAAATATGAGGAGGCGCGCCCGGCCCGACCTTCGGGGACGTCATCGACGACTGCGAGCTGTCGCCCGACGCGGCCCGGAAGAGGTCCGACCGGACGTCTGCGTCGAGGACGGCGTCTTCGCAGCTCTCCAGCGCGTCGTCGGCCCTGTGTGGATATCAAATTTCAGGCGCCCACGCCACTCGCTGGTTGATTTTCACACGGACTGATACGTGTCGAAGAACGTGGCCGACGGTAAGGACGCCACCAAGAGATCGAGCGCGGGCGCCACGCACAGCCGGAAGCCCAAGGCGTCGCCGAGCGACGCGAGTCGCTGGAACGTCTCCACGGCCGTCAGGTCGAGCGCTCGTGTTTGGCAGTCCTCCAAGTCGACGACGAGGTGCTCCAATGGTCGAGCGACGGGGTCGTCGAGGCGTTGTGTGGCCGCTGATAAAACTTCAGGCGCGGACCCAAAAAAGACGTGACCGCGCAATCTCAACACTCGGATCGCGTCGCCCAGCGCATCTAAGCGCCGCTGCGCTCTAGATGAACGTTCCACCGCCGACCGCGCGTCGACGCCAGACAAAGTGGCAGCGACGACCGATTCCCGCGCGAGGCGCGACGCCGTGCCCGCGAGGCACAGCACGACGCCGACCGCGACCGCCTCCAACAGAGAAGCGGCTATGGCGGTGGCCACGACGGCGAAGACCGCCAAGACGTCAACATCCGTCCACACCACACCGCGACTGATCTGTCCCACCAAGTAGGTGTCGACGTAGTCCCATCCTAAATCCAATAGGAGAGCCCCGCAGGCGAAGCGCGGCACGTGCCGCAAGAACGCATATCCCAGGGCCCAGCACAGTAAACATAAAAGAGGCAAACATAAACCGACGCCTCGTCTAGACGCGCCGACCTGCTCCGCGAGTTTGAGGGAAGAAAAAGAGTAGGCCACGCCCTGCACGCCCAGGAAACCCAGGCACACGTTACTGAAGCCGACCATCGCTACTTCCTGATCGGCGCAGATGGCCTCGTTCGGGAAGAGGGCCGGGAAGGCTCCCGTTTTGAGGCCGATTTTTATAGATCCCAGCGTCGCCGCGGCGAGGATGACGCCCCGGCACTGGAAGACGACGGCCCAACGCACGTGGGTAAAGAACGTCGCCACACCGCCCACCGCGCGATGCGAGAGGTGCTTGAGCGAGCACTCGCCACCGGATCCAATCAGGCAAGACACGAGCACCACGCAGAAGGGCGCCTCAGTGACGGCCGCTCCTACTTCGGCATCATCATCCACATTTTCCACTTGGATCGGCCCGCCCAGCGCGTCGATGTCCAACAAAGGCGCCCAGCCGCGCGCCGTGGCGAGCATGGCCGGGTCCCAGTCGAACAGACCGCCGGCCTCGGCCGCCTCGGATGCGTCAACATCATAAATAAGAATACCGAGGTACATGGCTACGGACGAGACGAGGACGACGGCCACGGGCGGGAGCCACGTCGGCACGCGGCCGCTCCGCCTTGCTAACCGCATGAACAGGGCCAGCACCAAAGCGCAGGAGAGCCACAGTATCCCGAGCTCATGCGATACTCTAAAACCGGGAGCGGCCGCGACGCGGGCGCCCGACTTGCACAATGACACACCAATGGAAGCCAGCATGCCCGAGATGACAGGATACGGCATGAAGTTGACCACCCTTGTAAGTTTGAACGCCCCCAACGCCCACAAGACGCCTCCACAGAGCAAGAAGATCAACGAAGAGGCAGCAACCCACGTCGCCACGAAGTCGCGCCGCGTGTCCGCCGGCACCGCGGCATACGACAGAGCGCCGTCTTCTTCAAAGGACCACACCTCAAATGTGTGTTTTTTCGTCGGCGCGATGTTCTTCCAGCACTGGTCCGCGAGCTGCGCGAGCAAGGGCGCGAAACCGACGTCCGTCGACGCGATGCACCAGGGCACCTGGCTTCGTAAAGCGAAGACGATGCCGGTGAGGGCGGTGCCTAGCAATGCGCCGTCGACGCCGACGAAAACCAACCGCGGATCGAGCTTCCCAAAAATGGCTTGCGCCGTCGACGCATATATAACACACGTCACGACAAAGGCAACACAAGTAGCCATGACGTCGGTCCTGAACTGGGGGTAGTCGAACGACGGCGCGGCGCGGCTGCGTCGAGGCGGACTGCGCGCCTCGACGTCGTCGTGGGCCAGCATGGGCGGCGGAGAGACTTCGGCCCTGCCGCTCCGCAGGAACTCGAGCCTCAGATACGCCGAGAGGGCTTGCTTGTGGCCCGGGGGCTTGGCCAGCGCGCCGTAGCTCGGGCCGGCCCTGATGTTCGCCTCGGACGACGACCTTCTTGGACCCCGCGGCGATTGGAGGAGCACGGCGGCGAGCGGATCGATGAGGTCGCCGTGGCCGACGCTGCGCAGGTGCTGGCGCATCGTCGCGATCGTTGGCGTCGGCGGCTGCCGGGCCGCGCGTGGCGGGCCGCTGCCGCCGGAGAAGGTGTTGGAGCGCGGGCGCGTCGTCGGCGGCGGCGGTGGGGGCGGGGGAGAGTCCATAGTAGCGACGTGCACAGCTCTGCGCTTCTGACAGCTTCGGTTTACGCGCAGAAGAAGGTGCGTAGAGCTCTGCTCTCCGGCTCTCTGGGCCACTAGCGGCTCTTCTCGCTGGCTAAAAGTTAGCGTGTCGCTGCGGCGTGAGGGCTGAGGACCAGACGCAGGATCAACGCGTGCTGATGGCAGCTGTGCCACATGAGCAGCGTTTTCAATCGAAGGTCTAGGGGTGGCGGGTTTTTCGCGCGAGCTCGAAACGACGTACCTCTCCCGCGAGCGTACCCCGAGGGGTATGCGGGAGCTCTGGCTTGTCCGCAAGCTGGATCTGGCACCCTGGCGCGCTAACCCCTACAGCGCGGCGGCCGCTGGCAAATTGTGTGTCCTAGAACCACCCGAAGGGCCCACTGACTGAGGAAGCAGCGCAGGAGTCGGTCTGCGATGGCTTCGCAAGGAGCCACTCTTCAGAACTACAACAACGAGCTCGTGAAATGTACGCAGCTGTGTCTATGAGGAAACATGCCGGTAAAAAAGGTTGCGACGCGCCGGCGGGACGGGCCGCGCCCATGACCATCCTGCGGCGCCGCGCCGCAGCCCCGCCGCGGTACGCGCGTCGCGACTAGCCGTCAGTTCGCGCGCCGGCCGCCGCCGTCGTTAACGTTGGCGGCGAAAGGCTGCCAAGCGGACGACGCGGCGCGGGCGGCGCGCGCGAGGCGGTGACGGCGCGCGCGCCGAGGTGTGACACGCCGCGCCGCGCCGCCGCGACACACACACACGAGTGGAACGCAGGGACGCAGGGACGGGCGGCTCACCGTCCCCGAACGCGCAGGCATCGAGGACCTCCGGGAAAAGCGCGAGGCCGTGAACACGGCCATCCTCAAGGAGGAGGAGGAGAAGGCGAAGATCCAGAAGGACCTGTCCATCCTCACCGATAGGCTCAGCAAAATCAACGAGGCGCTCGCGCGACGAGTCATGGCGCGGAACGAGTACGACAAGACGATTCAGGAGACGGAGGCGGCCTACATGAAGATCCTGGAGTCGTCGCAGACGCTGCTGCACGTGCTGAAGCGCGAGACGGTGAACCTGACGAAGAAGAAGCAGTACTCGTCCTAGCTTTTTTTCCCGTCCCGCTTTGAGTAAAATACACGTTCAAAACACGCTTCTCTTATGCTAGCCCTAGGGAGCGCTATTACGTGCGGGTTTGCGGCCGAGCCGATTTGGATTTGGAGCCAAAGAGAGCGCGCGCTTGCAAGGCTCGCGAAGCTACACTGCTCGCAGGCGTATTTTGGACCAGTGCTTGGCCTCGGCAGCAATTCGCTTGAGCACGAACCGCACTGGTGCCATAAAAAAGCACAAGCCACACAAGCCATACAGCTGTAAAGCAGCAGACGAACCGCACTGGTGCCGGAGCCAAGCACCTCTGAGAGCCAGCAGAAATGATGGCACGCGTGCATGTGATGGCGCTCTGCGCCGCGGCGTCGGCGCTGCGGCCCACCGCCCGCCGCACGGCTTTGCGGCTAGGCACCGCCTCCATCATACAAATCGCGCTGCCGGCACTCGCGGACACCGAAATCGACATGGACAAGATCCGCGCCCTCGCCGCGAAGAAGGGCTCCATGGACATGAGCCTCCCGGGGCTCGGGAAGGACCCTTCGAAGGAAAAAGCTTTGGTCGACGTCGTGCTCGGCGCGAACGGCGCCGTCGTCAAGTTGGACCCGGACGAGGTGCGGGAGATGGAGCGCATTGGATTTTTAGTGAAGGACTCGTTCCGGGGGAGGGCCCCGGACTTCTGGAGTCTGCGCGATTTCCAGCCCCCGAAATGGTACTCGGAGCCCGTGGACCGGTTTTATGGGATGAGTGTGGCGGGCTTCACGGTACCCGCGGCCGAGCGGTCCGCGGCGAACGAGCAGTACGCCGCGTCCCTGCGGCGTAGCGTCGCCGAGAAGGTCGCTTCTGTCGCTTCTCAAACACCTCCCTCAAACTGGGAGGTGCCGGTCCAAGACGACGGCAAGTATTGTGGGTATGGCGACTACCGGTCGCTCTGTAGTGAAAAGACGAAGGGCCAGAAATTTATTGAGGAGTACTTGAATCCGACGCCCAAAAACGCGCCGCCGCCGGTCAAGCTCCAGGTCGAGAACCCCATCGAGAAATTCAGCAAGGGCTTCTCGTCCGGTGAAAGGGGGCTGCCGTCCTTGCCCCGGCTGCAGATCATGTCGGAGTAAGGAGCTGATATATATTGCAGGTTTTTTGCTATCGTCGGCTGTTTCTACGTGTGCTTGCTTCGGGGATGGAGCGCTCAGGTGCGGCGCGTCGATGGCGTGCTGCCCTCCGGAGTCCTATCCGCAAATGCCATGTGGCTTGGACCCGTTCGGGGCGCCTGGTTTTTAGCACAAGTACCTATACCATACCATACTTGTACCGTACCTCGTGGCGCTCGTCCTGGCTTACCACTCTTAGCGGCGCCTAAGAGGCGTCCGCGGCCACCGCTTCGAAGCTACACTAGTGCGCCCGCCATCGCTGCGCCGCGCGTGAGGCTGTAAAAGTAGCGCACAGCATCAGCACAGCATCACAGCCTCTGCACAGCATCCGCATGGCCTCGAAAAAGCAGCTCTCCGCCGACGCGCCGGCGTTCGCGCCAGTCTCGACGCCTCCAAACAATGACGAGACGATCCCCGTCGCACCAGCAGCGGTAGAGGACCAGCGCGCCGTCGTCGCGGACAAGCTGCGGCGCCTGCAGCACGCGCAGCGCGCGCAACTCAAGGCCATGCTGCCGAAGCTGCCCGAGGGCCCGGCGAAGCTCCAGCTCAAGAAGAAGATCTGGGCGATCGAGAAGGAGCTCTTCCCGAAAGAAGCCGCAGCGCCGCCGCCGCGGCGCGCGATCGAGGCCGTCGCCGCTGAGGCGCTGCCCGCGCCGAGCTCGCGCGCGACGGCGCTCCTGGGCAAGTACAGCGCCACGGCGGCCGCGCGGCGCGCGTCGTCCGACGTCGACATCGTCGTGCCCGCGCGGCGCGCGCCGGCGGCGCCGCCCGCGAGCGCCGGCACTGTAAAAGCGTCGGCGTCCGACATCCTGCGGCGCTACTCGTCGTCGGCGGCGGCCCAGCGGAAGGACGAGGCGTCACAGTACGCGGCGCACGGCTACTGCCTCCTCAAGGGCTGGCTCGCCGCCGATGCTGTGGAAGCGCTGCGCGATGATTTGAAGAGCAGCCGGCGGGCGCACGGCCTCGACGATGATGCATTAGAAGCGAGGGACCTGAACGTCGACTTTATTGGATTATCTGTCAAGGACCGGCTCGGGGCCGATAGCACGGCCCGCACCGAGGCGTGGGCCTACCGGCGGCTGAGGAGGGCCGCGACGTCTAGAGAAGACGGTTTTGTGAGTGAACGCTGTGTTTTAGGAGCGCTCGCGGCGGCCGCGCAGCAGGCAGCTGGTTTCGAACGCCCGCATCTACTGTCGGAGGTCTTCGTCGTGAAGCCCGCTCTTAGTAAAACGAGTTTTGATTGGCACCGCGACGACGCCAAGCAATTGGAGAAGGTCGGTGGTATTGAGAGTGCTGAGGCCTTTTGCTCGACCTGGGCGCCGCTAGATGACTGCACCGCCGCTTCCGGAACCCTGGAGCTCCGATCAAAAAAAACGGGCGCGTCTCAAGTCATCGAATGCGAACCCGGCGACGTCGTCGTCTTCGCCAAGGACGCCTGGCACCGTAGTTCTGCGAATGCCTCCGATGGCGACCGTTCGGTGCACTACGCCCAGTTCTCTCCGACACCGTTGCTACTTGATGGGAGGCCGCTCTGGTTCGCCGTGCCGTGCGAACCGACAAGAGAATCGGTCGACGAGACGCGGAGCAGAGCCGACGCTTGTACCGTAATGCCGCGCGTCGTGCGCAACGCTCTCTCGAAACCGTGGGCGCTGCCTGATGACGCACTTTCCATAAAGTGCACGGTGTTCCGGTCGCCGCAAGGAAAATTCTGCCTCGACGGCACGCGCCACCCCGATGCCTTATTGACGCAGTCCATGGCGTCCCGAGGAGTCGTTGGAGACGTCCTCTCGTCGGAGGTGGCGGCCTACGCCGTCCTCGACGACCTCGGTGATGGTAAGGCGCTCGCGCTGCCGGCGTGCCCTTTGCCAGATCTGAGTGGTACAAGGCCGCCGCAGTTCTTTATTGCGCACGGAAAATGTGAGACGCAATTACATCGCGACGCCTTCGCGAACTGCTACGTGTGTTTACATGGAGAGCGGACGTGGACGATCGCCCACGCGGCCCACGGTTATCTGGAGCGGGCGCCGGGCGCCGTCTCGGGCGACGACGACGGCCGCGTCCGGAAGGTCTCCGTGACGCTGCGCGCCGGCGACGCGCTCGTCCTGCCGAAGGACTGGTGGCACGCCGTCGCGGCGGCCGACGGCGCGGGGGGCTACTCGGCGGCGGCGAACTTCTATTTCGACCATGAGGTCGAAGGGGCGCCGGCGGCGAAGCGGCGTAAATTGTGAGTTGTTGAAAATTCGGCTGCGGTCTAGGCTAGCGGCAGTAAGACACTAGCAAGCGCATAGCAAGCGTCTGCTCCTAGCACTGCTAGCAATCGTGCTGGCTAACGACTTGCATTACATCTGTGTTGGAAGCGTAGGCCGTACCTAATCGGCGCGCCCGTTGCGAGCCTCCTGAAAGCTCCCTCTGAGGAGCACTGCTGTCAAGGCGCTCCCACGCGCGCGCGCGGCGCCGCGGCGACGTCGCGCTTGCGCCAGCGGAACGGGACGCGCGCGGCGCAGCAAAAAAAAACATGGTCGACTACAGCAAGTGGGACAAGTTTGAAGACAGCGACGACGAACGAATAGCCGAGGACTTGCGAAGGGTCTCCAAGCAGCCGGAGACGCTCGAGCAGCGCCAGCAGGCCAAGGAGTCGGCGCGCCGCATCGCCCGGGCCTTCATGTCCCAAGAAGACGAGACCACGGGCCCGAATGAAGGAGACGACCCAGCAAATCTGAGTGAAGCGAAACGGAGGAATGATGCCTGGTGCAAGTGGGTCGCGGACCACAAGGATGCGAACGACGCGGCCTACGCGGCCTTCGAGGCGAAGGACCCCGACGCCTGGAAGCGCGTGCCCTATACGACGTTGATGAAGAACGGCGTGGGCACGGGCGTCGCGTACCCCTTCGACGCCGAGTGGTTCAAGAGCGAACCGACGGCCGATGAAAAGCCGCCGGACATCGATCCCGGGTTTCTGGATGGATGTTTCGACGAAATCGACCCTTCTTCCGTAGAAAGAATAGTATACAGCGGCCCCGGCGAGTGGCACGGCAAGTTGGTGACACCAGCCGAAGCTCGACTGTTGGATTGCTTCGCGATCGACAAGGCCGAGGCCGCCGAGAAGGAGCGGCAAGCGAGGGAGAAGAAGGGCACGAGCAAAGATGAGCGAGAACGGCAGCAGGCCGCGCTCCAGGCCGCGAAGCGGAAGGCCGACTTGCGGGAGCGGGAGAAGCCCAAGGAGCTCAAGGTGCTGGATAAAAAGCCGGTCGCGCCGCCGCCTCCTCAAACGTTCGACGGCGGCGCGGCCGTCGTCGCGGCGGCGGCCGAGGCCGCGCGGAACGCCGACGAGCCGAACCGGCCCGTCGGTACGCAGCGCGCGACGGCGTCGGCCGCAGTGCCGAAGCGGGCGAAGCGGTCAAGGGAAGATAATGTGGTGCAGGACCCGCGCTTCGTGGTGGACGAAGACGCCTGGGAGACGCGGGACGTCGCGAAACTCATAAAGAGCGAGGCGCTGCCCTTTGATGCTGCGACGTCGGACGAAGAATATCTGGAGGTCCCGCTGCCGAACTTTCCGGAGAACGACACGTTAATACTGCACGTGTCCGTCGCGGCGGACGTCGACATCTGGGCCATGAATTTGTGTCCGGGCGACCATGATGATGGTGCGACCATCCTCTACCACTTCAATCCTCGGAGGAGGGAGCGCGGCGGGCGCCTCGTCGAGAACGATAAAAATGAGGACGACTGGGGCCGCGCCGTCAAAACACAACTTCCACCGAAGCCGGCGCTCTTCGGGCTCGCGAAGGCCGAGGTGGCCCTGCGGGTCGTCCGGCGGGCGGGCCACGTCGACGTCCACGTGACCGTGAACCGGCAGCAGGCGACGGCGTGGCGGCTGCGGACCGAAGTGAGCGAGGGCGCGCTGGCCCTCCTCGTGCCCACGCGGGACGACTTCGGGAACCGCCAGGGCGTCGTCGTCCACGACGCCTGGTGGGGGGCCCTGCCCCTGCTGCCGGCGCACCGGCCGTACCGCGAGCGCGGGCCGGCCTACTAACCTATGTTTTTCCGTACCGCGTGCCTTCCGCCGCCGCGCGGGGAAGAGTTGGGCTTATTTTCTTCCGAGCCGCACTTGACGCGCGACGGACGCCCGGTTCGCGACACGCGTGCGACCCCCGGCAGTGACACCGTCGACGCCGCCCACCGCCTCTCAGGCGTCAGCGCCGCGCTCCTCGTGCTCGCGCTCCGCGTGATCCGGTGATCCGCGTGCTCTGCACGAAAGACCCCCCCAGAAGTAGGTAGAAAGAATCCTAAGTCACCACACAGTGTAGTTACGCCCCCCGGCTCAGGCGCATCTCCGCGAACCGTATCGCGTCCGCGACCTGCGCGTTCTTCGGTTCGAGGTCGCGGGCCTTCCCGAGCTCGGGCAGCGCCTCGCGATACCTCCCCAGCGCGTGCAGCGCCAGGCCGCGCCGGAAGTGGGCCTTGGCATACGTATCGTCGAAGCCGGCCGCCGCCGCCGCGTCCTCCAACGCGCGGCCGTGGTCGCCCAGCTTCAGGAAGCACGCCGACCGGTTCGCGAGCACCACGGCCCGCGGTCTTCCAGAAGCGAAGGCCGGCCGCTCGAGCGCGACCGTGTAGTGCACCGCGGCCTGCCCATATTCCCTCTTCTGGAACGCCTGGTTGCCCGCGAGCTTCTCGCGCTCCGCGTCGGCGGCCTGCTCCTCGGCGACCGTTGTTGCTGACGCCCCCTCCCGCTCCAGCTCCCTCAAAGTAGTCCCGACCAATCGCTTGGACGTCCCTTGCACGATGCGTTCCGTGAGTAACTTCCCGTCGACCAGCTGCGTGACGAACTGCTGCTCCTTGATCGGCGTGTCTTTGTCGCAAAGAGAGCGGTCGAAGTTGTCCACCTCGACGCGAAGCGAGTCCTGGCGCCCGCCAACAGCGACACCGAGCCGCCGGCACGCCGCGGAGTAGACCCGCGACCCGGGATCCTGCGCTTCGTTGAAACACTCGATAGTGGCCCATATGATAGAACAGTCGTCACATAAGTCGCACTGCACCGTGTGTAACACTTTGGAGGTGATGAGCGTCGTCTTCGTGCACCGACTGACTTCCACAAATGACGTGATGAGGGGGCACCGCACCTCCACCACCACGTCCTCGCACTGGCTCACGAAGACCTTGGCGACTTTCAAGCCTGGAATTAACGTGACGACCGCTTTCTTGCATTCTTGGATGTCGACGACCAACGCATCGCCGAGTAGCTTCGGGTCCACTACGACCGTCTTCGTCTCGCCCTTAATGATGAGCTTCTGCTTCGTCTCCTCGTCCCGCCGCTTCTCCCAGAGGGCCTTCGCTTCTCTTAATGCCTTGTTGGTTGCCTTGTCCTGCGCCTCGGCCTCGGACTTCGGGCCGCTGTCGGTGCCCAGAGAGAGGGAGGACGCCTGCTTGTCCAGGGCGTCCTCGTCCTCGACCCGTTGGACTTCTTCCTTCGCGATGGCGTCCCATTTCGCGTGGTAGTCCTTGCGGGCTTTGGTCTGCTCGACGAGGGTGGACATGGCTGCGTTTAGCGGTCTCAGGAGGAGCGGATGCGCAGCTGTCTACCGCTGCGTATACCTCCAAAATTCGTAGCGCACTGTTGCAAACGGTGATGGCTGACAGCGGCGACGGCGTCGGATCCAGCCGTTTGCTGCGTGCGAGCTCGCTTGGCGCCCGCAAATTGTCGAGATGTCGAGCTCTTGGCCTCTGTGGGCCTCGCAATTTTTCGAGCTGCGACCAGTCCCATCTTTCCAGGACCGGTCGTCGACGGCGTCGTGCGCGGAGGCTTCGGCTCTCGAGCGCCTCGCCGGCGCCTCCTCTCACAAAAAGCTTGTAGTCGCAGTCGAGGGCCCGGCGAGCACGTCGAGCGCTGCAGCAAGGCAGTTTTGCGCTCGCAGCCATGCCGCTCAAAGCCGTCAAGACGGCGAAGTTCGCTGTCTTAGATGCCGGCGGCCTCAAGCCGGCTAAGCCAGCAGCCGCACCAAGGCAAGCTCCAGCAGCCGCCGCCGCGCCGCCCGCCGGCGTGACAGTCATAGACGACGACGCGGCGAACGTTGTATTGGCGAAGCTCAATGAACTAAATATCGCGCACCGGACCTACGCGCACGTCGCCGTGCCGACGGTCGACGAGCAAAGAGCCGCATTGGGTTCATTGCCCGGTGTATTAACGAAGAACCTGTTACTGAAAGACAAGAAGGCGGGCACCTTCCTCGTGACGGTCGCCGCGGACCGGCACGTGGACATGAAGAAGCTGCCTACCTTATTAGGTATCAAGGCCAATGCGAACCTGCGACTGACCGATCCCAGTATTCTGGGCGTGGAGAAAGGAGCTGTCTCTCCCTATGCCGCTATAAATGATACCAAAGGTGTTGTCACCGTCGCGTTGGACTCGGAGCTCGTGAATTCCACAGCGAACATCAACACGCACCCTCTGCGGTCGGATCGGACCGTCTCCGCCTCCCCACAAGACGTAGTAGCTTTCCTGGAGGCCGTGCAGCACGCGCCGAAGATCCTGGATTTCGGCGGCACGAGCTCTGCACCACCGCCGCCGAAAGCAAAGGCCGTCGCGGCGAAGCCCTACAAAAAGCAGGAGAAACCCGTCAAGCCCCAGCAACAAACAAAGTCGAGGAACAAGAAGGGCAGCAAGGAAACCTTGGATAGGATAGTGGCCTCCAAAACGGGCGACTTCGCGGCCTGGTACGGCGAAGTAATTACGAAGTCCGAGATGATCGAGTACGGGAAAATCTCGGGCTGCTACATCTTGAGACCCTGGTCCTTTGGGGTGTGGGAGCAGATCCAGAAGGCGCTGGACGGGTGGATCAAGGAGGAGCCCCTCGAGGTGCAGAACTGCTACTTTCCGCTCTTCGTGACCAAGGGAGCACTCGAGGCCGAGGAGGACCACGTCGAGGGCTTCGCGCCGGAGGTCGCCTGGGTGACGAAGAGCGGTGAGACCGATCTAGCCGAACCGATCGCCATAAGACCGACCAGTGAAACGATCATGTACCCGGAGTTCGCCAAGTGGTTACGATCGCACCGCGACCTGCCTCTCAAGCTCAACCAGTGGTGTTCGGTGGTAAGGTGGGAGTTCAAGTACCCCACTCCGTTCCTTAGATCGAGAGAGTTCCTGTGGCAGGAGGGCCACACGGCGCACTACACGCTCGAGGAAGCCGACGAGATGGTCTACGCTATCCTAGAGTTGTATCGGAGGGTCTACGAGGAGATTCTGGCCGTGCCCGTGATCCCAGGAACGAAGACCGAGGCCGAGAAGTTCGCTGGTGGTCTGAGGACGACGACGGTGGAAGCTTATATTGCTGGGTCGGGTAGAGCCATCCAAGGTGCTACCAGTCACAACCTAGGCCAGAACTTCGGCAAGATCTACAATATCGCCGTCGAAGGCGAAGGCGGCAAAAAGACGATCCCCTGGCAGACGTCCTGGGGGCTCACGACGCGGTCGATCGGTGTGATGGTCATGGTCCATTCGGATGACCAGGGGTTAGTACTACCCCCAAAAGTGGCTCCGGTGCAAGTCGTGGTCGTCCCGATCGTCTCGAAGACGTGTCCTCTGTCGCAGTTGCAATCATTTATCGATCAAGTCAAAAAGGAGCTCAAAAATGCTTCCATAAGATGTAAAGTGGATGACAGAGGAAACCAGTCGCCGGGCTGGAAGTACAACCACTGGGAGCAGAAGGGCGTGCCGCTGCGATTGGAGGTCGGGCCGCGAGATGCCGCGGCAAACACGGTCATGGTCGTGCGAAGGGTCGACGGTGTGAAAGCCTCAAAGCCCGTCAATGGTCTGGGTAGCGCTATTCGGGCCGAGTTGGATGATATCCACCAGGTCATGTTCGCCAAGGCATCTGCAGCAAGGGATTCGAAGGTCGTGCAGGTCACGTCCTGGAGCGACTTCGTCCCTGCGTTAAATGACGACTGTTTAGTATTAACGCCGTGGTGCTCGCCTAAGAATCAGGAGGCGGAGGACCAGGTCAAGGAGCGGTCGCGGGAAGAGTCGCTGGCTCTGTTGGGCCTCGAGGCGGAGGATGAACGGACGGCGACCTCATTGGCCGCGAAAACTTTATGCGTGCCGCACGATCAACCTCCGCTCCCGGCGGGTACCAAGTGCTTCTTTACCGGTGAAGAAGCGACGTGCTGGTGCCTCTGGGGGCGTTCTTACTAAGAGAGTGGTTAGTCTTTACTTTCTGGCTCGTCGCGCCGGTGGCGCCGGCCGCCGCGCCGCCGTCGCGCTGGTGGTGGCGCAGGCGATTCGGGTGTTGGAGCGGGTTCACGCCCGCGCCGCCGCGCCATGTCCTCGACGATCTGCTTCTTGGGGACCACTCCTAGCTGCGAGACGTCGTAGCGCGCCTCGAGCGCGTGCTTGCGCAGGATGGACGGCTTGTCCGCGTCGTCGCCGTCGCGGGCGGGCGTCGCGTGCGCGTGGTCGCGCTCGAGCGCCTGGAAGAGGGCCGACGGGGCGACGGCGCCCAGGCCCGCGGCGGCGTCCTGCACCGCCGGCCCGGCCACATGTTCCACGTCAGCGCCGGACAGTTCATCAGGCGGCACCGTCGGCCTAGGCCACTCGACGAGGGGACCGCCCTCCCATTCCCCTGGCAAGAGGGCCACGAGCGACGGACCGCGGAAGCACAGGTCCGACGGCGGCGCGCCGTCGTCGGGACACTGGTCCAGCATAAACGGTTCCTCTGCTAGAACGCCCTCTACAAATGGATAGACGTGCACATTCAGGCAGTATTGCGTAGCGACGGCGACGGCGGCCGTCGACACGGCGAGGCAGGTGCACACGCCGCCGACGCGCCGCTCGGCGACGCAGTCGCCCGTCGCCGCGTCCCAGACCCGCAGATAGCCGTCGCCGCCGCAGGACACGAGCCGCGTCCCGGACAAGAACTCGACGCCGGAGACGAAGTCCGTGTGGCCCAGACAGAAGCTCTCGATCTCCTCGCAGCGGGGGAACTGGGATATCCGCACCTTCTCGTTGCGGTCGGCGGTCGCGACGAGGCCATTCGCATAACTGACGCCCGTCAGGACGCTCGACGTGTGCGCGAGGAGCCGCCGCGGCGGCTTGTCCAGCGCCGGGAGCGGGAACGCGTACAACTCGCCGGCGCAGCACGCCAGCAGGACCTGGCCGGCGCCGTAGGGCGCGATGCACAAGCCACTCACGCGCCGCGGCGCCTCCGCCTCGCTGAGGCCGTCGCCGTGCCAGCAGCGCAGGCGCTTCGTGTCGGACGCCGTCGCGACCGTGGCGCCGTCTCCACTTATTGCCACGGCGACGCAGCGCTCGTCGTCGGCACCGCGCAGCGTCGTCGCCGTTCCCACGCGCCAGAGCACGGCGCCGCTGCCAATGCCGACGACGAGCGCGCCGCCTGAGTCCGAGGCGGCGAGGAGACCCATGTGGCAGCAAACGAGTGGCACGAGCGCCCGTGAGCAGTAAAAAGCGCTTGCCGATCTATGCGCGGCCCTGAGAACGCGTTGCAAAAGTCTGCGGTTCCAGTTATTCGTACCCGCGCGGCGCTTCAAATCTGTCGCTCGACAAGCAGCTCTCGATGGCACCGGAGAGCTATGAGCTGTGTCGACGCTCGTGCACCGAAAAAACAAACGCGCAGCAGTGCGGCACAATTCTCACGCACCACAGGCGCTGCGCGCACCGCAGTGCCAGAGCTGCCAGTGCTGCAGCACACTGAGCAGCAATCATGATGCGTCTCCTCCTCTACGCCGCAGTAACGCACGCTTCCTCAAACCTGCAGACCACGACCAGCAGACCGCCGCCGGGCCCGCCGAAACCGCCGCCGCCGCCGCGCCGGTCGCCCTGGCCGAGCGACCCCGCGGCGCTCGTCATGGAACGCGCCACGCCGAAGCATTGGAAGGCCTGCTTCTTCTCCGCGTTACTAATTGGTTCGGTCCGGTCGGCGGTTGTAGGGTGCCCCTGCGGCCTCTCTAAATGGCTAAGTTATATCAGCGTCGACTGCGAGAGCCGGCGGGCGCGCTGGGTCTCCGTGGGCATCGTCGCGTGCTTCTACGTTTTAGAGTGTGGCCGCTCAAGCACTTTAAGATATGTCCGGGACGTCCGCGCCGCCGAGGCCGTCGACGGCTTTTTGAAGAATGCGTTAGATGCTCCACCGGTAATCACGTGGGCGGCGTCGTCGTACCACTACGAGCGCAGTCGGCGCACGACGGATGCTTCATCCAGGCGCGTCGTCACGTCGGTCAATAGGGACGCGTGGAGCTTCGGCGCGTGGCGCGACGCGTCCGGCGGCCTCGATGCTTTAGCCAGCAGGTGGCGCGACGCCTGCTTTACGGGTCGAGCAGCGCGACCGTCCCTCGTGAAAATACGGTTAAGGAAAGCATTGGTCTTCGACGACCGCGCGACGGAGCGGGACTACCACGGCCAGCTCGCGGCCTTCGCGCGGGCGCATCGGCACCGCGACGTGCACCTGTCGGTCGAACAGTCTTACAGGTTAAAGGACTGGGATCTAGACGAGCGCATGTTGGGTGTCAGGCGGCCGCTCGGCGCGCCGGGCGCGCTCTGGACGCCGGGCGGCTTCTGGCTGTTTGCGGGTCTGGGGCTGACCGTGCCCTACCGCGCGCTGCTGGAGCGGCGCTGCGCCGTCGCCACGCTGGAGGTCGTGAAGCGCGTGCGGAGCCGGCGGCCGGAGGCGCCTGCTGGTTCTGACTAATGTGCTGTTCGTTGTCCCGGTCGCGTCGAGTCGTCGACGGCGCAACGCTCCCCGCAGGCGGGAGATGTATGTTCACAGCACATAACGAGCCTGAGTCGGAGAGCCGAGTGCGACCGTGACTCGGAAAATACTAGTACCCGCACGACGCCGCCGACTAATGTGTTGTGAATATTTATATGCTCGTATGCCTGGGTCACGGGCGTCAACGCGATCTACCCGTCCGTGCACTGCGAGGTGGAGTTCACCGGGCCGTCCGTCGCGGGCCCCCAGTACCTCCTCGAGGTCGAGGCCGACAAGTGCGACTCCGGCTGCACGCCCCAGCTGTCGAACCCGGTCCGGCTCAAGTCCGCCCTCGTGGCCTCGACGGCTGCTGGTGCTGCTACGGCCTTCGTGGGCGGGTCCGCGGCTGGCGCCATCGAGTCGACGACCGGCGGGTCGGGTGCTGCTGGTTCGACGACGATTAATTTAGTGACCGGTGACGGCGTTAAGCTTGGTGACGGATCGACCGAGCCCACCGCTCCCTTCTACATCCTGATCAACAACGAGGTGATCAAGGTCACCGCCACTGCCACCAATGGTGATGCGCTGACCGTCGTGCGTGGCCAGGCAGGCACGACCGATGTTACGCACAACGACGGGGACACGGTCGAATTCCTGACCGCGGGCGTTTTCGGCGGCGGCGCGCACCCAGACATCCTCTCTAACGTCAAGCAGACGGTCCCGGCCGACCACAATTCCTACGAGTGCGGCCGCCGCGGCAAGTGCGACTACTCCTCCGGCGAGTGCGAGTGCTTCGAGGGCTACATGGGCGACCACTGCCAGACGCAGACCGCGCTCATCTAGAGCATGCGGTACATGAGTCCTGTCTTTTAACTTTGTGAATAAGACTCGGAGATGTAACTAGTGTCAGGTACTTACGGGCGGCGCCTTCGCGGACGCGCGCTTGTGCGGCGGGCTGCCGAAGGACGCTCTTTCTTTCCTACGGGTCCCGACGGTGCGCGCCGCGGCGATGGCCTTCTCGTAGTGGGACCGGCGCTTGCCCGAGATGACGTAGTCCGACGGCGTTCTTACGGAAGGCGTCCGTCGGGCTCTCGGTGAGGCTTTAAAGTCCTCGAAGATGCCCGCCGACCTAGAGGCAGGTGGTGGTGATGTTGATTTCACACCTGCCAATTCCTTGAGCTGCCATCGTAGGGACGCGCGGATCGACGCGTGGTCCTCACCGAGACCCTCCAATTCACCTAGTAATTTCTTCGCCAGGCGTCGCGCCTCCGACGCGTTGTCCCGCGAGTAGCGTTGTGGGCTTCTAGATCGCACGGGAGACTTGGACCGCGTCGGTGGCGTCCCTGCGCCTTTCTTAAAGCCTTTCCACTTCGTCGCGGCCTGGAAAGCTAGCGACTGCTCCTTCGCCGAGCCCCACAATTTAGATTCCGCATCTAAAGCTCGCTTGCGCCACTTCTGCATCTCCTCCAGATTGGCTTCAAAGGCCTTGACGACTGGCGACTGCGCGGCCGGTGTGGGTGAGGTGATGCCCTTCTTGCGCATACTTGGTGATGGGGGTAGTTCGTCCAACGCAAACCGGTACTTGCGCGGTGTCGTGGGCTGTTGAGCCGGCGACTTGGCGTCGAAGAATTGCTCCTCGCCCTCGGCCGGGTCGGCGATCGGCGGGACCGGCGGCTTCGATTCCGCGGGCGCGGGCGGCGTGGGCGTGGGCTCAGTGATCCCGCGCTCCTGGAAGACCTCGTCGATGACGTCGGCCCGGGCGGGCGTCGCCGCCTGGGCCGCCATTCCCTGTTGCGGCGCTTTGTCCGTCGTGGCGCTGCGGCGCACGGGGCTCGGGCCGGAGTGTTGAGGTGCTGAGGTGCTGTGCGGGCTGCCCCGCGGCCGGCGCTGAACTTGAACGGCCGGAGCGGTGGGTGGGGATGTGAGGCGAGGGTTGGGCCGCTGCGTCGCGGTGGGGGCGGCGGCTCGCGCTGGGAAACAGAGAGAGCAGGAGTCGTGTCGTCGCCACAGCGCTCAGAAGCGCTAGAGCCCGGCGCCCGTGCGCCTCTCCGCGGCACCACTCTCCGGCCGAGGGAGGCCCTGTGGAGCTACTGGCTCGACGCCCGGGCAAGCTTCCTGATCACAAGAACAACACCTTAGACACCACAGTCAGCTCAGCGAGGCCCGAGCCCCTCCCCCACTACAAGCCCCGCGAGGTGCTCCGGCGCGAAGCCCTCGGCGCTCCGCCGCGCGTCGTGGCGGAAGACGAGCGCCGGCGCGAACCGGAGCCGCGCGCGGCGCGCGACCTCCGCTCTCAGACCACCGGCGACGCGGGCGAGGGCCGCCTCCGCCGCCTCGAGGCGGTCCGGGTTTTGGAGAGGAGGCGCCGCGTCGGCGAAGAAGCGGCTCCGCGGCGGTCGCAGGCTCTCAGCGAGGCGCCACGTCACGGTCGCCTCGCGAAAGTCCGGGCTGAGGCGCACCGCGGACACCTCCACCTCCGTCAGTGGGGGGCGCCAGGCGTCGCGGCGGCGCCGCTCGGCGACGGCCGCGGCGAGCGCGTGCTCGACGCGCGCCTCGGCCTTGCGCTGGACGATTGATGCAGCGCGTTTGTGGGTGGCCTCCGGCCGTTTTGGTGTCGCGTCCCTATTTTGTTTTGTGGCGCCCCGCGCCTCCCTATTTGCTTTCGTGGCGCCTCGCACGAGGCGTGCGGCGGCCTCAGTGAAGGATGGTGTTGATAGGGGTCTCCGCAGCAGGCGATGCATGCCAGACTCTTATGGGCCGATGAATGCGGCAAGTCAGCGACTGTAAAATGCGACCAGAAGTGTATAACGAGGTTGCGGCAGCTGACGTGAACACTTTATTTTTTTTCGCTAGCGTTCAAAGACACTAGACCTAGTCAGAGTGCAAGGTCTAGCTTTTATCATCACCTAGACGTGCTAGGGGTCGTCCAGACATGGCCCGTTACTCCTTCCTCGTTGCTGCGGCGGCTGTCGTCGGCTGTGCCGCGTTCGCGCCTGCCAGATCACCGCTGGCGCTGTCCACAAGACGGACGGCACCCAAGGCCGGCCCCTTCGACGACCCCGACGCCTACGTCGCGCCGAGCCCGCCGCCCAAGGGCCGCCTCGGCTCGAGCGTCGACCAGGACGGCAAGAGCAACATCTGGGCCGTCGAGCCGAAGATGGCGGTCGATCAGGACGCGGGCGCGTCTGGCGGCGGCCTGATCGCCATCGGGGCGGGGGCCGTGCTTGCTTTGGGTTTGATCGCGGGCGCCTTCCTCTTCATCAACGTCGAGCAGTAGGGAGTTCGGCGGTGGTGGCGTCGCGGCACGCGGTTCCGTCCCGCGTTCCAGTAAGCTCGTTTCGCCTACTCTCTTGCCGCGAGTGGTCCCGCCGGGACCCTGTCGTCCTCGAGACGTCCGTAGAACGCTTTCTAGTGTCTTACCGCTAGCTCAACCAGATTATTGCTCTCTCGCGGTCGCGGCCGCTGGCAGGCTGCGCAGGCCGTAACGCGGTGCCACTGTTTTGACAGCTCTCCGTAGTGCGCAAACGACGCCGCCACTTTCGGGCAACCGCTGGGGACCGCGACGTAGATAGCCTGGGCCTGAGCCTGGGCGCGCCGCGGTCTACGCGTAGACACTCATAGCACAAACGCGGCGGCGCGCTACACAAGGCCAAGATGTCCGTCGCCATGGGCGGCGACGAGACGGGCGGCTTCGTGGGGGATGTTGGTACTGCGGTGTCCAAATTCGGCTTCGGCGGCGAGGATGCCCCAAAAGGAGTGTTGTCGTCGAGACTGGGCTGCGTGTTCGATCAAAATCAAGCCTACGTCAAAGGCAGTAACGGTGTACCTTTGTTGAGGGAGCTGACGGCGGAGGACTACAAAGTCCCGGACGACTATCCGGCTCGATTGCATACGCGGTCTCCCTTCGTCGCACCCCCACAAAACCAGCAGTGCGTCGCCAAGTGGCTGCACGGCGACGTCTCAAGTTTGGGTGCTGCTCGGTTCGACAAGGGCGAGAGTTGTGTTGTTAGGTCACCACTCGTCGATGGCGAATTAGATGACTGGGACACCATCGAGGAACTGTGGCGCGAAGCCTTCGAACGGGCCAAGACAAGTGGTGCGGAGCAACCGGTGTTAGCCGCAACCCCATCAGACGCGACTCCCAAGCATCGGGCGCAGTATCTGGAGTTGCTGTTCGAGACCTTTGGGTGTCGCGCGGCGTATCTGGCGAGGAACGCGACGTTGGCGGCCTTTGCGGCTGGTAGGGCGTCGGCGTTAGTGGTAGACTGCGGCGCGGGGACGACCTCTGTAGTTCCGGTCGTGGACGGTTATGTATTGATGAAGGGTATTCGTACAAGTAAGAGAGGAGGCGATCATGTGGATGCGCACGCCCACGAGCTACTCACGAAGTTGTGCGGCGGCACGGAACCGGTTCCTAGAGCAGCAGTACGTAGGGAAGGGAGAAAAACATATGAGAGCTGGCCGGAAGCCTTCCGGAAATTCACGCAACGGGAGACGGTGAGAGATCTGAAGGAGTCCTACGGCGTCATCCCGAAGAAGTGGGGCCTCGCGGTAGGCCTCAAAGAGGACAAGCGCCAGTTCTTCCTACCCGATGGCACGATCGTCGACGTGACGACGGATCTCGTAAGGGCGCCGGAGCAGCTGTTTGAAGGCGTTGAGGAGGAAGAGGTCGTGAAGAAGGAGGAGGAGGAGCCTTCCATCAAAGTTGTGAGAGATGCTCGAGTCGGTCAAAGAGCGCTTCAGCCGCCCCAGATACAGCCACCGATAAACGATCCGGTCGTGGCGGCTCTCCCGGAGATGGTCAAGGGTTCTCTCGAAAGAGTCGACGTGGACGTCCGAAAAGATCTACTGCTCAACATTGTCCTAAGCGGTGGGGGCTCGTGCGCGCCGGGCACGGCGGAACGCTTGCATTCTGATGTTGCGCTGTCATTGTGCGCGCCCTTCAAGGCGAAGATCGTCGCGCCGGCGGCCTTTGAGAGGAAATTTGGGGTGTGGATCGGCGGCTCCATTCTTAGTTCATTAGGGTCGTTCCAGCAGATGTGGCTGTCGAAGAAGGAGTACGACGACGACGGGCCGACGAGGTTGGTCGAGGGGCGCTGGGACTAATAATGAATGCACGTTAGTGTAGTCTACTCCTCGTCAGCAGCCTGCTTGGCCTTGTACGCCTCCATCTCCGTCTTGTAGCGCTCCGCGTCCTTGGCCGCGAGATCATGATAAGGTTTCTTGTCATCTTCAGTCAACTCCTTCCAGCGCTTGCCGAGCTCGCGGCCGACGTCGCCCAAGGACCAGTCCGGGTGCGCGGCCTTGATCTCCGCGCGAGTAGCGCTCCCGAAGAAGATGAACGCCGAGCTCTTGCCCTTCGGCGCGTTCGGATCCTTCTTCTTCTTGGCCTTCTTCGCGGGCTTCTTGGTGGACTCCTCTTCATCAGCTTTGCGCTTCTTCTGCGAGGGGGGTCGCATGGCGTACCGGTGGGGCAGATACCACGTGCGATACATGTAACGGACGCCGCGCAAGTACCTTCTTCTTCTTCTTTTCCGGCGAGGGGCTCTTGGCCTTCTTCTGCGAGGGGGGGGGTACTCGTGAGATACGATACATATATGTATAACGTACCTTCTTCTTCTTCGGCTTCTCTTCTTCCTCATCACTCCCGGAACCATCTTCATCATCGTCATCATCATCATCGTCGTCATCATCCGAGGCGTCCTTGGGCGCGACGAAGTCCTCGTCCGGCGAGTCCTCGTCGTTACTGTCGGCGGGCCCGCGCTGCGGCATGTCCTCGTCGCTGGAGGAGCCGTCGAGGCCCATGGCGCGTTTTCTAGCTTCGTTCTCGGCCGCGGCCGTCTCCACCAGGTTCCGGATCTTCAGGCCCTTGGCCGTGAGGAACTCGAGGAGCCCCTTGTACTCGTTGCGGTCGATCGACGTGAACGTGTGCTCCTTGCCGTCGCCTGCGCGCGCGGCGGGGGTCGCTCGCCGCCGGGACGCGCGCGCGGGGCGGAAACGGTCGCGTCGAGGGCGTCGTCACGAACCCGCGCCGCCTCGACGCCGCCGACGTGGCCGTCGCGTTGCGGCGATGGCGTGGAGCAAGTTCGGACGTCCACCTCCACGCCATCGACGCGACGGGTCCCCGCGGCGCGGCGGCATCGCGCCACGCAGGGTCGAAATCAAAGAGGACGCCGCGACAGACCGCGAGTAGAAATCTTGAGGTCGAAGTTTTTGGTCGCGGACGACTGCCCGTAGCCCGTAAATCTTTCAAACTCCACGGCACTAATGTCCTCGAACTTTATGATGAGTGTCGGCTTGTGGATGAAGGCTAAGGAGCGCTCCAGAGGGTATAGTTGGCCCGTCGACGCTTTTACGGAACACGACACCGCGTGTCTACCATCAGAACTTCTGAATTTACCAGTGGTGAAGACCTTCTTGCCCGACAGCACCTTGAAGACCCTCGCAACTAATTGATAGAGAGCACCGCTCAATTCAGGTTTGAGGCCGCAGTTCGCACCGTACTTACTCGTGATCTGCTCTTCAGTCAACTTGACCATGATCTCGGCCTCGGTCTTCTTCAGTTGCCAGACTAAGTGAGGATAGCGTTGTTGCCCTTGTCTTATGGGTCGGTCTAGAGCTACGATGAACGCGTAATGGACGTCATCCGTTCTAGGCAACAAAATAAATCGCTCCACATCGCTATACGCAATCTTGTAGTCGTACATGTTGCCGTGCATCCGGAAGAAGTCGGCGTACATTTCTACCGCATACCTACCTCTAGGTAGGACGAAAACGCCCTCTGACGGCGCAAACTCCGCCAACAAAGAGCCAGTAACACTTTTGAGGTTGGCCGCCTGCGTGATCTGCTGCTGGATCCGCAAGGCGTCGGACTCGTCCTCGTTCTCCTCGTCGCCGTCCCGGCCAGAACCGGGCGGGACGTACAATCGCAATTCGACCAACTGGTGCTCGGCGGCGCCCTCCCTTCGGTCCTCGTTGAATTGTATGGAGACTTCCTTGGGCACGGCGCCGGCCCTCGTATTGGTCGGTACGACACATTGCGACACTCTAGATAAATCCAGATCAAACAATCGCTTCGTTTTTGGCTCTTTACCCTCGGTCTCAGGCTCCGTCTGCTCGACCACAAATCTTTTCCCTTGCGCCTCGAAGAAGTGCTTGCCTCTATTGGCTCCTGAGGAACAAAATTCCAGATCTTCTAATTTGACGCCGATCGATTGGAGGTCGGTCCGCAAAGCTTCTTTGTTCTTCGCCGTGAAGCCGTCGAGCCGCATCAACACGCCGTCGTCCCCATCTAAGAGCACCACATTCGCGTACTTGCCGAAGACCGTCCACGTCGCCCGCTTGACGCCCTTCACCGCCGTGACCTTCCCGTCGGACCGGCCGGATCTACAGGTGTAGGCGGCGCCGTCGCCTGCTATCTGTAAAGAGCCCTGGCGGCCCGCGCCTTCTAACCTTAAATTGTTGAAGACCGAGGGCATCGTCTACGGCGCGGTTTTTTATATCTGCCTTGTGGTGGCGAGGGCTTGGTTTGCCGCCGCGGCGCAGCGACGAGCAACGCGCTTCGGCTGGCGTGTGTAGCCGGCTGAACTGTGCACGTGTGTAGCCTGTTGAGCTGTGCAAGGCACCAGCGCGCAAGAATAGCCGCGATTCGATCGAGGGCGCGGGGTGGTCTGCTAGTGCCTTACAGGACGCTAGCTCGCCCGCCCGCTAATTGCTTCAGCTTGAAGCTGCAAGGCATACGACACCAGAGCCGCGTACAGCTCATAATCGTGACTATTCGGACGCCCACCCATCGCTGCAGCACTGAAACGGCGAGCTGGGGGAACAGCAGCACATGCGCCTCGCCGCAGCCATGCTCTGGCTCGCCGCGGCGCGCGCGCTCGTGCCACGGGCGCCACGAGCGACGCGCCGCGTCGCTTTACAAGCCGTACCGATCAACAAGGGCGGCAAGCGCGGCAGCCGCCGCCAGCGCCACGAGCTCCGCACGCTCGACTTCTCCGAGGTTTCAAAACCCAAGCCGAAGGCACGATCTAAAGCCCACCCCGGGCTCGAGAAGCTGGGAGCGCCGACGACACCGGAGGCGACGCTCGCCGCATTGCAATCAAATGAAATAGACGCGCCGACGTTGGCTGCTGGCGTCGCTTCATTATGCGCGTCTCAGAGGCGAGATCTGGCCATCGAGGCTATTCAATTACGGAGCCTGGCGCGGGACCCGCGGTCGCTCACGACCGCCGTGACCGCGTTGTGCCGAGCCGCAGCACCGAAAGCGTGCGTGCCTCTTATCGAAGACGTTTTGGGGGAAGGTGTTGCAAGGCCGGGGCGCATCTACGGTCCCATCGTCGCGGGCTTGCTTGACAAAAGAAGAAGGCCCTACGATCTGTTGAGGGACTGGGTACAAGCTGAGAGTGATACATCTGAAAACTGCGAACCCCCATCACATATCCCCTTCGCCAAAGCTCTAGAAGCTTGTCGACGAAGCAAGGACCTGGACGCGGCTTATTTGGTCCTAGACGCGTTCGACGCTTCTTCGTGTGAGGACCACGCCGATTTGTCGAGGGAGATCTCGTCGATCTTCGCACGAAGTGTCCGATTCATCGTGGGAGCCGTGTCGTCCAAACAACTCCCCTCCACAGAAGTCAAGGAGGTCGCCTTTGTCGGTAGAAGCAACGTCGGCAAAAGTTCTTTGGTGAACATGTTCCTGGGACGCACGAAGGCGGCCTACGTATCGAAAAAACCGGGCAAGACGCGGCAGTTCAATGTTTTTGACGTGAATAGCGCGTCTGTCGACTCGCGACGGGCGTCGTCGGTCGTTGAGGAGTCTTCACCGTGGAGTCCGTCGGGCCGCTTTAGGCTAGTAGACGTGCCCGGTTCGGGCTACGCCAAGGTCTCGGAATCGTATCGGGACGAGTGGAAGGTCTTTCTGAGGGAGTATCTTGGTACTAGAGATAATTTGGAAGCGGTCTGCCACCTCGTCGACTCTAGAGTGGGTCTGCAGAAGACGGACCTGGAGTTGTTTGAGTTGATAGGGGAGTCGGGCTTCGCGGGGGACGTGATCATCGTGCTGACGAAGGTCGACAAGAAGAGCGCGCGGGCCGCCGAGGTCCTCGCCGCTGTACGTCAAGCGGCGCCGGCGGCGCGCGTCGTTTCTACTTCCTCTAAAGAAGGTATCGGTCGCGCAGCGCTCTGGCGGGCGCTCAAGGGTGTTGTCGTGCCGGAGTCCTCGTGACTGCGTCCGGCGGCTCGATGATTCTGGGAACGCGTCGATGGCGTCCGTCGTGGCCCCCACGCCATCGCCCCGACGCCTGCTCGACGGCGTGCAGCACGGTCGCGTCGTCGTCGAGAAATGAACTACTACTAAGGACAATGTTGTGTATTACTGTTGCCTTTCTTCCCTCCCCGCTAATTTAATAGCCTCGTCGCGCGACACCCAGACTTTTGCCGTGGCCTCGTCCGGCGCGAGGTTCAAATGAGATAAATCACCTTCCAGCCCTCGCGAGTCCTCCCAATAATTCACAGGCTCCTTGAGGAGCTTGGGCCAGCACGGGTGGTCCGTCTCCTTCTCCAGGTTTATTACTAACTCATTGCCGTCCAGAGTCCAAGCACACGCGTCGACCTCGACGTTCCCCGACAGATACCCATATAACACATGGGGTTGTTTTTTATGTCCTCTGACATGGACCGACAGGAAGTCGCGCTTTATAACCACTTTAACATCCTCCGTAGAAGTAGTAGCAGGTACCTCTAACACCATGGTACAATCGGTGCTATGCGGCTCCTGATCAAACCGCCCCACCTCGTCCTCCGACTGTTCAACAGGCTCGGTCTCGACCTTGGCGTCGTTAGCAGGCAGCTCCCGTAATACCTCATCTATCGCATGCTGCTGCTGGCCGAACTTCGTGAGGAAGGCCTCGTCTTCAAAGCACTTCTTCGCGAGTAACAACGAGCCCCGGGCCTTCACGTAGGCGCCCATGTGCACGAAGGCCACAGCCTCGTCGATGCACCTCGACGCCTCCTTGCCCTCCTGCGTTACTATCAAAGCGTCGCTCGCGGTCGTGAGCCTTCGTTTGATGTCTTCCCGTCCTTTGTCGTCGAGCTTGTCTCTTGCCAGGCCTTCCTTCACCGGCTCCTCGGTCGCTACATGTTGGCGCTTCTTCTGGGGCTTGGGCATCGCTTGTGATGGATGCTCTCCGTAGCTGCTATTGCTAATCTGCGGCGCAGGGCTGCTCTGGCGCAGCGCTGCGCAGCGATGCTGACGTCTTAGCTTCGTGCGATGTGCCAGCGGCCGATTTCTAGCGCTAGCAGGTCCAAAAACTCGCGCAATGCGCCTAGCGTCTCAGACATACTAGGCATAGGAAGGAATCGCAGCGGCCGCAGCGCTGCGCGCGTGCAGCTCTCTGGCCAGTTAAGAGGGAGCCATGGCGCTCCTCCGAACCACAGCGCTAGCGCTGGCGCTGGGCACCACAAATGCCGGTGGCGCCTACCCAGACCTCAGCAACGGCGCCCAGTACGTGAAGCTCACAGATGCTACGTTTGACTCCTTCATCAATGACGCTCTGAGTGCGGGTAAGACGGCGATGGTCCGCTGGATCGCGTCGGAGGGCTGAGGCTGATGAGTCAAGCAGTCGTCGGGTTGGGGTGCGGCCCTCTCGGCGTTCAAGGATAATAAGGATGTGGTGTTCGGGGACGTCAATCTGTCAGAGAACCCGATCAGGGAGCGGCACGGCGTTCAATTTAACCCGGGCGCGGGCGGCTGGCCGACCATACGATATTTCAACTCTGATACCGGTCCAGGGGGCGCCCCTTATGAAAAGGTAACAGATAAGGCCATGTGCGAGGAGCTCAAAGATGAGGATAACATGTTCGCCTACGTCGAGAAGGCGGCCTCCACTTCCCTCTGTTCGTTAGACGGCCAAGGGTGCTCCGACAAGCAGAAGACCTACATCGCAAAGTGGACCGGAAAGACGCGGGAGGACTACGCGTCGCAGATGGCTCGCATCGACAAGATGCTGGCCGGCGACCAATCCAAGCTCAGCTCCGACGTACTATCGTGGATGAAGGCGCGGCGGAAGCTACTCGATCAGATGCATTGGGCCGCCGTCACGGACGAACTCTAAGTGCGCTACTCGAGGCGCTCGTCGTTGTTTTTGTGTTCATGGGCCCCGCACGGCCCCTGGCCCCTGTCGGCCGTCGATGACGCGCCGCGGCGGGACTTCGTTTCCGCCGCGGCGTTGAAATACGGCCGCGACGACGCATGCGCTCGGGTTGTGTTTTACGCACGCATATAAGTACTGTTAAAAATTTTCTAGTGGTCTTTAACGCTAGGTGTGTTGTCGAGCGATTTGATTGGAGCCACCTCACGTCGACTCCAGGCACCGCTGCAAGAAGCGATCGGCAAGCTGTCGTCGTCACGCTCGCAGTACATCACGACGACGCCGCGCAGCGAGCACCGCAGCCGGCGACGGAGACGCTGCATGCAGGTGGCATTGCAGCCGCAGCAATTACGAATTAGCCATGGGTAAAGCGAAGAAGAAGGGCGGCAAGGCCGCCGCGGCAGATGACGACGACTGGGACGCCTTGCTGGACGCCGAACAAGCCAATCAAGCCCCGCAACCGCCGCCGCCACCGAAGGCCGAGGCGCCTGCACCCGCAGAACCAGCGAAAGCGGACGGCTCCGACGCCGCCGCCGCATTTTTAGCATCGATGGGTGGCGACGCCCCAGCACCAAAAAAGGACGACAAGAAGAAGAAGAAAAAAGGCAAGAAGCCGCCGCCGAAGAAAAGCGATGATGCTCCAGAAGAAAAGAAGCAATCTAAGAGAGGCGCCGAGATCGCCGCGCGCTTGGCCGAACAAAAAGCCGCCGAGGAGAAGCTCGCGGCCGAGAAGAAGGCGGCCGAGGACAAGATCCGCGCCGAGGAAGAAGCCGAGCAGCGCAAGTTGGACGAGGAAAAAAGGAAGCGCGAGGAGAAGCTCGCGCGCAAGGCCGCGGCGCGCGAGGAGGCCCGGAAGAACGGCACTTATGAAACCAAAAAACAGCGCGAGGCTCGACTCGCTGCCGAACGTAGAAGGGCCTCCATGCTCGCGTCGGGCATGATCAGTGCGGACACGAAGCCGTCGAAGCCCAAGTTCGAACGGAAGAAGAAGAAGGTCGTGGAGAAGGCGCCTGAACCGGAGCCCGAGCCCGAGCCCGAGCCCGAGCCGGAGCCGGAGCCCGCGGCCGAGGAGCCCGTCGACGACTGGGAGGCGGTGGACGACTGGGAGTCCGGCGACGTCGGCGCGAACCTCGAGAAGCTCGCGAACGAGAGCAAGGCCATCGACGAAGAAGTGGAAGACGAGGCCGAGCTCGAGGCGAAGGCCGAGGCCGAGAAGCTCAAAGAAGCCGGCCGCAAGCTCAAGGAGCGGGAACGCAAGGCCCGGGAGGAGGAGGAGGCCCGCGCGAAGCTCGAGGCCGAGGCCGCCGCGGAGGCGGATCGCGCGAAGCGGGAGGCCGAGCTGAAGAAGCTCGAGTGCCGCCAGAAGCGGCTGGCGCGGGAGAAGCGTAGGGATGATGATCGAAGCGAGAGTCGTTTGAGGTCTCCGATCTGTTGTATCATGGGTCACGTTGATACGGGAAAGACGAAGCTGTTGGATAAGATAAGGCAGACGAACGTCCAGGACGGCGAGGCCGGCGGCATCACGCAGCAGATCGGCGCGACGTTTTTTGATGATGCAACTCTGAAGGAGAAGATACGACCCGTGGCCGCTCATCTCGCTTCGATCAAGGATCAGTCGTCGTCGTATGTGGACGCTATTCTCGGGCCGGACCCGGATGCTCCTCGTTTAACTCTACCTGGGTTGTTAGTGATCGATACCCCAGGCCACGAGTCGTTCAGTAACTTGAGAAGTCGAGGCTCGTCGCTCTGTGACATGGCTATACTGGTCGTGGATTTGATGCACGGTTTAGAGCCGCAGACGCTTGAATCGATTAGCATGCTCAAGAGGAAGCGCACGCCCTTCGTCGTAGCTCTCAATAAAGTAGACAGGTGCTACGACTGGTCCCCGACCGAAGGGGCTTCTATTCGCGAAGCTCTCGCCAAACAAGCCCAAAACACTCTAGACGAGTTCGAGCAGAAGAAGGCGAACGCCTTCACGGAGCTCAATGAACAGAGCTTGAACGTAGCTTTGTATTGGGACAACGACGACCCCGGGAGCACCGTGAGCGTGGTCCCTACGTCCGCCATCACGGGGGAAGGTGTCCCTGATCTATTGAGAGTTGTGTTATCTTTGACACAACAACGACTAGCGGCCAAGCTCATGTTCGGGTACAACCTACAGTGTACTGTGCTCGAGGTCAAGGTCGTAGAAGGTCTCGGCGCTACTCTAGATGTCATCCTCGTGAATGGGTGCTTGCACGCTGGTGATACGATGGTCCTGTGCACGCAGGACGGTCCCATCGTTACTACTGCGCGAGCGTTGTTGACACCGCCACCTTCTCGCGAGACAAGGGTCAAGTCTGAGTTAATAAAACACGAGTCGCTGGAAGGTGCTATTGGATTGAAGATCACGGGCGATCCGGAACTCACGAAAGTCGTACCAGGCACGGGTATACTAGTGATGCACCAGGACGACGACGTCGAGGACCTCAAGGTCCGTCACACAGCGTGGATATCCTTACGCCATCGACGCGCGTCGTCTGGGGGTCGCCGCGATGGCGTGAGGTCGCTCGCACCGACGCCGTCGCCGCGACGCCGCCGACGCGATGCCGTGAGAGCCTACGCGTCTCGCGAACGAACATTGTATATGTGCCACGCAGGAGGAGTGCATGAAGGACATCGCCAATCTCTCAGATACGTTAGCGACGGAAGCGAAGGGCGTTACCGTGCAGGCTTCCACGCTAGGTGCGCTAGAAGCCTTGCTCGAGTTCCTGCGAAACCCCGGGAAAGATAGACAGGGCAAAGAACGCCCACCAATACCCGTGTCCGGCGCCACGGTCGGTCCCATCCACAAGAAGGACGTCATCAAGGCGGCGATCATGGCCCAGAAGGGTTCGGAGGAGTACTCGTGCATTTTGGGCTTTGACGTCCCGGTGGACCCCGAAGCGCAGGCCTACGCGGACAAGAACCAGGTCAAGATCTTCACGGCGGACATCATTTACCATCTCGAGGGTCATTTCACGAGACATCTAGATGAAATCATGGAACGCAAGCGGAACGAGGCGCGGGACGTCGCGGTCTTTCCCTCCTTGTTCAAGATCTCGAAGAATCATGTGTTTAACATGAAGGACCCCATCATCCTCGGGGGGGAGGTCGTCGATGGTATTCTGAAGGTTGGTACTCCATTATGTATCCCTCATCTCGGGTTCTTGGATGTCGGCGTCGTGCAGTCGATCGAGTGCAATCATAAAGATGTGCAGACGGCTCGCAAGGGCCAGGAGTGCGCCATCAAAATCGTGAACCACGGCAACCCGAACATGACGTACGGGCGGCAGTTCGACCACAACCACCAGCTGTTCTCGAAGGTGAACCGGGCGTCGATCGACGCCCTCAAGAAGTACTTCAAGGACGACATGCAGGACGCGGACTGGCGGCTGGTGATCAAGCTGAAGAAGGTGTTCTCGGTGATCTAGTCTAGGTGGGTAAGGGTAGTACTTATCCGCTCGTGAACACTCAGGGCGACGGCGCGGACACGAGAGCTAACACTCGACGCAGATCTTCCGGGCCTTCCTACTACCTCGACCTCGACGCCGTCATCCGCTTCCCGTGGGACGCACAACGGCGAGCCCGGCATTACGGGGAAGCTCCTCCAGGAGCACCGGAACGGCTACTCGGCCGTCGCGTTCTCGCGCGGCTCGAACAAACCGTTTCCATGCGTCGGTGCCCTTTTTTGGACCTCGCCCGCCGCCGATGAATCAGCGAACGCGTCTCCCCAGGGGCTCCACCCTCAGTCCTAGCACCATATACTTATCACAGGGCCTCGAGGGGGGGGGAGCCACGCCCTGCCACGCCATCACGCGCAGGCGTCTTTGATCTTCGTCAGCTCCTTCGCAAAGTGTTCCGCGAGCTCGAGGCCTTTCTTCCTCCCGTAACCTTCGCCCCCGGCAGCTACTATCAATGGATTGAGCGAGGATGACACATGTTTGACATTGCCGCCCGGCCAATTGAAACTATGAGAAGAATCGGCTTTTTTAGCCGTGATCTCATCATCTAATTTGCTCAAAAGGTCCTCCAACGCCGCCCGGTCCCACGTGTCGTTCGGTTTGAGCACGGCAGCAAAGTCGATGTTCGTCTTCTTCGCGCGCGCGCCGCTCGAAGGGCCCTTCCTCGAGTGCACGTCCGGCTCTCCCGCCGCTCTAGCCGCCTCCTGCCGCGCGGCCTCGGCCTCGCGCTCCGCCCTCCGCTTCTCTTGCAGCTCCCGCGCGTAGCCCTCGACCGTTCTAATTCTGGGGCTTTCGTTACATACAACGGTGGGCATATTTTGGGGCCTCACACCCCGTGCCCTGAGCTCTTGTACTTTCTCTTGGGGGAGATCAACGTAGGCTCTATATGGGTCCAACCGATGATCACCTAAATCCACGCCCGGATTCGCCACGATAGCATCGACGACGCCGGCCACAAACACCAGCTTCCTGCGAGCAGCATCGTAAAGCGGCGTGCCTTGAAGACTCTGTATATTTGGTTCAAATGCATAACCGTCCGCTACAACAAAAATAATGTCGCTTCCGGCCTCTGCGTCGTTTTCCCGCAGCCGCTCGACCAACAGACCCGCCCGCTCGCCTATGCGACGCGCCACTTGATGGCTACCGACTCGTGCGTCGAGGCAGGCCACGGCCTCACCCGACAAAGCCATCAATAATGCTTCGTAAGTAGTGTCTCCAAAGGTCCGCCGCTCGACCTCTTCAGGATCATTTAACGCGGCGAGACTCATGTGCGACGGTTCGTAGAGCACCGCGGAATAAGTAGAGATCTTGCCCACCGCGCGCGCCTCGTCGAGCGCCACGACGGCGCGCGAGTTCAGAGCGTCGGCTTCGGCCAACTCGGCGGCGAATGCTTCGCGTCGCGACTGCGTGGACTCGTGCACGTACGCGTGCAGCGCCACGACGGAGCCCAGCTCCCAGCCATTGGTCGCTCTGTCGTACAACGACCGCACGGAATCGGGGACGTTCAACCCGTGCTGGCCCTCCCGCACCCACGAGGCCACATCTCCGAAGACTAGCTCGCCCCGATCCGTCACCGGAACAACGTGCACGTCCTCCAAGGCCCCAGCAACAAGTGGTAAATTACCTTTCAAGATGCTCCTGGTCAGGGAGTAAAGCTCCGCAGGCGTATCGGTCTCGGGTAACGAGTCGATGTCGCCGTCGGTAGCAGCTAGGGTCGCGCACACGAGTGCAGCTGGTGCTCGCGAAAGAAAGGCGGCGATGCGGTCTGGATCTCCTCGTGATCGGAAACTCGCGAAGTCGTCGCCCTGGCACTCATCGAACTTCAACACGTGCGGCGGCAGCGGCGGCGCGCCCGGATCCTGCTCCGTCGGCCCGATCACGACGATCATCGAACACCGCCCCATGGCCCGCACCCGCGCCAGCCACGCCGGCTTGTTGGCGACGTGCGCGTGTAAATCGACTGCGACCTGTGTGGAAATCGAATTGTGAAGTTATCTCGTCACGACGCCATCGACGCGACGCGATGCCGTCGATGCGACGCCATCGACGCGACGCGACGCCATCGACGCGACGCCGTCGACGCGACGCCATCGACGCGACGCCATCGCCATCGACGCGACGCCATCAACGCGACGCCATCGACGCGACGCCATCGACGCGACGCCGTCGACGCGACGCGCGACGCCATCGACGCGACGCCATCGACGCGACGCGACGCCGTCGACGCGACGCCATCGACGCGACGCCATCGACGCGACGCCGTCGACGCGACGCCATCGACGTGCCTCCGGGGCCACGCGCTCCGGCACGAGTGGCGCCGCCCGCCGAGCTCCGATCCAGGCTCGGCTCAGTACCAATAGATCAAATAACGCCACGAGTCGAAGGCCTCTTCGATGCGACTCTGCATGATACCTCGCCCAGCAGGTTCTGCTGCTTGTGATTGTTGTAGACCTCCATGACGAGCCCCGCGCGGTCCACGCAGTTGTCCTTGATGACGAGGGCGAGGCGGCAGACCTCCGCGACTTTCTTCGGGACGGCGGCCTGGCAGAGCGAGTCGACGCTTGCCGGGTCGATGCCCGGCTCCAAGCCCTCGGGGAACGCCTCAGCTAACGCCTCGAAGAACTGCTCGACGTCGGCTTCTAGCTCCTCGGCGATGGCCAGTAAAACTACTAAAAGATCTTCAGAGAGCAACGGAGCTTTGTTGCCCACGTCGCCCCAGTAGCACCAGGGCTTGATGATCCTTAGAATCAAGCGCTTGGCGAAGGTGTCGCCCATGGACAGGTGGAAGCACATGAGCACGACCGCGGAGTGGGTGGTGAAGTGCTTCTGCTCTATGCCCATGGCGCCTAGTAATATGTTGACGTTGTCGACGAAGTCCCCGCTCTTGTAGCCCGCCTCGACATGTCGAGCCAATTTGATGAGGCCCCAGTGCAGCAACATCGTCCCGTAGACAGCAGCATCAGGAAAAGCTACTAACGAACCGCCTCTTTGTAAATTGATGAGGACACCCATGACGAAAGTGTGGAGCACATCAATGGCCATGTCGCCGAGCCTGTGTGAGTGAGCGTTTTGAGGTCAGATACGAAAGTGTCGAGGAAAGAGACGCGGCGCCCGACGAGTTCCGCCGCTGCGGCGTTCGAATTTTCCACTTGCCCCGCTTCTTGCGGAGCTCCGGGTCGTAGTGTATGTTGGTGATGGTTACGACGCGCGCCACGCGCTCGGCCGTAGTTTTGCCCAGCAGCGTGACGACGAGAATCGCCATGATGCAGCCGCCTACTGTGGCGAAGATATCGCCGCGACACTTGTGCCATTTCTTCAGGAGTATTCCGGCCCAGATGAGTAGAATGAGTATTAAGTGCGCCTTCCACCAGGCGAGGACGGCTAACCACGCGGCGGCCGCGGCGGCGCCGCTGGCGATCACGAGGAGGATGGTGGCCATTACAGGTAGAGGCATGGCTGCGGCGCAGCGCTCGGACGGCTGCGATCTCGCGAGTTTGACGGCTTGGCCGGCTTGGAAGAGGTGCGGCTTTGTTTTGTTACTGGACGCGCCACGGGCGCAGCGGTGCGTTGGCGACCGGCAGGAATCGCTCGGACGCGTTGCGCGTGCTATAGCGCAGGTCGCTTGCAGCGCTTATCCAAGCCTCGGCCCAAGAGCTCGAGCTAGCGGCAAGTAAGACACTAGGAAGCCGACCGAGACATATCTAAGTAGATTTTATCTCAGTAATTTACGGCGTTGCTCCTACGGAGGCCACCCAGCGTTCCCCCTAGACGGCTAGGAAGTGCGGCTTCTACTCTCGTTTGAATTATACCTTGGGTCCTTGGCACCGCACGTGGGAGATATTTATATCTATATATTGGTATTTATAGATTTAGCCTCACCCGCCGGCAGGGGCTTCCCACTGTTTCCCTCGCGGCGGCTAGGAAATGCCGCTTACTCTCGTTTGAATAATTACAGGTCTAGGCACCAAGTGCTGCACCGGTCGTAGTCTCGTAGAGCTCCTCGACTCCTCGAAGGGCGACAGACCCTCGCGTCGCTACGGGCGCGAGGCGCCGGGAAGCAAATCTCATGAACGAACTACTGGCAGCGGCGTGAGCTACAGAGACGCCACGAAGGGTCTGCGTCCCGGAGACGCCCGCGGGGCCGGTCTGAGTGGTCGAGTTCACGGCTGTTCGGGAGTGGCTGGACGGGGCGGGGGTACTTCCTGGGACTATCGGGCGTAGATCTCCGCACAGGGTCGCCACGGCCGATGGAGAGGCACAAAGTTAGGTACCCTCAGAGCTACTAGAGAGAAAGGTATAGATATTGATTTTAGCTATATGCTGCACTAGCTATGGAGGCCTACCAGTGTTTCCCCAAGGACATGTTCGTCTTATATATATACATATATGTACGGCCGTATACGACGTCAGAAAAAAAACGGGTTTTGCAGCAATATCGGCCGGCGCGGCGCCTGCGCGTACTAAAGATGATTGACCAGTCGCGGGACGATAATATGCCGCCGGCGCCGCCTCTTTTGAGCCGCGCCGCGGGCGGGCGCGACTCTCTGGACGGTTTGACCGCCTCATCACTGGAAGTCCCGACCTCGCCGCCGCCAGTAAGCCGCGCGCAGGACGATACGGTCGCACGCGTCCGCAAATCACAACAAGACGCCCGGACCGCCCTCAAAAACGGCGACGCCAAGGGCGCGATAACCGCGGAGACGGCGACGGCGGAAGCGCTCGAGGGATCAGCCCCGCTAGAAAACCGGATGCAGCGCGGCCGTGCATTGCTCGCCGCCTTCAAGGCGAGGAAACAAGGCGCGCGGACGAGCGATTCGCCCCACGCACCGGCGCCAGCGGCGTCGCACTCTCCGTCGCGGGCCGCGCGGCCGGCTTCGTCGAAGCCACCTGGGGGGACTCCGGTGAAGGTGCATCAGGGCGGCGACGGAGAGCTTCGCGCAAAACGAGGTGCGAAGACTTCGCCTGCGCGCGACGGTGGCCCCGTGCATCTCGAGTAAGTAGGGATCTTCTCTCGGATTGGTGCTTCAAAAGAAAGGGGACGCCCCAGCGAGAGACGGCGGCCCTCAGCAATCGCGCGACTCGGACCCCAAGCCAAGGAGACGGAGGGCTTCTCCGGCGCGGACCTCATGCGCGTCTACACGGCCATGGAGCGCGCCGTCCGCGAGAGAGTGAAGCCCCGACGATCGGCCACCTGCTCGTCGCCGTCGAGGAGGCGTCGCCCCGCTCAGTAGTCTGTCTAAGGAAGATATCCGTCACTAATCACATGCACCTCGCGGGCGCCACGGTGCTACTACTTGTCTGAAAAACAACATTAGGTGAGCAACTCCGCAATGTCCGAGTATCCTTCGCATCGCGCGACGTCGGCCAGCTGCTGAAGAAGGTGTCTCACACCCGGGGCGACGGCATACGAGGGCCGCTCGCGGGACGGGTGCGGGTTATCTAGACTACTAGTAAGTTACCTCTCTAGCCCCGCGTTCTGCGCCACGACCCGCGCGTCGGCCAACGACGCGCGACACAAGTGAGTAAGCTCGTGGCCGTCGCCGTAGCGACGCAACGCGGCCTCGTGAGTGGAATGTGCTAAATCAACGGCAGCTTTCAACTGGTCCGCCGTCGCGTTCAGGTCCATGCACATGGCCCGGACGAAATTCGAGTTGAGTTCCAACGTCACGCCGTGGTCGCCGCCTAGTGATGTCATCGCGACCGGCACGACCTCGCGCAACAATGCTCTAGCTTCAGAAAAAGACGACAACGCTCTTAATGACTTGGCCAGCGTTAACGCAGCCACCAACGTATCGATGTCCTCGAGACCGCTCGCTTTTCGTATCTGCGCGTACAACTCCCGATTAATCACGACCGCCTCGGCGTCTCGCCCCAAGTTGGACAGGCACATGGCGCAGTTCCCCTTGGCCGCCGTGATCGACTCCTCGTCCTGTTCCTTGTAGGCATGTTTTAATTGCGCTTGAAAAACGGTCAGCGCTTCTCCAGCCCGGTCGCCGTCCATCAGTCCAGATCCTAATGTTGTGAGAGCCGCGCGCTTCGCCGGCGCCTCCATGGGTCTTTGGACGTAGGTCCGCCAGCAGGCCCATCCTAGAGCGCATGATACAAGACTACGGTAGTTCTGCTCGCATATCCCACACCGAGTCCACTTGCTCCACCTTGCAGACATGTCGTCGGCATTCATAGTTTCGCCCTCCTCGACGGATAATTGCGCTTGTTTCGCTAAGCACGTGACATGGGCATGGCCTTGCGATCCCTTGCAGCCGCAGCCCCTCACTACTCCTTCCTTCGTCTCACTATGTATTGAATCCAAACAAATATAACAAGTGACCTCGTCTTCCTCGATCTCGGCGTCCTCCGCACTTAACTCCAGGAAGCGCTTCCTCTCTTCCATGTCACAAAAGGATAAATCACCTAACTGCTTGGCCGCGTTAAGTAGAGCTTGCGACCGGGCGTCCTTTGCGCATTTTTCTACGGCTAGCTTGATTGATGCTTTATATTGTTTATCAGCATAGAGCTGCTCGGCGCCGCCTTTTTTCTTGATCATTTTGCAGAGCTTGTCGTGGCCGCTCTCCCAGTGCGTCTTCTGGCATTGTACCGAACAGTAGACCGTCTGGCACCTGCTGCACGCTTTTACTGTCGTGCAGTCGGCGGCGCAGGCGGCGCATTTCGTGAGGAACATGGCTCTCCCTTCACTAATCTGGGGTGGCTGGATAAGTGTCCCTACGGTCCACCACTTCTCCTGAAACGTGGACGGGCGCCGGGGGGCGGGTGCCTGTCTTGATTGGGGCTGCCCCGACGTGGTCGGGCACACCGCGGTGCGGAGTTGCGCTTGGCTTGCTTGGTGGCTTGGAAATTGCTAGTGTCTTACGGGACGCTAGCGCCTTATCGTTGGCGCTTCACAAAAATCGGGCGCTGATACGCCACCAACGCGTCGCCCGTCGCAAGGGCGAGCTCGCCCAGCCATAGACGCATCGCCGCGCGCGCGCGGGCAGCCCGCCCACCCATGGCGGCCCAGCAGGAAGCTCTACAAGGGGAGGTCCTCTCTGAATTACTAATCACGGACAACGACGAGGTCAAGGCCCAATATCCTGATGACATCGATGATACGGGCATACGGAAGGGCGCCATCATTCATTACGGTTCTAGAAGAGGCGTCGTGGCGCACGACCCGCAGGACGAGAGTGTAGCGGTGCGCTTTCCCGGTCATGAGGAGGCCGAGGTGCTGCCGTTGCATGAAGTGTTATTGGCGCGGCCCGCCCGTAAAGAAGCAAAGAAGCTGGAAAAGGCGGCCAAGGACCTGCACGATGTTATTTGCCAGTCCGAACCTTACAAGGATTATGGCGACGCGAACAAAGCTACGCTGCAACAAATCCGCAACGGCGACGCGCCGCCGGTCTGGTCCGTCAACGACGCGAGACATCGAAGCGATTTGGAATGGATCGCTCATATCTGCATGAAGGCTTGTGCGTATCGCAACTTAGTGTCCTCCCTAGAACTGCATAAGCAGTGCTGGACGTCGTTGGAAATTTGTGTGGAGCCCGCCATCACACTGTTTGGACGCCAGGCTCCTGAGGTCGTGTCTTTGCTGTTGTTGCAATTGTACGCGTTTGAGGACTTGTACGACCTACCGAACTACAAGGGCCTGGCGCGGCACGCGCGGCGGAAGTGCGAGGACCTGATGGATGTGAAGCTCGAGGGGGAAGTATCATTACCTTGGCTCAGTGCGCGGGACCCGTCCATGCGATATACTTCACAATTACTACAAGCGGAGGCGACGCAGCATTTAGCATCGGCAACAGCTGCCATGGGCGACCCCGAGGGCGCCATTGACATTTATGAAAGGGCCATCGGGCAGTTAACGACTCTAGGTGATCTTGGTAGATTGGCGACGTGCCACCACGACTGCGCCGGTTTATTAGCGGTGGCGGCCTTAGGCGAACCCGGGTCGCAGTATAGGGAGTTGCGGGAGTGCGCCAATCACGCACTTCTCCCAAAACAAGCTAAGAAACTCGTGCAAGCCTTGAGACACGCTTGCGAAGCGTTAAGAGCGGCCGAGTTGAAGTACGGGCGGATCTCGACGGCGACGGCGCAGATGCACTACGCGGTTGGGCGTATTTGTCGGGACGGTCGGTTGTTCTCGCCGGCCATTCACCATTTAGGCCAAGCTTCGTTGATTTACTACGAGGTCTGGTGCGGCTACGCTCGATGTAAAACTCATCCAGACGTCACGACCGCGGTCGAATCTTTGCAAGAAGCCATCGACAATTATAAGGTGAGGGGCCCGAAGTGCATCGACCTACCACGAGAACTGCGAGACGCTATTGATCCGGAAGCGTCGCGATGTAAGTGCGCGCAATGTCCAAACGTAGAAACGGACGACGTAAGGTTTGATAGGTGCTCGAGATGTAAAGTGGCCAAATACTGCTCGCGGGAGTGCCAACGTCAGCATTTCAGGGAGCACAAGCACGCTTGTAAAGTGTGCGAGCCCATGGCCCTCAAAATCCAGGAGATGCGCGAAAAAGAACCAGATCCGTCTTCTTACGTGCCCGACGGGTATGCTCCCAAACTGCAGCACAAGGCGGAGCTGGCGCGCGAGGCGCAGCGGCGGAGCGAGATGGTCACTCCTAGACGGGCCGAGGGCGAACTTCCGACGCCCGATGCCGAGGCGGCGCCGATGGACGTTGGGTAATCATTTCTCGGATATGTCGCGTCGGGGGCGTATGGGGGGCTGCCCCAAACTACGACGCCCGTCGTCTGTAGGGCTGTGTCGACACACTAGATCTCAAGAGAGGCTCAGGCTCTGACCCCTACCACCGAGGTATAAGGTACCATACCGATACCATACCTACGGGGCGGCCGAGCTGGAGACGCAAGGCGCAAAAGAGAGGCCATCACTGGTCGTTTCATTGACGGCAGCACCGTCGGCATACTAGGTCAACGGCCAGGTCGCGACTGGTGGCCGCGTTTCCGACGCAGCGTCGCGTGGTGGCTATAAGGTCGAGTCCACGCCATCGAGCTGACGAACCGGTGCGCGCGACAGCGAGAAGAGCCAACTCATCATGCCACCGACGCACCTGCTCCGCTACGCGTCAGCGGCGGCAGCCGCCGCGACGACCGCTGCCGCGCGCGTCAAAGCCGACGGCTGCCCGATCAAATCACGCAACAAATCGGAGCAAGGCGGCTGTCCCATCAAGGGTTCCAACAACATGCCCGCGACGCCGCAACAGACGAAAGCCCCCGGCCAGACCACAAATCTAGACACGAAGAGGGAAGCCTCCACAATACCACAGAAAGGAGGAGCAAGTACGTGGCAGTACCCCTCCCCGCAAATGTTCTGGAACGCGTTAGTAAGAAAGGACAAGGCCGACGGCGCGGACGAAACCGACATGGACACGGTCGTCGCGGTACACAACGCGATGAACGAAGCGACCTGGTCGAAGATTCTCGAGTGGGAGAAGTTGCGACAGGGGCCGCCGCCCGAGCTTGTTAGATTTACTGGAAGGCCCCACGACCTGTCCCCGAAGGCATTGCTGAAGATCTACGTGTTTGGGTGTCCAAAGCCGTTTGATCGACACGACTGGGTCGTTAGTAGGGGTGATGAAGAGCGAAGGTATGTCATCGACTACTACTCTGATGAAGGGTTGAGTGACAAGGACGAGAAGCCGAAGACGATGCACGACTACGCGGCTCTGAAGAGCATCGCGGTCGACGCGCGGCCCGCGCTTGATAGTGTAGGTGCCGTGCTGGATCGAGTCGTACACATGCCGTCGCTGCGTTCGTCCGGTGAGGCGTCGCCGGCATTGCCATTAAGGCCGCCTTCTTCGATGAGCGAGGACCCTAGAGCGATGATTCGGGAGAAGTGCTCACAGAGGGCCAAGGCTCTATCAAAATGTGGTGAGGATGAAAAAAAATGCGCCGACGCCGCCATCGCGCTCCAGCACTGCGTCGCGTCCGTGGTCTGTCCTGTAGAAGCTGAGGCCTTCCGGGAAGCGGCCGTCGCGAACAAAAACGCGGAGCAGGCCTATCAAGCCATGGACGCGGCGTTGGACGCCTGGTCCGCGCAGAACGGGTCCGTGCTGTCCGAGAGACCTGACTAATTCACATTACACAACACTAGAAGCTAGCATGATCGGGCAGCGGCTCGCGGGAGCTCGCGCAGTAGTTGCCCCGTCGGTCGCAGGGACCTTTGAAGAGGGGACTCACCAGATTCTCGGGGCAGTTCTCGTGCGTCCCTTTGCAGTCGTAGATGCTCGAGACTGCTCCGGGCTTCGCAGGGGGGTCGGGCCGCATCAGCGCGCTCCACTTCATACCTAACGTAGCGTTCCAGCGCTCCTCCTTCTGTCTAATTTGAGCCGCCGCCTCGTGAGTATGTCTGAGGGTCGTGGACCGCACCTTCCGGTCCGAGCATCCCAATGAAAACGCCACGATGAGATCAGCAGGTAACGCCACAATCCCCGAATCGCAGTCATTAATGCCGAAGCTAATGAGGACATCATCGCCATCACCTCGTGTCAACGAAGTAACAAATTGGACCAAGTCGCAGCGCCTCATGTCCAGTCGAGCTGAGGGAAAGCAGAACGGTGATGAAGTAGCGACATGGTCCAGAGTAGTGGCATTGTACAAGATAAAATAATGTAAATAGGTGTTCCAGGACGTGGTTTTGGTGATGTTCTTATACCCGTTGACCGGGAGTTCGTCGTGCGTGATCCATCTACTCTTGAAGGGTCGGTCGTGTCCAACAGCTAGCAGCAAGCCGTGCCTTCTCAGTAGTAACGGATTGACGTTGTTGTGGAGCCAGTGGTACCTGCCCGCAGCGAGTTGTTTCGTTTTCTTGCCCGTGACTTCGCCGCACTTCGTCCAGGGCGGCTTACAGGCTGAATGAGCCGTGGCCTCCCGCAGGCTTTCTCTGAGAATTAGTTTTGACTTTCCTAGATAAGCCAAAAACTCGAGCTTCTTGTGGCGTACGACCAATCCGACATTCCTCAACCTTGATTCTACTACTAGATGCTTCTCGGAGAAAAATAAGGGCGGCGCCCGCTCGAACGCCGCGACCAGTTCATTCCCTGACACACCTAGCACGAGTTCGTAGACCCCGAACTTCTGCGGTATAATATCTCTGTCTTCGAACTTTGGTGTGAGTACTACAGTGGCCACCAATCTACCTCTATGGGTCATGAGCCGCACGTCCTCGCCCCATTGCTCGGCGTCTCCGGTTTTCGCCCACCTGGCTGTTTGTATGGTACATAATTGATCATCCAATATCAACACGGACGAGTGTCTTCCTAAATTATCACCAGAGTCTCTTCTTTGCGTATCTTCCCATCCCAAGATAGAGCATTGCGCATACGAATGCCTCACAGTGAGCACATACGTAGCCTTTGACCAGATACCGCCCTTCTTCTGTAGCGCGTTCATGAGCCGTTTCGGCAGTCTAGCTAGTCCCGGATTGCAGGCCGCGTGCTTCTCGAAGACCGGGGCGTCCTGGGCCAGTCGTCTTACGTCGACCGGCAAGGATACAGCGTCGTATTTGGAGGCCGTGAAGCGCGCATTCCTATACTCGGAGATGGATTGGGTCGCTCGTCTAGTGCCAAACCTATTGTAGTAGTGCCAATTGCCCGCGTAGCACGCGTTTCTCGTGCGCGATTCCGTCAAGGCGTTCCATAACTCCGAGCGGCACTGGTTTGCCGGTTCTTGGTCCGCGAGTCGCATCGCACGTTCGTGTCGGGACGTGGGTGCCGGTACCGGTACATTTGTAGGCGCGAAGGACGGTACTGATGTGGACGGCACCAAGGTTGGTTCCGACGAAGGCTTCGGCGTAGGCTTGCGCGTCGGGTCCGGTTTGGGCGTCGGCGCGGGCGTTGGGTATTTCGTGGGTTTCGCGGTGCTTGGGGCGGGCGTCGGCTTCAGGGAGGGCCGGGGCGTCGGTTTCTTCGTAAACAAGTACGGCTTCGTTCGCATCAGTTGTTCCATGCGCTCCCTACCCCGTCGTTGCTGCATGCGCCAGCGAGCTCTACGGGCCGCCTCGTCGGCGCTGGCGCACGCGACGAGCACGACTGCCAGCGCCAGGCGCATGGCAGCAGAGCTTGCGGCTGCCCCGGCCGCTCGCCACGGCGCAGCGCGACGGCGCGGCGTGAGTACTGATCGAAAAAGGCTGCCCGGCGTTCTCTAGAGCCCGAGCGGGCGCGGCGTAGCAGCCATCATTTCGTTTCACACCATGAGACTGCCAACCACTCGATTCGAGCGTGGCAATCACCTTGACACGTCTTATCCGTGTCTGAGCTGTCCCGAGCGATGGTCTGTGGCCGTCGGACGACTTTTAAAATCGCTGTAAAACCCGACACCGTCCGCGATAGCTTTAGCATCGCTGCGCTTTTAAGGCCGTCTTAGGACTGCTTGTAGGCCCCCGCTCGCTCCACAGAGCCAGCGAAGGACCACCGCTGCGCCGCACGAGCCAGCACAGGACAGCGCGGCTGCGGTACTCGCCGAGAGCGCCATGTCGTCGCTGAGGTTACAAAAGCGCCTCGCGGCGTCCGTCCTCAAGACGGGCAAGAACCGCGTCTGGCTCGACCCGAACGAGGCGAACGAGATCTCCATGGCGAACTCGCGCCAGAACATTAGGAAGCTGATCAAGGACGGCTTCGTGATCCGCAAGCCGGTCGTCGTCCATTCTAGGAGCCGCGTCACGCGCCACCTCGAGGCGAAGCGCAAGGGCCGGCACACGGGCCTCGGCAAGCGCAAGGGCTCGGCCAACGCGCGCATGCCCGTCAAGGTGCTCTGGATGCGGCGGCAGCGCGTCCTCCGGAGATTGTTGCGGAAGTACCGCGACGCGAAGAAGATCGACCACCACTTGTACCACGATCTGTACATCGCGGCGAAGGGCAACCAGTACAAGAACAAGCGCGTGCTCATGGAGGCGATCCACAAGCTCAAGGGCGAGAAGGCGCGCGAGAAGGCGCTCACCGAGCAGGCCGAGGCGCGCAAGTCCAAGGCGCGCGCCAAGGCGAAGCGCAAGGCCGACGCCAAGGCGGCGGCGGCGCCGGAGGCCTCGGCGTAAATTGGTGGGGTTTATGATCCTTTGCGCTGGGGGTATTATCTTATGGGAGTAGAGTATTGAGTGCGTCGTCGTCGGCGGCGTTGCGCGTGTGGTGAGCAGTGCGAGTTGTCCGCGGCCCGCCGGCGGCGCAGAGCCTGCCAGAGGCCCTTGTCACCGGAAGCTAATTCGTGTTCGGACGGGTCCAATCGCAGCGCAGATCGCAAGGTGGGACGCCGGACGCTGCCCTTCGTGCTGCCCCTTGAGCGTCTGCGCCGCCTGAGCCTGAGCAAGCATGGCTGCAGCACTCCAGAGAGACCAGGACCCAGCCAATGGGTGGCAACTATTACAGACTTACGAGAGCCAGCGTGTCGATGACTGGATCAAGTGGCACAGCGAGCCGCAATTTAAAACCGATCTGTGGTTCCTCGTCACTGATGAGAACGGCAAGGAGACCCGCGTCCCGGCGTGCCGCACCGTCCTCAGCATCAACTCCGTCTTCATACAAAATCTTCCAGCTGGTGATGAAGAAATTGAGGTCAAAATAGACCGAACAATATGTACCGATGCAATTACGGTCGTCTACTTCCTGTGGCTAAACTATCCGTGCTTTACGAAGAAGGTCGATGCATCAAAGGGCCAAATTGTAGAATTTATTGCGCACAGCCCCTTTGATGGATTGGTTGATGAAGTATTGGACAAGAGTATTGGTTACGACGAAAGGCAAACGGCGGGATTGTGCCTGGCCATAGCCAAGATTGCCAAGCTAGCAGATTTTATGTGTGCCGCCGGGACCATCGAGCGTCTCAAGGACATCTTCAATAGGATTTATACCCGCGTGCCGGATGGTAAGAAGACGAAATATCTATACATGGCCTCGTTCGCGCTGGATGATGTTGACAGCGGAGATAGAAGAACTACGGGGGTTCGACCGGGCTCGAGTTTCGTCGAGGAGTTCCCGGCATGCTTCCTCAGCATGAATGAGGCCGAGCAAGAGCGGATCGCCGGCCACGTAGTGCCCATGTTCGATGCGTTCCTAAAGGGCTGTCCGCGTCAGCTCCCTCGGAACACACACACTGGCCATTATGATACCCATGTCAACATCCCCGACAATGTCCGTCGCCCTGCTGAGCGAAGTCTATCGCGGCTAGCCGATGTCACGACGTTCCTGCTCGACTTTTACGAGAAGGCGCGCTCGGGTCCTGCGTAGAGCGCGTGCAGAGCTCCCTTCACTAAGATATCTAGAAGCGACTAGCGGGGAGTCTCGCGCGCTGCAGCGGGGTCCGAAGATGGGTACGGAAAGATGCAAACTAAAAATCCTTAGCCGTGCCGGAACTTGACCGCACGCGAGAGCCCGACCTTGGCCAGCCCGTTCGACGTCTCCATGCAGTCCAGGACGCGCGCGACGGCGACGGACGGCGGCTCGCCCGCCTTGCCCGCCGCCTCCAAGGCTAATTGGGCCAGGGCCCGCCCGAACTGCTCGCGAGATAAAGCAGAATCCCCGCGCAACACATCACGAGCCAGATGCATGAGATACGCGTACGACGCAAAGGCCGGCGCGAGGTGGAAGTCCCTTGCCAACGCCCAGAACCGTTCTAACGAAAGCTCCCTTCGCAAACCACCTTTTACGAGCTTGGACGCGGAGTAGTGGGCGTGCACGCCGTCCAGCACCGCACCTGCCCTACTTTCTAAGGCCAAGCGTGCCGCTCTCACTCGTTTCTGCTTCGTCGACGGCTGCGTGTTCTGGGAGAAGACGTACCACGCCGCGAACGCCTTCTGCGCCCCCGTCCGCGCATCGAGCACATGCATCTTCCGCCACAACAGCACGGCAGCAATGCGCCGCCCGCGCTTCGCCGTGCGCCGCTGGTGTCGCTTCAACTGCTTGTTCTCTAAAGACAATTCCCGGAGATGGTGCTCGGCCGACGCCGCGACGGCGTCCGCCCACTCGTTGGGCTCCACTTTTACCGGTGGTGCCGTGCACAATTGACGTTCCTTCTCCCGCAAGATGCGTTCTCTTTCATCAAGATCGGCGCCGGCCATCGCTTGATCGGCGGCCGCACTTGCAACCGCCTCTTCTCGCCGCCTCACGGCTTCCTCGCGCTCCTGCAAATCCGCCTCCGCCTTGACCAGACGCTCCATCCTTTCAACCGCATCCGCCTCGACGGCCGCGCACCGCTCCTCGCGCTGCACCACATCAGCCTCGGCCGCCGCGACGGCTCTCGCTCTCGTCAGGACGGCACGCTTCGCCTCGGACAGGTCCTCGTTCACAGGTGACGTAGGATAAGTGGGCGCGAGGGGCGGCCGGCCCTCGAACTTCGAGGGCGACGCGGGCGGCGTCGAGGCCTGCGCGGCGTCACCAGCGAACTCCAGCCATTTTATAAAGGTCTCCATGAGGATGGACTGCTCCTTGCGCCACGCGAGGCCGGCCACGATTGAGGCTAGTAGCTCGTAGGCGAAGTCCGGCACTGCTGCTGGCTCGTCGTCGCTATCGAACGTCTCGGACTGGCGCGCCCTCGGCGACTCCGCGAAGCACGACTCCCTTTCATCATCGTCGTCGTCCTCTACCTTATCACCGAAGCCTACTAAGGCCGCGGCCGCCTGGACCACCCCATCATCATCGTCGTCCTCGATCTCGCCCGCCGATTCTAGCGATGCTGGGGCTGGTAAGGGGCTCGTCTGCTCTACGTTTATTGTGTCGGGCTCGTCTTCTCTCCAGCCGTCGTGCCTTACTCCATCATCGTCGCTAAAATCGTCGACGCCGTCGAAGAAGTCGTCATCACCATCAATGGCCTCGGCGTCGTCGCCGAAGTCGCGCATTGCTGGGTCGCGGCCCTCTCGGGTGCAAGAAAAAGGGCGGCAGCCGCGTAGCACTCGTAGCCGCGCGACGAGTGTAAACGAGCGCGTGCGCCTTGTGGGGCGGTTTTGGCTGCAGACGCGTGCCGAGAGTGCCTGCAGCTCACTCGACGCGATGAGTGACAACTTCTAAGTGGCAGCAATGCCTTGCGCGACCAGAATTTGGTAGCCGGCACCCTTACGAGCTCAAAAACCGTGAATCCGCCTCAAAATTGCGTGCTAGCGTCGATGGACACTAGCAGCAGCCGACTCTTGGCAATAATATTGCTACCGTACGCCGAGCCGCGTATAGCTGCACGCTGTAGCTCGTTCACAGCCACCGCTGCAGACGCGCTACCGCCGCAGCGCCTCGCCGCGCTCCGCCGGGGCCCGAAACAAAGCCAAGCAGCACAGCAACAGCATGGGCGGCCCCACCGCGAACACGACCGACGTCACGTCCGAGAACGTCCACGGCACGAACCCGCAGAGAATAGTTGAGAAAATTTTGAGGACGAAAGTCTACGCGACGCAGTACTGGAAGGAAAGTTGTTTTGGCCTGACCGCGGAGACGTTGGTGGATCGAGCTATTGAGTTATCCCATGTGGGAGGCACGTACGGCGGCACGAGAAAACCGACCAAATTCATGTGCTTACTCCTGAAGATGCTGCAGATCCAGCCCGATTTGGAGATCGTCGTCGAGTTTGTGACCAATGAGGACTACAAATATGTACGAGCATTGGGTGCGTTGTACCTGCGCTGCGTCGGCCGGCCGGCGGACATTTATCGCTATTTGGAACCGTTGTATACGGACTACTCGAAGCTGCGAGTGCGGACGTTCGAAGGGTGGCACATCACTCATTTAGATCAATTTATTGATGAATTGCTGACCGAGGACTACGCGTGCGACATTGCGTTACCACACTTGCCGAAACGATGGCATTTGGAGAAAGCAGGGCAGCTCGGTCCTCGGGTGAACTCTGCCGCGGGCTTGGACGGTGACGAGGAAGTTTCTGAAGAGGAGGAAGAAGTGGTCCAAGAGGAGGCGATCGTCGGGCGGCTGAAAATGAAGGGTGGTTCTTCTAAGAAAAGGCGGCGCGAGGAGGAAGCAGCACCGGCGCAGGACGAGGATCGGGTCGCGGACGGCCACGACCTGGACATCGAGGCGACGAATGCTCTGAGAGCCAAATTAGGCCTGAAGCCCCTAAGAACATAGCATTAACAGTACCCCGACTGCTACTACCACAATGGTAATAGTGGTACAGGACGACGACTCCTTCGGAACATCGGAAGACGAGGGAAAGAGGTCCCTCCGCGAGGGCATGGGCTTCGACGCGTGCTCCGCGACCATGCGCCTCGCAATACGCGCGAAGCCGTCGACGTCGCCGGCCCTCAGCAGATTGCCGGCGTCGCAATTGAGCGGTGAGTCGGCGTTCGGCGCCGCCAGCAACGCGCGCACGGCCCGCACCACGCTCACTAAAGTCCAGGCCGGGCTCCAGGCCTCCTTCAGAATGTCCAAACAGACCTCGCCCGTCCTATCGTGAATATTCGGGTGGAAGAGCGGCGTCGTCACTCTTACGACAGGCGGCGCGAGCGGGTAGCGCACACCTATATTTAATTCGAGCTCGAAGACGCCTCCTTCAAAAGGCGTATCCGTGGGGCCGGCGACCCACGCCCTCCAAGACTGTAAGTTGTCCTGCTGCGGTGCCAGCACTAAGTCCGGCTCCGTCGAGCGCTGGGCGTCGGCGGCCTCCTTGCGCAGGCGCTTGAACATCTTCTTCTCGTCGGCTGCGTCGATGGCGTGGGAGGCCGTGTAGTATTGCGCAGAGCTGTGAAAAATGCCGCAGCGACCCCGCGCCGTCGGCCGGGGATCCCTAGCTCGACGACGTCAAAAATGCCGCACCCAGCGTGTGCTAGCGTCGTAAGACACTAGCAGAAACCGACGCGATGCGCCATCGACGCGGCCTCGACGTCAAACGTAGGGGACGTTTACTCAAGCGTCGCGTCCCAACCCAGTTCCAGCCGATCCCACCGCCTCCCTTCAAATTTCCGCTCGGCCGCGCGGCGCCGCCGCGACTCCACAGGAGAGCCCCCGAGGCCCTCCACGCGGTTCACGTGGCGCCAGGACAGCTCGCGCCACCGGCGCTGCGCCCGCGCAGCCCGCGCCTGGCGCTTCGCGTCCTCGTCGAAGCGGCTCGCCTCCGCGGCCCGCTCTTTTAAAACCTCGCGCTCCTCCTTCTTCAGGCGGCGCCACTTGCGCCGCGCCACGTAATTAAGAATGCGATCCAGGTACCATCGGAGAAGGAAGTGGCCGCGGACCGCATCTATCGAAACGGGCGGTCTACGCGGCGCGTCCTTGCGCATCGCCGCCTCGGCGGCGCGCCGCGCCTTCGTTTGTATACCTTTCTCGCGGCGCCAGTGGCGGCTGTTCAGGCCCTCGGTCTTGGCCGCGCCGCGCCGCCGCGCCCAGCGCGGGCTCGCCTCGTCGGGCCAGCACCGGTCCGCGTCCCTGGGCGGCGCCTCGACGTCAATGATGGGCTTCGTCGACCGTCTCCTACGTCTCTTCGCGGGCGCCTTTTTGGCGGGCTCCTCCACCTTAACCGGCGACCGCCTTCTCCTCCTCTTCTCGACGTGGCGCCAGCTCGCGTGCGAGAGCCAGTGGCGGATCGGCGGGTTGCGTCTTGCTCTAAAGATGGCCCGGGCGTCGAGCGCACAGGGCTTCTCGTCCTCCTCCGGGGCTGGCTTCGTAGGTTTTTCTGGGCGCTCGCCGCGGCCGTGCCAGCCGTAGCAGCGCCGCAGGTGCGTGGCTGGCATCGTGTCTGATGGGTCGTGTGCGACGCAGGCTGCCCCTCGCGCGTCGCCGGCGTCTAGCGCGCAAGCTTCGCAGCCAAACGGAGTCTCAACGGGCGGGCTGGGGGGGTGAAGCGCGAGCTCTCGGAGCGTAGTCCAGGACGACTCGGGGGTCTACCGCAGGCCTGGTCGCGGGCGAGAAGGGGAGTGACGTATGAAACTGGAATTGCCCGACCGCCGGGCCGCGGGGCCATGACGAGCCCGCCGCCGAAGCCACGCGCACGTGATCGACTCCGGCCGCCCCTGTGTTATATATATGTTTGCCCATAGCTTCCGGGCGCACGTGCGGGTGCCACTGAGATGCCTCTGTTCCACTGAGAGACAGCTTGGAGAGAGGCCGCCCCAGAGAGGCTGCCCCTTCATCCTGAGCTGGACGCCAGAAACAACTAACACCGCCACACGCCGCCGCTGCACCAAAGGAAGCGCAACGATGGGTAGAACTATTAGTTGTGCAAAAAAGTCCAAGAAGCTCCGCGACGCGAGGCAAGCGACGGAGGGCCGGGGCGACATGCTGGCTAAGCTGCGTCCGCGCAAGCCGGCCTCGCACCACGACCTGCGTCCACGCCGAAAGGTCGTCTACGTTTACTCGGACGAGGACGCGGACGAGACAACTGATGACTCTGATGAACCTTACGTTCCACAGACGAAGACGAAGACGAAGCCGAGGACGCCACGCTGGAAGAAGAAGACGACGCCGACGAAGCGGACCCGCCGGTCGCGACGCCCCATAGAAGTGGAGCTTACCTACTACGAATGCCCGTCCGACCGCACGCGCGCCATCAAGGTGTGGGGCTGTAAGATGCCGGCTCCGGACCGAAGGCAAGCGACCCAACGCCGCGTGTACAAGGACAAGCTCGTCGACGGTTTCGAGGTTATCGGCACCTATTCCGATTATAGGATTAAGGCCATGCGCACGCTGGACCAACCGGCGACGGCGTACAGAAGTAACGGAAGGCCGTACGTCGCGCGCCGCGGCGCCAAGCGCAAGAACACCGGGACCCTCCTGGACATAGGCCTGGGCCTCATGTCTTTCGACGAGAAAGACAATCTCGAGGCCTTTGAGGTCATCCGAAAGGGAGGGGCCTTTAAGCGTCGCAAAAAAGACACGCGGCCCTGCCGCTTCATCAACCGGGCCTTTCCCTTTCGGTCGGCGTGCCGGTTCCTGCGGGCGGCCATGAAGGAGCACCGCGCCGAGGGCAAGTGGGTCGTCGAATTCTCCATCTGCGGCGCGGCGCTCAACGCCGGCGCCGAAGCCGCGCGCGCCGTGGCCGGTCCGATGTTGCTCAAGGCAAAAACCTACGAGGCGTGCCGGACCTGCGAGGCGTTCCATAACGCGCGGACGGAGCTGCGCGGTGAGGGCGAGGTCCAGGAATTCAAGGCCGTCGTCCTGGGCGAGGCGGGCGACGGCTACGTCATGGACATCGGCGACGACCAGGGCGAGGTCTGGCACGCCGTCGACTGCACGTGGGCGGAGCTGGCCGCCGATATGAAGAAGACCCTGGAGGACGCTTTGGAAAGCCGTGGCCTGGAGCGCGAGGACGTCTTCGTGTACTGCGACGCGACGCCCCCGTGTTCCGGCGTGTCCAACATGCGCCACCCGTCGCCCGAGGTGCGGGAGTCGTGCTTGAAGTTCATGAAGCAGACCGACGCGTTCGTCCAGAAGATGCACGCCGAGGGCTTGTTCGACGCGGCCTTGTTCGAGAACATCAAGGAGTGCATCGATCTTTGGTAGTGGTCGACGGCGCGGGAACGGGCGAGGGAGAGCAGAGGAAACACAAAGGGAAGTGCGGCGGCACTTTCGCTGGGTGTAATGCGAGCAGGCGGGTGGCAACCCCCGCGGGCGCCGCGAGGCGCGACGCAGAGCTATTTGTAAGCATTATTATTTATTTACTAAGGGGCGACGCAGAGCCGGCGACGACACGGATAAGTAGCGGAGCCTTAACCTAGCCACGGGGGCGGAGGACGCGAAAGCACTACCGTGACGCCGTCGCGTGCGCGCCCCTGGCCTCTCAGCTGGCCGGGCTAACATATCCCGTCGAGACTCGGCGAGAGAAAGTTTTTCTATAGAATCTACTTACCCGTCCTCCTCGTCGACGACCTCCTCCTCCATGAGCTCCTCGCCGAGCTCCTCCTCGGCCGGCTCGTCGGCGTCGCTGGCGACGGCCTCCTCGTCGCCGTCGCTGGCGACGGCGTCGTCGTCGGGCTCGTAGACCGACTCGCCGGCGAGCGGCTCGTCCTCAAACGCCAACTCCTCCTCCTCGGAGTAGGCCTCGGCCTCGGCCTCGAAAGGCGCCGGCGCGGGCGCCGCGTACGGCGCCGGCGCCGGCGCGCACCAGCATTCGTAGGGCCGCGCCGGCGATTGCGGCACTTCCGCCTCTCTTGCCAAACGCTCGGCCTCCTCGGCTTCCGCGATTGCGCGAGCCTCCGCGCGCGCCGCGCCCGCCTTGCGGAAACTGCCAGAAGTGCCGGCCTGCGCCAGGAGCTTCTTCTTCGAGGCGCTCTTGCGGGCATTCGATTCCGCGATGGCCCGCTTCTCCGCCCGCTCCGCACCCGCAGCCCCGAAGGCCGACGCGACGCCCGCTCCAAATTTCACGGCTCGCTTGCTACCTTCCTTCCGAGCTAACGCGAGAGCCGCGGCCCGTTTCTGCGCCTCCTCCAGCCTTTTAGCTTTCAATGCCAGTATTCTATTCCTTCCACCAGTGACAGATAACGGCATGGGGATGTTCGCGCCCGGCTTGAGTAAGTGCGGGATAATATCTTCACACCCAGCGAGTAGTGGAGATTTCGACAGTTTGGTCAACTGCCCGACCTGCCTCTTACGTCGTTTCTTGTAGGCCGGGGAGTTCTTTTCTCGAAAATCGAGTTCCCGCAACTTTTTTAACTTTGCGACGTTTTCCAGATGTTTCTCTTCCCGCTTCTTGCGGCGCCGTTCCGCGCTCATGAGCCGCTTCCTAGCTTCTCTGAGCTCCTTCTCCTCCTGGGACTTGCGCATTTCAGACGTCTTGCGCATGAACTCCTCATGAGAGATATTTTTCTGTGCGATGAACTGCCCATCGAATCGCGGCCCGTGGACCTTCATGAAGTGCATGAACTCGTCGACCGTGACGTCCCCGGACGAGTCTTCGTCGATGGCTCGCCACAAACCTTTGAGCTCGTCTTGCGACATGTCCTTCTCCTTGAGATTGAGCCCGGGATCCCTCATCCTCGTGACACCCTCGAGCTCCTCAAAGCCCAGTCTACCCGACTCGTCCGTGTCGAATTTGTTGAAGATCGCGAACCAGTTGCCTTCTGTAATACCAGAACCGTCTTTACTAAATTCATGTACTGCGGCATCGTTAATCTTCGTACATAACCGCTTCATATGTTTCTTTTTCAGGATGGGCCATCCGGACAATACCAAAATATATAACCTCGACTGAAATTCTTTGATAGTGACCTCACCGGACTCATCAGTATCGATAAAGCACCACAAGCCATACAACTGTACATCATCAAAAGGGCACTTCAGGACGTCATTAACAGCAGCAGCAAACTCGTCGAAGTCCAATCGGCCCGAACCGTCCAGATCCAGCCGCTCAAACAGCATCGCCCAATTTTTATTCATCGCGTTCCGCAGGTCCCAGGCAAAACAGATCCGGTCGAATTGGTCGTGCATTTCTAGTACTAATGGCCTTAATTGTTCCTCGGTCATGGCTTTGCCTGTCGCTTTTTGCTCGTCATCGAGTTCCCGGTGTCGAGGACCCGTATACGCTAACATAGGATCATAGAATTTTTTCATAAAGTGCATGAACTCGTCGACCGTGATATTTCCATCAGAATCGGCGTCCATGGCCTTCCAGAGGCCCTTCAGGTCATGTGTACTGAGATCTTCTTCTCTCAGATTTAATCCAGGGTCCCGCATGCGCGTGACGCCTTCTAGTTCTTCCCATCCGAGTCTACCGGACTCATCGGTATCAAATTTATTAAAGATCTGGAACCAGTTGCCACTAGATACGGCTATAGATTCTTTGCTGAATTCATGCACCGCCGCGTCGTTAATTATTTCACATAACCTATTCAAGTGTTCCGTCTCTAGTGAAGGCCACGCATCCAGTAACAAGAGATAGAGTGCGGACTGGAACTCGCCGATCGTGACTTGTGTCGAGCGATCTTTGTCGACGTAGCACCAGAGGCCCCACACTTTATCCTCGGCCACGTCTAGGGACAGTACTTCCCGAATGGCGTCCTGGAACTCGCCGTAGTGGAGCATGCCGCTCCCATCCGTGTCTAACCTCTCGAACAACATCTGCCAGTTGCCCCGCATACTATTGCGCACGTTCCAGGCCAGGCAAATTTTGGGGAAGGCCTCGTGCATCTGTAAGACCACTTCCCTGAGTGCCGAGACAGGTAAAGCTTCGGCGGCCTCCCTTGCTTCGTCATCTAAATCCGGCAATACTTTAATTTCATTACCTAGTGATAACCCACGCATCTTCTTCGAGTAGTCGGTAAGCTCGTGCATCTGCGGTCCTCTAGCTCTCATGAAATGCATGTATTCATCTACTGTCACATCTCCACTACAGTCTTTATCTATCGCTTTCCAGAGGCCTTTCAGGTCGTGGGTTGATAAGTCTGATTCTCTTAGGTTCAAACCCGGATCCCGCATGCGCGTCACGCCCTCGAGCTCCTCGAAGCCCAACCTCCCACTCTCATCCGTGTCAAATTTATTAAAAATCTGGAACCAGTTGCCCGACGTCACGCCGGACCCTTCTTTCGAGAATTCGTGGACCGCCGCATCATTGATAATGATACATATTTGTTCGAGTCTTTCTTCACTTAGTATAGGCCAGTCCTCTAATAGCAAAAGATAGCAGGCGTGCTGGAACTCCTCTATGCTTACAAGTTCGCTCTTATCGTGGTCGACGTAGGCCCACAGCGCTTTGAGATGGTCCTCCGGTACGTCTATTTTAAGAACATCGGCCAAGGCTCCGGTGAATTCGTTGTAGTCCAAGCGACCACTCCCGTCCGTGTCCAGCCTTTCGAAGAGCATCTTCCAGTTCTTGTTCATGCTCCCCTTGACGTTCCAGGCTATACAAATCTTCGGGAAGGCCTCGTGCATCTGCAATACGACGCTCCGCAGGATTTTGGTGTCTAGTTGCTTTTCATGGCTGTCGTGGGTCGTGGGCTTTTTGCTCTCGGAGACCATGGTGGCCGCAGTCGCCGCGCGCTCCCGCTCTGGTTCTAGCTGGCTCCCAGAGGGTGCAGCCCCTCCGCAGCGTTAGGTCAAGGGCTGCCCTTCACGACGACGTGCGGTCTCGGCGGGGACCCGTGCCTCCCTACGGCGCGTCCCCGACCCCCTTAGGCTCGCGCGGCGTGCCAGGGCGCGCTTTGCAGAGTAGCGCCGAGAGGCGGGAGAGCAAAAAGTGGCTGTCTAGCGCCGGGCGGCGCGGGGCGAGGAGCGCGTCCACGTATACTTGCGAGGCGGCGACGCGTCCCGAAAAACCCGGTAGTACCATATAGTACCATATAGTACCATGTAGTACCATAAGCAGAGGCTCATTCAGCCGCGGCCGACGCGCGGCGCATACGCCCCCGTGACCCAGCTACGTGCTGAGAGCTCTGCTGGCATACGCTGGCTCGCGCAGTAACGGGACGCCGCGTGACGCACGCGTCAGAGAGACACCACCCGACTCCTACCCTGAGGGCAAAGCAACATACGTTTACAGCCGAGCGCGTCACCCGTGGACAAGCTAAGGCACCATGTCCACCCTCTCGGCCGCCCGCGCGGACAATTTTTATTATCCCCCCGGCTGGGACCCTTCAAAAGAATCACTCAATCAACACACCGGGCACACGAAGGGCCGCAACCAGTACGAGCAGAAGGGTCTGATCCGCTTCGAGCTGCCCTTCGACGGCTGGTGCACGAAGTGTGGTCGGCATGTGGCGAAGGGCGTCCGATTTAATGCCAGTAAGAAAGCTGATGGCAAGTACCACTCAACAACAATATGGAAGTTCGGGATGGGCTGCCCCGGTTTATGTGGCGGGGCGTTCGTCGTGAGGACGGATCCCAAGAATTCCGATTATGTGTTCGAAGGTGATTTGCGGCGGAAGGTCGAGGAGTATTCTAGTGATGAGGAGCAAGGTCATAAAGCGCTGGGGGAACTGGACCACCGCGACCAGGCGAAAGAGCTTTCTAGGAGGCGGGACCCGATGCAATCTCTAGAAAGGAAGCAGGACGACCGGGAGCGAGCTAGGGAGCGCGCGGCGGCGTTGCAGCGGGTGCGCGACCGTTCTGATAGAGCGGACGACGACTACGGAGCCAATGCGTTGTTACGAAGGCGCCACCGCTCCAAAAGAAAGGAGGCTTCAGTAGATGAGGCGAAGGCGCGGGGTCTAGGCTTGGCGGTCGAGCTGGTACAACCTTCTGAGGAGGACGCCGCCGAGGCCCGGGCGCAGCACTTTCAAAGAGCTAGGAGGGAGCCGGCGCGCGTGCCGCTGCACGCTCAAAGCATCTTTGGAGGTGACCGTAGAGCGCGGACGGCGGCGACGCTACGGCGGGACCGCAACCTCTCTTCATTGAGACTGCGGCCGCGGACCGGGACAAGACAAAGGGAGCCGACGCCTTTGGTAAGGGCGAAGCGTCGGCGTAAGTAATGTGTGAATGTTATCTTAGGGCCCCGTCGTCCCGATGCGCCTTCGCTCTCCTCGTCTTCTCGCGGTGCTTTTCGCGCGTCTCGCCGCGCTTCCGTCGAATGTGGGCCGCGCGCGATTTTAAGGGCCGGCCCGGGTGGTCGTCGCGCCGCGGCATGGTCGGGTGGTCGACGGGCCAGCCGTGCTTCGAGGGCGGGTTGAGGCCCTTGGTCATCGAGACGCCGCGCATGCGCTCGCCCTTCGCTCGTCTCACGCCCGGCGTGCGTCGTATCCTCAACCAGTCCCGTTTCTCGTCGTCGGCCAGGGCCGTGGTCATGATTATGAAGATGCGTACGAGGCGCATGGCTGCCTTGTGTTGGGGGCAGCCCCAGAGTCCTTGGTCGGCTTGGCTGAGCGGTACTGGGCGCAGCGCTTTGCAAATGCTGTCGGCTTCGAAACGCGCGAGCTCTAGGGGCCCGGGGCTCTCAGGCGATTGATGCTGGGCAGCGCTCGGGTGTTTTTTGGGCCGCGAAACCCGTTTTCTGACGATTAGAGCTCGGCCCGATATATATTGCGCGTGGGGGTAGGGTGGTTCGTGCACTGAAGATAGGACTTACGCGCTCCTCGGCGGCGTTTCGCGGGCGCGGAGCGCGGCTCGCGCGTTTCGCAAGTCGCCCTCAATCCTCGCTGTCAGCGGGTGCGCGCCACCGTACACGCGCCGTGCGATTATAACCAGCTCCTCTAGCGTCGTCACGGCCTCGCGGAGATCGTCGAGGGTGGCGCCGGCGTCGAAATAGATCGCCGCCGCGTAACCCAATCTCATCTTGAGCGTGTTCTCATGACTCTCCCCGAGAACGCGCCGCGCCACGGGGATCGTCTTTCGAAACAGTGGCTTGGCTTCTGCGAAGCGTCGTAGAGCGATAAAGGACGCCGCGTAGTTGCTGGCTTGTGTGAGCGTGTGGATGCTTTCTTCGCCATATAGCTTCAAGGTTCCAGAGTGTACGTCTCGCTTCATCTGTAAGGCTGTCTCGAACCGCCCGAGCGCGTCATACGTGACCGCAAGATTGCTCTGCACGGCGAGAATGATTTCTTCTGCCGCGCCAATGCGCCGCCGCATAGCCAACTCGGCCTCTTGCACGGACAACGCGTCCTCGCGGTGTCTTGCGGCGTATAAACCGCCCCCAAGCAGGTTCATCGCCGTGCCATGGAGCCGATCCGTCTCCGGCCGGCCCACGTTCGTCTTCCAGCACGCCCAACCGAGCGCGCATCGCACGATGCCGTGATACTCTTGCTCGCACAGGCTACACGTGTGCCACCGATCCCACCTCGCCTGCAAAACCTTGACGTCCAAATTGTTCTCCTCCGCCTCCGCGACCAAGATCTTCACCTGCTCCGCCAGGCACGACACGTGCGCGACGCCCGAAGTCCCGCGGCACGCGCAACCGCGCACGAGGCCCTCCTTCGTTTTCCAATGGAGGGCTTGCGTGCAGATGTAGCACGTCTGGCCCTTCGTGTCGTCCGCGCATGCCTCGACCGCGACCGCGACGGCCTCCTTGTATTTTTTGTCGGCATTATACTGTTCTGCGTTGCCGCCGCGGTGTATTTTCTTACACATCTGCTTGTGGCCGCGGCGCCAGTGGTCATGCTGGCAAGTCTTGTTACAATATCTCGTGTGACATCTAACGCATCGCGGCGCGTTGTGGGCCAGTGGGGCGGCGCAGGCGGCGCAGTTTGTGAGGATCATCTTGCGTTGGCGGGGTCTGTGAGGGTCGCGGCGTCCGCGTTGAAAGGGTGAAAAAAAACAGGTTTCAGCCCGGCTTACCGCAACTGAGCGACGCCTTCTGAGTGTTAATTTATCATGTTTGCGATATGTCTGTACCTAACTGACCCGTGGGTAACGCGTGAGCCACTCGTGAAAGTCATGTAAACACATTGGAAATGCCCAACACAAATGCCCTCGAGGCCATGCTCGCCGCCCGCGCCGGGCCGCCGGCCGCGCCGCCGGCCGAAGAAGCCAAAGAACCCGACGACAAGCACGCGGCACTAAGTAACCTCTTCGCCGGCCGCGCGGCCGCCGCCGCGAAGCCGGCCGCGCCGGCCGCGCCGAAAAAGACGAGCGCCCTCGAGGCCATGCTGGCGAAGCGGGCTGGGCCGACGGCCCCCTCGCTCTCGATCTCCTTCTCCGGCGACGAAGCTGTGGATCAGATCCAATTCGACTACGAGGACGCGCCTCCACCACCGGCGATGACGCCGCCGCGGACACCCCCGCGGACACCACCTAGAACGCCGCGCACGCCCGGCCGGCCGCCGCTCTCTCCAGTACCAACGTCGCCGTCCGAGTTCTCGCGGCGGCGGCGGCGCTCGTCCGCGGCGTTCGACGACGTCCACACGCCTCTGTCCGTCGCGGCGGAGCGGCGCCGCTCGCGCCTCAGCGAGGACGGCCGCGCGAGTGTCGATAGCGCGGACACACCCGACAGCCTCCCGAGCCCGCCCGCCTCGGAGCTGTCGGAGCCGGACTTCTCCTGCGAGCTCGAGGAGGAGGTCGAGGCGGGCGACGCGAGAGTGTTCCTGGAGTTCGCTCAGGATCCGCTGCCGCGGCGGCTGGGCGGCGCGCCGTACGCGCCCGGGCCGCTCATGGCGGCGCTGAACGAGGCCGACGACCGCACGGAACTCCTCCTGGCGCGCCTCGCCGATGGGACCATAACGGAGGCCGACGCGCCCGATGCACCTCGTTTGCCATTGGAGCGGCCCGCGCTCCAAGCTGCGAAGGCGCTCGTGCCGGTGCACGGGTGCTGCCAGCTCTGCGAGCGGGCCGCCGCCGCGGCCGCGGCGGCGCGCGCCGCCGCCGCGGAAGCCGCGGCGGCGCCCGACTTTGAAACTGCGGAAAAGGCGCACGACGCGTTGCGGGCCGCGGACTACTTCCACGGCGAGTTTCGGAGGCGGCGCGGTTTGCTCGACGCGACGTTCGTGGAGCGCGTCTGTGCTCTGTTGAAGGCGGACGACTTCGCGCGGGCCCTCGACGACCAGCGGCTGGGTTTATTTGCCCGCGTGATGGGTCGCTCGAGCGCGCTCCCGGCCGCGGCGGCCGCCGCGGCCGAGGCGACGTCTCGGCGCGCCGCCTTGTGCCGGGGCCTGGCGGCGACGATCGACGGGGACCTGGCCGCGGCGCACCACGACGCAGATTTACCAAGCGTCGTCGAGGAACTGCCCTTCGACCGCCAGGAGGCCCTCGCCTGGCGCGCCGAGATCAAGGAACAGCAAAAGGAGAACCTGCGCGAGATCCAGAGGATGTGCGGCATGGACCGGCCGCCGCGCGCGGCGGAGACGTGGATGCTGCTTTCCACGGCGCTCCGGAAGGAGCCGCCCGCGAAGCCGCCGCGGCCCTGGGGCGGGTTCAAGGACGATGACGCCGACGACGACGAGTCGCAGACGAGTAGTACGCTCCCGGAGCAGCCGACGGCGGCGCTCGCGAGCGACGTGGCAAAACTCGCGCGCGAGCGGGCCCTGCGGAATCCAGGGCTCTTCTCGGCCGACGGACTCTTCGCCCCGACAGAGGAGCCCGACTTTGAATTCGACGGCGATGACGGCTTCGCCGACGGTGCGCCGCTGCCCGACTTCGACGAAGACGATGGCGAAGGCGAACTGGACGAGCTCACCTCGGCCGACTTCGGCGAGGACCCCTATCTGCACGTAGACACATGAGTAATGAACAACAAAACTATGACTTTACATTTGAGGGAAGGTCCGACGCCCGCGTCCCGAGAAAACCAACAGCCCCGGCAGTAGCCAGCGAGCAGACCGCAAAAGGCGCCGCCGTCGAGCCCGCGAGGTCCGCCAACAACCCCAGCGCGACCGGTGCCACGCAGAGCGCGCCGTCCGCCGCCGTCCGCGACAGCGCGAGCGACTCGCCCCGTCTACTTGGTGGAGCGACGTCGTTCGTCAGCGCCGTGAGCGCCGGCCCGGCCACGGACACGCCGAACCCCCATGCGAAAAAGGCCGCGGTAAAGGGCTCGACCGCGTCCGCCAGGGCTAACCCGCCGCCGCCTAACGCCGCCAGCCCGAGGCCCGCACACACGACCGGCGCGCGGCCGTGCCGGTCCGACATCTTACCGGCCAACGGCCCGCCGAAGACGCCGACCGCCGACACCGCCGAGAAGAGCGCCCCGATCTCGAGCGGCCCCGCGGTCACCCAGACGTCCGCGCAGCGCAGCGGCATGATCGCGAGGATCGCCGCGTAGTTCGCGTGGAGCACCGCATTTAGAGCTAAACAGGTCCGCTGCGCGGGCTCGTGTAGTAACGACGACGATGATGATGAAGGCTCATCCGCCTTTGTAGCAAGTGAGAGCGTCTCCGGCACCAGAGCGTAGTATCCTCCAGCACAAGCCATCGCCAGGCCGCCCATCGCCGCGAAGCTCCCCGGCGCGCCCCAAAGTCCAGCGAGCACTCCACCACATGCGGGCCCGAGCACCCACGCGCCGGCCGTCGCCGCGGACTGGACCCCCAGTATCAACCCTCGGTGCCTTTGGACCTTGGGCAATCCAGTAACGTCTCCCACATAAGCCGTGCTGCCAGCATTGGCCGCCGAGCCGCCCGCGCCGACCAACAGCCGCGCGGCGACCATAGTTGTTGCGGTGGGCGCCATACCGGTCAAGGCCACGCCGCAGGCCGCCGCGGCCTCGCCGAAGATCATCAGCGGCCGTCGTCCTCTGCTATCAGCCAATCGACCAAAGGGCGAGTTGAGGCAGACGCGCGCGAACGCCGGCGCCGCCAACACGAGCCCGACGCCGCTCGACCCTAGACCCAGACCGAGCGCGTACTGCGGCAGCACGGGCACGATAGCACCAAAACTAAAATTCAGCGCTGCTGTGGCTGCGGTGACTACACCTAAACCGGCGCGGTGCTCCTGGGGCAGCGCGGCCCAGGCGGCGGCGAGGCTGCTTCCGTCCTTGTCGTCGTCTTTCGTGTCGTTGCTGCTCTGCGCCGCGTCGGCTCGCGTCTGGGCACTCAGTTGCGGCGCCGCGTCGTCGGCGTGCGCACTGGCACTCGATGCACTGGCCAGTATGGTCTTTTTTGTTTGTGCAGTTGTGACGCGCCGGGAGCGGGCAGCGACCAGCAGGCGTCGTGGGTGAGGGCCCACGGCGCGTCGGGCGCAGCGGAGAAGCATTTTTGCGCCTCTCTCGCGTTGTATGGGCGCGTTTACCACAAACGAATGCGGCAACATAATCAGCTAGCGGCTGTAAGATACTAGCATTAAGAAAAGCAACATTACAACACACACAAACACAAAGCTAGCGCCCGCCCCGCTTCTGGAACACGCGCACGGAGTCCACTTTGAAACACGCCGGGAAGGCCCGGTCATCGATTCCCTTCATGCCGCCCCACCCGCCGACCGCCAGGTTCAGTAATAAATGAAAACGCTGGTCGTAGGGCCACGACTGAGCCCCGAAGCCCTTGTCGTCTACTTTTAAGACGAGCTCGTTGTCCACGAAAATCGAGATGCGCGTCGGCTGCCAGTCGACGGCGTAGACGTGGAACTTCCGATGGGCTGTTGAAATTAATTTGGCTTTCGACCGCTGGCGACCCACGGTCGGGTTGTGGCGCGTCGAATGGCAGGCCGAGTGGATCAAACCGTTCTTCTCCCAGCCCACGTGCTCCATGACGTCGATCTCGCCGGAATGCGGCCAGCCCCCATACACTTCATCCGTAGGTAATAACCAGATCGCCGGCCACAAACCTCTTTTCGAGGGCGGCAGCCTCGCGCGCACTTCGACCCGGCCGTACAACCAGTCTCCTCTATATTTCGTGCGCAATCGCGCCGACGTGTACTTGCACGAGTTCGACCGCTCGCGCCGCGCGATGATCCGCAATTTCCCGTTCCGCACGTGGCAGTTCCGTACCGAGTCCGTGTACCACTGGCGCTCGCCGTGCTGCGCGTCGTGGACCCAGTCGTTGGCTTCGCACTGGAATTGCCACCGCGCCGGATGCGGCGCCCCTTCGTAATCAAAAGTATCCTGCCAGACTAATTGCAAATCCGTGGGCATGGGCTTCTGCGGCTTCTCGGGACTGAAGATCGCCTTCGCGAGCTCGCCGGTGAGCTTCTTCGACTTTTCTCGTCTTAGTGAATTCGCGTGCTGGAGTCTCCTTAAAGACCGCGTGCCGCGCGGCGGCGCCGCGGGGCGCTTCGGCGTGCACATGAGCGTCGCGCTCCGTTCTAGCGTGTCCGGGCCAACCAATGAGTCCTTGGCCGGCGGCTCGAAGCCCTCCAGGCCCATGGCCGGCGGCCGCTCCTCCGCGTCGGGCCGCCTGAACGCAGTATCGGCCTCGGAGAAGCGCAGCCTCTCCGCCTCGGGCGGTTCGAACCCATCCAAACCCATGGCTGGTGGCCGCTCCTCCGCATCAGGTCGAGGCACGTCGCCCTCGAGCCGCCGCAGGGCCGCCTCGATGCGCGGGTCGTCCATATCGGTGACCGGCTTGCGCGCGGCGCGGGGCGCGTCGAGGGGGTCGACGGCCGGCAGCGCGCCGCGCGCGAGGTCGAAGGCGCTCTCGCTGGCGCGCAGCGTCCCGCGCGGCGGCGGCGACGCGGCCGGCAGCGGCCGCCGCAGCTTCGCCGCGCGGCGGCGCTTCGTGCTGCGCTGCGCGCCGGCGAGCGCCGGCAGCGCCGGCAGCGCCGCGAGCCGCTGCGGCTCGGCGGGCGGCTCGGCGCCGCCCTCGGCGTCCGGCCGTTCGAAGCCGTCGAGGCCCATCGCCGGGGGGCGCTCCTGCGCGTCGGGCCGCCGCCGGCTCTCCGCCAGCGGGTCGAGGGGCTGGCGCCGGCCGCGGGCCGGCGCCGCGCCGCGCCGGCGCTGGAACTCGGCTTCGCGCTGCATCAGCTCCTGGCGCGACCGACCCTTCTTCAGCGGCGGCGGGCCCAGCGCGGGCAGCCCCGCGCGGGCCCAGGACATGCCTACCGGAGGCAGCTCTACGGCCTCCATTGGCCTTCAGCTCCTGGCGGGCTGGCGGGAACAGGCTCCTGGAGGCAGCCCACAGGGGGCAGCTCCTGGCGCGAGCGCTCGCAGAGCGCGAGACCACTCGCGTGCGGAGTCCCTGCGTCCAACGAGGTGACGATTGGTGCACCGTGGGTCTCGGACCCCAGCCAACGCCGCAGAGCCACCAGGCCATCCAAATTCCAGCCTGAAAATGGGTCGATGCGAGCGGGGCGCCCAAGGCTCCCAGGAGCCCTAGGGCGGCTCCGCGAGCCGTCGGCGGGGCTGCGATTTGACACGCTAGCGGCGCCTGCGCCTCTCAGCGCCTGCTCTCCGTACAGCGCGCGCGCGCCTGAAAGCCATCGTCGCGTCGACGGGCTGCCCGGACGCCATCGCGGAGCAATAGGTCCAGCGCTCATCAGCCTCCGACACCAGTAGCACGCAGTGACGCCATCGCGGGGCAATAGCCCATAAGAGCAGTGGCAAGCATGACCGTCGGCGGCGCCATCTACAACACCCTGCACCACTACTCAACCAGCAAACACGGAGACGCCGAGCCCAAGGTGAATGGGTTTAAGTTCGACCCGCGGCGAGGCAAGAACCGCAGTCTGCGCGGGCCCGTGCAGACGCCGTTGATCGTGCGGGCTCAAGTGGATGGCGTCGTGACGAAGCTGCGCGTGCCCAAAGGTACGACGATGGAGCAGATCGGGGGTTTGGTCGTCGGCGGCTGCAAGGTTCGGAGAGAGAGCGACATCCAGCTACGGGTCGAGCAGGTCTGCTGGACGGAGGGGCGGTCCTCCCAGAAGATCGCTCATAGGGACTACTCAAGGGCTTTGTTGAGAGTCGTGCAGGTGGTGCAAGCTAGACTCCCTTCAACATCATCAAAGACGATCGGTAAGAGACGCATGCGCACTCTCAACAATAGTGTATATGTCCCCGTCCCCGTGGCCGGCGTCTCTAAACAATGGCCCTGCGGCGCGCTCTACCCGCGGCTAGATAGAGTGGAGGGCGTCTCGCCGCAGCGCACTGTATTGGAACCGACGCCGGAATTGTCGCCCCGCACACTAGAAAGGCTGGGAACATCATATAGAGCCAACAACGTATATACGTGCGACCCGAATAAACAGCGGAGCCTCCTCGAGTCCGGACCTTTAGAGCTCGCCGCGAAAGCGATGAATTTGCGGGATAAGAACGCCGTCTGGGACGCGCAAAAGCCGCTGGTCAAGGACCACGCGCGGCCCCTGCCCGATTCGAGACCGGTCTATCCCGCGCAATTAGAGGCTGCTCGTAGTTTACATGCCGGCATCCGACGAACGTCACCACATCGAGGGGCGCAGTTCGACGTTGCGCGGGCGATCCGCGTGCACCACAAGGCCGACCTGCGGCAGGACTGTCCCTGGAGACGGTTAGAGGGCGTGGACCAGAAACCGTTCGACTACGCGGACGCTTATAGACCATTGAGCGACGAGGTCAAGCGTGTTGCCTTCGCCGACACGGAGCACGAGGCGGCGTCGTTCGCGGACGCGGGCTCGCAGGCGACGCTTACTGATGATGGTTCGCTGAATTCCGTGCCGCGCGGCGGTTTTATAAGCGCGACGCCGATCGGCCGCGGGAAGCGGGAGGTGCGGATACCTACGGACGGCGCGTCCGTGACAAGCTTCGACACGGCGCTCTCTCCCGATAGACAGACGTCCCTGGTGTCGGGGCTGGAGACACTGTCCCTCGAGGCGCCGTCCGTGACCTTCGTCGGCACGAAGCGGCGCCACGTCGCCGGCGCGATGACGAACACGCACGCCGTGCGCATGCCAATGGGCGTTACGTCGCCGGCGCGGTCCTTGGGGGCGTCCGACGGCCTCGGGCCCGAGCTGTCCATCGACCGGTTCTCGCATACGGGCTCGGACATCCTCTCCCAGGAGGAGGGCCTTGGCAACCTGCACAACCCGTCGTACTCCGAGACGGGCGACCTCTTCGTGGGCAACCGCTGGTCCGGGCAGGGCCACGACGGCGGCGCGTGCGGGACGTTGGTTGGGGGTGGTGGGTATCCGACCGACGTGTATAGGGTATGATCTCTAGAGAAATTTTTCACTCGCCGCCGTGCGACTAGGAGCCATCGACGAGCAGGCGGCCCCTTTCCACGGTGGGCGCCACTGTGGAAGCCTTCCTCCGCGGACGCGCGACTGCCCGTCGCGCGCCCCGCGACGCGCGACAGCGAGCCCGGGATCCTTGCGACCCGTCGTATAGAGTCCGACACCGCCCCGCACGCCTGCGACGCGCGTCACGCGGCGCGCGAATAGGGGGTGTCCTGCAACGCCTCTGAGCCACAGCGAGATCACAGCGCCAGCTCTCGCGCCGCGTGGGCAGCACTACACGCCAGCCGTGGTCCGTACGCCCGCCGCCGCCGCCGGGCTGCCCCTCGAGCGCCGGCGATGCAGGCCCACCACCGCCGCAGCCTCTGGCCCGGCGCACACACAACATCGATGCTGCCCGGCTTCGTCCCCGACGAGACGACGACGATAGGGGAGGCGCCGCTCACGAAACCCAAGGTCTGGTTCGACGCGCGCGCCAACAAGGCGAGGATCACCTACCCGCCCGGCGGCGGGCCCCTGTCGGTGCCGCCGCCGCGGCGCCAGAACCAAGAGCTCGACTCCCTGGTGTTCTATACGCAGCCGGCCGAACCGGATATACCAGCGCGCTTCCCGGAGATGACGCCGATCAAAAAGCTTCTGAGGAGAGACGACAATGTGGATGGGGTGTCCGATTGGCCGCCGAAGCCACGTAGACGGGGCACGGCGCGGCCGACGGGCGACGGGTTGATTCCCGACGGCCACGGCGGGTTAATAGCACGCAAAGGCGACGAAGACAAGTGCATTGTGTACTACGGGGCCACGAACGGCCGAGCACAAGCCCAGCTCGACGCGACGATGACACCAATACAAAACGAACAGCAGACGTCGCGGCGCCACTTCGAGGCCCACGCCTCTCCATTGTTGCAGGAGCGTTTTGGAAGGACGCCGGCGCCGAAGTGGGTCGACCACTTTGGTGAAGACGGCGTGCCGACGGTCGGGCCCCAGCCCGCGCGCGTCCACCGCAAGCCGCCGTCCTCGTCCTTCCAGCGGGGGCAGTTGATCATGCCGAGTGAAGGCGCGTCTGTGTCGCCTTCATCAAAAGGCGGCATGAATCCCCAAGCGCGGGCCTCGCATTTCGAAGAAGATTTTGTACCCGGGGAAGTCGACGAGTTCCTCGTGCGCGCCGACAAGATGCGGGGCCACCAGTTCCCGCAGCGCACGCGGACGTCGTTCAAGGACGAGGCGCTCGTCGTGCCCCAGGACTTCCCCTACCGCGAGCCCGTCGAGCCGCATCCCACCGTCCGCGATTCCTTGTATGGAGCCAAAGAAGGGCTCGTGTCGACGGTGGAGCCCGCGGGGCGCGGCCGGCGCCAGGTCCCGCGGTCCCAGCGCGTGGCGCTCGAGGGGGCGTTCGACGGGGCGTGGGGGTAAGTTTTCATCGCGATCATACCTATGAGCGTGTGGCGATCGAACAGTGGCTCGCGACGGGCCGCGGGACCTCGCCCGCGACGAACGAGCTGCTCGAGAGCACGTCTCTCGTGACGAATCACACGGTCAAGAAGCTCATCGCGGCGCTCCTCGAGGAACACTTAACACCGCGGCGCGTCCAGAGGGTAGGAGTAGTAAACACAGAGAAAGCTTAAACGAAGAAGACCACAAAAACACTAGCTAGAGCCCGCGCCGGAGCCGCGCCGCGAGGAGCCGCCGCGCGTCGCGCGGCACGCCCGCGCAGTCCAACGAAAGCGCGACGGCGTCGCCCGGCGGCGGCGATAGTGGTGAAGGCGCCGCGGCGCCGCGCAGCGCCTCAAGCCACATGGACGCGTCCGATCCACTTTCAAACAGCAGGCAGACCTGCTCGAGTTTCTCGTCATCCAAAACGTTCGTGAGGTACGCGCCCGACGCCGCGCGCACGCGCACGGCTCTGAGTTTCGGCGCCTCCGTCGGTAATAAGAGTAACGCGCGGTCGCGCTCGTCCGGGCGTAGCGCAGCGGGCGGATTTGCGCGCCGGGAGACGGGCTCGACGAAGGTGTCCCGCAAGATCAAAGCTCGCGACAGCTCTGGAGTGTCCCTGCCGGCGAGACTCTTATTGACGTCTCGATACGCGTAGAGGCAGCCGCCCCTCAATACTAATCTCCTCTTGGATCTTTTTGCACCTTTCTGCGGATTTGAGATATAGGTCGCGCCGTCAGAAACCAAAGCTTTGTTGGGAGCGGCCCTTCTCGGTAGAGAAGCAGACCCATCTCTCAGTAAGCAGGCCACCTCCAGACCCACCACACATGACACCCTGCTCTTCTGGTCGGGGATGTGGCGCTTGCACCATTTCCTGGGTGTTTCGTCGACGGGCACACCGAACACGACTCTCACATCGTCGTCGTCGTCCGATCCACTTTCGACACCAACAATATCTGACAAAGGCGCCTCCCAGACGATTCTACATCTACGATCATCATCAGCTGCAAGGTCCTGGACGTACTGTAAACTGGTAGAGGACGCGAGGACCCACCTTCGGGTGACACGCGTGCGGGCCTTCCTTCGTTGGTTGCCAGAAGTGTCCTCATCACCGTCGTCATCGGAACAGTACTCGATGCTATGCGTCCGTTGCCCGAACCAGCGGACGTCCCCAAAGTTGTCCAACGCCGCGCCGTATTTCAGTGCTAAAGCGTGGCGCTCGTCGCTATCCGACGTCAGCCGCAAACACTGCTGGGCCTCGGCCGCTTCGCTATCGAGCATGCGGAACGAACTACCACTCAAAACCATGCGCGAATGCGACAACCGAGACCAGGGGCAGTGCGGATCTAGACGAGCTTTTCTACGCCACGGCGCCTCCGATAGAGATGATCTCCTTTTCAACTTCTTCGCCGCTAACGACGCGGACACCGCCGATTGGAAGGAGTCGTTCGCGTATTTCCCGGCGGTCCGGACGCCCTCGACCGCTCGCGTCGTCATATCCACCACACCGACGGCTGGTTTTATCGCTACTCCTACTAATCCGCGCGCGGTGGCTTTGGCAACATCAATAGCGTCATCTCCGCGCGAGATCGATTTGTACGGCTCCACCACAATACCCGTCACGCCCTCGAAGATGCCTCCACCTAAGTCCTGGGCACCCCTAACAACCTCCGCGGCGACCTTGGAATGTTTTTGGACGCTATCGGCTAAGGTAGTGGAGCTTCCTGAAGCTCCGCGGGCCTTGTTCGCCTCCTGGGCTCGTCTTGTCGCTCTGCTCGTCTGGTAGGACGAGTCCATCGTCAGGGCAGCCAACGCGGAACCGGTAGAGGCCGTGACCGACGACACAACTCCGGTCGCGGCGTCGAACGCGCCGCCGACGGCCGAAGCACTTCCGCGCGCAACACCGGAAGCCAGACCCGAGGCGCCGCCCGTCGACGCTCCTTGTACTGGTTGATATACTAAATCCATGACGCCGCCGCCTAGCGACGACGCCGCGGACATCGGCGCTCGTACAATATCGAGACTTCCACAAACCCGATGCGCCTGCTTGAGTAACGTTTGGAGGTAGTGCCTCGCGACCCGCCTACCCAATCCTTCCGCCGTCCGCGCTAATGCATCGTCGAGGTACAGAGCGTCGACTTTCAATTGCGCGGTGTCGAGCTGGCCGACGGCCGCTGATACGGCATCTACTGAAGTGTTCCCGCAAGCTCTTGCTACTTCTTTCCTCGTTAAAGGTGTCAGGCCACCTTTCAGCGTGACGCGGGCGTCGACGGGGTGCAATCTCACTTGAGCACAAAACACGGCCGGCCGTTTTCGCTGTTGTACCAACCGCGAAACCTCGCGTCTGCGCCGTTGTGTAGTAGTTGTTTTCACAAGTGTGGATTGGAGTTCAATATCGTCGTCCGTGCTCCGCGAACAGTCCGCATATAAAGCTACTAAGAGAGCCGCTACTTCATGGTCCAAGTGGACATCGAGAGGCCTAGCACGCACCACAAAGCGATCCAGATACGTGACGGCGTGTTGTATGGTAGTGAGATCCGTGTCGGTCCTTCTTCTGACAGATGCGGCTAGACAAGGCGAGTCGTCCTCGCCTAATCGCGGCCTTAGAGCCGCCGCGTACAGCGGTCTCGGGCTCAGCAAGTTGTCCACCTGCACGTGGTGGATCGAGAACTCGGCGTTGACGCCGCCCTGCTCGAGGCAGGTCCAGGCGGCCCGCGCGTCGCAGAGCGTTATTTTCACGAGTTCCCTCGGTTTATCGTCGAGGCCTCTGATCAAAATAGACGCCCCGAGCTCCGCCGCGTGCGCGACTAACCGGTCGCCGCCGTCCTCCGTCGCCGAGAGGTCGGGTCTGATTATATCCGTTGCTTTAGTACCGAACTCTAGCACTCGAGTGGGACCGTCCGCCTTCACGACACAAGGTAGGTCGCCTTTGAGCTCTCCTTGTGCTTCATCTAAAGCCACCTGCACCCTCTGCGTCCAGCCCTTATCGGTGTAGCCTTCCACAATTAACACTCGTCGCTGACTCCGAGTAGACGACCCGACGGCATCCAAGGGCCGCTCCCACGCGTACGATGCACTGTCACCAGGTTCCAGCTGCCGCCAGGGCCCGATGCGCTGTTCCGCGCGTTTCGCTTCCAATAGACCGACTTTCCGCGCACCGGATCGCGCTTTTTTGCCCAAGTACTTAACACCTCGTTCCAAGGCATCAGAAGCCGACGTAGGAGGCTTCGACGTACTCCCAAACACGGCGGAAGACATACTGGACGCGGCCCGCTCCAGCTCCGTACTCATGGACGACTGCTTGACGAATTTCTGCGCGTTTCCGATCTCGTCGTCGGGGGCCTCGTCGTCGTTACCTGTCACCTTCAAGCCCTGCTTCTTCTGGTCGTTGCGCGGCTGCACGATGAGTGGACGCGGTCCTCTCGGTTTGGAGGCATGATTCAGGGAAGCTAACGTAAATGTAGTGTCTTTTACTGTTGAAAGTTCACCGTCAAAGTCCGCAACCTCTTTCGGGAAGTTCTGCTTGGCCAATCGTTGGCGGTACCTCAGCTTAATGTCGGTCTTGTTCACCAACCGGTAGGGCGGCCACCTTGCATCACTCTCTTCCACGATACATAAAGTTTCTATACTTGTATCAGAGAGTTCATTGCCGTCGTCATCGGTAAATGACCTCGCTTCTCGTCGTAACCGCAGGTGGACTTCATGGTCATTATTGAACGCGGCAAAGACCGTCTCGCCCCGGCCCACCAAACAATCAGCTCTCAGAGCACCGCTCTTCAGTATAGCATCCTCACTATTCCGTAGACGTAATTGTACCAATCGAGGGCCCTGCTCGTCGCTCCACGCGATCACCTGGCCCGTTTCCGTCGGTTGCAACTCCAGCAAGGGTCTATCCACATCAACGCCCGCCTGCCTTACCTCTAACACGCCGTCCGTATGGTTGCGGAACGACAGCTTCGGTGTTAACACCACGCCAACGTAGTCGCTACAAGCTTCTACTCGTAAACTCAAATCATAGACCGGTCTCCTCTGGGAACGCTCCGGCGCCCGTAACTGTAAACGAGTAGAAGCGCCGTCGGCCGCCTCCGCATCGTCGTCGTCGTACCTTAATGCCGTGCCCTCCAACTTGTTATCGTACCTTGTAGGTAGTACGAGTGGAGCGGACCATTCCGAGCACCCGTCGACGCGAATCCTCGCAGTAGCTTCACCTCTAGAAGGCGCCGGGCCGTGCACGAGAACCGCTCTCACTGCTAACTGGGGCCCGTGCCTTCGAGGCCCGCCCGCGACGGGGTCCCAGGGCATCGCACCACTCCAGGGCACGGCCACGGCCGCCGCCGCCGCCGCCTCGCTCGGGTAGAGCTGGTCTAGATCCAAAGCATCCTGCTGCGCGAGGGCCCTCTCCAATCGATGTCTCAAGTATAAAGTACGAGGTTCGAGGAGGGGCGCGTCCAGATCCATGGGATGCGTGTCCTCGCCGACCACGTCGTACTCGTCGCTATAATCAGGTATGACCTTGCGGACGGCCTCGCGCGCCGTCTTCGCTTGTATATGTATAAATCGTTCGTGGTGCGCCGCTCTCCTCAAAGTTACCTCGATGCGGGGCGTGTCCGGCTCCTTGTCCTCGATTTTCGAGACGCTGCGCACGCTGCTCAGCATGCGGCGCCGCCCGGACGACCTCCTACTAAGAGACGGCCGTCGCGATAAGCCCGTCGCCACGCCTAATTGCTGCACCGCGAGCACTCTTTGATTTTCGTCGGGGATCTCGGCGGGCGCGTAGCTACACGGCGCCTCGAGCAAATTCTCCAGAGCGTATCTACATTGCAATGTGACGAGCCCAGCCGCATCCACAGAAACAGTAACTCGTAGCGACGGCGCGACGCGGACCCAGCGCTCGCCATCATCGCTCTCTACCCTAGCATCGAGGGCGTCCAGAATCAGATCGGTGCGCGACACGACTCCCTCAGAAGAGGAGGAGGCCTCGATGAGCGCGTTCGTGTCGAAGGCGACGCCGCGCGACCACTGGTAGTTGGCCACCCGCAATCTGAGAGTGGCTTTCTCCGCGGTTGTGTAGAGTGATACCTGTTCTGCTGAGTGTAAACACCCCCGGCGGACACCGTTAACTGCTGCCTCCCACGCCATAGCACACGGTAAAGCATTTTTAAGGGTCAGCGCCGGTCTTAGAATGATATGTTGGTCGGCGCCGCCGCGACATAACCCGCCTTCTAATCTTTTAAGAGTGTTAGATGCACCGACGCGGCCGCAGGCGATCCAATCTTTTGTGAGGCGCGCCTCTAGATTTGCTGTCTCAGGGATCAAAGGGAGCTGTATTGTACTATCAGGTCCGACCGTGGCCTCGAAGCCACCGCATCGTATGTCAAGTGCTTCGTCTCCCCTATTAGTGATGGCGAAGCGCGACGCTAGAGTTAAGATGAGCCGTGGGCCCACGCGTTCGCACGTCGCAGAACACAAAGCGACCTCTTCATTACGTCTCAATCGAAGTGGCGTGGACCCTTCGAGGAGTACGGGCGCGGCCCCTCCATAATCATCCGCGCACAGGACCCACTTACCATGTTCCGTTTCTACTGAGAGCGCGTCCACTACTATGGAAGGCGTATCATCATCCTCATCCTCGTCACCCGAGTCCTCGCCATGGGCTATGGCTTGCGACTGGTCGGCCTCGACATGTATTGTACCACCGAAGTCCTCAGAAGAGCCACTCAGCCGCAAGAACGCGTCCAATGAACTACTGGAATTGATGCGGTGCCGACACACAATGGAGCAGCACCGTTCCGGTCTATCATCATTCTCCCGCAGGGCCTCGACGAGTTTCACGTCCAAGGACATATGTAAAGGCTCCGCTGATACTATTCTACAAGACCGCGCGCGGCCGCCGTGCCTACTCTCCAATGCTATAACAAGACCGTGGCGATCCAGCACCGGCGCCCAGCTCTTCTCGGGCCGCGCGGAGGCCTCGACTTTGACATCCACATTACACGCGACGCGATCCGTCTCGGCCGCGCCCTGAGCTTTCCAATTCAATAAACCGCGCGCCACGCGTCGTCTACCACCCGCTCGCAACGCGTGGAGGATCATAGAGCCTTCACCCGTGAAGGTCGTTCGTCCCGGCAAATTAGGTGCGTCCGCTTCATTCACCAGTAAAGCCCAGGCGTGAGCGTCTCCCTTAATTGGTGGACGGGGCCGCTTGAGTAACGCTACGACATCTCTACACCGTCTCAGGTCGTGGCGGTCTCCATACATATCGATATGATCTACTTTGAGCGACGCCTCCGCTTGACACACGTCGCCCTCGTACGTGGCCTTGCGTTTCCACCCTACATCAAATGACTTGGAGAGGGTCCGGTCGTCCGCTATTATGGAATCGATCCTCCCTTCGAGGGACGCCTCGCCACTTGTTAACGACGCATCTCTCACAAACTTGACTCTGTCAAGTGCACAAACGAGCTCGCCGATGGTATAGGACGCATTCACAACATCCACGACCAATGAAGCGGCATGCGCCTCGCGTCGAGGACTCACGGCGTCCGGCCTTTTGATGGGAGCTAATCTAGAAGCTCGCTTGAAGCCCCCCCATAAGAAAGCACACAACGACGAGATGTCCGACGGCACGGCTCGCAAATCCAGCCTCCCAAGGAAGACGCCCGCCCAGGTGAATTTGACGTTCGTGCGGTGCTCGTATCTCAACGCTGCGTTTCCTCGCTTCTGAACGGCGAGCCACACGTCGTCGTTGTTTATGACGCGTAACGTCTCAAGAACTAAGGCCGAGGCGCAGCCGCCGCCTTTTGCGACGCGGTCCACGTCTAGTCGTAGCTTAACCGTTTCCAGGGCGCAGCCACAATCCACCAATGCAATTGACAAATTGGGGCAGGCGACGCGGACGCGCCAGGCGAAGCCCAGCGTCTTCGCGAGGGCGTGGGGCGCCGTGCCGCTTTCGTACCAATCCTGCGGAAACTGTGTTTCTGTAGAATCCGTCTCGGGCCACCATTTTTCGGACGCGCCGTCGCCGTGGTCGTCCCCCACGTTCCCAAAAAACAAGCCTACTAAGCAAGCGTACTGCGCGCGCGTCAGTCGCAGAGCTAGAGCGTCCCGCGCCAGCGCCACGTCGACGCGATTTTTCACAATTCGCACGTTTAGATCAGGTAAATGAGCGCACTCGTCGTCTAGACATTTCAAGCGACAGTCCGCCTCTACGTGAATATCTTTGTCGCCGCGCCGCGCCTTTAGAGTTTGTATTGAGAAGGTGGCCGCGCCCCGCCGTTCCATCGACTCCGGTACCACTAAATCGACGTCGCTACAGTCCACTTTTAACGAAGGCGCGGGGTCATTGGACACAGTGCGGGCCGCGTGGAACCACCGCAGCACGTCGGCGACAAAGCGGTGCTCGTAGGCGACGTTTCCGCCGTTTAGTTGCACTGCTATCTCAGCCTTTCGTCGTCGGAACGCTATTGAACTTCCCCGTACCTGGTTGCGGCCGTCGCCGTCATTCACACACAGCGCGGCCAGATTCAATTGTATCGAACCCGGTTCGACGAGCGCCGAGCTGGTTGCTGCTGTTAACAATGCGCGGCGCACGACGGTGCCACTGCAATCGGCCTTGACAAAGACCGTCTCCACACTCTTCTTTACAGCGAGCTCAACCCTCCAAGCGCCCTGTCGTTGGGCGTCGTCTCTCGGAAATGCGCGCGGGTCCAGGGTCGCGTTCAGCGCCTCGCACTCAATACTCAAACCCTCGGCTCGGACGTCCATCGCCCGCACGCAAAGGACCTCGTCGCCATCCGATTGTAGCATAACCGTCGCGGCGTCGGCCCGCACTTTGTGACCGGACACGCGCAGCTTCGTGGCCGTCGCTGATAGATGACCCAGAGTGACAGCGACGCGCGCGGCGCCTAATTCATACGGCTTTTTTGACGAGGGTTGTTCCTCCATATATACTGAAAGCGCCCAGAGCGCCGCGACCACCACACCCATCAAAGGCCGCCACGCTAATAGAGCAGCCACGAGCGCGAGCGAGGCCCAGGGCAGTTGTTGTCCCGGCGGCGCGGCTCTGGTGGAGACGAGCGCCTTGGCGCGCTCGACACCTGCCGCGGACGCCGTCGCCGTCAGCTCGGAGGCGCTCGCGCCGTCCGCCGAGACGGTGAGCTCCCTCAGCGACGCCTCGGCGCCCTCGAAACTAATGGAGACGGCGGGCGCGCGCAGGGTCTGGTGTTCTATCCGACAATTGATTGCTTTCGCTGTGATCTCGCCGTCTTTTGCGGTGATGGTCACCTCGATTGGGCCCTCGACGGACACCTGTACCAATCGCGCGGCGAGCCGTCGCAACGGTTTCGCGAGGCCATTGCTTTTCGTCGCGTTCGGGAGCGCTGTTTTCAGGCGCACGCCCCGGACGTGCACGCTTAGCAAGCCGACTCGCAGCGTTTCTATCCTCAGGCTGCCTCCCTTTAATGGCAGGGCTAGGCCTTCCAGCTCCAGCCCACCGTTCGCGAGGCGCATGATGGATGAATGTCGTTTGTTAGTTATGCTGCATCGTGCATTGCCCACCCGTGGGCACGTCGAAAAGCAAAGCTTGTCAGTTCATCCTAGTGTGTCTCTCGACGCTAGCCCGCTCCTGTGGCGCATTGGTGCTCCACGAGCGCTATTGGGCCACCATAGGCATCAGTACAATCGCTCAGAAGCTCTCGGGACGCGTGCGAGAGCGATGCGCCTCCGCCTGCTCCTCACCGGTTGCTGCCTTCATGCTGTGACGGCGCGCCGCCCGCCGGCCGACGCCGTGGCGCAGAAACACATAAATGAAGGCGCGCTGAACGCGTACGCCATCGGCGAGGGCTTCGAGGGCAGCGCGAGCGACTGGACGGAGTACGTCGTCTGGTCCGTCGGCGTCGCGGCTCTAATTTTTTACCTGAGCGGCACCGTGAAGATCAACGTGTATAACATTGACGAGGAGCCCATCAAGCGGGAGCCACATCAGATAGAGGTGCGCGTCCTGGAGAGTTTAGATGATACTGCACTGGTCGCATCGATCAAGGAGGTGATCACGACAACGGTACGCGAATCTAACGAGAAGAACGAGCTGTCGCGGCATTATGCAGCGGAGGAGCTAGAGATTATTTTGGGGCGCTTCTGCGATTTGGAGAAGCACCTCGCGACGCGCCTTATCTATATCGCGTCGATCGACGATGAAGTCGCGGGCTGCGGCATGCTGACGCGCGCCACGGGCGAGGTCCGCCAGATGACCGTCTCGCCCGCGTTTCAGGGGAGAGGCGTCGGCTCGGCGATCCTGCGGGAGATTTTAGCTGAGGCGCGCTCGTCGAGCCTGGAGCGATTGTATCTAGAGTGCCCGCCGGTCAAGCGGGACTGGTACGCGCGCTTCGGCTTCGTCGATTGCGCGCGGCGGCCGAGCGACACGGCCGCCGAGTTCCCGGGGGTCAACGCGCGGGCGCCCATGGAGCTCGTGCTGTGATAAGGAGACTTGTTGTGACTTACTGTCTCTTGCGCTAGTAAATCCAGAAAAAAACCGCGGCCCTGTGCTAGTAAATCATTATAGAAATCATTAGTGAACTTGACATCATAATTACATCACTGGCATTAGCGCTGGGCATGGAAGGCGTCTTCCAGGAGCTTGCGGAATCTATGGGGGCCCACGTCAGAAAAATCGAAGAAACTGGGCTCCTGAGGTCCGGGCACGTGTGCTGGAAACTGGCTCTGGTAAGGCGCCTGTTCGTCTCCGTTCAAAAGCCGTGCGTTGGCACCGGCTTCGATCAGCCGCGCGGCACAATAGTATCGCGCGGATAGACGTGCCCTCGTCGAATTCGCGGCGACGTGGAGCGGCGTGCCCCCGCCAGCAGCCGTTCGCAGTATCCGGTTGTGTGCGTTCAGATCGGCGCCGGCGGCAATTAATGCGTTTAGAGCACTCAAATTTTCCCGCAATGCCGCGTAGTGGAGAGCCGTCAGGCCGGCAGGAGTCGCATGGTTTACATTTACACCTTCGGAAATAAGTCTTTGGATGGCCGGGACGTCGTCGCGCCTTGCCGCCGTGTGTAAACGCAGAGGGGTGGGATGACCGGTAAGTACAAATGAAAAGTCCCCCAAAGAGGACCTATACTGCCGCACCGTCTCTCTCCACGAAGCGTCCACGAGCCGGAGCCCATGGCGGCCCGCGATCGCTTTGAAGATCGGTTCTGGGGAACCGCGCCAATCCTTCGACACGCGCAGCGCGGAGGCAACATCGCGGGTCGGTAGCCAAGCAATTATGAGCTGCGGCGGCAGGCGGGATGGCATTGCCTGTCGCATAGCAGCGCCACGGGTTTCGGTCATTACTGGGCCGATTCGCGCTGGCAGCGGCGCAGCTCAAAAGCTGACCTCTGGCTTGGCGCACGGAGCTGGTGTAAGAATTGCGCGCACCAGAGGAGCTTCGCACGATCGTGTGCCGAATGCTGCGTCCCTTTTACAGCTAGTCACTGGTGCGCAACGCACGCGGCCCAAATTGGCAAGTTGCGAGCTAGCGATGTAAGACACCAGCAGAGCCAATTTTTTGGGTGAGCATCACCGAGCCTGGACGCGGTGGCTGCCCATCGCGGCAGCGACCCGCCATCGCATCGATGCGGCCATGCATCATCCTCGCGGCGGTCGGCGCCATCGCTGCGGCCCAAGAAAAGGAAGCCAGGCCCTGGCTCGCCGGCTTCGGGCGGACCTTCCCCTGCGACGTGCTGTTCGTCAAGGGCAAGAAGGTCGCGGGCACGACGCTGGGCGGCGTCGTGCGGAGGATCGGCAAAAGACACGGCGTCGACTTCTTCGCGCCGACGATGCCGTCGCAAGTGCCGCGCGACTGGCGGAGTGGCGGTAGGGAAAGATGGGTCCTCGAGGAATTCGGGAGGTTCTTGACGCGCTCCAAGGGTCTGGTCGGGTGGGGCCAGGAGCAGACGCTGTCGCCCCGCAAAAAGGGGCTGGCGGAGTCGTCAGGGCCCCTGCAAGCATTGGCAGCAAAGGCATTACGGCTGACGGCCGTGCGCGACCCCGTCAAGCACGCCATCTCGGCCTGCACGCACTTCGGGCCCTGCGGCAAGCGGAGTAGCGGTGGGTCCGCCTACAACGCGACGTCCGAAGCTCGGCTCAGTTGGGTTTCAAATGATATGGGCACGGGCCAGATGAGCCGCTTCGTGGCGCACGAGCCCGATTCTTCACAATCGCCGGCGGACTTCTACCATGCCATCTTCGTCACGGACCGCCTGGACGAGTCGCTCGTGGCTCTGGCGCTTTCATTGAAACTGGACCTCGAGGACGTGCTCTACGTCTCCGCGAAGACGTCGCACACGCAGCGCCGGCCGAAGACGGAGGCTCTTGATCGGGATTTTAAGCAGGGCCTCCGGCGCGCGTTCTACGGCGATCAATACACGAATTCGGAACCGCCGCTGCCGCTGCCGCGCTCGAAGCGGCCCGCGGACTTTAGCCCCGACGCGGCGCTCTACCACGACGCCGTCGCGCGCCTCGACGCGACCATCGCCTCGTTACCGACCTTCGAGGTCCATTTGCGGCGCTTCCGGAAGATGCAGGGTCGCTTGGTCGAGGCCTGCGCGCGCGGCGGGGCGCGGCGGGCGCGGCTCGGCCGCGACGCGGGCGCCTGCTTGTACGGCGACCAGGGCTGCGGCTACCGGTGCATCGACGAGTGGGCCGCCGAACGAGCCAAGCGCCTCGCGGAGCGGCGGGACCGCGGGAACAGCCCCTTCGTCGACCGCGCGCGGGAAATGGCGCGGGAGGCGGCCGCGCCGGCGCCGGACAGCCCCTTCGTCGACCGCGCGCGGGAAATGGCGCGAGAGGCGGCCGCGCCGGCGCCGGACAGCCCGTTCATCGACCGGGCGCGCGAGATGGCGCGCGGCGAGAAACGCGTCGGCACCGTCGTCACATCGCTCCTCGAGCGCTTCCGCCGCGGCGGCGCAACCGCGGCCTCGCCTGTTGCCACGAGCGAGTCCGCCTCCCCTCGCGTGGAGGCATCCCGGCCTGTTGCCGCCCCGGCGGCGCCGGCGGCGGGCGCCGGGAGCGTCCAGCAGAGCCTGCTCGACAAGTTCCGGCGGTCGGCGTCGTAGTTCAGTAATCTTTGTAACTTTACGCGAGGAGGGGGAGCGGAGGGGCGTCGTCGATAGTTTTTGGTTATGGGTTCCTGGTGTGGGCACCTACATCGTCGTGACAAAGAGAAACAATAGCCTTCGGCCCTCACTGGCACCGCACGTGGACGGTCGAGCGCTGCGTACTCGCTGCGTGGACCCTGCTTCTCTGGAATGGCGTTGCGTCGCAAAAAGAAATGCAATCACAACAGCAAAATCACAGACATATGTGGTGGTGCCCCCCGGACCCTCAGCCCGAACCCTTCCGTCTTCTCCCGCGGTTCTTGCGGCCACCTCTCTTGCGGCGCTTTTTCTCCCGGCCTTGCGTGACGTCGACCTCGACGGTGCCGCCGCCGGCCGACTTGGCGGCCGCGGCCGCCTGGGCCGCGAGGCCGCCGCCGGGCTTGCGGTCGCGCGAGCGCGAGCGCGAGCCGTCGGACGACGACGACGAGTCGCGCCGGCGGCGGCGCCGCTGGCGGTCGCGCGACCGCGACCGGCCCTTCGAAGGAGCCGGCGCCGGCGCCGCGGCGGGTACCGCGGCCCCGGGGAAGCCCCGCGGAGGGAACGCGCCGGGCGGCGGCGCGCCCCAGGGCTGGCCGTACATCGGGCGCGGCGCGCCGTACTGGCCGTAGCCCATGGGCGGCTGGCCGTAGGGCATGCCCCCCGGCGGGCCCCAGGGCGCCTGGCCGTAGCCCATGGGCGGGCCCCGCGGCGGGCCCCAGGCCTGGGGCGGCGGCGCGCCGCGCGGCGGCCAGCCGTTGGGCGGGTAGCCGTAGGGCGCGCCGCCGTACTGCGGCACCGCGGGCGGCGACGCGCGCGCCGGCGCCGGCGCCGGCGCCGCGGCCGGCGGCGGCGCGGCCGCGGCCGCGGCCGGCGCCGCGGCCGCCGGCGCCGCGGCCGGCGCTTGCACGGGCGCCTCGGGCGCCGGCGTCGGCGCCGCCGGGTTGAAGACGTCGCCGCCGAAGTCGTCGTCGTCGTCGGCCGCCGGGGCCGCCGCCGGCGGCGCCGCCGCCGCACCACCTAAATCCAACTCGGCGTCGACGCCCGAGACCTGGCGCGGCGCCAGCGCGTCGCTCTGCGTCTGCTGCTGGATGAGGGCCAGGTCGCGCTGCTGCGCGAGGTTGTCCCGCTCTCGTTTGCCCCATTCCGCCTGATACGTCGCGACGGCCGCTCTCAGAGATCGGTTCGCCACCAACCTATCGGCGGGCGACGCCGCCCGACAGAGCGGGCACCGCCCGCCGCTCTCGGCGATGTGCCGCCGCGCGCACCCGTCGCACGCGGATTCTCCACAGCACGGTAACAGTACGGCATCTCGCAACAATCCTCTACAGCACCGACAGACGTAATGACTCGGCGCCTCGGAGACCATGCGCCTTTTATCGTCCTCCGACAGCTGTGCCGCCGTGTTGCCGCCCATCCGGCCCTGCAGTCGTCTAAACTGCTCCTCCTGAGGAACGATAGCGACGACTGTCCCTTCCGGTGTGCGAGCTAATGTCGACCCGCCATCATCAATCGCATCTTCCGCAACAGCTTTCCAGAACGTGCGGGGCATGCCCGGGACCCCATGTCTCACGCGCGGCGCGTTGTCGAAGGCCGCGTTGCCGTTCTCGGGGCATTCTCTGATGAAGTGGCCCGGTTTTCCACACCGATGACACACATACGAACCGGGCGGATGCGTCGCGAGGAAGCCGCCGGGCCCGCCGGGACCGCCTCGACCCCTTCCTCGCCCCTGCGGCACGGCCGGCGTGAACTCCTTCAGCGTGTCGCCCACAGAATTCAAGACAGCTGCCGTCTCGACCTTTTGCGGGCGCGCTTGCACTTCAATGGCCCGCGCCGCTCTTGTACTAATACGAGCGCCGCCCTCGAGCTTCGCTAATAAACCGGTCTCGGCCGTGCACGGGACGCGCCGTACCACGACAGACGTATTTTTTGGGACCATCACATCATCGGACTCATACACTTCGTCGGTTTGGGCGTTGCTTATTCTCAGGTCAAAATCACTAGTGCCCTTGTCCAAGTTGCGCTTCTCGACGATGGCTCGTTTCAGCTCCAGCAGCTTGATCATCAAGCCCGAAAAGGTGACCGCTTCGTACGTCTTCGACGAACTGAAGCGGAACTGGATCGACGAGGACATGGTGTGTTTTTTGTGACAAATACACTTAGGACACTACTCGAATGCTCGCCGGCGTCCTCTTACAGCAGCGCGGCCGGCGGGGAGCGCGCGCGGCGGCCTCCCGGGCTCTCGGCGACGATGGGCCTCTGTTAGCCTCTTTCTGCCGCGGCGGCGACTAGCCTCAGCGAGGCCGGCCCGACGCGTTGGTCGCGTGCCCAGCTGCGTCCAGCGGTGCTCCTGGCAAGCACTGGCGAGCGTAGCGGAGCCGCGGCTTGCTTAGCACGCTAGTGTGTGTATGCCGCTGGTATGCTCCGCGAGCTGTATTGTGGGTTGCTGGGGCTTATTTTTCGGTTAGCCGGCGTTCTGGTACTGCTCCAGTATTTAGGCGACATCACGTCTCGAATTTGTGCACGTACTGCCGGACTAAGCACCCACAGCCAGGCAGCACGCTGCAAGACGCCACAGACGATCGAAATGCGTCTCCTCCCAGCCGGCGCGCCGCGGCTCGGCCTGGGCCTGGCAGCACTTGGGAGGCCTGGCTACATCACGCTCAACAGAGGCGCGGATCTCGCCGACCGCAGCGTCGAGGCGATGCGGGCGCGCGCGGAGGAGGTGCTTGACGCCGCGTACGCGGGCGGCGTCCGATGGTTCGATTGTGCGCGCTCGTATGGCCTCTCCGAGGACTTCGTCGGGAAGTGGCTCGAGAAACGCGGGCACACCTGCGACGCCGTAGCCGTCTCATCCAAATGGGGCTACCGCTATACCGCCGGCTGGCGCGTCGACACAGCTGGGGAGCCCCACGAGGTCAAGGACCACTCCGCGGCGCACCTGCGGCAGCAGTGGCCCGAGAGCGACGATCTTGTTGGGTCCCACCTGCGCCTGTATCAGGTTCATTCAGCGACCTTTGACAGTGGCATCCTCGACAACGTTGAAACGCATGAAGCGCTCGCGGCGCTCAAGCGCGACAGGGGCTGGGCGCTCGGGCTGTCGGTGTCGTCGCCGGCCCAGGGAGACGTCGTCGACGCGGCCCTCAAAATCGAGGTCGACGGCGAGCGCCTCTTCGACGCCGTCCAGGCGACGTACAACATCTTCGAGCAGGCGCCCGGACCGTCGTTGACGGCCGCGCATGCGCAAGGCTGCACTATCATCGTCAAGGAGGCGATGGCGAACGGCCGAGTGCTATCCAACGCTGCACTTCTGAAGCACGCGGCGGAACTCGATTGCTCGCCGGACGCGCTGGCGTTGGCGTGTGTGTTGGCGCAGCCCTTCGAGCCGCACGTATTGAGTGGTGCGGTGACGACCGACCAGATCGCGTCAAACCTGGGAGCGCTGCCCGTCGCCGAGCGCTTACGCGGGGACCCGGAGCTCCTGGGGCGCATCATGGGCGAGACGCGGCAGGACTCCGAGGCGTACTGGGCGGAGCGCGCGGCGCTCGCGTGGAACTAAGGTGGAGTGTTGTATATGTCGTCCGAGTCGCCCAGGCTAGCAGAGCGGAGATTACCGGTTGAACTTCACTATTCAGGGGTCAGTCGGACAGGTCTGTTTTCAAAAGCCATCCGCCTAGGCCTGTATACATGTACTCATGTATGTCTATACATACATACACACACACACACATATATATGGATTCCTAGTGTGTCGATACGCTAGATCACCAGGTCTTGCGGCTCGCCAAAATACACCAGCGATTGACGGTGCCTTCTACCGTCCAAATGGTACATCATATCAACTCCAGCCCAGTTTTCATCCACACTCGACGGAACCGGAGCCGACGGCCCGCGCTCGGAGGGCGGGAGAAGAATTCTACTAGACAACTCCCGAGTTTATGTTCGTTTTTATCCGTTTGTTAGTGGTAGAGGCCATCTAATCCGCATCAGCGCCCACTGAGCTATTTTAGATATTCCGTTAGAGCCTCGCGATTCGTCATCTTCGCGACCCCACGTTTACTTTTAAAAAGGCGCAATACCTAGACCCGCGAGTATCAGCGACGCCACTACCCAGATGGACCATAACGCCGTTGTTCTATTCACGATCGACCGACTTGCCCGTTCTCCGCGGACGACGCTACGTTGACGGAGCACCGGAAAGGCCCCAGACCGGTGGTTTATAAAATAAATTTGCGTTTCAGGCGCTTCGGGTACCAGATGAGCCATCCAACCGGGGTGAACGTCTACTACATTTAATCACTTGTCCAAGAATCACCGGGCGGCTCTGCCACCTTGCGAGCCCAGGATCGCTCGAATACAGGGCACCAGACCCGGACCTGCGACCATCAGCCCGTGTAACATCACCATGGACCATAATGCGATCATTTGTTTCATGACGGACGGACTTACGCGAGGTCCAGATAAAGATGTTCACGTCCCGAGTGTGGGCAGCCAAAAGTACCTTTCTCGTGGTGTAGATGTCATATACTCGTAATTGACTATCGTTGGGGTAGTATAGGGTCCAACGATACCGCTACGGCGACTACTGGGGGGCCTAAGATAATTAACGTTTTTACCGGGAACCGGGCGCCATCGGGCCCATCTTGCACACTTTTTTTGGATGCAGATCGGCTCCTGGAGGCCTCTCGGGGTAGGTCTGATAGTGGGTAAGCGCCCGTACCGCGTACGCCGTCGATGCGGCGGCCTAGTGCTCTCGGAGAGCCCTGGAAGCCATTGCCAGGTTATTCACGGTCCAGTGGGCCGACTTGTTGAGAGAACTCGACCAAAAATGATTGAAGCGGCGGCGCATGCGACGTAGGCGCTTGCACGTGTATAGTAGCGACCCTAGGCGACCCCAGGGAGACCTTTTGGGCAGGGATTGACAGGATTAAACTGGCGCGGCCCCCATGGCCCATTGCGTCGTCCGCGGGCGCGAATTAAAAAATTTAGTTTTTCGGCCCCCGGTACGTGTCCCATTGGTCCCTTTGGACCAGTAGCGAACCGGACGGTACTCAAACGGCTGCATGCGTTCCGAGTTGCTTGCTAGTGTCTTTACAGGCCGCTAGCTGGCTGGCTCGACTACTTCGCTCGACTTCGCGAGGCATCCGCTCGACGCCGCGTTTCCTTGCAGTCCAGTGGGAGTAACGGTTGGAGCACTCGCGGCCGGAGAGCACAGCACGTACAGCACAGCACAGCACAGCACAAGCACAGAGGCTGCACAGCATAAACGCCGCCGTGCAAAGCGGCGCACAAAACACGACAAGGATGACGAAGAGAGAAAGAGAAGACACCCCCACACACAAGCTCCTCTACTTCGACTTCCCGGGCAAGGCGGAAGCCATCCGCCTGGCGCTGACGCACGCCGACGTCGCCTTCGAGGACCACCGCTTCGCGGACCGCGCGGAGTTCCAAGCATTGAAGGCGTCGGGCCGGCTGCAGTTCGGCCAGGTGCCAGCGCTGGAGGTCGAGAGCAATGGCAAGACGGTGGTCCTGACGCAGTCGGCGGCGATCCTGCGCTACGTCGCGAAGCTCAACGACAGCGCAAACCTCTACCCGGCCGACCCGCTGCTCGCGGCGCGCGTCGACGCGGTCTGCGACCTGGAGGCGGACGCGTTCGTCGGCGTGCGCGTGTCGAAGTACAAGGAGCGCTTCGGCTTCGGCTTCCTCAACGAGGACAAGTACGCGGGCGAGCTGGCGGGCGTCGCCGAGGCGTTGAACAAGGACGTCGTGCCGCGGCATCTGACGAACCTGGCGAAGGTGCTCGAGGCCGGCAAAACGGGCTGGCTGGCGGGGACGCCGGAGCCGTCCATCGCCGACTTCGTCTGGGGCCCGGTGCTGGATTCCATCAACAACGGGTGGACGGGCGATGCCAACGCGTTGACGGCCTTTCCTTCCTTGCGGACGTTTCACGCGCGGTTCAGGGAGATCCCCTCGGTCAAGGCGTACTACTACGCGTAATTTGTTATCATCTAGAACATAGCCTCGGTCAAGGCGTACTACGCCACGTCCAAGCGGAAGCGCGAGCAGTAGCGCACTTACATAGTACTACGCGTAAGTTGTTATCATCTAGGAAAGAGGGCCGCCCGCCGCGCCGCGAGCGCCGCCTCGACGTCCGCGCCCCAGGGCTCGAGTTTTTTCGTAGCGCCCGCGTCCCGGACCATGGCCGCGCGGACGGCGTCGTGGGCGGACGCGAAGCCGGGCCCCGTCGCGACGGCGCCGAGCGCGTTCAGGTAGCCCACGCCCGCCGGGTCCGCCGGCTCCGGCACGTGCGCTATGTTTTCACCGAAGATGTCCGTCAGGCGCCCGCCGGCCGCGCGCAGGACCGCCTCGGGCGCGCACGTGTCCCAGGACGAACTCTTGAAGTTCATGACGGCCACGTCGGCAAAGCCGTCGACGACCGCGAGGATTTTGGTGCCCGTGCCGCCCACCAACACGTTCTCTCCAGTTGTACCGCGGGCCGCGGCGTACGCCGAACGCAGCGTCGCGTCGTCCGTGTCGCCGGCCGCGACAAGCGGCCGCATGGCACTCGTTCGCGTGGCCACGGATCGCGGACCGGTCGTCGCGACGCCGGCGCCTACGAGGCCGTAGACCACCACACTAGCCCCGGCCTCGCCGCCGAACGGCAGACCCACCGCACCGGCGACGGCGCGCCCGTCGACGGCCACCCCCACTAAACACTGGACGTTCTCCAGGCGCCCCTCGACGAACTCGCGCGTCCCGTCGAGTGGATCCACAAAAACCGTCACTCTCTCCAGAGACGCCTCGACGATGTCGCGCCGTTCCTCCTGCGCTATCGAGGCGTATTTCCTCAAACCGTCGCAGCGATCGCGCCGCAGGACTGGTACTGGCTGGACCTCGATGAGGGGCGAGGCGCAGACCGCGCCGTCGGCGGCCGCACCCACGTCGCAGGCGAGGTCCTCCTCTCCCACAATCCGCAGCCCGGGCCACGCCGTCGCGAGGGGCTCCACCACCGCAAGCTGCGCCGCGAGGTCCGCCGCCGTCAGCGCGGACCGCGGGTCGCCCGCGATCTTGTAGTCGACTTGTCGGACGCCGCCTTCATTATTACGGTCGAGCTGGGCCGCGACCCTTCGGATCTCGGCGCAGCCGCGCTCGCAGGCGTCGACGCAGGTGCTGAGGAGGTCCGTGAGGTCCACCGTCGCTACCTTTTGCGCTGTAGGTTGTCGTATCGATGGTTGTTGCAGTAGTGCCGTGCAGCATGCGGCGAGCTGGAGTCCTCTCAGCATAGTTACGAGTCCCTAAGGCAGTAATGCGCCGCCACAGTCGATGATGCTTGCCCTACTACACTTGTGTTTGCAGCTATTTTGACTCGTTGTTCGCGGATACGTTGGCAACGTGGCGAGGCGATGTATAAGTCAAGGTTGCGATGCTGTTTGCGGTGTGATCTGCAAATTTCAGCCCGATATCAACGCGAGCACGCGCTCATGGCTGGCTGGCTTGCTAGTGTCTTACAGGCCGCTAGCACGCATTCTCAATACACGTTTAATACAGTAGGAGGGCTTCTCTTGTTCCTTTCCTATACGCTCACACGACGGCTCTATTTTGAAAAGCCAAGTCCGCCAGCCATCGAGCCTTGGCGCGTGCCATACTGACAACGTTGGCGCGCGAGGCCGCATACAAGATGATGATGCGGCGAGGTACGCTATTTTTCATTGCGTGCACGACTGCCACCTTTGGGTTTGTGCCACACTTGAAGCTAGCAGCCTCAAAAATCAGGCTGCTTGCTGCGGACGGCGGAGATGCGCCCGCGGTGGAGGCGCCGCAAGCGAAAGCTGTCGAGGCCGAGGCACCAAAGGTGGCGCCGAGCCCGGCGGAAGATCCGTTTGATCAGCCGAAAGCCGAGGCGAAGGCGGCGCCCGCCGCCGCCGCCGCCGACAAGCCCAAGCCGGTGCCCAAGAAGGCGCCTCCCGCGGCGAAGGCCGAGGCCGGCGACGCGCCGGCGAAGAAGCCAGTGCCCAAGAAGGCGCCCCTCAAGGCCAAGGAAGGAGGGGACGCCCCGGCGGCCATGAAGCCGCCCGCGGCCGCCGGCGACGCGCCGGCGAAGAAGGCGATACCGAAAAAGGCGCCGCCCCCCAAAAAGGAGGAGAAGCATCCCTACTACGCCTGGGCCAACGCGCCCGAGGCGGGCTACAACACGAAGGGACCGAGCGCGTACTACAAGGAGAAGTCGCAGTACGACCTGGGCTGGTTCGGGAAATACGACGACGCCAAGACAGAGGCCGAGCGGTCGGAGAAGTTCCTCGCGCGCCACGACGGCGTCGGCGGCGAGTCGTACCAGACGCGGACGAAGGAGCGCGTCTACGCGGAGATCGCCGCGCTGAAGGAGGAGCGGACGGCGCGCGCGCGGCGGGCGCGCGAGCGGCGCGGGTGGTGAGTAATGCGTCGCGGTGTTTATAGCTTTGTATGGGAGATATTGTTATGTTGGTGGCGGCCTGGGCTTACGTAAAAGTATAGCTCTCGTGGGTTTGTCGGACGGGTCTCGACGGGCGTTTAGGCTTCGTTCGCGCGTTCGGATTTTTCGCGTGGGGGCCTATTTGATTTAGGCACGCTCCAATTAAAGAGGCCCTGCCACGGCAGTGGAAATAGACTCGTCATACGTACATCACCCTGAGTGATAGCACAACATCATGCCGTCTAAACTCGTGATTGCCCTAGCGCTGAGCCCGGCTGCGGCTCTGCAGCTCCCGGGCGTGGGCGAGGTGGCACTCAAGCTGCCGCATAGATCCAGCGTCCTGCGAGACGCGATTTCGCAATTTGCTGCAGCGCAAGCGCACTCGAAGCAGTGTTTCGACCGCCGCCGCCGCGCGCGGCAACGCACAGCATCTCAGATGTAAGAAAAAGGGAGATCCAAGAGGGACGCGCGCGGCCGCGGCGGGCGCTCGCGCGAACAAAAATCCCAGCAGCACAAAGGGACACACGCCCGCGCGCGCGCGGTCGCCGCGGCTCGCACTAACTTACTACGCGCAGGTCCGCGCCCGCGCTGCCGTCGACCAAGGACCTGAAGGTCGCGGCCATCGACTTTGTGGCGGAGGCGCGACAGAACCCGCTCTCGGCGCTCCCGGCCGCCGGCGCCGCCGGCGTCGCGGGCCTCGCGCTCTTCGCCGCGGCGTCGTCGCTGTCCCCGACCGTCGTCCCCGAGGGCGGCGAGTACAGGGGCCTGGGCATCGGCCAGGACGGCATCGTCAGGGTCGGCTTCCCCGCGGGCGGCGAGCAGTGCACAAATCAAATTTCGCGGCGCTTCTCAATCACGACCTGCACGCCATCGACGCGACGCCTGCTCGACGGCGTGGCGGTGCGGTTCTCTGACCGCGCCCCACCCGACACACTGATTGATTTGCGCACAGGCGGCGAGGTCTTGGTCCCCGGCGCGCCGTTCCAGCCCGAGAACGGCTACCTCGGCATGTGGAACTGGGAGAAGCAGGTCAAGCCCGTGCCCAAGGATCAAACTCCCGAGGCGCAAAAGGCCCTCCGCGCGGCCTTCGACGCCGAGCGCAAGAAATTTGATGTGGAGGCCCAGCAGCAGGGCTTCAAGTCGGCCGAGGCCCGCGGCCGGCGTCTTTCCTTTTACGAGGCATCGCCGGCGTCACCCCCATCATACGCAGGCCCGCGGCATCGCCGAGAAGGAGAAAATCCTCGCCGAGAAGGCTGCGGCGAAAGCGGCGAAGGAAGCGGCCAAGGCCGCGAAGGCGGCCGAGGGCGAGAAGGCGGCGGCGGCGGCCAAGTCCGCGACGCCGGCGAAGCCGGTCTACTACGGCAACATCAAGGGCATCGCGCAGCCGTCGACGTACGGCGTCGGCGCGCCGAAGAAGTAGACCCCCCCCAAAAGTTGTATAATGCCTCGTAGAACGTCTCAATTTGTCGCGTCGACGTCTCGCGTCGACGTCGTGCGCGTCGGCGTCCGAGTCTCATGAGCTCCTTTGGTGCTCTCGCGTCATCCGCGCGACCGCCATAAGCTTCTTCACGAGAGAGAGATACGCTTATTGTGTCTGGGATCACTAGTGTGGACCCCGGACGCTTCGCCACGGCGTCTGCAGGGTTAATGAGCTAGCGATGTAAGACACTAGCAAGCTCTCCGCATGCGCATCTCCGCGATCCACGGCGGTTGCAGCTGAGATTGCTGCATTTGTGCGGCTGCAAGTAGCCACCAGAACAATGCGCACCACCCTTGCCCTCGTCGCAGGGGCCACGGCCTTCCAGCGCCCGCAGCTGAGGACTAGGGCCCCGGCCCTGCAAGCGAGGGCTGGCGCCTACCTCGAGAAGGACGCCGGCGGCTTGTATTATGTGGACCTGCAGCACGAGTCCGGCGCGTCCGCGAAAGTCTTCGTCTTCGGCGCCGACGTGACGTCCTACAAGGACGCCGGCGGCACGGAGTTCATCGCCGTGCGCCCCGACGCCAAGATGGACGGGAGCAAGCCGATCTCGGGCGGCCTGAGCCACTGCTTCCCGCAGTTCGGCCCCGGCGCCATCCAGCAGCACGGCTTCGCGCGCAACGTCGACTGGGACGTCGTGGCCACGTCCGGGTCGAGCGCGACGTTCCGGCTCACTCCCTCCGATTACACGAAGGACATGTGGGATAATGATTTTTGCGTCGACTTTACCGTGTCCCTGACGGCGGCGTCGCTCGACACGAAGATGGAGGTGAGAAACACCGGCACTAGCTCGTGGGACTTCCAGGCCGCCTTGCACTCGTACTTCGACGTGTCCTCACTAGAAAACATCGAAGTGGCCGGCTCCTTCGCGGGCGCCACGTACCTCGACAAATTGCTGGACCCGCCGTCGGACCAGACGGAGGCGCGCAAGGCGCTGACCATCTCCGAGGAGTACGACCGCGTCTACAAGGGCGTCAACGACTGCACCTTGAAGGACTCGGGCAAGGGCAAGGCCCTCGCGATCAACAACAACGCGGGCTGGAAGGACACGGTCGTGTGGAGCCCCTACGGCGACGAGGGCATGGGCTTCGACTCGTTCCTCTGCGTCGAGAGCGCCGCGTTCGACGCGCAGACGCTGGAGGGCGGCGCGTCGTGGGTCGGCGAGCTGTCGCTCGTACCCGGGGGCCTCTAAATTTAATCGTTCGCTACTGGGTCGCGTCGATGGCGTATACGAAACAAAAACAAAGTTAGTCCTCCTCTGACTCGCTCCCCTCGCCGATCTCCTCGAGCGCCGGCCCGCGCCCGAGCGCCTCGTCCGCGAGGCGCCCCGCCCGGATGACGGCGGACTCGCGCCGCGCGCGCGGCGCGACCTGAGCACCCGTGCGCGCCACGGGCGCATTCGCCACGGCGAGGCGCCCCTGCTGGACGCCTCTTCGCAGCACCGAGGGCCGGCCGGGCTTGATCGACCGCCGCGTCGCGCGGGCCCGCGCGATGGACGCGAAGTCCGCCTGGCGCGTCTCGCGCCGCTTCTCCGAGAAGCGCATGAGCGAGCTGAGGTTGCTGTTGACTTTCGGCGGCGACGCGTCGCCTTCGTTCACGTCGTCGTGCGAGCTCGGCTCCTCGAGCTCCTCCCACGCGACCTGGCGGCCGGACAGGCGCCCGCGCACCATCATCGACGACCGGCGCCTCTGGAGCACCGCCTCGTCCACCGGTAAACCGTCATCTAACACCTCGCCGACGTCGATGCGGTGCAGCCAGCCCCGTCGCGTCACGACGTACAATTTCGACTGAAGCACGTAGGCGTGCTGGATCCGCGTCCTTGCATCAAAGTCCGCGACGAGGCGCAGTCTATATTTAATTCGCTGCGTCGTCGCCCGGTCCTTATCTTTTCTATCATCATCAAACCACACGCCGACGCGCCGCTGCGACCAGCCCAGCACGCAGTGCCTCGCGTGGTGCACAAAACTGGAAACACCGATCAAATCCACGCGCCGCCGGGGCTTCCGCTTCTCGGCCGCCCGCTCCATGCGCTGCACGTGCGCGCGGTGCACGCCCTGCCGCCGATCCTTCACGGCATCTATCACTCGCTGCACGGCGCGGTCCGCGGCGTGGCCCGAGTGGTCCGAGATTCCTGAACCATCGTGCACCCCGGGCGGCAGCGCGAGCTCGACGAGGCCGCCCCGCGTCTTCAGGCCATCGACCTCGGCCGTGGGCGCCCAGGCGAAGGCCACGCCGCCGCTCCCCAAGGCCACTACCCTCAACTGCTTCTCTTCGAAAAAGGACACCGAGGGCACGCCGCAGCAGTCCACCTTTTGTATGGTCCCGCAGTGGCCCGGCAGCTCCACGAGATCATAAGCCTCGTTCTCCTCCGGGTCGAAGGCCACGAGTCGCGTCCCTCTATGAGAGCAGAGGCACCAGCTCCGTTCATCGTCAATACCCCCTAAATCAGCGTAGGCCCAGCCGCCGTCATTACTCTCAAACCCATCAAAGTCGTTCAGCAAGCCTCCCGTCGATGGATCGACAACTATCAATTTGCCGGCGACGTCGCACGAGCAGACCGGACCGTTGGTCCACGTCGCGCACACACTCCGCGGCCTCAGGTCGCCGTGGTAGGCCCAGGACCTTGTCAGCGTGAAGTCGTCCTCGACCGTCCACGTGCTGCACCGCCCCTCTTCGCAGATCGTGACGAGCGTCTCGTTATTCGACGCTATCACTTCAAATCTTGATGGCGGTCTCGTTGAACCCGTCTTCTCGTTCGTACATGTTTTGCCAGAACGGCCGTCCCCATCGAACACACGCAGCCTTAATTTCGCGCGGTCCGTCGTCACGAGCTTGCTACCGACGACACACACGTCGTCGACCTCGGCCTCGGGGTCGTCCCTCCACGCGTGACCACTCAACCCCATCAAGACGCATTCGCCGCACAAGGCTTCTTGGTCCATGCGCCAGAGCAGCGTCCGCCGGTCGCCGCCGAGCGTCGCTACTTGAAACCCTTCGCCCTCCTTATCGAAGGCCACGGCCGTTTTGATAATCTGCAGCTCGTGCGCCTTGAACGACTGGCGGCACGTGAATGACAGAAGGTCCCAGACCTTTACCATAGAATCGCCGCCCGTGATCAGCCATTTCTCGCTCAAGTGTACGGACGCGCCCGTCGCGCCGACACATAACTGCTTCGTCTGTACAAAATCCTTCCACAGGATGAGCAACCCGGCGACGTCGAGCGAGGCCAGCGTTTCATTATTGTAAGATATGGACACGACCCACTGGTCGTGGCCCTTTAACTGTTTGGAGGGTTCTGGTGGTGTCGCGGCCCACTCGCCCGTGCTCACCCACACATGCAACTCGTCGCGCTCGCCTCCTACCACTAAAGAATTATCGCCGCAGAAGCAGGCGCAGATGTACCCGGCCGGCGCGGGGGCCGGTTTCAGCATCGTCCGCATCTCGGGCGAGAGCCAGCCGAGCACCCTTCGATCTCTCGCCTTGTCCGCCTCGCTCCTCTCGTCGTCGTCCGGGTCGTCTAGAAGCTCGGCGTACAGCTCCCGCTGCCGCGTCCCGCATGCTAATCTCCAGAGCGACACGCCGCCGTCGGCGCCGCACGTCGCGAGCGTATCGCTCGAAAAGGCCAATCCATTCACGGCGAGCTCCATCAGCGCCAAATCGTCGTCGCTCTTGTTCAGGAGCCGCTCCGGCCGCACGTGGGGAAAGACATTTACTGAATTGCCGTGGTGCCCGTGGAAGACGTGGCACCGCCCGAAGGCGTCGCCCGCCGCAATTATCGAATCGTCGGCGCTGAAGGCCACGCAGTGGAGCTTGTCGGGGAGGTCTTTTCGGAATAACTCTTTCGCTTGCGACGCGCTTTTGTCTTCCTTCGTGAGGTCGAGCACATATAGTGAACTCCCGACGCCGACCGCGGCGCGCGTGCCGTCTCCACTCAGCGCGACGCAGGTCGGCGGCGGCGCGAGTCGCGAACTCGTCTGGGGCGGCAGGAGCGTGACGGGCTCGGGCAGCGCGCGGTAGCGGACGGGCGCCATCCCCTACGCTGCGCTATAGCTCGACGAGTCGGCAGGGCTGGGGCTGCCCCAAGCGGTTTGATCCAAGCTGGGCCCCAGGTGCGGTAGCGTACGGCTGTCCGTGGCTGCCCTGCCGCGCCCGGGACGGCTCGCACCGACAACGCCTGGTTTGGGCAGCTCGAGTTAGCAGCGGCCGGTAAGACACTAGGGATCTGCAGCGCTCACTAGTCCTAGCACCGTAACAATACTGATCAAGCGCGGGGTCTCGCCCCAAGGGTCTTAGCACCGTTATCACAATAGACCGAAACGCTGGCCGTCCGCCGAGGCCCCGTGTCGCGGGCCCACGCCCGGGGGTCGCGCGCTCAAGACTACATGCAAGCCGACTTTACGCTAGACGTCGATGACCTCGTCGGACTCGACGTCGATGACGCCGTTGTCGACCTTGCCGTACTTCGACCCGCCGGCCTGCGGGCCGTCCTCGTACTTGGACCGGAGGCGCCACTCGTCGCCGCGCAGGCTCAGCTGCGAGCCGCAGACGAAGCACTGCGTGAAGCCCTGGCCCTTGAGGCCGGCGGCGAGCTGGCCGCACTGCGGACACGGCGCTTCGATCACATTTCGTTCCTTCCAGAAGTTGAAGCCGAACGAGAGCAAGGGCGGCAGAATAAGGGCCGCTAGAAAGAACGTGTTGAACAGTCCGAAGAAGAAGCCCGGGAACGCGATGATCAGCGCGATCGGCAGGAGCGCGCCGAGGTTAAACCCGCCGCCCGGCGGCCGCGGCGGCGGGAAGCCGCCACGGCCGCCGCCGCCCCACGCGTGCCGCGCGACGTCTCGCGATACGCCGGCGCGCTGACCGAGGTGCAGTGGTCGCGCCGGTGTACACTGCGCGCAGCGTCTCTGGAATGGCCGCCTCGGGATCTGCAGCGCCGTCGCGCAGGCTGCAAGCAAGAGCACTGGCAGGTGCATGGATGAACGCGCGGCGGGCGCCCAGCCAACGCCAGCGGTGTTGGGTGTATAGTACTGACTCCGACCCGAGCCCAGGGCGCGGTGCACCACGAATGCGGCTAATACGAGCAGCGCGCGCGGCAGCTTGACGGGTTTTCAGCCTCGATTGCTCTTGCAAGCGGGGCTATATAGGCACAGCCGGCCCTCGCCTGCAAGCTTTGAGCGCTTAAAGCAAGCAGCAACACAGGGCGCAGGCATAACTCGGCTTCGCGGCAACCTGCAAGCAGCACAAGGAGCAACCAGCAAGCGTCACGCCAGCCGAAGCACAAGACGCCGTCGCCGCAACACGATGGTCCTCACGACGCTCGTGCGCCGGTCCGCCGCCTGCGTTTCGTTGGCCGTCGCGCAAGCTTTACACACGCGCTGCGACCGCGGCGTGCGGTTCGGCGTCGTCGCCGACGTGCAGTATTGCGACATCGACGACGCGCGGAACTTCGCGGGCACGGAGGTGAGGTTCTATCGAGGCTCGCTCGACGGCGCACGTAGAGCAGCCCGAGGTTTTGAAGAGGCGCGCTTGGGGCGCGGCCTCGACTTCGTCGCGCAGCTCGGGGACCTCATTGACGGCCAGAACGCGGGCGGCTACGGCGCCCTCAAAGGTAAAAAACCACGTTCTAAAAAAGCACTCGATGAAGTCCTGGAGGCGCTCGGCGCGTGTCCCGTGACGCACTACCACTGCGTCGGCAATCACGAACTCTACAACTTCGAGCCCGATCAGCTTGTGGAGGGTCCTCTCAACGCCAACAACCATGTCATCGCTTCGGGTAAGCTGTACCACGCCTTCGTGCATGATGGCTGGACTTTTATCGTGCTAAATCCGTACGAGGCGTCGTCGTCATTGCCGAAGCACACGCACGGCTATAAAGCGGCGGCGAAAGTACTAACAGAGAAGAACCCGAACCCCGTGTTATCAGATGAACCCTGCAACTTTTTTGAAGGGTTGGCGGGCGAGGGGATGCGGTTCGTGCCGTTCAACGGCGCCGTCGGTGAAACGCAGAGGAAGTGGCTGGCGGAGGTGCTGTCGAAGGCACCGGGCCCCTGCGTCGTCTTCTCGCACCTGCCGCTCTTCCACGAGAGCTGCTCGTGGCGGAACGTGGCCTGGGACAGCCCCGAGGTGCTCGAGGTGCTGCGGGAGGCGGGCAACGTCGTCGCCGTTGTTGCCGGGCATTCGCATTCGGGGGGCTATGCCCTCGATGATCATGGGATCCACCATGTGGTGGTGGAGGCGACGCTGACGCACGAGACGGCGTTTGGGATCTGCGAGTGCCTCGGTGACGGGTCCATCACCATCGCGGGGGAGGGGTCCGTGCCGTCGCGCGTGCTCGCGCCGCCGCCGTCGCTCGCGCGGCGGCTCGCCTAATGTTGTGTGTAATGTGCTTCTTCGCGGCGGGCCGGCGCGGCCGTCCGGAATCCCGGGGGAATCGCGGCGGAGCCGTCCGGCGCGTCTTTGGTAGCCATAGCCCCACGGAGTCCTGCAGGTTCACATTTTCTATACCTGGGGCCAGCTCGCTCTGGAGAGATTGGATTTTGAGGCGCGACGGAGCACGCGCGCGCGGCCGCCGACAGAGGTATAGACAGACGGCGCGAGAAGAACCCCTTTAGAGCCGTCCTCGCCCTGACAACGGCGCCGCGAGCTAGCGCCCCCGCGCGGCAAAAGCCATATCCATTTCAAAGTGCAGCCTAAGGAAATTGATGGCGAGCCCCGAGACGGTACCGCGAGACCTCGACGAGACGACCGTGACAATCATCCAAGACACGCCCGAGCGCCGCCTGGCCGTGCTAGGCGAGATAGACGAAGCCTACGGCCGCGACGTCCGCGCCGGCGCCAGGAATCACCTTTCACCGTGGCCGCGTCACGCCTCCGCCGCGCGGGCGCGACCACACAACGAAAGAGGCCCGCGCCGGCCCGCGCCGCCGCCGCGCGAGTTTTTAAAAGGCATTTTCCCACGCCCGGCCTCCGACGCAGGTCGCGCCCGACTACGCCCTCACGGTCCAGCGCCACGGCTTCACGCCGGCCTGGCGCGAGAAGATGGTCGGCTGGTTCGAGGGCCTCCAGCAGGCTTTTAAGTTGGAGCGCTGCACCGTCGCCGCCGCGACGGACTACCTCGACCGCTACCTCTCGCAAAAATCCTGCACGCCCCTCAATTTCCAGCTCGTGAGCGTGGGCTGCCTCTTCCTCGCGACGAAGGTCGAGGAGCAGCGGCCGCTCACGACGTCGGACCTGTGCCAATTAACAGAAGGCGTCTTCACGCGCGAGGACATAAGACTCGTCGAGCTCGAGCTGCTCTGCGTCCTGCGGTGGCGCCTCCACCCGCCCGCCATTGAAACGTTCGTGGGGCTCTTCGTCGAGTTGTACGAGGGCGCGGCCAAAAGTAAAGTGGAGGCGAGCGCGCTCGCGTACGCGCGCGCGGCGCGCCGCGATTTGGGCTTCGTGGGCGCGCGCGCGGCCGTCGCCGGCGCCGCCGTCCTCGCGGCGCTGCGCGAGCACGACGCGCCGCGCGCCGCCGCTATCCAATGGTCGGAAAAATTGCAGGCGGCGGGGCTCTTCGGGCCCCGGCCCCTCGACGCGCTCGCGGACTGCTGCCTGCGTCTGTTGGAGAAGGTCGCGCCGCACGTGCCGCGCGGCGACCGGTCCGCGGCGACGCCGCCGGCGCCGAAGCGCGGCCTCGACGATCATGATAGCGAGGTCGCGCGCGCGCTCCTGCGCGGCAAGCATGGCGTCGAGGACGACCCGCACCGCACGGTCTCGCCGACGGACGTCACGGCCGACGTCTACGCGGCGGCGTGAAGCGCGCCGTCGCCCCATCCGCGCGGGCTCTCGGCGCGCGCCATCCGCGCCGGGCCCTCGCATTCGGAGGAAATCATTATCGTCCCCATCGTCCCTCCCCCTACGCTGACGTCGAAGCTCACCAGTCACCACGACCATACCGCCCGCGCCTGCACAAAGCGCGGAAAGTACACCCCCCCGCCCGGGCCGGACGCCCGGAGCCTATTTGGCCGGTCGCCATAAACTAAACTGTCGTTATCTATGGCGTCCCGGAGGGCGCATCGCTAGCGGCCGTAAGACACTAGCAAGACATTTTGAGCTCGAGAGCCCGCAGCCCAGTTCGCGCTGGTTTGCAAAAAGGCAATTCGGAATCCACCCCTGCGCCTGGTGCATCGCACCACAACAGGAGGCAGCCACGCACCGGGCAGCCCATCTCCACCCCTGGTGCATCGCGCCACAACCAGGGGCAGCACACCATAATATATAGATGGCCCTCGACCGCCAGTGCAAGATCGTCTTGATCGGCGACGGCAGCGTGGGCAAGAGCTCGCTGATCGCCCGCTTCCGCACCGAGGGCTTCGCGCCGCGCTACCACCAGACCGTCGGCGTCGACTTCTTCGAGAAGCGGCTGCGGCTGCGCGGCGCCCAGGGCGTGCGGCTGCAGATCTGGGACATCGGCGGCCAGTCCATCAGCTCGCTCATGCTGCCCAAGTATTTATATAGGAGCCAGGTCGTGCTCGTCGTCTACGACCTCACGTCGTACACCAGCCTCGAGAACTGCGACGACTGGCTCGCCGCCGTCAAGCGCGCGTTCACGGACCGGCACACGGCGCAAGTCGGGAAGCTGCCGGACACGTACCTCGTGGGCAACAAGTGCGACTTGTTGAGTCTGCGCCAGGTGACGGACGAGCGCCATACCGAATTCTGGCGGGGCCGCGGGCTGAGCGGCGGCTACCTGACGTCGGCGCGGTCCGGCGAGAACGTGGCCCGCGCCGTCTTCCAGGCCTGCGCCCACGCGATGGGCGTCGACCTCACGGCGCACGAGCTCGCGTTCCACGACAAGGTCCTCGGCGGCGTCGTCGTCGACGACGACGAGGGCCCGGGCCGGACGGCGGACGCGGACCGCATCGAGGCCGAGGACCTCGCGCTCGAGGCCGCGAAGCACCGGAGGGGGTGCGCGTGCGCCGTGAGTTAGTAGATGTGTATAAACTTGAAGAAAACACCAAATTAAAACCTACTCCACGTCCCGCAGGAAGTCCACCGCCGCCGCGAGGTCGTCCCGCACGGCGACCGACTCGCACTCCACGTCGAGCGTGCGGAATCGCGTCACGATCGACAGGTAGCGGTCCGCGCGCTCGGGCACGCCGTGGCGCGCCAGCACCGCCGTCGCGAGGCCCACGGTCACGTCGGAGATCTCCGCGATGGGCACGCTGCCCTGCTGCGACTGCGCGCGCTTCTTCGTCCAGGCGAGGTGCGCGCCGTGCACGTCGACCATGACGAAGCAGGCGTGGGGCTTCGCGTGGCGGCAGTGCTTCAGGACGCGCACGCCCGGCGGCGCGAGCAGGGCCAGGCCCCGCACCTCGCGGCTCGACTGGCGCCGGTTCGGGGGCGGCGCGGCGGGCTTCGGCGCGGCGGGCTTCGGCGCGGCGGGCTTCGGCGCGGCGGGCTTCGGCGCGGCGGGCGCGGCCGTGGCCGGCGCCCGGGCCGCCGCCGCGACGGCCCAGGCGTCCAGGGCGCTTTGCATGGCGTTCACCCAGACGTCACGCTCGACGACCGAGGCGCACGCGAGCTCGCGCCTCGCGCCGCCGGCGTCCGTGACCGCCAGGAAGAAGCGGCCCGGCGTCGCCCCCAGGTCCGTGCGCTGCGACGCGGCAACGGCGCACCCGTCCAACAAAACGAGCGGCCGGTCCCCGTCCAAGAGGCCCGGGCCCGCTCCGTCGACGTCGGCGACGAGGCGCGCGGCGACGCGGCACCAGTGGCCGGCGTGCTTCGTGAAGAGCTCGCCCGCGTAGGCCGTCGCCGGCCCGTCCGGCGTCGGGGCGGCCGGCGGCGCGGCTTCGCTCGTCTCGTCCGGCGGGGGGGCCGCCTCGCTCGCCGTCGACGCGGTGCCGTCGTCCGAGTCGCCGGCGGCGCCCGCGTCGTCCTCGGAGCCGTCCGCGTCGTCCCCGGAGTCAAAGGCCGCGGCCGGCGCGGCGGCGTCGACGCTGTCGCCGGAGTCCTCGCCGCCGCTGAACTCGACGTACGCGAGGGCGGCGTCGTCCGCCTCGCCGTCGCTCTCGTCGCCGTAGCCGCCCGCGCGCTCGGAGTAGCTCCGCGTGAGGGCGAGCGGGTCGAAGCCGGCGTCGTCGTCCTCCTCGTCCGCGGTGTCGTCGTCGTCTGCCGGCGTCGCGTCGCCGCGCTCCGTGAAGGTCGCGTAGGCGGCCGCGGGCGGCCGCGGCGGCGTCGCCGCGGGCGCCGCCGCGGCGGGCGCGGGCGCGGCTGCGCCGGCGTCGACGTCGCGCCACGGCCGCCGCAGCATGTCCTCGAAGTAGCGCCGCTGCTCGTCGGGCCGCAGGTCGCCGAGCGACCGGCGCCGCGGCGCCGCGGCCCAGGCCTCGGTCGGCCGCGCGTAGCGCGGCGCGGCCCGCGCCGCCGCGGGCGCGCCTTGAGACCGCGCGGTCGCGAGCGCCGCCGCGGGCGCGCCGCCGCGAGACGCCGTGGTCGCCGCCGCGAGGGCCGCGGCCGCGGCGCGCACCGCCGCGCGGCGCCGCCGCGCCTCGGCCCAGGCGTGCGCGACGCGCCGCGCCTGGGCCTCGGCGTCCGCGGTGTCCGCGGCATCGGCGGCGCCCTCGTCGCCCGCGGCGCCGACGACGAGGTCGCCGGCCGGCCCGTCGTCGGCCGCGTCGCCCAGGGCCCGCAGCTCCGCGCGCGTGGCGCACCAGTGCCCCTCGAGCGCCGGCGGCGCCGGCGGCGCCGCCAGCGCCCGCCGCCGCGCGTCGAGCGCCTCGCCCGTGAAGCGCCCCGCGTCCAGGGCCCGCCACGCGCGGCAGGCGTCGAGGAACCGGGCCAGGTCGCCCTGGAGGGCCGCGACGCGCCGCGCCGCCGCGCGCCGGTCGGGCCGGCTCCGCGCGAAGCGGTCGGCGGCGTCCGCCGACGCCCACGCGAGCGCCAGCGGCGCCGCCCGCGGCGGCGCGGCCGCGCCGAGGTCGGCGCCGACCGCGGCCGGCCGCGCCGCCGCGGCGAAGGCCGGCGCGAGCGCGCGCTCCCCGAAGAAACGCCGGTCGCGGGCCACCGCGGCCTCGGCCACGAGCCACTCCGGGCACGCCAATAAGGATGCCTCGGCGACGGCCGCCCGCAGGAACGCCGCCGGCCCCCGCGGCGCGCCGAGCGTCCGGGCCCAGGCCGCGGCGTCGCTCCGCGCGCCGAGCGCGGCGAGCAGGGGGCCGTGCGCCGGCCGGCCCCGGGCGCCCGCGAGCGCGCGCAGCACGAGCCGGCCGTCGCACGACCACGGCGCGAACGCCACGTACGCGACGGCGCGCGCGGCCGCGTCCGGGTCGGCCGACGCCTCGATGACCTCCGCGGCGCTCTCCGGCCGCGCTCGAAGCCGTGCGATGGCTGGACTCGGGGCGCCCGGCGCGGCGCTGACGCGCGCGTGCGTCGCCTCGCCGCGAAGGCGCGCGACGACGTTGGTCGTCTTCAACGACGCGGCGCGCAGCGGCTCCGCGTGTTCTTGAGGAAGCGGCGCGACGTTTGGTGGTGTTTGCGCCATCCTACGGCTGCCAGTTGGTTGCTAGGCGTGAAGTACCGCTCGGTTTGGCCCAGATCGATGCAGTCAGCTTTCGCAGTAGCCTAGACCGACTTCAAAAAATATACTGCGAGCTGCTCACGAACGCCGATCGGACGGCTATATCGGCAATTAAAAAAAAGGCCTGAAAAACCCGGCTATCCAGGAGAGAACTGGCGCGCGGCGCCGAACCCATCCGGGTTCGACTCATAGATGTAGTTTAAATTGTCGGCGCGCGCCCCAACATGAACTCACTTCGCGCGCGACTGCTGGTGCGCCGGCAGCGCGGCGTTCACGGCCGCCTGGCACTCGGCCATGACGTCGTCGGGCGCCTTCCCGGCCGTGGGGATCGTGGGCAGGACCTTGAGCTCGACGCCGCGGGGCACGGCCAGGGGCATGAGCGCCGACGGCGGGTGCCACTTGTGCAGGTCGCAGAGCGCGACCGGGACGACGTCCACCTCCGCGGTCGTCGCCATCTTGAAGGGGCCCCGCTTGAACTTTTGTAAAGTGCCGTCCGCGGACCTAGTGCCTTCAGCAAAGGCCACGACCGAGTTGCCGTTCTTTAAGGATTCGACCGTGTCCTTGAACGTCTCGAGCTGCGACCGGCGGTCCGCCCGCCGCAGGGCGATGTGGCCGGCGAAGCCCATGGCCCATCCGATGAAGGGAATGCGCAGGATCTCGATCTTCGAGATGTACTTGAAGGGCCGCGGCATGAACGCCGACAGCGTCAAGATATCTAGATAAGAACAGTGGTTCGGCACGATGAGCACCGGCACGCCCTTCTCCGGCAGGTTCTCCTTGCCCGTCACCTTCGGTCTATACAAGCAAGTGAGCATGCTACAGCGCGCCCAGAGCCAGACCATGAAGTCCATCGGCCGGCGCTTTTTCGGATCGAATAATCTCGAGGTGATCGCGCAGGTCAGGACGAGCGGGTACAGGGCGATGACCCAGATCGTCATGCTCGCGCCGAACCAGAGGCCCGTCAAGTTGATGGATTTGCCGCCGAGTTTCAGCGCGAGCGGGCCCGGTTTCGGGGGGTCCGGCACGGCGACGGCGGCGGCGGCTATTTTCAGGGTGCGCGTGTGCAGCGCATGGCTGCGCCGCGGCAGCTGGAAGCCCTCCACGCACGCCAATAACGCTAGGAATGCGCACCGCATGGCGCCTCAGAGCACTGCCTTGACAGGGGGCAGGGCGCGAGGCGCGAGGCAAGTGACGCTTTATGCCTCTCTTCTGGCAGTCGCGTAGGTGTCCCGCACGCTTGCCGAGGCTGAGCAGCCCGTTTGGCCCGCTTTGGGGCTCGTCCCTGGACGTCCCGAGAGTGCACCTAGCTAGCGTCCAGTAAGACACTAGCAAGCAGACGACATCGCCGTGACTCGTTGATGACGTCTTGATATTTACACAAGGCGCGCGCGGCGGCAGCGCTCACTCCTTCTTCTCCGCGACAGTCTCGGGCGCGTCGCGGTTCCCCAGGAACGAGAGGAAGATGTTGTACATGATCTGCATGCAGTTGATGTAGAGGAGCCGCTGCTCGCCGGGAATGAAACGGAAGTTCACGAAGTGCGCCGGTACCCAGTAGGCCCACGAGCCCGTGACCGCCGTGGGCAGGTCGTTCTTGATCTTGGTCTGGATCTCGTCCGTCGACTTGCCCTCCATCAGGCCCAGCGACGTGAAGAAGACGATGCCGAAGATGGGGTTCCAGGCGATCTGGTCGATGCCGACCTTGCTGAAGACCGTCTTCATCGCCGTGCCCGGCATCATCCGATCCAGGAAGCCGTAGAAGTAGTGACCGCTCGGGCCGTGCCAGAGCGCGCCGAAGGTCGCCATGCGCGCCGTGCGCGCGACGTCCCACTCCTCCTTGCCCTCGACGGCCTTCTGCGCGAGCACGTCGCCGGCCGTGAAGCCGATGAGCGACGTCATCGCCTTGACGACGAGCGGCTGCGCGGCCAGCGCCTGGTTGTATTTGGCCCAGAGCATCGACATGGTGCTCGCTCCTTGCTGTATTGCTGCAAGAAAAGCTGGGCCGGCGCGTATAATTGTGTCGTCTTGCAGTGCCTAAACGCGCAGTGGTTATGCTGCGTTGCGGCTCGGAGATATCCGCCAAAGTTGGGAGAGGCAGAGGTCAATGTCACAAGGACGATTTTGGGCCCGGATGCGTGCGAACTCACAGACGTCCATCACAGGAGTCGCACACGTATAGCAGAAATCAGTTGACGCTTCCTCTGAGATCAGCAAACAACGTGGCCGCGGGCCCGCCCGCCGGGCCGCCTAGATGATACAACATACCAACAACATTAGGAGGTCAGCCGCGCCGCCGCGCCGCCGGCGACGGCTCGGCCGCCGCGAGCGGCCGCCGCAGGAACGAAAAGAGCCGCCCCGCGTCGCGCCGCCCGAGCAGCGGCGCGAGGTCCTCGAGGGACGCGTCCGCGAGCGCGGCCAGCGAGGCGACCCCGTTCAACAAAGCGCGCAGGTTGTGGTCGCCGACGCCCGGCAGGCGGCGGACGAGCGCCACGGCGGCCTCGTTGCGGTCGACGCCGTCGTCCGGCGCGGCGCCGGCGGCCCGCGCCTTGTCGAGCGACGGCTCGGGCTTGTTCCGGCCGATGGCGGCGAATAAATTTGCAGAGGAGGCATCATCAGCAGCCCAGCAGAAGCGGAGGCGCGGCTGGGCCATGGCGAGCATCGCTAGTCGAGCTTCGACGGCGCGCGTCGACGGGAGGTCGTCCTTCGGCGCCCACTTTTTATCAGGCTGCTCCTGGGTGTCTGCCACGTAACTCGCGGTACCTTTGAGGGACGACGTCGTCTCGATCAATAATAAAGGCGTCCGGTAGAAGCGCGCCATCGCGTCGGCCTGGCCAGCTAATCTACCGCCCTGCAGCGACCCGTGCAGATCACTCACGCTCTTCCTTTCTACGACGACGTCCGGCGCCAGGACGTAGTCGCCCACGACTAAAGTCGAGGGCACGACCGTCAGGCCGCGGCCGTACAACGCCAAGGGCAGCGAGGACCGGAACTCGCGCGCGTCGCAGATGATCGCTCGAGCCTTCTTCGGGCGCGTCGACTGGCGCCGCTCCATGTCCGACGTCGCCGCGAGGAGCCGCCGCTCATCGATGAGCCGCACGAACGCGTCGCGCTCCTTCGCGATCAGAGAAGATAATCTAGCTTCGTCCGCGGCGCCTTCCAATTTGAGCGCGTAGACGTCTACCTTATATAAAGTGGCGTGGGCCTCGATGCGCCGCACGGCCTCGAAGCACACGTCCACGAGCACGATCCGGTCCGGCCTCGCGTCGCCCAGCACGTCCCTCGCCTCGAGGAGCTGCGCGTGCGTCACTATTCTGATGCAGGCCCAATTTTGTGGGGAGGGCGCCCCGCGCTTCTTCCGTTTCCTCCGGCGGTCCTCCTCGTCCAGCAGCGCTTTCCTCAAAACAGTCCGCCGCTTCTGCGCGTCGCGCCGCCACGGCGCGTTGTCCCTTCTTAAAAAGTCCAGCAGGCGTCTGTTGGAGAAGGCCTCGTCCCCGTCACCCAAATGTTGCGCGACGTGCGCGGCCCGCGCCGCGTCGGTCACCACCATAACACAGGACGACCCGCCTCCTTTCAACGCCTCGGCCAGCAGACCAAGCTTCGGCGCCGCCGACGCCTTCAGGGCGAGGGGCTTCTCCTTCACGACGACGCGCCGTTTGGCAGCATCCAACAACGCGTCGGCGCTCGTCGACTGCGACCACGTCGACGGCTTCGGCCGGTCGCGCGCGGCTCGGACGCACGCCCGCGTCCTTTCTAAACACGCGACGCCGTCGTCGGACGCGACGGCGTCCAGCAAATCGCCGAGCGCCCTCAACTCGGCGCAGAGCTGCCTCCCCGCCTGCGGGAAGGCGCGCCAGGCCGCGCCGCGCTTGACGCGGTTCAGCGCCTGGTCGAGCTCCCCAAAAAACGCGTCGGCCTTTTGAGCGCCCTTCGTCAGGGCCTCGTCTAACATTGAAACGTCGGCGCCCCGCAATCCGGCGCACCTTCCTTTCAGTTCGCGGGCGCAGGCAGCTATCGCAGCCACGACGCGCCGTTGGAGTAGGGAAGCGCCTTCGTCGAGGTTGGTCGAGACCTCGGTTATCGATGGAGGGCTCTTTTCCAGGCAGTCGGCGATACCGTTCTCGAAGCGCGGCCAGAGCGCGACACTTGACACGGACAGCGTCTTGACGACCTTGGCCAGGCGCGCGAAGCCGCCGCCTAACCGCTCTGGCGCCTCGGAGATGGCTCGCACCCACCCCTGGGTACTGCGGTCCCGGAACAGCCTCACGACGAAGGCCTCCGGCGAGCTCTCCGCGCAGCGCTCCGCGTCCAGGACGAGAATGCCTTTTATGTTAGAAGCGTCGAGCGTCCCGTCGAGCAAATCGACGCACGCCGCGCGCGCGCCGCACAGTACGACGCCGCCCGTCGCGTACAAGGCCCGCCGTTCCGTCCGGCTCGTCTCCGCCGCGCGGTGCCGCGCCATCACTTTATCCACGTCGACGCCACATCTCCATAATTCCTCGCGCAGCGCCCCTTCCCTTTGCTGCGCGTTGAGCACTATTATAGGCTGCGCGTCCTCCCTCGTTTCGAGCGCCCTTCTGATTACGTCGGCCGCGAGGTGGACCGTCCCGCCCAGCCCCCGCGCGACGACGGCCAGGGCGTCTCCCTTGTTTAGCGCGTCGGCGGCCGGGGCGAGGTACGGTGGCAGGGCGCTCGTCATGGCTGCATTTTCAGGCTTAGCGGTGGATTTTTGGAGTCGCTGGGAGGCATGCGCTGGCTTTTCGATGCGCTCCGCACGTGTAAGGCTGCGTGTGCTCTCCAAAAAGTGGCACCAAAAAAAAAAACCCGAATACTTGCCCAAAAAGTGGGACGCATCGTCGCGCGCAAGCTCTCTCGCCGCGAGGCCTCGCGTGACCAGGCGTCGGGACGCGTCGGCTTCCGGTTGGCCTTCAAAAACGCAATTCTCCAGGCCCGGCGTGAGAGCGGCTCACTTCGACACGCGAGCGCCTGCACGAGAGATGCCGTCCGTCAAGGAGCTGGCCGCACGGATCGAGCGCAGCAGCCAGCAGCGCGAGGCGGCGGCAGCAGCCTCTCTGTCGCCGCCGCGACGCCGACGGAGCCTCGGCAGCCCCAGGACGCCGGCGGAGGTCCTCGCCGCGGCAGCCCCTCGGTCGCCGACGGCACCCGTGTCGCCGCCTCGACGGCGCCTCGGCAGCCCCCGGCCAGCGGCAGCCTCGCCGCCGCCGAGCATAGGCAGCCCTGGGCGCGCGCCGCCGTCGCCGCCACGGCGACCGAGCGTCGGCGCCGCGCCAATATCGCCGCCACGGCGGCCGAGCGTCGACGCCGCGCCGTCGCCGCCGCCGCCCGCGGACCGGGCCGTCGGCGGCGCGCCGGCGGACCTCGACGCGCGCATCACCCGGCGCCTGGGCGAGCTCGCCGCGGCGCGGTCACCGTCGACATCACCGCAGCACAAAAGGCGGCCGGCGGCGCCGCCGTCGCCAACGGCGAAGGACCTCGTCGCGCGCATCGAGCGCGCCACGCGGGCGCGCGCGGCCGCGGCGGCCGCGGCGTCGCCGCCGCGCCGCCGGCGGAGCCTCGACGCGCCGCCGCCGTCGCCCCCGCGGCCGCCGCCGCCCGCGGCGCCGCCCGCGCCCGCACCCGCGCCCGCGCGGGACCCGACGGCCATCGCCCGGCCGCTGCTCGACGCGCTCTCGCACCTGGAGGCGGCGAAGCCCGCCTCGCCGTCGCTGCTGGGGGCGCTCTGGAGCGGCTTCGACGCGGCGGCGCCGCCGCCCGCGCCGCCCGACCCGCGCGCGCCGAGCCCGCCCAAGTCGCTCGCGAGCGGCGGCCGCGTCGGCGCGCTCGAGGCGCCCGAGTCGCTCCTGCAGTTCGACGCGCACCGCGGCCGCCGCACGTCGCGCCGGCGGCGGAGTTCGACGCGCGACGCGGCGGCCGCGGCGCCCGTCGCGACGCTGCCGGAGCCCGTCGGCGGTTTAGATGATGACGCGTCCGACGTGGAACGGGCCGCGGCCGAGGACGAGCTGCGCCTCCTCCGGCATCCCTCAGCCTCAGCCTCAGCCTGAGGCTTGTGTAGTACTAAGTAAAAGTCGACCTCCGACATCGGCGTCACATCGCAGCGAGTGGCGTCACGGAAGAACTAAATAATTCCCAATTAAACGTCCCCCGCCAAACTCCGCGACGTGTCCAGCGACGGCTGCGACCCGGGCGCGTATTTGCCGAGATTTGCCTCGCCGTTCGCGCGGCACCGCGCGACGAGCGCCGCTTGGGCCGCGCCGAGGTTGTCGCTCGAGCCGGCCCACGTCCGCACGGCCGACGTCTGCAGCGACGACGAGAACCCGAAGGTCACGCTCCAGGGCCCCTTCCGCTCGATGCGATTCATCGCGTCCAGACACAGCGACGCCTCCTCCTCGCCGAGCGTGCCGGAGTTGAAGCAGACGCCCGGCACGGCCGACGGCACGGTCCGTTCCAGCGTCCGCACGGAGTACGCGGCGACGAGCTCGGGCGTCGCGGCCTCGGGGCACGACGTCCCGGGCGTCGACATCATCGGCTTCAGGAGACACCCCTCGAGGAAGACGCCGTTCTCCGCCAGGGCCCGGAAGACGTCGACGTAGACGCGCTCCTGCACCTCGGCCGCCCGCTCGATGGTGTGGTCGCCGTCCGCGAGGACGGCCGGCTCCAATAAAGGCACGAGTCCCTTCTCCTGGAGCGTGCGCGCCGTGCGCGCCATGGTCCAGCACGTCTCCTTTAATGCTAGAAAGGACGGCGCCCCCCGACTGTCGTCTATTCTGATTCTGCCGCGCCACTTGGCGAACCGCGCGCCCTGCTCCCTATACAATGCCGCGCGCTCCTCGAGCCCGTCCAACCCGCGCGAGCAGGTCTCTCCTTCCACAGCGCCGGGCAGCGGCACGTCGCCGCAGTCGACGCGCACGCCCGGGACGATGTTCTGCGCCGCCAGCAGGTCGACGAACGGCGTGCCCCCTTCGGTCTCCTCGAAGAGCGCGTCCGCCGTGAGCACGCAGCCCGACGCGTAGGTCCCCAAATCCGGCGCGGTCACGACGAGTTCTCTATATTGCGTCGCGTCGCCGTCGTCCGCCAGCTCGATGCCCGCGCGTTCGAACCGCTCCTTGAGCGTCGGCGGCGACTCGTCGATGGATAAAACGCCCTTGCCCGGCGCGACGAGGGCCAATGCGGTGGCGGCGAGCTCGGCCGCGTATTCCAGCGGCACGGGCACGGTCACGTGCCGTCTTAATGTAGTCCGGGCGTAGTGCTTCGGTCGCGGCGGCTGCAGCGCATGTGCGATGGCTGCTATGAGGACGAACACCGTGGGTCGCCGCGGCGGGGCCATCGCAGGCTGGTTGCAGTGTCCTCGTGGAACTGCGAGTTTGCGCAGTCTAGTTGCAGTGTTGTACTCCTGGAGCTACGAGTTTGCAGCCCGTCGACGGTTCTTGTCGCCACTGTCTCGAGAGCTGCAATGAGGTTCGAGGTTCAAGGGCTTGCACCTTGCGGCTCTTGCTACGTTAGCCGTTTCGCGTGCTCAGGCGCGACTATGAGATAGTTAAAAGCTGCTCCGAAGCGTCGATCGGATGCCACTCGGCTCACTCCCAGCAAGCCCGTGCTCGGAGACGAGCTCGGGCTAGCGGCGTTAGACACTAGCGGCCGGGAAGTGACCGGTGGCGACGCACGCGCATGACGACAGATAACTAGAGTAAGCGTTAAGGAGCACCACTACCGTGACACCGTCAGGGCAGCGCGGCGTCGGCCGGCGGGTCGACGCCGCCGAGGCTCCGGCCGTAGTGGTAGAGGATCGACGCCGCGCCCACCGATAGGCCGGCCACGACGCCGCCGTCGACGACGGCCCGCCAGGGGTAGTCGAGCGTCTTGACCAGCTTTACCAGAGCCGCAATGCCGACGACGAAGCCCCACGACGTCGCCAGCCGCTTTTTCGACGCGTGGAAGAGGCCCATCGCGTAGAGCGGGGCCAAGGCGACGTGATGCAACGGCGCGTCCCGCAACGTCAAGGCGCGGGCCACGACCATCGGCGAGAACTTGCGGTGGAACGCCTTGTAGCCCTCGACGTAGGTCATGAACACCACGAACGCCGCGTAGGCGGCCCACGTTGGTGGAGCGAGGGCCGCCGCCCCACTGGAAAAGGGCTCCAGGGCCACGGGCAGCACGCGGCGGATCGCGTTCCCAAGGATCGCGGTCATGCCGAGGGCGCCCCACGCCGGCGCTATACCCAAGCCGCCGCCGCCGCGCGCGACGCTCAGCACCGGCGCCGCCGCGCGCCTTTGGCAGTCCGCGCGCGGCGCGGCCGGCGCGAGGCCGCGGCGCGGCACGAAGCCGCGCGCCGTGGCGGAGTGCGAGGCGACCACCGTGAGCGCCGCGAGGGACACGCGCATGGTTTTCGAGTCGTCTGTCGCGCTTAAACTGATGCAATTGCAGGGCAGTGCAGGGCAGCAGGCGAGTGCTGAGCGCTCTAGCGTCGCGGTTTCTCGTCAGCGCAAGGGCCGCTGCCGATCAATGACTACCTTAAGACGTCCAGTCGAGTACGTGTAGGTCCTAAGCGCGCGCGCGCACCCTTGCTGCTCGTTGGCCCAGGAAGGGGCTAGCGCCAGTAAGACACTAGGAAGCAGTACGACTCCACCCAGGCCTCCACCTCTCGGGAGGGCTCCATCGACCGGCCCTGGACGAGTCGAGGGCTGCGCACCAGGCGGTCCGGCGCCGTTTCGTTCTGCAAGGGCAAGGCGCTCGGGCCATTGCGCCGGCCGGTCGCCGCCGTTCCGCTGCCCAACCCGCGCCGCTGCGCCGCCGCGACCCGCGCGGGTGCGCCGACGCCGCAGCTCGCGCCGCAGCTCGCGCCAGAGGCTGCCCATAGAGAGCGGAGGGCTCCCTCGCGACGCCGGCGCCGCGGGACTGCCCCGAGGCAGGCTAACCCCGCGGCGAGCAGCAAAGATGGGCGCCGTGAACGGGAAACAAACTAGAAAACGGCGCGACGCCCTGAGGGAAGGCAACGCCTGCGCGAAGAGCTGCCCCGGCCTCAAGCCGAAGCACGTCAAGACGTTGTATAAGTTGTTTCGCAAGGCGGACAAGGACCAGTCGGGCGAGATCTCGGTCCTGGAATTCCTCATGTTCTTCGATATCGACCGGACGGTCTTCGCGGTCAAAGCGTTTACGCACATGGACGACGACAAGAGCGGCGAGATCGACTTTCCGGAATTTGTGAAGGCGGCCTGGGCCTTCGTAAGTCTGTCGAAGGAAGGGTTGAGGAATTTTGCGTTTTCGATCTATGACCTGGACGATTCGGGGTCCATAGATCGGTTTGAAGTGGAGGCCATGGTCCACGAGCTCTACGGAAGCCAGTGGCGCCGGTCGCGTCTGGCCCGCCAAACCCTAAAAGAACTGGCCGCGCGCAAACAGCTGTCCCGTGCTGAATTCGTCGACTTCGCGCGGACGCACCCCGCTTTGCTATTCCCGGCCTTCCAGCTCCAGGGGTCGTTAAGGACGGCGTTAGGCGGGGCGCGCATGTGGGCGTCCATCGCCGAGACGCGCGCGCGCGCCGCGGACGTGCCGCCGCCGCCGCCGCCGCCCCTGACGGCGACCGGTAGAGGTAGGCGCATGGCGCAGCAGGCGACGGCCGACGTCGTCTCCGTCGATCCGCCGGACGCCGCGCCGCGCCGCTTCTCGCGGCAGATGGCGCCGTCCGCGTCGCGCCTGCGGCTCGACGAGCTGCGACGGGCGGAGACGCCGCGGCCGCCACTCCAGCGGGAGAAGGCGAAACGAGTCTTAGACGAGGCGGACATCCGCAACTGGCGCGACGGCGCGCCCCACCTCGACCTCGCGCGGAACTCGCAGCTCATCAAGCAGAAGGTCGAGGTCGTGCGGCCGCGGCCGCCGCGGCCCGACTTCGGCGGCGACAAGGAGAACTTCTACCGGCCGAAGGCGTCGCAGTTCGAGGCGCGCCGCGGCCACGGCGACCAGTTCGGGCCGCGCACGTCCGCCGTCGAGCGGACGCGGAAGCGGCGGCCGCTCGGCCCGCGCGCGTGACTCTTGACCAAGACCGAAGACCCAACCCCCCGGGGCCCAAGACCTAAGATACACGTTCCGGGATTATTGCTATCTGTTACAGTGGGCGCGGGCCGCGGCTTTGGGAACAGCATACGTCCTCCTACGTAGAGTATAATCGTGCGGGCTTGCAGCCTTGCTTGCCAGGATGATTGTTACGGTGCTGGGCCAGGTTCGGCTGAGGCTGAGGCTAGTTACGTCGCAGGGTTCCCCGTACCCCTCCCGCTCCCCCCGGGCCCACCCGTCCGGCTGGACTAGGACGCAAGGGCTGAGTCGCATGGACTCGCACGCCCCCCCCTTTTTTTTGGGACGCCCCCCATCAGGTTCCAGCTAGTGCTCTTGTTGCGCTAGCTAGGCTTGCTCTCAAACCCAAACAAAGCTGCAGCTCTGCAGCCAACAGAGGGCAGTTAAGCATCGCTCGGAGACGTACACGCCAGCACCCATCGCCGTGCTTCCGCAATTTGTCTGCGTTGCATCAGTAAGCCTTGCACTCACTGCAACCTCAGAGCAGCCTCTCAGAGATGCCTCGCCTCGCCCACCTCGCCCTCGCGACGACCGCCGCGGCGCTGCGCCCGGTAACCCGCAGAAACTTGGGCCCGGCGGGCCTCGGCCTCGCGACGGGCCTCGCCTACCGCCAGCACGCGGTCGCGGCCGATTTCCAGAAGACCGGCAGCGGCCTGCAGTACCTCGACCTCAAGGAGGGCACGGGCGCGACGCCGGAGCCCGGCCAGACCGTGCAGGTCCATTATAATGGATGGCTCGACGACTTCGGCGACGCGGGCCGCAAGTTCGACTCGTCGCTCGACCGCGGGCGGCCCCTGAGTTTTGCGGTGGGCACGGGGCGGGTGATCAAGGGCTGGGACGAGGCGCTCCTGACGATGAAGGTCGGCGGCAAGCGCCGCGTGATCATCCCGCCCGAGCTCGGCTACGGCTCCAAGGGCATCGGGCCCATCCCCGGCGGCGCGACGTTGTACTTCGAGATGAACCTCATGGCCGTGAAGTAGGCGCTTTCGCGAATAATCTTACAGGCTAATGGAAGAGGGTTCTTGGGGACAGAGGGGTGGGCGGGGGATTGGTGGGCTCATCAGGCCGCGCCGAGGACCCAGTCGACGACGTGCTCCGACTCCTCCCAGTCCACCTTGGACCCGGACTCGTCGGTGCGCGCCGTGTCGGGCTCTTCAGCGGTTTTCGGGGGCGACAGCGCCTCGAGCGCCTCGTCGCTCAGCGGCGACAGAGCGGCCGACCGCCGGCTCGAGCCGCTGCTCGACGCCGCGGACAGCGCCGAGCGCGCCGAGTCGACGGACAGAGACGGCGCGCGCGGCTCGACGCGCTTGCGCAGCGGCGACCGCGAGCTCAGCGGCGTCGCCGGCGGCGTCAGGCCGCGCAGGGCCGCGTCGATGGCCGCGGCCTCGTCGTCGACGGAGCCGCGGTGCTTGCCCCGCGGCGCCGGCGGGCTCAGACCGCGCAGCGCGGCGTCGATGGCCGCCGCCGTCGCGGACTCGTCCTCGACGGACTTGCGCGAGATCTTGGGGGACGGCCGCGGCGGCGTTAAGGGGGGCGGTGGCGGCGCGCCCGGCGGCGGCGCGAACGACGCCGCGTCGGGGTCGAGGCCGCACTGGCCCGCCAGCAGGTCCCCGAAGGCCGAGCCGTAGGACGACGACCGCCGGACGTGCGTCTTGCGCAACCCGTGGTCCGGCGGCGCGTCGGGGATGCCGCCGTCGTCCGGCGGCGGCGGCGGCGGCGCCTCGGCGGCGCCGGCGAGCTTCTTGGCCAGCGCCGGCGGCGGCGGCGAGTTCGGCGGCAGGGGCCCGAGCACGACGCCGCGCGGCACGGGCGCGTTCGGCGGCAGCGGCTGCAGGACGGGCGACAGGAGGGGCGGCCGCGGCGGCAGCGCGCCGCTCGCGTCCGGCGGCAGCGGCGCGAGGACCGGCGGCGCCAACACTCTCGGCGTGAGCACGGGGATGCGCAGCGTCTTGGGCGGCGGCGGCGACCCCGGCGCGAGCGGCCGTAAGACGGGCGGCGGGAGCCCGGCGGGCGGCGGTGGCGCGGGCTGGAGCACGATGGGCCGCGGCGGCGGCGCCGCGGCGGGCACGGGCCGCAGCACGGGCGGCCCCAAGCTCGCGCCGGGCCCCGCGCCGCCGAGCGCGACGGCGTAGGGGCCCGGCTGCAGCGGCCGCGCGACGAGCGTCGGCGGCGCGGGCACGGCGACGAGCGTCGGGGGCGCGGCCGCGGCGGCGAGCGCTGGGGCCGCGGCCGCGGCGACGAGCGTCGGGGCCGCGGGCACGGGCACGGCGCCGGGCTGGGCCTGGGCCTGCGCCATGCGTGCGCGCGGGGCGCTTTTGCAGGCGCTCGCCGCGGCTAAGGGGCGGGGCAAGCGCCGGGCGACCTGGCGCCAGGGGGCCTTGTCACCGCACCCGAATATGAAGGGGCGCCGACGCCGGCGCAGGACTGCCGACGCTAGAGCAGGGGGCGCGTTCCTCACGCGCGGACCCCGACTGGCCGTCTCTGGGGAGCCATGTGGCACACGTTTGGCAAGCTCAATCGTGATGAGCCGCCAGGAACCCGTTTTGTTCGATTTTTTTTTCTTCCTCCGAGCGCTCCCCGCCGACGCGTGCCGCCAGCCATCGCCACCCGACACCCACCCACGCTACGCGAGGCGCCCCGTCCCATTTCGAACAGCGGGCTGCCGGCCGTCGGCGCTGCCCCCCACACGCATAGAAGGGAAGAGCGGGAGGCAGCCTTACACAAAGAGGATGAGGCAGCTCTTCCGCCTCGACGCCGGCCGCGGGTCTCGGGACGCGGCGGCTTTTGCTTGGGAGCCGCGGGGCAATTACTTAGCGGCGGGCGGCGAGCCGGGCCTGGTGCACATTTATGACCGCCACGGCGACCATGTGGCGGAGATCACGGGCGAGACGACGGCTCCTGTGAAAGCTTTGGCGTGGGACCGGGACGGCGACTGCTTGGCGATCATGCAGGATCGAGAACCCACCATCAGTCTGTGGGATTCACAAATGAAGACCGTGACGAAGCTGGACACGGCTCTCAAAGATCCCTCGTTCTTCTGTTGGTCGAAGACGTCTTCCCAACTCGTTGTTGGTAATAAGAACGGGAACATATTAGTGTATGATCGAAGAACGAGGAAGAAGGTCTCCGTGCTAGGCAAGCATCCGAAAAAAATCACGTGCGGCTGCTGGTCAGCTCAAACAAATAAATTGGCGCTTGGGTCCGACGATCGCACTTTGACGCTGTCCAACGAGTCGGGCGATACCCTAGAACAGACGGAACTCAAACACGCCCCCATCGACATGCAGTTCGCAACCCAAAAACGCGACGCGGCTTCCGATGACTCGGAGACGCATCTGTCCATCAACATGGGCGGCAAAAGTTTACTGTTATACGACCTCAAGGAGCCCGACAACCCGTTGGAACTAGCTTTTTCCTCAAAATATGGCTCGATCATCGCGCACACGTGGTTCGGCGACGGCTTGATGTTGCTCGGTTTTTCGGACGGGTATGTCGTGGTCATCTCGACGTCGATGCGGGAAATCGGCCAAGAACAATACAGCGGACAGTTCCACAAGAAGCGGTTGGATTCCATCGCCTATTCGCCGGCACTCAATTACGCTGCTGTCGCTGGTGACGGCGGCATCAAGCTCGTGGACCTGTCGACGTTCAAGGATTTGAAAAAGGAAACTGTTTCCGATTTAGACGGTTCGATTGCGAAGGTCGAGTGGTCGCCTGATGGTCATGTCTTATGTGCCTCGACGAAGCGTGGACAAGTGGCTACGTATCTCGCAAGGATGCCTTTGGTTCATGGCGCTTGCGGCGATACGGTCGCTTACTTGTCTTCTTTGAGGGAGATCACGCTGGTGAAGTCTGGAACACCAGAAGACGACCAGAATGTCATCATACCCGTGGGGCTGGAGCCGTCCTACCTCGCCGTGGGGCCGAAGCACGTCGGAGTCGGGATGAACAATGCCGCTTTGTTCTACGACATTTCCACGAAGGAAGAGGTGCACAAGGAGGAATACAACGGACGCGTCTCGCAGATGTCGATCTCGGAGTCTCATTGCGCAGTATTGAGTGGAGGCCGGGTCACGCTGCACGCCATTGATGGGTCTCGGCGTCGAACGTTCCCAGATAGGGATTCGGGCGACGACATGGGGGATAAAGTGACGGCATTAGCGTTGACGAAGGACGTGTTGGTCTACGGCACGAAGTCGGGAATGGTGCACTTCTTCGCGATCAACCCCGAGGGACCCTTACCCGGCGTCGAGCTCCGACACGAGAGGGCCATCCTGAAGATCGTCCCCAATGTCAAAGGTACACGATTTATAGTAGTGGACACGTCCAAGAATGCCTATGTCTATGCGCCGACGACTTCAGACTTGACACCCATACCTTCTTTTCCAAGGGACTTTACGTCCGTGATCTGGGAGGTGATTGATCGGCACGTGTTTATTGTATCAAGCCCGTCGGAGTTGCATACGTATGCCTATGCACCACAGACAGTAAGAGGCGCCGTCGTCGCTAAGTTGGGAGCCGTTGATGTCTCTGAAACGGGCGGCGTGACGATGCGACCGAAAGCTTCGCCGCTCCACCCGCAAGGCTTGGTGCCCGTGTGTTCCCACGACGGCACGATCACGTGCCAGACGTCCGGAGGTACGCTCACGAAGATCCAGTGCCCTCTCTACGAACATAGGGATGACGACGATGCCACTCCAGAATTACATTTTTGCCAGAACCTAGCTCTGTTGCGGTTGAAGGACGCCTGGAACGCGGCCATCGACATCAACAAGCGGCCCTACTGGCTGGCCCTGTCGGGCAAGGCCATGGATGTGCTGGACGTCAACATGGCGATACGAGTCTACCGGCAGCTCGGCGACGCGGGCATGGTCCTCGGGTTGGAAAGAATTAAACCTTTTGAGGATACCAACCTACTAGCAGGACACATCTTGTTATTATTCCAGGACTACGACGCGGCGCAGGATTTATTTTTAGCGAGTACGCAACCTCTCCACGCGTTGGATATGAGAAGAGACCTCTTACATTGGGAGCAGGCCCTGAAACTAGCTCATTCGTTAGACCCGGCCCAGGTCCCGGCCATTTCCTGTTCCTACGCCCAACAGTTAGAGTTCAAGGGCGAGTACGACCCCGCTCTAAGGGCATTTGAGTCCGCGAAAAAGGCTATTGATAGGGCGTATCAACGGCGGGTCGAGGAGAAGGAGGAGGATCTGGAGGGCGATATGATGAGGAAGAAATGTTTATGTGGCGTGGCGCGGTGTACGCTGCATCTCGGTGATCTACGGAAGGGTATGACTTACCTCCGAGAAGCCGACGACAAGATACTGTATCGGGATTGTGCGAAGATATTGGAGGATATGAACCAACATTCCGAAGCCGCGGGTCTCTATGAAGATGCGGAGCACTGGGAGAAGGCCGCGGCCATCTATATTAAGAAGCTCGACTTTTCGCGGTGTGCTTCGGTTATGCCGAAAGTGACCCTACCGAAGCTGCACGCCCAGTACGCCAAGGCCTGCGAAGCTTCCGAGAGGTTCCAGGAAGCGGTACAAGCCTACGAGAACGCGCACGACCTGGATTCTGTTGTGAGGTTGCATTTGAACCAGCTGAACACGCCGGAGCGAGGCTTCGATATTGTGCGACGAACGCAATCCTCGGACGGCGCGCGACTCGTCGCCAAGTTCTGCCAGGACCATGGGGATTTCAAGGGCGCCATCGAGTTTTTGCTCATGGCTAAGGGCACGGAGGAGGCCTTCGAGCTCGCGAAGCTGCACAACCAGGTCGAGAAGTACACGGAGGTCCTCGGTGATTCGATCAGAGCGGACGACGCTCTGAATGTCGCCCAGCACTACGAGAAGATCAACGAGCCCGGTCTGGCCGGCAAGTACTATGCGTTGTGCAACGACTATGGAAGAGCGTTGAAACTCTTCATCAAGTGCGGCGAGAAGGAGGTGCACGCGGCCATCGATATTGTGGGCAAAGCGAGGAACGACGCCCTGACGCACACTTTAATAGACTTCCTCATGGGCGAACCGGACGGCGTCCCGAAGGACCCGAATTATATTTATCGGTTGTACATTGCCCTTGGTAACTATCCGCAAGCCGCGAAGACGGCGGTCATCATCGCCAAGCAGGAACAGGAGTTGGGGAACTATGCGCAGGCCCACGCTATTCTGCATGAGACCATCGTTAAGTTACGGGAACAAAAAGTGCACGTGCCGCAGGCCTTGAGGCACCCCTTCGTGTTGCTGCACTCTTATGTCCTTGCGGGTAAGTTAGCTAGACGAGGCGAGCAGGATTTAGCAGCAAGGATGTTGCTACGAGTAGCCAAGTCCATTTCCAAATTCCCGGCGCACGTCGTGCCCATCCTCACTTCTGTTGTAGTAGCCTGCACGAAGGCCGGCCTGAAACAGTCGGCCCACGAGTACGCTTTGCAGTTGATGAAGCCCGAGTACCGGTCGAAAATAGACGCGAAGTTCAAGCGCAAGATCGAAGCCATCATCCGAAAGGCCCAAGATTTGGATGAAATCGCGGAACCCACGTCGAAGTGCCCCGTCTCGTCGCAGCAGATCCCGATCACCTCGTTAGAATGCCCGACGACGCAGGAGGAGCTGCCCATGTGCGTCGTGACGGGGCGGCACGTCGAGAAGGAGGACTTCTGCGTCTGCCCCAATTCGAGGATGCCGGCTCTACGGTCGCACTATCTACAATATATCAAGACCGAAGGCGCCGCGGCTCGCACAAGAGCGATCGCCAACGAGGCCAAGGGCGGCGAGCCCGTCAAGGGCCAGCTCGAGGTGCTCGATCCCGTCTGCGGCAAGCCCGTGATGGCGTCCGAATTAACACTGATGGCGCCGGAGGAGGTCGACGCGTTCCTGAAGGAGTGGGCCAAGTAAGTAGACTTGATGGGTAGTGATCGGGGGGCAGCACGCCTCAAAGATCGGGGGGCAGCACGCCTCAAACAGCATGCTCGATTTGTAGGAACGGAGCCCCGATGCCTCAGGGAGGCTCCCCGAGCCGGCTGGACGCCGTAAGTACCCTAGTTCGGCCTCCCGGGGCTTCCCGGTACATAATGGAGTAGTGTGGTTAGTCACAGACTACCCGTGACGAGCCGCCGCGCCGTCCCGTCCCGCCGCGACATCAAAATTCAGGCCGTGCCGTCGTGCTCGCGCAGTCGATCGACCAATGCCTGCTTCAAGCCGTCCGAATCGAGCCCTCGACGGACCAGGAACTCCCGCAGCTCGCTAACCTTGTACTTGGAATAGTCATCACCACCGTCGCCGCCGTCTCCAGCAGCATCTCCATCCTCTAAAAATTTGGCCACGGCGCTGCCCTTGAGCGCCGCCGCCCGACGCGAGAAGTAGCCTCGGATCTGGGACTGCTTGAGGACGAGGGACTTATCGTTTTCGCCAACGCGCCGCCCGAACTCAGCTTTCATGAGCTTCCACACCTTCTTGTCCCGCATGCGCTCGCCGCCCTTCAATCCAGATTCGAAGTGCTTGTCCAGGAAGGCCTTCTGCTCGACCGTGTACCGTGGTCTACTCGTTGTTCGGAGCGCCTTCCGCGCCCAGCCGTGAGGCGGTAGCGGTGGCGCCGGCCGTTCCAGTACGTATGTGATCGTGTCTCCTCGGGCAGCTGCGCACGCGGTGGCGACGGCCTGCCCGGCGTCGTTGCCCACGTCCGTCGAGCCGACCCTCCGGAGGACGTAGCCCTTGCCCACCTTCAGCGACGCGGCGGCCGCGCCGCTCACCTCGGACACCACATCTTCCGTAAACGAAAGGCCGCTTGTCTCAACGGGCAGGTCGACCTCGACACGCGCCAGCTCGCGCCGCTCGCGCTCCAGGTCCGCGTCCTGCTCGACAGCTAGGTCTGACATGAGCTCGTGCACTCCGCGACGACTCGAGCGCCTCTTTCCAGCACATGTCGCCGCGTGCTTCAGAAGACCACCCGACGTCATGAACCGCCGCTTGCACGCGCCACACTCGTGCGTTACGTCCTCGCCTTGCTCCAGAGCTACAGCCGCCGCGTCAGCGGCACGCCGCGCGTCCGCGTGGTCGAGTCGCGCCGACTTCTTCCGCCTCTTCGCCGCACGTTCCTCGCTTTTTTGCGCATGTGACAGCTGGGTCTTCGGGACGACCGCGTCGGACTCCATCGTTGCAGTGGCGATTGCATCTTCGACCTTGTGCTGGTCGTGTATCGCGAGCTGCGCCTCGGTGTACGTGAGGCCTCGGCCCAAACCGAAGCATTCACGACAGGTGATGCTCCCATCGACGTTGAAGGTGCAGTGCGCGTAGTTATGGACGCGTGGAAGAGGTGGAGCTTTCTTCTCTTGCTCCTTCGTCCGGTCGATGGCCATCACGACGTTGACATCGCCAGCGCGCGGGCCTGCGAGGAAATCCGTCGGAGATCCGTCGATGCGACTCACTAGTTGATTTCCACACAGGTTCGAGCGGCGCTCGAGCCCAGAAAAGATCTCGTCGGCACACTCATGGTCATGTCCCTGGTCGCGATCTCGACTCAAGTCCTGCTTCGACTGGCCACAATTCATATCCACGACGCACTTTCCTTCGCCGGCCTCCGTGTGGCCGTGCTCTAAGATCCGGAGCTCGTCCGCGTCGCCCATGGTGGCACGGATCTGGGAGAAGGCAATCACTGCCTCGTCGTCTTTCGACCAATCATTTGTAGTACACCCTATGCACTGCTTGCACGCCACAAGATTACAGTCGTTGCAGAGCATGACTTGCCCTGCCTCCCTCCTGCAATTTGAGTGAACGCCCAGGCAGCAGTCGTCGTTCCAGTTGGACATTTTCGGCGGCCCGCCGCAAACGGCAGAGAAGTCCGCCGGCATCTCGCCGACGGTATCGTCACTCCGGCCGTGTGTACACTCCTTGGAGAAGCTTTTATCATTAGCTGTAGTGAGGGCAAAGGTAATACAAAGCCGTGGATTGGGGGAAGCCGTTTTCAGCTTCCGGGCGAAGTCGTACTTCATGAATCGTTCCAGCGCTTTCGAACGCTCTGTAAGCACGTCGAGAAGGCCGTGAGGCAGGCGAGGAACGCTCGTGTCGCTGACGTGTGCGCGCGTGTGCGCGTCGTCCAGATCTTGGACGATTTCCCTCAGCTCGTCGAAGGCTTGGAAGCCCAGGTCTCGGCAGTACGTACAGCAACAGTTCTCCGCCTGCGTGTCAATTTTTACGCCGCCTTCGGTCGACCCGCGCGGACGCGTGGCGGTGCTGGTACGAGACGACGCCACAGCGCTTTTCGTGTGTCGGTACGGAGGTATTTGACGCCCCTCGCGGCGTTCCTGTTCGAGGCGTCGGCGAGGACTATCTCCCCACCACCTGGTCGAAGAGCACGTGCGAGCATTTCCGCACGCTTCCCATAGAGACGCGTTCGCGTCCACGTCTCGTTGACAGGTAAAGCACCAGGGTAATGCCGTGCAGCATGGATTCGAGCGAGCCAGCACTGGCGTCTCGTGCAGTAGACGGCGTCGCTGACCTTGATGCGGTCACGAGGGACGTTGTCCTCCGTTTCGAGTTGCGTCGCGTCGCCGTCGGCGGCGACGGCAGCGGCGCCCTGGGCCTTCGTCGCAAAACGAGCCTTCTGGACCGCTTCGCTCGACTCGTAGTACTGGATCTTGAAGCCGTCCTCGGCGTTGCCCGACAGGATCACTGCGCGTCGGTACTGGTGGCCCCGGCCGCCTGGCTTAAGCACGCGGACGTGCACACCAGGCCTGATGTCGACGTTGTCGCTGCACAGATCGATGATGTCGTTGTCGAGCATGTAGGGCGCGAGCAGCGACAGCAGCTGGAGTGCCGACTTGTTGTCCTTGGTCTTCATCGCGATGCGGTACGCGTCCGCGATCGCGATGAGTACAGGAGGGGCCTCGTTGCGCGGCGCGTCCTCCTCGAGCACGAAGGACTGGATCGCGCGGTCAGCGGCAATTAGACGATAAACGCCGCCTCGGTCCGACGTTCCAGCCTTGGCGATCTCTAGAACACGTAGGATGAGCGGCACGACGACGCGCGCAAGGGTACGCCGCCTGCGCGGGCGAAGTCGTCTCGACAGCGCGGGATCGCGTCGATGGCCGCGTCGCGTTGATGGCGTGCTGCCTCTTCGATGAAGCGCTCGGTTAGAAGGCGCGTCGAGATTCGACGCGGAGCTGCACCTGTCGTAGCCCATCTCGTCGACCGTCTCCACGGTGGCGCCTAACATATCGATGGACTTCTTGAGCGTCGGCTCGAGCACCTCGAACTGGTCGGGCGGCAGGATGGCGTGGCAGAGGTCTGTCAGCGTGTCCGGCGTCATCGACACAGCTTTTGGGCTTCCAGTGCGACGACGACCAGTTGCCTGCCCTCCCTGCAGGCGCTTCAGCTCTCCAGGTCTCAAGGTCTTTGTGGGCGAGTACTTCTTGTCTGTGTTGCGCAATCGTGGAGTTGTAAGGACAGGCTGTGCCGCGGGTAAGGGCGCGACCTCATCCTCAGATTCGCTCTCGTCGCTCTCGCTCTCCATCACCAGCCGCTCGAACTTCGTGTCCAGATACTCCGCGATCTCACGCCTTACTGCTGCTTCGATAGTCTCCTTCGCTCGTTTCCAGGCCTGCAGCTTGATGCCGTTGATGGTTATGTTGACCTTGCCAGAAGGTGTTAGAAGAACGTCGCCAGTAGTAACGCCGCCGAAGGCGCCATTGAACACGCCTGTGAGGGTGCCGTGGCGAGATTTGCTCTTCGCCGACGACATCACTCTGGGAGAGCTAGGTGGCAGAGTTGTGCACGCGGCGGGGCAGCCTTGCTGTGCTGCGCGCGAGTCGCAGTGGTGCTGGCAGTTGTCGAAACACGCGCCCGCAGCCGCGGTTAGGCTGTTGGGGCTGTTTAAATGACCGCTGAAGGCCGCGCCCGCCCGAAATACCCGTTTTGAAATCATAGTAAATGAAATCCTAGTTACGGTCGTACAGGCCTGCCTACCCCGGCAGGGGAGCTTTCGGGAGCTGGGACCCAGCCTAGAACCGCTGGGGTAGACTCCCATAGGCTCCGAGTCTTGCCTCCAGCAGTTGTACGTAGCCACTGGGGGCCGTCCCCTCGTCCCGCATCGCGCTGGGATAACTCAGCCCTATAGCTCCCTACCCTTGTCTACCCGTCGCGTGGGGGTCCTGGCCGCCCCCGGGGACGCATTACGAGGCCGCATCGCACCCTACCAAGCGCCTAGGGACGGCCTAGGGCCATTCCAGCATGCCGCGTGAGGCGTGCTGCCCCCCGATCTAGTTAACGACGGGGAAGTATGGACAGGGGGAAGACTCGGGGGAACTGCGTCGCCGTGCGCGACGGCACGCAGGAAGTACGCCAGGAGACCCCTCGGCGGGGTCGTTTCTAGAAGGGGGAGTATGGGCAGAGGAAGTGTCGTGCGCCACGACGCTCCGAGACACCTCACGATGGAGTCAAGCAGGACTGCGGGAAGCACGGCATTGCGCCGCAGCCCGGCGCGCCGTCGTATTCCGACAAGCAGGGACCTTTCTTGAAGATGCGGTTGAGAAATGATTCGGCATTGAGCTCCGAGACGAAGCGACAGCGTTGGTCGATGCAGGCCGCCTCGTGCGGGAGCGCGACGCAGTCCGTATTTGAGCCACCGATCCAGACGGCCGTGAGCTGCCTTGTCCTGGCAAACGTGGCGGCGTCGAGCTGGAAATTCGGCATATTCGTGGCGTGGACGAAGCGCAGCCGCGAGCCCGCGAATGTGTCGCCCGGTATGGACGAGATGTTCATGCCGTCGAGGAAGAGATTCTCGAAGTATTTCAAGTTCGCGAGGTTCGGTAACTCCGTGATGCCCGTGCGCATGAGCGAGAGCGTCATCAATACTTCCAGGTCCTCGCAGAGGTAGGGCGGGAGCGCCATCAATCCCTCATTATCACTCAGCCACAGGTTGTAGAGCGTGGACCTCACGTCCCGCATCGCTTCGGGTCGTACTTCCGTTATACCCTTGTCGCTCAGGTCCAGGGTCCATGTGCGCGCCACGTTGGCGAGCTTGCACGACGTGAGGACCGATCCCTCGCATTCGCACGGGCTGCAGCGGTTCTGCGCCTTGAACGGGTACCGGTCCCGGCAGGACACGACCATAATGACAGCTAGCGTGGCGACAGAGAGCAACGAGTGGGTTGCACACGCCTTTTTCGACGGATGTCTCGCCGTTGCGGGGCGTCGTTCGTCAGCTGCCGCCGCCTCGACTGCCCTACACGTGAACAACAAGTGCACGACTGGCGTGAAGAGACCGAGCGAATCTAAGAACGAGGTTGGGGTCCAGCGGCAGAAACGAACGAACTGCTTGGTCACGAATATCCAACCGAAGGAATATGAGAGGTCGAGCGTGACGTCGCAGAGGGCTGCCACGGTGTCTGTGCTGCGAGACGAGGAGCGCGCCGCGTAGTAGTAGAGGGCGCCCGGATAAAGGCTGTTGATGGCAAGCATGATGAAGAAAAACCAGTAGGCCGGCGCCGACGGCGCGCCTCCCAGGTCGACGAGTGGGCTGTACTGGAAGTGCGATTGGGTCCACACGAGCGCGCCCACATCGGGGAGCTTCGTCACCGCTTGCAGGAGAATCGTGAGGTACTGGAGCCCGAGGATCTTCCATCTGTAATACAACCCACGAAGACCGAGATACTTTTCGTACAGGAGCGCCACCCGGGACACGTGCGTTTTGCGGCGTCCGCGGCGCAGCGAGACGGCCGCCGCCGCCGCCAGGCACGGCACGACAAATAGCCAATTGAAGAAATATAGCGCCGCGTAGCCGAGCGCACCGAGCGTGCCGTGCTGGAGATTCGCTCCACCCATGTACAGTGTTTCTCCCGCCCCTAATATGACTTGGAGGAACCAAATCGCTGCGACGGCTCCGAAGCGCGCGCACGTCGAGTCGAATTGCGCAAGAAGATCCCGGATTAGTAGGAACGCGCAGAATAAATACGGCGGCGCCATGGCGGCCGCGTAGACGAGGGCTGGCGCTGTCATCAGCCTGATCTTCACCTGGCCCGGTGCGACGAGCCCCATGTCCGCCCCATAGCCCTGCACCACGTAGTTCCATCCCACGTACGCGGCGTGCCGCGCCATGAATATTCGGAGCACTATCAGCGCCGCCCTCGTGCGCTTTGGCGGCCGGCGGCGCGTCTCTGGCGCCGTCGTGGCGGGGAGCGGTCCGACGAGGCCCAGGGACCGTACCAAGTTGTAGACAGGAGCCTGGTTCGTTTTAAGCTTCAGTAACTCGCTGTGGATGATCTGGACCTCGCATATATGCTTCTGGAAGCGAATGTTGACGTTGAGATCCCGGTAGCCGCTCGCGGTGGGCCCATCGCCCTCCGGCGGATCCCGTAGCCGGTTCTTGACCTGGAGGATTTCGACGACGCCCGCGTCGGCGAGCTTCTGGAGCGCGGCACACGAGGCTTCCAGCGCCGGCAGCGTCTCCGCGACGACGAGGCCGCGGCATAAATCCTTGATCTTCGCCGCGTCGCCGTTGTACTCGAGCTTGACCTTCTCGCGCACGCGCTCCCGCGTCTTCAGGTTGCATTCGTAGCGCGAGCCGTCCGCCACGAGGCGCTGCAGTACCTCCGTCTTGAACGCTGGGAAAACCACGGCGGCGGCGCCCATGAGCTCGTCGATGTCATCGGACGCCTGCCGCAAGTCAGGAGCCTTGAGACTTGGCGGCCCGATATTCACTGTGTCTTTAAGGATTTTTGCGGAGGCGTCGTCAAATTTTACAGCATAGGCCTCCATGGCTTCGATCTTCCGCGACCCCCAGACTACCGCGGCCACACAAGACACCGCCAGGAGCACGCCCAGGATCGCGCCCCCTTCCCCGACCCGCTCGAAGAGATCCAGCGACACGACCGTGAAGAAGGAGACGACGAAGTCGACCACAAGCATGCGGTCGCCGACCTCGAACGCCGCCATGACGACCGTCATAACGACCACGATGACCTTGACATGCATGGTCTCGCTGCAGAGCTTCCACGGTCGTTTCGTCTCCGGCGCCAGCTTGCCTTCCGGCGCCAGCTCGCCTGCTTCCGGTGCGACAGAAGCCATGGTGTTGGGCAGCGTCCGCTTCGGTCCCTTCCGCCTGTTTTGTGGCTTTTGGGCAGCTTTTTGGGCTGCCCAGTCAAACCTGAGGCGAGGCCAGACTGCTCGTAGGTGGCGCACCAGTTGCGCAGCCCGCCGCAGCGATGCAGGACGAGTGCAGCTTTCGTTCACTGGCACGCGTCGCGGCCCCTCGACGCCGCAACGCCGTCAAATGACCGCGTAGCGGTCTGGGCTCGTGCGGGTTGGAGGGGGGGTCAGTCCAGTATGCCTAACAAGCCAGCGACGCATCATCGCGCATATATTTATTTATTTCATCGCCTATTTTCGCCATACGGCCATATATATATATACGTATATTATCATCCGTATACCGCCATATATACCCTACAGTACACCTATATGGTCACTGTATATGCGCGAAAAAAAAAAAATAAAGAGCGGTTGGGAAAGGGCCTACGACGGAACGAAGCACGAGCGCGGCAGGCACGGTATTTCGCCGCAGCCCGGCGCGCCATCGTAGGACGCCTCGCAGGTGTCCTTTTGGAATTCGCGGTAGATGAAGTATTCGGCGTCGAGCTCCTCGATGAAGCGGCACCGGTGGTCGACGCATGCAGCCTCGTGCGGGAGCTCGACGCAGTTCGTATTTGAGCCGCCGATCCAGACGGCCTCGAGTTGCCTCGTCCTGGCGAACGTGGCGGCGTCGAGCTGGAAATTCGGCATATTCGTGGCATGGACGAAACGCAGCCGCGAACCAGCGAGTGTGTCGCCCGGTATGGACGAGATGTTCATGCCGTCGAGGAAAAGGTTCTCAAAGTACTTTTTCCCCGCGAGGCTCGGTAATTCCGTGACGCCCGTGCGCATGAGCGAGAGGTTCATCAGGACGTCCAGCTCGTCGAAGACGTCGGGTGGGAGTGACATCAATCCTTTATTGTCGTCCAGCCACACGTTGAGGAGCGTGTACTTTATGTCTTTGAACGCGTCGGACCGCACCTCCGTGATGTCCTTGTCGCTCAGGTCCAGGCTCCAGACCCGCGCCACGCCCGCTAATTTGCACGACGTGAGGACCGATCCTTCGCACTCGCATGGGTTGCAGCGGCTCTCCGCCTTGAAAGGATACCTGTCCCGGCAGGACGCGACCATAATCACCGCCAGCGTGGCGACAGAGAGCAGTGCGTGGCTGGCGCACGCCTTTTTCGACGGTTGCTTCGCCGTCGTTGGAGTCTTCTGGTCCGCCGCCGCCGCCTCGACCGCCCTACACGTGAAGAGGAGGTGTACGCACGGCGTGAAGAGCCCAAGGGTTTGGAAGACCTCGACGGGCGTCCAGCGGCAGAGACGAAAGAACTGCTTGGTCACGAATACCCAGCCCATGGAATATGAGAGGTCGAGCGTCACGTCGCAGAGGGCCGCCACGGTGTCCGCGTCGCGGGACGAGGAGCGCGCCGCATAGTAGTACAGGGCACCCGGATAAAGGCTGTTGATGGCGAGCATGATGAAGAAGAACCAGTAGGCTGGCGGCGATGGCGCGCCTTTAAGGTCGACGACAGCGTTGTCCCCGAAATGCGATTGGGTCGACACGAGCGCGCCCATTTCGGGGAGCTTTGCAAACGCCTGCAGTATGACCGTCGCATATTGGAGCCCCAAGATCTTCCAGCGATAATATAAGCCTCGCAATCCAAGATATTTTTGGTACAGGAGTGCCACCCGGGACACGTGCATTTTCCGGCCCCTGCGGCGCAGCGAGACGGCCGCTGCTGCCGCTAGGCACGGGACGACGAAAACACACCCGAAGATATATAGCGCCGCGAAGATAAGCGCAAGGGGCGAGCCGTCCGCGAGGTTTTGCATGGCTGTGTAAAGCGCCAAGCCGGACTCACTGGCAAATTGCAGGACCCAGACCGCCGCGACGGCGGCGACGCGCCAGCGCGTCGAATCGAACTGCGCGAGGAGATCACGGAGAAGTAGGAACGCGCAGAAAAAATACGGCGGCGCCATCACTGCGGCATAAACCAACCCCGGCGCCGTCATCGTCCGCAGCAGCACCTGGCCCGCGTTGGCAAGTCCCACGTCTGTCCCATAGCCATTCGTCACGTAGTTCATGCCTTGCGCCGCGGCGAACCGCGCCATGAAGATTCGGAGCACTGCCAGCGCCGCCCTCGTGCGCTTTGGAGGCCGGCGGCGCGTCTCTGGCGCCGTCGTGGCGGGGAGCGGTCCGACGAGGCCCAGGGACCGTACCAAGTTGTAGACAGGAGCCTGGTTCGTTTTAAGCTTCAGTAACTCGCTGTGGATGATCTGGACCTCGCATATATGCCCTTGGAAGCGAATGTTGACGTTCAGGTCGCGATAGCCGCTCGCGGTGGGCCCGTCGCCCTCCGGCGGATCGCGGAGCCGGTTCTTGACCTGCAGGATCTCGACGTTGTCCAGCTTTTGGAGCGCGGCACACGAGGCTTCCAGCGCCGGCAGCGTCTCCGCGACGACTAAACCGCGGCATAAATCCTTGATCTTTGCCGCATCGCCGTTGTACTCAATCTTGACCTTCTCGCGCACGCGCTCCCGCGTCTTCAGGTTGCATTCGTAGCGCGAGCCGTCCGCCACGAGACGCTGCAGTACCTCCGTCTTGAACGCTGGAAAGACCGCGGCGGCGGCGCCCATGAGCTCGTCGATATCATCGGATGCCTGCCGCAAGTCGGGCGCCTTGAGACTTGGCGGCCCGATCGTTGCCTCGCCTAAGATTTTCTTGGACGCGTCGTCGAACAGGACGGCGTGGGCCTCCATGGCTTCGATCTTCCGCGACCCCCAGACTACCGCGGCCACACAAGACACCGCCAGGAGCACGCCCAGGATCGCGCCCCCTTCCCCGACCCGCTCGAAGAGATCCAGCGACACGACCGTGAAGAAGGAGACGACGAAGTCGACCACAAGCATGCGGTCGCCGACCTCGAACGCCGCCATGACGACCGTCATAACGACCACGATGACCTTGACATGCATGGTCTCGCTGCAGAGCTTCCACGGTCGTTTCGTCTCCGGCGCCAGCTTGCCTTCCGGCGCCAGCTCGCCTGCTTCTGGCGCTACAGAAGCCATGCTGCCCACACTTCTGGTCGAGATTACCGGGCAGCCCACAAGTATGCGCGCGTTACAGCCGTCCACCGCAACGATGCAGGACCAAACGCGTTTACCGTTTCGAGCGCTGCGATCCGGCAATCGCGCAGAGCGCCGTCACCGTGACAAATCTGGAGTCTTGGTCCACGACGACGACGGGTTTTTAGCCCCCCACCCCGCACGAAACGCGCGCGCGCGGCGAAGAGTATGGCGGCCTTGTCCGCCCCCAGGGAAGCGTCGGCGGAGGCTTAACGCGCCGTATGCAGGGAGCCCCTCGCCACTCCAGCGCTTCGTAGAGTGTGCCTACAGGAGGCGAGTGCACCTGCGGCTTCGTTGCCCTTCATTGCGCCGATTCCCCGCCAACCGACGATTCGGATCATCCGCGGTCACGGAGGCGCCTGTCCACCACGACCCGAGGGCAAGCCCACGATGTAACGGAATCTCTAGACGTCGGCTGACGGGGGCTTGAGCCCGAGTGGTCGCGCCGAGGAAGAGCGACGACTCTATATCAACCACGCCACACGGCCGTGAACGTCGAACCATAGTGTACTACGGCCGAGGAACACCAGGCACCGCCTCGATATTGAAATCAGTGACGTGGCGTCGAACGCCGGCTCCTTGGCAGTCCCTTGTTCATTATAGGCGTAAGTCTTGAGTAAGTAATTGGTCCCGGAAGCCAGCACGCCCAGGACGCGCCGGCGCCGCGGCACAACGCGCCGTGCAACGCCGTGCTGGTTTAACCGACGGGTTTCGTGCCCAGAAGAGCTTCTCGGCATCCGGCGCCCTGCCGTCGAGACGTCGGCCCCGTAATCCAGAAAACGTGCGGGCTCGAGTGGCCGGTACGCCTCCCTGGTCCAGCCGAGTCGTACAACACAAACTTATTCCTCCTCCACCATCACGCTCCGCGCCGCCGCGTCGACGTCGTCCTCCCCGTCCACGAGCCACGGCGGGTGCGGCAGGCCCCGCTCCTTGAGAAACTCGACGTTGAACATCTTCGACGCGTAGCGCGCCGCGCCGTCGCAGAGGATCGTCACGACGGTGTGGCCCGGGCCCAGGTCCTTCGCCACGCGCATCGCGCCCGCGACATTTAACCCGCTCGACAGCCCGAGCGCGAGGCCCTCCTCCCGCAGCAACGCGAAGGCGACCTCGAGCGAGAACCTATCTTCAATCTCGTACTGCACGTCCGGCGTGAACCCTTCCAAGTTGGCGGTGATGCGCCCCTGGCCCACGCCCTCCGTGATCGAGTCGCCCTCGCTGGCGAGCTCGCCGTCGCGGTAATATCGAAACAAAGCCGCGCCCGGCGGGTCCGTCAGCCCGATGCGCACGCGCCCGCCCGACGCCTCCCGCAGGAACTGGGCCGTGCCCGCGAGGGTCCCGCCCGTGCCCACGGCGCAGGAGAACGCGTCGACGCGGCCCTCCGTCTGGCGCCAGATTTCCGGCCCCGTCGTCCGGACGTGCGCGTCGCGGTTCGCGACGTTGTCGAACTGGTTCGCCCAGACGCCTCCGAGCGCCTCCGCCAGACGTTTGCTTACTTTTTGGTAGTTGTTCTCCGATTTGTAGGGCGCCGCCGGCACCTCGACGACCCTCGCCCCCAGCTGTCTCAAACAGTCCTTCTTCTCCTCCGTCTGCGTCTCCGGGATGACGACCACGCACCTTACGCCCCGCGTCGCCGCGACGGCCGCGAGACCAATTCCCGTGTTGCCCGCCGTGCCTTCGACGATGACGCCGCCCCTCTGGAGTTTGCCCGCCGCCTCGGCCTCGCGGAAGATGTTCAATGCCGCTCGATCTTTGACGCTGCCGGCGGGGTTCATGAACTCGCATTTCCCATAGATGTCGCAGCCCGTCGCCGCGGACGGGCCCTGCAGCTTTATGAGTGGGGTATTGCCGACAGCTTCGTCGAACGTCTCTCTTCTTAACAAAGCGGCGCCGCGCAGCCTGTGCCCTAGTGACGAGAAGCGACGCATCGTGAGGTTGCTGATTATCTGCTTCGTGGGTGCGTGTGCACAGCACTGAACACTATCACAGCCCGGTAGGCGCTAATTAGGGCTTCACGAGCCAAGCGGAGCAAAAGAGAGCCAGCGGCAGTAAGACACTAGCAAGCCAAGCAAGCAGCGCTTAAGCCAGCGGCCAGAGGCTGCAGCGCTCGTCAAGGGACGACGCAGCCCTCATTGATCGGCCCACAAGTGTGCGCGACATTCACGGTTAGAACGGTAGCATCGGAGGAGCCCCTCGCCACACTCTACAGCCCATACACTGCTCCTGTCACGCCCGCGGCCGCAGCGACGCCAACGCCGCGATGTCCGACGAGGTCGTCAACGTGATCAAAGAAACGGCCGAGGTCCTCGCCGACGCCGTCATCAGTGTCGTGGAGGCAGCGCCCGAGGCCGTCAAGGAGGCGGCCGCGGCGGCGCCTGAAGTCATCAAAGAGGCGACCGCCGCCGCGCCCGAGGTGATCAGGGAGACGGTCCCCGAGGTCATCAAGGAGACCGTCGCCGCGGCCGCCGCGGTCGAACCCGACGTAATCGACGAGGCGACGCGCGTCTACAACTACGTGGTGACGTGCATGGCCTACGCGTCGCTCGCACTCGCAATCTGCATCGTCATCGCGTGGCGGCTGTTTGGGGCGCGCGGGGCGGCGCTCGTGGCGCCGCCCGCGCGGCCGCCGCCGTCGACGCGGCGGCGGCTGATGGCGTCCATGGGCGACGTTCCGCCCACGAACGCGCAGACGTGGCACGCGCCCGCCAAAGAAAAACGGCGAACGGTCCTCGACGCGCGGACCTTCGACAAGGATAAGTAGTATGTGGATTAGGAGGGGATAGTGCTTGTACCCCGGGAAGTCTACTTGCGGCCCTTCTTCTTGCCGTCGCGGTTGCCGATGATCGAGAGGAAGCAGTTGTAGAAGATCTGGATCGTGTTGATGTACAGCACGCGCTGCTCCGTCGGGATGAACTTGAAGTTGATCGCGTGCGCCACCGGCCAGACCGTCCACGAGCCCGTGACCTGGGTCATGAGGTCGCCCTTGATGCGCTTGATCGTGCCGTCGACGCCCTGGCGCTCCCAGAGACCCATGTAGCCGAAGAACATGACGCCGAAGATCGGGTTCCACAAGACCTGATCAATAAACACCTTCGACGCGACGGCGCCGGCGTCCGTGCCCGGGATCTTGCCGTCCAGCTTGCCGTAGAACCAGTGCGACGTCGTGCCGTGCACCAGCAAGCCGAAGGACGCCATCTTGATCGTCCTGTTCAGGTTGTACTTGCCCTTCTTCTCGATGAACTGCTGCGCTAATATGTCGCCAATCGCAAACCCCGTCATGGACGTCAGGCCCTTGATCAATAGGGGGTCCTTCTCGAGGGCCTTCTCGTAGGCGGCCCACAAACCCGCGGCCTCGGCGGCCTTGGGCGCGGGCGGCTCTTCGCCTTCGTCGTCGGCCGCTCTCCGGGAGACGTCGCGCGGCGGGCCGCCGCCCATCATGCCGCCGCCGCCGCCCGGGTTTCTGGGGACGATGCCCTTTTTCCAGCCCGCGCCGAGGCGGCCCGTGAAGCCGCCTCTTCTCGTTCCGCCGCCGCCGTTGCCGAGGCGCATCGTCAGCTGCGTCGCCGCGCCGCGCATGGGCGTGGCGGGGAGCTTGTGCGACATGAAGCCATGGGTGCCCGTGAGCGCTAGGGCGACGGCGAGGCAGCGCATGTTGCTTGGCAGTGCTGACGCTGTGGTTTTCGCGTGTCGTTGACGGGTTGTCAACGGACGGCGCTGGGTGCAGCAAGCAAGGTGCCGGGGTGAGCGTTGGAGGCGATGCGGGCCGTGAGATCTCGGGATGCTCTTGGCTTATTTTGCAGGGCTAGTGCAACCCGTGCGCGTTGAGCCGCCCGCCAACGCAGCTCTTTAAGAGCCGCACAGAGGGCTCGTGTCGCCTCGAGACGGATAGGGCGAATGCCGGCGCGTTTTCTTTTCGGTTGGCTCTCGCCGCGTCGTCGGCCCGCGCGACTAGTGGTTCTTTGGGAGCTTACTTCCAGCGACGCCGTCGGGGCAACGGAGTCGACGCGGCGCCATCGACGACGCGCCGTTGAGAGCGCAGCAATTGCTTACGTTTTTTGCGCGCGGGGTCGAGATCGTCGAAATCGCCCTCCGCGCGAGGACTCTACTCCAGGCACTCGCGGAGCACGCTCGTCGCGAGCCGCGCTTTCGCGAGCGCGTCTCCCAACAAGTCGGCCGTCGTCCCGAAGAGCGGCGCCTCCTGGACGTACTCGGCGATCGCGGCGACGTCCGGCGGCGCGTTGGCCAGCGTGCCGAAGTAGTGGCCCGCGACCGCGGCAATCACAGCGACACAAAAGACGGCGAAGGCGTCGCGCTTGCGCACGTAGATCTGCGCCGGCGGCGGCGGCGCGGCGAAGGTGACGTTCTTCTTGGGTCTCACTTCAGCCTTGGCCGGCGGCCGGGCCGGCGCGGCGACCGGCTCCTCCGCGGCCGGTGCGACGACCTCCACCTCGTTCTTGCGCGGCCGCCGCACGGATGTGGGCATGCCCTGCTTCGTGAGGCAGACGGGCGACTCCTTGCGCGTGGGGGCCATCTTGCGCGTCGACCGCGTGCGCCGCGCCGGGCCGTCGACTTGCGCCGGCACTATAACAGGTGCACCAACGTTCTTCCGCTGGACGGGCGCCGTCGCCGGCGCGTTCTTCCTGAGGTTCGTCGCGTCGAGGAGCGCCTTGGCCGGCGTCGCCCCGTCGAGCGGCTTGTAGGGCGTCGTCGCCGTCGCGGTCGTCAGGCGGCGGCGCGTGAGGACCATTGTTTTATGATTGAGCTGCGGTGTTGTCTACGCGTTTTTTATAAACCGTGCGGTGCCAGTTGCTGCGTTTAATGACGACGCTGCGGCGTTATCTAGGCCGTCGCGCGCGCTGTTTGACTTGACGTTACTGCCGTTTGCTGTGATTTCTCGAAACTGGCCGCGTGTCTTACGCTGTCCGTGTGGCAGTGCCTAGGTGGGCACTCAGCGACACTCTTAAACACACAACGCTTCCTGCCGTCACCCAACAAGGCGCAGCGTGCTCAAAAACCTGTTTGGCAGCGTGCAAAACCCGCGCAAATTGGGCCTCAGCATCGCGACGCGTAGCGGGCGAATTAACAATCGAGAAAGGCCTTACCGTCCAGCGTGGACGACTGCCAATGAAGTGTGGACCGTCGGAACGACCACATTTTACACCACGTTTGCTCGGACTCGAACAAATTTGCTAGACATCCCAGGGCGGTCAACAGCTGCGGAAAGTACTGAGTTATACTACGGTGCCGTACTGACCACAATGGCGTCGTTTTCAACGGCCAGCTTCTTCCAAATGAGCTGTAATACAGCATTAGGACAACCAATAGACTTCCTGCGCGACGTGAGTGAATTGGTGGAGCTGCCGCGGGTCATCACCGAAAATACGCGGCAGCGGGCACAATCCCAGATCATGGTGAGCGTGGCGCTCTGCCAGCGGAAGCGCGCGTACGTCCCGGCGCACCCGCGGCGGCCGTTCGACGGCGGCAGCCCGCTGGCGTCTTCATTAAAATTGCTCGTGTATGGCGCCGAGGCGCTTAAAACGGCTGCCAGGCCGCTGCCGCGTGAGGTAGTTAGACGGATTTGCTGGTACGTCTAGCCTCGTCGTTCGCGTGTTCGCTCGTTTGTTTTTGGTCCGCATAAGAAGTTAGAATAAGAAGTAAGATACATAGTAGTGATTCTTATCTTAGAAGTAGTACACACAAGACAAAAATTAATCTAGGCGGCGGCCGCGACGCCGCGCAGCAACACGTGGACCGCGTCGCCGCGGACATCTTCGGCGCTGTAGCGGAACGCGCCCGCCCGTTTATGAATCGTCGCGCGCATGGCGTCGACGGCGCTCGCGGGAATCGCCCGCAGCGCGTCCCCGACGTAGGAGGGCTCCGCCGTCGCGCGACGCATGTCGAGCATGACGCGCGACGCGTCCCGCCAGCCGCCCCAGTGGAGGGGCCAGAGCCGGTCCTGCTCCGGCGCGAAGAGCACGGGGATGCAGCCCGCGAGCAACGCGGTCACGATCGACGCGCGGCCCGGCGTCAGGCCGGGCGGCTCGACGCAGAAGGTCGCGTTGCGCTGGTGGCGCGCGGCGTCGCCGCGGCGGCCGTCGGCGCAATCATTTGAAGCGGCGCAGGCCCGCTGCAGCGCCAGGCGCAGGTTCTTGGCGTTCTCCGAGCCGTGCGGCATCGCCGCGTAGGCCCAGAGGTAGCGCCGGGCCGCGGCGCCGGGCGTTCCACCATAATGTCGTGCCGCGTAGGGCGCCGACACGAGGCGCGGGACGAGCGCCTCGGGGTGGGCGCGCTGGCGCGCCGAGAGGCGCTTCGTCTTGGCGCGCTGGAAGGCGCCGGCGAACTCCTCGTAGCCTGCGCGGGCGACGCGCGTTCCTCGATGCGCGGGCCGCGGCGATGGCGTGCCGGTGACGCCATCGAGGCGACGTGTGGACGCCGCGTGCACACCGCCGACGCTCACGCGCGCGACCTCGGCGAACTCGGGCACGACCAGCGGCGCGGCCCACCAGCCCGCGCAGCGCGGCGCGTAGGCCACGCGAGGAAAAACAAAAACGTGGCGCCGCACCGTCTCCATGTTAAGGTGGGGCAGCGCGCGGCGCCAGTCGCGCGCGCCGAGCTTCGCTAGCTTGTCGCAGCGGCGCATCCAGTCGCTCCAGTGCTTCGCCCGCGGCAGGACCGGTATCAGGAAGAGCTCCGCGTCCGCCGGGGATTCGGTGGAGCAGCGTTTCTGGAGCGCCTCCACCAAGACCTCGAGGAGGTTCGCGTTCGCGTCGACGCCGTCGTCGGGCGCCGCGTCGCCGGGGGCCCAGTCCGACAGCGTCCGCGGCAGCGCGTAGACGTACGTCCGCGGGCACGCGTCCTTGGACCAGTCGACGTCCGCCACGATGCGTTCCGCGTCGCGCGCGAAGGGCGCGGGCCTCGGCGCGGCTTGCGCGTGCCACCAGGCGAGCGACGCGCACGCGAGCACCGCGAGTGCGGCAACGATCAGGCGCGGGCGGAGGCGCTGCTCCGCGGCCTTTAGTAGGACTGATTTGTGCCGCCTGTTGCTGAGTGCTTCGTTGGTGCGGAGCTGGACGAAGCGAGGCATGTCACGGATGCTTGCACTACTACAGCATATATATGATCCCTGGCGTTTTTGCTTGGTAGGTCTTGTACTGTATACCTATCCATAGGTATGGTACCTGTGGTGCGGGTCCCCGTAAGTCCGCAAACTCTGGATATTTCTCTATACATAGTCTAAGGCTATACTCCCCTCATATAATCGGTCCGGTTGCTCACGGCGTGGGGCATTTTTTCGGGAGATGTTTCGGGTTGGCCCTCTGTGATCTGCGCTCTCCGCACCGAGCTCGATGCGTCGGGCAGCCTCCTGGAGTCGGCTATCGCACCGCGCACGAAGCACAGCCCCGCTCTCCACGGACCTAAGGCAAGATGAGCGCGACCTCCTCGGTAGACCAAGCCGCACGCCAACTCCTGGGTTCACATCATGCCGAAAACGCCGACGACGTCTCCGCGGTGAGCGACGCGAAGGCGTCGGGGGACTGCCGCCGCGCGTGGTTGGGTTCCGCCCACTATGCGGCGGTTGACAAGATGCGCCTCGACGGGACGCTGGCCGAACTCGTGGACAACGCGGGCGACGCCGGCGCGACGCGCGTGGACATCGACTGTGACGACGCGACAATTACCATCGCCGACGACGGCTGCGGCTGCGACGCGGCGGGCATCGGCGCCCTGGGCGGCCACCGCACGTCGACGCGGACCGACGCGTCCGAGCGCTTCACGGGCAAGTTCGGCCAGGCCTTCACGCGCGCCGTGTTATCATTGGGCGACACGTGCACGGTCATCTCGTACCAGGGCCTGGTCTTCCACGTCGGCCTGCTCTCGAAAAGACTCCAGATAGAGTCGAACACGCGCGAGTGCCTGTTGCCCGTCGCGAGCTTTCGCTACCCGTCGGGGTACGAGGAGAAGGTCGTGGAGGTGGTCGAGGACGAAGACGGCCAGCTCTGGAACAAAGGGAGCTTGATCTTCGAGCGCCTCATCAAGGCCAATTTGGAGAACATCCTCGCCTACGGCTGCGCGGACACCAAGGACGCGCTCGTGGCCCTCGCGAACAAATACCGGCGCGCGAACGGCCTCATCATCATCGTGTCCGACCTCGACAAGCGGGTCGTGCCTTGCCAGGCGGACAAAACGATCTACTTCAAGCAGAGCGAGGGCCAGCGAAGCAAGACGAGGGACGACGTGTATCCCTACCGGCAGGACGCGCGCCACGCGCTGGGTTGGCAGTACGTGGTCTGCTCGGGCGCCGCGGATCAATTGCCCGAGGAGTATAAAGAGCTCGCGGTGGCGCCGCTGCGGCCGAAAATAGTGATGTGTGGGCAGGAGCTCGAGGCGGTCGACATCGCGCCGGAACGGCGGAGCAGCGGGCCGGTGGTGTCCAACGGCATGGAGGTGAAGGAGATTCGCTTCGACCGCCGCAAGGCCGCCGCCGTGACCATCTTCACGCATTCGCTCGACGTCGAGGCGCCTCGCCGGAGCCACGAGGAGCGTTCGACGCACTGGCCGCACGGGCTCATCGGCCTGCGCGTCGGCAAGACGGCGCGCGCGACGTACCCCCTCCCGGTCGAGAAGGTGGGCGGCAACCCCCGCGTGGTCGACGACCTCATGGCGGGGCGGGGCGCTCTGACGCTCTTCTTCTTCCAGGACGAGGAGCATCACTCGGCGAACGAGGAACAAATTCTCGTGTCCAAGGACAAGATGGACCTCAGGCTCCCTACCGACTCCGAGGCGAAGGCTCACATCTTCTTTGGCACGCACGCCGCGCAGAGCAAGGCCATCGTGACGAGGTACGAGCGCGAGAAGAAGAAGGCCGAGGCGCGCGCCGCCGCCGCCGCCGCGCCGCCGCGCGCGCCGCCGCCGCGCTTAGCGACGCTTCTAGGCGCGCCTCTGCCCCCGGAAGGGTCGGACGAAGAGATGCCGGCGCCGCCGCCTCGGCCGCCGAAGAAGCGCCGCAAGCGCAAGCCCGCGGCGCCACCGCCGCCGCCCCTCACGAGCAAGCGCACGCGCCAGACGCCCGCCGAGAAGAGCGTCGCGAAGCGCGTCCAGCAAGCGATGGATTTACTGCAGACTGGCGCGATGCAATTTGCCGACGTGCACGGGACCGGTGCATCCATCATCTTCACCGAGCGCGACGGCACGTTTGAGGTCGAGATCAAGCGGGGCGACGACGACGACGCCACCCAAGATTGAACGACCCCGCCGAGTTACTTTTTCGAGTTGAATTGTTAGTAAGTTTCTACACGATGGGGGGCGACGGGGGGAAGGGGGGCTAATCTTCGTTCAGCGCTCAGGCCATCCAGTTCGGCGTGCGGAAGCCGGCGCCCGCGTAGACGGGGTTGGACAGCGACTCGTCGATGCGGAGGAGCTGGTTGTACTTGGCCGTGCGCTCGCCGCGGCACGGCGCGCCCGTCTTGATCTCGCCGGTACATAAACCGACCGCTAAATCAGCAATGTAGTCGTCTTCCGTCTCTCCCGACCTATGGGAGGTCATGACGCCCCAGCCCGCGCGCTTCGCGTCCTGGACGGCGCGGATCGACTCCGTGATCGAGCCGATCTGGTTCACCTTGAGCAACAAACAGTTGCAGGCCTTCTGGTCGATGGCCTTGGCGATGATCGACGGGTTCGTCACGGTCAGGTCGTCGCCGACGATCTGGACCTTGTCGCCGAGCGCCGCGGTGATCTTCGTCCAGTTATCCCAATCATCTTGATCGAAGGGGTCCTCGATGGTCACGATGGGGTAGTCGTTGCTGATCTTCTGGTAGAAGGCGAGCATGTCGTCTCCGGATAGCTTTAATGAAGTGTCCTTGTCCGCGCCAGAGGTCTTGAAGTCGAGGTCGTAGGCGTTCTCGCCCTCGACCTTGAACTCCGACGACGCCACGTCCAACCCGACGGTGCACACGCCCGAGTGGCCCGCCTTGTCGATGGCCTCCATGAGCATTTCTAATCCAGAGTCCACGGAACAGGGCGGGGCAAACCCACCCTCATCACCAATCAGCGTCGCATCGCCGCCAAATTTGGCCTTGATGACGGCCTTCAAGTTGTGGAAGACCTCGCAGCCGATGGCCATGGCGTGGGAGAAGCTTTGAGCACCAGTCGGAATCACGAAGAATTCCTGGAAGGCTAATTTGTTGCCCGCGTGCTCGCCGCCGTTGATGACGTTGAAGCAGGGCACGGGCAACGTCATGGGCGTGACGGAATTCCCAGCTAAGTCAGCGTAGTGCTGGTACAGAGGTACTTTTTTGGCCCCCGCGCCCGCTTTGGAGGCAGCTAGACTAATCCCAAGAATGGCGTTGGCGCCCATCTTACCTTTGTTGGGCGTGCCATCTAATGCGAACATCTTCTCGTCGATGGCCTCCTGCTGCGTGGGGTCCATGCCGATCATCGCGGGTCCCAAGACTTCGTTGACGTTCTTCACGGCCCCCAGCACGCCCTTGCCCATGTAGGTCGAGCCGCCGTCTCTGAGTTCCACAGCTTCATACGCGCCGGTCGACGCCCCGGAAGGGCACGACGCGCGGAACAGACCGTCCGTGGTCGTGATGTCGACCTCCACAGTAGGATTACCTCTGGAATCAATGATCTGGCGGCCGTGGACGGCCGTGATCGACGACGCGTGGCGCGAGGCCGTGCGCCGCAATAGCGTCTTCGTCGAGTGCTGCAGCATGGTGTTGCTGGCCTGTAACGTGATGCTCGAGTGTAGCGAGACTGCGTGTGCTTGCTTGCAACTGGGGGTGAGCGCTGCGAGGTTGTGCGACACGAAACCTTAACGCTCTAGCTGCGCCGTGCACTGATTTCTTCGCGCTGCAAATCAATGGCGAAGCTCGGGCCTGCAAGGCAACCTAGTGCCTTACCGGCCGCTAGCCGTCGGACAGGGTTAAGACCAGGGACGAGTCCTCCGCCCGCGGAGCGGTACAAGGACAGACGCTGCGGCGGCCCGCCCAAGCTCGGTGGGAGCGCTGCCAGGGCGCTATTGGCCCGGCTCGGCGCGAGCGCGACGCCTTCGGGCCTCCGTCGCGGGCGCAGGGATCGAGCTCTGCGCCGACGCGTGCGGCCGAGGCGTGGGGCTGCCCTACCTAGCTGCCTCTCACCTGCTGAGCCCACAGCTGCCCACCCGACGTGAGGTAGCCGTGCGAGCCCTCGCGGAACCATGGGCATCATGAAGCGGAAACAAGAGACGTTGTTACCGCCCATCTCGGACCCGACGCCGCCGCCGCCCACGCAACTCCGGGACGCGCACCCGCGGAAGCCGGCGAATTGCGTGACTTGCGTCGTCATCGCCGCACGAGATCTACGGGCCGCGGACGGCGGCTGGCTCACGCGCGGGAGTAGTGACCCCTACGTCAAGGTTATTGTCGAGAGCGTCGCCCAACAGACCACTCACAAAAACAGGACGCTGAACCCGGTCTACGGCGAACGGTTCGACTACGAGTGCGAGCACCCGGACAACAATTATGCGATTGTGGAGGTCTGGGACTACGACATGATTTCCGGGGACGACTTTCTCGGCTGTGTGGCGGTACCCTTAGTGCAACTCACGGGCCGCGTCGAGAGGCGGGGCTGGTTCGAACTGCTCGATCGGGATTATGAAAGACCACATAAACTACCTCGAGGGGATGTCGAGATCGCCATGATCTGGCGCCACGAGCCGACCTATGTGGTGGACTTGGATCCCCTGTTTTCTCTACCGGAAAAAGATAAAAAACGACCCGCGAACTGCCTGAAATGCGTCGCGTTACGAGCCATCAACCTCACGAAGCATAGTACGGGAGGCGATCCATTTTTAGAGTTGGACATCAAAGGCGACAAGGCGCAGACTCAAAGTGTAGCTAGTAGACGTCCGCGGTGGATGGAGCCCCTCGACGTGATCGCGGAGGACTGCGGCGGCGGCTACGTCGACGTGAATGTCTACGACAAGGGTCCTGTCAATAGGTTGGTCGGGTCGATACGCGTCGAGCTGGACCCCTTACAAGATAGGAAAAGCAATCGACAGTGGTACACGCTCGAGCCCCACATACCTGAGGAGGTCGACGAGGAGGCGTCGGTTGCTGAGGAGACACCCGGGGGCACAAAAATGTCAAAAGCGAACGTCCGCAAAGCCAAAGCCGCGGCCATCAAGAAGAAGATGGCTGCCCAAAGGGCAAAGGACGCTCGCGCAAAGGCGGCGAAGGAGCGCTCCAAACGAGAACCTACCAAACCGGTGATGCGCGTCGAGCTCGCTTTGAGGTTGGTCCATGATCCAGATAAAGTTCTGAGGATTCCCAAGGAGTTTAACCTAGATACGCCCGGGGCGCCGGATCTACCTCGGAACGAGTTGCGAGTCGTGGTCGTCCGAGCGAGGAATTTACCTCCCACAGACCCTTTGGCGCAGATGAAGGACCTCCAGAATGAAACGGACCCCGTACATGGTGCTATGGCCACAGCGTCGGCGTTGACATCCGCAGTGGAAGGAATAGGGCAGGTGCTGGGGCCGTCCGCGGACCCCTTCGTCGATATCGAGGTCGAGGGCATTGAAAGAAAGACAACCATCAAAAGAAGGTCATTACATCCACAATGGATGGAGCTGCTCCAGTTTCCCATTGACGAGTTGGACCACGCGTTTACGCTGCACGTGAGAGATCATAATGAACTAGGAGCGTCGACATCTATCGGACGCATCAAGTTCCCCAAGTTATCAAAGCGCCTGAAAGTCTTTGATGACGAAGCCTGGAGGGTCTGGCACGTCCTCGACTGCACGCCCGAAGAGGGCCCTCCACCGACGCCTCCCTACCCGAAGCCTAGGGCTTTTGATCTGCCGAAGATTGAATTAGCGGTGCGCTTCGTTCACAATCCTGACCTAGTATTACATTTACCAGAAGGGTGGGACGAGTGCGCGAATGAACTCAAACCGCCCAACGAACTCAAAATCGTCGTGGCACGAGCGAGAAATTTACCGATCATGGATAGACATGCATTACTACACCGAACGGGCGGGAGCACGGACCCCTTCGTGAAGCTCCACTTCGACGGGGACGAGGCAGAAACAAATGTACTGAAGAAAGACCTTGATCCCGTCTGGAACGAGGTTGTGGCCATGCCCGTGGAGTTGCTGTTGGAGGGCGAAACGTTGGAGGTCCAATGCTTGGATCACGAGACACTTGGGGGTGGCGAACACGTCGGTAGCGTACATTTGGAGCTGAAACCATTGATAGAACAACGAACTACAACGAGAAAATGGTACCCCTTCTGCAAGAAGGACGTCGAAGGTCAGATACTCCCGCCGCAAGTACCGCCTCGATTGGGCAAATTAGAACTCGCGACAAGGTGGGTCCACAATCCAAAATTAGTTATACCGTGCCCGAAAGCTTTATTGAAGGACAAACACAAGGACAAGCCGGGCAACGAATTACGAACTTGTGTCATCAGGTGTAGGAATCTACGAATCCCGGGCAAGAAGACGGGCAGGAAGGGCGTCGACCCCTACGTCGAGATGGTCCTTTGTGGCGACATCTTCACGACGAAGACGAGAGAGAGAAATGCGAACCCCAAGTTCCTCGATGTTCGTACATATGACGTGAACGAGGTCGAACTGGAGGACGCGCCGTGGCAACTCACGGTCTGGGACGCGCGCGGGGACAAAGCGCCTCTGAGTCGACAACCGTCCCGCAAGAACTCGCCGCGCGCGCCGGCCCCGGCGCCGGCGCCGGCTCCTTCCGGTTCATTGTTGGAAGATAGGGTACCTTCGCGCAATTTAATTGGGGACGCCGACGCGCCACTAGGTGAACTGGAGGAGCGGGAATTGTGTCGGAAGTGGCTGCCGCTATGCAATGAGACCGGTCAGCGCACTGGTAAAATAGAAATCGCATTAAGGTGGCTGCACAACCCGAAGAAACATGTGGAGATGCCCGAGCAATTTCATCCTACTCAAAGGGGTCTAGATGCGTTGAAGGAGCCGAACCAGTTGTTTGTCTTTATTTTGCGAGGGTCTCGATTGCCATTAAGGCCGGATGGTAGTTGTAGAGACCCCTACGTGCAGTGCCGGTTAGAGTCGCATACGCATAGTCCGCCGACCCATTCCCACCCTAGTCATCACCATACCCACACTCATACTTCAGTACATAAAACCAAAGTGAAGGAGAACTCGCACGCCCCAAAATGGCTCCACCCCATGTACTTTCGGCTGCGGCAGCGACAGCTCGACGAAGACCCCGACGCTTTACTAGAGGTCGGTGTGTATGATTGGGATGAGCAGAACTTACCCGGCGACCTGATGGGCCGCTTCACGCTCAAACTAAGCGAAGTCGCACCGGACGCGAAGAAGATATGGTACGAAGGGCAAGACGAGGAGAGGGACCCCGTGCACTCGCGCTTCTGGACGAAGCTCAAGAACGGCCCTCCCGGAGTGGCTGGGAGCGTGGAAATCGCGTTGCACTGGGCCCACAATGTGGAATTGGCCATGGTCATGCGCGAGGAGAAGTTGCTCGCTCGCGAGGCGGCGGAGGTGGCCGAGGCTCGCGTCGTCGCGGACATGGCTCAGGCCATCGAGGCGGAGACGCCTGCTTCCTTAGCGGCCCATGTGGCCATGAAGGCTAGGAATTTGAAAGGGAGAGCGCCGAACACTTTGGAAGTGTGCGTGGCGCGGGCGCGGGACCTGAGTGCTGGTCATAGAAAGGAGGAAGTCCCGCGACCCTTCGCGGTCTTAACCCCAGTACCCGACGCTTATGCGGTTGCGTCGCTGTGGACCCTGCCTCTACAACTACAATTGCAAGCGGACGAGGGCACGCTCGGCCAGCACGAGGCTCGACTGAGGAGGAAGGAATTCATGCGTGCCGAGCCTACTTGTGTCTTGCCGAATCGAGACGAGGTGACACCAGAACCCACGCCTCGGGAAGATGAGGACGAGTCGTCCGTCATGTCGGATGAGAGCGATCAGGATGACTTACATAAAACCGATAGGGTGCCGACGTGGCTGTCGCGGTCCACGTTCCGTCTACCGAGACATGGGAGAGCGGTCGACGCGTCGACGCTGTCGGTGGAAGTCTGCGACAACGCCGCAGATGATCCTGAGTTACCGATAGGTAGGGTGTTGATACCGCTATCCGAAGTACAGGAACAAGCTTCAACAGATGAAGGGCTGCGGGGCTGGCACGCCTGCGACGAGACGGGCGGCGCTTTGGATTTGTGGTACCGGTTAAGTTATGACCCGGCCTACTCGCCGGAAGAGGTGCTCGAGGACGAAGTCGAAAGTACATATCAGAAAGGGGAGCTCGCGAACGAGCTGAAAGTTGTTGTGGTCGGTGCGCGCGTACGAGCGCGCCAGGTGCCGCCGCCGCCACCTTCTCCTATTGTGAAAAAGAAGAGAGGTAAGAAAGCACCACCACCAAAAAAGCCCGTGAGCGGCCTCGAGGTGTCGCTGGCGTTTCTGGGGAGAGATCGCGTCACGCGCATAGCGCCCTTCTCTACCGGAGATGAAGGTCAGATGAGAAATGCGTACCATCGCTTCGACACGCATTTCGTGGCCAAAGACGTAAGGGACTATCTGGACGTCACTTTGGTGGAGCTGGAGCACGACAAGCGTATCGAGAAGGGCCAGGCTCGTATATATATGAAAGATCTAGCGCATCGGAGGCCTACGAGAAGGTGGCTGCCCGTCATCCTCAGTACGCCGATGGGCGACGAGGTGAGCGAGGTGGAAGTTGTGTTGCGGTTGACGCATTCGCTGGAGTTGGCGACCTTTTTATTACCTGATCCTATTCAGATCGATGTCCAACAGTTGACCTACGAGGACCATCCCGAGGTTCCTGAGAGAACTAGAGCTCACGTGTCCACCATCACGGTGCAGACGGATCCCCTGCAGGATCCTTCGGTCAAACCGCTGGGCGAGGCCTGCGGGCGCTTCGAAGAAAGTACTGAGAGGACTAGTGAGTGGAGTGGCGGGACCATCATCAAGACACATAAGGACGGGTCCTTCGACATCGACTTCGAGGATGGGTCTCGGGAAAAAAGAGTACCCAGTAATTGTGTGGAGCGCATCCCCACGGGCAATTCGCCAAAAGTAGCGACCTGGGACAAGCCCGCCGTCGCGCCGCTCGGTGTCAGTGATGTGGTCCGAGCGAAACAAAAAGTCTGCGTGTGCGGATTTACGCGGAAGCAGCACGCGCCCGATCTGGACCCGTTTGCGGTGCCGCGCTGGTTCTACACGCCCGAGGACGGGGGAGAAGCGGTCGGCCCCCACAATTTGCGGGAACTGAAAGATTTGTGGAAAGCAAAGACGATCAATAATGATTCGAGACTGTGGCGGGAAGGTCTAAACGAGTGGACGCGCATCGACGAGCTCCATGCGCTCAAAAGGATTCTCTGGGACTACCCGGCGTTACCCGAAACGTCGCCCTCGAAGAAGAGTGGCTCTCGCAATTGGTTTGTGGACATGGGTCAAACAACCGCTGGCTTCGAGGGGGCGCAGGTCACGCCTCGGGCTTTACCTGATTTAGGTGAGGTCGTGCCCGACTCGCCCGTCGAGGACATCGATGCGGAATTGGCGAAGCTGCGGGTGCCCGAGGCCGAGCCGTCGTCGGACGAAGAGGTCGACGTCGGCGACGAGCTAGATAAGGCGACGCCTCGCGACGATGTAGAAACAGGTGCAGCGATCATCGACGGCATGCAGGGACCTTTTAGTGCCGGGGAACTGCGCGACGCGTACGAGACGGGTCGGCTCCAGGACGATACGTTATTGTGGAAGGGCCCGGGCCCCGAATCCGGACACAGGGACGACGCCTTTGGGCCGCTCATGGACAAAGATAAATTACCGCTCTGGGGCCGGCGCCAGGCTTGTGGATGTGTGCAACTCGAGCAGGTCGACGTTTCAATGGCGTGCGAACTCTGCGGCAATCTGGCCACGGTCCACTCGGTAGATGCTTTACCGTTACAGTTACGGGAGGGCGACGACACGCCGCTCGACCGGAACCGGCCTCCTAGAATAATTTGTACGGAAGCTAGAGCGGGCGGCTCGCTCGACGCGAAAGAACTCGTGGACGGGCGCGTCTGGGTCTCGGGCAAAGAGGCCGAGAAGGAGCCGCTGGCCATCACGCACGTCGTTAGAGTGTTGCGCGAAGCGCCTGAAAGGCCGCCGACGCCGCCCTCGAAGCAGAGACTCGATCTCGCGGACGAGGAAAAAGTCCGAGAGTTGGAGGGCTGGGAACAGCGCCTGTGCCAGCACGACGCCGACAAGTATGATGGGAGCTTACCAAAACAGCCGCCGCGAAAGGTCGACGCCGAGGGTGGCAAACACCTCGCTTCTGGCAGGAGCTGGACGGTGACGCCGGAGGATCGGGAGGCGGACCTATCGACCTTTGTCATCCTGAAAGATGAAGATGACTTGACAGATGCTTTGAAAACGTTCGCGGACTATGTAGATAACATCAAGGCGACGTGGACGGCCGCGAACCCGGCGCGCATTTTGATCGTAGATACGCTGGACGAGAGGCCCTGGAAGGGGTGTGTGTTGGGCGCCGCCTATTGCGCCAGGGAGGAGGGCTGGAGCGGTGACGAAGCGTTGAGGTTCGTCGGTACGAGATGTAGCGAGGCGGGCGCGCCCTACGCGTCCGGAAAGGAGTTGGAAGAAGATATCCCGAGCGACTGGTTTGGAGCATTAAATAGTGTAGCACAGAAAACAGAAATAGGCCGCCTCTTCTGCCACGACTGCTTCGAGGACTGGCGATACGGGGCCATCGACGACGTCGCGTCCACAAAAGTGGCCGCGGCTATTCGAAGACTGCGAGCTAGGGATGATGCCCTGGAGGTGCTTGATTTACGAAACGAGGGGCCTTTGGGGTGGGAGCTGGCGGGCGTTTTAGGCGCCGCGGCGGGCCATTCTATCACTCTGGTAAGTTTGGACGTCGCGTCTTGTGAGATCGGTGATCGAGGCTGCGCGGCGCTGTGCACGGCGCTATTGCACGGCACGGCGGGCGTCGGCGGGTTATCTTTGGCTTTTTTGGGATTGGCGAACAACAAGATCAAGGACGCGGGCGCCGACGCGTTAAGTGCACTACTAGCGGCGGGCGCCAAGGCCGCTAGGCGGCGCGCGGCGAAGCCGGACTTGCTAAGGCCAAATGACGACCTCGTCTTCGAGGGCGGAAGCTGCCCCTTGACGGCGCTGGACCTGAGTCACAATTCCGTGAGTGGAGACGGCGCGCGTTCATTAGGAAGGGCCTTGCGGTACCACCAGCTCCTCGTGGCGCTAGATTTAGCCTCAAATCATCTCGGGAGTTCAGGAGGCGTCCACATCTTGGATGCTTTATCTCAACCGGACGAGGAAGACGTGCTGGCAGCGCAGGCGTACAAGGAAAAGGAGTACGACGTGGACTCGCTTGAAGAAGGTTCCTCTCTACATTCCTACGCTTCGGGCCTCAAGGAGCGGGCGGAGAAGGCCATCTACTACAACTGCACCCTCACGCAACTGAATTTGGCGCGGAACGCGCTAGGCGCGGACTGTGCGGAGGTCCTAGCGAAGGTTTTGAGGAGGAACCAATGTATTTCTTCCTTAGACCTGTCGGACAACCCGTTATTGTTTGAACCGCAGCATCTGACGGACGAGACCTATGTGGGGATCTTTGGCGGGACAGATGTCAACTATCAGACAGGCGAGGAGAAGGACCCCCTCTGCGCGAAACGACTGCCGCTGGAGTGCTTCGACATGCTGCGGCTGTATAACCGGTCGGTCTTAAAGTTGGATCTGAGCTTCGTCGAGCTGGACGAGGACGCGTGCTTCGCCATCGGAAGGTACTTATCATATAAAGAATGTGCCTTGGTGGAGTTGATCTTGAGCTGCTGCAACATCGATGCTAACAGAGCAGAAGTTATCGCGAACCAATTGGCTAAATCCTACGAGGCGCCCACGCTCGTAGCTTGGGATCTCTCGCGGAACCCGCTCGGCGACCAGGGCGCCGCGCACTTAACAAGTGCGATCGCCGTCGCGCCCATGAAGGCTCTTTCCAGGTTATCAATGGCGCAGTGCCACCTCGACCCGGAAGGTTGTGCTTGTGTCTTCTCTCTGCTAGATTCTAGATTATCAGCAGTGTGCGACGTGCACGACCACATCCTGGGCGACTCCATTGATATGATGGAAGGTGCGACAGTGACGGACTCCCTGCTCAAAGCCAAAAGTAGTGGAGTTATACTACAAAAAGAGCCGGAGGTGTACGTGCCCAAGGACGAAAGTGAATCTGAAGACGAGACGAACAGAAGTGAGTCCGAGAATTCGTACGACGCGCACGCCTATGATCGCGACGACCCGCCTTTGCCTTCCTCCGTGAATTCTCTACCTAGATCTATCCAAAGGAGGTGCGCGCAGCACGCCGCCGGGCCTCATAGGCAACCCTCCAAAGTACCCACTGCGTCCATTTTGAATCGGACGGCGAAGCCCAAGACGGCCTACGGCACACTCACGGCGCGCGGCGCGAAGCAACGGAAGAACGCGCGCATGGGGTCGCTGCGGGACGTCTTCCCCGAGCTTGGGTTGCGGGAGCTTGATTTAGGAGACAATTTTATAGGAAGGGACGGCGTCTCCGTGTTATGTAGTGCTTTACGGGCTAGATCCTTCGAGGAATCCCCCGTTCTGTTGGAGGTGCTGCGGATGTCGAACGCGAGACTGGGACCGGGCGGCGGCTACGACCTGGGGCAAACGCTCGCGACGGGCGCCTTACCTGCTTTAAGGTTGTTGGACGTCTCGACGAACGCCATGCAGGACACGGGCGCGGCGCAATTGGGGCGGGCCCTGCGAGCCTTACCGGCGCTCCGGCGGTTAGACCTGTCCTACAACAACCTGACGGACGCCGCCGACACGGCGCTCCGGGCCTACCTCCGGACGGCGTCGGAAAGCACGGACGCGCAGAAGATGCTTCCTTTGGATATTGACACGCGGGGCAACGTCTTCGACGAGGGCTTCAGCACGAACGACCTAGCTAGAGCCAAGGTCATCGGCAAGTACGCGGCGACGGCGTCGCACCAGCAGCTGCCCGACGACCCCTTCGTGCGGACGAAGCCGCGCGACGACCACGCGTTCCTTCGCGGTTTCACGAACGTCGAGGGCGCGGGGTCCCTGACCCTCTCCGCTGGGTCGGCGCCGCTGCCGAGGGATAAGGTGTGAGTTGTGTGATTTTCCTTAGGCTTGCTGGACCTATCGATGGGGTTGAATACCGTAGAACTGGAATGCCCGCACATCAGCGCTTGCTAGTGGCTTACAGGACGCTGGCTCGACTTTTCAGCTCATCAGCTGATGGGAGAAGCACCGGAACGTCGGCGCAAAGCGCACCCCGGGCAATAATCGTGATCAATAGCACGCTTTTGCGCTGTGTGCGCTTCCGCAGCGAGCAGTCGTGCGCAGGAATATTCATTCACAGCAGCCTCTTTCAGCAGGCTCCACCACAAAACATATTGCGAGGCGGGGGATACTGCTCCAAAGAATTCGGGAGGCCGCGCACGACAGCAGCTGCCATGGTCGACAATTGCTGGGTCTGCACCGTCGAGATGCACGCGCGCCGAGGCGCCGAGATCACCTGGATCTACCCGGAAGAGGACGCCAGCGCCACGCGCCGGGCGGTCTTCGAGGCGGAGCTGCCCTTCGCGTGCCTCGGCGAGGCGTCGTCGAGCCGCGCGCGCGACGTGCGCGACGCGGCGGCGACGCGGTTCGTCGTCGCGAGCGGCGAGCGGCGGTACTTCGGCTGCTCTGCGTCTCGGACGGACTGCGGCGACGGCGCCGAGCGCGGCGCACGGCAGCGGGCGGTGGCCATCGTCGCGGCGACGCCCGTCTTCGACCTGCTGGCGGAGAAGGTGCTAGTCCTGGCGTCGCTACCGCCCGACGACGACGACACTCGGGCCTCGCTGCGCGCGGCGCAAGCCTCCGTGGCGAAGGAGGCGTGCGGGTCGCGCTACGATGACTTCGCCGCCGCGTGCCCGTGCCGCGCGGTCGTGAAGCGGCTCGGCGCGAAGGCGGTCGCCGACACAACGCTGGCCGCGGCGCTCGCGGCGAAAGTCGTCATCTACGGCGCCTCGCCCGCGAAGGCGAGCGAGTGCTGTTTGGCGCTCGCCGCGCTCCAGCCCGGGCTGGTGTCTCTGGGCCTCACCAGGTCGCTTGAGGACGTCAACCCGCGGCTCCACGTACACGCGTTCCGGTGGCGCGCCCGCGGGTTCCCGCTGCTCGACTACGCGGCGTGGCCCGTCCAGCCGCTCGCCACGGTGGCCACCGTCGATAGGTACGCGCCGGAAGGAGCGTTGGATGGCGCGAGCGACCGCGGCTACTGCGTCGCGACGTGCGTCGCGGCGTCCCAGGAATTTTCGTTGATTCTTCACTTGACTCCTCGATTGCGCGGAGACACGCCATCGCCGCGGCGTCGTCTCAATGCCATATCCGCGCAGGACGAACGCCATGGTCGCCAAGCGGCTCGCGCGGCACGCGGACGTGATCGTCGACGTCGACGCGGGCACGGTCGAGCGGCGCACGCCGCTCGCGAAGGCCGCGGCCGCGGCGGCCGCGAGCGGCGCGGTGGCCGCTGTCCTGAAGACGCACGCCGCCGCGCCGCTCTACTCGATCGCGTACAAGGGCGGCGACGCCTGGACGCGTAGATGTGTTGAGGACGCGCTCCACGCCGCGCTGGCCGACGCCGCGCCGCCGCCGAAGACGTCGCTCCTCTCGCGGCTCCGGGGCTCCACAACAACGTGGGGCGACCTCGCCCGAGCGGCGCCCCACTTCCAGCGGTGGCGGCGCCGCGCCCACGCCGCGGCCGAGGAGCCCGCCGCCGAGGCGCCCGTGTTCACGGAGACGTACGAGGGCGAGCGCGACGAGTTCGGGCGCCGCCGGGGCCGGGGGCGGTGCGTCGCGCCGGACTACACCTATGATGGCGAGTGGGCCGAGGACGCGGCGCACGGCCGCGGAGCGCTGACGACCTCTACCTTCAGCTACGAGGGGACCTTCCGCGACGGCGCGTTCCACGGGCGGGGCCGCTGGCGGAAGGCCGACGGGTCGCGCAGCTACGAGGGCGAATTTGAAAGTGGCGAGTTCCACGGCGCGGGCAAGCTCGAGCGCCGCGCGGACGGCGACGACGCGGGCGCCTGGACCTCGTACGTCGGCGAGTGGAGGAGGGGAAAGCGCCACGGCACGGGCACGTGCGTCTATGCGGACGGGTCGACGTACTCGGGCGAGTGGAGAGACGGAGAGGCGCACGGCGAGGGCGTGCGCACGCGCGATGGGGCGGTCTACCGGGGCCAGTTCGTCGGGGGCTTGCGGCACGGCGCCGGCGTCCTCACGACGGGCGAGGGCGACGTCTACGACGGCGTGTTTAGGGAGGACGCCATGGCGCCCGACGCGGCGTTCACGGTCACCTACGCCGACGGGAGGAGATATGGGGGCCGCGTCAAGGACGGCGTGCCGTCGGGGAGCCACGGGATGATGAAGTACGCCGACGGCTCCTTCTACGAGGGCGACTTCAGCGATGGATTAAGATCCGGTAAGGGCACGCTCTTCGAGGGGCCGGACCTCGCGCCGCGGACGGGCGACTGGCGCTGCGACGTGCTGGTGCAGCTGCGGCGGCCGTCCGACAGCGGCAGCTCCATCGCGCCGTCGCTCTCGAACTGGCGCAGCCTCGACGACGACGACGACGCGTTCGCGTCCGCGTCGTCCGAGGAGGACGAGCCCGTGGCGATGCCGCCGACGCCGCCGACGCGGCGCGTGTCGGGCACCTTCGACGAAAGGGAAGGCGCGTCGTCGGCCCTCGCGCCCTCGCCGCCGCGGGCCCACGAGGTCTCGCGGCCGCCGCGGCGCGGCGTCGCCAGAGTGCGTTATACGAACGGAGACGTGTTCGAGGGCGCCTTCGCGCGCGGGCTGCGGGACGGCCGCGGCGTCTTCGAGGAGGCGCTGACGGGCCATAGGTACGAGGGGGACTGGGTGCGCGGCGAGCGCGACGGCGAGGGCGAATTCGTGTCGGGCGACGGCGCGTTTCGCTACAGCGGGACGTGGCGGAAGGGCCGCCGCGCCGGGCGCGGCCGGGCGGAGATTCACGGCAGCACCTACGAGGGCGAGTGGAAAAACGATGCGTTCCACGGTACTGGAGTCTTGGTGGACACCGCCGGGAACCAGTACGAAGGCGAGTTTCAACAAGGGCGCAAGCACGGCTCCGGCACGCAGACGTATGCTGATGGGTCCAAGTATAGTGGGGAATGGCGCGACGGCGTGCGCCACGGAACGGGCCACCTCGTTGCGCGGGACGGGAGCACCTACAGCGGCCAGTGGCGAGACGGCGTCCCGAGCGGCGAGGGGACGCGCGTGGCCGCGACCGGCGCGACGCACCGCGGCGTGTTTGCCGACGGCAAGCCGCACGGCTGGGGCGTGGCCACGGAAGACGGCGTCGAGCGCGAGGGCGAGTGGGACCGCGGCGCGGCCCTGGAGGACTGCGACTGGACGCTGAAGTATGATGATGGAAGAAGGTACGCCGGGCTGCTCAAAGGGGGCGTCCCCCACGGTGAGGGTGTCATGAAGTGGGCCTCGGGCGAGTCCTACGCCGGCGCGTTCGTCGAGGGCAAGCGCGCGGGCCGGGGCATAGCTGTCTTCGCGGACGGCTCGGTCTACGACGGGCTGTGGCGCCACGACCACCCGGCGCTCGTGGGCCAGGGCAAGCTCACACGCGCCGACGGGAGCGTCGTGTTCGCGGAGCCGTCGCTGCCGTAGATATGTGTTGTAACTAGTTCTTGTTTCTTGTCGAAACCCGTTTTGCAATGAGTTGTTTTGGTTGCGGGCGCAAGCCAGAGTTTCAGTTGTCTATAGCAAACTTCCCGTGAAGGCGAAATATTCACGTTGCCACGGCGACAATCGTGTCAGAGATAAGCAATCGGTAGCTGCATTAGATTAAGGCTATCCGTCTTTGCACTGAAGACTTGCAGTAAGCCTGCGCGTCTTGGAAAGGAGCGAGCCGACGATGAATAGGCGCGACGGCGGCGATGGCGGTCGCGATCTCAAGCGACCGCGCCACGGGTATGATCCCAACGGCCGCGGCCGCGCACCTCCGCGGCACTACACGCGCCAGGGCGGCTTCGGCGGGGCGCGCGACCCCCCTGGCGCGCCTCCGCGGCACTACACGCGCCAGGGCGGCTTCGGCGGGGCGCGCGACCCCCCTGGCGCGCCTCCGCGGCACTACACGCGCCAGGGCGGCTTCGGCGGGGCGCGCGGCCCCCCTGGCTACATGTATCAGAGCGGCCCGCCCGGGCCGCCCCCTGCTTACGGATATGCGGGCGGGCCGCGCGGGCCGCCGCAACCTGGCTACGGGAATGCTGCGCCGCGGCGACCGCCGCCCCCGCGAAGGAGCTGATGCCATCGACGAGGCGGCGGCGCGCTCGATCGGGAGCTTCACGGGGCAAGGCTTGGCGAACACTTTATGGGCCTACTGCGTGCTGGGCGTGGATGCTCCTGCCTTCTTCGCGGCGGCGGCCGAGGCCCTACCTTCTCACATCGATGCATTGTCGAAGGACTTTGCGGCTTCTTCTCAATTGTATCAGGTGTTCTTGTATCTACAAATCGAGAGCCCCCATCAACGGTTGTTACCTGTGTTAGCGGAGCATCGACAAATATGGCTCGACGCCTTCTGGAACGATAGCATAAGACCGTCGCAAAGTCAGTTGGGCGTGTCGCACGCGTTGAATGTTTTAGGTTGGGATCACGAGGACGAGCTCAGGACGGAAGATGGTCTCAGTCTGGACATGGCCCAGCCGTCGACAAAGACGGCCGTGGAGTTCGACGGGCCAACTCATTATCTACAAGGGCCCGACGGTCCGTCGGTCGACGGCCGCACGGCGTTTAAGAGGCGGTTGCTCGGGCGGCTCGGCTGGACGTGTGCGGCGGTGCCCTACTTCGAGTGGGACCCATTACTCGCTTCCGGCGCGACGGAGCCCTACCTGCGGGGCGTGCTCGCTCGGTTGCGGAACGAGTAAGTTCGTAGTCTTCGCGTTGCCCGCGCGGCACTTTCGTTGTTGGCCCCGCGGCCGTAGTCCCTGAGAACTAAATTAATCGCATCATCGAGGAGTCACCGTAAGTACCACCAGGTACCGATAAAGGTACCACGGTACCTCCGAGGCGCCGCGATAAAAACTCTGCTCGGCGTGCAGCTCTCATTTATTGCTCATTGTGAGCGTAAGTACACTGCTGCTTTTGGCGCAAAATCAAGTGCTGGTTGCCCAGCGCGCGCAACTGGCAGCGGGAACAGCGGCATCGCCCAGAGCAGACTGCAGCTCCGCAGCGCAACTAGCTCCGTAAACGCCGGCCGCAGCGACACAAAACAATGCGTGTGCTCCGCGCCAAGGCCGCGAGGAAGGCGCTGCACTTCTACAAGGTGACGCACGGCATCCGCGACCCCTACACGTTGTTAGTGGACGGCACGTTCGTGCACCACGCGCTCGTCGGCGTCAAGACGAACCTCGCGTCGCGCGTCGAGAAGGTGCTGGGGCGGGACGTGCGCTACGCCGTGCCGGGGCCGGTGCTGGACGACCTCAGGAACCGGGGCGAGGCCGGCGCCGCGGCGCTGGAGTTCTGTCGCCGGCGCTGCCGCGTCATCGCCACGCCGCGCGCCTGCGACACGGCGGCCAAGGCCGTGCTCCATTTAGTTGGAGAGGCCAACGGCCAGAAGTTTGTGGTCGCGACGCACGACCGCGCTCTGCAAACCGCGCTCCGCAGGGTGCCGGGCGCGCCCCTCCTCTACTTCAGCGGCACGGTGCTCAACGTCGACGAGCCCTCTCGCGCGTCGCGGAGCGCCGCGGCGCGCCACGAGCGCGTCCAGGGCCGCTTAACGGACGACGAGTTCCGGGTCGCGCGCGCGATCCGGGCGCAGGACCGCGTCTCCAGTAATGTCGTGGCGCCGCCGGCGGCGGACCGCTCGAAGAAGCGCGCGCGCGCGCCGAACCCGCTCTCGTGCCGCAAGCCCCAGAAGGCGCGGAACCCCCATTCCGAGGGCGGCGGCGACAAGAAGCGGCGCAAGCGCCGGCGGAAGGCGAAGGAGTAAGGTACTTCTGGTGTAGAGTGGTATATACTAGTATTTCAGTTATACGACCACCCTACTACTTCTTCGCGCCGATCATGTCCGACACGAAGCCGAACGAGTCGGCCTCCTTCGCCGGCGCGCCCATGAAGGCGAAGCCCGACGGCGAGTCGCCCGGCGCGGCCGGCGGGATCGCCGCCGCGCGGCCGGGCATCATGGGCGGCGCGGCCGTGAACGACGGCGGGCCGCTCATCTGCTGCTGCCGGAGCCACTGCTGCTGCTGCCACTGCTGCTGCTGCTGCCACGCCTGCTGCTGCTGGTACTGCTGCTGCTGCTGCCACGCCTGCTGCTGCGATTGTGGCGCGACGAAGGCCGGGCCCGTCCGGCCGGCCGTCGCCGCGTGGTACTTGTCCTCGCGCGTGAGCGGGAGGCCCGTGAGCGCCGCGAAGGGGTCGCCGCCCGGCGAGACCGGCGATTTTGGTGTTTCCTGGGGCGGCGGCGGCGGCGCCGCGGGCGCCGCGGGCGCGAGCTCGCCGCTCCCGAAGACGTCGGCGGCGGCGGCCGCCGTCGCGGGGAAGGCGTCGGAGACGGCCGTCGAGGCGTCCGCGAGGCCCGCGCTGAAGGCGTCGAGCAGCGACGGCGGCTCCTCCGTTGTCGCGGGCGGCGGCGGCGGCGACGTCTCCTTGACGCTGAGGTTGCCGAAGAGGCCCGCCGGCGCGGGCGGCGCGGGCGGCGGCGCCGGCGCCGCGGCGGGCGGCGCGGGCGCGCCGCCGCCGAACTCGTCGAGCAGCGACGGCGGCGCCGACGCGGGCGGCGCCGCGGCGGGCGGCGCGGGCGCGCCGCCGCCGAACTCGTCGAGGAGCGACGGCGCGGGCGGGTCCGGCTCCGCAAAGCCGCCGAGCAGGTCGGCCTCCGTCGACGCTGGCGGCGGCGCGCGCCGCGGCGCCGCGGCCGGCGCGTCGCCCGCGACGCCGAGTGCGGAGAGCATGCGCCGCGCCTGCTTGCGCAGGGCTAGATTCGACGCCGCCTCGAGCCCCTGGAGGTCGTCGGCGACCTCGGAGAAGTAGCCGAGGTGGTGCTCGCAGCCGTCCGCGCGGCACAGCGCCTCGACGACGGCGCAGGCCTTGGCCCGCGACTGCCAGGGCTTGGCATCATCCAACTCCTCGAGTAGCGCCGGCCCGACGGCGTCGGCGTCGAGCGTCGCCGCGGCGTCCACGAAGGCCTGGAGCTTGTCGGCCGGCGGCGCGGCGCGCGTGCCGCCCGCGCCGCAGAGGTCCTTCACCAAGTGTCTCTCGTACTCGCCGTCCGTCGCGGCGCCGCCCGCGCGGCCCGCCGCCGACGATTGAGTTGTCGTATGCGCTTCGTAGGACGGCGCGCTCTGCCTTGGAGGCGGCTGGGGCGTGTTCGTGTTCCCCCAGCCGCCGCCCACATTCCCGCGCCGCCGGTCGCCCCAGTCCTGGCTTGATGAAGAAGAAGGCGCCTGGAAGGTCCCGCCGCCGTACGCGTTCGCGCCCCTATTGGAAGCGTAGTTGTAGGACGGGTCGAACGACTCGGTGGACGAGGTCCCGAACCGCATCTTCTGGACGGAGTCGGCGGCCTGGCGCGCGCCCTCCTGGACGCGCTCTTTCCAAGAAGGCGGCGCGTTCCGCGCGTCCCCAAAACGCGGGTTTCCGACGCCCGGCATCGATCTGTGGGAGCTGAACTCGGCCGAGCGCCGCTGGTCGCCGCCGCGATACCCCGAGTCGCTCTTCTGGAGGCGCGACGCGGCCTTCTCGGCCATTTGCGACGCCATGCGCTGGGCCTTGGCCATGTACGTCGTCGGCTCGGCTTCCGGAATAGAATTGCCGAAGCCCTCCATGCGGCCCCGCTGCGGGGGGTAGTTCGCCGGGCCATCATTGTAAGCATCACCACCACCGGAAAACCCCTGCATGCTCTGGGCGGGCTGCTCGTAGTCGTCGCTCGTCAGGGCCTCGATGGCGTCCTTCGCGGCGACGCGCACCTTGCGGTAGGGCTCGTCGCCCCGCAGCGGGTCCGGCGGGCCCGAGAACTGCTGGCAGTCTTTTATTACTGGTAACCTTCTAACCATCTGCTGCTTGAACTGCGGGGCGCCCTTCTCGGCGACGTGGCGAATCACCACGAGCGCTTTCAACTTGACGTTCGCGTTTTTATTGGAGCAGCGCTTCGCGAGGTACTCCTCGACCTTGGCGCACACGTCGAAGGACGCGCGCGTCATCTTCGCGATTTCGCCATATAAATAGCCGGGCGTCGGCCCGTCGTCGGCCGACGTCGCGCGCGCGAGGAGGCCGCGGTCCATCTTTTTCTGTGTTTTTCTTTCGGTGGCGCGACGCGTGCGCTGGGTCGCGTCGGCGCGGCCCGCCGCAGAGCTGGCTGGTCACCCTTTGTGCTGTGAGGCGTTCTCCCCCGGCGACCGACGGCTGGCAGAGGGCTGGATCAATTGCGCCGATATCCGACGCTGATCGGTTGCGAGGCCTACCCGCACCCGCAGCCGATAATTCCAAGGAGATGAGCCCCAAAAGCAAATGTCTGAGTCTCGACCAAGTCGTCCAAAAAGCGATCCCGCGGCGGCAGATGCGTCGTCGACGGCGTCCCTGGGGAGGAAATGGGTCCGGTCCGGCGGTTAACTAGCGTGTCGACACACTAGCTTTGGGGAAAAGGGTTGAGCAACACCGGCTCAGACGCGTGTCGCCGCCCAGCCCTCGCAACGGATCGCAACGGAGGCTCCTAGCACTGCGCTGCGCGTGTGAGCTTCAAAAATCGAAGAGCGAGACGCCGCCGGCCCGTCAGCAAGCGCCGCCCCAGACTGCTGGGCTCAAGCGCTCCACCCGCGCCCGCGCCGCGCGCCGCCGCCGATCAAAGAAGACCAAATCAGAACCATGTCCATCGGCAACCACGCCTTCGTGGCGCTGAGTTCGGCGCTCATGACCGCGCAGTTCCTCACCGCCACCCAGGCTAGAGGCTGGGTCGTGCGGTTGATGGACCGCGAGCCCATCGTCTTCTTCAGTTGTTTGCTCGGCACGGTGGGCTGCGGCATGTGCGTCGTCGTGCCGCCGGTGCGGAAAGCCCTGGGCATGTCCACGTCGCAGATGGACGGCGCGCCCGACGCGAAGGGCCACTAGGCGTTGTGTACAGGTAACTTAACAATATTAGGGGTTGGAGGAGGATGGACGCGGGTGGCTGACGCCGCGGTCTCTCAGTCCGCGACGTCGGCCGCCGTCGCCGAGAATTCGCGCCGCGCGGGCTCACGCAGCGGCGGCGCCTCGTTCGACGGCACGTTCTCGACGACGACGGGGGGCTTGTCGGCGGTGCGCGGCGGCGGCGGCTTGGCGAACGGCTCCGGCCTGGGCGGCAGGTTGGGGGAGCCGAGCGGCCGCCGCCGCGGCGGCGACGGCGGCGGGCCGAAGAGCGCGTCCATCCCGGCGATCTCGGCGTCGGTGATCTTCGGCTGAGCCATTGGCGTCTGTTGTCTGTTACGCTGCCGCGGCGCCGCGCCGAAAAAAATTGACAGCTGCTCGAGCGCGAGAAGAGGGCTGGCGTACGCGCTGGGCGACGCCCTAGTCCGGCGGCTGCGCTGGTGCCGCGCGTAGGACGAGGACTTGATGCCACTGCAGCTGGCTCTCATCGCAACAGTCGAAAAATGAGGGGCTATCCGTCCGAGGCCTATGCTCGCCTCGGCATCGCGTGTCGAGACACGACTTGAGCAAGTTCTGGCTCCCCGTGGTAGGCTCGAACGAACTAAGACGCTTAGGCACTACCGCGCGCCTCACGACACGGAACGAAGGTGTCCTTGGGTGTCGAGCCAATGAGCGGCGGCAAGGTAGGCACCGCCACTCGCCGTGAGTGCCTCGATAACGCGGGCCCGGTCCGCCGTTCGGCGGTACCTCGTACTGAGAAGCTCGAGCAGAACGTCGGCCTGGGCCGTGTAGTCCGTCACGGTGGGCGCCGGCCCGGCGGCCTCCATCGTCGTCGTGGACTCGGCCTCCATCTCGACCGGCTCGCTCTCGGCCGGATCAGTGGCCCGAGGCAGCTGCGCCAGGGCGTCGCCGTCGTCCTCGGCGTCGCTATCATACTCCACCAAAGGGACCTTGCTCGCGGGGGACTTCGCTATGCCTTCATCGTCGTCCGCTCTCTTGGGCGGCGACCGCATCAACGTGCCCACGGACGTGCCGTCGCGCTTCGACTTCGTCCCACGCGGCTGCACGCTCGGCTCAGGGCTCGGCGGAGCCAGGCCCGGCGGCGGCTGCTGCTCGTCGGTCTCGTCCGGCGGCGATGGCGGTGGCATGCCCTCCTCCTCGGGCAGTGGAGGCGGCGGGTCGCCTTCCTGTGTCGCGTCGTCGTCGTCCGCGGTGGGTGGCTTGCTTGCGGTAAAAGCCGAGGAAAACCCGTTTTGATTTTTGTGATTTTGTGTCTGCATTCCGATCCAGGGTAGCAAGTAAACAGAAAAACCGGCCGAGCGGTCGACGACCAAAAAATCTCTGGCTAGTATGATATATATATGGCTATAGTAACATGTGCATATATATATACATATATATATGTACTACTAAAAAAATTAATGAGATGAATGGGTCTACAGGGCCACTCAGGAAGTAAATTTTTCCGATGTTGCCCGTACCCTCAGGTGGAAGTTTGAGAGATATGATGTATCTTCAGACACAAATGGGACAAATGGGGATGTGAGATTCCCGGGCCCACAGAGGTATGTCTTGGGGGCCTCTGGGGCGAGGCCTAGACGGGTCTTGTCGCTGCTACCAGCGCCCGTGCTACGACGGAGGAGATGCCAAAAAGCGCCTCAGAGGCGAAATTGTTGGTAACCGAGATTGTTGCGATTCCAGAGATATAGATGTAAGCCAGATATCTCTGCCAACACTGACTCAATAGCTCGGGTCGCAGTACCTTGCGGGAACCGAAGCTAGCAGCCCTGGGTTGGCTCTCAAATTAAAAACGAGCTCGACAGGGGCCTCTGAAGGAGCGCGTGACCGTGAACTCTCGAGCCCGGGACGAATGCGGAACTGCCTGGGCAAATTTTTAAGGATGTAATGTAGTCAACGTGGTGCGGTGGGGCCACGTAACGTCTCCCATGCGGGGCCTCCCCCAGTAGATCGTCAATCGGTTTTTCATCCAAATTGCTAGTAGGTCATTGACTAGCTCTGGGTTGCAAGACTTTGGGCTCCAGCGCTAAAAACTAAGCTGCACCGCAGCGAATCGCAAAAAACAGTCGAATAGCAAATATATAATACATCAGCAGCCAGTGCGGCGCCTCCACATCATGGCCCGCACCGGCAGGGTCCGCAAGGGCCGCACGCGCCCGGACAAGGTCGGAGACGTCCACCCGTGCCGCAAAACGATACTCGACGACCCAAAATTCATCCTCATATTCGGCATCCTCATGAACATCATAGCTTATCAGCTGTTCGGGGGCATCGCGGTGCAAGACCAGCTCGGCGCCTTCGCGGTGGCCATGGTCAACGCCGTCTTCTCGCACCCCATGTTCGAGACCCGCTTCGACGACAGCTACAACATTGGTTTTTTCGTGCGGTCCCGGGTCAAGAATTTGTACGCCAGACGCATGGTTCTTTGCAGGTCGCGAGGTTGTTCTCGCACGGTTTCATACAGTCGACCGAGTTCATCGACGCCATGATCGAGGCCTACGACGAGTCGAAGGACCGCAACGTGAGCGTCGGCTACGTCGGCGTTGCGAAACTGTTCATCTACTTCGGCATATTAGGATACAAAGACGGCACGCTCGACAACGACGGCTGGGCGCTCAAGCGGGTGAACTGGGTCATCGAGCGCACGTTCGGCCGGAGCTACTGCATCGCCGCCGAGCACGTGCTGCTCTTCTGTTTGAACATCGTCCTCTCGTGTCCTTTTTTGTGGTCCTGCACCTACAAAACGCTCCTGGCGCACTGCTTCTGGGGCGGCTACTCCTTCGCGGTAAAGCCCCTCCTCAAGGGCCTGTTCACGGCCTACATCGACACCTACGAGGACCGCGCCGTCGTCCCGCAGTGGGCGAAGTTAAGAAAAGCTGCCGAAGAAGAGAACCCCGCACAGCTCCAGGCGGCCTTCGTGCCGCTCGCGTCGGCCTTCGACACGTCGTTCACCTGGAAGTACAACCAGGCCGGCTTCAAGCTGGTCGAGGATGCCATGCACAGCGCCGTCGCGGAGCACATTGCGTCGAACTTGAAGCTCCTGCCGACCATCCGCGGCCTACGAGCCGGCGGCGTCTTATGTGTCCAGACGGCGCCGACGATCAAGGACCACCCGGGCCTCAAGATCATCGTGCCGCTGAAAGCGTCGGACGGCAACCTGTCGGGCCTCGAGAGCGCGTTAAATCTGGACGACATTAGGCGCAACCTGTCCAGCGGCGTCACCCTCGGTTTAGTCGCGGCGCACACGTTCGGGGTCTGCGGCACGATCTCCAAGGGCCTCCCTAGCTCGATCACGGCCCCGCGCGTGATCACGTACCTTAAATGTTCCTTCACGAACCTAGGAACGAAGCATGGGGCCTCGACGTCGCTCATGGCCTCGGTCCTCTGCAGCGGTGCCGTCGTCGACTTGACTGGTACTGTTAGATTGAAAATGTACCGACCCGGCCAGCACCACTCCACGGACCCGCTCCCCGACGACGTCCTGACGCTCTGGAACGACCGCTCGGACGTGTTGCGGGTCAACCGCGGGGCCTTCGACGAGGTCGTCGAGCTCGCTAGTTCTTCTATGTCGGTTGATTTGCCGGAGCGCCTGGAGCAGTTCGCCCAGGGCCAGCAGGCCATCTTTGAGTTTGCTTTATTGGTGGGCAAGCAGCTCCGTGAAGTGAAAGATAAGGCCGACGCGCCACAGCGCTTCTTAGCCAAGTTACGCGAGCTCGTCGCGCGCGGTGTCTGACCTCTTCAGGAATCGATCGGTCGACGCGTGCGGTCGATCTGACGCGCGTGCGGTCGATCTGACGCTGTTTTTGCGCGCAGGAAGCGTCGGCTGCTGATAATAATTTGAAGGGCGTCGGGCTGACGATTGGCTTCTGGGCGGCAGCTGAAATCCGATCGGGCAGCAGCCCCGACCCCCTCCAGTGCTTCGAGACGCCGGTGCCCCAGATGATGGAGGCGTTGTCGGGCGTGGGCATCCACTGCGTCGACGCGAATATTGATAGAGACGAGTTCATCGATAAATATTTGGGCGGGTCGACGGGCGCTTCGGCTGCTCTTGATAGTTTGGCGATTTTCGTCCCGGACAGGCACCTGACGCACCCTACACCAGCTGGTCTTCCTAGACAATTGCGGAGCGCCGCTTATAGAGGCAACATGTTCCGTGCTGATGGCCTGTGGGAAGCCCTCGTCAAGGCCGGCGGCGACTTGACCCTTATTAGAGATTTAGATTTGCGCCGCGTGTATGAGCCGACGGGCGAATATGCGACGAACGACTTCCCCCCTTATAACGAGTACCAGGTGGTCCGCGTCGTGACCGAGGGCCCGGAAGGCGTCACGTACCGGACGACGGAACAGGGGCACCCTCGGGCGGCCGTCCTGGCCGCGTCGACGCTCGCGCGGGACCAGCAGGCCGAGGTGGACTCGCGCGACGAGCTCTACAAGCACTTAGACGACCACGCGCTCGCCGAGCTGTGGCGGGCGAACAAGGGGCGCCTGCCAAAAGGAGCGGTCACGTCTGGGAGAGGCGGCCCTAATCCTACCTACGACCGCGCCCTTTTGCTGCGGAAGTTGCAGGAGGCCGGCATCGCGCCCGATCCGCCGACGGGCGACGAGGCGTAGGTTGACGCGGCGGGCGTCGCCATGCTCTCGGTGGCGAGGCCTGTTGTTGTTAAACTTCGTAACAATCTTAAAAATAGAACAAAACCACACACGAGCCTCAGACGATTGGACGATTGTTCTCAGAGCGAACAACGGAGAGCTCATGGAGCACGGCCTCTTCCTGCGCCTCACGACCGTGCAGGTCGGCGAGGGCGCGAGGGCGTCGCCGACGCTGTTCACGCTCTGAGTAAGTCCTACAGCCGCTAGCTACGTTTTCCTTGGGAGCCGGATAGAAGTCCGCGAGGGCCGCCGGCGCGCCGCGACGGGCGCCGACGAGCGCCGACAACCGGCCTCGGTGCAGCAAGCGGTCGCGTGACTACCCGGCGGGGCTCGTCGGGTGCAGAGGTCGTCGTCCAGGATCCTCGGATCATCATATGACGAAAAACCCGGGCACACAGAAGGGCAAGTGCCGTAACAGAGGCAAGAATGGCTGCCATGCGCCTCATAATCCTGGGCGCTGCTGCAACTCATGGCTTAATTCCGACGCTGCGCTCGACGCGTGCATCTGTCAGCTTGAAAAGCGTCGCGGAGAAGGCGAACTATGCAGTAGTCGGCTGCGGCTTGCATTGCACCGGTGTCGCATCGCTCAAACGCCTGTGATCCTTCGACCCGTTCGCGATCGCGCGTCGTCGCCGCCGCCGCCGCGCGCTGCAGGCTTTCAAAGTCAAAGAAACGCCCACTGCCGCAAACGCGGACGTCTTCCGCGCAGGCCCGCTCGCGGCATGGGCTGGTTCCACGGGTTGCAGCTCGTCGAGGGCGAGTGCGCGTCGGCGAGATTATCAGATGTCGTCGAGCCCTGGTTCCTCGGGCCCGGTAAAGATTCCGACGCGGGCGCCGAGTTCGACGCAGGTGTGGTTAAGGAGTGGACGGACACGCGCTTCAGCGACGCCATTTCGGATCAGACGTGGTCGACGGCGGGGCCCGGGCCCAAGTTAGCTTTAATAGCGGGGCGGACCGTGGACAACCCGGGCTTCTTCCGCCAGGCGCTCAAGGCGGGCGCGACGCACATCTTGCTCGAGAAGCCCGGCGCGCCGTCGGTAGCAGAGCTCGAGGCCATGGCCGCCGAGGCCAAGGCGGCGAACGTGCCCGTCTTCATGGGCTTCATCAAGAACATCAGCCCCTACTTCACGGAGGCGCTCGAGGTCGCCAATGGGAACCCGGGAGCTCTAGTGACATTAACGTCTAGAAACGACTACGCGAAGGAGGACCTGGCCGAGTGCTTCGAGCGGAACGCGGAGGGGCTCCTCAAGAACATGGCCATCCACGAGTTGGCGCTGGCGGCGACGTTCTTCGGCATGCGCGCCGACACGATCGTCGACGTCGACACGAGCGGCTGCGACGAGTCGGCGGACGGGTGTGATTTGATGACGTTAAATGATTTCCAGGACTTCCAGCGCCTGGACTTCGTGCTGACGAACAAGGAGGGCGGCAAGGTGCGCATCGTCGCGGACCGCTGCGGCGGCGACGAGTGTCGGGCCATCGTGACGAAGGACGGCGAGGAGCTGCTGAACCGGGCCATGATCGACGCGCCGCGCCAGAAGGTCGTCGAGGAGCGGATGAAGGCGCACCCCGACTGGATCGGCTACCTCATCACGCAGGAGCCCGAGTACCGGGAGCTGAAGGAGCGGTGCGCGGCCGCGGCGGTGCGCGGCGAGTTCCCCGAGGGCGTCGCGACGATCGAGATCGCCATCGAGGCCCTGAAGTTGGCCGAGTACCTCACGCCGCTGCTGTCGGCGCGGCTCGGCTGACCTTGATCTTGCGGGCTACTACTACCCAGCGCGCCGTGCCGCGCTAGTGCCCCGTGAATCGCGCTCATCCCATCCTCGCGAAACTCTTGTACTACGTGTCGTCGTCGTCGTCGTCAAAGTCCGAGTCCCCGTAGCCGTCGTCGCTCGACGACGGGTCCAGCGGCACGGGCGGCACGGCGGGCGCCCGTCGCTGCGCCGGGCTCGGCGGCCCCGTCGTCTTCGCCGGCGAGAACTCGTCGAAGTCGTCGTCGCCGTAGCCGTCGTCCGACTCGGAGGCCAGTTCCGAGGCCGACGCGCTCGGCGCCCGGGCCAGCGCCGCGGCCTCGTCGCGCCGCCGCGCCGCCTCGGCCTCGGCCTCGGCGCGCGCCCGGGCCTCGGCGGCCTCGCGCTCCCGCCGCCGCGCGGACAGGGCGGCGGCCTCGCGGGCCTTGGCCGCGGCGTAGTCCTCCGCGCGGCGCCGCTCCTCGGCCGCGCGGCGCTGCTCCTCGGCCGCGGCGCGCTGCTTCGCCTCGAACGCCTGCCGCTTCCGCTCGGCCTCCTCGGCCTCCAGGCGCCGCGCCTCGGCCGCGCGGCGCTCGGCCTCGCGGCGCCGGCGCTCGGCGTCGCGCTTGGCCTGCTCCTTCGCGGCGCGCTTCCGCCGCGCCGCCTCGCGCCCGCTCTTGCCGCGCAGCGCCGACTGGAGCGCCACGGCCGAGCTCTTGGCCACGCCCAGGGCCTGCGCGCCGACGCGGCACCGCCAGGCCGCCTGCACGCGCACGACGGCCGCGAACGCCTCCTTCGTGCGCGCCGTCGCGGACCGGCCGCGCGCGCGGCTCTGGAGCGCCGTCGCCGCCTTCGCCCGGCGCGCCTCCTCCGCGGCCCGCTCGGCCGCGAGGCGCCGCTTCGCCTCGGCGCGCGCGGCCTTCTCGAGCCGCGCCTGCGCGAGCCGGGCCTTCTCCTCGCGCTCCTGGGCCAGCCGCTCGGCCTCGGCGGCGCGCTGGCGCTCGGCGAAGCGCTCCTTGGCCGAGGCGGGCTTGGCCGGCGGCGCCGTCTCGATCGCGCGCGGCGGCACGGCGTCGACGGCCTCCTTCTCCACCACCGGCGCCGACGCGGCCTGGCGCTTGCGCAGGCCCCCGGACACGCGCGGCCCGCCGCCCGGCGGCGCCGCCGGCGCGCCCGTCGGCGGGCCCGCGCGCTCGCGGAGCTTCGCCGCGCCGTGCGCGCTCACGCGCAGCTCGAGCTTGCGCAGCAGGCCCTGCGTGCGCACGAAATTTTCCAAAGTTTCGTGGTTGCGCAACCTATCTACGGTCGCCGCGTCGAGGACCAACACGGACTCGCCGTCGCCTCTGGTAGGATCGTAGGCCTTGACCAGGAGCGCGTGCGAGTTGCCCCGCGCATTTGATGGCGCCACGACGCTCACGAGGCACGCCGTCGACGCCGCCTCGAAGCGCCACCACGACGCCATCATCACGCGCCCGTTCTTGAAGGATGCCTCTTCTTTCGGACGGTGTGGGATCACGGGCGGCGGCGGTACGACCTTCTTCTTGCGCCGCCGCGCGCGCCGTTTGATCATGCCGCGCGGCGTCGTGTTGAGGGAAGACAGGTCCGACTGGTACGAGTCGTCGTCGCGCGCCGCGCGCCTTCTTCCGCGTCTCTGCGGCACGCTGCTCTCGTCGTCCGACGCGCGTTCCGCGGCCCGTAAAGCAGCTCGAACACACCGCGAACACCAGGCCGCCAATCGACCCAAAGCATCTCCGGCCTCAGAGTCAATGTGCTCGAAGGTCGCCGTCGCGTCCAAACCGCCCGACGCGAGCAGGCGCGACAGCGCCCGGGCCTTGAAGGGCGGCACGTCGCTCTTCGCGTCGACGGCGCGGATCGCTCGTAACATGCCGTCGGGGTCGTCGTCGAAGGCTCTTATTACAGCGTTCCACGACGCGTCCGGCGGGCACCGGTCGCCCCGACACATGAGCGTCAGGGCACATGCGCCAACCCTCCTCGCGGCCTCGTTCGGCGCTTCGTCGAGCGACGCGATGTCCTCGAGGTCGTCCGCGGTGAGGTCGATGGCTGAAAGCTCGGCGCGCGCGAGCGTCACGCCCTGCAACGGTCGTCCCTTCTTCTTGCGCATCTTCTTGAGGCCCGGCGGGGGGCCGCCCATCTTTATTTGCGGGAGCAAGGGCCCCTCGCTCCGCTGCAGTCTCTCGAGCTTATCGACGATCTGCGCTCGATGGCGATTCTGGTGCTTCTTGGCCTTTCGAGGCGGCGGCGCCACGTAGCTCCGAGCGTCGGGGTCGGCGTAGGCGCCCTCCGTGCTCAGCTCCACGAGCTTCTTCTGGCGAGGCGGCGCGCGCTTCTTCCCCTCGAGCACCGGCTTGAACCTTTCTAAAGCGGGGTTGTTGTTCATGGCCGCGAGCTCCGGGTCGCCCCGCTCCAGCGGTAACTGCGCCTGCGCCTCCCGTAGTTCTTTCAGCTGCGCGTGGGCCTCGCGGACCCAGTCGTCGTTGACGTTGGAAGGTTGGTTCGCGAACTGGGGCTTGGGGGTCGCGGGCTTCGGCGGAGTTCGACTTACGACTTCTTCCTCCTCCTCCTCCTCCTCCGGTTGCGGCGAGAGCGCGTCGAGCGACGAACCCTGGTCCTCGATCATCATGTCTAGTGACGACGGGGCCTTCGGGTTTCTGTGGGCTATGGATGCCCCCACCAGCAACGCCTCCGCTCGTCGTAGTCGCGCCTGCTCGGCGTTCTTGGGCGGCGCGTCCTCGGCGTCGAGCTCCGCCGCGCGCAGCGGCCGCGGCAGCATGAGCGGGTTGTTCCGCAGTAGTCTTCGAGGCGTGCCGATGGCCGCGACCAACGCCTCGGACTCGCCCATGAAGTCCAGGTCGTGGGCCATCTTCGCGAGGTAGTCCTCGTCCTTGTAGGCTAATGGAGCGTCGGGGTTCCGGCAGGCGTCCCTATACTGCTGCGCCGCCTCGCAGACGTGGCAGGCCGCCTCCCTCAACTCCCGCAACAGAGCGTGGCTCTTCGGTCGTAGGGAAGCGGCCTCGTCGGGGTTCGCGGTTTGTAATTGCGTCCCGAGGCTCTTGAGCTGGTCGACCAGCGCCTCGCGGTGGCCGCAGAGGTCGCGCGCCCGATCCAACCAGAGGTCGGCGTCGAGCTCGGCCGCGTTCATGCGCGCCTTGTTGTGGGGCGTGATGGGCGAGCCGAGCATGGTCGTCGTGCTATTGCTGGGGCTGCCCGAGCTTGGTTTACTTGGTTCTTAGCTGCGACCCAAACGTCTTTGTGTCTGCGGTCTCCGCGTCCTGCGATGCACCTTCGTGAATTCCTTGGCTGCCCTCGCGGCCCAACTGGATAGCGCGACCCGCGGCACCAGCCAGCAAACCCTAACCACCACTGGTTGGTTACCACCCCAGATCGACCCCCTACTATTTTCCTACTCCTAGTGCCCCCTGCGTGTGCATTTAAAAAGACCGCGTGGACGGGTTCCGGCAGCCGCGGGGAGGGCTGGGAAACGTCGGGCGCCGGGCGCAATGACCTCTCGACAGAGCAAATTGGCTGTACATTTGGCCGGTCGCGGGGGAAGAGGGCAGTCAGTCCTCTAGAAACAAACCCCCCGCGAGCCAACCCCGAGGCAGAAATATCCCCGGGCGCCCGCGCCGCGCGCCTCAGATATGGCATCTGAACAGAGCAAAAAAGCCAATACTGGCGCCGACGAGCGCCCGGTCACCCTGGCAGACCTGCCGGGCGACGTCCTGGCCCACGTCGCCGAGCTCACGGGGAGCAAGCTGGGCGACGCGCTCCCGCGGCTCCGCGCGACGTCGAGGGCGCTGGCGGTAAAAAGCGCCGAGTCAACCTTCAGCGCCATCGATGAAATAACCCGCCCACACGCAGGTCACGCAAGATCTAAGTAGGGGCGTCGCCAAGTTCCTGGGCCTCGCGCTGCCGAAGAAGAACGGGCGGCGGACGCGGAGTCAATCCGAGGACCCCTGGCGCTCCCTGTGCAACGCTCTGAAGCGCAAGAAAGAAGCCCTCAAAGCGAACCGGGACAAGGAGGTCTGGGCGCTCTGGTTGCGCATGCACCGGAACGACTGTTCGACTTACTTAGCTCGGGCGCTGCGCGAGGACCCAGGAATAGTCCACCACGGCCTCGACTTCTTCGCGGGGCGGACTTTGCTATTTCTGGCGTCGTGGCGCGACCGCCCGAAGTGCGTGAAGATGTTGCTCAACAGAGGAGCCTCGCCCGAAATGACCGACGACCTCGGCTGCTCGCCGCTCATCGTGGCGTCCTGGGCCGGCGCCGTCGAGGCCGTCGGCGAGCTCGTCAAGAACCGGCCCGCGCGGCGCACGCTGCTGTGGCGCGGCGAGCCGCCGCAGCAGTCGTCGTGCGGCGGCCGCGCGCCCTACACGGCGCTGCAGTGGGCGCTGCGCAAGAGCGGCGTCGCGACGTCGTGGCCCGAGAAGGAGCGCTTCGGCGCCGTCATGGAGCTCGTCGAGGAGGCGATCTTCGTGCCGCTCGCGGGCGAGGAAAGGATTGGTGGGGGCTTCGTGGTGGGGTGAATAATGGGCGTGCATCCCTTCATTCTAACTCCGATGGACCCTTCTGCCGACGGCGCGAGGACGTCGCGCGCCGTCGAGAAAAACGGGTTTTCCATGCTGGTTACGACGTACTACGAGCTAGCCTGCCGCCCGTCGGCACACACATCGGCCTCGCGTCTTATTCGTCGTCCATAAGGCGTGGTAGTGCTCGCCGTCCCCTCTTGTCGCCGGCGGAAAACAAAGGCTTCGCCGCAGCGGCGAAACGGCCACCTCTCTCACCGCCAAAGAGATGGTCCAGGTCACGAGCGCCCTGCTGGCCATCGCGGCGGCGGCCGCGAGCCTCGCCGGCGGCGCGACGGAGACGCCGGCGCCGACGCTCGCGCGGACGCTCGCGTATTTCAAGCCGGCGGCGGCGGCGGCCGACGAGGCCGCGGCGCCGCCCCCCGCGCTCAGCAAGCTCACGCAGGCCGTGACGCCGGCGCCCAAGGAGGTTCCGGCCTCCAAGGAGGAGCCGAGCGCGGCTGAGGCTTATCTCGAGCGGGCCAAGGCGTTCGCCGTCGAACACGGCAAGGTGCTCGGCGGCACGCTGCTCGCCCTCGTCGCGGCGGTGCTCGCCCTCGGCGGCAAGAAGAAGGCGGAGACGAACGGCTCCCGCGTCGCGGCGCCCGTCGCGCCCGTCGAGGTCACGACCTGTGTGGAAATCAAATTTCGGGCGCCCCACGCCATCGACGCGATGGTGTCTCCGTAGCTGCGTCTGCTCGATGGCGTGGAGTTTTCAGGCTAACCTAACTCACTCGCTGATTTCCACACAGGTCGCGACCCCCAAGGAGACGGCGCCACCGCCGCCGACGCCGGCCCAGGTCAAGCAGGAGCGCAAGGAGCTGCTGGGGCGCGTCCGCGCCGTGCTCGAGGCGAGCGGCTGCGACGTCGACAAGGCGCGCAAGGCCGGCAAGAACATGGTCTTCGTCGCGGCCGAGTGCGGCAACGTCGAGGCCCTCGAGATGCTCGTGAGCGCCGGCGCCAAGATCGACGCGCCCGCGACGACGGGCGAGACGCCGACGCACGTCGCCCAGGCCAAGGGCCACGCCGCGGCCCACGCCTGGCTCGTGGCGCGCGGCGGCGTCGCCACCGCGCCGGCGAAGAAGAAGAGCTCCTTTAGCTTCTCGCCCAAGAAGCTGTCCCCCAAGAAGTCGCCGTCCAAGTAGACGCGTCGCCCCATGCTACTAACTATATTACTCACCTCCGTTTTTTGGCCTTCTTTTTCTTGGACTTCTTCTTCGCCGGCCGGGCCGCCGCCGCCGGCGCGGAGATAGTAGAAGGCGCGGCCGGCACGGAAATCGTAGCCGGCGCGGCCGCCCGCTCGGCGGCGATGCGCGCGAAGCGCTCCCGCAGGTCGTCGGCGTCGTTCACGTCCAGCAGCGCATCCACAAACCGCTCTCCCTCAAAGTCGCGCAGGTCGTCGAGCGTCTCGCCGACGCCCACCAGTTTCACGGGGATGCCCAGGTCCTGCACGACCGACACGACAAAACCCGCTCTAGCTGTCCCATCCAACTTCGTCACGGCGAGGCCCGTCACGCCGACGTCCTGCTGCCAGCCGCGCGCCTGGTCGAGCGCGTTGCGGCCGACGGCCGCGTCCACCACCAATAGCGACTCGTGCGGCGCGCCCGGGATCTTCTTCTCCAGGGTCCGTCGGATCTTGTCGAGTTCGGCGGTCAGCGCGCGGTTGTTCACTAGTCTTCCCGAGGTGTCCACGATGACGACGTCGTAGTCGCCTTGTAATGCCACGTCGCAGGCCTTGTACGCCGCGGCGGCCGGCGACTCGATACCTTGGTCTGGTACGACAATGTCGACCTCCGCGCGCGCCGCCCACTCCTCGAGCTGCTCGACGGCCGCGGCCCGAAACGTGTCGCAGGCCGCCAACAAAACTTTCTGGCCCGTTTCGGCCCGTAACCGTCGTGCCAATTTCCCGATGGTCGTCGTCTTGCCCATGCCGTTCGCACCTAATACAAGGATGACCGTCGGGCCGGCCTCGGCGCTCGTCAAGGAAGAGGGACCGCCCGCGCTCAACGCTTCGGCCATGCGCCCGCGGAGAATCGCCGTGACGTCCTGCTCCGTGTAGTCGCCCTGGGCTTGGGCCACGCCCTTGACGTCATCTAAAATCTGGTCCGTGGTCGTCGCGCCGATGTCCGCGCTCAGTAAGGCGTCTTCGAGCTTCTCGAGCGTCTGATCCAAGGACGCGCCCTTGACGTCGAAGATGCCCCGCAAATCACTCAAAAAATTCTGCCGCGACTTTTCCAGGCCCTCCGTGAACTTGGCCAGCGCCAACGAGTCCTGGCGCGCGCGCTCCTCGAAGAACTTCGAGGCGGCGTCGGCGGCCTGCTCGAAGATGTTGGCTTTTTGTTGCACGGTGCGGCGGGTGTGTTGTTGCGTAGGTTGGCGCGGGACGAGCGCCGTCGCCAGCCCAAGCGTCCAGGCGAGGCGGCGCATGGCTGGGTTGATGTAGGCTTATGTGTTGTCAGTGCAACCACCGGTTGTGCTATTGCTGCAAGTCGCTGCGGCGTCGTATCTAGATGCAAGGGCTTTCACGTGCACGGGTCTCGTGCAGCTGTAATGCAGCACAGGCGGCCGGCAGGCAGCATCGAGCTGGTGCCAGCACTGCTAGTGTCCATATGCCGCTAGCTGGCCGGCAAAACTCGGCGCTTAAGGCTTTTAGGGCGTATACGGCACCTGTGTGTGCGCGCTGAGGCGCTGACAATATTCCTGGAACTCGTCGCCAGACGCCAGCGCGCGCGCCTGCCTCTCCGGGCCGCCCGCACAGCTTATTAGGCCGCAGGACTCGCCGCGGCGTCGCGGCGTCGCGCGCGGCCGCCGCGCGTCCCGCGCACCGCAAGCAACCGCAAACAGCGCCAGCCACGCATAGATGAACGCCGCGTCGGCCCGCGGCGCCGCGCGTTTACCACCGGAAGTGAACCGCATTTTGTACGTGCGGAACCTGCCCTACAAGACGGAGGAGGCCCTATCCACCGAAGAAATTTATGATATTTTCGGCAAGTACGGCGCCATCCGCCAGATCCGAATAGGGAACCGGCCGGACACGCGCGGGACCGCGTTTGTCGTCTACGAGGACATCTACGACGCGAAGAACGCGGTCGACCACCTGAGCGGCTTCAACGTGTGCGGGAGGTATCTGATCGTGCTCTACTTCCAGGCGGCGCGCATGCAGAAGCGGACGGAGTCGCTCGAGCAGAAGCGCGCGGAGCTCGAGGCCCTCCGGAAGCGGGCGAACGCATAACTTTCTTTCTGTCATAAGCGTCCGAGCAGCGGTGGCTTCTTGCGTGCGTGGGTATTCGCCTAGAGATGTAAGGCACTAGCCAAAGCTCAGGATCCAAGAGGACTCGTACGCCAGCGGAAGCACGCAGTTAGTAAATAGGCATCAGGAATTTTAAAAAATGATGGCCGGCCGCCGCCCTGCTGTCGCGTTTCTTTTGGCTCTCTTAGCCACCGCCACTGCTTTGCAGCCTCCTAAGACAATGTCTGTGCGCTGTGCGGGAAATGAGCCACGAGAGATCACCCGTACGCCAGCGGGCAGAAGCAGGAACACTGTCGCGTCGATGGCTCCAAACGATTCGATGTCCGCACAGGCCGCGCGCGCCCGTCGCGCCCGAGGCGGGCAAGCCGACGGGCGAGAAGGAGAAGATGAGCGCCTGGGAGACGTACACCGACGGCGAGTACGGCCAGGCGTTCAAGTTCCCCTGGGAGGTCGAGGCCTCGGACAAGACGGCCATCGGCCACGTCATCCCCATCGTCGCGACGCTGGCCATCCTCCTGCCGGCGCGGATCAACGCCGGCCTCGACCTGCTGCCCCACGCATAGTAACTACATGTATTTTTAAGGTGCGAAGTCGCGGAAGTGCACGAGGTCGTCGCCGCCCGTCCGCGACAGCGTCGCTTGACGCGCCCGCTCAAACGTCGGCTGTAAATACGTGGCCGCGGCGCTCTTGATCGCCGGCGTCGCGGCCCGCTCTTTTTTCTCGTTGTCCGACTCCCAGGCGCCCGCCTTGCGGCCGCCGCGCGCCTTGGAGTAGACCGAGGACGCGGCGTGCGTCCTCAACGCATCCTCGGGCGCTAAACTCAGCCCGAAGTGCTTCGGGAAGACGTAGGCCTCGAGCGCGCCGGGCATGGACGCGTAGTCCACGAGCAAACCACGGTCGGAACTCCCATCGGCGTCCAGCGCCGACGATGTAAGCATGGCGAGGTGCGCCGCGCAGTAGTTCTCGGGCGACGTCCGGGATGCCTTCGCGGCCGACTCCGCTTTCAATATTTTGATGGTCGCCGGCGGCGGGCTCCGCCGCTGTCTGAGGCAGGGCCCGTTGCCGACGCCGTTCTTGAAGTGGCTCATCATTGTCTGCACGGGATCCCTATAAACAAACAACCACGGCGTCTCGGGAAAGGCATCCAAGAGAGACCTAATGTTGGGGACCGTCGCCGACTGGAACTTGAAGAATAGGTGCGTGTGGTAGTTCGTTGGGGACGCGCCCATCAAAGCTATCAATTTCTGGAGGATGTCCGTCTTCCGCTGCTTACTACAGCTCCGGCAGTGGTTCAGGACCGCGGGCGGCGGCGCCGACTCGGAGTAGACAATATTCGTGGGCACCGCGGCGAGCATGTTCGCCACAAGAGTGGAACCGACGCGGCTCTCGTGAAACACAAAACCCGACGGTTTGACCGGTTTAATATTTTTCTTCCGCATGTCCTCATACAACGTATTGAGCGTTCCGGCGCGGCCGCGGCCGCATCTCGAGGCAGACGCGAGGTCGCGGAACATCGGCGTCTTGCTCGGGTCCCTCCAATAGGTATCGAAGGCGAGCTTGCAGAGCGACACGCGCGGGTCGCCGTGCTCGACGCCGGCGATGGACACGGGCGCCCAGAAGCGCGGCGGGCAGCCCTGCGCCGGGCAGCCGCTCGCGGCGTCCGGCTTCTTGAGTGGTGCTTTCGGCTTCGGCGGCTCCGCGGCGAGCGGCGCATCATTCACAGCGTGCTGCGCGTGCGTCGTGTAGAGCAGGCCCAGCGTCGCCACGGCCGCGCCTGCGAGGAAGAGCCGCAGCAGCCAGGCGAAGGAGGCGCCGCGCGAGCGGGCCATGTGTGCTTGCCGCGCCTGAACCAAAGCCGCAGCGCCCGGAGGCGATCGCGAGCTGCGCAAGCGTCCTACTGCAGCGATGCCTACACAGCCACCACTTTGAGTCGACCTAGCTCGAGCTAGTGTCTTACACGACGCTACCAACACGTCGCGCAGCCTCGCGCTTAGCCGAGGGAGCCGTAACCTTGCACCCAGATTGCATCCTGTCATCCAGCTGAAGCAATACTTGCACCCAGAAGCCAGATCTGCAGCCCAGCTGAAGCCATGGACCAGCTGACCGAGCCGGCCACCCTCAAGGCCGCGGCCACGCTAATCCTGCTCTACAAGGTCGCGCTCCCGCTGCTCTCCGGCATCTACGCCCACTTCCTGCGCCCCGGTAAAAAGTTAAGGAAGTACGGCCGCTGGGCTGTGGTGACGGGCGCGACCGACGGCATCGGCAAGGCCTTGTGTCTGGAGTTCGCCAAGCAGGGGCTGGATGTTGTGTTAATAAGTCGCACGCAGTCCAAGCTCGACGACGCGGCCAAGGAAATTGAAGAGAAGTTTAACGTGGAGACCAAAACCATCTCCGTCGACTTTGGGGGCGGTTTCGATACGACAAAACAAAATAAAGTAGCCAAGGCCCTCAAGGGCCTGGATATCGGCATCCTCGCGAACAACGTGGGCATGTCCTACCCCTTCACGAAGTACTACCACGAGTTAAGTGACGAAGAATGCGCGAACCTCGTATCTCTCAACACGGAGTCGACGCTCTTCATGACGAAGCTTGTACTAGGAGACGAGACCCAGGGCATGGTCGCCCGCAAAAGGGGCGCCATCGTCAACACGTCGTCGGCCGCCGGCGTCCAGCCCTCTCCCTTATTGGCTGGTTACGCGGCAGCGAAAGGAGGCATCGTGCAATTCACCAAATCTTTGGCCTGCGAGCTCAAGGGTCTGGGGATCGACGTCCAGGTCCAGACGCCGCTCTGGGTGACGACGAAGCTCGCCAAGATCCGCAAGACTTCATTAACTGTGCCCTCTCCGTCCACCTACGCGAAGCAGGCCGTCAGGTTCGTGGGCTACGACGTCGCCTGCTCGCCCTACTGGGCCCACGCTTTGCAACTGTCCGTCGCCGATCTACTCCCTTCGTCGTTGCTGGCCGCGGCCGTCTTCTCGATGCACCGCGCGATCCGCAAGAAGGGCCTCAAGAAGGAGGCCGCCAAGGCCAAGGGGCAGTAGTAACTTTTCGTTTACTCGCCCTCCTCCACGACGGCGACCGTCGCCTCGTTCGCGACGCCGCACGCGTTCCCGTCGATCGCCAATCTCAAATAGCCGTCCTCGCCCCAGCTCGTCGACCACGAGTTGCGCACCAGAAACCAGCCCCCCGCACTGTCGTAGCCCACCAGCTGGACGCAATGATCAATATCATTGGCGCCGTTGCCGCCGCACGCGTCCGCCGTGAGCACGCCGCCCACGTAGTCGTCCCAGTGCTCCGCGTTCAGGCAGACGGCGATCGGCGCGTCGTGCAACCGCAGCATGAGCTCCGTCGTGTTCTGGTCTTCACAAGTACCTTGTGTACATTCGTCCGTCGCGAACCCGTAGCCGTGGATCCGGGCGTAAGGCCCGACGTACTGGTAGTCGCCTTCCAATTGCGCGGGGTCGCGGTCGCAGGCCTCCGTGCAGTCCTTGGACGTGCAGGCGTCGTCCGGCGTCAGCGACTGCTCGTAGGGCCACCACGCGTCGGGCGCGAGCCCGGACGCGTTGTTGAGCGACGCGAGGTAGGCGTAGGCCTGGCCCGGGTCGCCGCCGCCGCAGCCCTCGGCGTCGGCCGTGCAGGACGCGAGCTGCTGGGGCGACAGCGTTACTTGGGGCGCCCCGCTTAATACGAGCTGGCTCTCGACCTGTTCGGTGACCGCAAACGCCCAGCACGAGCCGCACTGGCCCTGGTTCTTGACGGGGCTCACGACGCCCTCCGTTTCGCGCCAGTCGATCTTTGAGATAGTTTTGGTTTTGATTGGTTTCAAATTCAAAATATCGCGCCGCTCCGCCCTTCGATGCCCCCGCGCGAACGCGTTGTGTCCCATCTCCCGGTCCGCGTGCCGCGTCACGCCGAAGACCGCCTCCCCATTGATTCGGTTCCTCTCGTCCATCGACGCGAGGCGCGCCTCGTAGTTGCGCCGTGCCGCTTTTTCGTGCGCCGGCGTCGCGTACGTCTTCTCGTATTTCGCCTTGAATGCCGTCCAGGCCGCGTCGCGGTCGACGTCGAGCTTCTGTTCTTTTTCTAACCGCTGGTGGACGACGGTCACGCCGACGCTCAGCGCGAGGAGACCCAATACCATGGTGGCCACTGCGGTTGCCCGCTTCCGGCGCGCCGGCAGCAGGGGCGTGGTGTCGTGGGGCAGGAGGGCCTCGCGCTCGGCGGCGGCGAGGCGCCGCGCGGCGGCGCTGGCGTCGACGTCGTCCATCGGGCTGCCCTTTTTTTATCGGAGCGTCGTCGCACTCGACGCGCGTTTCCATCCCAATCAGGTGAGGACCCGCAGGTTTCCGACATCACAAGAACCAAAGGTCACATGAATGTTACGCCCGCACGACGACGGCGAGGCCGTCGCGCGCCTGGACGCGGAACGCGTCTCCCACCAACAGCGGCCGCTTCGGCGCGGGGAACGGCTCCGCGTAGATGTCGCGGTCGAGGTGCGGCCGCCGCCGCGCGGCCTTGCGCGCGCGCGCGGCCTTGAGGGCGGCGGCGCTGTTCGGCCGCGGCGCGCCGCGCGGCACGCACGCCTCGTCGACGACGAGCGCCTCGAGCTTCGACGCGGGCGCCTCCAGCGCCTCCAGCAGGAGCGCGCCCGTCGCCGGCGTGAAGCCGTTCCACGCGGCGTCGACGCGCCTCAATTGAGGATTCCGCGCGATCGCGACGGCCAACACCCGCCCCTCGGCGTCGCCCAGCTTGTTGCGCGCCAGGGCGAGCCGCTCGAGCGGGTAGGCCTTCGGGTCGACGCCGTCCTCGGCGTCGCCGCGGCCGCCCAGCGCCGCGAGCACCTCCACGACGCGCGCGCCCAGCTTGCACCCGGACACGTCGAGCACGCGCAGCTCGGGCAGCGCGTAGTCCGACCGCAGCATGGCCGACAGCGCGCCCATCGCGAGGCGGCCCTGGATCGGGTTCTGGGACAAATCTAAGGCTTTCAGGCGCGACCGGTCGACCTCCTTGAGCACGTCGACCACGTCTAAAACGCCCTTGTCGTTCAGGCCGCACTCGCGCACCGAGATGAGCGTCGGCCGGCGCCCTTTCGCCGCCGCCGCAACCGCCATGGCCACGGCGCCCCGCCGCTTGTCGTGGTGCGTGTCCACGCGGTGGCCGTAGTGCGCCAGATCAATCACATCACTTTCGTCGTCCTCCTCCGTTTTTTTTACCACGGGCGTCCGGTGCCACGAGATCGTCACCGACCCCGGGTTTAGATTGCGCACGCAGGACAGCTCGAACTTGTGTTGCGTTGGGGGCGACCCCAATCCTAACAACGGCACTGATACAGTTCCAAGGGCCTCGTCGTCCTGGGTCCAGTCCTTGTCCATCAGCTCTACTATTATATCCGTGGACCGCGTGTTGTTGAAGTAGAAGGTTTGACTACCAAAGTTCGGGCACAGGTCGTCCTTGACGTAGTTTGTGCGCTGCGTCTGCGATCCGACCTTCAGGATGCAGTACGGGTCCGAGATGCCGCGCGCGCCGTCTAACGACGGCAGGTCCGCCGCGGCGTGCACCGTGACGACGACGTCGTAGGCCGCCGGCGCCTCGAAGATCCAGCTCCGCTGGTTCTCCCGCCTCCGCCGCATCGTGTGGTGCATTCGACTCATGACCGTCGACGCGTAGTCCGACCTTATTCTATGCCACTTCGCCTCGTCGTGCGCGTCCGTGCCCAGGAAGCGCTTGGCCCACTTGACCTTTGGCCGCGGCTGGCTCGGCCACGGCTCCCAGGCCCAGTCCTCGCGCCACTCCTTGTCGTGCTCCACGTCCAGGTGCCCCGCGCTGTCCACGAGCACGACTTCGAGCAGCTCCTCGAGGTCCCGCAGCGAATACTCGGCGAGCTCGGCGTTGCCTAGCCTCTCCAGCGCGGCGGGCAGCGCCGTCCGCGCGCTGGCGGGCGCGCGCCACCCGGCGCGCGCCCAGGCCTCGAGCATGTCCTCTACATCCTGCTTCGGAACGCGGGCCGCGTCGGGCCGCCGCGCGCGCTTCGCGGCGGCCTCGGTCGCGGCGCGGTCGCTCACGCGCGCCGCGCGCCGCGCGTCGCGGACGCGCGCGCACTCTATTAACCACGCGCGCTGCGCCGCGCTTATGAAAACCGCCAGCGAGCACGACGCGTCGGGCGGCACGCGCGCGAGCGGGTCCGGCGGCTTCGGCGGCGTCTGCGGCCGCCAGGGGCCGACCTTCTTTAACTCGGAGAAGGGCGCGAAGGGCGCCGCGGCGGCGTAGCCGCCCAGCTCCGCCGCGTGCAAGCTCCAGAGCTTCTCGGGCGACGGCGTCGGCGGCGGCGCCGGCGTCGGACACAAGGCCTCGGCGACGGCCTCTTCTAACGCCAGCGTGCTCCGCCAGGCGTCGCGGCCCCAGAACGCGAAGATGCCGCCCGCGTCCGCTACTAATCGCTCCAAGACGTCCGCCGCGGTATCCTTGGCGACGCGGGGCTTCTTCCTACGCTTCCCCGCCGTCGACGTCCGCGACGACCGGTCCAGCGACGCGCGCGCCTTCGCCTCGGGGTCGTAGCTCGCCGAGGTGCGGTCGAGGGACCTCCGGTAGTTGTCCTTCGCGAGCGCGTTGAGGTGGTGCTTGACGCCGGCTTCGACGGCTTCCAAGTACGGCGCCTCCGGGGGCATCTCGTCCTCGTCGAGGAGGGCCCGCTCAAACACCTTCTGCGCCAGCGCGTCGAGGTGTTGGCGCGCCTCCTCGTAGGCGCGCTTCGCCGCGTACGCCTCGGCGCGTTTTTCACGCTGCTCCTCGACGGACTGGGGCCGCGAGGGCGCCGCCGAGGAGCCGGGCGTCGGCATCGTGTATGCACGGCTGCCTCGCGTACACCGCTTCGCCGCGTCGGCTGCCCGAGCGCTTGTGCTGCAGCGCCCCACCTGTGAGAGCCTCGAGCGCGCTTCCGGGGGAGGCCTCGTCCCAGACTTGATTCCGTGGAGGAGCTGTCCATGGTCCAGACGGATCCTACGGAAAGAGGCGGGCTGTCTCGTGCGGGTTCATCCGCATTTAAAGGAGCTAGAATGATCGAGACGCGTAAATTCGGAACGAAACGTTAGAACGAACAACTACCCCTCGACGAGGACGAGGTCCGCCGGGTCGGCGCTCCCCGCCGGGTTCTTCAGCGCGACGGGCCGGCCGCAGGCCGCCGACCGCCGCGCCGCCTCCGCAACCAGCGTGGCCAGGACGGCGTCGCCGCGGCGCACCTTCGGCGCGGCGCCGCCGCGGCAGGCGCGCGCGAAGTGCGCGACGTCCTCGGCAAAAGCCGCGCGGAAGCGCTCGGGGAAGGACTCGACGAGCTGACTGGAAACGACGCCCGCGGCGCCGCCGACCTCGAGGGACGTGGCGACGTGGTTCCCGACGCTCAGCGCCGCGCCCGTCGCCGTCCAGACCTCGCAGCGTTGGTCGTAGCCGTACGCCGAGGCCCGCGCGACCTCGAAGGTGCCGGCGACGCCCAGGGCCCGCCACGTCACCGTGATGACGGCCGCGAACGCCGCGTCCAACCCGACGGCGTAGACCTCGTCCGGCGCGAGCCGGACGCCGTCGGCGCCGGTCGCCTTTCTCAGGGCGGCGAGCGCGAAGTCGAGGTCGTGCGTCGCGAGGTCGTGGTAGACGTCGCCGCCGCAGGACTCGAGGAACGCCCGCGGGGGCGTCGGGTGGTCGCGGAAGACGCAGCGGATCGTCCGCGGCGCGCCCTCGGCCGGGAGGCGGTCCAGCAGGGCCTTGTAGGACGCGTCCGACCGCCGCTGGAAGAGGCAGTGCAGCCCCACGTCGCAGTCCCGGCAGACGTCGTAGGCGCGCGCGATCTCCGCCGCGGACAGCCCGACCGGCTTCTCGCACGCGACGTGGGCGCCGTAGCGCGCCGCCCGCTCGATGAGGGCCGCGTGGGCCGCCGTGGGCGCACAGACCCAGACGCCCTGGATGCGCTCGCCGCCCCGCGTCCACGCGTCGACGGCCTCGTCGAGGCTCGCAAAGGCCGCGCAGCCGTATTTCCTCGCCAGCGCCGCGCACTTCGCGGCGTCCGCCTCGACGACGCAGGCGACGTCCGCCTCGAGCGACTCGTGGAGCTGGCGGCAGCGCAGCTCGCCCATGCGGCCGCCGCCCACGACGCAGACGCGCACGCGCGGCGGCGGCGGCGGGGCCGCGGCGAGCGCGGCTTGCAACGCGGCGCTGCTCGTCGTCGTTTTCGGCGGGACGCACATGATTTGGCCGGAGAGTGTGTTACTCAGGCTGCAGCGTCTGAAGAGAGTTGCTCAGCTGCAGCCTGGCCAAATGACCGTGGAGAGCGATGACTGCGCTTACAGTTGCACGCTCGCGACTGTGAGCAAGGCCTGAGATGCTGCGACGAACAGACCCTTGCTTTTACGGGAGGCTGTGAGCACACGTGTAGCACCCTATAGTCTACGTACTAGCGCGCAAACCCCGGCTCCAAAACCCGTAGCCTTAGCCATTGACAGCGTGCACGGCAGCGCTACGCGTGTCTTGGTCATCGCTGCAGCGGTGCGCTGCAACCATGGACGCCCCCCTGCCAAAACCACCCACCGACGACGCCAAGCCCCCGGCCCCACCCAAGGAGGACCGGCCCATCGGCCCCTGGGGCGGCGAGCCCATGCCGGCGGACCCCGACAAGGACGAGGACTGGCCGGCGCCCGGCCCGGAGATCCCCGCGCCGTACCAGGACCAGCGGCCGGACCCCGAGGTCTTCGGCGGGCCGGACCCGGGCGCGCCGCCGCCGAACCCGAACCCCCAGACCTTCGAGAAGCCTAGGTTTATGTGCAACGCGTTAGATGATGCCGAGGCCGAGATGCGCAAGCTCTGGGCGTGGCGCGAGCGGCGGAAGCGCGGGCCGCCGCCGGATCCGGTAGAGGACGACGAGCGGGCCGTGCCCGCGGCCGAGGTCTGGGCCGCGTGCGCCGTGGCGTTCGCGGAGGCGGACGCCATCGACGTGACGCTCGCGTGGGATTTGCTGAGGCGGCGCGTCGCGAACGACGACAACGAGTGCGCGACGGGCCTGGCGTCGAAGGTCCTGGAGGACGGCCTGGGCGGGCTGGAGACCGTGCTGGAGGCGGAGGACGACGACGAGGCCATGCGCGCGTGTGCGGATGCCGTCTGCGGCGCGTGGGCCCGGTGCGCGAAGGCCCGGGAGGCGAGCGGGGGCGTCGTCGAGGATGCGGCGGCGTGCGCAAGCAATCTCCTCGACCTGATGCAGCTGGCGCTGACGGTCCGCGCGTACGTCGCCTGTGCCGAAAGTCTACAAAGCCTCTGCCGCACGTCGCCAGAAGCGTGCCACGAAATCCTACATGGCGAGGGCGTCCGCGTGCTCGCGACGGCCCTGGCGTGGTGCGTCCTCGACGAGGACATGAGCAAGGGCGGCCTGCTGAAGGTCGTCGACACGGACCTCGGCTGCGCGCTCGTGGACCTCCTGACGGTTCTGGCCGGAGCCGACGCCACGAAGGTCGTCGGGGACCTGAAGGCGGAGGCGCCCGCGCTCATCGGCGTCTGCCTGCGCGCGATCCTGCTCGACGAGCGGCCGCAGTGGACGGTGCCGCCCCTGTGCAAGAGCGGCGTCCACCTCCTGCTGCGCGCGCCGGAGTCGTACTACGCGTGGCTCGTCGCGAACGGGAGCGTGCCCCGGCTGCTGACGCTGCTCGAGCCGCTCGTCGTCCTCTACCTCGTGGAACGGGACCCGGACGCGCAGGAGCCGGACCTCCAGGTCGCGCCCTGCCTCGAGTGCGTCCTGCGGAGCGCGCGGTGCGGCGCGGAGGGGCGCGCGGCGACGAAGGCGTGGATCTACCCGCCGAAGGACGACGAGCGGTGGCGCGCGGCGCTCGCGGCGAACGCCGCGCGGGCCCAGGACGACGAGGAGTTCGCCGAGGCCGTCGAGGAGCGGCGCAAGCACCCCGTCGACCCGGAGCCGTACGCGATGCGCACCTTGCTCGTCGAGCTCATGTACAAGTGCCCCCAGAAGCGGACGCGGCGCCTCGCGGGGGACCTCGTGCTGGAGCTGTGCGGCGGCGACCGGGCCGAGTTCGAGCTGCGGGCCGGGACCGACGCGGCGGGCCGGTACTGGAAGGAGGGGTCGTCGTGAGGGGGGGCGGTGTTTTTTTTATAAGTTTTGTCCGACTGAGTTCTGCTTCGCCGGCTCGCTACCCTCTATCGCTACCCCTCCCGACCAGGACCCCGCAATTGCGCAAGTCCGTAAGCAGTGCCCTCGTTCCGAGCGCGGCGGTAGCCCTCCTACGATGTACCATTCGGTGTCATGCAGCTCGGAGCCCCGTAGAGAGCGGTCCGCGAATCTCGAGGTGCGAAACCCGCCGCCGTTGCAAAAAGCGCAACGAGAGCGAAGCGCGACGTCGGCAGCCTTTCCCGCGCAAAGGCGAAGCCCGCGACAACGACGCGCGACGGGGGGCAGCCTTCCCGCGCACCAGCGACGCATTCCGACCATGCCCTTCGATGATGCCGCCGAGGCCAAGTGCGCCGACTCCGAGTCCGAGGACGAGTACGTCGAGTCGCGGCTCGAGCGCGTCTTACGGGAGGAGGCGGGCGAGGCGAAGCCCGAGGCGCCGCGGTACACGCAGCTCGACGACGAGCTCCTGAGCGACATGCAGCGCGGCGACGAGCAGATGCGGCGCCTCGTGCGGCATCGGCTCAACAAGCAGCGCGAGGCGGCCGACGAGAAGGTTTGTCGGCAGCTCCTGCGGAAGGAGCGCTTCGAGCGGGGCATGCGCAAGGGCTGCATCGACAACGACGAGAAGCTCGCGGCGCTCGCGCAGCGCGAGGAGGTCGAGGAGGTGCGCGCCGAGGCGAAGCAGCGCGAGGACGACGAGAGGGAGGCGCGGCGGCTCGCGAAACTCCTGCGGGACGAGGCCTACGCGGAGTACGTCGAGGAGCGGCTCCGGGACGAGGAGGCGCGCGCGGCGCAGGCGGCCGACGCGAAGGGCGCGCGGGCCGCGAAGGAGATGGCGCAGCGGCTGGCGCGGGCGGCCTTCGTGGACCGGAAGCGGCGCGAGGCCAGGCCGGCCGACGCCTCGAAATGCTGGGCCGCGGCGATGGCGAACTGCGAGGTCGAGGACGTCGCCGACGCCGTCGGCCTCTCCATCCGCCTCCCGGCGCTGACGGACGTGCGCGTGGCGCACCGCAACCGCCTCGTGACGATCACGGCGAAACGCGGCGGCGCGCTCCAGGCGCTGACCAACGACCGCGCGAAAGACCGGGGCCCGCGGTCCCTGGCCATGAAGTTCGAGCTCGTGTCGCCCGAGGACGCGCGGGACGTGTCCTACGAGTACGACTGCGGCTCCGGCTACCTCCACGTCTTCCTCGACGGCATCAAGCTCGGGAAGATGTCGGACTCGCAGAAGAAGCGCACCCTGGCGTCCATCAGGGGGCGCCTCGCCGCGGCCGCGTCCTCGAAGCTGTCGGCGCTCAAGAAGGCCGTCGGCGGCGGCGGGCCCGACCTCTCCCTGCGCGGCGTCGTGGCCTAGGAGGGCGCCCAAGGTTCCAAGAATAAAATATGAACATTACTAACTAAAGGCCGCCCAGAAGCCGCGCAGCGCCGCGCCCGCGAAGGTCCCGCCCCGCTTCTTGGCCGCGACGAGGCCGCGCGACGCCGCGGCGGCGGCGCTCGCGTCGGCCTCGCAGCACGCTTTTGACACGGACGCCGCCGCGGCGCAGACGGCGCCCGCCGCCGGGAAGAGGACCGCCGCCGCCGGCGCGACCTCGACGACGACCGCCGCCGCGGCCGCGCAGAGGCCCGCGAGCGCCGACGTGAAGGGCAGTAATGCCCCGACGCGCGCCGCCTGGTTCGCGTAGGTGTCGATGATGGCCGCCGTGCGCTGCTTGTCGGCGACGGCGTCGGCCGCGTGCGCGACGCCCCACTCGGCCGCGGCGACGTGGTACGCCGCCTGCGCCGCGCTCGCCGACGCCGCGGCGACGGCGCGGAACTGGCCGCTGCCGGGAACGAGGGCCGCGAGCGGCGCGGGCAGCAGCGCGAGCGCGACCGTCGCGTGGCGCCGCCGCTCGGACAGGTCGCGCGCGAAGACCATCTCCGTCTGCGACCGCCACGTCGCGCCGACCTCGGCCGACGAGGCGAAGCGCCGTCTTCCCAAATTCTCGGCGGCGGCGGCCCGCGCCGCCGCGCGCGCGTGCGCGAGCGCGCCGACCGCCGCGCAGAGCGCGCCGGCGACGGGCGCCGCGCCCAGCAGGAGCGGCGGCGCCGCCCTGGGCAGGGCGAGCGCGACGGCCGCCGCCGCCGCCGCGAGGCCGGCGCAGAGCGGGCACGCGGACTTGGCGCGCTCGGCGGCCGCGAGCGCCGCCTCGGCCTCGGACGCCGTGCGCAGCGCGACGGCGGCGACCTCCTTCGCCGTCGCCGTCGCGACGCGGCCGCCGTACTCGGCGGCCACGCCCACGGCCGCCACGACGAGCGCCGCCGCCGGCACGCCGAGCTCGGCGAGCGCCGGGTTCTCGAGGAACGGCGCGGCGGCCGCGGCCGAGACGCTCGCCGCGAGCGCCGCGGCCTCGCCGCTCGACACGCGCGGCCGCGCCGCCGCGTCCGCGTCCAGCGCCTCGAGGTCCTCGCGCAGCCGCCCGAGCGCCGAGACGACGCCCTCGTCGGCGGCGGCGCGCCGCGCGACGGCGGCGCCGCGCGGCAGCACGGCGCCGCGCGGCGGCACGAGGCCCCGCGCGGCGACGACGACGCAGGCCAGGACCGCTGTCTTCATCGTCTCACCGTCTCACAGGCATCATAGCCGGCACTCGTCGCACGCCTCTGTCGTCGATCAATAACAAACCATGCACCGGGGGCAAGGACGCAGCACCAGCACGGCCGGGCGCACCGACTTGAGGCCTTGCACGTTTTTGCTGGCTTGCAGCCGCTTGCTGGCAAGTTGCCAGCCAAGGCTTGCTAGTGTCTTACAGGCCGCTAGATGGAAACCGTAATCACACAAACGAGATCCTTCGCCGACCCGTGTCCGGGCCGCCGAGTCCTCGTGTGGCCGCGCTAGCCGGCGGCGCTCTGTGGGGCAAAGTCGTTTGGAACTTGGAAGTGGCAGCGCGACGAAGCACAACACACACGGCACTAAACGATGGTCCTCGGCGAGGTGAACGGGATGGCTGCCCCCGCGGCGGCGACGACGCCGACCAAGGCCACAAACGATGCGGAAAAGGCGCCGCCGCGCCACATGCCCTCGTGCGCGCCCACGACGAGCGAGGACGGCCTGCTCCAGTTCGGGCGCCCCGACGGCAAGGCGGGGGTGGAGGGGCAGTCGCTCCAGGACGCGTTCAAGCGCTTCCGCAAGGAGCGCCGGCGCACGAAGCAGCGCGTGCCCGCGGCCGTGCTGGCGCGACGGGCCGCGGCGCGCCGGGCAAAGGACCCGACCGCAGACAACGAGCGGCTCCGCCGGAAGTTCATCGAGCGCGCGAAGCACTACATCGGCACGCCCTACGCCGAGCGCTACCACAAGCCCGGTGATCCGTTGTACGGCAAGCCCTTGTATCTGGACTGCTGCAATTTGATCCGACGGTGCGTCCAGGACCTGCGGGCGGACTTCGGCTTCGACCTCGGGAACTGGAACCAGGCGTACCAGTTCTCGACGCTGCCCGACGCCGTCGCCTTCGGCGACCTCCGGCCGGGCGACCTCATGTTCGTCGAGGCGACCTACCGGAGCGGACGGCACAAGCAGCAGCGCATGAACATCGTCCACGTCGAGATCTTCCTCGGGGAGGAGTTCGGGACCGGGCCCGAGTCGACGCTCGGGTCGCGGAACCGCTGGGGCTGCGTCGAAGTCCACGACTCCTTCCGCTACACGTCGCAGTTCTACGACATCACGAACGTCTTCTGGCGGTCGCTGGACCCGTGGTGCGCGGGCCGCTGCGACGCGGCGCTGCTGCGCGAGGTCTACGGGAAGCACGACCCCTACAGCGCCGCGGCGGCGGCGAACAAGAAGAAGTCGATCTTCGCCGCCGACGAGGTCGACGCTGTTCCCGAGGAGGACGCGGCGTTCCTCTGCTGGGCCGATCTGGACGAGCGCCGCGCGGCGCCGTCGACGCTTCCCGCACCATCGGAGGCCATGTCGCTGCTCGACGTCCTCCGCGACGCGGGCTCCGTCGCGTCGCTCGGGGCCTTCGTCGGGTTCCGGGACGTGGGCACGCTGCACGCGCTCTCCGCGACGACGCGCGCCGTCCTCGAGTCCGACGACGCGGCCCCGGCCGTCTGGCACGCGGCCTGCGCGGGCCTGGGAAGGGAACGAGGCCTCTTCGTGCCGGCCGAGCCCGCGCCCGCGCCCGGCGCGTCGACCGCCAACGCCTCCACGGCGGCGGCCATGGCCTGGAAGCGCCTCTTCTTCAACCAGCTCTGGCCCGCGCGTTTCAAGTGGGACCACGACGCGGGTCGCACGAAGCGCGACTTCAAGATCGAGGTCTGCGTCCGCTTCCGGCCCGAGGACGAGGGCGACGAGGTCGCCGTCGCAAAGTCCAACGACGTCGTGCTGCCGCTGCACCAGTACCTGAAGCTCCAGCGCGACCGGCGCAAGGACGCGACGGAGGACCAGGGGCCCTTGGTCGGCGCCGCGGCGGCGCCGCCGGAATTATTGGACGCCGTCACGGGGCGCGAGATGACGTCGCCCGTGCGCCTGCCGTCGGGCGTCGTCGTCGACCGGGCCTGGGCGGAGGCGCACCTGCGGCGGCGGGGCACGGACCCCTACGACGGCGCGCGGCTGGACCCGTCCACGACGTTCGAACCGGCTCGCGACGTTCGCGAGCAGCTCAAGGCCTTTTCCAAGACGCGCGGGGCGCCGGCTGCCGTCGGGGTCGCGGGCTCGGAGGTCGTCCAGCGGCTGGCGGGGTCGAACACCCTGGACCCGACCGTGCTCGACGCGGTGTTGGAGGCCGAGCGGCTCGCGGCCTCGGCCGCGGCCGCCGAGGAGGCCGAGAAGCGTACGTCGCGGCGCGAGCTCCTCGCGGAGCAGGACGAAGAGGACGACGACGCCGCGAACGCGCGGGATCGCGTGCCGGCGGAGGACACGCCGAAGGCCACGGCCGCGCAGCTCACCCAGGGCCTGGAGAAGGCCGAGGCGCAGGTAAAGGAGATCGAGGCGGAGACGGAGACGGAAGCGGACGACGCGCCGCGGCGCGCGCCGTCGGGCGCCAAGGTCTTGGCCGTGCAGCCGACGCGCGTCGTCGTCCACGTCCCGGGCGCCGGCGTGCGGCCGTTCCCCTTCTCGCGCGTGTTCGAGGAGGAGGACCAGGCCCGGGTCCACGCGTCCGTCGGCGCGCCGGCCGTCGCCGCGGTCCTGAACGGCCTGAACGCCTGCGTGTTGTGCTACGGGCAGACGGGCAGCGGCAAGACGCACACGGCCTTCGGGCCTCCCGGTGCACTCGAGGCGAGCGACGACGCCACAGACGGACTCGTCATCCGCACGCTCCGCGACCTCCTGCACGCCGACGTGAGCGTGGCGCTCCAGTATGTGGAGATCTACAACGAGCAGTGCGTCGATCTTCTGACCGGGGAGGCTTGCGATGTGCGGCGGGACAACGGCGAACTCATCGGTTGCGTCGTGGGCAGTGTGGAAATCAACCAACATGAGTTGCACCTAAATTTTGATTTGCTCGCAGGTCGAGGCGAGCGTCGCGACGCCCGATGATGCGTTGCGATTACTGCGCGCTGGTTCTGTACGGAAGCGCTTCGCCGTTACCCAGATGAACGCGCGATCGAGTAGGGCCCACTCCGTCGTTGTCGCACGCGTGCGCCAGTCGCGTGGCGACCGGATCCTCGAGTCAACGCTCCAACTCGTCGATCTCGCGGGGTCGGAGCGCATCTACAAGTCGGGCGCGATAAAGGACGCGACGCGGTGCGGCGAGGCCGTGGCCATCAACGGGAGTTTGATGGTGCTCGGCAAGGTCATCGCGGCGCTCGTCGAGGGCCGGGGCCACATCCCATATCTGGAATCAAAACTCTCCTGCCTTCTCCGCGCGGCGCTGGGCGGCGCGTCGCGGACGACGGCCGTCGTCTGCTGCCGGCGGCGCCACGACCACGCCGACGAGACGCTCCAGGCGCTCCGCTTCGGCAAGCGCTGCGCGCTCGTCACGAACTTCGCCGAGCAGGTCGCGGCGTCGACGGCCGCGGACGCGCTCAAGACCATCGACGCGACCATCGCGCAGTGCGAGCAGTCCCTGGCCGGCCTGCGCGACCGCGGCTCCGGAAACCTCGCCACGGCCAAGACGCTCCAGGACCGCCTCGCGCAGATGCGCACGCGCCGCCGCGCCATCACCGACGTCGTCCGGCGCGAGGCGCGCGCTACCTAAACCCCTCCCCGGTACTAAGGCCCTTGTATGCAAACTTAGCCCCGGTTGAAGGGACTCTGGACCGATTCCCCGTCGGCGTCGAAGAACGCGTCGAACGAGATGGTCGGCGCAGCGGTGAGCGGCGAGAGGTCGCCCAGGTTTTGCGACGAGGCGACCGTCGCGTCGCCGGAGTGGCCGCCGGAGTGGCCGCCGGAGTGGCCGCCGGAGTTCGACGACGCGACCGTCGCGGCGTTCGAGGGCGCCACGTCGAACGTCTTCGCCGACGCGACCGTCGGCGCGACCGTCGACTCGTCGCCGTCGCCGCGGGGCACGCGCCGCGGCGCGCGCTTGCCCGCGCCGAAGAAGCGGCGCACGCGGCTCCACCGCTTCTGCTTCTCGAGCTTCCGCTGGAGCTGGATCTTCTCGTCGCGGCGCTTCATCGAGGCCAGGCGCCGGGCGCGCGCGGCCTCGGCCGCCTCGCGCTCCTTAATTCCACGCAGCCGCGCGGCGGCGAAGACGGCGCCGTCGTGCTTGGCCTCGAGGCGGCGCAGCATCTTCGCGTCGACGTCGTCGAGCGGCTTGCCGGCCTTCTCGCGCGCGCGGAGGCCCTCGAGGCGGAGCCAGTCGCCGCCGCGGCGCATCGACGCCTGCGCCGCGGCCTCGTCCGCGGCGCGCGCGGCGCGCTGCGCCTTGGCCGCGTCGCCGTCGGCCCCGAGCTTCTTCGCGCCGCCGCGCTGCCGCTCCATGAACTCCGCGGCCTCCCGCCTCGGGTCGCGCCGGCGCGCCGCCCGGTGCGCGTCGTCCGCGATGAGCACGGACGCGAGGACGGCCTGCCCGGCGGCCCGGAGCTTCGCCCCGAGGCCGCGCCGGCGGTTTTGCTTCGCCGCGACGGCGGCGCCCTCCTCCTCGAAGCCGCCCCGGAACAGCCTGAGTTCCGTCTTGTAGGTCGGCGAGAGCGCCGCCTCGTCGGAGGCCTTGAGCATCGTCGCGAGGACGCCGCCCCGGGCCCGGCACGCGTCGGCGTCGCGCGCGACCGCCTCGGCGTGCCGCGCGCGCCGGTGCGCGAGGCGCCGCGCCTCGCGCTCCGCCGCGGCGTCGCGCGGCACGACCTGGCAAACCTTTTTCAGGTTGAGGTCCGGCCGCGCGAAGCACTGGGACTTGGCCGCGAGCTCGGCGGTCGTCGTCTTCGCCGCCGACGGCGCCGCGAAGGACCGCCGCCGCGGGGGCGGCGCCGCGCCGAAGGACGGCTTCGCCGGCGACGGCGCGGCCTCGGCGGCGGCCCGCGCCTGGACCGACGCGATGCGTAGGTTCTGGGGCGAGTCGGGCCGGAGGTACGCCCAGGGGTCCGGCGACCGCGGCCGCCCCGGCGAGGCGCCGGGCGACGCCGGCCGCGGCCCCGGCGACGGCGCCCGGCGCCGCGCCGCCGACGCCAGCGAGTAGCCCCACTGCTCGAACGAGTCGCCCGCGGCCGGCTGCTCCGGCGACCCCCACTGCTCGTACGGCGACCCCGGCCGCACCGACGCCAGCGAGGCCCCGAAGCCCCACTGCTCCGGCGACCCCGGCCGGGCCATGCTGGGCTGCGTGTGGACCGTCACCGTCGACTGCATCGCGCGCACGCCGCCCGTCGCCGCCATGGCGCCGCAGGAGCCGGGTAGCGTGCGTCTGGGCGCCGCCGCGGCGGTCGCGTCGTGCGTGGCTCGCGTGCGGGCAGCCGCCGGCGCGCCGCGCGGCCTTCCGGATCAAGGCGCTGTGAGAGGCGCTGCGCTGTTGGATGGCAAACACGCGTTCAGGGGACGCCGGACCCGATTTGAAAAAGAAACAAAGGAAGGCGAGTCGCCCGGCCGTCGGACCTTCTCAGTAGAATTTGTGGTGGTACGCTCAAAAGAAAGCAACAGTGCGTGTACCGGCGCCTCCAGGGTCGCCGGACTACTGAAGCCAGGAGCGGCCATGCCCAGAGAGCGGGCGGCTCGTTGCGCTCGGGGTCGCCACGATACCGCGCCCTGTACGAAGCTTTAGACGACGCGACGGATCACTTCAGTACAGCGGCGACGGCGCAAACCGATGGTGTCTACCAGTCAGAGGCAGAGGGCCGCGCCGTTCACGTTGATTACGTCTGCTCGGGCGACATGGCCAACCTCCAGACGGTGTCGAAGAAGGGCTTCGCGACTGGGACGTCGGAGAACGCGCGGCCGTGTTATTGTTGCGCGCAGACCAACAGGCAGATGACGACGCCCAAGGTAGTTGACGACCTTTGCGACGTCTGCAGAGCAGCGGGTCGGTTAGTGTGCTACCACGCGGAGATGTCGACGCCGGCTGCCGTAGACGAGTGGCGCGCTACGGCTGCCGCTGCGCTCACGGAGCTCAGAGGGGAGCTGCCCCAGCCTACCGCTACATGCGCGAGGCCAAGACTTTAAGTGCGGCGCAGCTGCGCGAGCTCGCCGCGGAGGCTGGGCTCGATGCGGGCGGCACCTCGGCCCACTTGCACGCGCGCTTCGCTGCTTATTGCGGTCAGCATTGCTTGGAATTGGAAAACCCCAACCAAAACGGGTTTTACGCAAAGTTCGACTGTCGAACTGCGACCCCAGCACAAACCGGGGGGCTCACGCCTGGTCAAGGGCGAGCTCAAGGTCATCGGCTGGAAGCAGAAGCGCGATGCATGGAAATGTGACGGGGGGGCCGACGGCCGTCTCCGGCGGTGGCAACGGCGACGGCGCCGTCAGATTCAGGACCGCCAAGATCCGGAACTCGAAACGGGAGGCGCGTCACGTCGGCGCCGCCTGGCCGCCCGCGCGCCACGACGCGCTTCGCCGTGAACTGCCGATCCACATGCCCGACGCGCGCGAGAGGTAGGCCCAGCGCACAGAAACACACGTCGTAACGGTACCGCTCTTCTTTTTCCCGCGGAGGAGCTCGCCGACGGCATCAGCAACGGCGACGCGCGCGTTTAACAAGTCCCAGGGTCGAGGGTGTAGACGGCCGCCACACGTGGACCGGTGGCCGCCGAGCGTGGCCTCGCGCCAGCCCGGCACCTCCCAGGGCTCGATCGTCGGGTGCCCGGCCCAGACGGCCTTCCACCAAGCGGACTTCTTCTTGTGCAGCTCGACCTGCAGGACCGGCGTCGCGTCGCGCTCGAAGCGGTCGCACCCGTGGCGCACGACGACCCACGCCGCCGCGTCGACGTCGACGCCGTGCGTCTCCCCGGCGTTCCAGAGCGCGCCGGCGTGGAGGACGACGCCCCGTATTTCGACGCTCAGCCGCGCGCGGTGGACGTCGACGCGCACGTCCTTCGCCTCGGTGCCGGCGGGGAGCGGCACGTAGAGCCACAGGTCCCCGAGGCGCTGGCCCCACCGGTAGCGCCACGCGTCGAGGCAGCGGCCGCCCATGGAGTCCGCCGGGAAGTCGAGCTCCGGGAGCGAGGACGGGAGCGGCAGCGCGTCGCGCAGGGCCCGCGCGGCGGCGCCGAGGACGGGCTCGCCCGCGGGCGCCGCGAAGAAGGGCGTCGCCGCGGACGCGAGCTTGGGGCTCTTCTTCTGCGGGCGGGGCGCCGCCGCGCGCGCGCCGCGCTTCTTGGTGGCCGCCACGCGGACGTCGACGGCGCCGGCCGCGACGGCGGCGCGGAGCGCCGGCTCCGTGGCCGGGGCGACCAGATCTATTTTCTTCCCGTAGACCTTCTCCACGAAGGCGCGCAGGTGCGCGAGGGACGCGCGGCGCGGGAACTTGAGGGCCACGGCCGGCTCCGGGCCGTCGGACTCCACGCGGCACGCGACGAGCTCCGGCGGCGGCGCCGCCGCCGCGACGCACGCGGCGACGGCCTTGCCGTCGTCGCCGCCCCGGGCCAGCGCGGCGGCCCACGTCGCTTCCTGGTCGACGCCGCGGGCGAGCGTCTCCTTGCCGAGGCCGCAGAGCATGCCCTCGCCGACCTCGACGAAGGCGCGGACGCCGCCCGCCGCGAGCGCCTTCAGGGCGTCCGTGAAGCGCACGGGGCTCGTCGCGTGGCGCCGCCAGAAGGCGCCCGTCCGCAGGGCCTTGGCGGCGACGCGGCCGCCCGCCGCCCCGGAGTAGACCTCCAGCGCCGTCGGGAAGGCGTCGGGGAGCCGGACCGCGCGTGCGAGCTCGCGGCCAATGCCGTCCATGAGCGGCGTGTGGTCGGGGTGCGTCGCGCGCACGCGCGTCGACTCGCGCCCCAAGCGCGCGACGACGGCCGCGATGCCGTGGCGGCGCCCGGCGAGCACCGTCGACTGCGGGGCGTTGACGGCGGCGACCCAGCACTCCGCCGCGGTCGCCTCGATCGCCGCCGCGCACTCCTCCGCCGACGCGCGCACGGCCGTCATGCCGCCCTCGACCGCGTGCTCCGCCATCAGCGCCGCGCGTATCGCGACGATGCGGGCGGCCTCGCGGCGCGAGAGGGGCCCGCACTTCGCGCCCTCGCCGTTCCCGGAGCAGGCCGCCGCGAGCTCGCCGAGCGAGTGGCCGAGCACGGCGTCGGGCGCCACGCCGCGGCTCCGCAGCAGCGCGTCGAGGGCCACCTCCACGGCGAAGAGCGCGGGCTGCGCGTAGCGCGCCCCGTCCAGGACGCCGTCGTAGACGCCTTTCGCCTTCGGGTAGAGCGCCGCCAACAGGTCCGGCGCCGCCGCGCCGAGGTCCGCCGCGGCCGCGTCGAGCGCCTCCCGGAAGACGGCCTCCCGCTCGTAGAGTTGGCGACCCATGTCGGGGCGCTGCCAGCCGACCGGCGCGTAGAGGAAAGCGACCTTGTCGCCCATCGTTCTTTGTGCCCTGCGTGAGGGCGTCTGGGGTGGGTGCGCTGCGTGAAGCGGGTGCGCGCGCGCTGCCCCCGGTCGGCGCGCGGGACGAACGTACGTGGTGGTGCGCCTACCTTGTTCACGAACTTAGAACACTTCTATTCATCAGTGCGAGGCCACTTCCGGCCAGCCCCGCACCGACCAGATAGTAAGATAGTCTACCTTAGTAGTAAGAGGGTCCGAGCATCCACTTACTCGTTTTTCCTCCGCCGCTTCCGACTACTCGCGTGCGGCGCCGCGGCCGCGCGCGGCCGCGCCGCACTACTCGCGTGCGGCGCCGCGGCCGCGCGCGGCCGCGCCGCACTACTCGCGTGCGGCGCCGCGGCCGCGCGACCTCGCCCGTAGCGCGACTCGCCCTCGTCGTCGGAGTCGTCGGAGGCGGAGCCGGCCGCGTCGTCGTCGGAGTCGTCGCCGCGTATGCGGCCGCGCCCGCCGCCACGGCCGCCGCCCCGTTTCCTATCGTCGCGCGCGATGCGGGCCGCGAGCGACGCGTCCTGCTGCGTTTTGCGCGCGCGCGGCGCGGCGCCGAGTCCGGCGCGCGGCCCCGTCGGCCGCGGGGCCTCGGGCGCGGTCGCGGCCTCGTCGTCGTCTTCTGCCGCGTCGAGCCAGGACGCGCAAGCAGCGAAAGCTCTCGGATTCAGCCGCAACGGCTGGGCCATTGTGATCGACGTGCTCGTGCACTGAGCTCCCAAGCTTGCAGCAGTGTACCGTGCGCGCGCGCCGACCAGAGTAGCGTTTTTCACCAGCGCCGCGAGAAATTTGATGCGTGGCACAATGCGTGCGTAACAGCCTTGCCTGGCAACAACTCTGAGACGAGTGCTGCAGGTACAGCCACTGGCACAAGAGCTCCAGCCCTACCGAGCGCCACCTTGCAGCATCTATTCGTCGTCGCGCTGACGCGCACAGCTTGATATAGCTGCGTGACGCCGCCGCCTGGCACAACCACTGCACAAGCGCAGCACCACCATTGGCTCCTCACACTAGCCATGCGCCCCTGCGCACTCCTTTTCGGCGCGGCCGCCGCCTTCGCGCCGACGCCAAAACGGCTCCCACGAACACCGCGCCGCGCGACCCCGGCGACGCCGCCGGACGTGCCGACCGCGGCGCGCGTCGCCGTGCTGCTGAGCGTGCCCGTCGCCTGGGGCACGTACGCGCCGGCCGTCAAGGCCGTGTACGCGCTGCCGGCGCCGCCGCCGGGCGTCGTGTTCAGCCTGGCCTACTACGTCGTCGCGCTCGCGTGCCTGGGCGCCGTCGCGGCGCCGCGGCGATCCCAGAACCCGCTGCCCTACCGGGCCGGGGGCGAGCTCGGCCTCTACCTGTTCCTGGGCAACCTGTTCCAGGTCGTCGGGCTGGAGACCGTGAGCGCGGACGCGGCCGCGTTCCTCGTGCAGACGACGACGGTGATCGTGCCGGTCCTCGAGGCCCGGGTGACGGGGAAGGCCGTCGCCGGGGCCACGTACCGCAACTGCGCCGTTGCCTTCCTCGGCGTGGCGGTCCTCTGCGGCGAGGGGCTGGAGACGGGCGCGGCGCCGGCCGCGGGCGACCTGCTGATCCTCTGCGCGGCGCTCCTGTACTCGGTGCACGTCGTCCGGCTGTCGGCGCTCGCGCCGGGCCTCGATGCGCTCGACCTCGCGCGGGCCAAGGCCGCGGCCGAGGTCGGGTTCGCGGTGCTGAGCGTCGCGGCGCTCGCCGCGGCCACGCCGTTCCTCGACGGGCGCGCCTTCGCGGCGTCGCTCGCGCACGCGGCGCCGGACACGACGGCCGCGCTGGCCACGGCCGTCGTGTGGTGCGGCGCCGTGACGTGCGCGTACACGATCTGGGCGCAGTCGTTCGGCCAGCGCGGCGTGACCGCGGCGCGCGCGAACCTGGTGTACACGTCCCAGCCCGTCTTCTCGGCGCTCTTCGCGTTCGGGCTGCTCCACGAGGTGCCGACGGCCGCGACGCTCGCGGGCGGCGGCCTCATTTTGATCGCCGTCGCGGCCGAGGTGCTGGCGATGGACGAGGCGCCCGCATAAGAACAGCTAGTATGGTTACTATAGATCAGGACAGCTCCCACTTCAGCGCGAGGCGCTCGCCGCCGCCGCCGTCCTCGGTCTCGATCGTCGCGTGGACGTCGTAGAGCCGCGCCGCGCCCGCCTGGCGCGTCAGGCTCAGGCGCCCCTTCGTGGCGAGCGGCGCGCGCCCGCCGGCCCGCCGGATGGCGTCGCGCACGAGCGTCGGGTCCACGAAGAAGCACTGCTGGCCCCAGTGCGTGTAGCCGCCGCTCGGCGACGTGTCCAGCGTCACGACGTTCGACGCCGGAGCCGACGGCGACCCCGCGAAGTCCGAGTCGAACCAGCCGGCGAAGGCGCTGCACCGCTCCAGGGGCAGGTCGAAGGCGAAGGGCGCGTCGGCGACGCCCTGGGCCTCGCCCAGCGTAATCGTGTTCAGATCGAAGGCCGCCACGCAGACGGGCTCGCCCTGCACGACGTCCTCGGTCAGCTCGTGCCACTGGGCCTGGCGCAGGCAGTAGTCGCGCGTCTCCTCCTCGTAGGGCCGCCGCAACACCCGCACGTCGACGTCGTGCTCGCGCATCATCTCGTCCTCGAAGGCGTCCCACTCCGCTAAGGTGTCGGCCGTCTCCGCGAGCTTCGCGTCGCGGTCGTCCTGCAGCGCCACGGGGCACCAGTACATCTTCGCGTGCGACGGGTACAGGGCGCCCCCCGGCTTCAGGTAGCGGTCCCGCGCGTAAATCACAGAATCCAGCATCGACTCCCTCAATAAGAAATAGCCCATCCACTCGCTGATGATGATATCGACAGACCCCTTTTCGAGGTCCAGGGCCTCCACGGCGCTCCGGCGCACGTCGACGACGTCTTCGAGGCCGTTCGCCTTGACCAACCGCCGCGCGTGCGCCGCCATCTCCGTGAACTCGCACGCGATCACTTTCTTCGCGCCGGCCTTGGCCGCCCAGATGCTCAGGATGCCGCTGCCGGCGCCCACGTCCAGCACGACCTTGTCCCTGAAATTCGCGGCGTTCCCGAGGATGGCGTCGCGGTAGGCCTCCATGCGCTTGGAGTCGGTGAGCATCTGCTTCTGGTGGTAGATGTAGGCGTAGCTGCTGAAGTAGTTCGCGTAGTCCGCCGCGCGCAGGCCCTCGGGCCCGGTCATGAGCTCCTCGATCTTCGGCGGCCGCTTCTTCGCGGCGTCCCCGTTCGCGGCGAGCGCCGCCATGATCGTCCGGGGCGGTCGTCGAGATCTGGCACTGAAGGCGGCGGCGCTCGCGAGGCAGCAGACGCGGCGGAGAATTGTGGCTCGCGCCCTGCAGGCTGCAGGCTGGCGGAGCACGGGTGCTATGCGGCGTGCTGTGCAGCTTGTCGCTGCAGCGTGCCGCGTAATACAAGGATGCGATAAGGAAGCTAATCAGTATGGGTGCTCGTGGGGCCAAGCCTGTTTGCGATGGTGCTGTCGACGTGCAGGCCAAGCGATGCTCGCGTTGCGCTGCTTCCTCGCGCTTCAAACTTTGACAGCGCGCTGAGTGCTGGCAAAGGAGTGCCGCTGAGTGGCCTGCTCGGCTGGCGAGGTGCAGCGTGGTGGTTGGCTGGCTAGACGATCTGGCGACGGCGCGGCTAAAGGGGGGGGACACCAAAATCGAGCTCGGGTTTTCGATGAGCCTTATGCAGGCAACTCCGGGGATCCGTCCGGAGGGACGCCATTTGGGGACGCTTAGGTTAGCCAGGAGATTGGAGAAAAAAAACAGATAGGTGTATTTTGTGGGGGACCGGTTAGGTCCGGCCGGCGCGCGGCGCTCGCGAGAGCTCGTAGGCGTACGGTAGCGCGGCCGCGCGCGGTCGGATGGCTTCGAGTAGTGGAGCCGGTCGCCTGCGTCTGCGTCAGCAGCACTCGACATTTCGCATCCACCTCATGCAATTGCCTAAATATTTTGGCCTAGACCGAGGCCAATTTTTGATCGCGCGGACGCAGAGCTCGCCGCGCGGCCTCAAAGACACCAAAGGTCGCCACCTCGGGCGCCCCGAGCACCAGTGAGCCTCAGTGCAAGAGTTACAACCCTCTAACCAAACCCTCCAAAAAACGCGAGGCTTGCGTCGCCCTCTCTCGATACAAAATCGCGAACATATTCACCAACACCTCTTCCGTTCCAGCTACGCCCCCGAGGCGCGTCGCGCACGCGCTTTTCCAAAATACTTCTTCGCGGCGCCCAGGGTACAAATCAAAATATTATATCAATAGGCCTAGGATACTTATGCCGCGTCAGATTGAAGTTCAACGTAAAGTTGAAGTAGAGGGAGGGGGGGTAAAATCAGCAAAACCCGTCACCTAGGTCCAAACCAGACCTAAACGGGCGAAATTCGGTGTAATAATGTTCCCACAGGCCTCAAACTGTGCCTTGGGTGGCCTGTGGGGGGCTCAGGAGGCGGATGTGGAGCATCGCGTGTTACCCTAGTTACGCGCCAGAGGGGGGGTAACGTGCGCGCGCGGAATTTTTAGGAGGTGTCTGCCGGCCGAAATACTAATTAATTAATTATTAATATTTCTATGGGCCGGCCTATCCCTATGTTTGATTTGTACCCTGGCGGCGCCGCCGCGCCGGCGAGCACGAAAAGCCCGCGTCCTCGCAGGCCCACGAATCGGGCCACGATGACGCCCCAGGAATTTTTCTCCTCCTGCTTGGCGCCTTTCGTGCTCGTTTTTGGGTTCGTCAAGTTCATGTTCAACGGCATCGTCGCATTGGCTTATGAAGCGATCAAGTTTGCGGCGCCGACACTCGCCAAGCACCGCGACATCGTCGGCCTCTTCTTCATTTGGAAGGTGTTTTACTTCTTGTTCTGCGACACGTCCTCTGATAAGCTCTTTCTGGGCGCCGTAAAAGGCATCTACTGGTTGGTCTGCAAAATCATATTGTTGATGGTCCGAGGAGCATATTAACTAGCGGCAGTAAGACGCTAGCAAAGTTTGCTAGTGTCTTATTACCGCTAGTTAATATGTGTGCGTGCAAGCGCAGCAATAATGGGTAAGAAGCGCAAGGACGCGCCGCTCGTGCCGCCGCCGATCGCGTCGCGGCGCGTGGCGCGCCGCGTGACGAGCGAGTTCCACCGGCTCGCGCAGGACGCGGCGCGGGCGCCCACGGCGGCGGCGCGCGCGGCCGCGGAGCGGGTCTTGGAGGCCCGGCGCGGCCGCTACCAGGAGGCGTCCGCGCTCAGCACCGCGCTCCACTCCACTTCGCGCTGGGTGCTCCGGGTCCTGCGGCGGCGCGGCGTCCTCGGCGCCGCCGCCAACGCGCGGCCGCCGGCGCTGCTCGAGGTCGGCGCCGTCAACACGCAGCTGCTGGAGGCGCGCGGGCTGGCCGTACGGGCGATCGACGTCCGGAGCAGCATGCAACGCATCGAGCGCGTCGACTTCTTCGACCTGCGACCGCAGGGTTCCTACCTGCGCGGAAATCAACCAGTGAGTTATGTTACGACGCGGCCACGGGGACAACGTCGCGTCGATGGCGTGGAATCGCCACGCCATCGCACAGGCGCAGCTACGGAAGCACGTCGCGTCGATGGCGTGGGGCGCCTAAATTCTGATTTCCACACAGGTTCCTACGACGTCGTCGTCTGCGCGCTCGTGCTGAATTGCCTGCCGGACGCCGCCGCGCGGGGCCGCATGGTCGCGGGCTTGGTGGCGCACCTGAGGCCGGGGGGCCTGTGCTTTCTCGTCGTGCCGCGGTCGTGCCTCGAGAGGTCTGCGGCCACGACGCCGGCGCGCTTCGACGCCGTCCTGCGGCGCGCGGGCCTCGTGGAGCTCGAGCGGCGCGCGACGCCGCGGCTCCTGCACCTCTGCCTCGCCGCCGGCGGGGCCGACGCGGCGCCGGCGCCGGCGCCCGAGCACCGGCTGCGGCCGCGGCGGAAGAAGGCGAACGAATTTGATGTGGTGTTGCCGGCGGCGGCGTAATTATCTGTTATTTGTATTTACTAGTGTGTCTACGGGGTGTCCCCTACGTGAGCCCAAGTCGACCACGACCGAGAAACATCCATTCATATATTGTTGCGGTGCTAGGACTAGTGGCCATCGGCCCAGTAACATTCGCGGTCGGCGGCGCGGCCTCGCCGGCCGGCTGCGCGCGAGCCGTGGGCGCCCGGCCAACGTCCGAGAGGCCGTCGCGCGGGCGTCGGTGCCCTTCCCGAAGAGACGAAGGGCACGTTCTGAGTAAATCGGTCCAAAAAGGTCGCCTGTGGGAAGTCGCGGGACAAGTTGATTGAACGGGCGAACGTTGCACATTGTTCGGGGGGGGTGCCGAGGCGGTTCTGCTTAGAAGGAGGTACGCTGTTATGAAAGAAGCGCCCGCGCCCGCCGCCGATGAATCGGCGACGCGCGGTGTCTCCCCCCCAGGGGCTCCGCCCACTAGTCCTAGCACCGTAACATCGACCACGACAGGGACGTTCTCGGGCGTCCACGCTTCTCCCCCTGGAAGAAGAAGAAGAAGGACGCACGTGGACCTAGTCCCCCACCCCGTCGTCTCCGTCGTACGAAGCGTCCTCGTCCTCGCCGGGCTCCGCGTCGGCGGCGGCGACCAGGGCCTCCAGATGGTCGACGACGCGCTCCAGGCTCCGCCGTCGCGCCCGCTCCTGCTCCGCGAGGCGCTGCGCGGCCTCGGCCGCGGCCTCGGCCCGGGTCGCGCGGCGCTCGAGCGTCTCGCCGACGACCTTCGAGATGCGCGCGGCCTCGCGCGCCGCGACCGCCTCGTCCCCCAGCGCGGCGCAGCGCGCGCGCAGGGCCCGCTCCGCGTCCGTCTCGAGCGCGGCCTCGACGGCGCGCGACGCCGTCGGCGTCGCGTCGTCGGTCGCCGCGAGCGCCGCGCGCTGGCCCTCCGCCAGCGCGCGCAGCTCCGCGACGACGGCCAGCGCCGCGGCCAGCTCGCGGCGCGCCGCCCGCTGGCGCGCCTCGAGGTCCGCGGCCGCCGCCGCCGCGCCCCGCAGCAATCCCGTCACGGCGCCGGCGGCCTCGCCGGCGGAGGCCGGGTCGAGCGCGTGGCTGCCGAGCTTCGCCAGGATGTTCGTCGAGACGGCCAGCGAGCCGCGCCAGACCTGGAAGAGCCGTGCGTCCTCGTCGTCTGCCGCCGGCGCCATCTCTGTTACCGCCCGCGCGCGTTCTCGGCTGGCCGCAGGCGTTCCGAATCGATGCGTGGCCGATGCGTGCCAGCCTTATGTGTTCGACGAGCGCGGCCCAGGCGTCGTACCGGGTGACCGTCTCGGACTGCGGGCGCGTTGCTGGCGCCGACGTCGCGGTTTACGTTTAAAAGTGCGGCGCGCGAGCAGCCTAGGCCTCAAAAACGGGTTTTACTGCGAGACCTTTTTCAACGACCAATCCGAGGTGTCCTCGCCACGCAGACCGGTCGCGCGAGAGGCCTCGTCCGAAACCCGAACGCCGAAATCATCGGCTGCGACGTCGGTCTCCCGAACCAAAACACGCACCGGTCCCACCCGGACATCATCGGGCAGCCCGCGGCGTGACGACGGGACCGCCCCGCGTCCGACTCCGACGGCTGGGCAGCGATGGGCAACACGCCCTCCGGTTCGGCCAATGAGGGCGGCCGAAGCCGGCCGCCCGTCCCCGCCACGCCGGCCACGCCGGCGGCGCCGGCGGCCTGGGACGGCCCGCCCGTCTACGCCGAGGCCGTGCCCGTGGAGGCCACGCCCGCCGCGCCGCCGCTGAGCCCCGAGGCGCTGAGCCCGTCGGCGACGGCCGCGCCGCCCCTCGCGCACATCGTCGCCGGGCTGCGGCTCGAGCTGGGGCTGAGCGGGAGCCACGTGCAGGTCGTGGACCAGGCCGTGGCCGAGCTGGGCCTGCCGCGGAGCTGCGGCAGCGGGCTCGTCGAGCGCGCGCGCGCGTGCTGGAACCTCCTCCACGGCGAGGAGGCCGACGCGCCGCCGCCGCCGCCGCCGCGGTCGACGCCCGGCTCCGACCGCGCCGCGCGGGGCGCGCGGTCGCCGCCCGCGCCGCGCGAGCGCCTGCCGACGCAGTACGACCTGAGCGTCGGGGACCTCGTCGTGGCGGCGACGGCCTGGAAGCGCGTCGCCGTCGGCGACCGGGGCGTGGTCGTGGGGCCCTGCGAGGACGCGGCCGAGAAGGCGCCGCACAAGCGGTGCCGCGTGCGCTTCGACGACGGCAAGGGCACGTACGTCTACACCAAGGGCCAGCAGGCCCGGCGCGCGCCGCTCGCGGGCCAGCACGTGCTGGGCGACGGGGTCATCGCGCGCGCCGCCGTCCGGAACAAGTGCGCCGCGGGCGACCGCGGCGTCGTCGTGGGCCGCGGCCGGCGGGGCGGCCTGACGGTGAAGTGGGCGCCGAGCGGCGCGACGTGCGACGTGGCCGTGGCGGACGTGGCGCCGGCGCCGGTCGTGGCCGCGCCGGGCGCGCCGCGCATCCTGAAGGGCGACGTCGTCGTCGCGTCCGTCGACTACGAGACGGTGAAGGTCGGCGACCGCGGCGTGGTCGTGGGCCCGTGCAGCGACCCGGCCATGTCGCGGGCGGACCTGCGGGTGCTCGTGGACTTCGACGGCAAGGCGGCCTACAACTACCGGTGCGACACGCAGATCCAGCTCGCGCCCCTGCTCGACGGCGCGACCTTCGTCCGCGACGACACGGTCGTCGCGCGGGGGCGCGCCCGGGGCGTCGTCGTGGGCCTGGGGGCCGACGGGCGGACGCTGCGCGTCGCGACGGACGACGGCGTGGAGGACGTCGCGCCGGCGGACCTGGCGCACGCGCCGCTCGTGGCCGACGCGCCCCAGTTCCGCAAGGGCGCGCGCGTCGTCGCGCGCGTCGGCTACAACGCGGTCCGGGCGGGCGACCGCGGCGTCGTCGTGGGCCCCTGCAACGTGCTGACCATGCCCAACGCGTCGAAGCGCGTGCTCGTGGACTTTGGGACGGGCAAGGGCCTCTACAACTACGCCGCGGGCACGCAGCTCGACGTCGCGGCGGACGACGCGCCCGGCGTGTTCCCGTCGCTGAACGGCGCCTAGTTGTTCCCCCCCCCCTAAACGTCTGCCTTATTTAGTAGCTTCTTCTCCCCAGTGGCGTGTGGGGCACTCGCTTCCATAGAGATTGCTAGCGGCCTGTGAGACACTAGGCTCACCAACCTGAAGATCGCCTTCGGTCTCCCCTGCACTGTTTGGTCCCTCTGCACTCCTTGTGCTAGGAAAGGTCTTGCATGACGGGCCATAAGCTGTAATCGACGGGCCATAAGCTGTAATCGTCTTAACATCATGGCACGCCTGACCGTCCTGCTGCTGCCTGCCGCCCTTGCCCTCCGGCTCGCGCCGCGGATGGGGGGCGCCGCGCCGCGGCCGCTGGGCGGCATGGAATGTCTCTTCGCGCCGCGGCGGTCGCTCGCGTCCTGCGCGCTGCCGCCGACGGCGCACGTCGTCGCCGTCCGGCTCGAGCGGCCCCTGTCGGACGGCGAGCTGCGGGCGGGCCTGGAGCACGCCGTCGCGAAGCACGCGCTCCTCTCGCGGCGCGTCGCCGGCAGCGGCGCGCCGGCGAAGCGCGGCCCGCTCGGCGCGCCGGTCGGCGCCTTCCCGGTCTGGCGGAACGTCCTCGCGCCGTTCGGCGACGACAACATGCGGATCGGCCCGTCGGAGTTCGCCTTCGTGCCCATGGACGGGGCGACGCCGGCGAGCGTCGTCGAGGAGGCCCTCGAGCCGCGCGTGGCCGACTGGCAGGAGGCGTTCACGGCGGCGCTGAGCGGCGGGTGCGGGGAAGGCGCCTTCCGGGCGGGCCCCGGGACGTTTGATTTTGAGCTCGGGGCGGGCCCGCTCTGGCGGGCGTGCCTCGACGAGGGCGGCGCGACGCTCCTGCTCTGCTTCGACCACTGCGTCTCGGACCAGCCGTCGGCGATGGGCCTCGTGGACGACGTGCTGAAAAGCTGCAGGGAGGCCCCGCCTGTCGTGGCGGCGGAGGACCTGGCGGCGCTGGAGACGCCGCCGTCGCTCGAGGACGAGATCCTGGGCCGCGACGGGCGGAGCCGCGGCTTCGTGAGCGACGAGCTGGGCGGGAAGGGGCTGCTGGGCGTGGACAAGGGGAGCCTCCCCTACCTCATCGCGAAGGCCACGGAGCCGGCGTGCCAGGACCCGCTCGCGGCGTCGCCGCACCTGCCCGAGGACCGGTGGGGCGACGCGTCCCTGCACGCGGCCAAGAGGACGCCGCTCGTGGCCTTCCGGACGATGAGCGCGGAGACGCTCGCGCAGCTCCGCGCGACGTGCCGCGCCCGCGGCACGACCGTCGGCTCGGCGCTCGCGGCCTGCGCGGCCCGGGCCTTCGCGGCGCTGTCGGAGGACGACGAGGTCCCGGTCAAGGTGCTGCAGTCCCTAGACATGAGGCGCTTCGGCAAGGACAAGGCGACGGACCGGCTCGCGTGCCGCGCGGGCTCCATGGACCTGTTCCTGAAGCCGGCGGACGGCCTCTGGGACATGTCCCGCGAGGCGGGCGCGCAGCTCCAGACGTTTGAAGGGCGGAACTTCGGCGAGCAGAGCGTCCGCGTCTTCGACTGGGCCGTCGACGCCATGGAGATGACGCGGCTCGTCGAGCTGGAGAGCGACAACCCCTTCACGCTGGGCCGGGCCTACTGCTGCGGCGTGTCCAACGCCGGGCTCTACAGGGGGAGCGGCGCGGCGGAGATGTACTACGCGACGAGCACGACGAGCGCGGGCGCGTCCTTCCAGGCGTCGTGCGTGACCGTCCAGGGCAAGCTCTGCGTCTCGGTCAACGCGCCGGCCCCGCTCGTCACGCGGGAGCAGTGCGAGGCCTTCGCGACGCTCTTCGTGGCCGAGGCGACGAACGCCGCCTCATCCGTCGAGGAAGAGGCGAACACCTTGGTCCTGCGAGCGGCGGACGACGCGCCCGCGGAACCCGTCTACGAGAATGGGTTGATTGCGTTCGGGCTGGGCGCGGCGCTGGGCCTCGGCGCGCACGCGCCGGCCGTGCTCGACTTCCTGCAGGGCGTGGCGCGGTCGGCCGCGAACGGCGGCGACCTGCTCGCGCCCTACGGCTTCTGGCTCTTCTTCGCGACGATGCACCCGCTCATCGGCGGCGCGGGCGTCGGCCTGGGCGAGGTCATGTGGGGCTTCCCCGGCTACAGCGCCCTCAGCGAGGCGGCGCAGGACGCCGCCGGGCCGCCGCTCGGCTTCCTCGCCGCGAGCGTCGCGGCGAGCGCCGCGCTCGCGTCGAACGCGCTGCTGCGGTCCGCCGCGGGCTTCGTGGCGTCCCTGGCCTTCTTTGGGACCGTGTCGAGCGGCCTGGCCGGCACGAGCGGCGACAACGGGTCGCTCAACCTGAGTCTCGACGACGCGCCCGTCGCCGGCAAAGTCGTCCAGGGCGACCTCCGGGGCTGCCCGTCCTACGGCCAGGTGAAGCAGCCGTCGATGAACGGTTTCGACGTGACCAAGTACAAGGGCCGGTGGTACGAGCACGCCTACCACGACTGGACGCAGTTCGCCGAGGTCTACGACACGACGCTCGACATCGACCTCGCGGCGGACGGGCGGACGTGGGTCGACGACTTCGCGGTGCGGGGGCCGTCGCCCCGCGCGGCGCCGCGGTCCTGGCGCGGCTCGCCCGTGGCGAACGGCGCGCACTACCCCCTCTACGGGTCCCTCGACCCGGCCAAGCCCGGCGAGCTCCTCGAGTCGGGCTTCGGGAACGTCTTCCCGAACTTCATCGTGGACGTGACGAAGGACGCCCAGGGCAACTACCAGGACGCGATCCAGTTCCAGTGCCTCGAGAGCGGCGGCGTGCGCGTCTTCGAGGGCATTAACTTCCTGTCGCGCGACCGCGAGATCAGCCCGGCGCGGCTCCAGGGCTTCTTCGACCGGGCCGCCAAGGCGGGCATGGCGCCCTACGGCGCGCGGCCGGACCAGATGCACGTCGTCGAGCACGCGCCGGCCGACTTCCGCGACGTCGACAACTGGTGGCAGAAATTCTGGACGACCATCGGCGTGGACAAGCTGCTCGCGCTCGTGGCGGCGGATATCTAGGCTAGTGTCTATGAATTAGCCCGTCCCTTCTCGGTAGGACGTGGGCGTGGACGGTCATGCGCGGCGCGACCGAATACGAGGGCGTGCGCGGCCATGCCGGCGCGGCGCATGAACTCCGAGGAGATGCGCAGTACTCGTTCCTCGCTCTTAGGTGGCGCATGTAGGTCGCGATGAAAGGTCAGTCTAGTTTTTTTCACACTAGAGTCAAAACTACGGTGGCCCTTCGGTTTGATTTTACAGCAGCCAGAGCACCGCACTGCGCGGTGAGGCTTTGCTGCACCGTGCCTAGCCAGCGTCCGCAGTCAACCCCTCACACACCCTAGTGTTTTTGTTACCGCTAGCAACGCTAAGGAAGCGCAAGCGGGAGACGCTGAGACGAGCGGAGACGCGACGGACATACTTTCATTCATTGCCGGTCGGTTCACTCTTTATTCCCCGACGAGGGGTCCCGCGGAACGCGCACTTCGGTCTTGTGATCTTCACGAGGTCCCGGAGAACGCATTGCGTCCGGGTCCATTGCACCTCGCCGCCGCGGGTTGTATTCCTCTACACGCTCCCGCCGGCCGTTCAGCTCCACCTGCTCTTGCCTTCGATCATTGAGAGATTTCACACAACGTGCGGGTTCTATAGCGCCGTTCCAGCTCGAGGTGCTCTGCTGCTGCTCCACACACACACACGCGCGCGCCGACGTCCGCTGCCCCGCTGCAGGTTTCTTCCCCCGCGTCCCAATCGTCACCTTTCGTGTGGAGCAGCAGTAACATCTCAACGCTAGCTAGCTCTGCTTCCGGAAGACACTTCCCTACCGTATCGCGCGCTCGCGCGGTCTGGTAGATTGAGGCTCGGACCCCCTAGGGTGAGTTCGGGTTCTCTACTATCAAGTCCTTTTTAAGCGGCCCTTGGCCGCGGTCCTACAGGGCCGCGGCGGCGGCCGTCGCCCCTGCCGCGGCCCGGCCGCGCGCCAGAGGCACAACGCTGCGCACACGCCAACGCGCCGCTTTTTTTTTGCGACGCGGACCGCAGTATATAAACCAAGCATGGCTACCCCCACAGGGAGCCTAGACGATGGCCGAGATCCACGATGGCCAAAAAAGAATCACGGACTGCTTCCAAAAGAAGTCCGACGAGGACACGAAGTGCCCGCCCAAGATTTCGTCGGATCCGTCGCACGACGCCGCGCCCGCGCTGAAGCCTGCGCCGAAGCCGGCGCAGAAGCCGGCGCCGAAGCCGGCGCCGGAGCCGTCTAGCTTCGAAGTGGCTCCCAAGAAGAAGGCTGCTCCCCTGCCGGAGTATAGACCACTCGACCTCACGAAGCGGCAGGCCCTCGCCACCGAATATTACCAGGACAAGATATTAACTAGTCAACGCGCGGAGACCCTAGCCGAGAAGCACACCATAGAAAAGAATCAAGTGACTAGATACTTTGCTAGGCTGAGAGAAGTAGATCCTAGTTACCAGAAAAGGAGCTACTCCACCAAAAAAAGCCGCGAACCTGTAGAGCAGGTCCTCATTAAGGCGTTCAACGAGTCGACGGTCTTATCTGAACAACGGGCGAAAGACCTGGGGAAAGAGACTGGTTTGACGCCGAGCCAAGTACAACATTGGTTTGCGAGAAGAAGAGAAGAGGAGGAAAAACAAACAATTAGGCCAGAGACATTGAATGCCATCCAAGAGGCGGCCCTCGAAGATGCGTTTCAAGAGTCGCCCATTTTAAGTGATTCGCGAGCCGAGGCCCTCGCCGAAAGTCTCAAATGTACCTTTGCTCAAGTTAAAACCTATTTTCATAAGAGAAGAGGACCTAGCCAAAGACAACTGCTGGCAGGCGCCTACTACCCTCTACAGCGCCCGAACGGTTACGAAGGGCGTCTCCACGGGCCAAATATTAGGTGCGAGTTCTTCCAGGCCGGCGACTGCGAGGTGTGTGAGGACGTTACTAGAGAGTGCATAGGCAAAAAGAAGGAAAGCGACGGGCTTGTCGAGCCTTTTCCAGCCGAAGTGCGGCTGGAGTTAGATGATTGTCTCAAAAAAAGACTTTTCGGCCCACACAACATTATTGATACTAGAGATGCTACTTCGCGAACCTTCTTCGCGAATTTGAACTCCAAGAAGCCGAAGGTCGTCGATCTGACGTGAGGAGCTCCCGGCGCGAAGGCTGTGCCGCGTCGTCCCCCATCCCCAAAAGAGAGAGACGCTCGCCACGCGCCTGGGAAACGCGTCGCTCGAACGTTTAAGCGATGAAAACTAGCCAATAGGGGCGCCGCCGGAAGAGACCTTGTCGCTCAGGCTCAGGCTAGTTACGTCGCAGGGTCCCCCGTACCCCTCCCGCTCCCCCAGGGCCCACCCGTCCGGCTGGACTAGGACGCAAGGGCTGAGTCGCAGGGACTCGCACGCTTGCTAGTGTCTTACCTCGCTAGTGTCTTGCCTCACAAGCTTGGACACAAGCGCCGTGCAGCAGCAAGAATTATTCCGCGCGTATTCCATCGCTGCATCGCTGCGGAGCAGCGCAAAGAATGAACTTCAGCGCCTCGCGCTTCCAGAACCAGCCGCCCGAGCGCGGCTCGTTCCCGCTCGACCACGACCGGGCCTGCACGCCGCTGAGGGACGAGTTCCTCGCCTGCCTGAAGGCCGAGGGCAACGAGCACGTCGCGTGCCGCGCGCTGAGCGAGCGCTACCTCGCGTGCCGCATGGACAAGAACCTGATGGCGCGCGACGCCATGGAGAACATCGGGTTCGGCGCCGCGCCGGCGCCGAACGCGCGCGTGGTCACCGAGGGCGACCGCGAGCGCGAGGGCTTCGTCGCGGGGACGCACCTCGGCGCGCGGCGGGGCTGGAACCCGTTCGCCGCGCCGCGGAGCGGCGGCGGGGGCCATTAGATTAGTTTGTTGTACTTATATGTTCGGCATGAAGACGCTGAAGCCGTCCGCGGCCGTCGTCATGACGAGGCCGGGGATCTGCGGGTGGTACTTGGCCTCCTTGGGGTCGTCCATGCCCTGGTGGACGAAGAGGAGCTGGGGCGGCACGTCCGGCGCGCCGGCGTCCTGGCCGTCGTCCTCGACGCTCAGGTCCCAGAGGCTCACGGCCTCGACGGCGCCGCCCGCGCAGGTGCAGAGCGACGACTCGTCGTGCGGGTCCCACTCGACGGCGGCGAGGTGCGAGCCGGCGTGGTAGTCGAAGCGGCCGACGGGCTCGCAGGCCGCGCCGAAGCGCCGGAGGTCCCAGACGCGCGCGCAGCCGTCGTCGCCCGCCGTCGCGACGAGGTAGGCCACGCTCCGGTTCCAGCTCAGCGCGTTGACGTCCGCGGCGCCGTGCGCGTCCGCGCGGGTCAGCATGGCCCTGGACGCCGTCCGCGCGTCGAGCACGCGGAGCGCGCCCGCGGCGCTCCCGCAGGTCATGAGGACCGTGGCCTCCGTGGGCGACCAGGCGACGTCCTCGACGGCGCCCGGCGCCGGCGCCCACTCGACGTCGACGGCGCACGCGCCGCTCGGGTCCAGGCGCAGCGCGGACACGCTGCCGTCGTTCGCGCCGCAAGCGAGGCAGGCGTCGTCGCGCCACTGCAGGCCGAAGCCCTCCGCGGGCCGCTGCGCGACCGCGAGCGGGCCCCGCTGTATGACCCCCGCGGGCCGCGGGCCGGCCGCGCAGAGCCGCTCGCACTCGGGCCGCGCGTCCCAGACCAGCACGGCGCCGCGGTCGGACCACGTCGCCACGAGCCCCGGCGCCCGCTCGCAGGCCGCCACGCGGTTGACGCCGCCCGGGTGCCCGAAGGCGACGTGGTCGGCCGTCGCGTCCGCGTGCCGGTCGTCGTCGTCGTCGCCGTCGTCGTCGGACTCGTCCTCGTCGGAGTCCTGCTCCAGGCGCCCCAGGCCCTCCAGCTTCAGCAGCGTGAGCCGGTTCGCGTCGCCGACGGCCTGCGTGCCGCACGCCGCGAGCAGCGCGTGCGGGAACCGCGTCCGGCCGCCGCCGCCGGCGTCGCGCACGAAGTCGAAGGACAGGCAGGGCCAGTCGCTCCCGAGGCGGTGGAGCATGCGGTAGGCGCGCGGGTCGAAGTCCAGCTCGCCGCCCTTTGCGTTCCGCCGCGGGTCCTGGACCCGGGTATTGGATAGGGTCTCCGCCTCCATGTCGGCCTCGATGAGGCGCCGCGCGTGCTCCTCGCCCTCGCCCTCGTCGCCGACGACCACGTCCTCCTCCATGTACTCGTCCTCGAACGCGTCGTCGAAGACCGGGCCGTCGTCGGGGGCGGCGGGCGGCGGCGGCGGCGGCGCGGCGCTCCCGCGCTTGGCCGGGGCGTCGCCGCTGGTTGATGGGCGCTTGCCCTTCTTCTTCGACTTCTTCGGCATGGTGCAAGCTGCTCTCCTTTTGTTGAGTGCTCTCTCGCCGGTGCACCACCAAAACGCCGCGTGTTCAGCAGCGGTGGAGTTACGACCGATGCGGCTCACCGACGCGATGCAAAGCGGGGGGTAGCTTGTGAGCAACCACGGAGCTCTCGGCCAGCTTTTTATCGCACAGGAGCATCGGACTTGCCAGCAGTCTGTTTGCCTGTGTTGCCGGCGGGGAGCGCAGCCTGCAGGACAACAGGAAACAAGGGCTTCAGCCTTCAGCTAGCACTGGTGTATTAGCCGTCGCTCGCGTACGAGAACGGACCATGCGTGCGCTGCTATGCGTCGTCGCCACCGCGGCCGCGCTCTCCGGCTCCGCGCGCCCGCCGCCGCGGCCGCCGCGCGGCAAGTCCAAGGGCCGGAGCCGGGCGCAGCGGCGCGGCAACGTCAACGTCCCGTCGTCGGTCCCAGAGGACGAGTCCATCGACGCGCGCGAGGCGCGGCTCGCGGCGAAGTTCGCGGCCTGGGCCAAGGAACCCCCGAGGGACGAAGAGGTGGTCGTGGAAAAGGAGGAGACGCCGGCCGGGGCGTTCGGCGGCTGGAAGAAGGAGGCGAAGGTCGAGCCCGCCGGCGGCTTCCTGCTGCGGCGGCCGCCGGCGGCCGCGCCCGCGCCGCCGGCGCCGGCGCCGCGCGGGGAGGGCCGCGCGGCGGCGCCCAAAAAGCCCGCGGCGCCGGCCAAGACGCGCCCCGCGGCGAAGACGCTCGCCGACGCGCCGCCGGCCTTCGCGGAAGGGGAGCCGCCGTCGCGCGCGGCGTGGTCGGACTTCCTCGGCGCGGCGGCCGCGCGGCGGCTCGTCGCCGACGGCTTCGAGCGGCCGACGGCCGCGCAGAGCGCGCTGGGCGCGGCGCTGGCGGACGGCGCCGCGCCGCGCGACGTCCTGCTGGCCGCGCCGACGGGCAGCGGCAAGACGCTCGCGTACCTCTTGCGAACGCTCGCGGACGCCGACGGCCCGGGCGGGGTGCTGGTGGTCGCGCCGGGCCGCGAGCTGGCGGTCCAGATCGACCGCGTCGCGAGGCGGCACTTCCCCGACGTGTCCTCGACTGCGGTCGTCGGCGGCGCGAACCGGAAGCGGCAGGCCGAGGCGCTGCGGAAGGCGAAGCCGGCGCTGGTCGTGGGCACGCCCGGCCGCCTCGCGGAGCTCGCCTTCGAGGGGAGCCGGCCCCTGAAGCTGGGCAAGCTCCGGTGGTGCGTCGTCGACGAGTGCGACCACGCGCTGCGCCCGCCGTTCGGCGAGGACGTCGAGGCGCTGCTCGGGGCGCTCCCGCGGTCGTGCGGCGTCGTCTTCGCGTCGGCGACGGGCGCCGCGCTCCTCGGGGACGAGGGGGAGACCGCGAGGCGGGCCCGGGCGGCGCTGCGCGTCGACGCGACGGCGGCGGGGCGCGCGGGCGTCGCGTCCGGGGCGCTCGCGGCCAAGGCGCGCCACGGGCGCCTCCGCGCGAAGGCGCCGCTCGACGCGCTGCGGCGCGTGCTGCGGGCCGCGGCCCCGGCCTGCGAGGCGGCGCTCGTCTTCGTCGAGGACGCGGCGGCCGCCGAGGCCGTCGCGACGCGGCTCGCGGCCGCGGGCCTCGACGCGCGCCCGCTCGTCGGCGACGCGCACTCGACGGCGCGCGCGGCCGCCGTGCGCCACCTGAACGAGGGCGCCGCGCCCGCGGTCGTCGTCGCGACCGAGGGCGCCGCGCGCGGCCTGGACTGCCCGCGCGTGACGCACGTCGTCAACTACCTGAGCGCGCCCTCGTCGGCGTCGCACTACGCGCACCGCGCGGGCCGCGCGGGCCGCGCGCCGGCCACGCCGGCCTACGTCCTCTCGGTCGCGGGCGACGCGGCCCAGGACCGGGTCCTCGACGCGCTCGAGCGCGACCTGGGCGTGAAGCTGCACGGCGTCGAGCTCGGGGGCGGGGCGGTGCGGCTCGTCGAGGACGCCTGATGTGATGCGCCCGTGTTTTTTGTTGTTCGTAAGACGTATCGTACTCTGATGATAGCATGTCTCACGGCTCAGGCTAGTTACGTCGCAGGGTCCCCCGTACCCCTCCCGCTCCCCCCGGAGGCTAGTATGTCTCACGCTAGGTTTAGTTTTTAGGTAGATGAGTTCACGCGGATCGGGTCGCGGAGTTGAGGGTGGAGTTACGCGCGCGGGCGGCGACGGCGTAATTGAGGTAATTATTTCTTTTCAAGTTTTCCCCACCCGCCGGCCGCGCAGTAGCAGCCGCCGTTAATTTCTGAACTTCACTATTCGGGGTCAGTCGAAGAGGTCTGTTTTCAAAAGCCATCCGCCTAGGCCTGTATTCCTAGTGTGTATAGGCTAGCAGGCCGCGCCAGAGAGCTCCACGTATAAAAAAATTACATAAATAGGCTGTCTACTTACAGCTAGCTTGCACAGGCTTCTGCCGCGCAGCACTCACGCGCACTCGCCGCGCAGCACTCAGCTCTTAGCGGCACGCACGCCTGGGCGAAAGCCAAATCGCAGACCCTGCCGCATAGCGCTGCAGCCCTCCGCCGGACGCACGCCTACGCGAAAGCCAAAATGCCTCGGCGCCGGACCGGCCTGCGGGCGGCGGCGGCGCGCGGCCTCGCCGTCGTGGCCAGCGCGCGGGCGCAGTTCCAGTTCGAGATCCCGCAGGGCATGTTCGAGCAGATGCACGGCATGGGCGGCGGCGGCCGCCGCGCGCCGCGCGGCCCGAGCGCGCCGAGCGGCATCCACGACAACTTCGACTGGCTCAAGGCGACGAGCTGGCACTGGAACGCGTGGCGCGACGTGCGCTTCGGCGCCGACGGCCGCTTCGAGGCGCCGACGCCGGACTGCCAGCAGGGCCAGTGCAAGTGGTCGGCGGACGAGTCGACGATCTACATCCGGTGGGGCCAGGCGGGCCTGCACAAGCTGCGGCCCACGAAGATGGAGGCGGCCGCCGACACGCGGCTCAAGGGCAAGCGCGTGCAGGACGGCGAGAAGTGCTCGGCGACGTTCCTGAGCAAGGAGGAGCGCGACGAGGACCTGGACCTGTACGAGGTCCTGGGGCTGGACGACGAGGTCGACCAGAAGGAGATCAAGAAGGCGTACCGGAAGCTGTCGCTCCGGTACCACCCCGACAAGTGCAAGAAGGAGGTCGAGGTCACGAAGGCCGACGGCACGACGACCACCGAGGACTGCGCGAAGCTCATGAACCGCGTGACGCTCGCCTACGAGGTCCTGGGCGACGAGGACAAGCGCATCCTGTACGACACGGGCGGCCTCGAGAGCGTCAAGGAGGGCGTCGAGGAGGACGAGGGGCGGGGCGGCGGCGGCATGGACCCGTTCTCGATGCTCTTCGGGGGGGGCGGCGGGCGGCCGCGCGGCGGCGGCAAGCGCGGGCCCGACGCGCGCGTGGAGCTGGCCGTGTCCCTCGAGGACATGTACCTGGGCAACGTCGTGGACGCGGCGATCACGCGGCGCGTCGTCTGCCGCAAGTGCGCCGGGCGGAGCGACGGCAAGTGCGCGGGCTGCGGCCGCTGCCCGAACGAGGTGCGCATGGTCCAGCGCGAGATGCGGCCGGGCATGATCGTGCAGCAGCAGGAGGAGGTGCACTCGAAGGAGAAGTGCAAGAACGAGGAGACGATCCTCAAGGCGCACGTCGAGCGGGGCATGGGCACGGGCGCGGAGCTGAGCTTCCCGCGCATGTCCGAGCAGCGGCCGGGCCAGATCCCGGGCAACGTGGTCATGACGCTGAAGCAGAAGGCCCACCCGCGCTTCAAGCGGAGCGGCGACGACCTCCACGCGGACATGGTGCTCACGCTCAAGGAGGCCCTGCTGGGCTTCTCGCGCGGCGTCGAGCACCTCGACGGCCGGACCGTGACCGTGGCCCAGACCAAAATCACGAAGCCGGGCGAGACGAAGCGGCTCAAGGGCGAGGGCATGCCGCACCACAACTTCCCGTCCGAGTTCGGCGACCTCGTGGTCAAGTTCCAGATCAAGATGCCGGCGCAGCTGTCGGGCGCGCAGCGGGAGGCCGTCGAGTCGCTGTTCTGAGGGCTGTTGGCGGGGGCGATTTTATTTACTAGTATATTATATATCTCCGGTGAGGTGTCGGGCTTTGTCCGCTGATTGCGGCTTCCCGCGCTAGGAAATCCCGCGACGAGAGAGAGAGTCACTTTGTGCCCACCCAGGCACCATAGTAGTAGTACGGACCCCGAGCGCTTCGCCACTGCACAGTGCTGTGCTGGGCAACAAGCCCGGTGTTGTTTCACAGCGACCCTACCCCCGAGAACCCAGACACCATTCGCTCGCCGGCTTTAGTTTTTTTAGAGCATACTCGTAAGTAAGTGCGAGCACACCACATATTCTAAGTGCAAGCGGAGACTGCATATCGCTGTGCAAGCAGCATGCAGCCGCCCCGGGCCGCGCTGCTCCTCCTCTGCTGCGCCTCGGCGGCCGCCGGGCTGCAGCCGCCGGCGCGGCGCGCCCGCGCGCCGCCGGGCCAGCGGCGGCGCGTCGGCACGCTGCGCGGCGGCGCGGCGCCGCTCTCGGCCGCGGCGACGGCGATCGCGGCGTCGCCGGACAAGCTCTTCAACGCCGTGTTCGGGGGCCTCGCCGCGACGGCCGTCGTCGCCAAGGCCGCCACGAGCGCGCCCGCCGACGGCAAGCCCCGGCAGGCGGACGCGGCCGCGCGCGAGCTCCGGCGGCGCTTCCTGCCGGTTTTCTGGCTGCTGCGCATGGCCGACTGGCTCCAGGGGCCCTACTTCTACGAGGTCTACGCGTCCAAGGTCTTCGACGGCCAGCCCGCCTCGCTGGAGCTCGTGTCGCGGCTCTTCCTCGCCGGCTTCGGCTCGACGGCGCTCTTCGGGCCCTACGTCGGGCGGCTGGCGGACGCGCGCGGCCGCAAGCTGGGCACGCTCTGCTACGCGGCCCTCTACGCCGGCGCCGCGGCGACGACGAAGTCGCCGGTGCTCTGGGTGCTCTTCGCGGGCCGCGTCCTGAGCGGCGTCGGGACGTCGCTCCTCTTCTCGGCGCCGGAGGCGTGGCTCGTGGGCGACGCGGCGCGGACGAAGCAGCAGGACGCGCTCGGCGGCGTCTTCGGGGCCGCCTACGCGGGCGACGCGCTCGTCGCCATCCTCGCCGGGCAGCTCGCCGCCGCCGCCGCGGCGATGCGCGGGCCGACGGGGCCCTTCGAGCTCTCGGCGGGCTTCCTCGCGGCGGGCGCGCTCGCGGCGGGCCTCCTCTGGAAGGAGAACGTCGCCGACGCGGGCGCCGCGGGCGAGGGCCCCTCCGTGCGCGACGCCGTCGCGACGGTCCGCGGCGACCGCAAGATCCTGACCGTCGGCGCGATGCAGGCGCTCTTCGAGGGCGCCATGTACATCTTCGTGCTGCAGTGGCCGCCGGCCCTCGCCAAGGGCGTGGCGAAGGTCTTCGGCCAGGGCGCGGCCACGCCGTTCGGCGCGGTCTTCTCGTGCTTCATGGTCTGCTGCCTGCTGGGCTCGACGACGTTCCAGGCGCTCGCGGCCCGCGGCGTGCGCACGGAGCGCAAGGCCGCGGGGACCATGGGCCTCGCCGCCGCGGCCATGGCCGGCGCCGCGGTCTCGGCGAAGCGGAACGCGATGGCGAGCCTCTGCGCGGCCTTCTTCGCCTTCGAGCTGTGCGTCGGGCTCTACTTCCCGACGATCGGCACGCTGCGCTCCAAGTACGTGCCCGAGGGCCAGCGCGCGATCATCATGAACCTCTTCGGGATACCCCTGAACATGCTCGTCGTGGGCTGCTTCCTCTCGATCAAGAAGCTCGGCGTGCCGGGCGCGCTGTCGGTCGCGGCGGGCGCCCTGGCGCTCGCGGCGGCGGCGGCCGCGGACCTCGCGCGGACGACGAAGGGGGGCGCGTCCTAGTCGGGGGCGGTCGGCGGTGGGTGGGGCCCTTAAGTTTAGTGCGTTCGTTCTTGTTTCTTGGCCGCTCCGCGGCGCCCGCGCCGCCGCCGGTCGCTTCCGCCGCGCTCGGCGGGGGTTTTCGTTAAAAGAACGGCTCGCGGCGATCGCAAAGACGGATAGCACGCCTCCCGGTGAGCGTGGGTGCGCGGGGCCGTGCCGCTAGCATGGGCCGGTACCAGGGTTCGCTTCGCCTAAAAAGCTAGCGTCCTGTAAGACACTAGCAAGAACCCTGCGACGACGGTGTCTAGCCTCAGCCTCAGTATACCATCAGTACGGGGGGCTAAGGAGCGTTCGGTCGGGTTAAGATAGTGTGAATTTTTAGTCGGAAAGGGGAGAGAGGGAGGGAAGGGGAGGGGGGGTTGTGTCATCAGTCTCGAACTATAAAGAGGCGCACCGGCGATCGAGCCGGCGTGCGTTACGTTGAAGAAACGAAGTATGTTGGCGACGGCTGCTACAGACCGAGCGAGCAGGGGCTCGTGGGCTTGTGCGCCGGTCGCTTCCCAGGACCGGTCGATACAAAGAGAGCAGAGCTCCTCTATAGTCGCGACACCGGCACGCGCGCCTATGGGCCCTGGCGCCAGCCGAGACAAGTCGAGGCCTTCGTTCCTTGCAAGGTAGTAGAGATGTCGCTATGTTAAGTTCCTGAAGTGTATTTGGGGAGGGCTATACTCGGGCTATACCTCGTTTCTTCATTATTTTTGACTATGGTGCGGGTTTTACAGAAAACGAGACAGCGAAGGACTGGGGAGACGGACATGAATCTTGGTGGGAGGACCGGCGAGCGCTGCTCAGCGAGCCAATACGTAAACAAGTACCTCAGCATGGGGCGACGACAACAACTGCAGCTCTCCGTCTCGGTCACGCCGCAAGGGTGCAGATCTCGAACCAAGCTCTCCTTGCTCTCCGTGCGCGCCGCTCGAAGACATCGCACGGCCCGCGCACGATGGACAAGACCAAGGTCCTCGCCGCCGGCGCCGCCGGCCTCGCCGCCGGTCTCGTCGTCGAGCGCCTGCGACGGAAACAGAAGGACGTGACGGGCCGCCACGACGCGCGGGTCATCGTGGTGCTCGGCGCGCAGTGGGGCGACGAGGGCAAGGGCAAGCTCGTCGACGTCCTCGCCGGCCGCGCCGACGTCGTCGCGCGGTTCAACGGCGGCGCGAACGCGGGGCACAGCCTGGTCGTCGACGGCAAGACCTACGCGTTCCACCTGCTGCCGTGCGGCATGCTGCGGGCGGACTGCGAGAACGTCATCGGGAACGGCGTCGTCGTGCACCTGCCGACGCTCTTCGAGGAGCTGCGGCAGCTCGACGACGGCACGGACGCGTCGCTCGAGAGACTAGTCGTGTCGTCGCGCGCCCACGTGCTGCTCGACGCGCACCGCGTCATCGACGGCATGATCGAGGACGAGAAGCGGGGCCGGAGCACGGGGTCGCTGGGCACGACGAAGCGCGGCGTCGGGCCGGCCTACGCCTCGAAGATGAACCGCAACGGGCTGCGGTTCTGCGACCTCGTCGGGCCGGACGACGTCCTCGTCGAGCGGCTCGGCGCGCTCCGGGCCTTCCAGCACGCGCACTACCGGGGCTGCGTGCCGCCGACGCTGGAGGCGGACGACGAGGAGCTCGGCAAGCTGCGGCAGTTCCGCGACCGCCTCGTCGCGAAGAACGTCGTGCGGGACACCGTGACGCTCCTCCGGGACCGCATCGCGGCGAACCGGACGATCCTGGCGGAGGGCGCCAACGCCGCGCTGCTCGACGCGGACTTCGGCACCTACCCCTACGTCACGTCGTCGTCGACGACCGTCGGCGGCGTCTGCACGGGCCTCGGCGTGCCGCCGAGCCAGGTCGACTGCGTCATCGGCGTCGTCAAGGCCTACACGACGCGCGTCGGCGCGGGCCCCTTCCCGACGGAGCTGGGGCTCGACGCGGGCGCGGGCCGGCACCTCTCGAGCGTCGGCCACGAGTACGGCACGACGACGGGGCGGAAGCGGCGGTGCGGCTGGCTCGACGTGCCGCTGCTGCGGTACTCGCACGCCGTCAACGGCTACGACAGCATCAACCTGACGAAGCTCGACGTGCTGACGGGCCTCGACGCGCTGAAGATCGGTGTCGAGTACGCGATCGACGGCGAGGTGCTCCCGCGGGGCTACATGCCGGCGTCGCTCGACGAGCTCGCGCGCGTGGACGTGCGCTACGTCGAGCTGCCGGGCTGGACCGAGGACCTGAGCCTCTGCCGCGCGTTCGCGGACCTGCCCGCGAACGCGCGGCGCTACGTCCGCGCCGTCGAGGAGGCGCTCGGCGGGCGCATCTCGTGGGTCGGCGTCGGCCCGGGCCGCGACGACATGTTCGTCATGCCCGGCGTCCATTAGCCCGCTCGCAACCCCCGACCTCTAAGTACCTCGCGCGACTACGAACTATGCACCTCACAGTTTTACACAACGACGTCCGCGTCGCGCGCCTCGAAGGCGCCCAGGACGTCCCCCCCCTCCTCCGCCTCGTCCGCGGCCCGCTTCGCCGCCGCCGCCGCCGCGCGCCGCGAGTTCTGGTCCTTGACCTTCTTGAGGCGCGTGAAGTCCTCCCGCTCGAGCTCGTCAAGCTCGGACGTGATGTACGAGAGCGTCGCCTCGATGCGCGGGATCGTCACGTTCTCGAGCGCGTTCACGCGCCGGTTCGTCACCTTCAGGGCCTCGTCCATCGTCACGAAGGACGTCTGGAGCGAGGCCAGCTTCACGAGGATCTCGAGCAGCGCGCCGAAGCGCGCGCGGCACTCGCCAATTTTGGTACCGCCGCCGCCGAGCCCGAGCGTGTCGAGGTGGTCCGTGCCCACGTCCGCGCGGACGCGCCGGAACACGGGGATCTTGACGCCCGCGATGTTGTCGGTGCGGCCCTCGATGCGGCAGCTCGCCTCGAAGGAGCCCTCGAGGACTTTGTTTTTGAAGTCTCCCGCGGCGTACTGCGCGGCCGTGAGCGAGAAGAACGCCGCGCCGCAGGCGTCGGCCATCGTGGCCTTGGTCGCGTAGATCTCCTTGGCGATGCCCTGGAAGCGCGCCTTGAGCGCGTCGGCCTTCTTCTTGAGGAGCTGGTGGCCCTTGGTCGCGCCCGTCCTCTTGGTCTTGTAGGTCTGGAGGGCCATGCGCGTGGGCGGCACCTGGTCGGCCATCGTGCGGGGCGCGCAGCGACGGGAACGCGACCGCCGGCGCTGCGGGCCGACGCGCGAGGACACTGGACGTCCCAGGGCTGAAGCATTCCTAGTGTCTTACAGTCCGCTAGTCCGCGCGAGGCCGCGTTGGGGCGAAACGAAAGTTCCGGAAACCTGGGGCTTGTGACCGCTCTTGGGCGAGGGTGCTTGTAGGTTTGTCCTTGTAAAAAATGCAAAGGCCTTTAAATTTTTTTTGAGCGCCGCGCTTGGAAGGCCTCTAACGACGATGTATCACGAGATTTGGAGGCCGGCGGGAGCCTGGGTGGCGCGGGTTTGTGTCGACAGGGCAGCCGTTTTTGGGCGCTTGGGCAGCACGTCTCGACGCGCTACGGCGGAAGAGGGATACAGACGACGCGCAGCAATGCGGACAGCAGCGATGACGTTGTGAAAAACGAGTCCGGGGTCCGAGCGCAGCAGCAGCCCTCAATTTACCTTGGTACCGGCTGGAGCTGCGGCGCGGCGCCGACGGGATGGATTTAGCAGGTAGGATAGCAGGTTAGCAGGTAGATACGGAGACGAATTGGATGTATACGGGCGCGCGACTACGCACGGCCTCGGACACGCGGACGTGAACGTCCTCACCAGTAAAGCGCGGCGCCCTCTGAGAGCTCTCTGAGACTAGCGGTCGCGTCGGAGCTACGCCGAAGCCGACGTTCGGGAAGAAATCACCCGAAGATTGCTTCATTTCGTCCGACTATGCCCTGGCAGCTGCCGGTCTAGGCCCGGGCTTTAAGACGGGGTCGCTGGACAGGAGCGCCATCATCGACATGTGCGCGCGGTCCTTTCACGCAGATCACGCGCAGGCTATTGCCATCGCTGTGTTCTGGCTGGGCTATCTTCAAGGAAAATGGAAACAAGGCAGCAAAGTAGTGTTCTTGTTTATACTTAAAGGACATCTGATATGTATAGTATTTATACCCCTGCACCTACCTTCACCTACGAGTCCGGCAGACCTATATTGCAGCGACGGTCACTCCCTTGTTAGTGGTAGCCCGCCAGATCGGCTCGCCAGCTACATTTCTTTGCATACCCATCTAGGCTTGCGACCAGAAGTGCACGCAATCGCGTGGAGGCGGTGCCACAGAGGTTATTCCAGAGGGCGCCGGATCCGTGTGCACTGCGAGGGGTTGCGAGAAGGTCTTGCGCAGAACCAAACGATAGATTAGCAGTGGCACGGCGACGCGCTGGATTGCAGGAAGCTCATGTTCATGGGGTTAGCATCCGCGGCGTGCACGTGGCCGAACCCCTCGAGGTGAGCTAAGGCGAAGTCCGAGCTGCGCAGCCCGCTGTTACATGATGCACAAAGAAACCCGCGAGTCGTAATGCCGAGGGCGTGATGCACCAATCGCTGACATGATTCGCAACGAATGTTGCGTACCGCCGAGTGGCTGATGACGGTCACATCGTGCCGGCCAAGGGATGTTTCGAGATCTTCGCTCTGGTCTTCGAGAGGGGGCATGTCTTCGAGAGGGGGCATTCCTTCATCGGTCTCCTCATCGACTGCGGCGACCGAGGTCGGACTCTCCGGTCGAAGAGCGTCGACCCGCGCTGCGAGCGCGCCGACTTCAGGGGTGATGCTGGGTTGTCCTGCTGCAAGCGCCCCCACGGCAGGCGGCGAAGCGCGAGCGGAGCTGCCGCTCATAGCCGACGGTCAGAGGCTCTCGTGCGCTCGATGTATCGCAGCCCCAGCCCCTCAGCGCGGCCCGCACCGGGCGCACGCAAATTAAAGCGCTCACCCATGAGAGCAATGTGGGGCAGCCCAGATCGCGGCTCCGCCGCGGCAGACGGGAGATAGAAGATGTGTGAAGGGTCGCCCAGTGGGGGGCGCTTTCAAATGGCTAGCAAGATCGAGGCCCGCGGCGTCGCGCCAAGCGTCGCGCCAAGATGCCCTAGTTACAATCTAAGTCTCGCTTAGATGACAAAAATAGAATCAAAGGCCAGACTTGCCTTACTGAAATTCTCCCCGGAGGCCTCCGCGGGCCAAGACCCATCCGTGCTAGCAGGACGCGTCGTCTGGCTTTGCACCACGCAGCCAGGCACGGAGCTACCGGAGCTTGCGGCCCCCGCGCCTTGAGTCGGCCGCGTTGGGAGGGCTGATACTAGGCCTTCGAGCATCCGAAGACGGCTCAAGCACCGCGGAGCCGATTGCCGGAGACTGGGCGTCCTCCTATACGAGGTGAGCTGGTGACAAATAGAAGGTGAGGCTGGTGGTCTGTCACAAAAGGTCGTCTGCAGTGACTGTCATGCTGGCCGTCTGTCACAAAAGGTCGTCTGCAGTGACTGTCATGCTGGCCCTCCTCCTTGCGTGCACGTCTCCTCTCACCGATGCGTTCACGCCGTCGAGGACACCGCCACGACGCATACCCGGACGGCGGGCGACGGCGACGGCGGCGCCGCCCGCGGTCGTCACGGAGGTGACGGCGGCGCAGGTCTTCGGCCGCCTCGCCGACAAGAAACTCCTGTTGGACGTGCCCGGCGCCGGGACGCCGGAGATGAAGGACTGCTGCCACGGCGGCTGCGACAACTGCGACTACTCGCGCGTCTTCGACGAGATGAACGCGGGCAAGGCCAAGTGGGTAGCTTGTTACGCGCGTTGCACAGTGTATCCCTTTTAAGACCTGTGATATCACATCTCATCGATCATAGGTCGTGCGCGAGCACAGCGACGGGCGGCGCCACGAGGCGCCGGTGCGGGACCTCTTCGGCGGCGACGAGCGCCTGGGCGTGGCGGAGTTCGTGGCGCGGCTCGGCGAGGTCGACCCGCGGCCGGCCATGGGCGCGCGGCCCGCCGACCTTACCTCCGACTTCGACGCGGCCGCCGCCGAGGGGCTCGTCCGCAAGGTCGTCGGCGGGGACGAGGTGAGCCGGGAGGCGTGGGGCGACGCGCTCGTGGCGATCTCCGGCGAGGCGCACGGCGTCGCCTGGCGGCCGTGGGCCAAGGCGCTCGTCGGGTGAGCAGCTGCTCGGCGCACGGGGCCACGGCGCCCGTCGGGTGAGCAGCTGCTCGGCGCACGGGGCCACGGCGCCCGTCGGGTGAGCAGCTGCTCGGCGTCGCCGGGCGGCCGTGGGCCACGGCGCTCGTCGGGTGAGTAGCGGCTCGCGCGGCCATGTGAATAATGTTAATGAAGTTAGGGCGAGGTCTAAACTTTAAAGGCGGGGGAGGAAGTGCGCGTCTCCCTAGAAGTCGCCCGGCTTCGCCGCGTCCACGTCGGCGGTCGGCGCGTAGCACTGGTCCCGGACGCGCTCCACGATGCGGTGCGCGGCGAGCGAGTCCGCGTGCGTCCACTCGGGCGCCTCGACGGCGCCGGCCCGCACCGCGCGCGCGACGCTCGCCGCCTCGTACTGGAGCGAGATGGAGCCGGGGTAGTTCCACCGGTGCGCGCCGTCGTCGCCGGGCTCGGGGAAGTCGAGCACCTCCGTCCGGGACGCGGTGCGCGACGTGCGCGTCGTGACTTCGAGCGTGCGCGGCGTGTGGTGCGTCGCGGCGAAGCGGAGCGACCCGGCGGTGCCCAGGACCGCGCAGACCTCCGGCGTGTCGCACTGGCCCGTCCAGAGCAGCGAGGCGACGCCGCCCCGCCGCTTCGGGTCGCGGCCGACCATGCGGGCGCTGGCCGCGACCGTGAGGTCGACGCCGTCGCCGCGCCCCAGCACGGCGACGCCGCGCGCGTCGGCGAGGTCGTAGTCGCGCGAGTCGAAGGCCAGGAGCGCCTTCTCCGCGAGGTACACGCCGATGTCGCGGCCCATGCCCCCCGTCGCCGCGGACCCCCGCACGCCGTCGGGGCAGCCGTTCGCGATGGCGTAGCCGAACTCGGCCTGCACGGCGACGACGTCGCCGATCGCGCCGCCCCGCAGCAGCTCGCGGGCCTTGGCCGTCGCGGGGAAGCAGCGCGTCCAGACGCCCTCCATGAGGAAGGTGCGGCTGGCGGCGGCGGCGGCGTAGAGCGCCGCGACGTCGTCCACCGACGTCGCGAGCGGCTTCTCGCAGAGCGTCGGCACGCGGCGCGCGATGAGCCGCTCGCAGAGCGCGCGGTGCGAGTCGGGCCGCGTCGCGACGTAGCACGCGTCGGCGCCGTGCCGGTCGCAGCGGAACATGGCCTCGTAGCCGCCGTACGCCGCCGCGCCGCGGGCGTGCCGCGCGCAGAACTCGCGCGCCGCCGCCTCGCTGCGCGCCGCCACGGCCACGACCTCGTGGCCCTCGAGCTGGCGCACGGCGTGCGCGAAGTCCGCGGCGATCTTGCCGGCGCTCGTGATGGCCCAGCGGAAGGGCACCATTCGTGTGCTGCGGTGCTTCAGGGCCTCAGCTGTGCAAAGAGAGAGTGCTCTCCGGCTAAAATCGATGCCCCCCGTCCAGAGAAATCCACCGCAGCTTTGCAAAAAGAATGAAAGGGTACCAAAAAACGCAAGCACGATGCGGATGCGCACCGGCCAGCCGCTCACCACACCTCGCGCGGCGACGGGCCGCGCGCGCAGGCCCGCTCCGGAACGCCTCCGGGAAGGCTCGTCTCCCTTGCTTGAAGGCTGGGCGAGGACTCGTCGGACCAATTTCGAGCAACCCGTCCGACTGTGTTTTGGTTGCAGGATCATCTTTGCTAATTAGGTTGCGCTCGTTCAGCAATGTCAATTAGCAGCGTGACAAACAACCGCAGGGGCTATTGAAGGAACCACGGACGCGGCGGCTGGAGCAATACGGTGGCCCGCGTGCCTTGTCTGGGGGGCCGCAGCGACTGGGCTGTGTCGCCACAAGCGCTGTAGCGGCGCTCGGCGCCGGCGTGCCGTCGTTTGGCCGCTTGCTGTCGCGGTCGGCGGCCCCGACGAGGCACGAGGCGCGCACGGACTCCCCGCCGGCGGCCCGCCGGCGCCGGCGGCGGGCGGCGCTACGACCGACGCGCGCGCGCGAGCGCTCGCAGCGCGCGCGCGCGTCGGCGGCGCCGGCCGCGCGCCGCGCGCCGAGAGAGCACGCCCGCGGCGCGCGCCGCGCGCCCGCGAGAGCGACCACGGACGCGTCGCGGACGCGCGCGCCCCCCGCAGATGGCCCGCATCGTTCTGGCCCTCGCCGCCGGCGCGGCCGCGCTGGCGCCGGGCTCGAAGCCCGCGGCGCAGACGCGGAGGGAGCTTGGCCAGGGCCTCGTGGCCGCCGTCGGCGCGCTCGGCGCGCAGGCGGCCGTCGCGTCGGCCGGCGACTCGCCCAAGTTCTCCTTCTTCGGCTTCTTCGGCAACGGCGGCACGATGTCCGAGGGCGCGATGTACGGCACGGACCAGACCACGCCGACGTACTCGCCCTACTCGGTGTACGGCAAGCTCGGCGACGAGAAGGCGGTGTACAAGAAGTACAACGCCAAGGAGATCGACTTCAAGAAGAAGATGCTCGCCGAGTCCGAGCGCCGCGTCAAGGGCGTCGACGCGGCCATCGGCAAGAAGAACTGGGAGAGCGTGCGCCGCGACCTCGACGGCCAGGTCTACAACATGCGCAACACGATGAACTACCTCGCGGCGGGGCCCTCGGCCCAGCCCGGCGCCAAGGCGGCGGCGAAGCAGTTCTACCAGGACATGGAGGCCGTCAACCTCCTCTGCAAGCGCAAGAAGCAGGCCGCCGCGCAGGACGCCTACGGCGCCATGATGTCCTCGCTCGACTCGTTCAACAAGCTCATCTAGGTGGGCGGCGGATGACGCGCGTGTAATACTAGATGCAGTTAGGCGAGCAGCAAGCACAGCACCGCCCGCGGGCCTTCGTCTCCGCGGGTCACTGCCCTTGAATGAGTGCGCATTTCTCGCACCGCTGCTCTCATCACGCGATCCATCACGACGGGGCTGCTGCGCCGGCTTGGGGCTGCATGAGACGAGGTAGCCTAGTAGTACGACCGCGCGCCGCGGCGGCGCGGCATAAGCAAAGTGTTTTGGAGGGGTCCTGGGGAGTAGTCCGGTAGTACTCTCATGAGCCCTGGTCGTGACCCCCTTATAAGGGGGGGGAAATAAGATAAGAAGATCGATCCCCTCCTCGGACCTCGGAAGGGGGGGGGAGCGAGGGTGTGAGATGTGAGTGTGAGACCCGTTTGGAGGGGTAAGTGTGAGTGTGAGACCGGTCGCAGTTAGATGTGAGACACGGGCGACCGTGCGGGTCGCCCCGGCGCCGCGCTGCGCGGGGCAGCCGGCGGCGCCAAAATGACTGTATTTCCGGCCATGTCGTCTTCCAGGCTCTGAATTGGTCTGCCAAGCACGCGTGGCGGCTCTTTCAGCACTTTTTGAGGCTAAATTTAGCGATTTTTAGGCAAAAAATCGTTTAAAACCCGAATTTACAGGCGTCCAGGTGTGAGATTTTGCGCTTAGATGTGAGTGTGAGGACGCGTCAGACGCGTAGATGTGAGTGTGAAGACGGATTCTCACACCCTCGCTCCCCCCCCTCTCGGTCAGGCAGAGAGCCGAGAGAGCCGGGCTCCTGAATTCACCTCCCGCCAAACCAGCAGCAGGACGCCGGTACCATGGAACCTGCTGCCCCTCCGGACTTTTTTGTTGTACCGCCCGTGCGCCAGACCTACGCGACGGGCTTCTTCGGCGCCCGCGCGGTCCCGAAGATGAAGAGGCGGCGGAAGCAGTGGAAGTGGCGCAAGTCCGCGCTCGCCTACTTGCTGCAGCGGCCCGAGCCCCCGCCCCCGCGCCGGGCCACACCGCCTCCCCCAACTCCCACCGACGTGAGCTTCCTGATTTGGCCGGTACGCCAGCGCTGGTCCAGGCCGTTCTACGACTTCCCGCCGACCGCGACGCACTTCGTGGCTGCCCCGTTCGACATGCTGGACTTCTTCGCCATGACGCGCAAGACCCTGCGCATCCGCGCGGAGCTACGCGCCGAGCGCCTCGGCGACGGGCCGCCCGCGCGCGCGGCGCCGAAGCGGCCGCCGAAGCGGCCGCGCGGCGACCCCGACGCGACCGACAGCGACGACGACGACGAGCGGGACGACACGTGCGCCTGTTGCGGCGGCACGACGCTCACGGCCGCGGGCCTGGCGATGGATGAGGTCCTCGTCTGCGACAACCGGCAGTGCGAGGCGGAGGTCCACCTGTGACACTGTGTGGAAATCAAATTTTGGGCGCTCCACGCCATCGACGCGGCGTCGTCCCCTAACCTCACTGCGTGATTTCCACACAGGTCGTGCACGGGACTAGACAAGGTGCCCGACGGGGACTGGTACTGCCCGGACTGCGCGCCGCGGCCGGAGGACAAGTGCGTGCTCTGCCTGGCGTCGACGGCGGCCAACGACCCGAACAGCGTACTGATCTGCGACGAGTGCGACGGCGACGCCCACCTCGAGTGCACGGGGCTCGCGGCCGTCCCCGGCGCCGAAGAAGAATTCACGTGCGCCATTTGCGCGCGGCGGGCCGTGCGGCGGGCGGCGCGGGCGGCGCGGGCGGCGCCCAAACGGCGCCGCCGCCGCCCGCGGGTATGGATAGAAGAGAACCGGCCGCCGGCCGAAGTTGGCCCGCCGATCGCGCAGCCGGGCTGGCCCTTCGTCGTCAAGCCCGACGGCGACCTGACGCGCGTCGCGGCCGCCCTCGAGGAGTGGCGGGCGCGCCTGCCGCGCGAGGCGACCAGGCGCCGCACCCGGAGCGACTACTCCAGGCCCCAGATTCTCTACAAATGGGACGCCACGTCCGGCGAAGCGCGCGGATGGTTCCCGGGGCGAATCACGCGCGCGCTCGGCGCCGGCAAGGAGTACAACTTCGAGATCGACCTCAGCCGGCGCCGGCGGGGCTGCCCGATTCCGAAGGAGAGCGTTTCGACCGTCGACGCGGCGGGCGAGCGGCGCGACGCGCGTCTCGCCCTGAACAATTACGGCACGAAATGGGTCTGGATCGAGGACAGACGCCTGCCGCGCAGCGACACCTGGCTCGCCGCGGAGGACGTGGACGTCGGCGATCACGACGCCGTCGCGGCGGCGATCGAGCGGTGCGCGGGCGAGCACGGCGGGCTCACGACGCTCAACCTCGGGCTCGTGACGCGCGGCGGGAAGGACGGCGTCGGCGCCGACACGGCCCGCTGGCCGTACCTCCTGCAGCTGCTACTCCGCTACTTTGCGCGCTGGGCGCCCAGCGACGCGCTGTGCAGCTCGGTCTACGTGTGCTTCGGCGACGGCAGCTACGACCGTCGGACGAGAGGCCTCCACGTCGACGAGTTCAACGTCGCGGAGTCGCGGCTGATGGCCGTCGGCGACTTCGCCGGCGGCGGCCTGCGCCTGCCGGCCCGGGAGGCGGCGCCCGTCGACGTGCGCCAGAGGGCGAACCTCGCGCGCGGCGGCGACGGCGGGCCGTTCTTCGTCTTCGACGCGAAGCAAGAGCTCCACGGCGTCGAGCCGTACACCGGCCGGCGCGTCGCCGTCTCGTTCTACACCATCAAGGAGACGAAACTCCTGAACGACTACGGGCGCGCGAGCCTCGCGGACCTCGGCTTCCGCCTCCAAGGGTCCGTCGACGCCCCCGTCGTCACCCCCCCCGTCTCGCCCGCGCCGCCGCACTAAAAACCCGGTTTACCCGAAGCACTCGCGCTTCCGGCCGCGCGCGCGGACGGCGTCGAGTCGCCGGAGGACCTGCTTCGCGTCGGCCGCCGCGGCGGCGTAGGCCGCGAGCACCGCCGCCACGAGGCCGTCCGCGTCCCGGTGCGTCGACGCGAGGGCCCGCTCCAGCACGTAGAGGTCCACGGCCCGGTCCTCGACCTGCGCCGAGGCGCCGGCCAGGCCGAAGTCGATGAGCACGACGTCGTCCGCGGCGCGGCAGACGGCGTTCGAGGTCGTGAGGTCGCCGTGCACGAGCCCGGCCGCGTGGAGCCGCGCGACGGCGCCGCCGAGGGCCGCGAGCACGGCCCCGAGGCGCGCGGGGTCCGCGCGGTTCGCGTCCACGAAGGCCCGGGCCGTCGGGCCCGGCACGCGCTCGAGGTAGAGCACGCAGCGCGCGGCGTCGACGCCCAGCACCGCCGGCGCCGGCACGCCCCGCGCGCGGCAGCGCGCGAGCGCGCGAGCCTCGGCGAGCGTCCGGTCGCGCCGCAGCCGGCCGTCGAGCGCCGCGATGCGGTAGGCCTTGCGGTGCCGGTGCTTGGCCACGGCCGGCAGGCCGCAGAGGTCCAGGCCGTAGACGCGGGCCTCGGCGCCCTGCGAGAGCAGGCTCCAGTGGTCCCGGGCCGGCGTGTCCGCGTCCTCCTCCGCCTCGGCGAGGGCCGACATGAGTATTTGCGCACGTCCAGCCAGCAGTTGTGTTGAAAGCCTAGTCCGTAGCACCAATGGCTGTCGACGTAGAACCCCGCGAGCTCTGGAGGCTCTGGGCTCGATCGCAAGTGATTTATCTTTAGCTTTGTCTTAGTGCTCGTCAGGTTGCTCCAAACAGCGCCACCTCGTCGGCGTTTCGCCCACAGCGACGACCACGACACGCTTTTCGTTTGGTAGGGCGATGCACTGGCGCGATGGATGTACGCACGGTAGAGCAAGGACTCGTAGCAAGCACCCCCACCTACAATGTAACATACTAGCACAAAGCCATACTCGGGCATCGAGTGGTGCGCGTTCGGTGGTATCCGGCCCGTTTCCTGAAGTTCTGCCGCCGGCATGGCGGCGAGCCTCATTTGCCTGCGACCGGACCGACCCTACGGAGCGGAGCTGGTCTCGACCTGGGAGGCGTTGGGGGCGGCGGCATGCCGCCCCCCGTAACCTTGGCCGCGCCGGCCGAGCTTTCGCAGGCCCTCCGAATCGCTGGGGCATCCATTGAACCCATTAGTTCCGTTCCGACGAGTTATTGTCAAGGGCCGTCTGGGCGGGTCGGGCTCTCGCTCCTCGCTTCAGGATTGCTCGGCCTGGTGTGCGAGGGCATCTCTCTCACCACTTGATTTCCGGCTCGTCATAAAAGAGGAGCCAGTGGCCAGTTTCCACACCCTGACGGGGGTCGTCCCAAAAAAGGGGGGGCGTGCGAGTCCCTGTGACTCAGCCCTTGCGTCCTAGTCCAGCCGGACGGGTGGGCCCGGGGGGAGCGGGAGGGGTACGGGGAACCCTGCGACGTAACTAGCCTCAGCCTCAGCCTCAAAGCCTGAGCCTAAAAAACGTCAGGTCGTCACGTCCCTTGGCGCATCCAAAACCCGCCTCTACGTGTCTCCACGGCCAGAATTATCATGGAAAGGCGGTGTCCTCTCCGAGTCTGGCCCGCCGGCGCGAGCCGTCCGAGAGGCTGCGCCACGCGTTCATCTCGCCGCTCGAGACACGCCCCGGCGGCCGGACTAAGCGTCGCCGGGTTACTCCTCGCGGGGGGGGGTGGACCTAGGCGTCGCCGCCGCCGGCCGCGGCCGCGGCGTCGGCGCGCAGGCGCCGGAGCTCCTCGCGCAGGTCCCCGGCCTCGGCGCGCGCGGCCGCCAGCTCGTCCGCGCGCAGCTCGGCCTCGCGCTCGAGCGTGCGCAGGCGCCGCCGCTCGTCGCCCGCCGCGTCCGCGCGCGCGCGCGCGGCGTCGAGCTGGCCGCGCAGGTCCTTCGCGAGGTCGACCCAGTGGGCCACCTCGCCGGCGTAGTCCTCCGTCAGGGTCTTCTCCTTCGCGAGGGCCGCGTCGGCGGCCGCGAGGCGGTCCGCGAGCTCCCAGAGCATCTCGTCCTTGACGTCGAGGGCCTCGCGCCACCCCTCCGCGTTCGCCAGCGCGGCGAGGCGCTCCTGGAGCTCGCGCGGCAGCGCCGCGTCCGGGTCCGCGTCGGGGAGCCGCGGCAGCTCGAGGCCGGCGACCTCCTCGACCTCGTGGCAGAGCTCCGCGAAGCGGTGCACGAAGCCGACCTTGGACGCGGGCGCCTTCTCCGCGGCGGCGTCGGCCTCGGCGTTGGACGCCTCGAGCGCGAGGCGGTCGACGTCGGCCACGTCCTGCGCGAGCTGCTCGGCGGCGCGGCCGAGCTCCGCGCTCCGGGCCTGGTGCGCGTCGCGCAGCCGCCCGAGCAGCGCGTCGGCGTCGCGCCGCGCCTCGGCGTCCAGCCGGTCGAACGCGCGGTCGAAGGCCTCGGCGCGGTCGCGCACCCAGCGCGCCGCCGCCGCGAGGCGGTCGCGCCGCGGGAGCAGCTTCGCCACGAGGAGCTGCCGGAGCGCGTCGAGGCGGCTCCGGTAGGCCTTCTCGAGCTCGACGACCTCGTGGCCCCGCGCGGCGGCGGCGTCGGCGCCCTCGGCGGTGAGCGGCGCGCCGCACGTCTCCGAGAAGTGCGTGAAGAGGGGCGCCGCGGCGCCGAACGCCGCGGCCGGCGGCGGCGGCGGCGCGTCGCGCGCCGCGCGGGGCGGCCGCGCGACGGCGTCGTAGGCCGGCGGCGGCGCCGGCGACCGCGAGCGCCGCACGCGCGCGCGCTCGGCCGCGCGGCGCCGCGCGCGCCGGAGCTCGTCGTCGGCGCCGTGGCGCGGCCGCAGCTGCGCCGCGAGCAGCGAGCCCGCGTCGGGCGGCGCGTCGTGCAGGATCGCCTCGTCGCGGCCCGCGCGCCGGCCCTCCTCGTACCAGCGCGCGCGGTCGTCGGGCGGCGCCCCGTCGTGGTTGACGTCGCCCAGCGCGTGCCGCTCGGCGGCGCGCATCAGCTTGGCCGTCGCGTCGTTGAGCGTCGTCGCGGCGCGGTCGAAGGCCTCGGCGTCGAGCGGCTTGGCGCGCGACTTGGCCCGGTCCTTGGAGCCCTTCTTCGACGACCGCTTCTTCTTCTTGTCCTTGTCGCCGGCCATGCTGCCGCTCGTGGGTAGCAGCCCCTGCGCCGGCCGTTACTTGGTCGGGCTTAGCACTAAGTCGCAAAAAGCGGCCGGCAAAACTGAAAAAGGATAACGTACTAGGGTGTGCCGGCGCACCGTTCCAATAGCTCCCGGCGCACGATAGATGAAGTATAGTAGACGAGTAGCCGGGTCGCACCGCCGTGGTACTCGGTAATTTATAACGACCTTAAATCAGGCTTGACCCGGACCCCCACCGTGACGGCCTGGACGTCGGCTCTACTAGCCTCTAGACGTCGGCCAGGCTACCTGACTCGCGTGACATCATCATGGAATTACGCGTCCGCGCGGCGCCTCGGCGGCGGCGAAGACTGTGGCCGCGAACGCTTCGCCGGCGTCGGGGGAGAGCCCCGAGGCGTCGAGCAAGATCCGGCCCGGCGCGTCGGGCGGGGCCACGGCGAGCACCAGGGTCGCGCCGCGGACCGCGACGCGGTCGACGGCCGCGCCCGCGAGGGCGACGCGCCGGGCGAAGCCCTCGCCCGCGCGGAAGCAGTGGAGCGCGCCGTCGTGGACGAGGCATTCGTGCGGTTCGGGCGGCGCCACCCTGCGCGGCGTACGGCCCGGCGGCGGCGCCGCGGCGACCTTGATCGCGACGAGCGTCCCCGCGAGCGGCGTCAACCGCACGACTGCCGCGGCGCCCGAGGCGGGCGCGGCGCCGCCGCGCAACGCCAGGCGACGTTGGCCGGCCCACGCGTCGCCGTGGAAACGCAGCGTCGCCGCCCCCGCGCCGCGCCGAACGGCGAGGCGGAGCGCCGCGCCGCGCTCGACGAGCGCCGCGACGGCCGCCCCGCCGACGGCCGCCTCGGCCGCGCCGACGACGCGCCGACACAGGCCCGCGCCCTCCCGGATTTGGAGGGACGCGACGCCGCCCGGAGCGCGCACGAGCTGGATCAGGACCGGCCCGGAGCTCTCGCCGCCGCTCAGCCAGTCCGTTCGCCGCCGCCGCCGCGGCGGTGCCGCCGGCGGTGCCGCCGGCGGTGCCGCCGGCGCGGCCTCGCGCGAGACCGCCGGCGGCGGCGCCGCCGCCGCCGCCGCCCGCGCGCTCAGTTCCACGCCCAGCATGACGTGCGCGTCCTTCGCGAAGCGGACCCACCGCGGCGCCGCCGCCGCGTCGCCGTCGGCCGCGAGCGCGCCGAGCCCGAGCTTCCGCGAGGCCACGACGTCGTCCGCGGGGCCGACGACGTCCAGGACGACGTGCCGGTCCCCGGGCCGCGCGGTCGTCGCGACGCGCGTCCCGGTCGCGACGGCGCCCGGCAGGTGGAGCCGCAGGGGCACGTCGCCCACGAGGCGCCGCCGGCCGCCGCGCGCGACGAGGAAGACGCGCAGCGCCGCGCCCGCCCGGCCGCGCGCGGCGGCGCCGCGCCAGCCGACCACCGTGGCTGCGACGACGTTTTTCGGGGGCGGCGGCGCCGCCGCATTTGGACGCGGCGCGGAGGCGGGCGGCGACCCGGGCGCATCCGGCGCGTCTGGCGGCGGCCGCGCGGCCGCGCGGAGCTTCTCGCGGCCGCGCGCGTGGAGGTAGCGCACGCGGAGCGGCGGTCGCGGGGGCGGCGGCGGCGGCGCCACGGGTGCGGGCGCGGCGGGGGCTTTGTGCGCGCCTCCGCGGAGGAGGCGCCGCGCCACGGCGCCGCCGCCGGCGCGCGCGCGGACCTCGACGCCACCGCCCCGCCGCGCGAGCGAGTAGCGCTCGTGCGCCACGGGCACGGCGAGCCGCCCGCCGAAGCGTCGCGTGTAGCCGGCGTGGCCGGCGCCGGCGCCCAGGGCGCTCGTGGCGCCAGCGAGCCGCCGCCGGTCCGCCCGGTCGTCGCGCGTCGCCCGCGCCGCCTCGCGCCGCCGCCGCCGCGCGAGCCGGGCCGCCTCCTCCGCGGCGGGCGACCGCGGCGCCTCGCGGGCCCGCGCGGCGGCGGCGTGGTCGGCGCAGGCCGCCCAGGTCGCCTTGATCTCCGCGTCGCACCGCCGGTAGCCCTGGTCGGGGCCGCGGCCGATCATCATAGCTTCCGGCGCGAGGTGCTGCCCCACATGTTATTGCTTGCTATAGCTCATGCTTGGGGCCCCAAGCGGCTGCCCCATGTTGTTGGCGCATGCGCAAAATGTAAACTGGTAGAAATTAATTCACCTTGTCCGGCACGGGTTTCTTTGTAATGATTGACGAATCTGTAACCGAGTAAGCTACTCCTGATGTCCTGATTGACGAATTTGTCGTTACCCGTAGCGATAATTGAGCTAGTTATAACCCACTAGTTTTACCAATTCGAACCGACTACCTACCTCTGTGGTGTTTGGACTGCTCATAGCGCACCTTGAAGAGTATTGGTGCAGCAATGGCGTCCAAGAAGCGCGGCACGGCGGTGGCAGCGGCTGCCGCCGAGGTGCCCGGGCCGGAGCCGGCGCCGGCCAAGCGCGCGCGCGTCACCACCGAGGCGCCGGGGCCCGCCGGCTTCCTCGGCCGCGTCAAGGCGTTGACGAAGGAGGCGGCCCGCGACCAGCGCGTGTCGTGGGACGAGTACTTCGGCGGCATGGCGCTGCTCGCGGCCGCGCGCTCGCCCTGCGAGCGCCTGCACGTCGGCTGCGTCGTCGTGCGCGACCGGCGCGTGCTCAGCATGGGCTACAACGGCTTCTTCCAGGGCGCGCCGCACCAGTCCATCATGGCGCACGGCCACGAGCAGGCCACGGTGCACGCCGAGCAGAACGCCATCGCGCACGCCGCGCGCGTGGGCATCTCGCTCGGCGGCGGCTGCGCCTACGTCACGCACTACCCCTGCGTGAACTGCTTCAAGTCGCTCGTCGCGGCGGGCATCCGGAAGGTGCACTACATCGACGACTACCGCAACGACCCGGTCTGCGTCGAGCTCTCCGAGGTGTCCGGCGTGGCCATCGAGCGGCTCGGGGGGGCGAATAAATAAACGGAATACAGTTAAACTTAACAGCCCCAGCTCGAGGGGTGGGAGACGTCGCTCGCGCGCGCGACGGGCGCGCGCGGCGGCTTCCACGTCGACGGGTGGCAGAACTCGATGGACCGGGCGGCGTAGGGCTGCTCGACGCGCGGCGGCTCCTCGTCGTCGGACACGTCGATCTTCTCGAAGCGGCTGTAGTCGAGCGGCGAGGCGCGGGCGGTCGCCCGCGCCCAGGCCTCGTCGTACGCCTTCATCGCGGCGCTCGGGTCGCGCCGCGGCGGAGGGGGGGGCACCGGCGCCGGGCGGGCGGCGACCGGCGCGGGCGCCGCCGCGCGGCAGCCCGCCCGGTGCTGGCGCCAGACGCGGCGCTGGCAGTCGCCGCGGCCGCGGCGGCAGAAGACGACGCGCCGGCACGCGCACGCGAGCGTCGCCGGGCGGCAGCAGGCGAGGCAGCGGCGGTCCCGGGCGCACGCGAGGTCCGCGCCGGCGCCGCAGACCTGGTCCCGGTCCGCCGCGGCCAGGGGCGCTGCCGCGCGGACCGGCCCGACCGACAGCACGAGGCGGAGCGCGTCCGCGGCGACGTCCCTCAGTGCGTCGTCGCCGTGGCCCTCGCCGCGCGCGAGGCGCGCCAGCGCCGCCGCCGCGCGCGGCCACCAGCGCGAGCCCGCGACCGTCGCGAGCACGGGGTGCGTCGCCGCCGCGACGCTGGCGAGGAGGCCCGCGGGCCCGCGGCGCATGACCGCGGCCGCGCCGGCGCCCAGGGCGTCGGGCGGCGCGTCCGCCGCGCCGGCCGCCGCGTCGCGGGGCCGGACGTGGCGCGCGGCGCAGGCGCCCGCCGGCGCGCCCGTCCCGAAGCGCGGCGGGGCCGCGAGCAGCGCGAGCGCGGTGTCGACCGCGGCCGGCGCCGCCGCCAGGGCCTCGCAGGCGGCCACGCGCCACTCGGGCCCCTCGTCGCACAGGCGCCGCAGCAGCGTCGCGGCGCCGAGGACCTCGCGCTGCAGCGGCGTCAGGCCCGGCGCCGCCGCCGCGTCGCAGCCCGCGGCGTCCCCCGCGTACAGGCTACGCCGCCCGTCGTCCCAGAGCAGGCTCGCGGCCTCGTCCGCCAGCGCCGTCGGGCCCAGCGCGTACATGCGCCGGTCCAGGTCGGCGCCTTTGGTCGCCGTCGTCATCGCGTCCGCTCTCTTGATTGTTAAACGGCTTGCTTATGATCCCGGACCTTTACGCTCCAAGAAGGGAACCACATTCGTTGCTCACCATTTTAGCCAGTTTCTTGGGAGGAAGTAATCCCCGAACGCCAACTATAGCTATTGATTAAATGATTATGCCCGTGTACTCATCAGGAAGCCGACCGGCCTGGTCGCCTAGCCGCGTGTTTCGCCTTGCTTACTTCGACGCGCGACCCGAAGCCCGTATTCAGGCGGTGTACGATGGGCGCTGCCCGAGGGACGAGGCAGCACAGGAGGAAGAGGAGGCAGCAGCGCGGATCTGCTACGGCTACAGTACCGTAGGTACCGTACTGTATTCACTAGGCCTATTCTATCCGTTCAGCGATATTAGCTTCGGTATGTGCTGGTGTCTAATGAGCTGGGTGCAGCAAGTGCACAATGCAGCTGTGGTAGCTAGGTCTCTCGGGTGTCAATGTGACACGGAGATGCCAACAGGAAGAACTCTCACTGAAACGTGAGAGTGTGGGAACCCCCTCAACCCTGACTCAGTGAGAAGACAGAATTGGAATAAAGGAGATTAAGAGGGAGAAGGAAGTATCCTAAGATACAGGCCACTAGCCTCTGATATCTACTAGAACCTGAGAGGAGCTCTAGATAAAGGTAGCTGCAGTATCATAGCACAATCGCTGTACTCCCCCTGAACCAATACTACCGTAGGTAGTAGCCCATCCTACCCTAGATATGTATCTCCCACTCTCTAAATTTGAGTCTATACATTGAGTGTCTATCGACACTACGGTGTAAACCAATTTACCATAAAACACTCTCGTAGTTAGGTTGGCCCAGCCTTTGGCTGGTGAGCTAGGAGCCTGCTACCTTACATAACGCTGCGACATACTCTTGCTAGATACAAAGGTATAGCAAGTTTGCGGAGAGCAGCGCTAACTAACGAGAGCAGCGAGACCCGGCGCGCCCGTCGCCATGGCCAAGAAGAAGAAGCCGGCCCCCGGGCCCGAGGCCGCGCCGGAGGCGGCGGACGAGGCCCCGGACTACGGGCCGGCCCTCGCCGAGGCGGCGCGGGAGGCGGTCGAGGAGGGGATCGAGGCGGCCTTCGCGCGCGCGGAACAGAACGAGCTCGACAAGTTGGCGCCGGCGTTCGTCGCGGCGGACCTGATGCGCCAGCTCAACATCGCGGTCGCGTGGGCGACGCTCGAGCCGGACCGGCCGACGGCGGCGCAGCTGGCCGCCGCGCCCGCCGAGCCCGCGCCGCCGATCATCGACAGCTGGGCGCGCGGCGTCGTCGCGAGCCGGCCCCGGCCGCGCCCGCGGACGCCGCCGCCGGCGGCCGACGCCGCGGCGTCCGAGGGGCCGCCGTCGTCGCGGACGTCCGCGCGGTCCGCGCGGTCCCGGACGGGCCGCAAGCGCGCGCCCCGGGCGCCGGCGGGCGGCCCGGTCCTGCTGGACGTCGAGGAGGAGGACTGGGGCATGGCCGTCGGCGCGTACGCGTTCGCCGAGACGACCCAGTTCAACTGGCCCGAGGCCGAGGACGCGCGGCCGAAGAGCGCCAGGGCCCTGGCGGCGCGGGCGGCCCGGGACCGCCTCGACGAGGAGGAGCAGCGCGTCGCGGCGCAGCTGCGCGCGCTCAAGCAGCGCGGCCGCGCCGCGGTCGTCCTGCCCGGCGGCGCCGTCTGCGAGCTCAAGCCCCTCGACAAGGCCCCGGCGCCGCCCGCGTTCAAGGTCCGGGCCCCGGCCGCGCCGCGCGCGCCGCGCGCGCGCGCCGCGGCCCCGGGGAAGAAGCCGCCGCGCGAGAAGGCGCACGTCGCGGCGGCGCGCCGCTTCTTCGTCGGCGGCCTCGAGCAGCCGCCCCTGCTGTCGGGCGACTCGGGCTTCGGGCCCGGCGTCGGCGTCGCCGCGGCGCAGGGCGCCAAGCGCGTCGAGGGCATGGCGCGCCAGCGCGACGCGTCGCACCTGAGCCGCGCCGAGTACGAGTCGCTGCGCGACGAGGAGGAAGGGTCCCTGTTCGCCGAGTCGCGGCTCGACGCGGACGTCGAGACGCGGGCGCGGTCGCCGGTCACCGTCGACGGCGGCGCCGGCGCCGGCGCCGGCGACGACGACGAGGACGACGACGACGACGCGACGGCGGCGCGGCGGCGGCGCGCCGCCGCGGCCGCCGCGGCGCTGCCCGGCGACGCCGTCTCGCCGCTCGCCGGCGGCAAGCCCCGGGTGCCCACGCCCGAGGCGGCGCCCGGCGGCGGCGCCGACGACGAGGACGACGAGAACCTGAAGCTCGTCGGCGCGCCCGACTGGGGCGCCGTGGGGGCGGCGAAGGAGCCCGTCGTCGGCCGCCTGGGCGCGCGCCAGTCGCCCGCGCAGCGCGCCCAGACGTTCAACCTCCTCTCCGGCGCGCACCTCGCGCCCCAGGCGCGCGTCCGCGTCGCCGCGGCGCCGCCGACGCGGTCGCTCTTCGAGTACTCCGTGCCCCCGCCGGGCGTCTCGGAGCTGGGCGCCCACCTCTTCGCCGAGGTCTCCCCCAAGAAGCTGCTCCCGGGGACGCGGCCCACGCTGGGCGTCGCGGGCGGGCGGGCGAACTAACTCAGAGCGGTACATTATTCGTAGCGAGCGCCGCCGATACTAGTACTCCGAGTCGCGCCACCCCTGGGGTCTCCGTCTCTCAGACGGCGGCCCGGGCGGGCCTTTGTCGCACACGCTTGGTGTATGTCCTTGCCCTTTAGGATAATCCTTCCTTCAACTTATTATTTATTCAAGTTTATTTATTTTATTTACATATGTAGGGCATGATGAGAAGCGCTGGCACGGGGGGTGACACCGAACCCCAAATTTGCCGTATCTCTATAACTAGACGTCTGGTGTTCCGGCAAATTGAGCCAGAGGGGCCTATATACCCCTCTAGGACGTGACCGAAACGGGTAAGCGAAACGATTAGGTTTGGAAATTTTAGTGGCCTGCGAAGGTCGCGCCAGTGGCGTTTCGTGCCGCGTCAGGCGACCTATCTGGCAGCCCATCGGGTACCCAGCCGCACCAACGCATCCATCCCACGCCATAGGTACCCGAGGGCCCCTGGGAGACCAAAATACCAGCATGGAAGCGAGTTTTGATTTTTCAGTCCAGAGGTCCCTGAAATACCCGCACGTTAGGCCCCAGATGGGCAACTTCGCGACCACGTCTCGCCTCGAAAGTGACCCCTTCCCCCCATCCCGGTCACGGGGCGTACAAAGGGACCCTTTGGGACCCCTTAGCCAAAATCGCCGGCGCATTAGTGGCTGGGAACTCGAATCTCAAATTAGGAGACACCCCCGTGCTGCCAGTGGTGCGCTGGCAGCACCTAATACCGGGTACGGCGGTAGATCCCGGGCCCCGTGTTCCGCCCCGCATCGTCTGAGATTCGCCTCGCCGCGACGCTGGTCGACCCGAGTCCGCGTGAGGCAAGTCTCTTACGCCCTCTCCAGCACCACGAGGTAGAAGTCGTCGAGGTCCTCCTCCGCGTGGACCAGCCCGAAGCCCCCGGCCGCGAGGAGGTCCTCGACCGCCGGCAGGGCCTCCACGACGGCCGGGTTCCCGCGCCGCTCCTCGCGCACGAACGCGGCGCCGCGCCCGTGCGCGACGACGACGCGGCCGCCCGGCGCGAGGCGGGCCGCGCACGCCGCCAGCACCGCGTCGACGTCCGGGAAGAACTGCAGCGCCGCGACGAAGAGGATCGTGTCCCAGGCCGCCTCCTCCCCCCCCGCGACGAACTCGAAGAAGCCCGCGCGCTCGAAGCGGGCGTCGGGGTGCCGCCGGCGGGCGAGGGAGACCATGCGCGCCGAGAGGTCGACGCCGCAGTACGCGGCGCGCGCCTTCAGGTGCGGCACCATGGCCCCGTCGCCGCAGCCGACGTCGAGGCAGCGGCCGCGCGCGAAGGCCGCGACGCGCGCGAGCCGCGCGTCCAGGGCCGCGTCGGCCGTTTCGACCGGCAGGTAGTCCGCCACCGTGTCCCAGGTCATCGCGAGGAGCCGGTCGCGGCCGCGCGCCGGCGCGGCGGGGTCGCACCGCCGCGCGCGGGCCACGTCGGCGAAGAGCTCCGGGTCGCTCGCCCGCAGCTTCTCCATGTACGAGTCGAAGCGCGCGGCCTGCGCGGCGTCGACGTCGCCGCCGAGCTCGTCCAGGAGCTTCGCCGCGGCTTTGCCGAGCGCGGGCCGCTTCGGGGGCTTCGGCTTGGCGCCGAAGCCGCCCGCGGCCCTGGCCTTCTTTTTGGCTGCCGCGGCGACGCCGCGCCGCGGCGGCGCCGTCTGCGGGGCTAGCGCTGCGGCCGAGCAGCCAAGCAGGAGGACTGCCCTCATCGTGTCTGCTCTGCACGGAGAGGAGCCACCGAATCACCCCCGTTTTCTTTGCTCTGGACTCCTGCGCATGCGCATCTCGGACGCGCTTGCAGCCCGCAGCAAATACGTTCACGCAGCCAAATAGCTCTGCCAAGCACGCCGGCTTAGTAGCTGAAAAATACTTAAGGCGCCTAGCACGCCTCGGTTTCCCGCACACTGAGTCCTGGGTGCAACCGCACGGGAGCTGTCCGGGAGCACGGGCCCTTCCTAGGGCTACTAGTAGGTTGCGAGCGAAAGCTCGCTCGGCCTGTCGCGCGGGCGAATAAACCGCACGAGGGCCCGCGGCGCTCGCTTGCTCGCTGCTCGGCGCCTGTCGTCGGGAGGGAGCGTGGCCTTTTGAAAAACGCACGGGGGCCCAAGGGGGCCTCGCGTCGTGCCATCATAGTATGGCGCTGCCGGGCGGCGCCCCGGCGCGCGAGTTCCTGGAGTCGCTCGTGCCCGTTCAGCCGAACGACCACGCCTGGCTGCAGCCCGGCGCGACCGCGTACGTGCGATTCGGCCACCTGGAGGGCGACGACGGCTGGTACGAATGCACGCTGGGGGAGCAGGAGGGCGGCGCCGACCCGGGTGGAAATCAACCGCCACGCCATCGAGCACGGCGACACCGTCGATGGCCTGGAAACTCCACACCCTCGAACGGACGCGGCTGCCGAGACGACGTCGCGTCGATAGCGTGGGGTGCCCGACATTTGATTTCCACGCAGGCGCCTGGCGCGTGACCTGGAAGAACGGGGACACGGAGCCCGACAGGCTGCCGGCGGCGTGCCTTGCGCGCGCGCCGCCCGCGGAGAAGCCGCGAGACGGCGCGTTGCACCGCTGGGTCGAGGTGTACTGGGCCGGCGACGCCAAGTGGTTCCTCGGCCGCGTCGTCGGGAAGCGCGAGGGCGAGCTCAAGATCGCCGACACCGGTGCACAAATCAAATTGTCGCGGCGCGGCGCCGCCACCGCGGAAGCGTGGCCTCCACGCCATCGACGCGACATCAGCACGACGGCGTGGCGGTGTGGTCTCTCGCCGCTCGACTCGCGGCCGCGCGCGCCCGACTCACCGGTCGATTTTTCGCCGCAGGCCTACACCGATGGGGAAACGCACTCTCACGTGATGCAGGACGAGCCGTTCGCCGGCGCCGGCGCGCCGCCCGAGATCGACGACTGCGCTCCCGAGCCGTGGCGCTTCGCCGAGGCGCCGCCGCGGCCCAAGAAACGCCGCAAGACCGCGAGGGCGACGAAGCCCTGCGGCCCGCCCGAGGACCAGCGCCTCTGCAAGCTCGTTTACCAGTTCCTGTACCACCGCGCGACGACGCGGCGCCTCATGTACCCGTCGGAAACCGTCGTGAGCGCCGACGGCAAGGCGCTCCCGGCCGCTACGCTGCCGGAGGCGGGCAAAGGCGGCTTCGACCACGGCCCGCTGATTCAGAGCCTGGGCAAGATGGGCAACGTCGGCCGGGGCCTCGACTCGGGCACGGTCACGATGGGCGACTTCGTCCGCGCGAAGCTCGAGCACGCGGGGCTCCAGCAGGGCAGCGACGCCTGGGTCGGCCAAGCCGTATTAATGTGCGTCCACGGCGCCTAGCTGTGTGGAAATCAAACAGTGAGTTAGTTATCCTCGCGTCGATGGCGTGCAATCTACACGCCATCGAGCAGATGCAGTTACGGGGACGACGTCGCGTCGATGGCGTGGGGCATCCAAAATTTGATTTCCACACAGAGATGGACAACTGGCTCCCCAACGTGAACAAGGCCTGGACGGCGACGACGCCGGAGGGCGGGTTCCGCGCACCGTCGACACTCGGCGGGCTCGGCGGCGCGAACTTCCCCTCGTCGCGCGAGGAGATCTGGAGCTTCGTGGCCTTCGCGGAAACGCTCTGGGACCTCGGCAAGCCGAAGTTCGCCGGCTCGTTCCAGAACCAGGGCAAGCGCCTGCTGACGTACCTGCCGTTGCGCCTGTACGAGATCGACGACGTCGTCGCGGCGTTGAGGGCGGCCCGGACCTGGGCGGACGCGTGTGACGCTCTGTTGATCTTATCCGGCGTCGGTGATTACGTGGGAGGACAGGCCTTGTGCACGTTCTTCTTCGGGGTCTGCAAGGGCGACGTCTCGAGATTTGCGCCGAACCTCGACGCCACGACGATGAAGTCGTTTTGCCTGTGCGGGCCGGGTCCGGAGGGCGTCGTACAAAAGATGTGGGGGGGCGTGCAGCTCGGCAAGAGCGAGGCGGTAAAACGCCTCGCGTGGTTGGCCGAGAACGCCGAGGCGCGGTTCCAGGCGCTGGGGCTGCGCTTCCCCTTCCAGCAGGACGCCGACGGCAAGCGCAAGCGCCTCACCGCGGTCGACCTGGAACATGCGCTGTGCTACTTCTCGCGCTACCTCTCCGCGCACGATTCCCTGAAGGCCGCCGGCGCGCGGATTGTCCACGACAAGCTCGCGGGCCCCATCACCCGCGGCGAGTGCCCGCGGCCGTCGATCAAGTGGTTCGCGAAGCTGAAAGAGAAAACGGCCGCCAAGCGCTGCGACAAGTGGCTCAAGGGGGGCGTCCGGGAGGCCTTCACGTCGTAGGGCAGGGGGAGCTAACAGCACACTTCATCGCAAACTCCCCTGCCCGCGACGCCGTGCCGACGCCGCCGCCGAGGCGGCTACCGTTCTGTACCGCAAACTTCGGCAAAGCGGCCGGTCGCGGAAGCGGCCGCGCGACCCGCCGAGCTCGCCCGGGGCGGTCGCACCGTAACAGCAAGTTCCCAGCTAAGTCCCCCCGGAGGTCGTGATGATGCGCTATGGATGTGACCTTACCCGGGGTGGTGGCGCCGGCAAGGGGGGGGGGGCTCATCACATGGGTACGAGCTCCGACGTGTGGAAGGGTGCGAAGAGGCCCTGGCCGGCGCGCGGCGACCGCCCGTCGCCCTCGTCGTCGTCGAGCACCTCGCCCAGCAGCGCGACGGCCTGCTCGACGGCCTCGGCGGGGGCCACGGCGGCGCAGAGCGTCGGCCGCGCCGCGGCGACGACGCGGGCGTCGAGGTCGACGGCCCCGCCGCCCGGCGCGGCGGCGAGGAGCGCCTCGCACGCGGGCCAGAGCTCGCAGACGGCCTCCTGGAGCGCTGCGTTTGCCGCGTCCGCGCGCCGGCCGGGGTTTTGCCGCGCGTGCGCCGCGACGCGGTCGGTCCAGAGCGCGTGGAGCGCGCGGCGGCCCGCGTCGAGCGACAGGATGCGGCGGAAGACGGCGAGGACGGGGTCGGCGACGTGCGTCGACGACGCCGCGACGTGGCGCCGCAGGTACGCGTCCAGGTACGCGTGGTACGCGTTCAGCAGCGGCGCGAGCGGCACCGGCACGAGGCAGCCGCGCGGCGCCGCCTCGGCGGCCGCGCCGCCCGCGACGCGGAGCGTCAGGCGCGGCGCGCCCGCGGAGCCGGTCAGCGTCCGCCACAGGCTGCTCGGCGCCGCGCCGTCCGCCCCGAACTCCGTCTCGCCCCACGGCGCCCCGCCCTTGAGCGGGACCGTGACCGTCGACGACGCGCGCAGCTCCGCCAGGGACACGACTCCCCAGCCGCACGTCACCTCGACGGCGCCCCCGGCGCGCGGGCGCGCGTCGTGGTCGGCGGCGGGCGACGGGTCGCGCGGCTTGGCCGCCGCGGCGCGGCCCGCCGCGCGGCCCCGGAACCACGCGGGGCGCCGGCCGGCCTTCGCCGGGCGGCGCGACTTCCTGTGCTTCCCCCGCGGCTTCTTCTTCGTCGTCGACCGGCGCCGCGACGCGTCGGAGTCCGAGTCCGAGTAGACGCGGTCGCTGTCGTCGCCGTCCCCCTTGTTCGCGTTGCGCCGGCGGCGCCGCGAGTCCCCGCCCGAGCCGCCGTCGGCGTCGTCGTCGTCGTCCGAGCCGCTGTCGGCGGCGGCGCTCGCGTCGTCCATGCCGTAGTCCGAGTCGGACGCGGACTCGTAGTCGCTGCCCAGCGCCTCGGCCGCGGCGCGCCGCTGCTTCTTCTCGTCGTCCTCCGCCTCGGCGGCGCGGCCGTCGAAGTAGGCCCGCGGCACCGTCGTCGCGAGCTCGAAGAGGAGCGAGAGCTGGGCGGTCTCGTCGTCCGCGGCGACGAGGAACTCGGCGCTGTCGTAGGCGTCGAGCCGCGCGCGGAGCCTCGGGGCGCCGCCCGCGGCCGCCGCGCGCCGCGGCGCGAACGCCCACGCCGCGCCGTCGCCCGTCGCGGGGACCTCGTGCACGTTGCTCCGGACGCCGTCGGCGCCCGCGCCGGCGTCGAAGAGGCAGCAGCGGACGACGCGCACCGCGCGGTCGTCGCCCCCGCCGCGCCGCCGCGGCGGCGCGGGCACCGCCGCCGCGCCCTGGACGCGGACGCGCCGGACGGCGCCGCGCCCGCCGCGCGGCGGGCCGGCGACGAGCGCCGGCGGCGCCAGCGCCGCCCCGAGGGAGTGCGTCGGCTCGCGCGCGGCCGCCGCGAGCGCGGGCGCGGCGAAGCCCGCCGGGAGCGCCGACCGCGGGTGGCCGAAGGCGAGCATGTAGCCCTCGGGGTCGCCGAGGCGGGGCCCGCGCAGCAGCTTGGCCGCCGCCGCGCCCACCCGGTCCGCGTCGCCCCCGCGCCCCGCGAAGGGGCACGCGGCCGCCTCGCGCGCGGCCGCGGCCGCGCCGCCGCGCGCCGCCGCCGCCGCCAGCCGAAGCACCTCGTCGGCGTCGACCGCGGGCGCCTTCGGCGCCGCCGACCCCTCGTAGGCCGCGCAGCACTCCGCGAGCGCGCGGCAGTCGTCCGCGTCCAGGCCGCCGCCCGCCGCGGACGCGCAGAGCCGCTCGAAGTCCCCGCGCGGCACCGTCGCCGCGCCGCCGGCGAGCGCCCCGAGCCGCGCCCGGAGCTGGTCCAGCGCCGCCGCGCGCCGCTGCGGCGCGCGCGCGCGCTCGTCCAGCGACTTGCGCACCTCGGCCAGCGCCGCGTCCTCGAACTGGCGGTACGTCAGCGCGCGGCGGCCGTCGCTCGCCGCGGACTTGAGCGTGTCCTCGAAGGCCCTGAGGTCGTCCGCCGAGGGCTGGAGGCCGAAGGCCCGCAGCGCGTGCGGCGCGACGCGCTTCACCTCGGACCGCTGGAGCATGCCGTTGCGGTCGCCGTCGTGCGCGCCGAAGATCCGCTCCAGCGCGGTGGCCAGCTCGTCGTCGCCGCCGCCGCCGCCGCCGCGCCGCGCGTCGCCGTCGGCGTCGCGCCGCGCCGAGAAGAGCTCGCTCCGGAACTCGCCCCAGCTGATGCTCCCGGAGTTGTCCTTGTCGAGGGCCTTGAAGGCCGCGTCCAGGGCCGTCGCCGACAGCGTGAGGCCGCACCGCTTGCAAGCCCTGCCCAGGTCGTCGCGGGTCAGCTCGCCGTCGCGCGAGCAGCACTTGCGGAACACGGCGCGCGCGTCGAGGTGCGCGCCGCCGTTGCCCCGCCTCTTCTCGAGCTGCTCGAGGCGCCGGCGCAGCCGCGCGAGCGCGCGGTCCACGAGCCCCGCCTCGAGCCACTGCAGGATGTGCGCGTGCCGCACCCGGGACTCGTCGCCGCGGCTGCAGAAGCGCTCCTCGAGCGCGCGCCGGTCCGCGGGCCGGACGTCGAGCTTGCCCGGCTTCACGCCCAGCTCGCCGGCGACGGCCCGGACCGCCTCCCAGAACGCCTCCGCGGCCACGGCCCCGTCGCGGTTCGCGTCGGCGCGCGCCAGCTCCGCGCGCAGGCTCAGGAGGCCGTCCTCGCCGAGCGCCTTGCGGAGCCGCCTCGCGACCTGGCCGATCTCGCGCCCCGCCGGCGGCTCCACGGCAAAGTCCAGGAACTCGTCGTGCGAGATCGTGCCCGACGCGTCCACGTCCAGGCAGTCGACGAGGGTCCGCCGGTCGCCCGCGCTCAGGTCCACGCCCAGCCGTTTGGCGAGCCACGCCGCGAGCTCGTCGCCGTCGACCTCGCCGTCGCCGTTCGCGTCCATGTCGCGGAACGCGTCGGCGACCGCGTCGGCCCACCGCGCCGGGTCCTCGCCCCGGATGGCCCGCCGGACGCGCCGGACGACGTCGCCGCCGCCGCGCCGCCCGTCGTCGGCGTCGGCGTCGCGTTGCTCGTCGCCGTCGCCGCCGCCGCCGCCGCCGCCGCGCGGCCGCCGCGCGTCGCCGCCCGCCGGCAGGTCGCACAGGCCCCGGACGAAGAGGTCCGTGTCGACGTCGCCCGCGCCGTCCTCGTCGTACTTGTCGAGCAGCGCGTTCTCCTCGTCCGGCGCCAGCGGCACGCCGAAGCGCCGGAGCGCGCCCCGCAGCTCCGCGCGCGAGACGCGGCCGTCGCCGTCGTGGTCGAGCGCGCCCCGCAGCGCCTTCCGCAGGGCCTTCGAGGAGACGGCCCCGTCCTTCCCCAGCTTCGCGCGGACGAGCTCCACCGCCTTGCCGACCCTGGCCTCGGCGCGGCGCAGCGCGTCGACGCCAATCGCGTCGCCGAAGGCGCCGTCCTTGGCGTCCTGGTCGACGCGGAGCCGCCGCCGCAGCGCGCGCTGGTCCTTGTCCCCAAAGGCCCACGCCGCCGGCCCCGCCGCGTCCGGGCCGAGCCACTTGGCGAACGCGACGTAGTCGACGCCGTCGTCGCCGAGGCGGAACTTGCGCGTGAGCGCCGCGGCCTGGCCCCGCTCGAGCTTGAGGCCCAGGGGCGCGCGCGCGAGCGCGCGGTCGAAGGCCGCCCGCTCCAGGCGCCCCTCGCGCGCCTCATCGCGCGCGGCGAGCGCCGCGCAGACGTCGACGGGCGTCGCGCGCGAGAAGCGGCCCCCGCGGCGCTTCTTGCGGAGCTGCCGTCGCAGGGACGTGCGCAGGTCGTCGAGCCCCGCGGGCTCCCGCGCCGGGCCCCCGACGAAGGCCGCGAACTCCGCGTACGAGACGCGGCCGTCGCCGTCCGTGTCCAGCAGCGCGAGCAGCGCGTCCACGGCGTCGTCGTCGACGTCGTCGACGGCCTTCGCCACGAGCTTGCGCAGCTTCCTCGCGTCCAGCGACCCGTCGCCGGCCTTGTCGTAGCGGGCGAAGACGCCGCGGAGCCCGCCGCGGTCCCGGAGCTGCGCCTCGTCGGCCCAGCGCCGCAGCGCGCGGAGGAACGGCTTCGGGAGGACGGCCACGGCGTCGTCGTCGCCGTCGTCGCCGCCGCCGCGGCTCCCCGACGACGCGTCCGACGCCGGCGACGGCGACCGCCGCGCGTCCGGCAGGCGGCCCTTCGCCGCGAGGTCCGCGAACTCGGCGTAGTCGATGCTGCCGCTGCCGTCCCGGTCAAAGACGTCGAAGAGGCACCGCGCCTCCGCGTCCGACACGCACGCGACGTTCTGCAGCGCCTCGCGGAACCGCCGCGCGTCGATCGCGCCCCGCTTCTTCGCGTCGACGGCCTCGAAGGCCGCGCGGCGGTCGCCGAACTCCTTCTCGTAGCGCCGCAGGCCGCGCCGGGCCTTCTTCGCGGCGCGCGGCGCGTCGACGAGGAGCCACGCGGCGACGTCGCCGTAGTCGACGCGGCCGTCGCCGACGCCGAAGGCCGCGCGCAGCGCGGCCTCGTCGTCGCGCGCCAGTTTCACGCCGAGCTCCTCCTCGAGCGCCCGCTGCACGCCCTTGGGCGGGGCCGTCGCGTCGCACGCGTCCGCGTCCTTCTGCGCGCGGAACGCGCGGTCGAGCGCGGCCGGCCCCGCCCGCGCGGCGCCCTTCGCGAGGCGCGCGCGCAGCTTCGCGAGGCGCCCGGCGTCCGCCGAGTCGCGCTCGCCGCCCGACGCGCGCGCGAACGCTGCGAAGTCGTAATACGAGACGCGGCCGTCGCCGTCGGCGTCCATGAGGTCCAGCAGCGCGTCGAGCTGCCGCCCGCCCACGTCGAGGCCCGACGCGTCCTCGACGAAGCGCCGCAGCTCGCCGGCGTCGACGACGCCCGAGCCGTCGCGGTCGGCGTCGCGGAAGGCCTTGCGCAGGCCGCCGCCGCGCCGCGCGACCCAGCGGCGCAGCGCGTCGCGCGTCGCCGCGGCGACGACGGCGTCCGCGTCCGCGGCGCGGCCCGGCGACCGAGACCGCGACCGCGACCGCGACCGCGACCGGCTCCGCGACTGGGACTCCGACCGGCTCCGCGACCGCGACCGCGACCGCGACGACCGCGACGACGCGTCGTCGCTCCCGGCGCCGAGCTTCCGCAGCGCCCGCGCCGGGAACGCGCCGGCGCCGTCCGCGTCCCAGGCGGCCGCGAGCGCCCGGAGCTCGCCGTCGCAGAGCGGCAGGCCGGCGCGCCGCGCGAAGTCGAGCCACGCGTCGACCTCGACCTCCCGCCCCAGCTTCGCCGCCGCCCGCGCGACCTCGGGCGCCGCCTCGAACGCGGCCGCGAGCCGCTTCCTCGCCGCCCTCTCGTCGGCCAGCGCCCAGCGCGCGACCGCCGCGTAGCCGACGCCCGCGCTCGCGGAGAAGCGGCTCCGCCTCTTCTCGGCGAAGCGCTTCGCGAGCGCGTCGCGCGCCTTCCGGTCCATCGCCACGCCGAGCCGCTCCAGGGCCCGCTCGAGGTCCTTGGCGCCGACGGCTCCCGCGCGCCTGCCGTCCGCGCGCCCGAGCTTCGCCGCGAGCCGGTCCTCGGACAGCCGCGCCCTCCGCGCGCCCTTCCGGAGCCCGCGGAACGCCTCCGCCAGCGCGTCGCCCCCGGCGGCCTTCCCCTCGGCCTCGGCCAACAGGTCCAGCAGCGGCGCGTAGCGCACGGCCTCCGCGCCCGCCGCCGCGGCGAACGCCGCGACGACGCGCTCGGCGCCGCGCCGCTCCGCGCCCCGCAGGTCGCAGGCCCTCTTGACGGCGTCCTCGAGCGCGCGCGGCGCGCACGCGCCCGCGCGCCGGCGGTCGGCCCGCTCGAGGCGCTCGCGGAGGGCCCCGGCGCGCGCGGCGAGCGCCGCGTACGCCGCGCGGCCGCAGAACTCGGCCGCGCGCGGCGACGCCGACGCGCCGCGATCGCCGCGGCCCCGGAGCCGCCCCCAGATGCTGCGCTTCCCGCGCGCGGGGCTCCGCGACGACTCGCTCGACGAGCGGCTCCGGCTCCGCCCGCGCTTCCGCACGTACTTGGCCTTGACGCGGCGTTCCCGCTTTCCATCTTCAAAGTCGAGGTCGTACGTCCCGTCCGAGTCGTGGACGCGGCGAATCTTGGCCTTGGACCACGTGTCCCCGCCCGGCGCGCGCGCCTCGACGCGGTCGCCCGCCCGGAACGCGTCCCGTACTGCGGGCGACCGGCTCTGCGACCCGGACCGCGACCGGGACCGGGACCGGCTCCGCGACCGGCTCCGCGACCGGCTCCGCGACCGGCTCCGGCCGCGGCTCCGGCTCCGGTTCCGGCCGCGGGGCGACCGCGACTTGGACTTCGACCGCGACCGCGACCGCGACCGATCGCGGGTCGCCACTCGCACCAGGTGCGGCCGGACCCGCACCTCCTCGTCGCCGTCGTCGTAGCGCAGGTCCAGGGAGCCGTCCGAGTGCACGCGCCGCACCTCGGCCGCGTGCCACCGCTCCCCGCCCCGGAAGCGGCCCTCGCACCGCTGGCCGGCGCGCCAGCGCGCGTCCTGGCCCTCGTCGCGGGCCCGGGCCTGGCCCTTCCGCCGGATCAGCCGCGCCGCGACGCGCGTCTCGGCGTCGCCGTCGTCGTAGCGGACGTCGTAGGTGCCGTCGCGCCGGTCGCGCGTGATTTTGCCGGCGTAGAACTTGCCGCGCCCGCGGTAGTCGGCCTCGACCTCGTCGCCCTCGCGGAGGGCCCCCGCGCCGCCGCCGCCCCCGCGCTTGCGGCAGCGGCGCGGCGGGACGCCCGCCTCGCGGTCGCCGTCGTCGTACTTCACGTCCACCGTGCCGTCGCGGTGGACGCGGGCGACGCGGGCCGGGTAGTACTTCCCCTTGCCGCGGTAGTCGGCCTCGACCTCGTCGCCCTCGCGGAGGCGGTCGTCGCCGCCGCGCGAGCGGGACCGCGACGACGGCATCGCGGGGCGCGCGGTCCGGTGGCGACCGCGGAGTTCTCGCGTCCCGCGGGGTCGCGTCGCAGTCGCTTCCCGTGCGCGCAACGCCCGCGGCAACCGCGACGGATCGCGCGACTCGCTGCGCTGCTTCTCTTCGAGCAGCCGCCTCGGGGCAGCCTCGCGCGCCGGCCGGTGCGGTGCTCGTGCGTCGCTAGGTGCTTTGGCGCCGTAGAGCGGCGGCTGCAAGCGCACCGTGCGGTCGTTACGTAATCGTAACCTTAGCGCACCGTGCGGTCGTTATGTAATCGTAACCTTAGTAGTCGGAGGGGAGGGGTCGCGCGGGGAAAGGGATGGGGGAGGGAAGGGGTAAGGGCGGGGTAGGACGGGGGAAGGGGAGGGGGTCGACTCGGTTACTGGGGGTGCTGCCCGCGGCGCGGCGGCGTCAGGTAGGTGTCCATCGCGTGGCCCGTGCGCTCGAAGAAGCCCGGAGACTCCGACACGCGGCGGCGCACGCGGGACCGCTCCTGGGCCGCGGCTTCGGGCGCGGCTGCGGCGCCGCGGCCGCCGTGGCCGAAGAGGCCGCGGAAGATGCCGTGGGCCGGCGGCGGCTGGGCGGCCACGCCGAAGAAGCCGTTGAACACGCCGTTGTCGATGGTATTCACGAACATGTTGAAGCCCGCGGGGTCGAATTCCCGCCAGATGCCGCCTAAGGCCGCGACGAGGAGGAAGACCGCCCATCCTCCCAGGACTAAGTCGAACGGATACAAGACGGTCTGAAATCCCTCCAGGACCTTGGCGTTGTAGTAATCGAGGTTCGTGAGTACGTGCGATATCATTTGCAACGTGTAGAAGGCGATGATGGCGTGCTTGGCTGCCGCGATCATCACCGCCACCGGCATGGTGAATCTGTGGGAGAAGGAGGTCTGGGTGGACGGCAATAAATATCCTCCCTTGAAAGATTGGAACTACGTTGATTTCTGTGCGGAACCAAGTTAAAAAGGTTGTGGTGACAAGTTTGGTAAGCTCGCCAAGGCTTACCTGGTCGTCCGGGTCAATCATTTATCTAACAATTGGGGAGACAAGGTCGAAAACTGCAAGCTTTCCTTTAATGTGCTCTATAAATTAGCTCCAACCAGCGACGTTAAAGCCGACATTGCGAAAGTTCGAGGTGCAAGAGGTAAAGATTACGTCTACAAGGCTGAATCGTTAGCGGTCGAGCGGTCTGGCTAGACGGTCTGGCAAGGACGAGGACTAGTCCTGAGCCCCCCTCCCCCCCTGGTCGTGTGAATAAAGAACTGTTCTTCATCGTGTGCGCCGCTGCGCGTTTTTCGGGCAGCCTTGAGCGCCTGCGGCGGCCGCGGAGGGCGACGACTCCAAGGCCTCGGCGCCCGATTGGTCCGTTGTTGATGAGGATCACTTCCTCGAGACTGTTCCCGGCGGAGACGTCTCGGGGGTGGTGTTGTGTAATAGGTGTCTTAGTTACGCCGGGCAAGGCGCCACAATGCAGTCACGGTCAAGGTAGGCGTGTGGCTCGCGCGGTGGTGCTCCTTTCCACTCATAAATCTCCCAACTATCCTAGTTATTTCAATTATATCTTGAATGCCCGGATAAAGTAGGTTCAGTGAGTACCGTGGGTACGGCGCCTCCCGTAGCCCCAGGGTACTGTACCATGTAAAACTCGATGGGACTCGAAGCTGATTTTACATGGTACCTCATGATGGCCAGAAATAGCTAGAGACAGCCGACTCGCGAGAGCCATCCGCTGCGCCAACAACAACACGTCTCAAGAACCTACTTAGTCCGCCGCCAGGACCCCGAGAGCCGCGATGCGGTGGCAAGGCGCCGCCGCGGCCGTCTGGGCGGTCGGCGCAATGGGACTCTCGTTCCGGGACCTCGACGTCGCCGTCCTCGACGGGCCGGACCTCATCCGCCTGCCGCGCCTCCTGCGGCGCCTCCGCGACGAGGTGCGCGCCCGCGACCCCGACGCGGCCTACGCGCGCGGCTGTCTGCGCGGCGCCTGCGCGGGCGGCCGCGGCGTCGCGTACGTGCGCCACGCCGACGACAGGGCGCCGGGGCCCGGCGCGTACTCGCTCCACGTGGGCGCCTTCGGCCCGCGGGGCGAGCTCGAGGGCCCCGGCGTCCTGTGCGCGGGCGGCGGCGGCGACGAGGCCGGCGGCGCGGCGTGCGCGGGCGGCGTGTACGCGGGCCGCTTCCGCAACGACTCGCTCGCGCGGGGGACGCTCGCGGACCCCGCGGCGGCCGAGGAGTACGCCGGGGACTTCGGCGCCGACCTGCGGTACGACGGCCTCGGCGTGCGGACCGTGGCCGCGATGACGCGCGCCGGCGAGTTCAAGCGCGGCGCGTGGAAACGCGCGCAGCGCACGGGCTCCGCCGAGGCCGCCCGGCGCGCGGCGCGCGGCGCGGCCCAGGCGGCCAAGGCCGCGGCGGCGCTGCTCCACGACCAGGCCGTGTGGACGAAGCGCCGCTCGCGCTGCATGCTCTGCGCGCCGCCCGACGGAGACTTACGGGCGCCCGCCCCGAGCGGACGAACTACCGGCGCCGGTCTGTGGTATCTATGGCCTTGGACCTCGCCGCTCTGGCTTTGCCTGGCCGCTTTCGCCTTGCTCGCCGCGTGGGCGTACCGCTTGCGACGGCTCGCGGCGCCGGGCCGGCGGGTACGCCGGCCGCCGCCCGCAGCGCGCGCGCCCCGCGGTGGTTAAGTTGATGCAAGTTTTCCCAGGCGGCTTGGTTGTAACATATCCCGCCGACGGGATAGTTGAAAATTCAACTTGAAATCCCGCTGCCAGGTCCCATCCCGCCTTAGTCCTCAATGTGAATTTGGATTTGCGGGATCGGCGATGAGTCAGTCTGAGCGGATCCGTTCACCCCCCGCGCGTCGCTACATTCCAGATCTTGTGTCGGCGTCCACCCGGACTTCACCAACACGCGCCTACGACCGCCAGGAAGCCTACGTTCAGCTCGCGGCCATGGGAGAGGAACCCACTTCCCCACATCGTGCCTAGCGGCCCGTAAGACACTAGAATGTAGACCTTGCCCCTGGGGCGGGGAGGGGTCCCGCAAAACCGCGAAAAAACCGTCGGTTAAATTGAGGCTAGCTAATTGCTAGCTACCTCTCCATACATAAAAAATATAATGTTTGATATTATATGCTTACCAGGGGTCAGTTTCGATGCCCAAGTCCGTCCGGAGGGCTGCGCAGGATGGAGAGGCGTGTAATCTGTGGGCCCCACCCCGACCCTCCCCCCATCCGAGCAGTCCCCTTCGTTTTCGAGGCTAACGCGGCGGCGTCGCGGCGCCCACGGGTTGGCCCTGGAAGGCCCCAGGGCACGAACCCGCGTGGCTTGAGCATACCCTGGCTCGCTTGTATCCACTCCTTTGCCTAAAGTACTGTTTTAGCCCGCATTTTAGCGTGGTTTTCTTGCTAAAGTCACTAACAAAAATCAGCTCAGCAGTGGAGTCCGTTGGAGACGCTGTCTGCGGGAGAAGAAAATTCAGTACAATTTATATCGATCATACAGAGGGTTCTAAGAAGACTAATAGCGGCTGGGAGAGCTACGACGATTTCCGACCATTTTTAGGTAAGGGTCTAGGCAAGTGCTATCCCTCTGGACAGCATGTGGAGGCAGCAGGCGTCCTGTCCCATTAACTAGAACAGCTGTTCTTACGATGGCGGCCTTCGAGCAAGAGATCGGAAACGAGGAGCCTAAGGCCGTGGCCGCGGACCTCGCGGCGCTGGCGAAGTTGGCCCGCACGGCCTACGCCGCGGCGCTGTGCGAGGGTCACGCGGCGCGTCTTCGCGCCGCGCCACCTGCGACACCCGCTCCCGCGCCGTCGCCGCCGCGAGCGCCGGCTCCCGCGCCACCACCGGCGCGAGCGCCAGCTCCCGGGCCGCCGCCCGCGCCCGCGCCCGCAATGGAGAAGTTCGAAACGTATTCCTGGGACCAGACGGACAAGTTCGTGACGCTCTACGTGCCCGTCGAGGGCGCGACCGCCGCCGAAACGACGCACGACGTCGGCGACCGGAGCTTTGCCCTCGCGCACGCGCGGGCCGGGAAGACGCGGCGACTCGTCGTCTCCAACTTGTGCGGCCCCGTGGACGCCGCGCGGAGCAAGTTGGTGCTCAAGCGGGACCGGATCCAGCTCCGTCTCGCCAAAGCGGCGCCCGGCGACGTCTGGAGCGCCCTGGACGACACGCTCGACCGGCGGAAGGCGGACCGCGACGCCCGCCTGGCGCACGGCGACCTCAAGGGCGCCTCCACGCAGCAGCTCCTCGCGGACATGTACGCGAACGCGAGCGACGAGGAGCGCGCGTCGTTGCTGGCCGCCGCCGCCGCCGGCGCGGACAAGCGACGGGGGAGGGCAGGCGCGTAGTACGGGGATTAAATTTATGCACAGCACGCACACCTCGGAGAGCGGAAGGATGGATCCGCGCGGTCTGTTCAAAGGACACTCTAGAGGGGCCCTTAACATATCCCGTCGACGGGATATGTTATACGGCACTCACGTTTGGAGGGCAAATACGGCACTTCTGCACGGATCTCAAAACCGGCGCTCGCGGTCGCACTAAACCCGTTTAAGCCTATTATTACACCAGCAGCATACGCGCGCGCGCCCCTAGGTTTATTTTTTTTTATTTTTGATGGCGGCCGAGGACGCCCGCATCAAAGATGTTTCCCTCATCTCCGCGGCCAGTGATGACGTAGTCTACGACGCTTCGGCCGCGGCCGCGGCTCTCATCTTCGGGATCCGGCACGACGGGGTTGAACGTGTAATTCCACGAAGTCGGAGCCGACGCGAGGCCTGCGTTGACCGCACGCCGCCGTCGCCCCGAGTCAGAGCTCGGACCGGGCCCCGGTCACCGGGGCCTAGGCCCTAGGTACCCGGTGGGAGCCCGCCCACTGGCAGGCTTTCTTTATACTTCCGAGTCCAGTAAAAGTCATCATTCCGTAAGATGTGGACCGCCGCGTCCTCCCTCCCTCAGGCTCCGTCCTTGGTTCTAATTTTCTTCTTTAAACACGACTGGAGTTTAGATAGATAAATAGATGACTCGGATATGCGACTCGACGCGAGGCCCGCCCGTCAGCGCACAAAGGGCAGCAGCGCGTAGCACGCGAAGAAGCACTTCCACAGGTGCATGTAGAAGTCGGCGACCGCCTCGCCGGAGCCGGCGTCGACGCGCGCCGCGCGCCGCCGCGCGTCGAGCGCCACGCCGCCGAGCGCCGCGCCGAGGGCCAGGCGCGCGGCCGCGCGCGCCGGCGCGGCCGCGCGCGCGGCCGCGACGCCCAGGGCGAGGGCCCCCGCGCCGAGCGTCCCCCCGAGCAGCCCGGAGGCGAGCGCGAAGACGCGCGGCCGCCCGCCGCGCCGCGCGTACGTCGCGACGCCGAACGTTGTGTCGCCCTGGGTGTCGGGGACGTCCTTCATGAGCGCGATGGCCACGCCGAGCAGCGAGAAGAACGCCACGACGAGCGGCAGCCGCGCTGCCGCCGCGGCTCGCGCTCGCGGCGCCAGGTTCGCGCGCGCGTGCGCGTAGAAGCACGCGTTCACCAGGACGCCGCGGACGACGACGATCGACAGGGCCGCCAGGAGCGGCGACCGCTTCAGGCGCAGCGGTGGCGCCGAGTACGCGGCGCCCAGCGCCGCGCTGCCCGCGAGCACGCGCTGGACCGGCGCCGAGGACCGCCGGCCGAGCGCGAGGGCGGCGACGAGGCAGGCCCCGACGACGAGCCGCGCGTGGTGCACCGACAGCTCGCCGCTGGCGACGGGCAGGTGCGGCTTGTTCACGCGGTCGATGTCGACGTCGCAGAGCTGGTTCAGGCCCGTGATGAACACGTTCATGAGGAGCGCCGGCGCGAGCGCGGACGCGACGGAGCGCGCGCACGCGCGCGAGAGCAGCGCCGCGGCCGAGGCCGCGGCGTACGCGTGCAGCGCCGGGACCGCGACCGCCGTGCCGACGAAGGTGTGCGGCCGGGTGAACCGAAAGAGCGTCCGCGCGCGCGCCGCGAGCGGTCTCCTCTCCGCCTCAACGGCGGCGACCGCCGCGTTCCGGCCGTCGGCGCGTAACGCGCGGCGCGGCGCGAGGCGAGGTGGTCCTTGGAACGCATCGCCCAGGCAGAGGCAAGCAACCGTCAGCGCGGCATGCATCGTACGCCGCCTTCCGCGAGCGCCGTGCGACCAGCCTCCGTCTTTTTCAATACTCGCCACCGACGCCCGAACTGCGAGTCCGTGCGCGTTGCTTGAGCACGCGGTTTTGATGTAGCTATTGCGCCTTGGTCAGGACCTACTGTTTAGGTACCAATACAAATCATAGGTACCGGGGGCAGCTTAAAGTACTCCGGGCACGGCCTATGGCACAATCAGGCGCCGCATGTAATTGAGCTCCCCTCCTTGTCGCCAAAAGGGACGCGCCCTGTAGTGTAGTGAGGCGCAGCGGCGCGCCCCGGATTACCTTCATCATGGATCTCGGGCCCATAGTCGATTTGGAATGCCGGGCGTGTTCGACGCGGTGTGGAAATCAAACTTCGGAGCGCCCCCCCGAACAGGACCTCCGCACAGGTGAGACGAGAGATCGACGCCGGAAGCACACGTGCGAGCTAGGGCTGGTGGCGCCACCCAAGAAGAAGAGCCGCACCCGCGGCCGCGGCCGCGGCCTGAGCGCGGACCCGAGCGCGGACCCAAGCGCGGACCCGAGCGCGGCCCCGAGCGCCGGCCGCGGCCGCGGCCGCGGCCGGAGCAAGCCAGGGAGCCGCGCGCTGCGCGAGCTCGCCCCGTACAACACCGTACCCACGCCGCCGCCCGCGCCCGCGCCCGGGCGGCGCCGCGCCCCGACGCCGCGCACCGCCCCGACGCCGCGCACCGCCCCCACGCCGCGCACCGCCCCCACGCCGCGCACCGCCCCCACGCCGCGCACCGCCCTCACGCCGCGCCCCGCCCCCACGCCGCGCCCCGCCCCCACGCCGCGCCCCCCCCCCCCGCCGCGCCCGAACGCGGGCCGCGGCCGGAGCGCGGGTCGTGGCCGCGGCCGGGGCACGCGCCCGAGCGCGGGCCGCGGCCGGAGCACGAGCGCCCTCGTGGCGGCCATGGGCGGTAATCCAGCGCCCGCGCCGGCTTTGCAGAAGCGCACGGTGGCACCGGCTGGCCCGAGCGCGGGACGCCGCGCCCTCGTGGCGGCCATGGGCGGTAGTCCAGCGCCCGCGCCGGCTTTGCAGAAGCGCACGGTGGCACCCGCGGGCCCGAGCGCGGGACGCCGCGCCCTCGTGGCGGCCATGGGCGGTAGTCCAGCGCCCGCGCCGGCTTTGCAGGAGCACACGATGGCACCCGCGGGCCCGAGTGCGGGACGCCGCGCCCTCGTGGCGGCCATGGGCGGTAGTCCAGCGCCCGCGCCGGCTTTGCAGAAGCGCACGGTGGCACCGGCTGGCCCGAGCGCGGGACGCCGCGCCCTCGTGGCGGCCATGGGCGGTAGTCCAGCGCCCGCGCCGGCTTTGCAGAAGCGCACGGTGGCACCCGCGGGCCCGAGCGCGGGACGCCGCGCCCTCGTGGCGGCCATGGGCGGTAGTCCAGCGCCCGCGCCGGCTTTGCAGGAGCACACGATGGCACCCGCGGGCCCGAGTGCGGGACGCCGCGCCCTCGTGGCGGCCATGGGCGGTAGTCCAGCGCCCGCGCCGGCTTTGCAGAAGCGCACGGTGGCACCGGCTGGCCCGAGCGCGGGACGCCGCGCCCTCGTGGCGGCCATGGGCGGTAATCCAGCGCCCGCGCCGGCTTTGCAGGAGCGCACGGTGGCACCCGCGGGCCCGAGCGCGGGACGCCGCGCCCTCGTGGCGGCCATGGGCGGTAATCCAGCGCCCGCGCCGGCTTTGCAGGAGCGCATGGTGGCACCCGCGGGCCCGAGCGCGGGACGCCGCGCCCTCGTGGCGGCCATGGGCGGTAGTCCAGCGCCCGCGCCGGCTTTGCAGAAGCGCACGGTGGCACCGGCTGGCCCGAGCGCGGGACGCCGCGCCCTCGTGGCGGCCATGGGCGGTAATCCAGCGCCCGCGCCGGCTTTGCAGGAGCACACGATGGCACCCGCGGGCCCGAGCCCGGGACGCCGCGCCCTCGTGGCGGCCATGGGCGGTAATCCAGCGCCCGCGCCGGCTTTGCAGAAGCGCACGGTGGCACCCGCTGGCCCGAGCGCGGGACGCCGCGCCCTCGTGGCGGCCATGGGCGGTAATCCAGCGCCCGCGCCGGCTTTGCAGGAGCGCATGGTGGCACCCGCGGGCCCGAGCGCGGGACGCCGCGCCCTCGTGGCGGCCATGGGCGGTAATCCAGCGCCCGCGCCGGCTTTGCAGGAGCGCATGGTGGCACCCGCGGGCCCGAGCGCGGGACGCCGCGCCCTCGTGGCGGCCATGGGCGGTAGTCCAGCGCCCGCGCCGGCTTTGCAGGAGCACACGATGGCACCCGCGGGCCCGAGTGCGGGACGCCGCGCCCTCGTGGCGGCCATGGGCGGTAGTCCAGCGCCCGCGCCGGCTTTGCAGAAGCACACGGTGGCACCGGCTGGCCCGAGCGCTGGGGCCGCGCGCCCTCGTGGCGGCCATGGGCGGTAATCCAGCGCCCGCGCCGGCTTTGCAGGAGCGCACGGTGGCACCCGCGGGCCCGAGCGCGGGACGCCGCGCCCTCGTGGCGGCCATGGGCGGTAATCCAGCGCCCGCGCCGGCTTTGCAGGAGCGCATGGTGGCACCCGCGGGCCCGAGCGCGGGACGCCGCGCCCTCGTGGCGGCCATGGGCGGTAATCCAGCGCCCGCGCCGGCTTTGCAGAAGCGCACGGTGGCACCCGCGGGCCCGAGCGCGGGACGCCGCGCCCTCGTGGCGGCCATGGGCGGTAATCCAGCGCCCGCGCCGGCTTTGCAGAAGCGCACGGTGGCACCCGCGGGCCCGAGCGCGGGACGCCGCGCCCTCGTGGCGGCCATGGGCGGTAATCCAGCGCCCGCGCCGGCTTTGCAGGAGCGCACGGTGGCACCCGCGGGCCCGAGCGCGGGACGCCGCGCCCTCGTGGCGGCCATGGGCGGTAGTCCAGCGCCCGCGCCGGCTTTGCAGAAGCGCATGGTGGCACCCGCGGGCCCGAGCGCGGGCCGCGGCCGGAGCGCGGACCCGAGCGCGGGCCCAAGTGCCGGCCGAGGCAAAGGTCGCGGTCGCGGCCGCGGCCAGAGCGCGGGCCCGAGTGGCGGCCGAGGCAGAGGTCGCGGCCGCGGCCGGAGCGCGGGTTCGAGCGGCGGCCGAGGCAGAGGCAGAGGTCGCGGCCGCGGCCGGAGCGCGGGTTCGAGCGGCGGCCGAGGCAGAGGCAGAGGTCGCGGCCGGAGCGCGGACCTGAGCGCGGGCCCGAGCGGCGGCCGAGGCAGAGGTCGCGGCCGCGGCCGGAGCGCGGGTTCGAGCGGCGGCCGAGGCAGAGGCAGAGGTCGCGGCCGGAGCGCGGACCCGAGCGCGGGCCCGAGCGGCGGCCGAGGCAGAGGCAGAGGTCGCGGCCGCGGCCGGAGCGCGGGTTCGAGCGGCGGCCGAGGCAGAGGTCGCGGCCGCGGCCGGAGCGCGGGTTCGAGCGGCGGCCGAGGCAGAGGCAGAGGTCGCGGCCGCGGCCGGAGCGCGGGTTCGAGCGGCGGCCGAGGCAGAGGTCGCGGCCGCGGCCGGAGCGCGGGTTCGAGCGGCGGCCGAGGCAGAGGCAGAGGTCGCGGCCGCGGCCGGAGCGCGGGTTCGAGCGGCGGCCGAGGCAAAGGTCGCGGCCGCCGCCGCCGCCGGAGCGCAGGCCCGAGCGGCGGCCGAGGCAGAGGTCGCGGCCCCGCACCCGCCCCCGCGCGGCGCCCGGCGCGACGCCCCGCGCCCCCGCCACCGTCCGCGCCGCCGTTCGGGAGCCGCATCGCCGTGCGCTTCAGCGGCGACCATGATTACGGAGGCGTCGTCGCACAACCGGTGAGCGAGGACCGGGCCACCGTACACTACGACGACTGCACGATCGAGATCGTGACATTCCCGGACCCCGAGGTCAGCGTCTTGCGCGTCGGGCCCGGGGGCGGGGGCCTGTGGCACGGGAGGTCGCCGCCGCGCTGGAGCCGCGTCTGCGTGCAGCAGACCTACCCGAGGACCAGGCACTGGATGGGCACCGTCGAGGCCCAGCTGGACGACTTTGGGCGGGTCAGAGTGCGCTACGACGACGGCCTCGTGGAGGACATGCGCCTCCCTCACCCCGACGTCGTCTTCACGGCCTTCGGGCGGGATCACGTCATGCAGCCGCTCAACTCGCCGGTCCAGGCGCCGCCCGCGCCGCCGCCGCCCGAGGCGCCAGCCCGGGAGGCGCCCGCGCCGCCGCTGCGGCTGCACCAGAAGCACCCCGAGGCGGCCAGGGCCCCGAGGCACGCCGTGCCCATCCGCATCGGGCCGAATTTCCAAATCGACCCCGCGATCCTGGCGGAGCCGCCGGTCCCCCGCCCCTACGCCGCCGCGGGCGCATTCGCGTGGCCGCGCGCCCTGGCGCCGTCGTGCGACCTGCCGGAGCGGCGGCCGGCGCGCGAGGTGCGCGACGACGAGCTCGGCGCCGAGCGCACGGCGTGGGCGCTCGAGCCGTTGGGGCCGACGGCGCAGCCAGGGGGGGCGCCGCGCCAACTCATCTACCTACGGTCGGGCCCAAACACCATCGGGCGCCGGAAAAACCTGGGCCTGACGGACCCGGTGCTGTCGCGGGACCAGTGCGACGTTCACATCGACGCCCGGAACCAGGTCTGGGTCGAGCGCCATGACTGGCTGCCCGACGGCGAGGTGCTCGTCAACGGCCTCCCGCTCGGGCCCGGGAAGCCGTGCCGCACGTACCTCGAGGTCGACGACGAGCTCTGGCTGAAGAGCGAAACCAACAGCGCCTACCGCCTCGTCCTGATCGACGGGCCGCGCGGCCCCTCCGGGGACCCCGGCGACCGGGCGTGCGCCGCGCGTGCCGCCCACGCCGCGGAGTCGGCCCGCGCGGAGCGCCTCGCGGAGCGCCGGTTGGCCGTCGCCGAGCGCGTTTGGGCGCCCCCGACGACGCCCGCGGCGCGACGGGAACTGCGCGCACTCCTGGACGTGGTCGAGCCGGGCGCCGAGGAGGTGGCCCTGCGCGAGGCCTTCTCCGGCGGCTTCCCGTGGGCGCGGGCGCTGGCCGAGCGGCGCCGCGGCGCCGCCGGGATCGCCGAGCGGTGGGCGGACGTCGGCCCGTACGCGGTCGCCGCGGCGATTCTGCGGCACCGGCGGCGCTACGCGCTGGTCGCAAAGGAGTTCCACGTGACCGCGGGGGACGTCCAGACGTACCTGTACTCGTTCCTCAAGCCCGAGTTCCCGGACCTCTTCGACGAGCTCAAGTGGGCGCTCCACCAGCGGCGCACGCGCGTGCGGCGCCGCGACGGGCCGTCGAACGTCAAGGTGGGCACGCTCGAGCCGGTGCCCTACGAGGAGGACGGCAACCAGCCGTTTTGCTACATCTGCCGGCTCAGCGGCGAGCTGATGTGCTGCGATTCCTGCGAGCGGTCCGTCCACCTGCACTGCCTCAACCTCGCGCGCCCTCCGGACGGGGACTGGTTCTGTTCCGATCGGTGCACGGCGCGGGGCCCACGTTCGGTCGCTGCGCGGCTGGCGAGCAAGCGCGCGGCCGAAAAGCGGGGCTAGCCCTTGAGACGCTGCGTATACAAGCCCCCACCCCCCGCTCTCTCGTAGGAGTAATCGCGGTTGATACGGTCACATGGGCTCTATCCGCGCCAGTCTACTACTACTACTACTACTTTCCCCTCACTATCGAAAGAATGGACGAGAGCTGGACGCGCTTTCACTCCGGCACGTCTCGCGTCGTCTCATGCGTCGGAGCAGCGCCCGAGAGGAGATCTGGGCCAGAGAGAAGTCACGGACGAAATTTTACGCAGCTGCAGGTACCGTAGGTACCTACAAGTACCTACGGTACCTACGGTACTTGCACAAGAGAAGCGCTGCAACGAGGCAAGACAAAGAGCTTGTTGCACAGACGCCAGTGGAGACGCGACGGCGCGGAAACGAGGCAGCCGTCCTCTAGCGCGAACGAATGAAAGCATGCGCCGACCGACGGAGCCCCGCCCGTAGGGCAGCCAAACAGCATGGCGAAGGGGAAGACATTGAAGCTCCCAACTGCGGAAAAAAGGCGCCGCCTCCGCCGCGTCGCAAACGAACGTAGGCGAGGCGGCGCTCCCCCGCCGGTACCGAGGAGGTCGCCTTGTTTTGGCCCGTGCATTGTCTGCAATCAATACCCAAAACCGGGCACGAAACTGAAGAGCGCCAAAGATAGGCTGTGCAAGAGCTGTTATAATTTGAAGCTGCGCGAGGCGAAGCCCAAGGCAAAGCCCAAGGCGGAGGCTTTGAATGTCGAGCTCCGGCGCCTGAGGGATAGGCAGCGGCGGCAGGGGATCTACCCCACCGGCGCGCAGCCCCTGCCGAGGTTGACGCGCGCGCAATCGAAGGCCTATGAAAAGCGCAAAGCGCCGGGATGTGGACCGTCGTCGTCTGCTCCGTTGGGGTGGGGATTCTGGGGGGATCCCCATGTTTTGCGGGTGTTTTAGGGGTATGTGCAGCTCCCTTCCGTCCGGGTGAGGTTTCAAATTTATACCGGGGTCCCGAGCCGGAGGGGTGCGGGGCCGTATCGGTGGGTCACGCGCGCGCGAGCCATGCCCGCACCTCGGCGCACCAGGCGGTGGCCAGGAAACTCACGACGGCGACGCCCAGCACCAGCGGACCGTGCGGGTCGCCCCACTCGGCGGGCGCGCGCGCGGCGATGCGCGCGCCGCGCCAGCGGTACGTCAGCGCTGCATACCACGCCAGCGCCGCGGCGCCGGCGCCGAGGCCGCACGCGTAGGCCGTCGCGCGCCCGCTGCCGTCGGTGCGCGCGCCGGCGCCCGCGCCAAAGGCCGCCAGGAGGGCGGCCGCGTGAAGCCAGTGCACGAACGTGCGCTCGTTGGCGAAGTGCAGCTTCGGTTCGATCTTCTGGCGCGCGAACGGCTTCTCGAGCACGCCGCGGAGGTCGCCGTCGCCGCCGGGGCAGCAGTCCGCGAGCGCGCGGGGCGCGACCCAGCAGTCCGCGAAGTGGGCCCCGCAGCCCTGGGCGCGCGGCCGCGGGGGCGCCCCCCCCCGGGGCGAGGCGTCGCCCCAGGCGCTCGACGGCCGCGCCGCGCGCGGTCGCGGCGGGCTTGGCCGCCGGAGGAGCGACGCCCCGGAGGCGCCCGTGGCGCGGATCGAGGGCGCGAGCGCGGGGTCGTCAACCCAGTAGGGCATGGCCTGCACCTCGTCCGGCAGCAGGACTGCGCAGCCGTGCACGAATTTGCTGAACTTGTGCACCGGCGCCAGCGCGCCCGACGCCAGCACCTGTGTGGAAATCAAAATTTCGCGGCGTGCTCTCGTCCGTCCTCCACGCCATCGGCGCGACGCCTGCTCGACTGCATGGCGATGCCGGTTCCTCGCCGCTCGACCGAGCCAGGACGGCCGCGTCATCGCCGAGAAATGACTTAGTGAAGAATTGTCGGGTGCACCCGCCGCACTGGTTGGTTTCCACACAGGCCAGCACGGGCCGAAGCCACGCCGGCAGGTCGTCGGCCTCGGCGAGCGCGAGCTTGAGCTCCAGCACCGCGAAGGGGAAGCGCGTCAGGTCGCTGCTCGGGATGCTCCTTGCCGCGTCGCGGTACCACCGCCCCTGCTCCGGCGCGTGGTCGTCGTCCTCGCGCTGGACCTCGTTGATGAGGCACAGGTTCGTGTCGATGGACGCGCGCACCGCGTTCGTGTGCGCCAGCTGGAAGGCCGTGCGGTGGCACTGTGACCGCACGGTCGGCACGAGGCGCTTGGTGCTCACGAGCCGCTGCACCTCGCGCGCGAGGCGCCGCTCGGCTGCCGGCAGGTCCGCTGGCGGCTCGTACTCGGCGCGCAGCAGGCGGGGGACGTCGCCCGGCAGGACGCGGAAGCGCTCCTTCACGCTCGCGTCGCCCGTCCACGCGTCGCGGTGCGTCTTCCGCTCGACGAAGACCTCCTCCGGCTCGCCCGTGCCGTACCACCGCAGCCGCAGCGCGACGGCTCCCGGCAGCTTCGCGAGGCGCCCGTGGTACAGCTCCAGGGAGGGCGAGTCGAGGTAGACCGAGTTCACCAGCTGCGAGTCCTTGGACTCGCCCTCGGTGACGCGGCCGCCGCTCACGAGCACGGGGAGGTGGCGCGAGATCGCCAGCTTCACGGCGCTCAGGTCGTCGCTCCGCACCCAGTACTTGGTCGTGGCGCGCACGAACGACCGCTCGTCGACGACACCGCGCGGGCCGTCCGCAGGCGCCGCGGCCGGCGCGCGCGCCGCGTAGAGGCGCGACAGGCGCACGACGACGTCCGAGTAGTCGTTGCGCACCCAGCGCATGTCGTGCATGCGCGCCGTGTAGAAGGCCGCGCACGGCCGCTCGGGCAGCACCTTGTCGTGCTTCTTCAGGAGCTTGCGCACCGCGGTCACGTTCAGGTTCACGTAGCGCTCCACCTCCAGGAACGCGTCGCCGGCCGCCTGCAGGCGTGCGCCCACGTCCGCCCCCGCGTCGAGCGCCTCGAGCGCGCGGACCTCGCGCCGCACGGCGACCACGCGCTCGTGGGCGAACCTGCGCGCCGGGCGGGCTGCGGGGCGCTCCGGGCGCGCGCGCGGGGCGGGCGCGCGGGGCGGGCGCGCGGGGCGGGCGCCGGGACGGACGCGTCCATCTTCCGCAGCTCGGCATCCATGCGCTCGAGGAAGACCTCGTGGCCGCGCGTCCGCGTCTCTCCCTCGGCGAGCGGCGCGAGCGGCATCGCCGCGGCGTTCGTCGCCGGGGCCACCGCCAGGCTCAGGGCGTTCTCGGCGACGGGCGCGCGCAGGTGGAGCGGCTGCAGGTCGTAGAGGAGCGCCTTCAGCGATTCGTAGTCCAAGTAGTGGGCCGCGTCGAACGGCGCCTCCGCCGCCGCCGCCGCGAGCTTTTTGCCGAAGGCCACCATGCGTCCCCTCCGCCCGCCCTGCTAAGATCGCAAGACGTCGCTGCCCCGGGCTGATCTATTAGTCTCCCGTCCCCAATAATGCACAGGAGGAGCAGCCTAGCCTAGAGCTAGTCTAGCCGCAATCTCACACACGCGGAGCTAGAGGGTCTATAAGCTGGGCTAGACTAGTTCACAGCTTCACTGTAAAAGGCCGGGCTTTGGAGCCCGCTGTAAGTCGTCCATGGACATGCCGGCGGTGCGGGCCTATGCGGAGCGGTGCTTCGCGTCCTGCAGCGGCGACGGCGAGCGCAGCGTCATGCAGCGCAAGCTGCACGCCATCATCTCGGGCGCGCTAGCGAACGGACGAGTGCGAGAAATTGACTGGGCGTCGGCGCCGGCGCCGCCCCTCGACCGGCCCGAGGAGCCCGCGCCGAAGCGGCGGCGCCAGCACCGCGGGGCGGCGCCGCCGGCGCCGGCGCCCGACGCGAGCGAGCAGCGGGCGCGCGCGGCGCGCGCGTCGCGGTTCCGCGACGACGGCCGCGCGAAGAGGTCGCGCGCCGCGACGCCGTCGGCGGCGCGCGCGCCGATCGTCGGCACGTGCGAGGCGCTGGAGAAGGACTACCTGCGGCTTACGGCGGCGCCAGACGCGGCGACGGTGCGGCCCGAGCGCGTGCTCCGCGCGGCGCTCCAGCGGCTCAAGGAGCGGTGGCGCGGCGGCGACGTCGACTACGCCTGGGCGTGCAACCAGCTCAAGGCCATCCGCCAGGACCTGACCGTCCAGAACCTGCAGAACGCGTTCACGGTCCACGCCTACGAGACGCACGCGCGCATCGCGCTCGAGTCCGGCGACCTGAACGAGTACAACCAGTGCCAGACGCGGCTCGGCGAGCTCCACTCCGCGGACTCGCCGCACCGCGCCGAGTTCCTCGCGTACCGCATCCTCTACTACGTGCACCTCGGCCACTCGAAGAGCACGGACGCGGCGGACCTCGAGCTGCTCCGGACGCTCGCGGAGCTGCCCGAGAAGCTGTGGGACGCGCCGGCCGTCGCGCACGCGCTCGCGGCGCGCGCGGCGCTCGCGCAGGGCAACGCCGTCGCGTTCCTCCGGCTGCACCAGAGCTGCCCCAACATGGGCGCCTACCTGCTGGACGCCGTCGCCGACGCGGTGCGGACCGACGCCGCGGCCCGGGTCCTCCGCGCGTTCCGGCCGACCGTGCCGCCGGCGTGCCTCGCCGCGCAGCTCGGCTTCGACGACGCCGGGGAGGCGCGGGCATTCGCCGCACGCCTCGGCTTCGTCTTCGACGCGCGGGGCGACTGCCTCGTCCGGGAGAGCCGGTGCGACCCCACGAAGCTCGACGAAAAGAAGAAGTCGTCGCTCCTCTAACAACGCCGTAGTATGTTTACGCTTTTTCAATCACACGACCGCTTCTTTTTACCTTCTCTGGTTGTCAGTGTGAACTTGACTCGGAATAAATAAACTCCTGGAGTCCGAGGGCCGAGGCAGACCGCTTTAATCGGCGGCGGTCTTATCGGCCAAGGGAGGACGCTGCCGAGGATTCCTGATGTTACACATGGGGAGCGTCCTCGACGTGCAACTTATCCATCTCTTCTCGGCCTCTGCCGCGCGCGGAACCTGCGCCGCCACGCCGGGTCGCGGAAGCGTCTAAGGAACGAGAGGATCGCCAGCTGCACGAGCAATAGCGACGCCTCCTCCTTGAGAGCTCGCAAAACGCCCTTCGCCGCAGCCCTAGCCGGGTGGTCGGTGTTCGCCACGCGGCGGACGACACGAAGGCCACCATGGCGGGCCGCGGCGTCGCGCTCGGCAGGCGTCGCGGCCTCGAGCAGCCGTTGTACAGCGTTAAGCAGGTCCACGGCGTAGCGGGCGCTCCGGCCCAGGGCGGGCCCCAACAACCCCAACAACGAAGCCGCGGCGCCGCCGTCCAGCAGAACCCTCGCGGCGCGCGGTTTGTCGGCGACGCATGCGATTAGCCGACATGCCGCCTCGGGCTCCGGGAGGTGAAGGAGCGCCACCAATGAAGTAAGGACGGCCGGCCGCGTCAACGCGGCGGTCACGTCGCGCGCGTCGCTGAGGGCAGCCAAGGCGTGTGCCGAAGACGACTGCGAATCCAAATCACTGCTTCCCAAGTGATGACCCAGCGCAGCGATCGCTCCTTGGGAAGCGAGCGCATGCGCCAAGCGGCGCGACGCAGCCTCGGATGGCTGGTCGCGCGCGGCGAGCGCGCAGCGCCGGATGATATGCGCGGACGCGCGGCCTAAACGTCTGTCGCGTCGAAAGGTTACCGTTGCCACCGGCAAGACGTGCGGGAGAACTCTGGCGTCGACGACCGCGGCGGCGCCCTCGGCGTCCTGCGAGAGAGCGTCGACGACTTCTACTGCGGTCACGACGACACGACGCGGGGCAGCATGGGGGTCGGCGAGCGCGGCCGCGAGCGCGGCCGCGCCGCCCGCGCCGCCCCCCTCGCCCCCGCCGCGCGGCGCCGGCGTGCCGCCCGCAGCACCGTCGACTGGCCCAAGCACCGACAGTGACACTACGCCGTAACGGGCCGGGAGTTCTGCAAATGCGCAGGCCGCGACTGCGTCGAGCGCGCCGGCGGCCACCAGCGCCGCGCGCGCGGCGGGCGCCGCTGCGAGGGCCAGGATGGCTCGGAGCAGTTTCGCGACCATCTCGAGCGGCGGGCTCTGATCCCGTAGCTTTGCGCACAGCGTGGTCACGCCGCCGTGCTCGATGAGTGCGGCCGCGGCGGCCGGCCCGGCCGCGAGCGCGGCGACGAACCCGACGACTGCGGCCTCGACGGCCGCCTCGCGGTCCGTGAACTCTCCCGCGAGCAGGGCGAGCACCGCCCGGACGACCGCGCCGTCCGCGCCGAGCGCCGTCCGGTCGCGCGCGCGCCGCGCGAGCTCTGCGACGACGCCCGCCGCCTCGTTGCGAATGTCGTGCCGCGGCGCGCGCAAGAGCGCGACGAGCGGCCGGAGCCCGCCCCGTGCGACGATCGCGTCGGCCGCGCCCCGCTGACACGCCAAATTCGCGACCACCACCAGCGCGGGCCGTGGCGCGGGCGAACGCAGCAGGCCCAGCACGGTCTCGAGCCCCCCGGTCCGCTCCATAAAGCGGTCCGCCAGCTCCACGCACTGGACGAGTTGGCCCAACGTCAACGTCGCGTCGCGCACGCAGGCGTCGTCGGTGGAAATCAGCAGTGACAGCGTGGCGCCAAGGGCGCCCGAGCGTCCTAGCGTCCCGAGGTTATCCGGATTCCGCGCTAAGGTTGATAGGGCTGCGGCGCTGTCCCGCCGCACTTCAACCGACTTGGACCAGAACCCAAGTTCGACCAAAGGTTTAATCGAGTCTGGACCCAGCGCCTCCACGCGGTACGAGCGGTGCAGGGGACGGAGGTAGGACGGGCTTGTCGTCTTGCTGCGGTGCGAGGGCTTGTCCTCCCGCGCATAGAGACGAGCACCTGGCCGTCGCCCGGCGAGCGAGAGCATGTTGGCCTCTCCGGTGTCGCCCGGCGTCCTCAGTAAGGACTTTGTGTGTTCGTCAGGGGGGATTGGTGATACTAGCTGCCCTTTGCTCAGCGCTCTCCGTAGCGTCGCATGTGGTCGGCCAGCTTGGTGATAATAGCTGCCCTTTGCTCGGCATTGTCCGTAGCGTCGTTAATAACTAACATATCCAAGGGGGGGGAAATTTTGCGTACTAGACACCACCCCGAACCTACTAGAGGGGTAGGTAGGTAGGTCACTGCTGAGATTCTGTTTTTACCAATAGAGGCTTTGCGTTTCCGCGCGCGCGGCTGACCGCCGCGGTATGGCGCAGCGCGCATGAACGTGTGATGTGATGCGCCAGTGAATGGAGGAGGTTTGGGGTCGTAGGGGCGCCACAAGCGACGCCTGGAACGTCGAAATTATTTTCGTGTTTTGCTAAAAATGCTAAAAAATTAATTACTTTTAAAAGCAATTAAAGCCAATGGGCGCCCTCCCACGGGTTGTTTAATCATTTCCGCCCTTTTTGAGACGCGTTGGACGACTTCCGGCTGAGAAAGGTAGGTAGGTAGATCTGCCTGGGAGATTTCCGGTTTCCAGGGTGGTGTATGGTACGCTTTCCCCCCCCCCCCCCCTGAACATATCCGCTGCTGATATGGTACTGGTACGGGGCTACCTCGATCAGATGGCAGCGCTTGCTGACGATAAAAAGGCGCAGTTGCGCGAATGGTTTGCATCCGCCCGACGACGCTCTCTGCCGGTTGTTCCAGTGCCCTTCGGTCTCACCGCCGCAGACCTGTTCGCCCGGCCCGCGTCGAAGAGCGGCGGCGCGTTCGACCCTGCGTGGAAATCGACCAGTGCGTCAGGTTATCCTAAGAATTATTGCGGAATCAGGTACCCTAAGAATTATCAATACAGGCTAGGCGTCGACTTCACTGCTGCCCGGGAACCGTTCGTCCTCGCGGATGTGGGCGTGCTGCCCGAGATCCACGGCAGGCCGCGAAAGCAGACGCTGCGTCTCGCGCAGCAGATGACAGAAGGCGGTATTGCAGGCGTCCTGTGGAATGCGGGCCGGGCCTTGACTTTCATGTTGCCACGGCCAGTGCATAAATCCAATTTTCGCAGCGCGTCTCCGCCACTGCTGAATCATGACCTCCACGCCATTGACGCGGCGCAAGCTCGATGGTGTGGCGGTGTGGTTCTCTTTGACCGCGTGACTTGGCCAACACGGCCGCGTTTTTGCCGAGAAAGACACCCGACTCACTGGTTGATTTTTGCACAGGCCGCGGCTGCCCGAATGGCGGGAGGAGGGGCGGTTTGCAGGGAAAGTTCTGGAGTTGGGCACAGGTACCGGACTCGTGGGCACCGCGTGCTGGCTGCGGGGCGCGCGCGAGGTCGCGATGACGGACCTGCCGGCGGCGATCGAACTCGCCCGCGCGAACGTGGCGGCGAACGTCGGCGCCGCGGCGGGCCTGCGCGTGGAACCGCTGGCGTGGGGCGCCCCCCTGCCGGCGGCGCTCGCGGGGCCGTGGGACGTCGTCGTCGCCGCCGACTGCCTCTACGACGTGGCGGCACTCCCGGCCCTGTTGCGAACGCTGGGAGAGGTATCGGACGCGCGCACCGTCGTCTACCTCGCGTACAAGCGCCGCGTGGACGCGCGCGAAGCACCGTTCTTCGCCGACCTGGAAAATCTCTTCGACCGCGTGGCGTTCACGGCGCCCGAGGCCGTCCCCGCTGAGTGGCGCGGCACCGGGCTGCATTTATGTCGCGCGACGGGCCGGCGGCAGACCTAGCCCCTAGCAACCACCATCTATAGGCTAGCAACGCCCGGCAACGACCGTTGAACGACGGGCTCTCCTTTCCGAATAATTGTTGGGGCCCTCAACTAGTAAGTGCATCTAGAACTATGGGTAGGGGGTGGCAGAAGTCAGGCCCGGCGCGTGGCGGACGACCCGATCGACTGGCACACGTGGACGAGCAGCGAGATGCGCTCGCGGTGCCTCGCCGTTACGGCTGCAGGGAGCCCTTCCATGCAGGCTTTGACCTGCAGTAAGACTGCCGGCACGTGGTCCGCGATGCGTGGGTTGGACGCGTCGAGGCCGAGCACAGCTAGCTGGAGCCATTCGAGCTTGAAATCAACCGCGTCGTCCCGAGCCAGTGTTGTCCCGAGTTGTTGAACAAGGCAGAGCAAGGTAAGCTGTCCGAACGGCAAAGGCGACATCGTTCGAACCTTGTCGATGCCGACGGCATCTAACGCATACAAGAGAACGTCGACGTCTGACTGCTCGACGGCCCGATACACCGCGCTGTCGTAGTCGCCACTGCTAGCGAGCATTCGGCACCGCGTGCGCACATCGGTAGAGGAAGTTGCGGCCGGTGGCTCCGAAGCGGTGGCGGCCGAAGCGGGTGGAGCCGAAGCGGTTGCGGCCAGAATGGCGTCTATCTTCTTCTCTAGGGCGTCGACGCGCACGTCTATCTTCTTCTCCAGGGCGTCGACGCGCACGTCTATCTTCTTCTCCAGGGCGTCGACGCGCGCGAGCACCTCGGGCAGCACCTGCTTGATGGCGACCCCCGAGCCCTCCATGGCCCCCAACCGCATCGCCGCGGCGCGGGCACGCGGGGCGTCCGCGTCTGCCGCAGAGATGCGGTCTAGCTGCGTCGCGATCGAGCGCGTCGATGCTTCTTGCGCCGCTGCCGCGCGCGCCAGCGACGCGTCGACGAGCTGCGTGACGGTGGCGGTGACGGTGCGTACGGCGGACACCGCCGCAGCGGCCGCTTCGGCCTTTGCTTCGGCGGCGAACGCGGCCACGTCAAACGCGAGCGCCGCTGGCGCCGGGGGCGGCGTGGGCGCGGCGGCTACGTCAAACGCGAGCGCCGCGGGCGCCGGCGGCGGCGCGGGCGCGGCGGGCGTCGGCCGCGGCTCCGGCGAGAGATGGAGCGCCGCGAACTTCTGCAGCCTGTGCGGAAATCAAAATATCACGGCGAGGGGGCGACCGGTCGCACGCTGGCGCGCTGGCGGGTCCTCCGTGGCGGGCGCCGCCGCCGCCGCCGTGGCGGGCGCCGTCGTGGCGGGCGCCGTCGTGGCGGGGTACAGGGCGGACGGACGGAGAAAGTACTGCTGAATCGCGCGAGTCTGGACGCAGAAGAGCTGTATCTCGAAGCCCGCCGGCTCCGCGTCGGCCTCGGCGTCGTTGGCGTCGTCCGTGAGGTCCGCGTCGAGCGCGGCGAGCGAGAGGACCGGCTGAGACACGGCGAACGGCGCGACGTGGTCGATTTTATTCGTCTCCGCGTCCACGTGCGCGACGTAGAGCGCCGCCCCGGCGCTCTCGTCGGCGGCGGCGTCCGTCGCGGGGGCCGCCGCCGTGACCAGGACGAACGCGCCGCCGCCGGCCGCGGCGACGCGGCGCGCGCGGGCGGGTCTTGTGTTCGCGGGCGGCCGGGCGAGCGCCAGGGCGTGGTCGCGGCGCGGGGCGTCGCCCGGCGCCACCGTCCACAGGCTAATCGTCTCGCCGCCGTCGACGGCCGTCGCGAGGCGGTCGCCGGCGAGGAACGCAACGGCGTGCACGGGGGCGCCGCCGGCGGGCGCGAAGTCCGCCACGAGCTCCAGGCGGTCGTCGAAGACGCGGACGCGGCCGTCGGCCGCCGCCGTCGCGAGCGCCGCGCCGTCGGCGCTCCAGCCGACGTCGTGGCAACTAGAGCCGCCCCGCGGGAGCTGCTTCAGCGAGGCCGCGTCGCGCGCGTCGGCGACGACGACCGCCCCCGCCTCGCCCGCGACCGCGAGGGCGGGGGGGGGCGCGGGGCCGGGGCGCCACGCGAGGCGGACCGCGCCCGCGATTTCTAGTTCCGGTCCGCGCTCGTGCGCGACCTCGTCGCCGCCGGGCCCCTCGCGCACGGTCCAAGTGCAGAGGCGGCCGCCCGCGCAGCACGAGGCGAGGGACGCGGCGGCGCCGGCGGCGCCGCCGCCAAAGGCCAGGTCGACGATGCGCTGGGAGTGGCCGCGGAGCAGCGTGCGAGTTGCCGACCCCCGAGCCAGGACGCGGATCTTGCCGCCCTTGATCGCATACGCCAGGAAGCCTTCGCAGGCGGCGAGCTGGGACGACGCGGACTCGGCGGGGGGCTTCTCCTCGCTCTGGTACAGCGTCACCGGCGTGCACTTGGGCGCGCGGAAGGCGTCGCCAGCCGGGGCGGCGTACGCGTCCATGGTTTCTACAGTCGGAGTGCCTCTTACAGGCGATAACCGTACAGGCGATAATTAGTGCGATAACCGACCTGTTGCGTCGATTGGTGTGCTAGTGTCTTACAGGCCTAGGGATAGAAGCTCTTCGCTATTGGAAAATGATTCGCCGGAGCGGAGCAATATACAAGTCGCCAAAGCTCCCTGGACTCTGCGCCAGAGGTGGTGCGACTGGTGGACGCGTCGTCGAGCCGCGCCGCGCCGACTACGCCTACGACTGTCGACGCGGCGCCCGAGGCCCGACGCTAACAGAAGGGTAGTTCGGCGCGCGACCCCCTAGTCGCTCCCGCTCCTCCGGGGCCCATCCGTCGGGCTAGGACGGAGTAAGGTGGTCGCATGGGCCTCCCTCCTTCTCGAAAAGGGATGCCCCCCTGATAGATGATTACGGGTTTAGCGCGCCTTGCGACTACGGCGGAGCGGGTATTTTGAACCGTTTCTCTCCGTCTCTCTCTCCTCTCGTCTCTCTCTCTCTCGCGTTCAATTTGGGGTGCCACTGAGGCGCTTAGGCGGCGACTCGCGAGCGTCGACTTTATCACTCGACTTAGCTCGATACAATCACGCGGCCTACTACTAGTACTAGGATACTTCTGCGAATTTCCCCGAGAGCTCCGCCAGGGCCGCCTGCTGGCCGAGGACCTTCGCGAACCGGTCGCCGACGTCCGACCCCTCCACGTCGCCCTCGAACACGTCCCTGCCCTCGCGTATGAAGTGGTCGACGAGCAGCCTCCGCTCGGCGTCCGGGTCGAAGGCCCGCGACCGCTTCTTGAGGTGGGCCTCCCGCTTGGCGAGCGCGCGCCGCAGGTCGCTCCGGCCGTCGGCGGGCGCCACCGCCGCGGCGGCCTCCTCGGCGGCGGCGGCCCCGTCGGGCGGCGCGCGCGGGCCCGCGCCGACTCGCGCGGGCGGCTTCTGGGCGTGCGCCCCGCCCGGGCCGGCGGTCCGCGCGAGCGCGCCCCGCGCGCGGCAGAGCGTGCAGCGGATCTGGACCGTCCAGTAGGCGTCGTAGGCGACGCGGTAGAGCGCGAGGCGCATGTCCCGCGCGAGGTCCCCCTCGCCCCCCGATATCTCCTCCAGCACCTCGCCGTAGCTGACGTCCACGATCTTGAGCAGCATCGTGAGGATGATGAACGTCATGATCACGACGAACGTGAGCATGAGCGCCACGCCCAGCAGCGGCGCGAAGGCGATGATCTCCTCCAGGTCGAAGTCCCCGAACACGACCAGCAGCAGCGTGATCGCGGCGTCGGAGAACGTCCGGTACTTGGCGATCGCGTGGCCGAGCAGCACGTGGAACGCGATCGCGAAGCCCACGAGGACGATGGCCAGGATCAGCAGCACGTTGAGCATCTCGGCCGACACGACGTAGATCGTCCGCGTGAACTGCGACAGCTGCCGCGACACGCTCAGGAACTTGAAGGCCTTGACGAAGTTCACGAGGACGCCCGCCGCGAGGAAGTTCCGGCCGTAGCGGTAGTACTGGAACGTGAGGCGCAGCCGGATGTACTTGTCGTAGCTCGCCGCGCCGCCGAGGTCCGCGTGCTGGTCGGCGGCCACGTCCTCGCTGAAGGTGTTGACGTGGCCCATCAACATCTTTAAATAAGTGACGACGCGCATGACCAGGGCGACGACGAAGCACGCCACGCTGGCAACGTCGGCGACGTTCCAGCCGACGGCGAGGTAGGCCTTGAGCGACGCGTAGTCGGTGACGTCCTCGGTCACGCGCACGAGGTACCAGAAGCTCATCAAGTAGAGCGCGATCTCCAGCAGCACGGCCGCGCGGTCGCGCGGCGCGTAGGGCGGCTCGCCCTTCAACGCGCGCTGGTCGTGCAGCAGGGGCGCCGAGTCGACGGCGACGGTCGGCCGCACCTTGCCCGCGGGCAGGAACTCGAACGCGAGGCGGGCGTGCGTGAACATGTCGACGTTCGGGTTGTACCAGCTCATGTCCGCAAAGACGGCGCGCGTGGCGTTGTCCACGAAGCCCGCGCGCCGCAGCTGGCGCAGATCCTCGCGCGCGAGCCGTGCGCCCACGCGCAGGTCTTTGACCTGGCCGCCCGGCCCGTAGTCCACCTTCGAGTAAGGCGACACCCACCCCCCGCCGTCGCTGGAGGCCCGGTACTCGAGCGCCAGGTCCGCCCCGTCCGCGGGGTCGCGCAGCGCCAGGTCGCCCGCGTCTTGGTCCGCGCGCGAGTAGCGTGCGAAGCACCGCGCCGGCGCGCCGGCGCCGGCGTGCGTCGCGTAGAATGCCTTCAGGAACCCGGGAGCCCGGCACGCCGCGCCGCCGTCCGCCCGCACGCGCAGCTGCCGCAGGCGCACGCGCCCGAGCGCGAGCAGGGCCATGGCCGTGTAGCGCGGGCGGTACTTCAGCGTCTTGTCGTCGCGCGAGAAGGCCTGCCCGCGCCCGTAGCGCCCCCGCGCGTCCACGGACCCCGGCACGAGGCCGGCGTAGTAGCGATCCTGGAACGCGTGCGGCACAAGCAGCGTCTCGAGCGCGAGGTAGACCTGCTCGGCGCTCATGGCGTTCTCGAGGAACACGTTGTCCAGGATCTCGTTCCGCAGCAGGGGCTCCCGCACGGCGGCGGTCTGCCTGTAGAAGTGCCGCGTGTAGCGCGGCGTGAAGACGGCCGCGAGGATGAAGAGGAGGAAGAGCCAGTAGGCCGCGAAGTGGGCGATGGCGCGGCTGCGGGCGGTCTCGTTCCGCAACGCCTCCGGCGGGGCGCGGCGCGGCGGCGCGTCCATTTGTGGTCGTGCGGCGCACCTGCGGCACCGGCCCGGTTTCGGATACGCGCATGTAGCATGTACTATATCTTCCGAGTCTAGACCGCCATGTATCTATTTAATTATGGACGCTACAAGCGCGTATCGAGGCTAGCAAGAGAATGCCGTAGCGCGGTATAATGTAGCGAGGGTCCTAGGCGGCCAAGAGAGAGAGAGTGCCCCCGTACCCGAGGCACCGTGACTGGCCCGGCCGCAGCCTGAGCCTCCGGCGAGTCCGACTCGCCGGCGGACTCAGGCTCGGAGTCCGGCCCGGGGTCACCGGGTAGGGTAAGATTTCCCGCACATTCGCCCTGAAATCGCAGAATGGATCGAATTCTCTCATTCAAACTTAGTAATCGACGTTCAAGTCGCGGTTCGGTGGGGCTCGCGTTCAAGTTAAGTTGCCGTTGCGACTTCGCCCGGGCCGGCGCTCTGACCCAACAAAATGTATGAAATTTGTGCCTCGCCGTCGAGCCTCGCCGATAGGCGGGGAACTAATCTTGCGTTTTGTCCTTACTACTGCCCCAGGGATGTGGCGCTTTTTGGACGCCTAGGCTCAAGTAGATGTAGTGCAGGCCAGTACTAAGCTCGCTCGCTGCTGTGAATCAATCGCCTGGACCTTCGCATCGTGGGCTAAATGTGCCTTTCTGCATCATGAGAAAGGACTGCCAAATTTTTCGCGGCCTGAGAGTGAAGCCCTAGGGGCAGCTCTGAAAGGATATGATGAGCCACTACCGCAAAGTCCAGATGGTAACTGATATGTGCCTGGGCCTGGGCGAGCCTGCAGCTCATCCTGCATAGTCATTGATGATGTCTTGTCACGTGCACTGCGAGAGAACTTAACAAATCCAGATGTTTTTTTGCGCGAGTCAACCTGCTTTCTGCATGCCGAGATGCCAACGCCATATTCACCCGGGCCAACGTCATTCTGGACACGAAGGAGCGGTGGTCTTTCGCCTTGTCCGAACCCCATACCATTGTTATTGGATTTTGTCGAGAGAACTTGTCTGCCAACCGACGACGGGATGGCGTATGCCCCAGGACCGGGAGAAAACCGAGCTTTGTCTTTGATAAAATGGCCTTTCGGAAAAGAGTACTTTGGTGGATTGTCATCATTTGGATTGATCTGCTTGGGAGTATACCAGCCAGGGCCAGGCTCGCTTGCAGTTCCAGCATCAAGCGCTCTAAGCATTGGATCTCCAAACTTCTCGCGGGAGCGAAGAGAGAATTGCGGCGTTGAAACTATCCTCGAGTCTGGAACATTGCCTAGGATCGTGGTCTTAATCGAATACGCCCCGGCGCCGGGAGTCGGCTCCGCGTCGGAAAGTCGTGGCCGTATTGCCGATCCAAATTGATAGGACGGCGATGTTTTCTTCGTCGCGTTGAATGAGTCAATGATTGAGTGGTCAAGTCCTAGAGATTTGGTCATATCGGCGTCCTGTCCGCTGGATGCGTTGGGTGCACGCTTAGGAAGCGGATACTGATATTTACTACCGCAGTATCCTACCTAGCCTAGATCACAGAAGAATTTAAACTAGTAGCTCATTTCGGACGCCTGGGCGGTCAAGAGCGTTATGATGATAGGCCCGTTGGAATTCAATGTTTTTATTCCAGCCTGCCCGGGCCCCGGGCCGGGGCGGGGGACACCCCGGGCCGGAGAGTGGTCACTTCAAGTTCAAGTTGAATGGGCCGTCGCGTCGGGGGCCGGGGCCCGAGGGGGTACCCCGCGCGCGCAGTAATTTTAGGAGGAGTACCAATTTTTTGCGATTATACCTTTTGAATAAATTGAACTTTTGCAAAGCACCCGGGCCCGGGCCGTCACGGTGGCCGCACCGTACCGTGACCGTTCAGGGCGGGAGCACAGGGTATTCACCGTACTATAGTTTGCGACTTTGAATAGTCACGCCGGTATGGAATTCAAGTTATCACCGTGACTGGCATCACGATATGCCGTGACCGTGACTCAGGCTACTATTCGAAGTTCGAACCGTGACCTAGTAATTGCAATCATGATGACGCAGAACGGTCGACCGCGTGGGGGTACCACCCACCTGCAAGACCCTCCCCAGGCTCCCCTCTACCGACTACAAGGGCGGCTCCGGGTGGCCTGAGATAGTGGTCGAAATCCGGGGTCCGGCTACTTCCCGACTACTTCCGTCAGGGGGGGCATGGGCCGGGCAGCCCGGGGGCTACTATACGTAGTCGTTGGGCCTTCCCACGCTGGCCAGTACATCCTGGGGCCGTTAACAGGCCATGACTAGGCCCTACTGGGCAACGGACCCGATCCGGCTCGCTGCCCGCCTCGGCCACAGCTCAGCCTTTAATTGCCTCTATCTCACTAGATCGTCGAGTACACAAAAAAGTCCACTTACACAATGGCCCGCCCGTGCGCGATCTCCCGGAGTGTCGCTGGGTGCATGAGTGTCGCTGGGTGCATTGCACGCCGACGTCGGCGTGGCGAGATATGGCCCCCTCCCCAGCAGCAGCCTTTCGACGCCGCCCTTTTCCCGCCCGATACCGGTTGCTGTGCGGCCCGCGCCCCCGGAATCCGCAGCGCGTCGCCGGGGAGTACGATAATCAGCAGTCAGCTCGTCCGCAGCCAAAATTCGTCGTAAACCATTCGTTCAATCGAGCCGCCGAAACGAATGGGTCGCACCATTCGTTCAATATTCGGTCGATGACACCCAAATTTCGACCGCAGCTCGTCCCTGACGTCGCGGGGCAGCAGCCGCGCGGGTGTCCCCATACGGGGCAGCACGACGAGCGCGGGGGCTTTCGAAGTAAATATGGCGGTTTGCCACGTCCTTAAAATGAGTGCACTCGTATGGTTACACCTAAAAAACCACGAGCTTCTTTCGCTGCGTGCTGCTTGTGGTTTTTCAGGTCACGGTATCACCATACGAGTGCACTCATTTTAAGGACGTGCGTTTGGCATTAATTAATTGAGCCAATCCAGCGTCGACAACGAACCTACTAGGGTCCGTTGCCCAGTGAGCTAGGTCAAGTACCGTAAACGGAGCCTCGGATACAATTCCGGGCGTGGTATCGCCGAAAGTACCGAAATTTTGCAGGCCCGGGTATGGATATTTCCTAGGAACTCTGGGGATTGATCCAGCTTGGAAAGATACGTCGATTTCCCGGGCCGGTCTCAGACTACACCGACTACAAAACGACTATATAGACCTCTGAGGCATCGCACCACCCGCCTGCGGAGGCCTCCGCCGCCATTCCCCCCTCAACAGACAAGAAGGGCGGCTCGGCTTTTACCGCTGGCATCCCGGAAAAACCCGCAGGCGGGTGGCATGGGATCCACTGGCACTGGCAGGGGGAGGGAGGGAGGGAGGGAGGGAGGGAGGGACTAATGCGGATTGCGGACGTCGTGTGGCCTTTGCGTGCGGCTGCGGGGTCCTTTGCATCTAGTCTGCGGCCGCTGGGGATAATATATTCCGGTTTTACGTGTTGTCTTTGCGCGCGCCCCCGGAGCTCTCGCGCCCCCACTTTCTACTCGGCCTAGCTCTAGGGAGATTACATGTATGTGTTTGCGCTAGGGTATTATCCTTCCCCCGCACGTCGCGAGGATGCGTCAGACGTATTCATGCACCTGAGCGTATTCCGCATACGGGTTACGCTCAGGCTCCAGCAGGGCGGGGACTACCCCCGACAGCAGGCCACTACCTACCACACCTCTTCAGGGGTCCCTGGGAGAAAATTGCGTTAGAAAAATCCCACTAGCTCCACTTTACTAACCCCCCCTTTTTGCCCGCGGCAGGCACCGCGGGTCCACCGCGACCAGCGTATCGTCGACTCGACGAGTTTGCCGCGTCAGGAGCTCGCGACAGGACGATCCTACGGACTAGAACAAGTAACAGTCGCACAAGTCGACCAGCGGCTTGTCTCTGCTGTGGCTCGACCCCCCTACTACGCCCCCTACTAGGCTCTTACTAGGGGGGGGTTACCCCACTACCACTCCCCCCAACCACTCCTTGGGAGATCCTACAAACCTCGGCATGGTTACGCTCGTGAGTGTCGTGAGTGTCAGCGCCCTAGACCTCGAGAGGGGCAGGAGCATCAAATGCAGGCCGGTTCGATGGGATCAGGGCAACATGATCCAGGCGTATTTGGCTGGAGACGTGTGCCACGGGGCATATAGGGCGGTCGAATGAAGGAGAAAGGGTCGTGGAGGCTGTTTTCGCTTGTCAGCAATGACGGGAAAAAAAAAGATGATCTGACATATTTTCCTGTATACGGCAATAGTGCCAGAAGCCACCTAGCTGTTGAACTGCTGTCTAATGACGTTGAAAGGAAATCTGTCGTGACCTCATCGCAAGGACCAGAATTCAAAGTGAAAAAAAAATCGACGTTGCCATGTGCGCAGGAGTACTGGATGCCTGATAGATTGTGCAGGACCTGTTATGAATGTGAAATGCCGTTCAACATGTTTCGTCGGAGGCATCACTGCCGATTATGTGGGCAGGTGTTCTGTCACAAGTGTTCGTCCTACTTGATCGATGGTCGACTCGTACTGCTGACCGGCATGGTTCGGGTGTGTACGACTTGTCACCAAGCCCACAAAGCACCATACCAAGTGCAGTCGGATAGGGTGTTAGTGAATTCGTCTTTCTTAGGTGCATGCGAGAAACATGGCAGATCACTGCAAAAAAATCATATTGCAGTCGAGAACTCGCAATCTTTACATGAGTATGTTCCTGCCTGTAGCCCAAGTATTGCCCGGCGATTTGAGGAAGCGGAAAATGTCGCTCATGATTGTTTTAGCCTCACTGTGCATGATAAACTAAATTTACAGCAAGAGTTTAGTGAGACTACAGATCATGCTACTAACATACCTGCACATAACAAAAATCGTTTTAGATGTCAACATCAAGCAACCAGAGAATCTAATTTAGAATCAGATTCAAGCAAATTGCCCTGCGTGTGGTCTGTGTATGACGCGTGGAATAGATCGATGATTGATAGCCCGGAAGCCTGTCTGCGAAGGAGGCTTCTCGGAACGTCATCTTTTGTTGCGCCTATCTCTCTCCTGAATGCAACTTCACGTAATCAGGAATCTCGCGCTGAGCTTCTGCATATTGCAGACCTGCTTCGGCAGAGCGCAATTTTGAGACTTGAATCTATGGTTCAAGGACTCTTGTCGGAATATGACCGCGCGTATGAAAGACCACACGAACAAAATTGGGGTGCCATTATACTTCGCCTAGCTCAAGAAGCTAGTGACACTGTCACACCAAATGTCCGCATCGCTGATACCATGGACATTCGACCATACGTCAAGATCAAGGTGATACCAGGAGGATCGTATCTGGAATGTCGCTATGTTGATGGCATTGTCTTTTCGAAGGGAGTAGTCCATAAAAAGATGCGAAAGTCCGCCTGCTCGCCTCGCATATTGTTGCTCTCAGGTGGCGTGGACTTTCAGCGCACCCACTCGAAACTGGCAACTTTTACAACATTGCTAGAACAAGAGCAGAAATACACAGAAATAATAGTGGAGAAGATAATTCGACTGCAGCCTGATTTGATGTGTGTAGGAAGTTCGATATCTCGCCAGGCCCAAGAGTACCTTAACCAGCATGATGTAGTTGCAGTTCAACATGTCAAGCCCAGACTAATGAAGCAAATTGCGCGCATGACCGGGGCGGCTATTGTTCCGTCAACTGATTACGTTACTAGCATGAGTGATTACAGAGACATAGCACTTGGAACCTGTCAGCACCTCCAAATCACAACATACCCATCTGTACCACTTGAAGGATATCATGTCAAGTCGATACCTAAGCTAAATCATGTTCAGCCTCACTATAAACGCATGCGTGGGCACGGGTATGTAAGCTATGTTTATCTGTCGGGCTCTCCTAGATTCCTTGGTTGCACGCTAATATTGAGAGGTGCCAGAAAATCAGAGCTGAAGAAAATTAAGAGGATTGTTGGCTTTGCTGTATTTGTAGCATATCATCTCCGCCTAGAATGTTCTTTTCTGAGAGACTGCGGTGCAATGCCAAGGCACGCTGCTGTGCCTGCACAGTGGCACGGATCATCCATCTTCTCTTCATCTCTATCAGTTGATTTCGGGGACGGAACAATTGATTCCAGAAGTTCCTCTCCCGGTCAACTCATAAAAAAGCAGTTCGTATCAACATCTGCCTTTGATCATCAAATGTTGCTGGTCACGAGCGTGTGGATGAGTCATCGTACGCAGTGTGCCTCCGCAGAGGTCAAGGGCGTTCTATACTACACTCCACAGGACGTGAGCTTGGGTCAATTCCTCCTCAACTGTTGCTTTAATCTGAAGTCGAAGTTCCCTCCTGGCGACAAAAAATCGGTGCTTGACATGACCCAAATATTTTATCACAATGATGGCAGACTCCTCATTACCGTGAAGATGGACCAGGCATTGTCTGTGGCTCCAACGACGGAGAACGAATCCGCAGAATCTCTGTGCAGTGTAAATCATGACAATACGATTTTCATGTGGAGCTATTGTAAAGCTTGCGAAGAAATAGTCTCTCCTTTAGTTCCTATGTCGGAGGACACTTGGAAGATGTCGTTCGGCAAGTTTTTGGAGGTGCGCTTCTATAACAGAACTGCCACTTGTCGCACCGGAAACTGTCGACATTGCCTGCAAACCAACCACGTGTTTTTCTATGGGTCCCGAAATCTGATTGCTCGCTTTGATTACGAACGCATCAGGCCATATGAGATTTATGTCAGACAGCAACTTCCTTTTGACGGGTCATTTTATTATCATGAGCTTGCACTTGAATGTCAGAGTTTGAAATTACTAACCTTAGACCTTTTCAGATCATTTCGTGCAAAGCATAGTGAATTAGAAGTGGTTATGGATTCAATAGTCCTAGTGTTTACTACGACTAGCAATGATAATTCCACATATTCTTTATTAGCCACGGTGTTGGGCGAGCTAAGCCAGATATCAATGGACATCGAAAGCTACTCATCCTGGTTGCGTCATCAGCTTTTAGATGAGCCTCATTTGCATGAAAAAATGTGGCTGTCCGACAATTCTGTGCAGTTGCGCTTCCCTGCACAATTCCGCCGGGAGCTTTACGTTAGAATGAGCAACTGGAACCAGAGGTTTGCATTATTAGGTCAGCTTTTGAGTTCTATACAAGATAAAGCTGGGTCATATGCGAGTACCACAACTGATGCATCCAGTTACATAGCAACTATTGTTGGCTGCAGTAGTGATATAATAGAGGCAGAGCTTTTACATCTTAGAACCCTGACAGAACCCAGATTTGTATCGACATCGGCTATAGAAGAAGATATAGACGAGGGCGACGACTTCCAAGACGGTGAAGGCCAGGCCTTGCCTCCCGGCTTACCTTCAGGTACCAAAATGATGGCCGCAGAACACATAGGAACTGTGATTGGTAGTTCTGAGGAGGTCCTGGGAGATTTTGCACCAGCGAACTACGTGTCAACTCGTGAACTAATCAAGGATCACAATAATCAGAGCAACTGCGTTGATGCGCCACTTACTCTGAACTCAGATAGCCAGCAATCAGAATACCATGATGAAGAAGTGATTACAGGTATACCTAACGTGCAAGCTACGCTCCGTGGCTATAGATTTTCTAGTGCACTATCGAGGCTCTTGGGTACATACAGTCCTGAGGAGGACCCATGGATTGTGCCGCTTCGCAGTCTAGAGGGTGGAAGACCGCGTTTGGAGATTGGTGATTGTAGTGGAGTCTTGCTAGTCCATGATGAAGAGCCGACTACAATAATTGCATATAGTTTAAGCACAATGGAGTACAAGCGCTCATTGGCAACGTACCTAGACGCAACGCATAAAAGAAACAGCATGTACTACAATGAGAAGCCAATTATATCTGAAACAGCAATGGGCTTAAAAGCACCATGTGGCCTCTCTCACTCGCCCGGCACCGGGCTGTCGACGATCACAGAACAGGGCAATCTCTTGCGCTCAAGGACGACTACCAGCAGTCCTGCTTTAGATCAAGTTGGGTCAATTGGCGCATTGTTTAGGAGAAAGCCAACATCGCCAGACTTTAGTATGCAAGACCACAGCAACCCTGGAATTTCTCATGGTCGTTGTGACGAACGCACGGTCGCCGATACACGTCAAAATGTGGAACTGGCGCTTACAACTCCTCTTCGCCATGCGGGTAGACTGGTAAAGGCCTCCCCTCCTTACTTTGAAAACCAGATGTTGTCCACTCAGAAAACGCATATAAAGCACAGATTTGCTGACATGAATGAAAAAGGGAATACTATATGCAAGTTTGTCTGTCAGGCCTACTGGACTACTCAATTTGTTGCAGTGCGCAGGGCATTCTGCGGAAACAGCGAAGAAGATGAAATAGGATACCTAAGGTCCCTCTCCATGGCTCGCCCATGGAATGCGCAAGGCGGTAAGTCAGGTGCGACATTTCTGAAAACAACAGATGGAAGATTTGTGGTTAAGCAAATTACTCGGACTGAGTTACAGATGTTTTTGGAGTATGCCCCTGCGTACTTTGAATATCTGTTCAAAGCATTTTTTTGTTGTTATGCAACACTTCTAGTTAAAGTCTTCGGTGTTTATCAGATCGGCTCACATAATCGTGCAAACGGGAAAAGGACCATGGAACAGGTAGTAGTTATGCAAAATTTATTCCATGAGTGTTCAATCCACCGGGTTTTTGATCTCAAGGGCAGCACGCGATCAAGGTACGCACGTGTGGATGCTTCAGGCGAAGTTAGCAAAACAGCTTCAAGTTTTGTAGGAGTGAGCGATGTGCAGCCTGTACTGCTGGATGAAAATTTTGTGGAGTTTACTGAAGGTCGCCCTCTCCCCCTTCGTGACCAAGCAAAAGCATACTTTAATAACGCTGTGATGAATGACACCCTATTTCTTTCTCTAATCAGTGTAGTTGACTACTCAATTTTGGTCGGTATGGATGATGATAATCACCAGCTTGTTGTCGGAATCATTGACTACCTACGTCAGTATGACATAATAAAAAAGGTTGAGCGCGTCGGGAAGTCAGTTGGGATGATTGCTGGTCAAGCTGAGCCAACTGTCATTCAACCGCCAAATTATCGGAATCGGTTTCAATTAGCCATGGAAAAATATTTTATGATGGTACCCGACAAGTGGACCTCATTTCGCCTGCAGACACATATCTGATCAATCACTCGACATAATTTGTATCAATTGCACTCATAACGCCTTGGCCGTGACGCCGCCAAATTAAACTATTCTACTTCGTCCGAACGGACCTACTCGAGCTCCCGGATAGACGTCCACAATCGTCCGGAATAACTCAGCAGAAGTACTAGTAGGAGTGATTTTGTGGAAGTCTGACTACCTTTACTTCAACTTGAGCGGACTCTCCGCGCGCGTGGCAGCCGCAGCGGTCGCATGTGCCATGCGTAGGTTGCACGTATGGAATTGTGCACGCCGCCACAGTCGCCACATGCGAAGAAATTGAATGAACCGTAGCGCGGCGCTTCCCCGGTGGCGACCGAGGCGCTAGATCGAAAAACAAAACAAACAGTCTTAAAACTGTGACTTATCGAATATCAGAATTACACCTCAGGCTCGGGAAAGTAGTTAAGGGTTTTTGTATACTTTGTCCCACTGGGATCCCCCCTTATTTTACCAACTAATACAAAATATAGTACAAAATATGTCATCAAAAATTGACATCATGATGAAATCGCCGCTGCCCGTCGGGCCGCAGCCAACTTGAAAATATTTTCAAGTTTTCCAAGTCCGTTGCGTTTACACGGTAGTGTCACGGTCACGGTATATGATATGTGCCCCGAACAACAATCTCCATCACACGAAATGTAGGAAATTCGTTCCACGCCGTAGGCGGGGCCCCGGGGCCGGGCCCGGGGACTAACTTGAAATTCATACGTTTCAAGTTCGAATCGTCTGCGATACTACTTCCCGGGCCCGGGCCTAATATCATTAGGTAAGTGCTCCCCCACACTAATCCCAAATGATAATCGTTGGGAGTTCTTCGGGGTTCTGACGGGCATCGCCGATGACAATCAACGCCAACGGATAAAAATATTTCAAGTTGGCGATTTTTTTGTCATGGTCATTTTTATATTGGATTTCAAAAATCGGTATTTGAATATCATACGTATCATCCGTCAGGATGGGACATGAAGTATACAAAATCCCAAGGGTGACTCTCCAACTGGGGCAATAGTTCGTGGTGGCGTTCCCTGGCCGCCCTGAGGCTTACTGGCGGCCTCAGGCCCACTGGCAAACAGTAATCATGGATGTACATAATCACGGACCAAACAGTTGCCCCCACTGGCAGTCACGGGAGCGGATCAAGCGTAAGGAGACTCTAGGCTAAAAATTCCATTTCACTAGGCAGCTTGGCTAACTTTCTCGTTGATCCAGGGGAGCTATTCCATGCCGCGTATAGTACTCTGAACTAGAGATAAAGGCCTGTCACCACAGGAGATTACATCAGCTCATGGAGAGGACTGCGGCTGCAAGAATGACACTAATGGTGCCCTAGGTGCCAACGGCCCGCCTTTTAATGTTCTCTTTTTTTTTGGCAGCATCTCAAAAGAAGATGAAGGAATCGTTGAGTCTGATTCTTGCAGTGCGGTTGAGTGTCGACTAGTGTTTGGCAATGAGCTTGATGGGGCTGCCGTCTTCATTTTCTGCACTGAATCGACTCCATCGTTGATATATGGAAGGGTTGGTGCCTTTTCTGCGGTGTTATCCTGCGAAATTGGCATAGAATCACATTGCTCCTGAAGGTTTTGTGTCTGCGAAGCTGGCGACCCCTTTGCTTGGGGATACAACGAGTTTTGAATCGCTTCTAAGTGACTTAAACGCGAATCAAGAAGAGCATCGCTCTGCTCACTCTGTAATGCAAGGACAGAGATAGCCCGCGTCTGCTGCTCGGATAAAGCAGACATGCGACTGTTGAGTTTGTCACTTGACTCTAGCAAGGATGTAGTTTGAGTTGACAGAACGTCCATTAGCGATTTCTCTGCTTTGCCTTTGAGCATCGTGAGGATCTCATCGCGCTGAACGGCACTCCGCAACAGAGTACGTACCTCTGGGCTAAGCTCTTGCGATGCTTTTGTCGAATTTGCCAACTGCACTCCCAACTGCGCCCGCCTAGGGTGAAACAGTAAACGTTTAGATGTTCTTCATGCTCTGACAAATACAACTCGTTTAGTTCCGAGCGCTCTGCCTTATTTGTCAGGAGCTGAGAATTGGCCTGCTCGATCCGCTGAATACACGCCTTGAAATTGGCTTCGTCAGCTTTTACAGACTGCATGGCGAGCTGAAGATGGGACACCAAATCATCGTACCGGCGTTCTATGCGAGAATCCACCTGCTTTTCGGTAGTTTTCTCGTCGAGGAGCATGTGATAATCTTCAAGTTGCGACAGTAAGAGGTCTTGATTGCGACGTATGTCCATCAAGTTGACATCCATATTTGAATCGAGGAATTGCTGTATTTTTCCCAGGTGCTCTTTATTTTGGTTGGCGATCGCTTCGGTTTCCTTGCATGCTTTCAATTCGAGTTGCTTGCTCTGCGTGGTAGCCATGCGTCGCTGCAACTCCATATTACGTGCCATCTCCTGAGCCATGGTATTCATGCACTCTAGTTCGTTGGTCAATGAAGCTCTGCTAGTGCCGTTACGCCCAATGTCGACAGGGTTGTCAAAGACAGCACCATTTTCGGGATCTGAACGCCTGACAACATGTATCTGATCAGAACTTATGTAGAGCTCTTTTGAGAGGCGACTTAGTTTGTCTTGAATGGTCAAGATGGACTGATCCTGCGTAGCAATGGCACCTATATGGCTCATCATCTTTCATCATAGAGCACAAGACCAAGCCCAACCTCGGAATGTTTCGAGTTGTTCCTTGTTCTCAAGTGCTTCTTGCTCTCTGGTTATAGTAAGCTTTTGGAAGCAGCACTGGAGTTCCCTCGTTTGCACCACTTGCTCCTGCTGTTGGATTTCTAGAGCAGACAACTTATCCATTTGTTTCCACAAATGGGAAACCTGGGCATCCATTTTTTCAAAGCGGTGGCCTAGATCGTCTAGACGAGATTCATGCAGTCCCAGGGTGGTATCGGCTGCTCCTACTCTGGCTAAAGCCTATGCTGAAGAGGTAAATATAAAAGCATTTGTGGACACTCGTGCTACAAGTCTCTGTTGTTCCTTGACCACCTCCAAGCTTTTGACAAGCAAATCACATCCTTCGCGCAGAACACCAAGACAGTTGTTGTGCCGTCGAACGACTCCAATCAATATGTCGTGCGTGACCACAGGAACCGCTGTGACCAAATCTCCCCTCAAAGCGTCTCCAAGGGCACATAGAGTCTCCTTGTGTGCCATCGACAGTAATATCCCAAGATACGGGCGGAACGGAAAGATACGTATTTCCGTATTCCCGCTTGTGTTATTGACAAAAGGCGTCGGAACCGATAAAATTTAGTCATGGATGATGATGTTGCAGGTGCTACAATCTCGCATCTCCGGGAGTTACAAAAGCTATCAAGAATCTCAGTGAACGAGGCCGATGCCCTTGAAAGAGAGTACAGGTGAAGTCCATATTTCTTATATTGTATGAGGCGGCCATCTTCGCACAGGTCCTTGCAAGCTGCGTGTTTTGCCGCGGAAGACGAGGAAAAAGTATTACTCAGGACCTTACGCCAAAAGCAAAATGAAGCGCTTGGCGAACGAGTCAGGGTGGAAAGCGCTCTCGAAAAGTCAGATGCAGAACAACAAGAACTTGAGATACTACGCGCGGATCGCGAGCGAGTCGAACATCAACTCAATGAGCTTAAGCAGAATGAATCAGTAAGTAAATATGAGATCCTCGGGCTAGAACATAGTCATGAGGAGTTGACGTCAGCTGCAGATGTCATGCTAAAGGATAACGATGCTATGGTCCAACCTGAGCTACGCAGGTTAGAGAGAGAGCTGACACTCGCTAGGGAGGCTTTCCAGAAGCTAAACAACATGCACATGCATGATACTCAACGCAAGCGCGCATTCGAAGAAAGGTTACAAATTCTAGAACATGAAAAGCAAAATGCTGTCGCGGAATCCCAAGGTGCACGGGAATTGCTGCAGAAAGTCTCTGTCGAACCAGAGCGCATTCGCAAGCAGACAGAATGTGTTAAGAAAGCTGTCGAGAAAGTACAGCAGGAAGTATTGCTGATTTCCGACAAAAATAATCTACGCAGCAAAAATATCGCACAAAAGCGATCCAAGCGCAAAGAAGCCGAGGAAGTGCGCGATAATCTTCTTCGTAAGCTCCAGCTTCATTACGACACCATTTTGCATCGACAGCGAGATGTCGATGCAGTAAAAAGAAACGTCACCATTGAGAAAGCACGTGCGCATCAGCTGGCTGAAGTAAAATTGAAACTTGAAGTTAATCGAAAAGAGGTAGACGAGATTGCGCACCACCAGGCCGATTCTTTGTGCTCGTTAGAAAAACAGTTGGAAGCCCTTGATCGCAGGCACACTACTTCATTGTCTCAAAAATGACATGTGCCTATATAGGTATCAAAAGAGAAAAAGGAAATTAGATGCAGCAAATAAAATTTTACCCACGCTCAAATCCCGGTTGATTGGAAATGAGGAGTCGCTGGCTGCTCATCTACAGAAAAACAAGGACCTTAGTAGTCAGATAGATGCTATGAGGCAAAAAGTCGATGTTGGGATTGCATGTCTTCTGCAACAGGAGGGTTTTGAAAAGACTAGGCGCTCTGAACTTGAGACTCTCCTAAAAGAAGTTGCGGCCATGGAGGATGAAATTAGCAGTTGGCGTGCTGAAGAATGCCGACAAAACAAACTTATTGTAATTCTGGGTGCACAGCGGGAAATGAAAGCAAGGGAAGCGACAAGAGCTAGAACATCAGAGAGAGAGGCGCGAGAGCAGGTCAAGGTCAAGGAGTTGGTCATTCTTGATATGTCGAAGAAGGCCAATGAAGTCAGAAGCCGCCTCAAAGAGTTTTCTGCGCTCTATGATGTTGCCAAAAACGAGAAAAATAAATATATCAATCTAGTTCTATCATCAAGCCAGACACTTGCTGAAATGAAAGAAAAAACAAGGATACTGACGAACGAGGTTAGTGTAGTGTCCAAACTCTTGGAGAGACACTTGATTATAGGTTGAGATCCTACAAAATGAATCTGTAGCAAAAGATAAAGCTCTAGCGAAGGAAAGAGTTCAGCACGCAGCCTCCCAAGCGCAGAGGGACACTCTTCGGCTTAACGTATGTAAAACGCAGTCACAATATTGCAAAAAACAGGACTTCGTTGATCACCAGATAATTGAAATAGACAAGTGGAATATTATAATTAACAAGATAGAAAAAGATTTGTTGCAACTAAAGGGATTATATGTCAAGGCTGCGGTCAGTCGCAATACAGTTGGCGTTGCGCTAATCGACCGGAATGATGAGCTATGCATCTTGTATGAAAAAGTCAATTTACAGGAACAAACAATAAAATGCGGTGAGCTCGGAATACGTCAGAAGGACCGGGATATCAGAATGTTGAAGTTGCAGCTTTCTGAGCTGCAACGCCAGGCGGTGAATTCAAGGAAACAGCTGCCTCAGGTGCCAGCCTTGGTTGATACCATTTTGGAATTAAGAAGAGCGCTGGAGAAAGAACGCTGCACGACAGAGTCATTATGCAGGTGCATGGAATCTCCTTCAAACCATGTTCGATGGCATTCTTCTCTTCGAGGAGATGATCCAGATCGGGAGCACCTCCTTGCAAAAATAGGAGTTCTGGAAGAGCGGTTGAGTCTGAAAAAGGAAACTCTGTTAGAAAACGAATTGGTCTTAAAAGAAATCACCAATCTGACTAGCAAATTAAGAAACCAACTAAATAGAGGGCGTGACGTGGCATTGTGCTCAGCTGTGAGTCTCAATGAATTGCAAGCAAAAGTTAGAGACGCCACAAAAAGCAGGATCCGTGTCTAAATGTATTTTCTGGGTGTTGATATTTAATTTTACGTCCTGCCTTCAGGGATGATGGCAATCATATCTGAGCTATCAATGTATCAGGCCACTGCAATGAAGCTACAACAGCAAAAGCACTCAGCCAAAATAGCTCTCGAAGAATCCAAGCTGCGCGTCATGAGGAACGAGCCCCCCACAAAAGACGCCATTAATGAGCTCCATAGACGAGTGCAACGACGCCATCGTGATGTACATGACATTTCGACTAATCAAGTCAGGACGACCGCAGAGCCGAGGCCAAATGCATACATCCCTGATGTTGCCCATGGACTTGGCGTACCAAAGCCCTACAGCTCCCTTGCTCCATTCCATCCATCTGCGGTGGGCGCATCTATGCGCCATTATCGCTTGCCAAGCTCGCCGGCTATTATTTCCTTGTAGGGAAAAAGAAAATACTATCATCTTTGACAAAACCAAGTTGGATTCCTACTACTTCCTCCCACTCGTCCTACTTGGACACCCAAATAGACGTCCAAAAGCGCCTGGAAGAACCCAGCAGATGTAGGAGTGCATTTGTGGAGGTCTGAGGGGGTCTGTGGTTACCTATGACTTCAAACTAAGGCCTTTTTTACACCATTTTCGAGAATTTAAGTCCGTTTCACTTGCGCGGGCGGTCATTCCAACGTCCGCTGGAGCGCACACGTACGTCCTAACGGTCGTCTTTGGTCGAGCGTCCACGTGGCCCGCCATCGACATCACCGAATATGCTCTCCCGACTGCCCGCGGGTTGACATGCGGCGACGGACAACTGGTGAACTTCTGGAGGTGCATCGCTGTGCGCTTGGATTAGGCGCTTCTCTACCAGCAATTTGGAGATCTACATGCGGTCGCGCGCCGATTTAGGGCCTCGCAGAGAGCAGCAGCTCTTGGGCACTCGCAAACTGCCGAGACCGTGACGGCCACCTTTCCGCACGCGCGGTTAAGCATGGCTCGGATGAGTTCCCAGGACCTCCACGCGCGCCCGGTAGACGGCACGGAATAGGGACAGCGCGTTTAAAACTGGGTGGCCAAGTAGAGGTCTATGTCCTTTTCCTTTAGGATATTCCTTCCTTGATTGATTATTTAGTATTTATTTAAATTTATCCGAGTCTATGGTTTTTATGTCTGAGGCTGATTTCAAAAAACGGAAAATGTATATTTTATGGCTCATCCGTCAGGATGGGACATAAAGTATACATTTTCCCTATACTACTTAAATGGCAACCTAGCCCGGGTCGGGGAAGTTAAGTTCAGATCACGATTACGTCCCTGACGGCCATGGGGCGAGCCGCTGGCACTGGTTCGATCAAGTCAACCTTCGGAGAGCGGTTGGTTTTTTTATTTCTGTACCTGCGAGGCGATCCAAATCAACAAATAGATAGATCCACGCGTAATAGATATTCACTGGATCTGCCTTTACCCTGCTTCCCGCAGGCTAGTGCTCTATGAAGATCAACAACAAGTGCTGTAATATCATCAATCATTGGCGATAAACTTTGCCAGCGATTGCGAGCTGATATGCATAACGTGTGAGCAGCCTCAAGTGGGTCCCAGTCATTCGACCTTAAATCTCTGGTTGGCAAAAGGTCAAAGGAGCCCAACTCACCGCTCGTAAAGTGTGTGAACAATTTTTACTGCTTGTGCATTGTCAATCACATCCCAGACGCCATCAGTTGCGCTATGATAAAATTAATATTTCTAATTAGCCACAAAACCCAAACCAGATGAGAAACTTATCAGCCAAATCTAGATTGTACTGAGTGATCTCTGGTTCACAAGAAACGCCCAGCCCTGCACGTTCAAAGATAGAATATGGTCATCCAAAAATTGTTACCATGTGCAATTGCGTCGCCAAATGAACGACTCATGGCAAGCCCCATCGTGTCGCCATGACTGCTATTTCTACGCTTCAAGGTGATAAGATAATACATTAAAATCTAACCTTCTATACCAAACTCGAGGTGGGCCAAGAGGCAACGTGATTGGTCCATTACTACTATGGCCAACGACTAGTTGACGACAACTAACTTGACCTCCGCACGCTACGATGCGTATTTGCTCATCGTGTCGGTCAGGCTGTGATAAAACAAATGAGACACAATTAAGTTAGTGTAGATGTATACATACATACCTTGTGATCAGATGTCAACGGGGTTGCGCAAATATTAGCTCCATCTAAATGCCCGAGAACTCCCCGCGAGTCCCCGATATTGGCAACCCGAAGATAACTATCATGCAAGTGAACAAACACACAAGTAGCGCCACTACATTTAATATCCAACTCGCATTGACTCAAATCCTACAGGTAGATAGTGTGGATTCAAAGCGTGTCATTGAATCAAGCGCGCAATTCTACTTCTTGCATTAGGCGGAATGCAAGTGACATGTCCAACTGTGACTTCACGAAGTGCTCACAGAGCTGCTGGCTACAGCGCTTGGAGACCAGGTGACCTATCTCCCCATGGCCGTCAAGGACACCGTAACACCGTTGGTTTGTCTGCCGTTGAAAGTCTTCCGAAATAATATAAGAGTCCTGGTTTTGCCATCTCGGGTTCCCTGGCTTTAACCCTGTAACTGTACAGACACCGCAACATGTTGACCGGTGTCTGGAAATAGCCAGCTCATTCCTTGGCGCACACATAGCAGTCGAGTGAATTCCGTGGGAAATTTTCAAACGTGGCAAATTTGTACGCGGCAGGGGGTCTCTTGAACTGTACCATGAGCTCTTTTCCCTCGGCAGGCTGGCCAGCTTTACCTTGTCTTGGCTATTTGTTTTTCGTACGCGTGTTAGACTTTCACGACGTCTAGATCTATTCGGCCGTTGAGAACTAATTTCAACCAGCAAATTTCTAGAACTCGCATTAGATTCTTTGTTTAACCAATTCCGCTCGAATCTTATTGGTCTATTCACTTGAAACCTTGTCCGTCTCGCATTGTCAGTTTTACTGCCCCGCCGCATTTAGTCTAATGTCATCAACAGCTTGACTCATAAAGGCCCTGCGAGTGTGTACCAGTCTGTACAAGCTGGTACCAGCAAGTACCGGCTTACGAGCTTGGTACCGTAGGTATACCTAGACTCATACAAGACGTAACTTGTATCTTGAGACAAAAAGGAAAGCCTCAGCTTGGCTGGGTTGGGGTGTGGGGAGGATTTTACTCTAAACGGGGCGGATGTGCGGCGCGCACTCGCCAGTTTTATGTGTGCTCGCAACACTCAGCTGAGGCTATATTCGAGCTCGCCGCACTGCGGCAGACGGCCCCGGGCCGGCGGCCGGGCCCAGGGCGCTTGCCCGGGCCCGGGGCAAGTGGCTCCGAGTGGCGCAGAAAACTTGGAAGATTTTCGAGTCGCAAGGCCTGTAGGATCTCGCTGCGTCACGGTCCACCGGATTCCCTGAGTCCCATGCAGGTTCCCTCGGGCTGCGATCATGCGCAAGGAATAGCCTAGTCACAGTAGTATGAGTTGCGTAGTCTGGGAGCAACGGCAGTATGTAGTGCTCAGTTCCCTCCCTGAATAACTAAGTTGTTCGAAGCCTGAGTTTGAGAGTTTATCACGGGACTCGGAGCTCAAGTTGTTGCGTAGAAGAAAATTGTTCGTCTGTGGGTGTCCTACAGAAAATTTTGACTCGGAAGCGAAATGCGGATATGCCTCGGTAAGGACAGGTGACAGGTTGGATCATGTCAACGTTTTCAAGGTTTGAGTTCTTCTCAAATGGATTTGTTGTTGAGAATATCAGTATGACCGAGACCCGGTACCCGCCGGTCCGGGCCTGCCGGGGCTGGGGGACTTAGTACCGCTAGGTCGAGTCTTTAAGTTGAGCAAGGCAGTGACTTTCAGTGATCTCAACTTTAGAGCCTTGAATTGAAAAAAAGCAAGCCCTCAGACTAGGACACCGAGTAGGGCCTGAAACTCGGATGTAGCTATTGCCTGAGGCAGATAAAAGATGCCGCGGCGACCTAGGCGATTGCCATCGGGATGGAACACCCTAGATCCGGCCTAAGCGTGAACTTGAGCGGATGTCTTACTCTCCGGTGGGGGTGCGGCGGGGCGAGGATTGCGGGTTTGCTATGTGCACCTGTGCTTCCCCGTCCACAATCATGATGTGTAATCATCTACATTGTTTATTTCAACGTTAACTTGCCAACTCTGCCAACCCACAGGAAAGGATGCCACCTGGCTTATGGGTAGCTTGCCTTCTCTTCATCAATGGCGACAGAGGTGACTTCTTGAGCTAGTTCTTTGAGACGCTTTGGCCTACGATTTGCATCGCAAAGATATAATTATATTCCTAGCCAGTTTGAGGGTAACGTACATAGTATCAGCATCGAGTTTGGTGTAAGAGGAGAAATTGAGGGTAGTGCCCTTAAAGAAGCCCCGATACATGAAGTCGCGGAGCTCTTTTACCTTGTCATCAGTAATACCAGGCTCGTGCTTTGAGATGCCAATAACAGTATGAGTAACGCCCTTGACTTCTTTTTCAACACATGTAAAGAAACGGCGTCGAAGGTCTGGGACACACGCCATAAGGGCGAGAGGATCGTACATGTTGAAAGAGACGACAAGATCCCAGATTGAGTCATCGCAAGTACGACTGAGGCCTTGACCCTTACAAAAGGTAGAACAAAACCATTGTTTGTTGCAGCGCTTGGGCAGACCCATGCGCCTCTCCTGATCCTCAGAAGCGGCACGCTGCCAGAGGCCTTCAATTGATTGGCGCTGCGTTGTCTGGAGACGAAGGCCGATGGGGTGACCCGTCCAGGCCATGTCATCATAGATATCTCGGGGCATGGGACATGCGTACGCTGCATAGCGACTAAGAATGATAAGCGGGACACGTAGATTTTGACACTGCGCATAGAGCTCTCTGGCCGCATTCATGTCAAAGGCATTATTGTTCGCTGTGTCCGGGACGAGCGGAAGGCCGTCATCGGTGTCGAACGGCTCCACTCCACCCATTATTGTTACAGACTGTGTCTTCTGCACAAATAAGTGCTCATTCTCGCGTACAAATTGAGCTGCGTCGGTCATTGAGGAGATGAGTAAAAGATGCACTCCGCCAAGGGGCGCTGACGTATACAGTTGATGAAGTAATCGTTGACCGTCAATGAGCTCCATCTCTTGGGGCATGTAGTGCTGTGCAGAGATTGCAAACGTGTCCAGGTGCTTATTTGACCCACCGTCAGACCCAACACCCACCGACACGTGCTGAAGGCCAAGACAATCGAGAGTCCCTCGTGCGAGAAGCGCACGTTGATTTGCTGGCTGTAAATTGCATATGACTGCCTCACAGTTGACTAGACCTTCCTCGATGAGGGCGCGCAGGAGGATCAATGCCATCTCATCATCCAAGTCCTGGCCTGGGTCAGACACGACAATGATTTCGGGTCGGCACAGGTTTGAATTGAGTGTAATGCCATTGATGTATGCGCTTGAGAGGTAATCTTCTAGTATTTTCTCGAGCTTGGGCTTTATACCACAATCACTTACAGAAACCCCGATGCACATATGGTCAGCACCTCGTAGGCTATGAATATGTGGCATCAAGAACTTTTCGCGAAGTGTAGGCACACACGCAACTAGCGCTAACGTATCTTTTACGTCGAAGCCCTCAATGTATGCCCATATGTTGTCCTCATTGGCTGGAACATCATTCGAGCCGCAGTAGCGTTTGAGAAATTGGATGCGCCGAGCTTCTTCACACCGTGCATCTTGCCACAGCTTCTCGATGGCTTCCTTCTGTGAGCTCTGCAAACGCCAGCCGATGGGAGATCCGAGCTCAGCTAGTTGGTCGAAGACACTTCGTGGTGTTGGCGCTGCACGCGCCGCTCTCTGACCAAGTACAATCAGCGGGACACCCCACTCTTGGAGGCGCCGGAAAAGAAATTGAGCCGAGGTGATATCAATCGCAACATTTGGAGACGACTCGTCTGGCTCAATGAACTGTGCCTCATCACCATCTGTGTGTCCTGGCACTTTTGCTTCCCCCGAAAAGACGACTGTCTTGATTTTTGACCGGAATAGATCCGTATTGTCACGGAAGAAAAGTGCGGCATCTTTTGTCGATGACAGCAGAAGGAGAGTAAGTGAGGTTTCTCGAGCACGGACGAAAGTTTGGTGAAGAAGGCGCCGACCGGATATGAGGGCCTTAGCACTCTGGCTCTGCTCACGTGGTACATATTGCTCCGCTGAGGCTGACCAAGTATCTTCACATTTAATCCCAGTCCCGCCGTCTGTACCAACACCAACAGGCACGTTGTATAGACCCAACGTGTCCAGAGTCCCACGTGTGAGACGTGCACGTGCCAGGGCAGGTGATACATTAGCAACGACTGCTTGTGGCTGAACGAGGCCCTGCTCTGCAAAGGCCCGCAGAAGAACGAGTGTTAGTTCATCCTCCAGTGATCGCCCCGCGTCTGTTACAATGATTATGGGATTTGTTGACATGGGCACTGCTTCGCCAAAGTTGGACTGCGGAATCTGGACACAGTCAGACAAGGAACTCTCTGGTGGGGGTTCCCCGCAGACTGTGGGCACTGATTGGGCCTGACCGGAAGGTAGGGGGGCATTCTTGCGCTCTGTTGTCAGTTCCTCCAGTTCTCTCGTTTCGCACTGTGCGCGAAGTTCTCCTCCCCGAATTGGTGCAAGAGGTTTGTTTGGAGTAGTCACACGACAGATGTCACCAATAGAAGCACCCCTGCTTTTTGCCAATTCACGCAACCGCCGGTTCTCTTGTTTCAAGCTGCTGATTTCCTTCCGAAGCTCCAACTCGACCTCACTCTGTTTTCGTCCAAACCAGCTACTAATCCCGAACGCACAAAAGGAGAACCCCTCCCTACGCGAGCGTCCCTCATCCGAGCAGCTCCAACTATCTTCGTCGTCGTCGCCGGTCTGGGAGCTTTGGCCTCGCGACGTCATGGCGGGAGGTAGCAAAGCCTAGTTTTTATCGGATTTTTGCACGCTCGGGGCCGGCTTATAATAACCCGAGTAAACTAGCCTCGTGAGATAAATACATTGTTATACGACTTTGTGACCAGCACCGTGACTCGCAGCCTGTCTGCGATTGCGGGGTCGGGGCCGCAGGACGGCACTTCGTCGCGCCCAGCACATTCAGCGCGCGGGCTGCTCGTGGCGACCGCGTCGTGGCGTGCTAAAAGTCCAAAAAAGCTCTCCTGGGGCGAAATCTCACGCAGCAATCGCAGCACTAGTTCGCGATGAAGCCGCGGCCCGGCGGTCTCCGCGGTGAGGTGATAGTGGCGCCAAGAAGAGCTGGCCTGAAGCTCGGCCCTTGACGCTCCCGTAACGACCCTCGTGGGGCTCCACGCGAAAACTTTCGCTGAATCGAGGCTGCCCGAGAAGGTACCAAAGCCAGTGGAATGTGCAGGGGCAACTATTTGCACCAATTTCGTCGCTGAGATCATGCGCGGCGTACCCCGCGGCGCGACGTAGCAGAAATCGCCAGACGGTATGTCCTAAAGAAGACATTGGGTCGTACACATGCATGGGGTACTCTCGGACACTGCGACCGCGTTTAAGCGCTCGAGAAACTGGAGGTAGTGTCGTATCATGTGTCGCGGTCAACCAAAAGCTCGCGCGCCTCAAAAATCTAAGGTCTCGAGGCACGTGCTAGGGTAAGGGTGAGGCCCGGTGCGATTATCAACACCAAAGGGCCCCGGGAAGGTGGGGCGAAATCAGCAGGGGAAATACTATGTTGTGGCCACGGTTCCGAGACGATTGTGCACACTATATTTGAGTGTCCAAAATTGGACGACGTCAGAGGAGACTTCTTCCAGAAACTAAAACGATCTTACCCGAGACGCGCAACATGACGAACGCGGATTGTTTTGCTTTATTGTAGAGCTTTATTGATGGGAGATGACCGTGACCCGCCCCCGGATCGAGAATTTGCTCTATCGTTTCTTGACGTCTTTTTAAGCGCCGGCTGGGTATCCTAGCCGCGCAGGGAGAAGGCCTCTAGAGGCTTGGTGTATGTCCTTTCCTTTAGGATATTCCTCCCTTCCTTAATTATTTATTTATACTAGTCCCACTAGGCCTACTTGAGCACCCAGCTTTTAACGCGCTCTCCGTGCCCGTGTGCGGCACGGGGCAGCCACCGGGCGTGTGTGGAGGTCCTAGGAACTCGTCCGCGCCTGGCGTAAAGAGCGCGCGTCGAAAGCTAGCCGCCTCGGCGGTCTGCGAGTGCCCAAAAGCCTGGTGCTCTGCGAAGGCCCTAAATCGGCGCGCGACTGCGAACAGATCTCCAAATTGCTGGTAGAGAAGCGCCTGACCAACGCAAACAGCGATGCACCTTCAGAAGTCCACCAGCTATCCGTCGCCACATGTCAATCCGCGGCCGGTCGGGAGAGCATATTCGGTGAATGTCGATCGCGGGCCGCTTGGGCACCTATCGACAAAATTCGACCGGTATGACGTACGTATGCATTCCAGGGGACGTTGGAATGACGCGCCGACGCGCCGCGCCAGTGGAAGGGACTTATGGCCCGCGACGCCGACCGCGGGGAGTCGAACTCGTCCGAGAGCGGCCTTTAGGACGCTAGGCGTATATTCATAGGATACCAGCGCGGGTGGGGGGTTGGGGGCACTCTCTGGTGCAAGGAAAACCCGCACCACCCCCGTCACGCGCGGCTGGCCCTCCGAGAGTACAGCCCCTCTACCTCGCGGGTTTTAGCTCTCCGTAGTCTCTCAGCTTCAACTTCCCCCCACGTCAACCTCAAGTTGAAGTAAGGGTAGTCATAGGTAGCCACGGACCCCCCTCAGACCTCCTCAAACTCACTCCTACTTCTGCTGGGTTCTTCCGGACGCTTTTGGACGTCTATCTGGGTGCTCAAGTAGGTCCGGTGGGACCAAGTAAATTCAAGTTACTTTACATAGGGATACGTGTACCTACGGTACTGTGGAGGGCGTCCGTCTACAATGTCAGCTGAGGTACCAGACAATTCGATGTCGCAACGCCCTTCGCCGTGTCCCATGTGGTACGCCCAGGAACTTCATCTTCAAGAGCGACGCAAAATGATCACAAACATGTGCGTGTTTTTACAAAACTGTCACAACCTTCGTACTACACAGAGCCCGATTGCTCCAAGCGCGTAAACCAAATGCCCCGGTAGAATGGATGCAAAAGCTTCCACAAATGGCTAGGCGCCTCGAAGAATCTTTATTTCGCTCTGCAAATTCATTTGTAATTTTTAAGCACAAACAAGAAATAACACCTCCGATGCATAGGATGAATATAAGGACACTCAGACATTGAAAAGGAGGCTGCAAGCTTTGGCGATAGCCATGGGATTGCGCGCCCAGCAGCAAAAACCAAAGCCTGAAGAAGATGGAAGTATATCTCAAAGGGGGGCCACAGGAGCACAAGCTGCTTCGAATGAAATCAACTCGACGCCTGCAGTAGCCGATTATGCTTCTGCTGCACATTCAACCAATAGTGATGTTGTGTCCCATGCAGAAAAGCAGTGTTCCCGGCAAAGTTTTTAAATTGTATTACTTCTGCCTGATTTGTCCAGGTAAGTACCGCAAACGAAGCCGGTAATGTTGGCGATATTACCACATCAATGAGTGTTGGAGTAACTGTGGGTGCTGTCTCCGCTGATACAAGTTCAACCAATAAGAACAGTGCACTAAGCGCAACATCAACCATTTCTGGTAAAAGTCAACCACCCAGCTCTAGCGAACAAGTCCACTCTCAACGCCCATACCACGCGGATCAAAGACAGCAAGTGCTACGTCAGCAGCAACAAAGGCTTCTACTCTTGCGACATGCATCTAAATGCCCGCACGAAAACGGGAAATGTCCGGTCACACCGCACTGCGCCGGGATGAAACGGTTGTGGAAACATATCGCCGAATGTAAAGACCAGCAGTGTCAAATGGCGCATTGTGTATCTTCCCGATATGTCCTTTCGCATTATCATCGATGCAAGGACCAGCGATGCGCAGTATGTGGGCCAGTCCGAGATGCAATCCAGCGAAATCACGAAAAAGCAAAACAACTTGCTATGGCACAGTTCTTTTGACAGTGTCTCGATGCTAAAACCTCAAGGCGAACTTATACATAGGCATGAGTCGGGTAGTGGCACCGAAGGCCAAAGTATGCAAGATATATCTGGCATTTGCTCAGACAGGCATTCTCAACGTGCCCTAAACGAAGGGGGGCGATCTACTGGGAGTGGATACATTCAGCGTACTGCTGGAGACAGAGCTAGACAGGGGCATTTGTTAGTTAAGAGTGCCCAGTATTTACAACCGCATAGCGGAAATAGATACAGTAGTGCTTCTGGTGCGCACGACTTAAAAAAAACACGTGTTATCAGTGGAATCTCAAGTAAAATCGTGGGCAATGTCAATATCCACCGGACTCTAGATGCAGCACATAACACCACTTTAGCGTCCGCTGGTCGGATCGAAGAAGGCACTAGCCTCTTGAACTCGTTTACACCTACGCAGGTCCATGCACACCTTCAGTCACTAAAAATGGGACTTCGATTGAGCTCTGCTAAGATACGTCAGAAATGTGCACCAGTCCTCAAGAAATTAACAGATCACGAATGCTCCTGGATATTCATGCAACCAGTCGATCCAGTTGAATTAAATCTTCCTGACTATTTTGATGTTGTCAAAACCCCAATGGACCTCGGCTCAATAAAAAAGCGGATGGAGAATAACTGTTACAAAAGTATATTGGATTTTGCTGCTGATGTGCGCCTCACTTTTGATAATGCTGTGACATACAACGGAGATGGCTCAGATGTTTGCAAAGTAGCACGTGAAATGAAGCTAACTTTTGAAAAGCTCTACCAAGTCATGATTGCAACCATCGAAGCAGAAGAAAAACAAAGAAAACTGAATGGCGACGTATGCATCCTATGCGGTTGCGAAAAACTTCTTTTTGAGCCTACAGTTTACTACTGCAACGGGTCCTGTAATGGACAGCGTATTCGACGCAACTCATATTATTATACAGGGGGTCGAAATCAGTATCATTGGTGTCAACAGTGCTTCAACGAGCTGCGTGACAAACAGCCTCTTGAATTTGCCGATTGTACATTGTGGAAGAAGGACTTGCAAAAAAAGAAAAATGATGAAATGCATGAAGAGCCCTGGGTAGAGTGCTCGCAGTGCAACCGGTGGGTTCATCAAATATGCGCCTTGTTTAATGGTCGGATGAATAAGGGAACGACAATATATCATTGTCCTTTTTGCTTTATGGCCCAGCGTGGCAAAAAGGACCCCCATCCGAGACCACTTGGCGCAAAAGATATTCGCCACACGAAACTATCTCGTTTTCTCGAAGACCGTGTCATCAAATCACTGCAAGATGTTCACACAAGGAACTCAACGACTTCACCCAGCAAACCAACTCCTGTTTATGTTCGACAGCTTTCAAATATCGACAAAATGCATCAAGTGAAGCCCAAAATTCTCAAGCGTTATTCACAGCACAAGTACCCATGTGAATTTCCGATGCGGTCAAAATGCGTACTTCTCTTCCAGGAAATGGACGGTGTTGATGTGATACTATTTGGCATGTACCTCTATGAGTATGGGCACAAGTGTCCACAGCCAAATAACAGGCGTGTTTATGTCAGTTATCTTGATTCAGTCTACTATTTTCGCCCGAGAGAGAACCGCACTCTTGTATACCACGAAATGTTGATCGCATACTTAGCGCACGCAAAAGAGCGTGGCTTTCATACTGCCCACATCTGGGCCTGCCCACCTTGCAAGGGGGACGATTATATTTTCTTCTGCCATCCTGAAGACCAAAAGACGCCCAAAGACGACCGTCTTAGATTATGGTACATAACGTTACTCAGAAAAGCGCGCGATGAAGGTGTCGTTACTCGCATAACTAACCTCTGGGATGAAAATTTCAAGAGTGATTTTAACATAACCCAGATTCCATACTTCGAGGGTGATTACTGGCCAGGCGAGGCGGAGAATGTGGCCAAAGCAATTTCAGACGAGGCCAATGAACGACTAGAATCTAAATCGAAGAAAAAAGCGAAGGCACGTGCACAGCGTGGCCTTCGGTCAGACGGGTCAGTGGAAGAAGAACTTGGAACGGACTCACTAATTGTGCGGATGGGCAAAATCCTGGAGCCGATGAAAGATGCCTTTATTGTTGCATACCTGCAACCACGCATATTTGCATGTGCAATGGGGATTCGTCACAAAAAGGAGTTGAATAATAGTAATCAGCATGGTGCAGAAATACAGAGGGCACCTTCCAATCTCAGAGTCGGGCAGACAAAGCCTAATTCACCAGGCGTGGACAAAACAAGTCAATCGGCCGCCAAAGCAAATATCAACGACCCTGAAGCTCGAGATCAGAGAATCAATAGAGAGCGACACTTTGATGAGACCGAAGATAAGGATGAAACTATTGAATCTGAATTTTATGACACACGGCAGCAATTTCTGAATTTATGCCAGGGTAATCACTATCAATTTGACGACCTGAGGAGGGCCAAGCATACTTCAATGATGTCTTTGTATCATACACACAACCCTGATGTGCCTAAATTCCTCGTAACCTGCTCGAATTGCAACATTGATATTAACTCAGGGTGTTGCTACACATCAGAACAAGACACGGATTTTCACCTGTGCCAGGTGCGAACCCTATTTTTTCGGAGTAAAGCGAACCCTGAGCCTGCAGGAGTGCTATAAAAAAATGCATAAAATGTTTTCCGATAAGTTTCCGTTCAGGAGATCAATCGTTGGCGGCGATTCGCAGGCCCAGCTCACGGAGGAGCAGCGCCGAGATCGCCATCGATCGATCCAGCTCCATATGCAGCTTCTTCAACATGCCTCGGGCTGCAGAAACCAACAATGTCCTTCTGCCAATTGCAACAAGATGAAGGTGCGTGAACGCCAGGCATTCATATTGTTAGATCGGTCCTCGCAGAACTTGTTAAAGCATGGTGCAAATTGTACAACACGAGTGCAGGGTGGCTGCGCTATTTGCCGTCGAATTTGGGCGTTGTTGCAGATACATGCGCGTCAGTGCCGTCGCGAGGCCTGTGTCGTACCAAAATGCAGACAGCTTAAGGAGCAGCTGAGAGCACTAGCTCAACAGCAAGCCCAAATGGATGAACGTCGTCGGGCAGCCATGAATGCAGCATACCGAAGGTATCAAATGAATCCAAATCACACCCTTTAATAGCCAATTACTTAGGGATGGAACAAAGTTGGCGCTTTGAGTCCCACAACCTTACATACCAAATTACCGCTTTTGGACATAAGAATGCGTCCGGTGTGGCTAGGAGCACCAGCTGGGGCTACTAGACTGAATTCTTGTGATCCAGCATTGCTTTGTGGCTTACATTCACGCGGTTGTAGTCTCGCGACCCCCTACCAGTGAATGACCTGGGCGGCCGATGTGGTCGATGTTGAGAGATATAGCAAGGTGGGAATTTGTTTCCTGGATCTAGCCAGGAAGATGCTGCTCTTCCTATCAAGACAGGAAGAGCGGGTCATTGACGGCAACATAGGCCGAAATCGCGGCCGGGGCCCCAGGGCCGAGGATTCCGACGAGACAGGAAGACAGGAAGACAGTAAGATCTTTTAGCAAAGCATAGTTAAATTGGCACAGGAACGCCCCCCGGTCGGACACCAAGACACCAAGACGAAAAAATTTACGCTACCCGAAATCAGTGGTTTATAATAGAAAAGTCTTAAACCCGCACGGAAGCCTGAGGCCCCCACGCCCGAGTTGGCACCCTTGCGGAGCAGCCCCCGGCAGGGGAAAAGGTGTGAACCACTACAGGGTTAGCTGCCCTCAGGGCAGGTGACCCCGAAGTGGTTTAAACTATACCTTTTTCTGCTCTCTTCGTCTCGTCTGCTCCGCTGGCGTCTTGCTAGCTAGACCTCCGAGTCCGGGAAGTCAAATTGCTAAATGGATATAGCCTGGCTGACTCTAACCAAACCATATTATAATATTATTACGGGGGGCACTAGATGCCCATCTCAATACTCATCTCGCGTTGCTTGATTGGCATGTAGAGCCCCTAAGCGGAAACATACCAATAACCGCCATGGTAACACCCAAAAGTTCCAAAAATCCGACATGCAACCCGAACCCGAACCTTCTAGGTAGCCTGACGCGGCACGAAACGCCACAGTGACTGGCGCGACGTGCGCAGGCCACTAAAATTTCCTTTCCAAACCTAATCGTTTCGCTCGCCTGTTTCGGTCATGTCCCCCAGAGGTGCAAGGAGGCCCCCATCCTCGAATTGCCTGCGCACCAGACGCCTAGTTATGGAGATACGGCAAATTTGGGGTTCCGTGACACCCCGACACCCCCCGTGGCCACCCAGTCACTTGGCCCTTGGCAACGATTTCAGTCTCCGGGTGTCTAATTTGGTCCGACTCGGAGTCTTAAAACCTTCGCACCCACTCTAATTGGATGCGCCGCTTCTTGGTCCACTTCGCCAAGAGGGCCGCTCGTTTGCTGCTCGTCCGCTACAAAGAAGTTTGCGAAATACGACAAGGTCGACGACTCCCACAGGCTTGACGTGCCCTATTGCCGAAGCATGGCACATCTACGACGTGCTTGCCAGTTCGTCGGAGGATATTCGCGACGCGGAGGGGCTCTAAGCTCTTTCCCGGAGGTAGGAGACGGGGACCTGGATAGGGGCGGCGGGGCCTGCTGGGGGCCATCGTAAAAAATGCACTCCAATGTAGCTTCGTGAGCGGAGGGCATCACGATGTAGCATTGCGCTCCACTCACCAGTGAGTAGCCTGCCGCCAGTAAGCAAGTGTCGACGGACTGCTTGTGACTCAGAGCGAGTCAATCGTGCTTCGCTATAGAGCCAGTGCTCTTCCTTCTCGTCCCTGACCCAGGTTGCTAGTCTATTTCATATCCATGAGGGATGAAGGAGATCGCTGCGTCTGGCAAGCTAGCCGCCTACGTCTAGGTACGGTGCCGTTGGAGGCACACAAAGCCGCTACTCTTTACTGAGAATATGACTGGGGGCATATTTTTGTCAAGGGAAGTTGGATGCCACCTTCCATAGTCAACCCATTTTCGAAAATGGAAGAGGGGCGCCTCAATTATTTGGATGCTGACGCTGGGTTTAATCATCGGCGTCATCACCAAGGTCGCCTTGGGAAGTAACTCTTTCCCTGGTCGAAGGAGTACAGTTTTTTCTTGTCCGAGAGGTTCAAACTGGCCACCCAGTTCTAACTTGTCAACGAGGGCATGAAGTGCTGCACGTCGCGCAGATCTGCAGATCCAGCGCATGTTGAAGCAATCGTGAATCACAATTGCGCGCTTAAACACAGCGTTGATTGGCGTCTCTGGACTTCGATATGCACGCATAGTATAATTTGCCCGTATATGCTTCCAGGCCCGCAAGGCCTCGCCACATGTGCCCCTTTTGGAGTTCCAATGGTTTATGCATCTCACGAGGCTACCACGAAACCAAAAGACAGGAACATCACTGTGATCACTAAGCACGAGTGGTGAAATTCTAACTCTTAGATCAAGGGCTGCTGCAAGGCTGCTTGAAATTACCACACAGGAGTAACAGCCTTCGGCTGAGATAAACCTTCCGGTATGGACACTGCATTCATGCAAACCAGACTCATCTAGGGGCAGAGCAGCCGTTGTCATTCGTTTGCGGTACAGCAGCTTCAAGCGATGCCTAATGTACTAGCAGTTGTGAAGGCTCAATTGTTGACACCAAACAAGGACGAATTCTTCGATTCAAGCATATCTTGATAGAATTGTAGCTTCGCCTCAATATTGATACGCAAATCTTCATTTAAATGGCCACAGTTTAGCCACAGCAAGTTTATGCGCTGTTCATTTTTATGCAAAGCCCACTGGCCCCTTAGGAACAATCGGCCGGCGTCGCCCAAGAAGGACCATGTTTGAATGTCATAACGGTCGAACTCAACACCCCCCAGCCAATCATCAAGCCTGTGGCGACTGGCATAAATTTGAGATCAAAGCAGCATATGACTCAGAGTTAAGCCGCCCAAACACAATGTCGACATCGGTATAGGTCCAGTGACTGTACTCGTAGAGATATTCTCCAAAGACCCAGCCCCAGCTTGGTTTGAATTCAGACAAGAGAGCAGGTGCAATCTGCAAAAGTCGCTCAAGTTTCAGCTGCATATCGACGTTCCATACTCGAGACAGAGATCCAGTTGCTTCTGCAATGCGCCTTACGTGAAGCGCTGCGATTCCTCCGTCCTGTAGTTCCTTTACCTCGATGTTACTCCTTGCGAGACATGCCTCGGGCACACTCTGCTTTTGAGTAACCTCGTGGAACAAAAGCAAAGTTGCTGTCCCTAAACCACCAATCATGGTATGGCATGTAAACGATAGATGGGGAGGCATTGCACCGCCTACCCACGGCAGAATGATTGCAACGCGCATTGACCCAGCTATGCATAGTACCGTAGGTATCAGGTAAATGATGTACCAGTACACGATTCATTAAAATTTTAACATCACGGTGATGTGGAATTCAGACGCCAATCAATCCGTGTGTGTGTGAGAGTTTTTTCGGAGGCTTGGATGTCTCCGGGAAGCGCCATTGCCGCCTGCACTGGCAGGTCGTACTGGCAATGACTCGGCCCGGGATGCCAGTGGAGACTCGGACTATAAAACTTGAACATCACTGGCATCACATGATCATGGCCCGGGCATGATTCAAGTTATTACTAGCCTAGTAGTCACGGTAGGACCGCACCTCTCCCTACGCCCCGTTGGCGGACCAGGGGCCCACCGAGCGAGTGCTAGGTAGGCCTGGTACTCCTTCCGACTCGGACTCGGAGTCCTCAGGCTTGCTTACAAAAGGAAGCCGGCCCCCAGATCACCGTGACTGGTATGGTGATTGGTGAGATTTTCAATCAATCATAGCCCCTTGGGGGGGGGGCTGTTGGGCCCCAGGGACAAAATGATCTGACGTGAGTGCGGCTTAACGTGCAGGTTATTGGTTCTATTCTGGTGATTTCTCCCCCGAAGCCCCCTTTGGTACCCGTGGCGTCGGTTGGATGCGCAAACACGGCAGCTTTTAGTGTAGAATTACCCAAACAGTGGCCTGATGCGGCACGAAACGCCACTAACGCGACGTTCGCGTGGGGCCCCTTCCGAGTCCTGAAGTCGCTTTTTCAGGGGTCCACAGCCTGAGCCCGGTAGAATGACAGTGTGCCAGTGGGGCACGCCCCGAGGATTATTCGCAGTAAGTTTCAGGATTCCCTTAGGCTATTTATGGGGAGGCGCCACAGCCCCCGGCTGAATCGGGGCCTCGACCCCTCCCTTAATAGACAGATAATTAGTAAGGGAGGAATATCCTAAAAAAGGCCCGGGGACTCTAAAAGGGACATACACCAAGCCTTTAGTCTAGAGCCCTCCCCCCGTATCTGATTCTTAGGCTAAGATGGCCTCACTGCTATAAGATGGTTTTTGAAGAAACGTATCAGAAGATGAACCACTAAACATACTTGATCAAGCTCGGACTAGTTCCTGCGAGTTCCCAATCATCAGCCCCAATCATCACCTATAGTCCAGCATAACTTTTTAGCGTTCTTATGTGGAGTCCCTGGCGTTGCATCACTAGCTGTAGTCCATCAACCAGAGTTTTTAGTTCCGTCTTTGCATATCTATTCTTCGAATGATAGTATACATCGGAACATGCCCTTTCAGGTTTCAATCTTGCAATTTCTCCTTCTCTCTCTCCGATGCATAGCTTTAAATCTTGGTTTTCTAGCCTTAGTGCTGCAATTAGCGCAGCACGCGTGGTTGGATCACAGCGTCCTAATTTAACATCGTGCAGAACTAAAGACTTTGGTGGTTTGTGCTGCAGCTTTTGATAGGGATGCGCAGATATACACAAAGCTGATCTGTGCCCACCCTGTGTTTTACGCAATACTAAGTTTTGAGCCCTGAGAACTTCGAGCTCCCCCCTGATGTCATTCGTGGAAACTTCTCCTAAGACATTGCTTTGCTACTATATGTATGATTTTATCGTGATGCACAGTTACACACCGCCAGCTCTCTTAGGTAATTCTTTTCGAAGCCTAGGCAAAAATAACTCAAAGAGTTTAAATATGATAGGAACCAAATTACACGCAGTTACAGAGTACTTTGCTTCAACTGCCCTGAGTTCGCTGCATTCGCGACGAGCATTGGTGAGGGCACTATCCAACTCTCGACATTGAGACTCCGCCATCTGGGCATTAGAACGCAAGTATTCAATCTTATGGAGAGCACGATCCAGCTGTAGCTTATACTTATCGCGTTGTGAGCAGAAAAGATCGTTTTTGCGCCTAATAACTATTTTGCTCAAAAAGTATAATTTTCCCTTCTGCTACTCTGCTGGTCGCGTAGCAGCTCGTGCCTCGCTACGAATCAAATTCAACTGCTGGGCGAGCTCTTTTGCCTTTGAACGAGGGTCCTGTACAGCGCCATCTGGGGTATAGGTTGGTAAGTCCTTCCGCCTCGGACTGCCAAACGCATTTGCCTACAGTTGGCCACTGTCATGCTGCAAGAAACCAGGAGCAGCCAGACCTGTTCAACGGCAACCAAATCTGCTTTCAGCTTGACAAGCGAATCACGGAGGCCTTTGAGCTGTGCATCCCTTTGCGAAAGGGACTTTCGCAATAAGTGCACTTGGAGAGCATCTGAGCGGCAGGGTGATGTGTTTGCTTGCTTTTCTTCAGCGCGTTGTAGCTTAGCTGAAAGCATAATAAGATCATTTTTCTGTGCTTCTAGCTCACTCACGACCAAAGCGCAACGGCTTTCGGCACGCTCACGGGCCGTGTTGGCAATCTTTAGCTTACTTTCGAGATTCATATTCATCTTGATGACTTTGTCAACTTCAGACACGTCATGAGAGGTATTTTCTTGTGCATTTACGCCCATAACCACGTCAGGAGGATTGCTCCTTGACTTTGCTACCGCGCAACGCAGACGACGAATCGCCGACTCATGCTCATGATATAGCTGCTCAGTGATCCGACCAGCTTTATCCCGGTCACGACGAATTTCACGTTTTGCTACTTGATGCCGCTCCTCCAGTCGCGTATCTGAGTTGGTAAGCGCTTGTACTTTGAATTTTACGAGAGTCTGTATGTGACAATAATGGGCTATAAGTACACATGCATCACCTTTAGTGATTTGATTGTTTTTGCGGCGACTTGTTCTAATCTACTATTCCTGGGCTCCCTAGCCGCAGGGCTGGTATCAGCAAAACACTGCAGTTTTTGCATGTGGCCATCTGAATAGGTCCAATGAGCCTGCTGTTCCACAGAGCAATTGGCCCGAGCAAGAGCAGGGTATTTCCTGCTGTCGCAGGCCTCACCTGAGTGTAGACCATCGACAACAGGCGATAATCTGAAGTTAGTATCATTCCAGGACACCGTTTTTTTCTATTTTTTCCTTTGTCATAGAGCTTTAGATCCAACCCAGGCTTGTGCACGTTGCCAGCGATGGTTTCTGTTTGGCTCAGGGCCAGCGAAGATATCTGGGTGGCCACCCCATCACCCTCGTCATGAAGCTAAATTAGCAACAAGTGCGCATAGAATGTCGAATGACTATGTTAGAACCTGATCTGGGAGATCGGAGTTTTGTACTGAGCCTGCGGGTTGGCATTCCCTTTGTTGAATTGGCCCACCACTGATATGCAGCTCTTTCAGAGGTATTTCCATCTCCTCCAGATCGAGAGTGGACGATGGAAGCATCCCTGTGCACAACAAACTTGGATGTGCAGCTGCACAGCCAGGGGTATGACGCTGGAAGATAACATCCATTACTTAAAGGCATCTTACACTGCTTGCACTCTGATAGGGGATTACCACGCCCACTAACATCCGATATCAATCTAGCTTCAGCCTCAACACGGGCACGATCAGCTTTCGTAAGCACAGTCTCACGAGATAAAACTGTCGCATTAAGTCGTCGTTTTTCTTCTTGCAAAGTTGTGATTTGGTATTTACCCTGGATGGCTTGTAGCTTCAATGCTTTGACTTCCTCGTTTAGTGATACAATTCTGCGGAATGTGTCACCTAGGAGTGATCCCCAAAATTAAGCATCTTGCACTGAGAAGTGTAAAGTGATTCGCTGACCTTGAGATGCTAAAGAACCTGGGGGCAAGTATTGTCTCAAATTCACAGATGTACTGTTCTTACCAGTGAGACAGAGAGCTAGCCGTTTAGATGTATCCAGGTCAATCTCTAGTTGTGCATTGCGGTGCTCAAGCTTTTCGCGGGCCAGTTCTGATGCGCGTAATTCAAGTTCCTGCTGGTTGGTTGCATCTTGTAGTCCAAGAAGATTACATGACATTTCCGAATCATGGTCCGCACCAGCTATTGTGTGCCTTGAAGTACTTGAATGCGGCAAGCAAAACGCGCATCTGAGAGTTGTGTTCAGTATCTCCAGTTGAAGTTGCTTTTCCTCACGGAGCGAAATTAACAGTTCATCACACCTAATGCGCCTTGATTCCGCCTTGAGCATGAGTCTTTCTCTGTGTGCAAGTTCGGTATGTATTGCTTCATATTTACCTGAAAATACCAAGTCAATTTCGATAGTAGTGAATTTCACTGCACTACACGAGCAAAAAGCCTATACATCGTGCGCGTTGAAATGATTTCGCGCTGGAGCTTCCCGATTATCCGATCATTGTCTGATCGGGCCTCAAGTTGACGAATGCGGATTAAATCGTTTTTTTGCTCAGCTGCATCCTCTGACTGTTTTCGTCGGAGTTCGGCGGCCTAAGTGATATGTGAATTGGATAAAGATGTGAAAATATAGGACAAAGCTTATTGCTTGCATTGTTGCGATTGAAGCTAGTTCCTGGAGACGGGTGCAATCTCTACGTGTTGCGGCGGATTCTTCGTTCAATTTACGAAGCGAGGCACGAAGAACCATCATTTCCTTGGCCCAGGATTTTTCTTGCAGAGTTATAGGGCTATGCGCAGACATGTTGAGCCTGTGCAGAAAGAAACCTTGTTTTTACAGGCCTCTTTGCTTTAACGCAGGAGAGTGGCAAATTGGGCGATGACTCATCAAGTTCGGCTTGCAAGCGCTCAATGCGAGCCACTGAGCCCTGTTTCCATAATTCTAAGTAGAGTATGCGACTGCGCAAAGTAGCTTCAACTTCACTCAATGCATTTTCAGCCTGGCCCCTTCTGATTTTTTCGGTCTTCAACTCCTCGTGGAGGATGGCGTGTCGTCGTTTCATCTGTAGCTCGTTCACTTCATATGATGCCATTTGCCGAGCAACCTCTTGAAATCTCGATTGCGGCGCCCCAATGTCATCCCTGGTGACAGTCACCTGTCCACTTCCAATGTCATCCCTGGTGACAGTCACCTGTCCACTTCCAGGAATACGCTCGTAAATTTGTAATTTAGCTTCAAGAATAGCCTTTTGTTCTTGTAATGCCGCTAGTTTAGATCGCAGCGCTGATGTCTTGCTTTCCATTGCTCTCTTTTTCCGTAAATGCACATCGTAGCAAGCTGACATATTTTGCCTTATTTCGGATGCCTGCCCACTCAAGATACCACATGTCAAGCCAAGTTGGATGCATTCGCGCTCGGACACATCCAAAAGCTCCAGCGCTTCGGCGAGTGCTGCATGAGCCTATTTATTTGAGCAAATGACAATTTTTGGTGCAAAATTAAACGCAAAATAGACCCATCGCAAGTCCCTTGCCCATATGTCATTTGGAAGCCGTGGTTGATTGAACACATGCTGATCATTGGCCACTGGGCAACCATCCCAGTCGCCAAAGATGGCCGTTTTGCAAAAGTCAGTGTCACATGGACCAGTTGCAGTGTGGCCTAGATTTGCAACTACAATGTTAGGTGTAGAAACACCACCATAGGTGCACGAGGTGCCACGGGCCCTTGGTTGATTTACACTAGTGTTTTTGTGCATTGCTTTAGTTGACTTAGTGGTGCTGTGGCCTGGAGTTTGGGCTGAAGATGGAATAACCGTTGCAGTATCTATCGCGCTAGATGCACCAGCGCTAGATGCACAAGCTGGCAGGTGGCGTATGTGCTCCTCAGCTTTAGATTTGAGCAACCTAAAGGTCATCTGTGGGCGAATTCAGATATATTAAATATTTTTGATGCAGGTTGCATTACTCGCCGCAAACCTCGCTTAGAGCAGGACTTTTTGGCTCGACATCTGAGAGTGTTTCCAACCCATTTCTTAGACATTTAGCGTCGATAGGTATATTTTCTACCCCTCGACTTAATCTCATTGCATACAACTGTAATTTTCTAAGATTTTCATCTGTCAGACCAATGAACCGAATGCCCTGTCCTGAGACTCTGGGTGCAGCTTCATGTAGCTGGCTAAGCAGGCGTGCTCGCTCGCTTTCAAGGTCATTAATTTGCACTTGCATCTTCCTGGTGTCTGCCTTCCCAGCTTCGCCTTTTATATCAGCGCTTCTTTTTTGTAGGTGACTGCTACTAGCAAGATCAATACACCTTGCAGCCATAGTCTTGGCATCAGCTGGGCAAACATCGGTGAGATGACCTGCACCTGCTGTCATTTGCAAAAGTACCTTGCCTGCATCTCCGAGTGCAGTTTTAAGCATTTTGTGCTCAATCCTGGCCGATTCGTTTTCTTCCCTTGTCGCCTAGGAGAAGTCTCATATAAGGATGAAAGCGTTGTTTTAGACTGACAGAGAGTTCAAGGCGGCATTTCTCAATCTCTGTCTCACGTTTTCGCAGTACAGTTTTGAGCCACTTATTGCGACGAATGGCCTCTGCTACGCCAATTCCACCCTGTTGCGCAGCAATGTCCAGCAAATCACGATCATCAGCAAGTTCTGCTTCGAGTCCTGAAATTTCACTCTCAATGAGGTGTTGCTTCTTCTTGCTTTCATAGAGGCTCACTTTTGTAGAGCTTAGTTCAGCAGAGATATCTCCAGTGTCAGGATGTTTCCTCCTTGCAAGTATACTCTCATGCTCATGTCCACTTTCGAGGTCCCTTATGCGATTGCGCAATAAGTCAGCAAGGACGGTCAGTTCCACCTGTTAACTTAGCTTCCAAGACACATGCAATGGACAAATCTCGACTCGGCTATGGGGCACATTCTCTGCATCAAGGCGCCCAGCGTCTAAATATGCTCTCTCAAGCTCAAGCTGCACCTGCTTCATCTTCTCCTGATTATCCAGAGTAGCTGTATCTCGCAGCTTCGCAATTTCAACAAGCGAATCCTCTAACTGGGCGCGAAACTTTTGCTCATTCTGTGCAACCACTTTAGTAGTCGCTTGCAGCGCATCGTCTATGGCATCTCGTTCTGCAGATAATTCTTGTATTTGCACGCGTGCCTCTTCTAGCAATAAGTTCAGCTCTTCTATTTTGGTTTCTGAATGCTCTAGTGCCACGTCATTCCTTTCGCGGATAGCAAGGATCTCATCTCGTTCAGCTGCCGTGACCTGCCAGAACTAAATTCGTAGGGACATAGCATTCAAAGGATTTACAATGCGCCGGACTGCCAAAGCGCCTTGTAATACTAGGACTTGGGATTCCAAGGTGGACATCTCTGCTCGAATCTGCTCATTCTCTTGGTCGGCTTCCAGCAAATTACGCTCGTAGGTCAAGTGCATCTGACGGTCCTCTTGCCGGATATCTTCATCAGCTACTGAATTCACAACTCCTCCTCGCAGAATGGAAGATAATCTAAACAAGTATGCATTGGTAAAAATTAGCTATATATCATAGTACCGTTCCTCTTTATCTTGCAGTGCAGTTTCAAGCCGCTTGTGCTCTCTCTGCCGCATGTCTCTCTCAGTCTTTAGCTTTTCTATCTCTCTCTTACAAGCGTGCGAGTGAGCAGTTGCGTCGGCGAGGTCCTTCTCGAGTCGGCCTATTTCAGACGCCCTGCGCTCACTCTCTCTGCCAGCGCCGGTATGCTCCGCGAGGTCTGTCTCGAGTGCTTGTATTCGGCTGCTCAAGGCCCGTTTCTCTTCGTGTAGCTCATAATTCTCCTCCAGTAGTTCCTCATAGGTTGGTTCGTCACTTGCCATCGTGAGCGGCAACTTGTCACCGGCTTCCAAATAAAGCTATTATGATACGACTGTAAACCGTCTGAACCCTAGTAACTTCAATCTTACTAGCGAGAACACCTAACTTCGACCAGCACTTGCGATGACTCGGATGGCCTCGGGCGACCCGGCGCCCGTCTCGCCTCCGGGATGTCCGACGGAGCCCTGTTTGCATTTCCGAGGACATGTCGTTGCACGAGCTTCGTTGCAAGCACGATGGGGGTGGTGCGGGTTTTCTTTCATACCAGAGCCCAGAGAGTGGCCCCAACTCCCCGCCCGTCCTGGTATTCGTAAAGGTCCTAGGATAGTACGCCTAACGTCCTAAACGAAGCTCTCGGACGAGTCCGATTCCCCGCGGGTCGTCGTCGCCGGCTTAAAGTCTTTTCCACTTGCGCGGCGCGTCATTCGAACGTTCGCTGGAATGTAAACGTATGTCCTGATGGGCGATCTTTTGTCGAGCGGCGTCCAAGTAGCCCGCCATGACATCACCGAATATGCTCTCCCGACCGACCGCGGGTTGACATGTGGCGACGGACAACTGGTGGACTTCTTGAGGTGCGTCGCCGTGCGCGTGGGTCGGGCGCTCCTCTACCAGCAATTTGGAGATCTTCCCGTGAATGTCCGTTTGAAACGCGCGACGAGGAGACGCTGTTTTGGCTTACCTGACGAGCACATTTGGCTGCAGAGTAAAATAAAGCTAAAGATAAATCACTGGCGATCGAGCCCCGAGCCTCCAGAGCTCGCGGGTTTTTACGTCGACAGCGTAAAGTTTTGATGTATGAGGGCCTTGGGGCTTCCGTTCAGCTCTGGAGCTGTATAGCGCAAGTTCAAGTTCTCGTTCCCGTACGAACCCCGAGCCCACAAGCCGACGCCGGGCCGCGCACACACCCTCCCCACCTCGGCGGGTTTGAGTTGCAGCAGCTTTCGCATGGTGTCAGGGGAGCTGCCCGGGGTAAGGGGAGGCAAAGGCTCACCTCGGGTCGATTACGTTGACCGTTACCCATCCCGAGGCCATTTTTCGTCACAAAATAAATTCCGAGTCCGAGTCCCTAAATCAAAGCCTGAGGCGGTCGCCCCCAGTCCCAAACCACCTCCACGGGGCCGTAACCGACCCGATGCAGGGCTCGCTAAAAAGAAATCCGCGCGAAACTCGGCTAGCCGTTCCGAGAGAGAGATCAAGCCTCGCCTAGCATGCTACTGCTCCAAACTTTAATATCCCTGGTCCAAATGATAAACTCTCTATTTGTCACAAGCGCGACAGGCGAAGTTTTAATTGAGCGACACTGGCGTGGTGTCACGCCACGGAACATTTGTGATCTTTGCTGGGACGAACTTAATCCACAAGACAAGCGCTCAGGAACGCTCTCGCCACTGTTGCACACCTCCAAGCATTATTTAGTGTCTGTCTTCAGAGAAGACATATATGTCATTGCTGTTCTAGCCAAAGAGGTGCCACCGCTACTAGTAATTGAATTATTGCAGCGAGTCGTGGACATATTTGTTGAATACTTCGGCGCCGCAAGCGAGGGTTTAATCAAGGACAATTTTGCTAGTGTTTACCAGCTCCTCGAAGAGATGTTGGACAACGGAAATCCGCTCACAACTGAACCAAATGCATTGAAGGCAATGATCGCTCCTCCTTCTGTCATGGGCCGCTTGCAAGCAGTTGCAACTGGGAAGTCAAATGTAAGTGATGTGCTTCCGGATGGGACAATTTCCTCCATGCCCTGGCGTAAGTCAGGGGTCAAATACGCTCAGAACGAGATTTATCTGGATATTATTGAGGAAGTTGACGCAGTTGTAGATCGGAAAGGGCAAGTAGTATCCTCTGAGGTATCTGGGGCTATTGTAGCTAATTCGCGTCTCTCTGGCATTCCAGACCTATGCTTAAGCTTTCTAGATCCAGAGGTAATAAAAGACTGCTCCTTTCACCCCTGTGTGCGCTATACTAGATTCGAGCAGGACCGCGTTGTGAGCTTCGTGCCACCTGATGGCACTTTTGAGCTCATGCGCTATCGTGTGAATACGAAGACAAATGTGACTGTGCCGATATACGTTACTCCTGTTGTAACAATGTCTGATCAGCACAATGCTGGGTATGGCCGCATACAGATACAGATTGGTCAAAGGCAGACTTCGTCCCTCGTGACTCCCAATCGCAAAGCCCCGATGCTAATTGAGGACGTTGCATTATCGATCCCGTTTCCCAAGTGTGTCAAGACCGCCACATTATCTGCAACTGTTGGTACAGTGCTCTATGACGAAGCCACAAAGGTGGCTAGTTGGACAATTGGAAGGCTCACACCAAATGCCACCAAAGTCCCCCAGCTTTCTGGCTCAATGATAATCCAAGGTTTGGCTGAGGGCCCGCCTCCGATTCAGGTCAAGTGGAAGGTCCCTGTTGCCTCCGTTTCTGGTATACAGATTGCAGCCCTACAATTAAAAAACGAACGATACCGGCCATACAAGGGCGTTCGGACAATCACGAAATCAGGGCGTTTCCAGATTCGCATGTAGGGCAGTCCCCACGTATTGTTGCCTGATGTGTGCGTGCCAGTCACATCAGCCAAGGGTGCAGATTGTGCGCAAAGCCCGACTGATTCAACTGAGGAAACCCTTCATATCCTTATTTATCGCTTTATTTCGAAGTTTCAGTTGGCAATCCTGACCGAGCAGAGAGAAGGCCCCTAGGAGCTTGTGCCTTCTTGTAGCCTTAATCTACTAGTTCTAGGGCCGCCCCAGCCCCGGCAGCCTCCGGTCGTCTTACACTCACTGAAGCCTGAGTTACTAGCCTAACTAATGGATCTTTCAAGTTAAAGATCCATTAGGAGTACCTAGGTCCTAGGCCCGGCGGGGTGTATGAGTACGTGTATGAGTAAGGTACGAGGTACAAAGAAGAGGGGGGATATTAGTCGTTCCACTACGCGTCGAACCAACCCGTGCATTGGACTCGCTGTGTCCCAGGATCCACGCCCCCCAGGTGCCAGTGACTGGGACTCACTGTGGCACGCGTCACGGTGCCTGCGCAGGGTACATTCTTGGTTCTATACACTTTGTTAGATAGATAGAATAAGATGTAGTTCCCAGAAACTGCCATTAAAAGCAAAATAAAGTAAAAAATGTACTACCGCAGCAGTAGTAGCAGGCGCCCCGAGGGGCACGGGACTGACACTCCCCGGCGGTGGTCGGCCAAAACGCACTCAAACAGGCAGGGAGGCGCCCCAAATTTACTTTTGGCCGCCAGAGGGCCTAAAAGGCGGGTGCCACGAAGAAAAAAGCGCCGACCGCACAAAAAATTTAGGCAACTCGCCGTGGCGCCTAAATTAATTAATTAATTAATTAATTAACCAGTGAGGTCGCTCGCGTGCGAGCGCTGCCGGGGGGGGGGGTATTTCTACTCGGGGGAGGCCACGTCACTCTCTACTTAGTCATCCAGCTGCGACAGCATCGCCACCCCGCGCTGCACCCAGTGCGCCTCGGGCACATCGCTCGGCACATAGATGTCGAGGATAAAATTCGTACTATGTCCTGTGGTAGCCAAGATGCCCCGCCGGTCGCCCGTCTTGTAGACCGGGCAGAGGTAGGACGGCGGGTGCCTTATTTGGACCGTCCTTTTGGGTTGGAACCACATGAGAGGAGCAGTCGTGAATAACACCTTCGGGTCGGACTCGAGGATCTTCTTCTGCTCCTTGTCCCAGCGCGCGCCCTCGAAGAAGAAGCCGTACACATAGACGCCGAGCGCGGGCGGCTTTGCATAGGACGACGCCTGCAGCATCTCGAATTGCAGCCCAATCGCGTCGATCGGGATCGTCTCCGCCCGCGAGTAGTTCTGCTTACTCGCCGTCATGAAGGCGTGCTGGAAGAAGAACGCCGAGATCCAGTAGGTGGCTGGCGGCTTCTCTTCCAGCCATTCTCGTAAGAAGTTCAATCTCTCTAGGAGATCTGTCACGTAGCCGGCGAGCGGCTTGAACGAGGGGTACGACTTGGCCTGTGTGCGATTGGGGGTTGCGTCGCGGCGATGGCGTGGGGGTCGAAAACGACGGGAGAGGACCGGACGCGGACAACACACCTTCCACATCAGCGGAATCGCGCCGTACACTAAAGAGTCCCCGAGCGCTTCCAGGGGTCCGCTCATGACGACGATGCCACGCACCGCTTTCTCCACCTCCACTAGTGATTTTTTCATCGCGTTTGTGAGGTTGTTGAACCGTGCCAACTCCTGGCACAGGACCGTGTTCATGGACTGCTCCCACAACACGGGATACGAGATCGCCGCCTGCTCCATGTCATATGCAGCAGGTAATTTTTCTTTAATATCACCCGCAGTCGCTGCAATAGTAGCATCTTTATCGCCGGAACTGGCTCCCCCTCCCCCGCCTTCACACAGTAAACAGGTAGCGAACATGGCGTTCGTCTCCTTCGTGTCCTTTGTGATGTTCGCGTTCTCGTGGAAGCCGAAGATTTCTGGGGGAGCAACTAAAGGCAAGCCCTCGATGACTTCGAGGAACTCCTCCCTTGTTTCTACACCCGGACTGGAATACGTGCCACTCTGGGACATCTTGTAGCCTGTCTCCAGCACCTCCTCGTTGAAGAACCTTTCCATAATGCTATTTAGCGTTATTCGATCCTTGCCGTCCGTTACGCGGCCCCCATAATTGCACTCCCCAATACAGTACTTCAGTGCTTTGAATGGTGTTTCCTCGTTTTCTTCTAGAAACGCAAATAACTGTTGTAATGATATTAGCATGTCCGACTCGTTGAAGCCGTAGGGGATGTTCCAGCCCAGCGGACCGTACAGGCGGCGCTCCTGGAGTACAGCGTGGAAGATACACAACGAGTAGCACAACTTCCGGAACTTTTCGGGCTTCGCGTTCGATTCTAAATAACCATCGTTCGCGAGCGGCGCGGACGAGTAGCTGCCGACCAAGTTCGCTCGGAGCCCTTTCGGCGGTTCAATAGCCATCTTGATGCTGTTTTGTAAAACTGCAGTGGGGAATATCGGGGACGGACATGTCGTGCACCACAATCTAAAATTCTCGTGGGGCCGTGGGTCGCCCAGTTTATCACAAATCTCCTCGAAGCGGGGCATGAACGACTCGGCGAGGTGACCTGTTGTGTAGGAACCGGTGAACACTCGTCATCGAAGGCGTCGCGGCGATGGCGTCCGGGGAGTCGTCCCAGCTTCCGGCCGATCGACGCGCCGCCTCCGGTTGAAGGTGCAGCGAAGGACGCCGCCACGAACAGTTCTGCAGCACGACCCAAGAGCCGTCGCCGTGAACTTTGCACGCTCTTGCAATGAGTGCTTCCGCGACGGGACCTTGACCTTGACCCAATGAGATCGGCTCCACCTCCCGCCCAATCGCTTCCGCTGCTTCCAACACAGACGCCATCGGATCGCTCCCCGGAGCTAGCACGAACACCAAAGGCTGGATGCACGACGATTCATCATAACAAGCCTGCAGGTCGAACGGCGGCGGCCGCACGAACTTTTCGCCCATCTCGCTGATGACGAACTTCTGCACGCCCAACACAACTTTGTCCGGCCGGACGCAACGCAAGACGCACAACCTCTTCAGGCCGGTCAGCTTGTCCCACGTGTCCGGTAGCGGTTCTTCCTGAGGGTCCGTGCTATCGTACAAAGTTCGCCACTGGTGGGGACAGCGATCCACGTGTTCCCGGAGACCTCTGAACGCCGGAATGGCGTCCAACAAGCAGATCTCATTCCACAATTTAGGAGCGAGCCAGTCCTGGGCTGGATTTTTATGAGGGTTGTCTAGCGACACCCCACCGGTCAAGAAAAATAGCCACTCGGCGTCATCAAGTTCATTCTTCCCCTGTAGGATCCTAATCGTGAGCACAAAGGAGAACAATAATTTGTCTTTCTCCAGTAAGCTTCGGCAGATATTTTTATATAACGAATAAATGAAGTGGTTGTACAAATTATCTAGTCTTGTGGGAACATCAGAAGCCGTTTCTGAGTTCTTGATGGACGCGACGAAGAGGTTGATAAACCAAACTAAAGAGTAAGAGTAGACGGGCTCAATGTTCTCCAAGCACGCGATGCAGAAAAACAAGACTTGTGTCGAGTAGGCGACGGACGTGTAGCCCTTGCGCACCTGTGTTGAATGAGGGTGAGTACTTTGTCGTCCGCTCGCCACAGGCTTCACGTCGATGGCGTGGTGGAGGTAGTGTAGAAGTGACAGGATCTCGCGTGTTGAGAGACAACTCAATTTGAGGACTCGCTGTGGGATGCGTGGAAGAGAACACGCATAAACCACCGGCACGCCATCGCCGCGGTAGACGACGTCGAGTGGGGACACCGATTCAAGCTGAAGTGCAACATGGACACTGACTCATGCGTTGTCGATCTCGATCTCCGTCTTTTCCGCGACTGCCTGCTTCGCCTTAATGTCGTCACTGGTCACTTTTGACTGATTTAAGGTGACGATAGCCGTCTCATTTTCCAGGATGTTTCCTTCCCCGGAAAGAATTTCGAGAATTTGGTCCTCGATCTCCTTGAGCTTTCGTTTATTCTCCGCGCCCTCCAACACCAATTCGTTCTTCTTTTCTTCTAAATCGGCGCGTTCTCTAGCTACGACAACACCCAACAGTTGATCTTGTAGGCCCTGTGGCGTGATCATGAAGTTTAGGAGCGCGACCTTGACACTAATCTCCGGCACGTAGTGGGGGTTTCTTAGCTTAGTGCAAATGTAGAAGCGGAACATTTCCGAGTATTCGATTGTCGCATCACCCAACCGAATACAATCCATGCCGCCCTGCTTGAATATTTGTTTGAGGAGCAAGGGTTCGAGCGTGGCGTCGAGGACTTCCCCGACGTCCTCCAACAGCACGGGAAAGCCGTACTGGATGGCCGTCTCCATATTTCTCATATATTCCCCAGACATTTTGAGTACGTTAAGTTTGTTTGGGGCTTCCATCTGCCGGATCCATTTATTAGCTTGGCCCTGCGTGGAACGACGCCTTCGCGAAAGTGCCGCAGCTCCCTCGCGACACGTGAACTCTCTCGCGATCATGAAGACGGTGTCACGGTGGCTTCATGATGACACCATCACAACGACCGCCTCAAGTTGAAGCTCACTTTTCACGTCGAGTCGGCGCCTGCGGGTCGATCATGAGCGGCCATCTGCGCGCCGCGAAAATAGTAATGGCGTTCTCCACCGAAAAGTCGTCCGTGGGTAAGTTTTCAATGTTCCACTGTCTTATCTTCACAGCGTCCCCAAGCGTGTTGATCAGCGTCGGTTTCTCGGATGAAGGTATATTTAATTTCTTGCATGTGGCGATCCACTCGCCCATTTGTCTTTGTCGGAAGGTGGACGTAAATGGTCCTAAATAAGCCATCAAACCGGCGCTCACCAGCACATCGCCCGTCAAGTTAACATAGGCCGCGTCCAGCTCCTCGACGAAGATGCCCCACTTCGTCTTTTCTCCGCCCAGTGATTCAATTAATTGCTTCGCACGCACCAACTTCTTCCCGCACAGGTCGACTTGATTCAACAGTTCCGCCTTTTTCTGCTCAGCCCCAGCTAAATTGGCCTGTAGCGATGCGAGGTCGTCCTGGACGACCTTTAGAGAAGCCTTCTTCTCGTTAAGCTCGCCCATCGTGATAGCTAAAGCAGCCTGCGTTTTCTCCAGGGCTTCTTTCTTGGGAGCAACCACTTTTGCAACTCGATCATAACCTGTGTAGAAATCAACAACCACCGATGATCGGTACGAGAAAGCGATCGACTACCACTGAAATCACAAATCGAAGGAACCACAAAAACCTGATCTCCCGCACAGATCAAAACATTCCATGGCCAGGACCCATTTGCAGAGCCCGGCTGCGGCACTTGACGCTTTGGCCGCACTCTCAGCGTTGAACTTCTCGTTGGGCATGTAGGTCGTCCGTATTGTCTTCATGATCTTCGGGCTGATGTTATCCTTATCATATTCCTTGAGCCGGGGAATGAAGCCCTTGTCGCCCATCATCTTCTGGGACGGCGCCCAGTAGTCCATGATCTTCTTCGAACTATCCTCGGGGTCCGGGATCTTGACCGGCTTCTCGCCGAGCATCACACAAACACCTTCTGCTACCAACTTGACCGTGGCTGGCGGTTTCGACAATTTCCGCACGGCGTCGATGTCCTTGTCGTTGATCGTATTCAAGGCTTGGACCGCACTTTCTAACGCCGGCAACGCTTCATCTAAGTCAGCTTGCACCGCGTCCACTTCGATCTGGACGGCATCGGCCTCCTTCTGCGCGACCGCCGCCTCCGCGCCGACGACTTCCTCCTGCTCTCGCACCCCCGGCAGCTTCGCCTCGATCTCCTCCATCAACGCGTCCGTCGCGACCTGAGCCTCCGCCAGCACCGGCTGGAGGTCCGTGAGTTCGACCTGCATCGTCGCGACGTTCTCCTCGGCTCCCGCCAATTGTTTGAGACCGTTCTGGTAGCGGTCCTTGCCCGCTGTTATTTTTTCCCGTTGCTCGGCTAGAGCAAGCTTGAACGCCACAATCAACTCTAGGTACGATGTAGGAGTGACGTAGGTGATCCGCCCTTGTTCTGTGAGGAATTCCGCCGCCAGGGCATGCGCGTTCGTGTGGAAGGTCATACACATGTCGACGATGGCCGGCCTTACTTCGTCATCCAACTTGACTTCCTTGAGGAACTTCTCCGCTACGGCTAGGAGCGCGTCCCCGGGCCAGGCCGTGAACCAGTCGATGGCGCAGCAGTTTACTAAGGAAGGGAACAATCGCAGTCGATCTCGGAAGGCGGAGCCGATGGGCGAAAACGCCAGGATGATGTGCAGGTACTGCTTGACCCGCTGAATGAAATACGCATAGAGCTGAAGAGGCGTCATGTCGCCGGCAGCTCGGCCAAATTGCTCTTTGGCAAAAGGCCCGACTTTCTCGCAGATGGCGACCTTTTCATCACTTGCAAAGATGTTGGGCACCTCGCCCGCGTTCAGCATGTTGTTAATGTCCTCGACAAACCCTTCCTTAGCAATTTGCGTGTCCGAGAACAAGAACACTAAGGGCCGATCGCCAGACCCCGCCTCAATAAGTACTTTTTTAAGATCGTCTCTCCACTCGGCCATGCCGTAGGATTTCGTGATTTCTATGCGGAACAGGGCGTAGCCAGCCATCTCTGTCGCTAAGATACTGAGACTTTGTCTGCCCGAACCGCCGACACCGACAAGTAGAGCGTTGCCACCAGGCATCCGCAGGACTCTTGCGATTCGCGAGACATGCTCAATGGCGAACATGAACATGACGAGCTCCATGGGCTTCTTGGACGTTTGGTTGAACTCCGCGAGCGAGTCCTCGGTCCGGTTTTGTAGTAACTGGAGATCGCGAACCTCCACATACGGCCTATCGTCCTCGTCGGCCGGAGTCATGTAGTCACCCCAGAACAGTCTTCGGAGCGTGCCGTAGCCCGTCTCCGTCTCGTCCGCGGGTCGAATATGCTCGAACTCCGATTGGAAGTCGCACCTGAAGATCTCCTTGCACATGGTCGCAGCGTGGGCGCACATCCACTTCCGATCGTTATCGTCTGTTAAACGATCCCCAAAGACTCTCAAAGCTTCGTGGGTCCACAATCTCATCACGCTGGACTTGTTAGCGAACTCGCCCGACGGGGCTTGGAGTAACACACCCTGGACCACGCGCGAGAAGTCCCGCAAATTGAATGTGTAGTGAGATTTAGAAGGTGTAGGGAGTAGACCCTTCATGGCTTCCCTGTAAGTTCGCATTGTCGCGTCTACGACATTGCCCGCCTGCTGGCACACGTCGCCAGAGTAGCCGCGCATGAAGTAGGCCTTCACAATCGTGCTGAAAATTAATGTGAGAGTATCGTCGTCAAATGAATCCACACAGAGTAGGGAAAAATGCCTCAAGAAGCGAGGAGTAGTACCGTTCCTTCCCCCACCGGGCGGGCCCATTGCGCAGCAGACCTGCGTGTCCACGATGTCCACCCACGATTTTTCTTTCAGGTCGTAGTAGCCGCCGCAGTCCACGAGCTGCCGCAGCAATTCTATCGGTGGTTGTGCCCCATAAGTTTCAACTTCAGGCATGTTCATGTCGTCCACGAAGACTATGGCCGTTTGCCCCATGGGCGGGCCAAAAACGCCTTTTCGCCTTTTACCTAGCTGGCCGTCGATGATGTCTTGGGTCATTGTTGCGGAGGTTTTTGCAGAGAATCCTAACTGAATGGGCTTGTACTTGGATTGATCCAACTCCTCCGTGACGCACTTGATGACGGATACAGATTTGCCCGTTCCGGTCGGGCCGCAGACCAGCGGTCTTAACCCATGGGTGAGCAAAGTGCGACACATGTACGATAGCTGGGCAGTGCAAGCAGTGGGCACCATAATTGTGCTGAATTCAGCGTCATCTGGGATCGTAAACTTAGCTAGGGTCTGGACCCAGCTGACCCACTTGCCCTTCCTTGGATCATAACACCAGTCCTGCAAATTCCCCTCGTCTGTCTGGACTAAAAAGGCCGTCTTGTCCTCGCAATTCTTGTAGTCCGGCTTCCGCCACTTGCGGACAGCTAGTGCAGTTGCGACACCACCATACTTTTCATCAATGACATCGACGTCCTTCATGACCTCGCGCACAAAGAGCGAGTATTTTTCTCTCCCGGCAGCGTCCGAGGTGACACCGGTAGACCAGAACAGCGCGAACAGGAAGCAACACTCGAGCTGTTTTTTCCGAAAATTGCCCCCCTCCTCCGTGTTGGCGTCGTGCGGGCCCGGGATCGCTGCTGCTAGTAGACATCGCAGCAAACCCAAGAGCGAGGTAAGCAGCGCCGAATCCACCGTAGGAGACATCTCTTTGCAGGTCCTCCGCAGGAAGGCCATGGACGGCTCGACGAGCCAGTCGTATAACGCCGTCAAATGGACTTGTTCCTCCTCCTTCAGTTCAAAGGGCGGCGGTTCGTCTCCGCGTTCTTGGTGATAGTAGCCGCCAACCGTCCACCCAACGACCCAGGACTCCCACAGCGGCCGTAGCCCTAATTGCTCGGGCTCCATGTAGACCATGCCGCATCTACTGACAGTTGCTGGGGATGCTACTAATAAGTCCATCGGTTCAAAGATCATGCTCATGACGTCGGACATCGCAATAATTTCACCGGACATCAGGCACAACTTCTTATTATCATCCAGGACCGTGTTCATGTTCTCGATCCAGATCGCGTCGACGGGCCCGTCCAGCAGGACCCACTTGCGATCTTCCGGTTTGCCCACTTTTGATTGGGCCGCGTTGCGGTACTGGATCGCGAGGATGCCATCCGTCCACTCGTGCGAGACTGGATCAAAACACCCGTAGAGCTGGCCCATCGTGACACTCTTGGGATTCATCACAAAAGGTACCACATCGGTCCATCTGCCATCTTCCGGGAATTCTGCGTGTAGCTTACTTAAGGCGTCGGCTAAGACTCTATAAGCGGACGTCTTGCCCGAGAACGGCGCCCCGACGATCATGAAGCCGTGCCGCACGACCATCATGTCGTAGATCTGCACAATCTTGCCCCAGAAGTAGTCCGTGAGTTGCAGGTTGCGCTCGACGCAACTTTCGTTTGACTTCGACTGCATGGCCTGGCGGTCCGGCTCCGGCAATTTGACGCCCGGGAACAAGTCAGACGTGATGCCGTTGAACAGGGGCACGTCCGGTGCTAAAAACTTCGGCGCATTGACATCAATAATGGCTCTCAAAACCAAGATGTCCTCCGGAAGGTGGCCCTCGCTTCGTTTCAAATTGCCCGAAGCCCTGAGAACCGCGATGACGGCGCGCATGCCATAGTCGTAGTGCGACTGCGCACTGAGCTGCTCGCTGCACAATTTGTAGGTCGTAACGATCTTGACGGCCATGGCTTTCGCATCGGTATACCCCATGGAGTACAGGATGATCTCGCCGATCATCGCGTAGTCCGGCACCATCATCGCCACAGTCCTAAAGAGTACTTTGAGGTTGTCCGGGAGTTCCGCTCGACCGGCATAGCCAGGGTTCATCGTGATGAAAGGACAACAAGTCATTCGCAGAGGGAGGTCCGTGCCCTCGAACATGAACCGCTCCGCCTGCCTCGCTTTTGCTTGCTGAATGGTCAGCACTTGCTGCGCCACGACAGACAAAACTTCTAGGATAATACGGTTGAACTCATCAAAACAGGCCCAGGCACCAGAGGCGGCTAGCCCCTTGAAGAACTTGGCCATCGCTTTATAGTCCAGCCCGTCCGAGCAGTTCGTCACCACACATTGAATAGCGATGGCTTTGCCCAAATCTTTGGTGGTCTCCGTTTTACCGGTGCCTGCGGGACCCTCAGGAGCTCCACCTAAGTTGAGATGAATAGCGCCCATCAGCGTGCGGTAGCATCTATCTGTCAAGGGTGTAATCACAAGCCTTCCGCAGTTCCCTATGTACTCATATGCATATAAGATCATGGCATTGATCATGCGGCAAGAAATGGTCTCTGGCCTGCCCGTTTGCGACGACGCGCCAGCATCGGCCCAGTAGTACCGCAGCTGCGCCTGCCAGTCAAATTCGGACACGGCACAGATTGATGTTTCTGACAACCATTCGGTGATGTCGCGATTGTGTACGTCCATCACTACTAATGCACCGAGGGTGTTCCGAAGCATCTTGGATATATTGCCGCGGACAGACTTAACGACGTCAAGGAGCTCGCCGCGCCGTTGTTCATAAAGGACCTCCATCGCATTTCCACCTTGGATGATAGCCGCCTCAACAGCAACAACCCACGTAATCTGATTCACCGTGAGCACGGTCTGACCTTGCCAGCTCTGAAGCCAGTCCGATCTCTTGGCCCTTGCGTAGTCAACTAAAGACTCGTCTATTGCAAACGCGAGAGACTTTTTCATTATGCTCTCCACTTCTACGAGCCACTTCTCGACGTTACCTCCGCTGTCTCGCGGATTAATTGGTCTGTGATGGCACGGACCGTACGAGAACTCTAGACGTTCACTCCGATCTACGGGGCCGTCGTAACACGACAAAATGTCCAGGCGGTCGGTGAATTCGAGTGCAGCGACGCCGTCGAAGCCTGCGTGGGCACTGTCCCGAGAGTCCACGGTGATCTCTTTTTTGGCATGAAGTTTGGAGGAAGCCACCTCGATGGCGTGTGTGATTCATGCACTGTTCCCAAGTTGACGGCAGCTTCAGGGACGCTGAGTCCGCACACTTCTTCAAATGCGGTTGGACTTTTGTCGGGTCTTTTGTTTCAGCCAGGATCTCGAGGAGTTCGTCGTTCGACCTGCGTATAAATCAAACAGTGACACGCGACCGTGTTGCGTCGATGGCGTGGGGCTCGACGATGCCACCGTGGAGAGTAAAACGTCGCGTCGATACTGACCCGACAGAACGCGGTTATTCCGCCTACTCTCCGGACAGAGAAAGAACGGTGATTTTCGCGCAGGCAGCGACAAGAAAAAGAATCTCGGGAACGCCAGTCTTTTAGTCTCCAGGTAGTCAGAGAGTCCTTTTTGGATGATCTCCAGTTTGACGTTTGCATCAATCAGACTTTCAAGCAGGTTCGGTCGCCGCACCACGGATAACAAGGCGGGCTCTTGTGCTGTTTGCGCCATCGAATCGATCCAAGTCGCATCCACCGTCTTGAACAAGCGACCTTCGGTAGGAATCTGCTTCATTATGTCGTCCGAGGAGAAGATGGGCTCTAGGTAAAGCCAGGCGGCTTGCACTTTCAACCAGTTGTCAATAATATCCTGCAACAGGACGAGAGTTGACTCATAGGCCGTCGTTCTATTTAGAAAGGGTTTCACAAATCCTGCGAGAGGACGGTGGCGTGAGTGTGCTATACATCGAGAAACTCAACGCACACACGCGTGCGGAGTTTCTGATCAGACCGTCGCCTTGGGCGGCCTCGCAAGATGTTTAGGACGCTGAGATGCGCTAGAGCCCCGCATGGCCTGTGTTTTTACAATCTGGTCATCAAGCTCCTGCTGGATTTCATCCGTGCTGACCAGAATGTAGCTCGTCCGCCATTCTTTGGTAACAAAGGCAAGCGTTTCCCAGGCAGTCTCCATTTTTGCTAAACCCTTCTCCAATTGGAACTCTCCGGACGCAGTACTGCTTACGTCGCTCGCTAGTTCCGCGTGGCTGGTGATGCCCCATGCGAGGAAGTCCTCGAGACTGAATGTTGTGCTAGGATCAAAATTCTTTCCCATCGCCTTGCATAGCTGCTCCCAGTGCCTTGACTGCATGGCCGGATTCCCGAGGTCCACGATTAGGGGCATGACTGGCTTGAACTCGTCAATAACCAGCACAAATTTCTCTGTCACGGGAGAGTTCACCTTGCGATTGAGCGAAAATGCGTCGGCCTGGAGGACCTGCATTTTACTGTCAACTTCTTCCGCGTCAAGCGTCGTCAGATCTCCACGCATCCAAATAGAATAGGAAGCGTGCCAGTCAGCGATTGAAGTCCAGAGCCTGTCGACAAGTCTCAGCCGGTCTGTTGCTTTGTTTAATTGGGGGAATTCATCTGCGTGAAGTCCAAACAACTCTTTGTAGCTGGCATATGTTTGAGCGCGCGTGGCGAGCTGTTCCAAACGGTAGTGCATCGCTGCTAGCTCCCTTTTGATAACGGGCATCTCTGGATCATCAAAATGCATGACATCGACAAAATTGCCTGACATGATTTCAGTCGTAACCACCGACAGGTCAGAGTTTAGAGCTACAATGTCCTTATCAAGTTGTTCGTTCTGATTTGCATGCTCGTTCTCCTTGAAGGTCTGAGCAGCGACAAGCTGCTTGCTGTATCGAGCCGCGAGGCTGTGCATTTCATCCAATGCAACAAGATCATCAGGCGGGACCTTAACTTCATTTATTTGAAGTAGTGAGTACATTCGGTCCACAGGTCCTCTAATGCGGCTAATCTCTTGTTCGTCGTATGCTCCTGTCTGTTCAAGATAGCTAGCAAAGTCATCGAGATTTTTTGGAATTGCCTCAAGAACTTCAACACGCATCATTAGCATCGTCCGCAAATTTGAACACTGAACACGTGCCTCATCTCTGATTATACTCTTAAGCAGACCCTGCTTTGCTTCGACAAAGGGTAGCAGCGTCTGCTTGAGATGCCGCGACGTAGCTTCGATTGTCCCAGAAGATTCGCGAGCTCGCATCCTGTCTAGCTCCTGCTGCCAGGCACAGATCTGCTCGAATTCAATTTGCAGCTCAGAAAATGTTCTTGCTTTTGACCGATACACGCGCGGAATGAAATTCCTCGATTCTTCGTAGATTGGCCTCACTGAATCAAAAACCGCCGCTTTGTGCATTGCAAGCTTGAAATCTAAACGAAACTTGTTGCGCAACGCGTCCACGAAGCGACGAAAAAGAGGGAGAGAATAAATAACTTCATCGAATTTCGACGCAAAGGAAGTCCAGGGACAATGCTCGACACAACTTCGAGAGTCTAGGACACGTGGAATGCGACATAAATCGGCTATGACATCGTCAGTGACGCGCTGTGACATGTCCAGAAAATCAGAGAGCATTGGGGAGAACGTCGTTCCTGTAAGCTCAAATCCAAGCATGACCTCAAACAACCCAACCTTGTGTCGAGTATCCACGAGATTAGCCAGCAAGGTTTCGGTGAAGCTGAGCATTACATTAGATATGACGGTTTCCACCATAATGCAATCTACTAGGCGCACAAAATTAGTGAGCAGCCCTCGATCTTTCGAAGCACTGGCAACCAATCGCCTATGGGCTCGTCTTTCCTCAATTTCGCTGTTAATGGACGGGCCTCTAGTCCCGCCCTCCTCCAGTTTAGATAACAAAAGAGTACATAGCTCTTTAGGGGAACTAGCAGATTTGTCTTTGGTGTATTGGAGTGATTTTACTGATTCGCAAGCTACGCCTGTAATATCTATTACCCGTTTCATTATCCTTTCACACGTAAACATTGCCTCCTTTTTTGCGACCAACTGTTGTTCTATAAATATCAAGAGTGTTTTGCTTTGAAGACGATTGTGGGATAATGGTGCGATGAAGGATGCCTTCCTGAGCTCATAGATCTTCGTCTTTAGCTCAATTATTGGTTGGCAAAGAATGGCACGAGCCAAGAGCAGTCTGCTTCTCAAATAGCGCTGTTGCCGTACAAAAAGTTTCCGGCGCACATTAGCGTGCCATTGGCGGAATATCTTTAGCCGAACAAACAACTTGAAATACGGTATACTTCGTAGAATGTTAAAAAATGTGGAATGTCGTACCCATTCGTTCATTGATACACATTCTGTCTCGCTTACACCGTTGCTCTGGACACAACGAACGAGACCAGTTTGGGACATGGTGAAGTATTCGCCACGCGAAAGGGCAGCACTGAAAGGAACTACTACCAACAGATAAGGGTTGAGCTCTAAACCGTCGGCCGCTGGAACAAGATGCACGAACTTGACGTGCGAGTCCTTGCTTGCGGTAGTGAAATAATTTACCGCGTCTTCTCCTGTCGTCAGACCCAGCTGTGCAATCTTAAAGTCTTCGTCATCCGATAGCTCAGCTAGCTGCCGCGACTCATGAATTGGTAACTTTGTTTCTACCCTGGTACTGCAATGCTTGAGGGACACCGGTCTTGTCTCGTTGTGCTGCCCTGATGTAGATTCTGCTAGCAATGGACGCAATCGGGCTCGTAATGGTGCATGCAGACGTTCATTACTCTTTAAGGTCGGCAAAACAGACAAAACTTTGTGTCCCCGAGGGCGCATAGTTGCCCGCGCCGTACGCAAATCATACTGATATACAGTTTGAGGATCTAGCGCAAAAACGAGTCTATCGTCTGCGACCAAGTTGCTACCGGAATCCATAATATCAGCGTTGCATCCTACTATTATGAGCCGCGTTGAATACCTACGGTACCGTACTTGCTGGTACCGTAGGTAGGCTGTAGGTTTTGGTTAGTACCTACGGTACCTACGGTACATAATATTATGCAACACCACGGTAGGCACTAGCCAAATATGGAGGGTTGATTGGCCCGTCGACGTGACTTTGACCCCTTGCGCGACGAATTCAAGATAGGACTGAATGAAATTGCAACATACTTCAAGTTGAAGTTGAAGTTGAAGATCACCAAAATCGATGTCTTGCACTAAGGCCACCGCCGGCCCGGGCCTGGGCCTTCAAGCTCCCTAAATTGAGGCCGTGCCAGTGGCCAGCGCTACACGGTCCGGCCCGGGAGCCGGCTGCCAGTGCCCAGTCACGGTCACGGTCACCGTGACCGTGACCGTGACGGCCCGGTTGACTCAGAGTCTCAGGCTGGCCGCCCACCGGACGACCACGCCCCGGCGTGGAGCCCCACCCCTATTTGCTGGGTTCACTTTCGAGTCTACCCCAAAGTGCTAGCGCCCCAAAATCGCGATTAGGATAATACCCGCATGGGGGCCACACATTGCAACATCGCGGCTATACGCTGCAACTGCGATATCGCCCCCTGCCCGGTTCACATGCAGGCTTAGACTGCCAGTGGCCTATGACGCCCTAATCATATTCACTATTCTCCGCCGCCAAGTCCCATTCTCGTGGTCGTCAAAGCCCCATTCAAGTTTAGGCCGAAACTCGTTGCAGTGGCCCCACCGTGACGCGGTACTGATAATAACCATCGTGGCCACGTCGGTGACGCGACTAGGGCCTCCAGGGTCCTGCGTGGCACGCGAGCCAGGTCGCTTAAGCTTCGCTCTACGTCGCCACCATCCCTCACTCGGTCGGCGGGGGCTACGCCAACATCGCCCTGCGTTGCCGTGGCGACCGTGACTTCGCTCTGAATCGGATCCCACGAAACGTATGAAATAGTGCCACGCCGTTAGCCCGAGGCGGCCCGGGGGGGCGGGAACTTGAACTAGATTTATATGTTTCGTCTATACTGTCACGGTTTCTCCAACGGGCGAAGTATTCGGCGATCACGATTTTTAAGTTTTCATAAGATTTTAGCAGCATTCATAATTGGCGAAAAAGGGGGACGCCGGCTTTCACTGGCAAAGTTTATCTCGGATTTCAAGTTCAAGAACTGAATACCGTGACCGAGCCTCGGAGTCACGGTCGGATTTTTAATGGTCTTCAAGTTATTACTAGCCTGAGCCTGAGTATGTTTTATCAGTCAGGACTCAGGACGGGACATAAAGTATGCAAAATCCTTATACTACGGCGTGGTTGTAAGTAATTATAGGTTCAAGTTATCTACTACAAATCCAGTTCGAAGCATGCCCCCGGGCCAGCGCAAATTGAGGTATGTATATACTAAGTACCGTAGACGGCGTAGTGCACAAGTAATACACTGGCTCTCCGACTCACCGCCGTGGTAGTCATGCTGACGCTACCGTGACCTTGGTCCGTGGCGGTGGTAGGGGCAGGAATCATTTAACTCCACAGCGTTGCCCGGCAGCCGCGCCAAGGACGCCCGGGCCTGGCCGCTGGCACTATATTTTCGCTCTCTGGATAGTGAACTTGAAGCGCGATTTCAAGTCAACCGCCAACCGGCACCGCAAAATAGTGTCTGGCATGACTCAGACCCCAAGCGAAATGTTGTTTTTTGAGTCGTCACCTGCCATATGAACCTCCCTGATAGTAGTATCAGAGCCGCAGGTGACACTGTTGCCATCGTATGACAGCCTTTGGGGTAATTTGCAGGGAATAAATGTATTGATTGTGACGCTGTCAGCGTCAGGAGTCGTCTTCCTCCCCCAAAAAGGCAATGGTGGTCTGTTTCAATCGAACATTCCTCTAGGTTAGGTCCTGATTAAGCTGGGATATTATTGCGGCTCTTGTGTAGCCAAGCGCTGTATGGGCGGCTAGATACCCCGCTATCACGGATCCAGCAGAGTTCGATACAGCAAAGTCATCGAGCGCAAGGAAAATGTCACTCAGCCCATTAATGACGGGTCCCAACGCATCCTTTCCGACCAAGTATCTTGCTGGGGTGTGAGAGAAGCCTCGTGGTGACGGCGCCAATGTATTGATGTACAAGGCTCTGCCTCGAGTGAGAGGGAAGAGGTGAGCAATTGTACTGAGGATGTCATTGTGGAGTCTGTTACGAGTATCCGTGGCAGTATCATTTCCACCAAAGGCATTGACCCACAGCGACGATACGGGGCCCTCCACAACACAAGAAGCGACACCATTTGGCGAGTCCCGGAGGGTAATTGTCTTGCAATCTAGGACCTTAGGGTCATTGCAGGTTGCACTTTGCTTTCGCCAGAAGATGGGCAAATCTTTGGGAGCATCAAGATCCTTACAAGTCCCAGGAAAAGCAATTAGGGTTCGCACAACCTGACGGATGCTGGGCCCTTTTAGGTTGGACGGTGACACGGTCTTGCTGTTTCTTCGAGGACAGATTCCGGCAACATCTTTGGTGCGGTCAATAAGCCGAAAGCACTCTATAGCATCCACAGCAAGCACTAGCTTATCTGTGGTGAACTCTCCTATAGTCGAGGCGATGTGGATCAAGTTGCGTGAATGGTCTCGAAGTCTGATAGCGCGAACGTATGCATTGGTTAGGACCTGGCCGCCATTTGCTTGAACGGTAGCTTGGAGGGAGGCACAGAGCTGAGAGATTCCTCCTTTGGGAATATGATATCCGTTGATTCCATGGACTACAGATGCAGACCAGGCCGCGAACGATACTTCGCATATTGGAGCATGTTCTTCTCTGAGGAGGCCATAGACTGTGCAGGAGCGCACAAAATGACTATTTGTGGGTGATGAAGAATTATTGGTGATGTGCGTGATGTGACTGGCAGCCTCAGAAACTGTTATACACGCAGCAGCGGTGAAGCCGGGTATTGTCTCGTTTCGCTGGCAACCTACTCCAAGCCAGCATAGAAGGGTGGCGCTGTAGGGTATCTTGGTTAGCACAAAAGGGAGCAATTCATTATACACCGCAATGGCCTGTGTTAGCGCAATTGTCAGCATGCGTCTGTCGGCGCCAGATGCGCGAGAGAGGTCATTAACCCATGCCTTTGCACCACTGCGCAGCGGAACAGGATGACAGTGATCACCAACAACGAGGACTCCGTGTGCCCAACCCGTCCGTTGATCACCGATAGGCTCGAAAATCACTGGCTTACTTGCATGCAAACACACTGAGAGCAGCGTCTCATAGCGCGACACCTGTCCAAATTCGCATCGATCCAGAATAAAATCGCATGGAGCACCATCCAGACAAGCAGTGGCCCCACCTTCACAACGGGACTGTGGTATTAGCACTGTCACCTTCCCCCCTGCACGTGCCAGCAGTGCGGCAGTGTAAAGGCCCCTCAATCCACCGCCATAGACTACTGCATCAATTGTTGAGACCTTGGATAAGGATCCACGAGTAAACTTGCCTTTTGGTGCCTTCATTTGTCTGTGCAGGCACTGAAGCATTACCAGGCCTGTGAGTATCAACACTGGATGTACTGCAAACAACAGGCATGCCAGTAAAACAAATTTAATTATCGGCATTTTACCCCGATAAGCCATGAATAGCAATACCAGGCAGGTATGCTGAGGCAGGATCGGATCCCCTATTAGTTGGTCCTTGAGCACGGACTCTGTGCACTGCACCAATCTCCGCCTGTATAATCATAATGAATTTTAATGGATAATAGAAGAAAAAGAACGACGTCGCCACCTTACGAATATGGATGTGCCACAAATGCTTTGAAAACACCAAAGCGTTCCACAAGCTCGCGTTCGATCCTGTGCGCGTTTGCAATACCATATATGCGTTTCCGCGAGCTGGTCTCCCTTTGAAGATCTTCCCAAAATACAGAAGCTTCCTGGCCTTCCAATGGCTGCAAATCTGCGTCTTCATGAATTAAGAGTTTGTTTCGCAAAGTATAGAACGGTGAAGCTGACCTCGATCCCAGCTTCATCAAAAACCGTCGGCGATTAGCATGAGCGGAGCCAGACAAGAATGTAGCTTTCTAAGCCCCTGAGCCGACTGTATGGCGGACGGGAACGGAGGGCAGCTGGAAACCCGCGAGCTAGGCCCCGGCTCGTCGCTAGTTGATTTATCTTTAGTGCAGCCAAATGTGCTCGTATGGTAAGCCCAAACGGCGTCTCCTCGTCGCGTGTTCCGCCCACTATTTCACGACACGCGACACGCAAAAGTTTGGCGGGTCTAAGCGCACAGTTGTAGCGTGACCCCCGCGAGCTCAGGATTGATTGATTGATTTATCTCAGAGTTTAGCTTTATTACCTACGGTACAGCCTGATGCCTGATGTGGTGAGTACGCGTTTAGAGCTCGAAGATGGGATATCTGTGTGACTGGGGAGCGGGACCGCCTAGCCCTAGCCTCGGCCCCTAGGTGCCAGTGGCCGGCGATCCCAGGTGGTCCCCTAGGGTTCGCCTCAGCCGGCAACCCCCTCGGAAAATTTTTTCGCGGGGAGCCTCCGAGTCACGGGGCGCGTCGAACGGCCAACACAACGTGCGCTGGATAGCCCTGTCTATGGGCTTTCCAGCGCACCATCCCGTGGCAGTTGGGCACGCGATGGCGCTCAGGCTGAGCACAGAACGTGTCACTGGCACGGTTTGGCGCCAGTGGCCGCAGCTCTACCCTCAGCGTACAGGCCGCTGCAAGCCATGGCTACCGTATTCACTATGCCTTCTCTATCCAGGTATTCCAGATATAATTGAAGTGAAAATTGAAACCAAAGCAAAAATCGTCGTTCCATATCATAGCAGGTATTCCTGGGAGTTAACGCAATTGTCTCGTCGTACATAAACAGATGCACGAAGCACGACTAGAAGAGGCGGCGGGGGGCTCTGATGACGTGTATGAAAAATGTATCAAGGTTAACAACAGGGGAGCAGGAGAGGTCGGCGAGGGTCCACTGGACCTTGAGCATGTGATAGGGTACACTGGCAACTCACCCCGGACATTCCTAGCGTTGCCCGGGGGCGGGAGCAATTTTTTCAAAGCAATGGGATCAATTGCTGTCATTGGTGATCTAACTGACCCACACAAACAAAAGCTCCTTCGAGCACACGACGAGCCAATTTCGGCGCTCGCTACGTCGCGGGACGGAAGTTTATTAGCCTCTGGCCAGCTCGGGTCGACGCGCGTCCCAGGCTACGCTGCACTTGTCGTTATTTGGGACACTTTGACACAAACTGTAGCCTTCAGGCTGCGTGGTCTCACGCAGCGTGTTGTAATTTTGGAATTTTCGGACGATATGCGTTTCCTGGCGGCGGCTGGAGAAGACTGTGTGTTGTACATCTGGGATACTGCCTCAGGTGAGGTTGTTTTTGGCAAGCGGTACATCAAGCAGCTCAGTCTCTTCCAGTGGGTTGGTGCGCGTGACTGCGGCCGCCGCCGCGTCTATCGTCTCGCAACCGCTATGCGTGGCATTGCCGAAGTATATCATGGCGAGCTCTCTTTCGATGCAACACGCCAGCAGTGGCAGTTAGCTACAGTGCCTGTGGTCATGCCGGCTGCAGGCATGGCTCGGAACTATCGGTGCTCGACGCTGGCAACATACGCGGCGGAGGCCCCTGAAGAGGAGCCCGCAAAGTACTTGCTAGCTGGCACCATGGAGGGTGATCTTCTTGTTTTGCGCCTTGCAGGGTCAAGGGGCGAGGCCCGACTAGACACAACACGCCCAGGTGGCGCATACCGTGCATCTGTGCCGGTGTGCTCAGGGGGTATGCTTGCTATGGTCTTAGCGCCCGTGACACATGGTGTTGACCGACCTGCTGTCTTTGCGGGTGGTGGCGATGGCATTGTGCGCAAGATCACCGGCTACGATATGCGCTGGAAGCTTCACTCGCAGGCGCAACTTGACGGTCCCATTATTGCCCTGTCTTGTGTCGATGGAGGTGCCGAATTGCTCGCAGGCACAAGTAATGGTCAAACATATCGCTTACTTGCGGACAATCTTGCACTGCCAGGGGTGTTGTTGACAGTATCACACGTTGAGAAGCCAACTGCTCTCGCCTTCGGCGTGCGCCCTGACGTCTTTGCAACGGCTGCTGCTGATGGCGAGGTCATCATATGGGACCTCTCAGACTACTCCGCAATAGCAACAACTAAGCGGCTAACCGAGTCAGCACCAAACTCAGTTCAACGTGATGCAAAGTTTGGCGGTGGCGCGCGATGCCTATGCTGGGTAGCCGATGTTGCTGTCATTGTTGGCTATGGCGACTGCCATGTAAGGTGCTTCAACTCAGGGAGTGGTGACCTTGAATGGACTATTCCAACAGCTCATCGTAAACCTGTCTCGGCAATAACATGCTGGGTTGAGACCAAGCTTGCCTATCTTGTCACAGGTTCCCTTGACGGTTCAGTACGTGTCTGGAACCTGAGCACACGTGAGATGATGATGCAGTTTGCTGAGCATCTCAAGGGAGTCACTGGCCTACTTATTGATGCTATCAATCCGCATTTATTTCATAGCGCCGGTTCCGATTGTGCTGCGTTCACACACGATATTTCCAAAGAGAAACGCACAGTTGGTCATATGATGCGTGAGGGCGCTTTCACTGGTCTGACACAGCGCATTGACAGCGAGCAAGAATTAGTCACTTGCGATGCCAGTGGACGTGTTCTCTTCTGGGACTGCGATGCGCCTGAGCCTGTTCTTTCCATTAATATTAATGGCCAGTCCGTCACATGCGTTGCTGTTTCCCCATCAGGAAAATACTTTGCTCTCTGCCGTGACGAAATGGTGACTGTGTTTGAGCTCAACGTGTTAGCAACAGCCCCACCAAAGTGCATTGCTGACGGCTGGGCCCACTCTGCTGTCGTAAGTTCCGTTCAGTGGTCCCCAGATGAGCGTCAACTTGTTTCCATCGGCATCGACTCGTGCATCTGCGTGTGGAACTTTTTTGGCTCCTTATCTAGCCCAAGCGACACCAAAGCATGACTCATAATCTTCTAGTACTATGTGATGGCTTCTGCGTCTATGGGCTTGACTGCAATGAAAATGCGGCTAGTCTTGCGTCACTACAAGTGCTCCACAACAAGTAGACGACGCACCGTGATTGGGAACCCAAACCGAAATCCAGGTACCATCTTCAAGTTCTAGGCTGCTGCTGCAGTGGCTAGTGACTAGTCCAGATGATCTGAGATGACTCGACAGATATAGGCATGTGTTCCGAACTCTTTTCTCTACACAACTCATCATCTCATCGTCATCATTTATATGCAAATTCTCTTCGTCATCCATCTCATCAGGATCGACCACGCGGAATCGTTTAATTAGCGCAAGCTTTGCAAACGGTATTGGTTTGGCACGCAGTAAGGTCGTTCATTCAACAGGAATTCCTGCTGCAATTACAACTGCTTTTCAAAACCCCGCTTGACTGCGCAAGCACATTAACTGGATGAATAGTGAACTATTGGAAAGAATGATTGGTATCATCAACCTAAGAAGGTCTGGTCTTGAAGACCCGAGTATTTCAGACTACAATAATTCCGAGCTGTGGAAGTTTGACAAAAGCACGCGGGTCACAGATCGATAGGAATCATGGCCATCGCGATCTCCTGGAGTGCCAGCGAGCATCAGTGGCGTTCGACGGTCTTCCCCGCCCCACAGCGTTGTATATCGTCTACTAGCTCCGTCAACATGTTTTGCGAGAAACGCCTCGAGCATTCCGTTCTTTCGACGCCAACGGTGACTATTGCACACCCACGCTAACGGCAACTAGACCCGCTTGGACTAGTAGCATATGATGTAGCAGGGCAACATCTGGGCGCCTCGGCGAGTGCAACTGTTGTAACATCGCGTCAACTTGAAGATTTTGCTTCATCCGAATCCTCCACCCTCGATAGAACTCAATAGAACTTGAAGTTCGAAAGAGGAGTACATGTCACTGATGATGTCAGTAGCTGCCCAGGCGTGCCATGATGATGATTATTATTTATGTCCTGCCTGGCGGATGCCAAAAAGAAATTAAAAACAAAATCCCGCCGTGGTATGACTCAGGCTGTGGCCAGTGAGGTCAAATAACGAACACAACTTGAACTTGAACTACTAGTACCGGCCCATTCAATGGAATCGGTCGCGTCCTAGAGGGTTCCGTTAGCCGCACTGGCAGCCCTCAGGCTTTTAGAGTTTTACTGCGTAAGCCTGAGACTCAGGCTCGGTCCGAGTCACGGTGACTCAGACTCCCGGGGCCGAGTCGGAGAGAAAAAAGGTATGAACCACTTCAGGGTCAGCTGCCCTGAGGGCAGGTAACCCTGGATTGGTTCACACCTTTTTCCCTGCCGGGGGCTACTCCGCAAGGGTGCTAAATCCGGCGTGGGGGGTGATGGTTCGGGTTTAAGACTTTTTGATTCTTATAAACCACCGATTTCGGGTTTCGCGGAAGGTTACTGAGTCTTCGTGGCGTAAGGTGCGGAGCATTCGATTCGCCGACCGGAACGTTGAATTTCTCGCGGTGAAACGTGCTGACGGAACGTCAGTACGCTTTGCCTTGGCAAGTATAAAAAGGAGAAAGAAAAAAAGATTGCTGAAATTGAATTGGCCCCCAACTCTAACCCCCACTAGACACTTAGTCATCGCGTTGTAAATAGCCCATATGTGGCATTGGGTAGATGCTTCCTAACTTACCAATCTGCACTAAACTTACTAACGGCAAGTTCTACTAGTAAAGTACGAATGCTTACTCCTCCATTTTTCACAGACCGACCTACCATCTCCATACTAAACAGACTCGGTCTCAAACTGATTGAGTAGCGACCAAGGGTCTAGTCCCCAGCTTCCGGGCGACATCTAGTCGCTCAAGTCCAAATATCGTCTATTAACGGGGTCTACTTTGCTGCGATGCAGTCCCGAGAGTGCAGGACTGTTGCCCAAGCAGATGTTTGTGGCCGGAGGAAGGTAGATAAGAGCTTTGCGAACTATGATCCACACTGACGGACCAATTGCGAAGAGCACCAGCCGAATAGACATGAAATAAGTGAAATGGAGATGACTGATGTCATTGAAGAGGCTGGAGGCATATCACTATCCATACCGCGTCTCTCAGCGTTCAAGGATGAGCCACCAAAGGATGCAGTTTTATCTTGCGGCACTCCCTCGGGGCAAGTATGAGAGTTCGGTAAGTCCAGAGACATACTGTCACGTTCGGCTGTTAGATTTACTGTAAAAGCCACAAGATCATCATACTTTTTGCGTAGAGCCACTATTTCCGCAAACATGGCCTCAGGGGTCCCAGGCATCAATCTTGAGTTTGTCAATTCAGGTGATTTACCCACGGAGATGTGGCCTTTTTCCACCCCAGAGCCATCCTTTCTAGGGGGGTCGTCAAGTAGTAGTTCAACAGGCAGCTTCTTCGCTTGCAATTTGAATTTGTCTTTCTTTACAAAGAGCTGAGTTATTGCATCTGCGAGCTCAAGTGACGTTTTAGACTCAAGTTCATCAGCGAGTATGGCATCAATCCCCAAACTTTGTACCAGAAACTTGTCCCTGCAATTTGCAGGACTGGTTAGTGCCTCGGTGAGGATATCTTTCTTTTTCGTATGCACTATGATGATTGTTACTTCAGTTTGGCGCCCGTATCTAATTAATCCATGGTTTGGCTTTACAAGATAACGCTCTGGGGACGTGGTCTTGACCTTGAAAGCGATGTGCTCAGACGTGGGATTCGATATTTTCAGGGCGGTCTCCGCTGGCTCACTCTCTGACACTCGAATCGTCAATGTGTCTCGCGGACTGAAAATGAGATCTGACGAGTTAGCCATACTCATTTAGTCTCAGCGTTCATGTCCAGCTTGCATCTTGGGCCTCCAAGACTACGAGCGCGTTCAGTACGTTCTAAACCCAGACTAGAACTAGTACGTAGGTCCATATCTCGATCCCCACTGACCGACCCCTTTGCGTGACTCCCGCGGGTAACCGCGAACAACGCAACGTCGACTCAACGAGTGCGTCACGTCAGGGGGTTGCGACAGGACCAATCTACGGACTGGGACAAATAACAGTCGCGCAGGTCGCTGCTGCTGTGCTCGCCCCAACCCGCACGCCGCCCGGTCCTTCGACCCCCCGTATACGCGTAGGAGGAACGGTTCGGTCGGAGCGGTCCCCGTGTTTGTACTCAGTTTGGTTCGATGGGTGTCGCACGCTTAGCCGCCCCGTCTCGCATGCGGCGTAGCCATGCACACGCTGCGTATCCCGCTCCTGTTGTGCGTAGTCTTATGGAAGGAACCCCGGCCTCTGCAGTGCAGACCTAGAGCTGTGGCCACTGGCGCCAAACCGTGACACGTTCTGTGCTCAGCCTGAGCGCCATTGCGTGCCCAACTGCCACGGGATGGTGCGCTGGAAAGCCCATAGATAGGGCTATCCAGCGCACGTTGTGTTGGCAGTTGGGCACGTGATGCGGCCGAGAAAAGCTGGCCTGAAGTTCGGCCGTTCGACGCGCCCCGTGACTCGGAGGCTCCCCGCGAAAAATTTTCGCCGAGCCGAGGCTGCCCGAGAAGGTACTGAAGCCAGTGGAACGCGCAGGGGCAGCTATCTGTGCCAATTCCGTCGCTGAGATCATGTGCGTGTGGACATAGCCTTAACGCAGTCGTTGAGCAGCGTCGTCGCGCCGCGAGGCAGCGAACCGCGCGAAAAATAATTGCGAAATGAGCCGGGTTCGGTTTTTTTACGCCCTACCTAGGGGGGCACCGGGGGCCGCCGGCCACCTAGGGCTAGGCGGTCCCGCTCCCCCTGGACCCACCCGTCGGGCTAGGACCGAGTAAGGTGGTCGCATGGACCTCCTTCCTAAAAGGGTGCTCTCTGTAGGTGCGGGTCCATGAGCCGTAGGTCCAGGGGCGGGTCAGAACGCTATTCTTCGCCGCTCGCCCTTTCCGCCCGTCTAAAACATTTCTCTCGCTCCCCGCGTTCCGATGAGCCCATGTTGCCGCGAAACTGCCGCCGACGCTAGGACCATTTCGGATCCGCTCTAACCCGACTCTCGCCCAACCCAACCCTAACCCTAGTCTAATTCTAATATATCCTGCCTCTGTACACAAGGGCAAGTTCACCAGATGGCGGGTAACCTCGTCTGACGGAATAAGGCCGCGTAGACCCTTTGAAGCGTCCGGTGCCCCTTCGGCCACTTTGGGGTGGACTTGAGCTCGGCCCCAAGTGGACGTCCTTGCCTTGGCGGACTTTGCAAGCGTGTCCTGAAGCTGCTCGCAGACGACGCGTTGCCACCCTGGGTAGTTAGTCAGGTGCTTCGAACCAGGGTGGGCGGCTAGTCAGGCTTAGTGACCCGCGGCTGATACCTTTCGGACGGGTTAGGACGCCGGGCACGGATCAGCCCGTTTAGACGCAGCTAGTTAACTAACTAGTTGCCAGCTAAACGGGTTTTGACCGATTAGCTTAACTATCGGAGCATCCGCATCGCTCAAGGGGTTTTGAGCAAAAAAAAATGGCAGAATTCAGGGTATTCCAGGAGGGCTGCGGCTGTCAGCGAGGCCGTTCACATCCTTAATCGAGTTTGTTTTTTGTTCAGAGACTGTGATCGCTGAGCAACTCGTCTTTCCGCTTTATACAGTTCCCTTATGGGGTGCGAGAGGTAATTCGGCCATCCCATTCCGGGCCGGAGACGCTCCCATCTATTTATCCAGCCTGAGGTCTCTTTATATGACCCAAGATGTATTGTGTATTGTGTATTGTGACGGTCACGGTACCAAAATTTTAAAGCCACCTGGGCGGTCAGGGTAATCATGATATGTTCGTGCCCTTCAAGTTGCTATCAAGACTGACAAGAAAGCCGAGGTTCCTACTCGTCCAGTTCAAGTTGCTACAACTTCAAGCCTGAGTTGCCACTGGTCCGGGCAGCCTTAGTGAACCACGCTGTCCGAGTCACGGTGGTGGTCTTGAGGTTGAAACCGACACAGCCCGGGGATTTTGGCGGGCCCGGGTCCCAAGCTTCCTAGTATGGTACTATCGCCCCCAGCGGATAACCCAGGCTCAGGCTTGAAAGTATTTTTTGTACTTGTAGTATTTTCAAGTTTCACGGTCACGGTTGCAAGTTGTCACGGTCACTGCCCGGTACTAACCGTGACTCGAAGAAAGGGGTGGTTTTCATATCGGAAATCAATATCTTGGATTATGTATGTGTTTTTTGTATCATCCGCTAGGTTTACTAACCGCGACCCGCCAAGCATCTGCTTGTAAATTATGAGGCTCATGAAGCGAAGTCGTAAGGATCAGTTGTAAGGCCCGGGAATATCGAATGTCAAAGTTCTATCTAGATAGAAAGGTGCTGATTGCGCGCTCTGCCCAAAACTGTGCGTTTGAATAAACTCTCGGCTATCATCGCGCCACATGGGGCCACTATCATCACTTCAAAACCTCTTAGTTGGTGCTCAAGTAGAGAGCCCTCAGGATTGTCATTGTGGTCAGCAAATTTGTCGTATCTTGCATTTAGCTCGGCTTCTATATGCTTCAATCGGGGGTCATGGGGTTCTGCGCTGCCATCGCGAGACTGCAAAAAGAAACGCGGGGCGCGGTAGGGGTACTCAGGAGACAACTCAATGCTAGCGACAAACTCCTTTCTCGGGGTCTGTAATGTACATCTACACGTGGAGTAATACGACTCCGATGTAGACCGATAAATGTTTGGTGCAGGGCCAGCCCAGGAGTAGTTCAGCCCCGGTGGTACGTCTGCAGTTTGAAGATGATTTATTCTGCAGGGATGCTTTATAGGACAGGGTTTCCTTGACAAGGTATCAAGTTGCTCATGGAGCGCAGTGGTACTAGCAAGCCTGTCTTGGAGTCGCAGGGCCACTAAGCGACATGAAGGCTCTAGCGTGCCACATGCTATGGTCCCAGTCACCCCACCGCCGAGCCACTGTGCCCAGCTAAAAGGGCGGCCAAGTACGTTGTGAGGGAACAATGCATTTTTGCCCACGCCTACTGTCTCGTGGCGCCATGCCATAGCCGTGGTGTAAAGTTTATCTCCACTATCACCCGGAAACAAGTTTACTAAGGTTCCGTCTGATGGTTCAACAACCACAATATTGCCCATGGACGGCAATGTGCGGAAAACAACAAGAGTACCGTGGAAACTGACTTTCAAAGAAGCTATGCTCCTCTCAATCACCAGATCCCCGTACCTTGCTCTCGCAGGAGACTCCTGTCCGAAGAAGAGTTCTGTCGACGGACTAAGGACCCCTGCAGATACGAGGCTACGAAATTGCCAATAGATCAATGAGAGGGCCCGGGGCAGCTGCCCATGATTTGCGTTGGTCCTTTGCATCCAATCTGTGTTAAGGATCAGCTGCGATAATGGGCTACACGCTTGCTGAGCTGCATTAAGGTATGTCGGTAGCTGTCTGAGAATTGAGTGCCGGTTCTTCATTTCCGCTTCGATCTTGCGTAGTTTTTCCTGTAGCGCACTCTTTTGTGCATCAAGCCATCGGCGCTTCTCTAGTTCTTCTTTTAGCATATCAAGCTGCTGCGAATGATTATGTGGTTTGGTTCCCGCTGACGAGGATTCAAAGATAAAATGCGATTCATCGGTCAGTTTCACCAATCCCAGGCACTGATAATTCTGGCACAGCTTCACCTCTTCCTTCAAACGGCTTTCGCGGTATCTCAAATTCTGCAGTGTCAGGTGATGTGCATCCAAGCCCTTTTTACGGACTGCCTCCACCTCCCTGAAAAGGGAGGCGGCCACGCTTGAACTACGTGAAGATTCTTTTGCATCCACGAACGCCCGCACCGCTCGCGAGCAAGCGATCTTCTGTTGATTTGTTGAGGATAGATTTCCTATTGCACCCTCAATTTGCAACCTTGAGGCATCGAACCGATCTTGTGGGATGCCAATGCTGTGGACCCCAGGATCCATGACGGTTTTGTGTCACAATATGTGTCGGCGGCGAGATACGAGCTTGCATTGCATCATGATACTAGAAGAAGGATAGATGGACGTCGCGAAACTCTCCAAGAGTCCCAAAGAAGGACTAAGAAAAGCAAAGAGCCTGAGTAGCCCTTTGAGAACTACAGTCAAGACCAGACTCGGACCAGACTCGGATGCCAGTCACGGTGCGGCCGCCAGTGACTGGCGACAGCCGCGGCGTGCCAGTGACCGGCATGGCCCCAAGAACACGACCGCCTAAACTTGAGGGTAAAGCCTAAACTTGAGGGTGTGAATTCACCCACCAGCCCCCCCCCCGGCGCGCCCCCCCACTAGCACCCCCACACCGGCGGGAAAGTTTTGACAGTAAGATTCTGAGCGATCCTCCCTAAGGTGAATTTAGGCCGAATTACCCTGCGAGACTTAATGTTCCGTGGAGACTTCGAATTTTAGGGGATTCGGGCGCTTTGGCGGCAAATTTTTGCTGACTCGGAGGCGCAGGTTCCGTATGCTAACATAATGAGCTGTGCAAAGTTTTCTACCGTGCGGACAGCCTCACACCGAGAAATCAGCTGCGACGCGGCGATGGTCCGAGATAAAACCCGCCCCAACCAACAAATTGTCTGCAGACGTATAAATGGACATGTCATTTCATATAGCTCTGTATCTATATAGGGCTCAAAGGAATTTTCCGGTGCAGGGTGACACCCCCCCAGCCAGAGTACACCGTGACCTGTGTTGCCGTGGCGACTTCGCTCTGACCCTACAACATGTATGAATTTCGTGCCTCGCCGTTAGGCCGCCGGCGAACTAATTTTATAGATTTTGTCTATACTACTTCCTTCTTTTGGATGGGATGCCAGTTCAGTTTTTGGCGATTTTTATGTCAGTTTTAAAAGAATGGATTTTGCATAACATTATTTTATGTAGTATCATCCGTCAGGATGGGACATAAAGTATACAAATCCCTATAAATAAATAAATAAATAAATAATTAATTAAGGAAGGAATATCCTAAAGAAAAAGGACATACACCAAGCCTATATTACTCCATTCCGGTCTTGGGGCACGCAAAGGACCTCTTTGCGGTCTCGTAACCTCCGAGTCAGGCTAGTAGCTAGCCGGCGCATAAGCGGCTGGGGACTCGAATGTCAAATTAGGGGAGGCCCCCGCACCAGACATGGAGGCGCCCCGACGAGTCGCTATTGAGAGTGGGACTCGATGCGTTTCGGCTAAGAGCAGAACGCGGCGAGTAGTGCCCGAGGCTGGCGACTGGATAATTCCGTGCCGTTGCTGACGCAGGAGACCTGGACCCTGCTTTATACGCCGAGAGCCGGGACGCGAGTGGAACCGCAACCCGTGCCGGGACGCGTGCGGCGACAAACACGCGTCTTCGGACTTGAGCGTCGTCGGCCCGAGCGGCGTGATGTGGAGCCCTGCCTCCTCCGTCCTCAATTTTCCAATTAGTTGTTTATAGGGGAGACCCGGCCGCGCAGGCCAGGAACCGTTTTGGGAACTCGAAGCATCCCAGGCTGTAGTCTAAGGCTATCAGTGAAACCTCAAGCATAGCGTCTGGCGAAGGAATGTTTTTGAGTTAAACCGGGCCAGAAGAGGACGATTATAGAGTCCAGACAACTTGCCCCGCGTTTGAACCAGATTAGTACAGTCCTTCACCTTGAAACTGTTTTTGCAGACGATCGTCCGAGCGAAGCTTCTGAAATGCGCACATGGCCATCCTTAAGACCACTATGGACGAATCAATGAGTCTCAATCCAATCCTTCCATGTGATGGTTCGGGGTCGATTGGCTTCTTGCGGTGTAAATATCTGCGCTTGTTGTGCAGATGCCGCCGGATGCTTGCAGTTCTAGTTAGCTTTTCGCAACGAAGTCTGCACAGGTCTTAAACGTGGATATCGACTAACCTCGGACCTATAATGCGCCAACAAGAGACTTTACGTTGGAATTCCCGCTAAAATACAAAACGCACTTTGGCAAGAAGGGTGGTTCTGGAGCAAGCCTATTTAACTTGATGATGTCCGGTGTTTCTCCTGATAGTATACTTGAGCTGTTTTGCGGTTTTACCGAGAGGTATTTGGTCTTGAGTGACGAGTTTACTAGCATTGCCTGTGCGAGCAAATTTATTTATCCATATTGTAAATTTTGCTGTGGACATTTGCTTCGTTTGCTGGATTGGAGCTGGGTGATTGCGGTGTTTGGAGTATAGTCTCCATGCTCACGCTAGCCCTGGTTAATGGTTTGTCACAACAGAGGCAGCGCAATCGGGGATTTTGGAGTTTCGCAGCAACCTATTTGCGATGATAATCTTGTTTCAAGTCTTAAAAGGACAAATCTGGTGTTTCGGGTCCACGTCTGTGTGACTTGTGAATTTATTCCGTCGAAGTTGCCATTTGCTACAAGAGCCGCAATTTGACTCAAGTCGTTGCGGTCTATTTTCGAACGTAGAATTGTTTCAAGCTGACTTTGTTCAACTGTCGTCTCACCGAGCTTAACCACTTCTCTTTCGAGGAGACTCAAAGCTATGCGCGTGTCCTCATATCCTGCTTTTGTGCTGATCTCATCTCTTAGTCTGTCCACAGTCTGCGTAGTTGCAGCGAGAGAGGCATGAAAATCAAATTTGCTGTGCATACTTGCTGCAGCGACGTTGTCACAGGACTGACTTTTTGCATGCTCAATTAGTTGCATTCTTTCTTTTAATTTTTCAACGACTGAGTTATCAGGCATAAAGCTAAGCGAGGCTTGAAGAGCAACAAGCCCTGCATTTAAACTAAACAACTGCGAGTTCACCATTTCTGCATCAGGACCGTCCTTACCCACACACCAAGCTTGTAGAGCCAGCATGCCCGCATCGGTCGATTCGTCGCCCTCATCTAATGTCAAGACTACATTCAGAGATCGCAGACACGCTTCAGCCTAAGTTGAAACAGTCAAAGTACGTATATTTTAACATCTGTCGGGCACAGGCGTGCACGAGTTGGCGTGCGTTCAAAAGGTTGTTGACTCCAACTACTAAATTGCTGCCATGTTCAAGTGGTAGTATGTCAGCGTTGGTTTCGTCAATATGCAAGTCGACGCCCACATCCAGTAATGTACACATATTGTCTAAATGAGCTCTGCGATTCATATCCTGCAACCGCTTGTCTTGGCGTAATACAAGGAACAAATTTCGTGCAATGGAGCGTGCTACATTTCGCCAATTCTCCATGTTCACCGGTGTTTCTTTGGTAGTGACTTCAGAAGTTTTCAGCAGATGGTATAACGGTGAAATTCGATTCTTAATCAGACTGGTACCCCCAGGCAGGGCAGCAACATGTCTCGATTGTATAGCATTGCAGCATGTATCTAACAAGCATCGCAGCATAAAGCTAGCTCGGGCACGGGCACGAGGGAGCCTGGTCTTATAGGATATTTCTGATTCGTCGAGTTTGTTTTTGGCACACATCGCTGCTTTGTATGCGTTGGCTCCCTGATTCGCAGCATCTCGAATCTCAAGTTTTAAAGATTCTGAATGTCTTTCAGTCAATTCGCTACGCAAGTTTGCTTTAGTTGCAAGCTCATGCGTATTGCTCATTTTCTCCTCCACGGCCGCAAGTCGGCGAAGAATGCCCCGTGCATTTTCCAAATTTCGACCTTCGTCTCCGTTTATTGCTCTGTTGAGCCAAAATATCATTTGATTTACCCTGGTAAACTTATCAGGTCCTGCTTGCGCTAAAATACAGCGTACGCGGCATTCCGTGTGGTTCGTGCGTATTTCCAGCTCCTGGAGACGCGTGGCAAACGACCGTCGTTGCAAAATGTATGAGCTCGACATGGGAACTCTCCTCCTAATATGTCGCATGCTGAGCTTCAGTAATACCCAGCGCCATCGTTGTTTTGCTCGCAGTCGACTCGTAGACTCGAATGGTACGTGCACACTTTCCAGGGAGAAATCAGGCAAAGAAGACTTTTTTTCATATGCCTGCAACTCAAGGGGGTCGGGTAGCTGGGGACCACTGTCCCACCTTTTTTTCAACACATTTTTTGAGTGACGCACGTAACACTCACGTTCCCGGCGCTGCCTCTCGCTTAGATCGTCCACGGAGACAAACCCTTGGAGGTTGGCGGTCAGAGCACTCATCTCTTCCTTGATGTTGATGATTGCGGGGCCATGGGCACTCTCCAGATGGTGGACGCGAGCAGCGAGCCTATTCACGTCCAGCACAAGAGACTTTAGAACTCGTTCCAGGTAATCATTCTGGTCGTCCCGCGTCATCCTACTTCTAAATAACGCTTGACGTCGTCTGAGAGATACGCTAAGTAAGCTACTCACATACCGAGCAATTTGAGTCGAACCACCTGAAGTTACAGCTACCTGGACTACTTGATCTATCCGGAAGTACTATACATTATGTTTCGGACGACCCTACGCTGCCTGACGGCGCGCAACTGCGAGTGGCATTCACTGACACTGGCACTGACTGGCAGGCTGCCAATCATCATGATGATCAAGGAAAGATCCGAGTCACGGTGGCCCCACGCCGATGGGTTTGACCCTGAATCCCGTTTCGCACCGTGTCCGTGACTCGGGCACTGGTACCTGGTACTTCAAGTTATCATGATCCTACCGTGACGTGCCAGTGGTCACGGTCGCTAGTTTGAAAGAGCTCCCCGTGTGCCCGCTTTTATGGGGATTGGCCGCCAGGGGCGGGGGCGCGCAGGGTTCTGGCACTCGCCGTGACATGCTTGCAGCGTGCGCGTCGAAAGCCAGTCGTCGCCGTGGCTTCCAACTTGAAGCGCCCAACAGCTGCGGCTCCAAAGCGGCGCCCGCGCGACCGCGAATAAATCTCCCGAAATACCACGGGGTCTGCGGCGGGCGCTTGCCCGGGCGGTCCGGGCCGCCAAGCGATGGACTCGTGCTTGGTGCGCCACTCAGGCTGCGAGGACGGTGACATGTGCCAATGGCATATGTATGAGGGCATTTCAAGTTCCGCAGGGAGAAGTGGTGTCACCGTGTCATCATGATAATTACTTATGTATGGCCCCAGTCTCACTCTCAGCCCTCAGACTACCACTGGCAGTGCAGTCACTGTCACGATGAGTTTGTAGGAGGACCTAAGGAGGTCCGCGGCTGGCAGAGTTACGCGGCCGGGGTGAGGGCTGCAACCTCTCATTCCCGTTGAGCCACAAACATCGGCGACCTGCTCATATCATGATATCCGAGTCGTGCTCATCTTCCTGTCGACTCGGACTCTGACACAGTGGCAAAAGGTTGTCTCTGGGTTCTGGGTTCTCATGATCCGCACGTGCCGTGTCTTGCTAGCTCCAGGATTTGTAAACCTGAGTAGTGGGGTTAACTTGGCTTTTGACTTGCCAGAGCCTGAGTCCCCTGGCCAGCTGAAACTTGAAGTTCGTCTCTGGACTTTTATCGGGGGCTCTCCTTATGGAAACTCCGAGTTGACACACATGTACGGTTGGCGCGTGCGCGACTTCAGCGAAATTCGGAAAAACCTGAACCAGTGGCGCAAGGCCCTTCCGAGTCGGGAGCGTGCGGATAAACCAGAGGCCTCGCCAGCGATATCGACGAGGAAACCTCGGGTTTTGTGCGGATGCGAAGCGTCAACGGAGTTTTGGGCTCCAATGGGGGCATTAACAGGGGTAGCGGTACCTACACCCCAGTTGATCGGCAGACGGTTGTAAGTTAAACCGATCGCGAGATATACATAATAATAACGAGCCCGCCGCACTCAAATTAAAATATCTAATTTCGGCATGAGCCCTGAATCAAGCGCGGATAATCTGCCCGAACTCTTCGATAACGGTGCAGACGCAGAGGTCCAGCTGTCGCGTTCGTCGAGTGCTGTTTTTCGCCCATGTCTCTTCGGTGAGGACATGTTGTTAAACGAGGAGGAGCTCTCTGATTTTCCGGAGGCTTCCTGTTATAAGAACAAAACTGGGAAACTTGTGCACGCTTGGTCCCAAATTAAGTCCATGTCGGTCAGATCTAACCGAGATCTGTCTGCATCCAGTCCTGACCCAAGGACTGGAACCTATACTCCTGTACCCCCACCAATGGCTAGTTTGCTGCTAGAGTTGGATGAATCGAGAGCTAGTGAACGTTTCTTCTTCGAAGCGGCTTTACGCCACCAGCCTTTATTGCACATGCTGAATTTATTTTCGCACGATGGCACATTAAGAGTTGAATCAAATCCCCTTAAAGTCGGTAATCAGCGTCCACCTCTATACAATTCTGCAGAACTCGATACCCCAGCACACCATTCTACGCGTATTTCTCAGCCCGAATACACTAGCAATACATCACTGACGGGCACTCATGGAGAACTGCATGTAATACTAACCCAGTTGGCCCTCTATGAGCATCCACTATTTGGTTCTGAAGACAGACTGTATGCCCAAATGCGGCTATTATACGGGGAGTACCACCGTATTCTCAAACTTCAGAAAACTAGCTACCTAAGGCTCCGTCTCCACAAGTTACTGGATGCGGTGCAACAAAACTTGGACATGTCAGTTGAGCACGAAGTAGATGTAACTGAGCTGAGCTCAAGCTGCTTCAAAACCTTAGATGCCTTGGCACTTGAACAACAAGCCATGAATGAGATCGCGGAGGCGCTCTACACTACTTGGAACCAGCTGAAAGGCCTGCGCCAGCATCAGAATTTCGTATCTACTCCTGCGAAGTTAGTTGCCATAAATATCAGTCGGTCTCCTCAATTTGATTCCAGAACAATGCAGCCACTACTCGACAATTTTCACAAAATGCTCACACGTATTGCTCAATATGCCTCAGAGAACCAAAACAGTCCCTCTCAAGAGCGTCTTATTGCACGATTCAAGCGATGTTGTAGAACACTAACAATGAGGACCGATTTTGTTTTGAAGCTGTACACTACTGCTGGGCTCACAGCTGATGACGAAGAATCACTACCAGGCCGAGAGCTCATGCGTCGTCGGCGTGTGCGACAACAGCACCTCTATGCAATTTTATCATTGAATGGTCGGCGGGTTGCTACGACACTACCACAGGCAGTCGCTTGGCCCGCATTCACAATTCGGATTGAGCAGCCTCTAAGATTAATAGTTGCTCGGCATCCTATGAAACTCAAGGTGGAGTTCTGGCGCAGGAGACTTCTTGTCGACGTCCACCTTGCAACAATATTTGTGCCTGTCCCTGGTATATCAGCGTGTCATGACGCTGTGAACGCTGCTTCGCTGGCACCTTTTAGTGAATGGCTGCAGTTTGAGGTCAGCCAACGACAGCTCGCTGGTGCTGCGCTAGTGTCCCTGTATTGGACAGCCAGAGATCAACAGCTGAAAGCCTGCTCCTACGACCCAGCTGCCGGGTCTGAAAACGCTCTCTCGGAATCGCTGCGATCCTCTAACCAACAGCATCCCTGTGGCTTGCGAAAAGGCCTAGATAAGTTGGATGCAGGCATGACAGATGGATGCCGTTGGCTGCGGACACCCGAGACTTGTGCTTCAGAGACGCATAAAATTGATAGCAAAGGTGATCCTAATGATCCAAGGGGCTCCTGTTCATTTATACGCGGGCGCATGACGGGGACCCACATCAAAGCGGCATCACAAAGAGCTTTTCGTACCGGCGAGTATCGACACCAGGTGACTTCGGGGGCAGTTCAGGCCCGCAAGGTATTTCATTCTCAATACAAGCCGAGTCAAGCACAGCAAGATGCGTCGATGTGTGAGCTACCGAAAGAAGTTGTTGGTTCTCGCATAAGATTTGCACTTGATAAATACAAACATGCACCAATCTCCCAAAGACACCGCCTTCTAAGACTCCGGATGCATCAACCTGCATTGATGAGTGAACCTGTTCCGGCCACAGATATGGCAACTATCGCGAATGCTCTCCTGCAAAAATTCATTGTGCAGGACGATATTCGTGGTCAGCGGGCCTTGGGAAAGCAAACAATAGGACATAAATCGGGAGGGGGGGGTACTATAGATACTAATGGCCTGAAGAGAGATCGACAGGTAATGGCATTTGTCAAACAAGTTCAAGACAGCGTCACTGTTCGTTTGCGCACATCACAAAAAGCTTCTTCGTTCCCACTCACAGCCTTAGTCAGCGAAGGACATGCGTTGCCACAACTACGTGCACGTGGATTGATTGATGCTGCTTTGGAGTATACAGCACGCCGCAGACGCTCTCTTCGGCCTTCGCGTCAGCGGCGAATGATGATATCTTCAGCTAGAGATTGTTCATTGCTGGTGCAGATCATCTCCGCTCATCAACTAGCAGATTTCCCACTAGAACAGACGATGGATAGTGACAATATTGCCAAGGCAGCTGGAAATAACTCGGGGAAGTTTGTGTTTGCTTCCTTCCAAGAGCATTCCCGCCGCACAATGTTGGCAATGGGACGCACACCACGTTGGAAAGAGACCCTGGACTTCCCATTTATTCCAACCTTGGGGGACTTTTCACCAACCAGCTTGATGCATGTTAGCGACTGTTTACGGCTGAGCCTCTTTTCAGAGTCACTTCTCAAAACACCTACCCAACGGGTCCAAGAGATGTACAGAGATCCATCTACCAGGCATGAATTCATTGGAGATATTGAGATACCATTCATAACGCTGTATTCTAACAGTGGGGTCAATGGATACTTGGAGGGTCAATTTCGATTAAGGACACCTCTGATTACAATACGTACCCATGACTTCCAGGGGCAAAGTCCTTCTTCGACATACGAATCCAAGGCTGCGTCATATCTGCACCTTGCTGTGTTCTTGCGCCCCCCTTTGTCAGTACCGTTCAAAGATCCACTTGTCTTTTCCTCAATGGAAGACGAGCGGCTTATTCGGTATGGTGCAAGCTGGATTCAGCAGCTAAGAATCTACTTTGAAAATATGAATGAAATCATTAAAAGACCAGTCGATGGGCGCATATCGAAACGCCTCGTTCAAGCTTTTGGGAATAATATGAATGGAGATGCAGTTCTCATTTGTCGCTACTTAAGTCCACAAACACCACCTCCGGGCGTAAGTTGTCTCAACCAAGTGGCGCGGTTTGTTAGCCTTATCCCATTCCTGGAAGATTGGAAATCATTTGGATGCGCAAGTCTTGATATTTGGTGCACCTCACAGGAATTTCTTGACGTCGGTGCCGGGGACTGGGAAGAACATGGGATACTTTTGCACAACTTGATCATTTGGTTGCAATTGAAAGGTGCCACTTCTGACTCCGCGTCAGAGGAATGGTATCTGGTTATTGGCTCTGGGCTCCCGGAGGGAGACACTGTTTATGTGATGCAAAAAAACACGCACTCGGGAGACGGTGGTGTTTCTTTCTGGAATCCGTGCACTGGAGATGTATTTGTCGCGAGTCATAAACAATCTCCATTAATTGACATCGGCTGCATTCTCACTGCGGAAAATATATTTGCGAATATACAAGGAGATACCAGTCCTCACTTGCTATCATACAATGTAAAGGACAGCAGCATTTGGCGGCCATTCTTTCAAGATCCATCGGCCCAAAGGGATGATTGGTGCATTGGATGTAGTTGTGTCTGTAACCCTGGGCCCTCGCGAATTTCACGACCTGCTACATTGGCATCAATTCAGGACTTGCATCTGCGATATGATGCACCCAATATTGTCCACGCGGAACAAATTCAAGTCAAGCTAACAGAAGAAATCAAGGTAAGGCCAATAATATGTCTATCTGTATCTGAATATATCAAATTTTGCGCAGAAATCAGTCCGCCGATGGCGTATGAATTTAGGGAACCGTCGTTGTGCAAGCACTTCTTTCAATGTTGACATATCTCGGCGTTTGCAAAAGTAAGAACATCTCTGGTTTTTTCTTATTGAGAGTCGGTTGTCATAGCTTACTGCCAGCACTAGAAGCACTCCGGGACTCTGGTGAATTGACTGGCGCCGCAATACAGGCACACAAAGAGGATACATTAGGGTTTACTCAAAACGTGGGTATTGAAGCTATTGCAGTCAACCTGCCCTACGCCAACACGAGTGGAGTTCTTGAGCGCTTACGTGCGATGAATATCCATAATGTCACACATCGAGACGTCCAGTTCATTGTAGCGGCATACGTACATCCGATCATAAATCATGTTTGTTCGGTGTGTGGCAGTGTTGCAAAGACTCGTTGCCATGTCATCTTTCATTTCGATGTAGGTTTGGATTTACTATGGCAGGGTATGTCCACCTGACAATAAAGCCTAGATACTGCTTCTTAAAAATATGGATAGAATTGCTGGCCGCCATTTCCTACTGCAGCACTCTTGCGCTGGATGCCACGCATACACACCAAATCAACATTATCAAAACTCGGAGGAGGCCAGAAGGTCCAGGTCACCACTAGCATCTTTTAGAGAGATGACAACATCCAGGCACTTCCGGTGAGCGGAGTAATCAACATTCGGGAACCTGGCAAAAAAGGCCGTGGCAGTGATCTGTCCACAAACAGCAAGGGAGGGGGACACAGCGACTAGTTGTGACTTCCAAACTAAATGGGAGGTCCCCCAGCCTCGGCTCTCCGGCGGGGCCAGGCCTGGCCCTGGGCTGTGTGGTTCCCGTTTTTCAAATTGCCCGGACCCGTACCTGTCGAGTATAGACCACGACTCCTCCGCTCCGAGAAACTAGGGTAAACCTAGACGCGTCCGCCGCTCGGGAGGCGTGGTCTAAACGTGACAGGACCCGTAGTACTAGTACTAGCATGCTGGCCAGTGATACGGCGCGCAATGCCCTCCAAGTTGTTGCGAATCTCGCGAGTCGGAGACAATCCAATACACGTTGTTTGAATGTAAGGCCTTCGAGGACGCCACGAAGACTCAGTAACCTTCCGCGAAACCCGAAATCGGTGGTTTATAAGAATCAAAAAGTCTTAAACCCGAACCATCACCCCCCACGCCGGATTTAGCACCCTTGCGGAGCAGCCCCCCGCAGGGGAAAAGGTGTGAACTCCTCCAGGGTTAGCTGCCCTCAGGGCAGCTGACCCTGGAGGAGTTTATACCTTTTTGCATAATTTATAAATAAACTGCCTGCTTCTGGCAACGGGGCGGCCCATGGGCCAGTGTGCCTGGTGACAGTGACCTCAGGCTGACTTCTACCCTTCGGGGTAGAACAAACTCGCCGCTAATCTGCGTGCACGAGGGCGTGGGTGTGGACCGGGCACCGTTTCGATGAATTGTTGTCCGGTAGTCAGCTAGTCTCGAGACCACCTCAAAACGCCCGAGCCAGGCACCGTCGCAACGTTCGTGGGCCACTAAATCGTTTGCTATCTGACCAAACTCATCTGGCATCCTCTCTAGTCTATCTGGGACCCAAATAAATAAACAAGTAAATAAATACTCCTGGGACGGGCACACCGCAAGTGCCCCGCGTGGCTGTTGCCAGCAGCGATATCTGTCTGTCTTTTATGACGCATAGTTCGTGGTGATGGCCATGGCAGCCTTTCAGGTTTTGTTTTTTCCATGCATTCCTAGTGTTTCTGCGCCCTGATGGTGCTCTTGGAAGAATCAAACTCAATTAGGATGCGTTGCGTGTCCTTTGCAATTGCCATAATATAGCTTTGAGCTGCATCACACGGCTTGAAGTCTCGTGTGGGTACGAGAGAAATGGCATGACATTTTGAAAACTCAATGAAAGGAATGATTATCATCTGGCAAGGCTTACCGATCAGCTTTGGCTCCATTCTGTTGGCATGTGCTATGGCATCGAGCAAATTTCCCAAGAGCATGTCGGTCGTATATGGGTATATTGTGCTCATCACGCTAGGTTGACCCCAAATACCATAAAGAAACATTTTGGAGCCTGGTTTGACGCTCAAAATGGCACGAAGCTTTCGCTCCTCATCCATTTGCCAGAATTCGCAAGCAAGCGCAAATATAATGTTTGAGAAGATAGCACGCAGGGACATATTCAATATCGCAGCTGGAGACCGGAAAGGCTTGATATGCAACGAAGCCAGAGAATCACACTTTCTTCGCAGGTCAATGGCTCGCCCCACGATGGCGCCTAGCCCCATGAGGAATTCCAAGACTCCGTCCTCAAGATGCTCCTTAGGTCCCTTGCAAACTTTACTGACAAATTCAAATGTGTCAGTAGCTAGCACACCCAATCTACTTCTATGGTGTTTCAGTGGGACACAAAGGTATGGCAATCCATAATTTTGTTGATTGAAAACATGAACGTGCTCAGTGCTCAAGCCAACGACAATGTCTTTGTTGGTTGCAGGTTCCAGGCAGTTAAAGCTGACCCCCTGACCTCGCAGTAACCTTTTTCCGTACATGTTGCTTTGAGTATTAGACGCCACGCATCTTAGTTCGTCTCCACCAGGTTGAAGTAATGACAAATATACACAACAGCCAGGCAAGCACTGGCTTGAAATATGCAGCACATCATTGAAAAGCTCAGGCAGTGAGATACTGGCCCACTGTTTGCAAACAGCCAACGTTCGATTGAACCCATGAGCTCGAGCACAGCTGCGAAGTTCTCTGTGACGCAAATGCCTTATGTTAGCTTCCAGCAACTTTGTAACATCATCAATGAACGAGATATGCTCTCTGCCTAAAGCGCCTGGAGCACAGGCTACGACAACAGCAAAGCAGGTTCCGCCAGCTGGTCCAACAATGCGCTCACCTATTCTAATTGCAAAATCACTGAATGGTACAACATGCGAAGTCTTCGCGTTGGATCTGGCCTCTGCTCTGAAATGAGCATCAGGAGCTATCGCAACAGTTCGAAACTCCAGTATGCCGTTGACCAGGCGGGCCACAGATGCTGCTGGGTATGATATCAGGTTGCGATTTAGCTTGGAAACATCATTTCTCGTTTGCCCAAAGCGCAGCAGAATAACAATATATTCTTGTTCGAATTGTGACGGTGAGTCCACCTGGTCTGGTGTTTTACACATATTCGTCAGGCGGAGCCGCAATTCAGACAAGTTGCGGGGCAAATATATCAAGGACGAGCCAGAAACGATAGCGGACCCAATGACCTGATGAGACTTGTAGCATGTAGTAGACCTCAATTCGACTCGCATTGTGCAGGGTGTGGGATAGATAATACGGGATAGAGATATATTTAAGTTGTTCCATTCTGGGCACATTGTATGAGGCGAGGTTTGTGTCCTGCCATATTCAGAGCCATCTTCCGCACAGAAAACGCAAATATATTGCCCAGGCTGAGGTAGCATACTCTCAGCAGAAGCACGTATTAAGTGCAGGTGCGGACGCTCTTGATATAGTGAAGTGGATATGGCGGGTACCGTGGAGGGACCAAACGCCGTGCTATTTTGAAGGGTCAGATCGAATAGGAGTTTTAGCGAGGGTGATAGCGGCTGATAGCACGTATCAACAAGCGGATATGCTCGTGAGCAGTCGGATAAATGAAGGTAGTAGCTGCCACTCAGCTCCGCAGACCCAATCAAACGAGCGACCTTGAGAGGGTTTAATATACTCGGCTCAGACTCCACCTTCCAAATTTCAACCCGGAGACAACATGACAACCAATTCACTCTAAGCGGGATCGAGAAAAGCTCTGACTTAAAGCATGATGGATTTTGTTCTTTTGTATAAGTTCGCCCGGTCTCAACATTATTGAGATACATAATACCCACTAGAGGGGTAACTAGCTCATAGGGACCTTGAATGCTGAGCAAGCGAAGCAGCAGCGTGATAGCGGTGAATGAAACATCGCATTTCCCACTGCTATATATTTTATTACCTTCGAATGACCACGAGCGCATTTGCAATACTGACAGGCGACACGGGAAACTCAGTTGACGGTAAATGGCGCCTAGAGCTCTCAGGTATATGTCCCTTGTAGACACCTGGTGTTTGCCGTGACAATGCTCCATCTGTCGGAGTGCAGACAACTCGGATGCTTTGCATTGCATATCAATAGTGGACCCAAGGATCGTAGCGGCTGATTCACAGAAATCGAAGTCACCTGAGCTTAAGGCAACCGACTGCAGCCCCGCATCCAAAACAAGAATGCCACGTGTAGTCACTGGTGCACATATCCAAGGCCAAAACTTTGTACCTCTTGACTTTGAGTAATGCAGCTTGTGCGCTGCCTCGCCCAGTTCCTCAAAAACAATGGGTTGCTTGGTGATTAGACATTGAACCATAAGATGCTTTGATCTGCGCTTGATTAATAAGGTATTTGCGCTTGGTCCCGCCTTCAGAGGCTTAGTTGAAGACCACACAATACGAAGCGGACCATCGTCTGGTAGCACATAGGCAATAAATACATTCAGCCGATTAACTGTTTCTGAAATGTGTGTGCCGGCAATCTGTAAGCTTCGTGACAGCTCAGCAGGTTTATGCTTGATCAGTGCTTCCAGTGCCCGGAGAGTCTTGATTCTCAATAAAGCCGATTGCTCCAAGGTAGATATTTGGGCCAATGGTACTTTGGCAAGTTCACTAAGCTTCATACAAAATGCCATGTCCTCGCGGGTAATTGCTGTGTATTTTGACCTAGAGATAACGAGTTGGCTTAAATGTCAAACTGACGGACTCTACTTTGTACGAGAGAAAAATAAAACTCCTGGAACTGACTACTGCTGAGTTGCGACTATTGAGCACCTTCTTGGTTTCATCAAAAACGGTCAAAAATACAGTATATACTGCATCTGACTCGATGAGTAGAGACGAATCGAGCAGACTCAGATTAGTTGATATCTCCATGCAGCGTATAATAAGACTTGTCATATTTGAGTTTTTGCTCACCGGCAAAAAACGAGCATTTGAGTATAAGTCTACTAAATTGTAAAGCAAAAGAGACTTCGCAAGCATTGCACACTCGTTTAGTAGCCAAATCATTTTCTTTTTGATCTCCTTGCTCGAAAGCGACACACTATTCTTAGTGAACGATCGCATGTACCGCAGCGCACCACCACGAACTTTATCGTCCATCGCCATTCCTAAACTAATGCCAGCAGTTTGTAAGAACCCAATGATGTTCAATTCATCAAAATTAGGTTCGGGGCTTGAAATTGCCCAGGAGCTGAAGTAGATAATACCTCGCATGCAGCCTAAAGGTACCAAAAGATATGGCCAGCAGTGTATGTCGTCGTGCGCCGTCGTTTTGACCTCGCACCGGCACTGTGGAAAACCCCTAAATTGCCTCGCAGGTATGGGCTTGAGTCGCGCAATCGGGACACCAGCTTCACGCACGGGCCTTCCCATCCAATCTTTAAGATCATAAGTCACATCATATGTGAGATGCCCTCGATTTAAATGTATGACAGCCAAATACCACAACTTCCCATACTGGACCTGCACTCTTGTCCCAGGCAGGTACTCCTTTCGCTGAATTTTAACAGGATTCGAAACCGTCAAACTAGCACATATTGCAGGAGGAACACAATCGAATTCTAGGCTTTTGTTCCGACGATACTCAACATTACCCATGATGGTTACACGATCACCACCAAGTTCCAAGTATCCAAGTTGAACAGATGATTGAGGAAAACATTGACTCACACGAGTGCGGAGTGCCGGTATGAGCTCACGCACTGTAGTCCCATGATCTAGGCACATTGAACCAATACGTTGCAATGCAAGCTTGCGCATTTGTGCTCGAGCCTCGCGCAAACTCATCCATTCGTGTGCACTTGTAAGAGCAGAACCCATTTTGTGAATGAAAATGAGATCATTGGCGTCCAAATTGTGAAATGCGCATAATGTCACCAATAGAAGACCCTTTTTCTCTTTTTTTGGTTGATAGCAAGCAAATGGAGTAACCATAGTATGATTAACAAAGGGCATCGGAAAGGTCAAAGCGCCCTTGATTTTGTCCCAAAACAAATATCGCTTATGTGCTGGTATCTCCAATAAACGCCTTGTAGTTGACATTGTGCAAAAGGCAAAGTTATGCCCCATCCGAGCAATTACACTCAGTTGTTGGTGAGCATCATATTCCCAAATTTCTGCAGCTTCTGCATGGACTATGCAACACATCATTGATGCAAGACTGTTGTGGAAGAGATCTGTGATGGTGATATTTGGCACGTAAGGAACCTGCTTGATGTCGCTGGCATGCACTCTTAGTCGAAGCCTAAGCCCAAACAAACTATTACACTCGATTGGCCGCAAAAATCAACCTTATCAATTGTTCTCCAATAACCTTGCCAGTGTACTCAACAAAACCTAGAAGAGCAGCATCACACGGCACACCGATGCCGAAGAGTGCTGGCGTCGAGCGGAGCCTTTCCTTTATTGTTCGAAAAGGTATATTATGCTCGCACAACCCATCTTCCCAGCAGAGACCATAAACAGAGCCAAGGTGCCCACGTCGTTCAATGCTGGAAATTTGACCGTGGATAACACGGGCAGCTATGCGAGTGCTAGGATTAACCATGCTTTGCTTTTCCATTCTCCAGAATGGAACGCGCCTGCATGCCTCATCGTTGTTTTCCAAAAAGGGAGCAAGTCTCTCATGAAAATCTACTGGGTTGGCATTCCCAGCCAGAATATCGGTATCGATACTCAAACTGTCAACTGATAGTACACCAATTGGCCGCCCAAACTCTGCACGCAATGGCGTGCAAACACAAGGAAAAATATCGCGCGAATTTTTCGAAACATGCACGCCAAGGCGCTTCGCCATGTAAAGATTTGGAACTACGATAGTTTTGTTTTCATCAATGCATTTGAAGGCCATGCCTTGTCCGGCTTTGATACTACACCCCCCTATGCGACCATGTTGACTAGCTGCGACATAAGATATTGATTGTGCTCCTGGATTGAGCAAGCCGGCAGACGCACAACATCCCGCACCGCCGGAGCCGTAACCGAGACACCTTTCCATTTCTGTAATGGCAGAATTGAGCAGTGCATGCTCATCGGAGCGCATCTCGTCGCACCACCACATGCACGCTCGCGCTATTCGTGGAGCGGCGTTTCTAAGGGCAATAGCGAAAGAGCGACATTGCTCTAACATGATGGAGTAGAGAGCCGTATGCGGGTTCGATAGCCGAGGCGCTTTTTGGGCATGAACAAGAAGTCCTGCGTTTTCGACTGAGTTTGTCTGATGTGCTTTGGACAGCCGCCTAGCATGACGCAAGCGTATTTCCTCCACAGACATGCGTGCTTAGTATTACACACAGTACCTACCGTACCGTAGGTAGGTACCGTAGGTACCGTGGTACTGGTACCATGGTACGGTATTCAATGATGTTAGTACATAATGCATGTATACGGTACCGTACCGTAGGTACCGCAGGTACAGGTACAGCTTTATGTACCACACGACCGACGCGATTGATATTTCGCGTCTCGACTCATGCCGCGGAGCAGCATGCCCGCGGTGGCGACGGAAGGATCCGACTCGGACTCGGCGGCCGCCCGGGAGTCCGAGTCTACACCAGTGCCGGACTCGGGAGTAGTAACGACTCCCCCTTGATCAGGATTGGTAGCGTCCGGACCGATTTCGGCTGTCAAAATGCAATAGTATCCCCCTCAGCCTCATGATCAAGGCCCGGGGGGTCAGTCTAGTATCGGCGTTGTGGCGTTTGGGGGGCGTAGATGGCGTTGTGGTGAGTGACACTTGTCCTAGATGTCCATGTAGACTTAAAGAATGAGCTAGTTGGCGCGTACTGCTCCGAGCGTCGCGTCGGCGCTGCGCATCATACCCGCACTTGCCAAGATGCTGATTTGCATCGGAGGGTCGTCCTGTGCCCGCAGTAACAGCGCGCGGCGATGCCCGTACATGCAGCGCATTTTTAGGCAATTTCAAAGCCCAGACTCTTGATTGAGGTAGATTCGACGGGTAACCTTGGATACGACTCATGTTTGGTAAGACACGATTCGAAACGGTGGCCGGGACTTGGGAAGCAGTCCGAGCCCCGGGCCGGCACGCCCCGATTGCTGGACCTAAAAGTATCTCATACGCCGCGCCCGGGCCCCGATTGCCTGGCCCCCCTTCATTCCTAGGAGCATCCTTAGGTCGATACTGTTTGTTGATTACCTACGGTACCGTAGGTACGGTACGGTACCGTAAGTACCGCAGGTACCTACGGTACCGCAGTCCGAATAATTACTGTATAATGGGATAGTCGTTAGAAAGCTTTTAGAAGGATGTCATCGGGGGCCATAGATGAGTACAAAGACGATTTCGAGGACTACGAAGATGACGTTGATGACGCTGTGGAATTTCAGTCGAGAGCACCCAGGCTGGTTTCAACACTTGAGGAAAGCTTCACAGCTATCCACGAAAACTCTGACCTGTTAAGTCGGACGGGAAAGGCCGAAGTAGCAATTGCTAGAGAAGTAGCAATGGACGACAGGAGGGCAAAGCAGACGGAATCCAAGGCTTTGGCAGATGTGAAACAGCCAAAGTACTTAACTGCAAATCCGAGAAACCTCATTGGTTGGTTTGACCCAGCCGTCCACCGCGCACGAGGGCTCCAGGGCCATTTGGCCTTGGTGTCTGAGCGCTTTATTGCATTTGATCAGCTCCCTCAAACAGAATATCAGCTCTACCGACCTCGACTCTGCAGCGCAAAAAAGCGTATGAAGGAGTAAGTGTCTTTACAACCTGAGGCACCAAGTTATTTAACCATTCTTGCAGGCGTGCAGTAGGTACAGCAGACGAGTTAATCAGCACAGGAATGCAGGCTGATACTATTTGGACTAGAGACGCAGAAATGCAGTTCGCAAATGGGATTGATGACACTGACTTCGAAAATCTCATTGCAAAAAGCCTGCAAGGGAAGGTCTGCAATCGCAAAGGTGGGCAGCTAGCGACATGGTCCGGTGCTAAAACTAGTACCTATGTAAAACACGAGCTGCTTTTGAGGTTTTTGCACCGAGTATCTGCGACTTGTATGGCATTGATTCGGCCACACACTGAAGAACCACATGATGCCACTGTTGAACACAATGCGATACGGAGCCAGCCTAGTAATCCTCCACTTCATGAAGCAGGTCCGTGGGCCAAATTGTGCAAGTCCCCAAAGCCGGAACCGGTGCCTTGTCCCGAGAGGATGTTGGTTTGCTTCACCAGCAGGAAATGTAGGTCAGTAACTAAATTGATTTTTTCGCGTACCCACACTTCCATATTCATCGCACTATTACAAGAACCGCTCCGTCCAAATTACTTTCATCCGAGTAAATCTGCTCCTCTCTTGGATGACAAGAACAGTGTCCAAGCTACAATTTGGGATGTGAGGCACCCTGACACTCCTGTTGCACTTCTATGTGAAGAGTCAGTCTTGACCTGTGCTTGCTTTGCGCCAAGCGGTACGCTGTGTGTAGTGGCAGGTAGTGCGACAGGTTTAATAATCCTATGGGATTTGTCTATGGTTGTTACGTCAAGGCCCGGGCACCCAGAAGAACCTTTTATGATGGGAGGCGTGATTTCAAATCCGCAAGAGACTGTTCATGAATCCACCATTCTCGAGCTATGCCCTATGCTGAGCTCATGCACATCACCAATACATGATAAATGCTTAACATTCCAGCTGCTCAGTGTTGATGATTGTGGACTTCTTGCTATTTGGCTTGTGGTCGATTCACCACTAAATATTGAAGGTGTCGTTGCACACACGATAGATACAATGAATGCCACAGCCCCTGGGCGAGATCCACGTCTTATCTGTTTGCGTTCTTTTACGGTCTGGTCATCAGTGCCAACAACCCTTGGAGGATCTTTTGGGCAGTCCCCGGCCAGACAACGCACGGAGTCCCATCTGAAAATATCTAAAGACAATGAGTTCGGCCCTCTCTCACCTTGCATATCAGCCTTCGCTACTCTGCCGGCTAGGTCCGACGAGTATCTTGTTAGTCTAAGCGAAACAGTTATTGCCCCTCCCCCGTATCGCACGGTTGTGTAGGTTGGTCTCAGTAACGGCCATCTAGTCAAGTGCTCACTTCTGGGTATGACAACAGAGCCTCGAATACTATTTCCTTCGACAACTTCAATGAAGAAAGTTGCAAAAGCATATCAAGCATCGCCACAGTCTACCTTACCTGACGGTTTCTCTGGCACACGTGCGGTCTGCCTCGACTTTTCTCCATTTTTCAAAGAACTTTGCATTGTTGGCCAGCTGGATGGTGGCTGCCGAGTACACCACATCAACCTTGCTACGCCACTTATTACATGGCCTTACTATGTTTTCTCTAGATGCACAGCACTGAATGCAACATGCGTCAGCGACCTTAAATGGTCACCGAATGTCCCAAATATTTTTTTTGTTCTACATGCCAACGGTGATCTACATGCTTTCGATCTCAATAGAGATGATTCCGCGCCCGTATACTCGTGTGCACTTTCTGCAGAAGTTGGCTTCTCAGAGAGCAGCCCCCCACTAACAAAAATGGCCATATCCCGTGGGCTATCAAACGCCACTGAATTAGTTTTTATTTCATTCGGGGAAACAATTTTCAAGCGTGCCATGCCTACTGCCAGTGAATTTAAGGAGAGAGACCTCGGAGAATTTCTCGATAGGTTGATTACACTGGCTGGCTCGCGATCTGATTAGCGTTTGCATTATTGCGACAGGATCCTAATTGCGCGCATGTGGGGCAGCTGTATTCAGTAGCGCAGCTGTATTCAACATGAAGCAAACCGCCGTGTGTCCAAAGGCACGTATCCTCGTCTCATCTGGTCCTAGTGGCTTTATCTTAGTATATACTCTCGCTCTATTCCACTGCGTCGCACCCGCCCCCGCGGCCGCATGTCCGATCGGATGAGACTACTTGTCCCACTGATCCTACTTGGTCTTGCGCTAGTTCCGCGTCACTGGCATGCTTAAAGCCAAGCGCGCCGCGTTGAGAGGTAGCCGTCTCGGCGGTCTGCCAGTGCGAGTTCCCCAAAGCTACTGCTCTGCGCGTGGCGCACTGCGCATGACTAGCCTGCGAGGGTGCCGGTGCAATTAATAAGGGGGAGAGCCGACCCCACCTCAGTTGGGCGAACTAGAATTTTTACTAGTATACTAGTATACTGTGTATACTTATTCGCTCGCGATCGCCGACACACAAAATATGGCCCCCGCCAAGAAGTCAAAGAAGTCGGCGAACTTCCGCGTCTCATTCTGTCCGGACCGATGTAACAATAAGCAATTAGGTAGAGAATTTGAACTCCAGGCTGCAGCTCGTAATGAAGAGTGGCAAGGTCGCACTAGGCTATAAAACATCCCTCAAGACTCTCCGCTCGAATAAGTCAAAACTTGTGCTTATCGCTAACAACACGCCACCGCTCCGCAAGAGCGAGGTTGAATATTATGCAATGCTTTCAAAATGCCAGGTGATACATTACAATGGGTCGAATGTTGACCTTGGAACTGCCTGTGGCAAATACTTCCGTGTGTCTATGCTAACCGTGATCGATGCCGGTGATAGCGATCTACCGCGCAGTTTCGCTATATTGTTGGTTTGAACTAAACTTGTGTGGTAGGCGATATCATTCGAAACACTGCGGATGCCTCGTGAACGAGCTAAACTTTCCGCCGGCGCATGATTATCGCGGAGAGCAAATTCCCAACTAGCAAAATCCCAAATGACTAGTCACCCATTTTGCTGCTCAGCTCTCCAGGTCCAGGGTAGGAATCGAGATCTGAACCTTACTTCACAGCGGCCTGACCAGTGACACCGAAACCAAAGTCCTGCAATCCAACTCTTCTCTTAAGTACAACGAAAATTAATTCCTTCGTACCCGACTAGAGAACCAGTCATCCAATGATCTAGTGCGGGCCGAGTCGGACACGGGCACAAGGTGGTAAAATATGCCAGTGGTCCTGGCCCACCCGGTCCGAAACTATGTCTTCGTGGTGTCCTTTGGTTCTTCTAAACGAAACATTCCTACCCTTCATTGAGCCTATATAGATATGGGACGATAGGGAATAGTTTTTCGTAATCATGATTAGTACGGGTCACATGTACAGGACGACTTTCGGTTTGGGGCGGGTTTTATTTCGGACCATCCCCGGCCCGGGCGTCGCAGCTGCACCAAACTTTGCACAGCCCATCGTACGGAACCTGCGCCTCAGTAAAAATTCCGGCGGCACGTGGCTGTACGCAGATTGAGCCCAATACAATCAAAGGTGACAAAAGACTCCCTGTGGTCGGCGTCGCCAGCCTCTAAGTCCATTCAACTTGCGCGGCGCGGTCATTCCATCGTCCTGGCGATGATTTCTTTTGAGCGGCGTCCAACTGGCTCGCCATCATGATCGACATCACCCAATATGTTCTCCCGACCGCCCGCTGGTTGACATGTGGCAACGGACAGCTTAAGTCCCAGGTCAACGTCAAGTTGATCTAAAGGTAGTCATAGGTAGCCACGGACCCCCTCCCATTCCCCCTCCGACCTCCAAACTTACTCCTACCTCTCAGGCTGCTGGGTTCTTCCGGATGCTTGGGAACGTTCGGCCTAGCCAACACCGGAAAATCCCTTTGAGTCCTGTATAGATATGGAACGCTCGGAAATAATTTTCAAGTTTCCGTCACGGTAATTATGGTTCAATTTATACGTCTCAGGGGCGATTTTTGGGCGGGTTTTATCTCGGACCATCGCACCGCGTCGCAGCTGCTTTCTCAGCGCGAGGCTGCCCGCATGGTGCCAATTTTTGCACAGCCCATTATTTTAGCATACGGAACTTGCCTCAGTAAAAATTTCCAGCCATTCGGCCGGCGCGTGGTTGTACGCGCATTGCGCCAAAAATCAAATCAACGTCGACTATTGCGCTTGACCCCCCTATAAATTTCGAAGACTCCACGCAGTATTAAGATCATCATGATTCGCAGGGTAGGACTCGGACTCGGACTCGGACTCATGGAGGATGCGTCCTAATCTTAGAAGAAAGAAATACCCCGGGTGGCGCCCTATGAATACATATGCCAGTGGGAATGTCTCCGGCTAACTTCTTAGGGACCAAGTCACGCCGGCGGTATTTATTTCTATTTATTTATTTGCCAAGGTGTTTTCCTGGGCGGTTGCATCAGCTCACTGGCAGACGCCACCTCTTCCTTCGTTCGTTTATATTGAAATCAATCAGCCTCCGTATGATACCTAAATAAATGAATGCTTCAATAAACTTCAACTCGCCATTGCCCAGCCTTCTTGAGCTTGGCTATGAACTCATCATAATCAATATTCTTCTTGGCACAGACACCACGGAGCATGTCTTGGATACCGGGCATCATACCCTTGAGACCACAGAAGTACATGACTGCGCCATTCTCTAGACGCTTGAAAATATCATCAGCATATTCCTCTACCTTGTCCTGAATATACATTTTGCCTCCTTTGGAGTTGCTCTGCTCCCTTGAGAGGGCATAGTCAAGTTTGAAGTTATCCGGGTGCTTGGCAAGAACTGCCTGCCATTCCTCGTCATAGAGAAGGGCATCTGAGTTGGCAACTCCAAGAAAGAGCCACGCAGTGCCTTGGTATGCTTCACCGGCAGGAGTAGTCTCGGTGAAAAGGCGACGGATAAATCCACGGTACGGGGCAATGCCAGTGCCAGTGGCAACCATGATGTAATCTGTCTTAGAATTTTCCTCGGGCATGAGCATGACCTTGCCAGATGGACCGGTCATCTTGCAGTCGTCTCCAGGTTTACTATCGCACAGATAGTTGGAACATACACCTTTTTTGGCCGGATCCTCCTTGCCCATTTCAGGGTCCCAGTAAGTCGCGCGGCGGACACACAGCGAAGAGGTCTGACCAGACATGTCATCACCGTACCGTGACGATGCAATTGAATACAGTCGAACCGTGTGCGGCTTGCCATTTTTGGGATTAGTACCTGGTGGGAGCACGCCATACGACTGGCCCTCCCAGTACGGCATCTCTCCTTTGTGATCAAAGATGATATGACACCTGCGACGATTAAGGTTTCGCTGATGACTTTGATTTTGTTAGTTGGATTGCGCGGAAAAGTACGTCTCACCGGTCGCCTCGGGCCCAACAATGCGCTTGCAGGAAACTACCTTTGCAGTGTAAGGGGATTTGTTCTTCCAGGTATTAACCGGAACCGTGGCCTGATCCCAATAGGGCGAGGCTTCGAGGAAGTCCTGCTTCTTGCCGGAAGGTGACTCGGTCAAAATCTGACTCTTTGTCGAGGCCGCTGGACCGCCCATGTTACCACCAGCCGTCGGATTCATGTAGTCCATTGAGACACGCGCAGGCGCTAAACGGCGTGCTCGCATCGGCAGCAAGGCATTGCCAGGTGCGAGGATCGCGAGAGAGAGCGTCAAAGTGCCCATTTTTACACAATCCTTAAGCGAGTGTGACGTGCGAGGGACCTAGAGCTCACTCAACTAGCCTAATGCTCCGCGCAGCACGGCTCCGAGGGCTCGCGCGCTGTTTTCGTTTTTTCCGGCAAAAATCGAGATTGCGACTCACTGCCGTCCTCGTGAGCGCGCATATACGTTCGTTGGCCGCCACCGGCATGCCAGTGGCGTGCGTCGGGGGCGTGCGTGCGGCGCGTCGGACACCCACCGGTCCTACTAGACGAGGAACGCTGCGAGCCGACGCTCTTGCCGAGGGAGCGCCGGAACGAATCACAGATGCACGACCAAACTCCCGGCGCGTGTGTACCTCGTGAACGCGGCTAGTCGGTATCGGCTTTTTTTTGGGGAGAGCGCACTGGCAAAGTGACGATTTCCCTCTCCGCGGCCCGGGCCCCTCACTCCTGGAATTGCGTTGGAATTGCGCCGGCACAGAGACCTTCAAGCGGCCTCGGTCGAAACCTTCGAGGGGCTCGGTTCAACAAATGGGAACCATGCATACTGCTCGCTTCGCACTCGCCGGTCGCCCAAGATGCAATTGGGACGCAACAGTGGCGGCCTCTGATGAAAAATAGTTTGGGGGTGCGCCTAGGCTGGGAGGCGAGATAATGACATCAACTTGAATCATATTCTCCTCTTCGTCGGACTTCTTGTCGCCCGAAATATCAACCGTCGTACCTTGGACACATACATGTCGAAATGGTAACCAACCCGTCGATATGTATGGCATACCACTGTGGCACCAACGCTCGCGGGTTGTTGATAATGGCATGGCCCTATCATACTGAAAAAAGACGCATGCTGAAATGCAAAATTGCTTCAGCAACAGAAAGGGGCATCTCGCGCGGATGCGCGTAGCTTAGTCAACTTAGTGTGCGTATACGCACAACGGTGATCTTAGGGTCTTGGTCTCGCGAGAGATTGTTTCGGGTTCGTGGCGTGTCGGGTTTAGGTTCACTTAGAACTCGAGTCTGCTCCGTTTATTACCGCAGCAACCGGATTTTGGAAATGGACGAGAGCCGACTGTGGAAGTGTGCACCTTTATTTACATGCGAATCGGAGTCACTGGAACTTCGATAGATTTAGAGTCTATATTGTCATCATGCACGTGGTGATTAAGCAGCATAGATACATCCTGGTGTAAAGACGCGTGGTATTTAATAATGATCTATGCGCCACAAAAGCGCAAATCGGCGAATGTGATTCGAGCACCCGTTGCACAAACCCCTACAAGCCAATCGAACCACTTGCAAGGTCAAAGAAGAGTGAATTGGTATCGACCAAACCACGAGGAGTTGGCCGGCAGTCACTGCCTTTGTTTGAGCCGCGGCTCAGCAAAGCGCATTTTGCGGTCTCTACTAAGGCAATAACTAGTACAATTTTGATACGCGCGTGGACTTTATACGAACGAAGGCCCCGTGCGTCGCACCTAAGGGCAGCTAGGCCCCAAGCGCCCACAGCTGGCTCTATATCCAGGCAGGCTCCTGTCGCTGCGCACTTCGATGGCGAGCCGGATGTATCTTTGACTCGAATTAGGTCCGAAGGAACTTGCTGGTAATATATCGAGGCTTTTTTTTGTCTTTCCTCATTAACTCAGTTATCGAGGACGTTGGCAAATGACGCAAGCTCGAGCTCCACTGGCGTCTGATGGAGACCACGAGCCATCAAGTAAACTGCCATCGCTGACGCGTGAGAACTATATTCGTCATATCGTTTTCAACAGGCGAATGGCGAATGTATATCGAGCCATTGACCAGCCAGGCCAGGTGCGCAAAAGCAAACCGCCGGTTCGATCGAGCCTGCAGCTCCTCCGTTGGCCTCAATTCATTGCCCAACGGCACTCCGACGTGAACCAGCCCGTTTATATTCGTAAAGCACGAAAGAAGGACGGTCAAATTAATGCGCCATCGTGTGACCGTCTTGCGACGCAAGACGATCCTACGGTCTCGGTGTTTCCTAGTGATGGTGATGGGGCTAACTCTAAGAGTTTTGGGGCTGTGAGCATGCAACTGTCCACGGGTAGCCGCAGAGCGTTCTACGACATCCAACTTCGCGAGGCCTTAGAGCAACCGAAGTCGCGGCGGAGAGGGATTATTACCGAATGTCGAGGCTGCACACTTCCGGCCGCGATGGCCCCTGCTCGTTGCACCCCCGTGGCCCGAGTCCGGGTCAACTCGCAAATGATGATTTGTTTGTTAGCCTGAGCTTGCAATGCAGCTATTGGTAAAACCGGCACTTAGGCTCTGTATTGTAACTTCCAGTTGAATGAACTCCAATAAAGTCGGGCGGCAAACTAGTAAAGGACAACATAAATCGTGACGCCAACGCAATTTTAGCGCGTCTTCTACTTGAAGAGATTACGCGAGGGAATGCACGCTCCTGCGGGCATGGTCGGTGCTCGAGCGCCCGCAAGACTCTGATTTTCAAGATAACTCTGCTTTTTAGCGGGTTTACGCAGCGGCGCCCCCTCTACGCACGTCGATAGATGACTTCTACGCACGCTAAAGATAGGTAGGCCCGCGCTTATTGAGCTCGCGGGTTTCTACGTCGATAGCGTACTCTACGCACGAGATTTCGCGGCTGCTATGAGCGCCGAGGCTGCGGTTGCGTATCTAGTTCCCGTGTTAGCGTCGTGTGGATACCGATATATCCACAAATCGACGACTTTCGGGACTGAGGAAAACACGGCGCCGCAACGGGTGTGTACTGCGGTAACTGTTTGTCCGATAAAAAACAGTAGCAATTAAAATTTATTACAGAGATTGCAGAGCAGTCGCGATCCTGTGTGTGGCCCTTATTTAGCTATTGCATTCACTGGCAAGTTACCTTTACCACCACTAACCAGGCGACTACCGGTTGCGTGGAAGGGGCGCGGTTCCCGCGCTGATGCTTTTGATATGCGACCAAAGAGGGATTTTCTCGTTACCCAAGCACGATATCATCACTTACGGGCGGGCCGCACGCGCCTACCAGACTACTAACTACTAGTACAGTATACTAGTATACAACATGGACGCCGGTGGTAATCGCAATGAACTTGAACATCCCTCCTTTCCCGCTCCCGCCCAAATTCCGCTTGCGGCTCCATCGCGGCAGGGTTTAAGTTAGACATGGGCCACTATCGCCGTAGCGCCGCAGCTCTGGTTGCCGCACAGGCCGGCAAGCTCCTTCGACTCGGACTCGCGGCGATGATTGATTGCACTTGTCCTCCTTAATACCTAAACGTCATCCATTCATGTCGTTTGGTACAAAGAGGACCCCTAATTAGTCTCTCGCGACGTCAAAACGGTCATGATGGTCGCTGCGGCCCGAATGGGGGAGCAAGCCTTCTGTCGATGTATCTTGGCGCTAGGTGCGGCTTTCGCATTAGTAATGCTTTTCTTATGCTTAAATTAAAAAGCAGACTCTCGGAGTACTAGGCGCTTCCGAGTCGAGCAGCCTTCACTCAGAGGTCCGGCGGGCTTGGTGCGCGCGGTGCCAGCCGTTATTTGGTCTTGGTAAGGCCGGGGTTACACCTAGTGCTTATATTATAAACAAGGATTCACCTATGACCTCAGTCGCCAATACCGTTGCCATGACCACCTTGGCTCTATACACATTGCAGCCTCATACTAGCTTCAGCGCACGTCAAGCTCTCCGGCGGCGTTCTCAGCCTAAACGCGGTCGTTTGCAGTGCGGATTGGCGTGGCAGGGCGGCCTACCATCCCCTCCGACGAGCGCCGCCAGCGGCAGCCGGGCGCGGCCGCGTTCACGAGCTTGTGCCACTTGAGTTTTGCTCTCCCTGACTTCGATGCTCTGCGAAATTGCACGATCGGCCGATTGGCACAGCTCAGCGAGCACCGAGGCCGCCAAAGGTATCGACCCGGGTGGCGAGACGCGAAGGGCTGCCCCAGCTTGCGATTCGCGCCGCGTGTTGCACCTCGACGACGTCGCGGCGCGAAGGTCCATGGCGTGTCGGCGAGAACTGACGTACCCACGGACGAAATTCGACCTCGGCACATACCATCAGGTTATCGCGACTCGTCAATTAGGCTCCATGGTAATAGAAAAGTGTGTTTTTGCCCTTATACAGTCGCCGCGCGCGGTGGCGTCGTAGGCCGCGCCGGCCGCAAAACCACCGACTCCTCGGCCGCTCCCACGGCCCCAGGGCAGTCTCCTGGTCCGTGTCGATGGCCCCTAGACGCGGGTTTGTGCCTTCGTAGGCTAAGGGTAACAAATGGCTCGCCGGAGTCTGTCCCCAAAAATACCCGTTTAGTAATAATAAGAATTAACATTTTTAGGTCTAGGCGCGCGCCCCCGCAACCCGAATTGACTATAGCTATCTATAACATTTTTAGGGGAAAGTGACAGCATGGAGGGTTTTCCCGAGCACCCAAGCGGTCCGCGCAGTTCCCACGAACCCCGCGGAGGACCGTGCCAACAGGTTTTGGTCGTGGAGCCTGAGCCCGTTTCGCACTCAGGCTTCGCGTATCGGTGGTCGACGCACCTCGTTTGACGCCCGCGTTTACGGTAAAACTTCATCGCACCCCAAAACCCTGTCGGTCAGCCGCTCGTGGGTTCTTGGTGAACGTTATACCGGAAGACGGTCATGGTACGACGTCATGCGGCGACGTACGGAGGGTGTGTGCTGATGGGGCAGTGCCGTTCGGCGCCGCAGGCGCTCGGCAGCCGCTATAAATTGGTCGAGACCTTGCCCGTAGGGGTTGCTCTATCATACTACGAGCGCGCACAAAATGATGGGGCGGAAGGCAGCCAAATCGGCTGAAACAGTATCGAGCTAGTATTACCAAGTAGGAATGTGAACGACTTTTTTTTTTTTTACCAAGTAGGAAGTAGGAATGGATCAAGTAGGAAGTAGGAATGGATCGTAGGAAAAAAAAAAGTCGTTCTGTATATAGTATATGTGCTTGCTTAACGACTTCGCTCTTTGTAACGTGCGCAGGGGGTGTCAAACTGCGAATCATTGCGCCGCAGCATGGTACGATCATGAACATCGCAGATCTACGTGCCAATAACGGCCTCGATGTGGATATATCGGTCTCGGTGCGTACACACGAGGAATATGCAACTGCATTCTACGGGCATGTTCTTTGCCTTTATATCAATGGAACCGCGCACGCTCATATCGGGGTTGTGTCCATGAGCTCCGCACACAGTATTGTAGTGCCATCGACACTATGGCAAGTTGGACAAACTTGGATACACGCAGGGCTGTATTTGCTATTTTGCCCCGGGGGCGGCGCGGTTTCGGATCGTCCATTTTATTCTAAGAAACATATATTAGGTGCAATAATACAAACGACAATGATGCGAGCTCCGGTCCCGTCTATGCGAGCACTCCTATCTTAGTGAAGGTTCAGAATGTCTATTCGCTTCCGGTAGATATATTATTGCATTGCAGACTGCAATTTAAATACAAACATCTCAAGGTGCTAGAGGAGAATGTTGACGACAAAGTCACCCTGGTTCTACCGCGAGCCCAAGGGTACTTGACTATTTATTCCACAGAGTATTACGCGAATAGGCTAATGATTGATGATGCGCATCGTGCACTTTTGCTTGTTGGAACACTGCAAGCTCACAGTAGCCCTACTCATCAGAGTATCCAAGAGGTACCTTCTAAGGTCTAATCAGTGGCCTATGCCGTTTCATATAGCTGCTTGTTGTCGTGCCGGATACACAAGCTTTTGCTCTAGCTGTACTCGAGGCGTCGCACACTTGTCCACCAACATCCGTCATCAATGAATCTTCATTGTTCAATGGAATTGTCAAGCAGACTTGGCATACATACGCCCTTCAAATGGCGGTGAAACTCCTTGTGGCGCAGAGAGTCACGACAAATTACTATGTAACTGTGGATGCAGATATTCTTCTGGTTGGCACCTTCGATGCAGCCCTATTTTTCCCGGGTGGGAGAGGCACGTGGCATTCAGTGTCAGCATGATTCCGTGTTCATCAATTGACTCTTTGCATTTGTTCCAGCTTCGTGGAAGAGCATCGTGGTGTACATCCGCACTGGTGGCGTGGCTCAGCAGACATTCTTGGCCTAACTGAAGATGACTACCCCAATGCAGCATTTGGCGTCACACCGGCAGTCCTTTCCACTATTGGCTCGGTAATCACAACATCACTTATCCGAGATGTATTTGAAGATGATGACTGGCAGCAGAGATGGCTGGGGTCGTGGAGCAATGGCACATGGTGGAGCGAATATACGCTTTATCGGCTAGCCCTTGATATTAGAGGGCTCTTTGATAATATTCACGTGGCTTCCGAATCAGAAACCTTCTGCAACCCTGTCTGGTACCACGGTGATCTTCCTTGGGATGCAGTGGGTGCTTTCCGCAACAAAAAATGTGTTTTCTCGCTCGTCCAGTCGACAACACAGCTCGCCCCTTCCTTAGTTGCCGCAAGTATTGGCTTCCATGTCCATCATGATCACCCCCATTCTTCAGTCTAGCTTCCTGTTGTTAAAACCAAACGAGTCACCGTAACGGCACCACTAGTATTAGAAGTAATCAAGACTCGGACTCGTGCAAGTACTCATGCCTCCTTTTTTAGGGCCATTTTCGAGTCTCGCCAGGTTCGCACTCACCGGTTATTTACCTATTATTACCCCTTGGGAGGGATATGGGGTTAACCCGGTACTTAATAACCAGACGGGTTTTACAACTAAAAACCCGTTTAGTGAGATTAGAGAAAAAGACTCGTCCGGGCGAGCGGATGGGCGCAAGCAGCCCGTCGGGCCTTGGAGTACGTTCAGGTGCGCCGAGCCAAGTACCGAGGCATGTCGCCGCCAACGGCCCGGCGGGGCCGCCAGGGCCCGCGCCAGTGGCCCATGGGGCCCCCTCCCCTACCCCTCAGGCTCCCGGGCCGAGTCCGAGTCTATAATATAAGATCCTGGGGTTAACACCCGCACTAACCGGCAATTACCCGGGTTAATGACCCCGGGCCGCGCCACGTCCGGAGACTTCCGATGATTCCGTCCAGGTAAGTGGCAACCTACTAGTAGATAGAGCGGCCGGTCGAGTAAAAAGCCTTTTTAGAAGGCCGCCGGGGAGCCCCGGCCCGGGCCCCCTTCTCTTCGAGTCACGGCGGGTTTGATATAAAGAACAGACGCTTAATCTGGTGCTAGTGGAGTGCAGCGATTAAGCCTCCTCAGCGACTTCTAAAGACCCTAGCGAGTCGCCAAGGCCGAGGACCATTTCTTTAGCAGCCTGCTCGCGAGCCAACTTTTCAGCCTCAACGCGGGCCTGCGAGTTGCGAATGAATGTGATGTTGTGTGTAATTTCAAACTGGCTCACGTGGTATTTTGCAGCGGTTTCATCTGCGAGGGCAAATACCTATGTATATGGAGTTGTAGCTTCAGGTACCATCACTTTTTGTCAGAACGCAGTAACATGCGCGCTCAGGGTCGCGGAGCATGTCACCAGGCTCTGGTTCGAGGGTCTTTGTCGAAAGAGCAATCCGACCAGCGGCTTTATCGTGGTCAATCACCATGCATTTGATGGCCATGCCGGCGGCTAGGGTGGCTTCGAGATTCTCAACACGATCATAAGAAATTTGTGATATGTGCAGTAACCCTGACATGCCCATGATTTCAACAAAAGCGCCATAGGGCTTAACCGCTGTGATGATACCGTCGTAAACGTCACCGCGCTTTATTGAAGCCATCGAATGCTCTATTACCGCTCGGCGATTGCTGACGACTAGCTTGTTGGCCGCTTCATTGACTTCTAGGAACTTGAGAGGAATTCGCTTGCCAACCATCGCCTCGGACGCCCCTCCAGTGCCCATTATATGCGAGCCTGGAAGAAAAGCACGCAAGCCTTCTACCAGGACAATTGCACCTCCGCGGTTCACTTGAAATATCTCTGCCTCAAAGACAGGGTCGTCTGCATACTGTTCACTCAGTTTTTGCCATGCTTTTGCATACATGATTTTCTTGATGGAGACTGTGACTTGTCCGTCATCACGCGAATCCGACACGATTTGGAACTCGTACTGCTCACCCACATCGACAAAGCTAGATATTGTTTCCCCATCCCCCAAAGGTGAAATTGTTGCCTCCCGAAGGGGCAAGACTGCTGCTGTTTTAGCTCCAACCTCGACCAGCGCCTTCTGGGGACCATCATACTGCACAACAGTCCCTGTCAAGATGTCTCCATTTTTGAAGGAGTACTCTTGAGCTGTCACCAACGCGCCGAAGTCTGCATAGCTCATATCTGTCTTCGATTGATCGACGCTATTATATCGACCCATGTACTTTGACTTGTATTTATCGAAACGAGTGTACTCTTCATTTTTTACGTCCAAGGTAGTTGGAGTGAGCACTCGATACTTTGTCTCCCAGTTACTGCCTGCTTCTTTGCTTGTAATAGTTTCGGTAAACACCTAAAGTTTGGAATGTAATCTCGCATCACGAGGGCGCGGATAAGGAACGTCATCGTTTGTCGCCACTGAAGCGACAGTCGGCCTGCCATCATGTTATTGTGACTTTGAATACAAGAAAAGGCTGGTGGCCGTACCTTAGGTGCTTGTTGGTGGCTACACCCTGTAGTGCGTTCGTGCCAAGCAGCGGCGCCAACAGCAGACGCAAAGACGGTGCCATCTTCAACTCGTCGAACGTACTAGAATACTAGACCTAAGGCTAAGTCAAGAGATAGCATGGGCTCTTTGGAAGGCGAGCTGCGGATGGAGTTACTTTTCGCTAGCGCGGCCACGACAACTGCAGTGGTAAGCAACGGAAGTACCGCTCGTCTCCAACTTCCAAGTTCCTGCGCAACCGGGGGTCCCGGGCCGGGGAACCTGAGTGGGCTCCGCTATCGAGTCCGCCAATTCACTGGCAACTTGAAGTCGAAGACGAGCGCCCCGGAAAGGTCCTGCCGTGCCAGCGCTGCCAGTGGCTCCGCGTAGGCCGCGGTCCCACAAGAATCTGTATCTGACCGCCGAGGCCTACGCGGGAGCCCAATGGAACCCTCGGGCCAGGCCCGGCCCGGGCCTAGTACCTGATACCGTCCGAAACCAGCCTGAGCAGGCTGCGCGCCGCGAAAACCGCCCCTAAACTTACCCTAGCATCACTCCAAAGTATCCGTAGTACGCGCAAATGACTTGGGGTGTTACCACGGACCTTCCTGTCGCAGCGACGACTGTCCGGGGCAAATGCAAATTTGAGACCGTGACAGGCGAATCAAGACGAAAATACTGGTTGAGTGGACGCGCGTCTCATCCACAACGCAGGAAATCTTCGTTAGATTCCATGATGCGCCTGTCGCCGGATCTCGGCGAGAGGCGCGTATTTTAAAGTGCTGAAAAGGCAGAGTATTCCGCATCTCCAGGCGCTTCGAGTCGAGCAGCCCCAGTCACTGAGCATGCACCTGCGTTTGAGTATACGACACTGCCGAAGCGCGCGGCCATAGCAACTTACACGCGGGCCGGTGCGGGTCTTTACGGATGAACTCGGCCTTTTCTTAAGAATGTCAGATAAGGGGCCAGGCCCGGCCCAGGGGGTGGTCGATGTAAGCCTGAGTTTGAGCGATGTAAGCCTGAGTGCCTAATAAGGTAAGCCTGAAAGAGGCAAAGTTGGACCGCGGTTGCGATGTTGGACGCGTGCGTCGCGCTAGCGCTACTGTCTGTCTACCTGGTGTCCTGCCTCCTACCTGGTGTCCAAGCCAAGATCGCCAACCTCGCGATTATGCCGCCTGGGGCGGCTGAAGACGGTCGCGCAACCGCCAATGAAATTCCACCCAGGGTGGAATCAGCGAAGCCAGTCGCGCGTGAGGCTAAACTACTCTATCGATGCTGATCTACTGTTTGCAGGCCCCAATAAAAGTGAATTTGATGCGAAGATTGTTGCCCTCAACGACGAAGTGCAGGATTTTAATGAGCGCTTGTCAGAAGTCGACGCTAAGATATCTGAGGCCAAGTGCTCCGGAGGAAATCAGTCTGAAGAGCTGAGAGAGGCGCGAGCAACTATGAAGTCTCTTCGTGAACGAAAAGATGCTATCATGCGCGATCGTGCAGAAATTGCTACTCTCCAGAAGTCAGCGAAAGCATCCTTAGATTCGAAAATTACTGTATGTGCCAGGAATCAATTACATTTAAGTTGAAATGACTTAGGCGGGACGGTCACTTCGTGCGGAGCTCAAATATACCTCACCAGAGGACATAGAGAAGAAGATTGCATCCTTAGAGAAGCGACAGGCGACGACATCGATGTCGCTTAAAGACGAGAAAGTGTTGCTAAAGGAAATCGACCAATTAAAGCAGTCCAAGAAATTAGTCTCACATCTCGCTGCGAACAACGACTCAATTTCCTCAGAACGAAAGAGCTCCCAATCGATATCAGAGCATCTATCAGCTAAGAATGCAGAACTCGATGTTCTAAAGAAAAAAATCGAGGAACAAAAACAAATATTGGATTCACTGAATGAGGCCAACTCAGAACGCCGGGCCGTGCTTCCAGCCCTCTTCAAGGACAAGGATGCCTTGAGAAAGGAAAAGCAAGCCAAGGTAGAGACTATCAAGGCCCTTCGCGCTGAATTTCGCACTTTAGAGAATGAGTTTCGCAGGACTCAGCGTGTTGAGCGCCAATTTATCACGTAGTTATTATTGAACTCAGGTGCACACCAGCGCGAGGTCCGACGCGTTAGGAATGAAGCTCGAAAAGCCGAAGATGAAGCTCGCAAGGCAGAGCTAGAGAAACGCCAACAAGAAGCTGAAGCGGAGGAATTGAAGCGGGTGCCCTACGAGGAAGAAATGGAACTTTGTGAGTATCTCTCAAATTACTTAGAGACAACGTATGGAAAACATGTAAACCATGATTCCCAGATCAATTCCGACGAGGCCGACATCTCGCTAGCAGGCGAGTTCGAAGGCCTTGTACTCTCAGGCAAGAATGCAGGGCGTGATCACGAAGATGACTACCTGAGTCTTAATAAAACAACTGGAAAAAAGAAAGGTCGTGGCAAGAAGAAAGGTGGCCTGAAGATAAATGAGAAAATTATGCTAGTACCTGAAACAATTGAGATGTTTGCCTTGCTTGAATTGGAACCACCATCCACAATCAATGGTGTTTCTGACACCGTTAAAAAGTTGCAGGAGAAAAAGACCTGGTTCTGCACATTACCTCGTGGCAAGGTTCCCTCTCTCCGTGATAAGCAGAGAGCTGATGAAGCGAAGCAGAAGACATCCAGGCGTGACCACGGTGATTTTAATGAAAAGAGCAGTGCGCCGACATCCAAGACATCGGTTCGAGGTATCAAGGTCAAAGGTTTTAATGCCGCTGATCTCTCTGCCGTGGACGATGCATTCCCTTCTCTCCCTGGTGCAAACCCTAAAAAGGACACCGGAGCAGCCCAGCAAACCAAGGTGTCTGATTGAGCCGTGCTGCTGCGTCAAGGCCTGGGTATATATTTGGCGTAAGGATCAACCACAACTCATCTCCGGGCCTTGGGAATTTTATCGTCTAACTCGCCAGTATTTCTATGGTCGTGACGAAGCTGAAACCCGCCGACAATAGCTGGTGAGTCCCTGAGGCCGTTTGCATGTTCAGCGGTGCCGGGGTTGCCGGGAGCCGTCGCAGAGGACGACTGTATGTACGAGGCACTCCCAAGTCGGCGCCCCCCCCATTCTCCAGTCCTTTCATATACGGCGATTGGCCGCCTCCCTAGCGAGGTAACGGGGGGACACGTTTGAAGTACTAGTCCGGGTCCTCCTACTTGACGCGTGGGGTTTGGGGGCGCTCTGCGGCTAGCGCGGAGGCGCATTTGTGCCCCCAGCGCGTGTGGAGGTCCTAGGAACTCGTCCGCGCCTGGCGTAAAGAGCGCGCGTCGCCTGGCGTAAAGAGCGCGCGTCGAAAGCTAGCCGCCTCGGCGGTCTGCGAGTGCCCAAAAGCTGGTGCTCTGCGAAGGCCCTAAATCGGCGCGCGACTGCGAACAGATCTCCAAATTGCTAGTAGAGAAGCGCGTGACCAACGCAAACAACGATGCACCTCCAGGAGTCCACCAGCTATCCGTCGCCACATGTCAACCCGCGGCCGGTCGGGAGAGTACGCTTGGGCCGCTTGGGCACCTATCGACAAAATGACGCGCCGACGCGCCGCGCCAGTGGAAGGGACTTATGGCCCGCGACGCCGACCGCGGGGAGTCGAACTCGTCCGAGAGCGGTCTTTAGGACGCTAGGCGTATTATCATAGGATACCAGCGCGGGTGGGGGGTTGGGGGCACTCTCTGGTGCAAGGAAAACCCGCACCACCCCCGTCACCGCGCGCGGGCCCTCCAAGACTACAGCCCCCCTACCGCGCGGGTTTTAGCTCTCCGTAGTATCTCGGCTTCAACTTCCAGTGACGTCAACCTCAAGTTGAAGTAAGGGTAGTCATAGGTAGCCACGGACCCCTCTCAGACCTCAGGCTCCACAAACTTACTCCTACTTCTGCTGGGATCTTCCCGACGCTTTTGGACGTCTTCGGGACGCGCCAAGTAGGTGGACTCGGAGGAAGTACTTACGTAAAAGTTCAAGTTTGCAGTAAGCTCTAGGTTGGCATTTACCCGACTCTACGATATTCAACGCTCTCGAACAACGCTATGCACTAATGTAGATTGATATCCCCTGCTCGCTGCGCCGGCATCTACGCGTCACATCCCCGGGCCGTGGTTTTTCAAGAGATCGCTAGTACCTTTTCCGAATCGAATTCAACCCCACTATGGGACCTAAACCAAGGTAGAAATTTGTTTTACTCTTGCTGGTAAGACAGGAGAAGCGGGTCATTGACGGCAACATAGGCCAAAAGGCGGGTCACAGCGGGTCATTGACGGCAACATAGGCAAAATCGCGGCCAGGGCCCCCAGGGTGGGATTCCCCTAAGACAGTAAGACAGGGAGACAGTAAGAGATTTTAGCTAAAAATAGCTAAAATATGCCGGGGCCCCCAGGATTGGCTTTCGCACAAGACAGGAAGACAGGGAGACAGTAAGAGATTTTAGCTAAAAATAGCTAAAAATCCCTGGGGGAGGGGGGTCGTTGCCACTAAGACAGTGAGACACGAAGACAGTAAGACGCGGTCCTCAGGTTCTGAGCAAAAGAAGGCTGCCCAACACCATTGACAGGCGTAGGGAGTCGTTGCCGCCTCCAGGACGTGTCGTTGGTCCAAATCGCTCGCGTGCCGGGCAGCGCGGCCGGCGGCCGCTGCGAGAACGGCTGGCGTCGACGACGACTGCGTTGCGCGACTCAAACCGATGGCGCGGCGTGTCGTCGAGAGCGCTCCGCTGCGCGGCCGCGACGCGTGCGCGCGGTTGCGCGTTTTTGCTATCGACGAGTTGACCGGACGCGACTCGTACGAAGCGCGGCGCGCCGAACCCGCGCCGAAGGCAGCGTTCAAGAAAGTCAAGGGGCGATCGCCCGTCGCCCGCCGGAGAGTGGCGTGCTCGCGCGCGTCCCTTCAGCAAGGTAGTACCGGACGCTCGTCGCCTTCGAATGATCGCGGCTACGCACGTCGGGGCGAACGTGAAGGCTGGGGTGGTTTGGGGGGTGGGGACAGCGCCCCCCCAAGCCGGGTTAAGCACACGTGGCAGGGTTATTCGGGGGGTTGGGTGGGTGTTAGGGTACGACCACCCAAAAACTTGGCGGACACGTTTTTGCATATTGGCGCGTCGTCGCGCCCGTCCCCGTGGCTAGTGCTCTGGCCGAGCGTTCCCGACACACACGTCATAAATGCGCTGCGACGCTTTAGAGCCGCGTCGACTTTTTGCTGCCTTCGGCGCGCCGCGCTTCGTACGAGTCGCGTCCGGTCAACTCGTCGATAGCAAAAACGCGCAACCGCGCGCACGCGTCGCGGCCGCGCAGCGGAGCGCTCTCGACGACACGCCGCGCCATCGGTTTGAGTCGCGCAACGCAGTCGTCGTCGACGCCAGCCGTTCTCGCAGCGGCCGCCGGCCGCGCTGCCCGGCACGCGAGCGATTTGGACCAACGACACGTCCTGGAGGCGGCAACGACTCCCTACGCCTGTCAATGGTGTTGGGCAGCCTTCTTTTGCTCAGAACCTGAGGACCGCGTCTTACTGTCTTCGTGTCTCACTGTCTTAGTGGCAACGACCCCCCTCCCCCAGGGATTTTTAGCTATTTTTAGCTAAAATCTCTTACTGTCTCCCTGTCTTCCCGTCTCGTCGGATCGGACGTGCCGCGGCAGCTTGGAAACTGATAGATACTAGGATAAAGCCACTAGGAACAGAAGGGACTTGGATGGCGCATGAAACCCCCAAGGACCCTCCAAAGGGCACACGGCGGTTTTACTTCACGTTGACGCCCCTAGCTCTGTTCGTCTTGCCAGTAAGAGCAACCTCTTGCTGGCTGGAGCCGGTAAGTCAAATTCTTAAATGCCCAAACCATGACCAACCTTAATATCACATCGACTAGGACCCCTTCAAGTTAGGCTTATCATAGAACCCACATTACGACCTATTTCTCCCGTTCCACTTGCAGGTATAACAGGAAATTTCCGCCAGGGGTATGCATAGGCCTACTGGAAGTCCTCCATACCTCTGTATCCACCGGGACCTGCAGTCAATAATAGGCTGAGGCCAAAGAAGAGTTGGCCACCCCAGCGCCAGTATCATGTCGTGGCTTTACTACAAAGTTCGTCTGTGTGACCAGAATGAAAATGTAAACTAGAGGGATATATGCTACCATAGGCAGGCTCTTGGGCTACTGCGCGGATGCTTCCATTGCGTCCCTAAAAAGATGCGCTACTTTTCACATAAGCAACAGTATACACTACCAGTCCAAAGCATCATCATCCTAGATAAAAAGCTTAAGGAAAAAGTAGCTACACTCCTACCTCATCATCATCTCCGTTAACATCTTCTTCGTCATCTTCCTCCTCGTCCTCGTCCTCCTCATCCTCATCCTCATCATCATCGTCGCCAGCACTATAATCTTCATCGCCATCATCTTCCTCTTCATTCCCGTCATGATTGTCATCGGCCTGAAGGAACTGCCAACCAGCCGGTTTTGACTCACCATGCTCATCAGTCTCTTCATAAAAACGAGGATCTCCTTTTACAAGGTTCATCACACTTTTCCACGACATACTTGCTTGACCAGCCTTTATTATTAATATTCTAAATTAAATGTGACCAAACAGGTCACACGCGGAGACTAGCGGTGTAAGTAATAGAGCAATCGGTAAGCCACTCTTGAATTGCATCTAATTCATTCATGGGCACCGCATTGATGGATAGTGGCAAAACATCAAAATTCTGCAGGATTATGATCATGTCGAAATTCTTTGATCGAAAGGTGCATCTCTCAAAATGAATATGCTCAACCTATTATAAAAAAGAAAGTGTGATGTATAATATCACACTCCTAGTAATCAAAATTGACCACTCTGATTGGGAACACGATCGAGCTCAACAAGAAAAAATGGCGTTTCAGTGAGGTTTACTAGACAACGAACTGTTGGTTGAATCAACACCATCTCTCGATTGGGAACGCCATGGAAGCCAAGGTCTCGATATGGTATGTCAAACCTAATTTGACTGATATTCTGCGAAGATATCTTGGTACTCTCGTGATACTCGAGATGAAAGCGATGATGTTTTGCAACTCGCTCCATCTTCTTGCAGAATTCCTTGAACCTGCGTCGAAAACATGAGTCCACCAAAAAATGAAATTCAATCAGGTACATTTCATTGAGCTTCTTTCGCAACTGTCGTTCACGTTGCTCTTCATCGAGTTCGTCGGGGTCATACATTGACCGGCGAGCACTGTCAAGTGCTACTGAGGCATCGACAACCTAAATCATGGAGCTAGGAATCGTTCCCGATTTGCCACCGGACTACTTGCCTCAGTGAGAAACTGGACGTTCTGTGACTTTTTTCTTCCAACCAAGACAGGGTTCTTAAGGTAGAAGTGAATGAGCACCATGACTTCGTTCTCGCACGGCTATATTACTGTTCAACATAAAATTAGTAAATCCCACACACCTGAAATAGACTGTGTTTAATGTTGCCGTACATGATGTCAACAATTTCGTGCTTCTTTGATGTGAAACGTAAACCATTGGTGTGTGCTTCAAGTGTTCCCGTTGTTTTCTTTCCGCTTATAAAGGGGCGCATTGTAAGGTCGGCCATGCGTGGAATTCGTTGATCACGCATTTTCACCTGCAGAAAGCTATCTGGTGACGGGTGGCAGCAACAAAAGCTTACCAGCTTTTCCTGGGGGATAAGATCAGCTTCCTCAGCCGCTTTTGCCGCGTGCTGTCTGAAGCGCTTTCGCAGCTCCTGAATCATACGATGAGCAGCTGTCAGTCGCTGTGACTCCCGGCTGCGATATAGCATCTCTTTGATGAACATAGAATTATGACCGTGCTGCTCAATCAATTTTGACGTGGCTGGTGCTATATCCTTAGAAGCTGTCTGTCCAGGAGTAAAGAAATTTAAGCGAAGGTACCTAGAAATATTGCTATTATCTAGTGTGCAAGGGAGGCAAAAAATCACGTTGCAGTCCGGTCTGGATCGGGTTGAACCGCGTTCTTGATCATGCTTATGTGAAATGGCACTTGTGAGCCATTGATCGGGGCAAACAGCACCTGACCTTGCATATCTACGTAGACCTCACTTGAAGGGAGGTCTCTTGGATACTCCCCAGCAGACCTATTCAAAAGAGACTATTTTAGGGCTGGGCTAATGCCACTGCAACTAATTCTTAGTGCACGGGCCTGTGCTGATACACATCAACTTCCAGAATATCAGCTCGTGAAGATAATTGGCCTTGTTGACTCCACGCACTACTTTTTTCGCTTCTCTTTACGGACAGCTTTTGTTGCATAAGCTCAGCTTGCTTCTCATTGCGAGCAAGGCTACTGCGATCAGGAGCACAAGCTTTACTACGTTCGCGAAGACGACTGCTCATTATTGCACTCTGACTTTCAACCTACAAGCCCTTGGATCTTTGCAAGATATCATCGAAGCAATGAACTGGGGCGAAAACTTGTTCGGGCGTGTAGTGTTTTCCTGAGAGTTATATTGTCAAGAAGTCATCATAATATAAAGATACCTTGAGGTGGCATGATGTCTTTATCATTCTTCTCGTTAATGAAATAGGAAACATCTTTCCATTCCACGGAGTGCTTGGTTACAATATCGGGGGGCTCGTCGCCAGACTAAATATATTGTGATTCAAAAAAATATGCAAGTAACCGGTGCAACCAACCTGAATTAGGACAGTGTCCGCAATCAGCATGGAATATTTGGAAAGTTTCCTTATGGAGCCCTGTGCGTCCGCTTTCTGCATATCAGTCAGCTCTAGGTCATGGAAACCAATTGCAAGATTGAAAACCATATTTTGTGCAAATTTGCGTTGGTTCTTCGCGTTCATTATCAGTGAAGATTCACGAAAGTCCAAACCAAGGCCAAATCCAAAATTCTAGCATATCATCAAAAAAATAAAATAAATTAAAATGAAATTTTACCTTAGGCAGGAACTTAAGCAGGTGAGGGCATCTTTGGCGGATAAAACGGTTAGCCGTTTCTGCAACTGATCCAACACATCGGCCAGCAAGCATGACCGCCAGACATTCACGACGAAGTTCCAACAATATGCTATAATTAAGTCTAACACTCTCTACCTATTGGGTCTGCTAGGGTATCGTCTAAGTGACAACATCTACCGGGTCAACAAAGAATGTCCGAGCCATGTTAGCACAATGAAAATTGTACCGCACTCCTAGTGATATGATGATCACGTCATCGGAAAGCGTTTCGCCATTTGTGGATGCACTGGGTCGGATGTCATACTTGCCACCACTCTATGTTTATAGGTGTATGCTTTTCGTATTTTAAAACCAATCGCACCTGTACAATCGGGAAATAGCATGACTCGTAGTGACCCTGTGGGGATTTAATGTTAACTTTAGATGGGTGCTCGCAGCATTCGTCAACATGTGTTGCAATCTCTTCATGCGTTATGGACTTAGCTTGATCGAAGGCGTCCTCCAGTAGCCTCACAAAGCTGTGCTTGAGAATTTTATGTGTTACTACTGCTGCCTTCCGAAAAGTGGCCAGTGCGTGACCATCTTTGACACTTAGTGCCATACCAAGTACAGAAGTCACATCGATACATTCTGCGCCGGCCTATTTTCATCCTGTTAGTATCGGCTTGCAAACATTCTAAATTTCGATTATCGATACAGGCACGGGCAGACTGAATTGCCTTATTCAAAGCAAGAGCAAGTGTGCTTTGAAATTGTATCTTCTCTAGACATCCGATTTTCCTGCCAGCTTGGCTCTTCACCAACTTTGCTAGTATTGCATGTGTTGATTCGTGGTTATCCTTGCAGACCCTAGGCCCAAATTTTCCAAGCAGTTGTGAGTAGTGTGGTAAGTCAAACCTGTGAAGTTGGAACTTAAGCCCTGCTGATTGGCCTTCTTCCTGTAGGGCCTTAAGCATTGCACACTTCTCGTCCGTAGCCAGGACGTGAAGTGCGCCTTTGCAAAGCATTGCTAAGGAGTCGTGCAGTTCTAGACCGAAAAGATGAATGAAGAATGCCGAGGACTTTGTGAATGCAGCGTCCTCGGAGGGGGGGTCAATTGGAACTGCGATTGAGTCAACGTCATTCCAACATTCGCCGGTTGCCAGGGAATCATGTAAGAGGGAAAGGCGATCCCAGAAGGTCTGGGGCACGAGCAAACTCATGCCCGCTTAATTTTAAATGTGTAAGAAAGTACTACCTAGGTAGTGTAAGTGCGGAAGTAAGTGGGGTAATACTGGAGGGTAAAGTGGATTCTGGTGTAACTTGATGTTTCGGAGGGCCTCCGGCCCGTGGTTGCCAGTCCCCTGCCAGTGGTGGCCCCGGGCCGCTAGACTCGGACAAAGTACCGACTCGGAGCCTGAGGTCGCTACCTCGTCGACGACTCGGCGCTGAAGGCGGTGCCCGGCAGCCCGAGAGTAGTACTGGCGTCTTATACCGCGTGCGTGGGGCGCGCAGCATAGTTACACGGAACGCAGATCACGCTCGTGCTCAGGCTGCTTTTGGCAATCTGCGTGGCTACAACAAGTCCATTTTAGAGACTCTAGCTATATATCTGCGGGTTTTACTAAACAAGAGCACGCATAAATTACGATTAAAACACGGCGTAATTTACGGTGGGCCGCTTTCTCACGTAAAAAGAACGCAAGTGCGTAAATTGCACCCTAGGCTTCGTGCTGGCAATAGCAGTCTCAACTTCATATCCAAGTCGAAAATGACGGTCATGGCTCATATTTTCGTCACTCTGGCATGCTACTAGTACCATGTAACTTAAGGGACAAAAAAGTCCCTCTCTATTTGACAGTAGCAAATTCCCCCTGTGGAGAATCCGCCCAGACGAGTGTGGTTTGATTCAATTCCGACGAGTATCAGGGTGCCGTCTAGAAAGTAAAATCGAATTTATCAGGAGCATCATCGGTGGTTGCACGAAGCAATGCAAGGTTCAAAAGTTGCTGTTTTTGGAGCCGATTAATGTTGCTCCGACGGCGTAGGTCGTTCGTTGCTGTACAACGCTGTCGTTCTGCCCGCTGGGCAGCTCGCATGTCAAGCCTACTGCGAGTTTGCGTTTTCTCAAGGTCGAGAAGAGCCTTCAAGCGACGCTCTTCATCAACGATTGCGCGCTTTTCGCGGCGTAGCGCATCGAGATCAGACTCTTCTCGCAGTGCACGCACTAGAACCTTATGCTTGAGAGTCACTCTTTGCTTTTCTACAAGTCTCAGTTGATGCGCTTCAGCAGCAAGCCGTACCTTATTCTCTTCGTCAAGACGTTCATTCTCTGCCACCAAATCGACAAGAAAGGGCGAATGTCGTGTCTTAAGTTTCCAGCGCCGTTGTGTTGCCTGGCGTCCAGCCCTAGCTTGGGAGCGAGATATTTCCTTGTCCTCGAGCAATTTGGCCTTCACGCGGTCTCTGTTCGCGAACTTCTGCGAGAGTATATGCGCTGCTCGAGCCCGAGCGAGCGCCCGTGGCCCCTGGTGTGCAGGCAGGCTAGCGTTAAGCTCCATGATCGAGAAAGATAGCTAAAAGAAAAGTATGTAACGAAGTATCCGCGATATGTATCTTTGTAGCCCCTTACATATTATTGCACATTAAATTACCGTGGCGTGATAAATTACCGTGACAGTCCGCTATCTCGGCTACGTTGTCTGAGTCTTGCTGGACCTGAGTCACGGTACTACCTGAGTCACGGCCCCGGCCCCGGGCCGGGGTCACGGTCACGGTACCGCCAGCGTGACCCGCCGGGCCGCTGCAGTTACCGTGACGGTGCCCCCCGGGCCCGGCCGCGACGCGCCGCCATATAAGGCGCTGCCGCCCTTGGCGCCGACGAAATGGGGACCTCGTGATGCCAGTGATCTGCCACAGTGTATAATAATCATGATCATGATCAAGCCGGACTCCGAGTCGGAGTATCATGATTATGACTCGGACTTGGATGATCGTCTGATTTCTATGATAAGGTTAAGACGGAGAAAGAAGAGGAGATTGCGATAAATAGGGCGAAATACCCCCCCTATCCGAGTCCTATACCCTTTATATAGTAGTACACTTACATCACCCTTCAACACGCAACGCGTAATAAACACAGTTAAAACCAAAACTACTTAGTGTATTTAAGGTAGCTCCGCGGCAGACTATCTCAGCCGCCGTACTCCCAAAGGTGCGTACTCCTTTGGTCTTGCATTATTCGCAGGTTATGGGCCCACGGTCCTAAGAGATACTAGTACTCCGCCGTATTACCTTTTGAAATCCTATACATTCGCGAGTGTCCACACTACACTCGTTGGGACCAAAGCCAAGCCGTTTGTTAGTATTTTAATAAAATGAGCGACCAAGCAACAGTTGGCGACGAAAACGAACAGGAAAGACTCGGAGAAGACCCCTTACGACAGGGGACTTCATATGACGAAAAGAAGTTCGTCAGAGATTTATTAGCCGGACGCCGGTTAATTCAAAGTTCTTTGGAGTAACATTCTTCCTTACCTTTCCTTAGCTCTAATTAGAATGAATTAGCCTGCGACGCTTAAGACTCCTTGGAGACTTCGAAATTTATAGGGGGGTGGAGCGCAATAGTCGACGTTGGCAGGTTTTGGCGCAATGCGCGTACAGCCACACACCTACCAAATGGCGGGAAATTTTTGCTGAGGCGCAGCTTCCGTATGCTAAAATAATGGGCTGTGCGCATTTTGGTACCGTGCGGGCAGCCTCACGCTGAAAAATCAGCTGCGACGCGGTGCGATGGTCCGAGAAAAAACTTGAACCCGCCGGAAACCCAATCGCTCCAACGGACGGGATAAATCGGCCTCTAATTATCCACTAATTATTTCCCATCGTTCCATATCTATATAGGGCTGCTAGGGAATTTCCGGTGTCCGGCTCGGCTTATGCAGCTGGGTGCCTAGCCACCGTCGCCTCGACGTGCGGCCACTTGCCTCTCGTCACGGTGCAGATGGATGCCTGGTCAATTTGTTTCGAGGGACAATATTATTCTCGGCTTCGCGTGCGGGGGTGGTAGCTTTCTGGAAAATGACATCACTTTCTGGTTCAGGGCCAGAGCATGTCAAGCACGATCCAAGAAATGATGTAGCAACTAAACACAACATGATGCACGCATGTCCTAGCTCACTCGAAGAAATGTCAGCTGAACTGCACCTTTGGGAAGAGACTTTAGCGTTGATATTGCACTTTGAAAAGAACCGCAGGGTGAATTATTGATTTCAATTAGAATATCGCCTACCTGGATTTCTGCCAGTTGCGCCTATCTATCGAGTGTGCAAGCTCAACGCCTATTTATACGATAACATACCTGACTTGCTCCACGAAACCCCTTGGTAACCACCTGCAGCGAGTTTAGTACGAATAAGATATGCAGCAAAAGTACCCACTCGGCCTTCTTCGTCTGCTAGCTGCAGACCGAGCCCTTGAGATTCAACAGCGACCGATAACTTAAACTTAAGCCCGCTGGGTGTCAGCGGCGGTTGCACAGAACCTGAACACCTAAGTCATGATACATGGCAACATGTGGTTCAGACTCCATCACAGACGTCGTGAAGGCCTGCGTTCCGCCTGGATGTTGTTCATCGATGCATTAGCCTTACTAAGCTTATCCAAAGTTTTCTCTAAGCGAGACCGCTGAATAGCCATGGCTCTATCCTCAGTGAAAAAGGCTCTCAGCTTTGCTTCATCATGAACGAACTGATAACACGTTTCTTGTAACTTCCCACAAAGGGTGCCAAGGATGCGATCATCAAGACACATGCACACATTATCTACATATCGTTTTGATGCAAGGGTCCAATATGCCTCTAAAATGGCTGACATGTCCTCGGCATTTGCAGAAGAACTGACTCCGTGGGCCGAAAGGTACCAAGATCGAAGAGATGCACCAATATGACTTTTAGTAGCTTGCCAAGAACCAGACTGCCCGGAACAATCACCAAGTATAGACCCCTTGAATGCAGCATCCACCGAACTCTCAAATCGGTCATAACGCAATTTGTTTATATGTGCTTGAAGGAACTCGTTGATGGTAAACGGATCTTTCTCACGAAGAACAAGACCCTCCAGCAGTCGTAGTGCCTCGTGCTCCGATGTCTCCAAAATAGATGACGCAACGGCCTGAAATGACTCTCGTAGTACAGGGTATGAGGCAGCTATGTTTTCGAACAAGTCACGAACAACTTCATTTGTAAGTGCTCGCATCTGTGCGGCGGCCATGCGAGCTGGAGGGTCCCAAGCATTGATGAATTCTTGAATAAACATGTAAAATGACTGCGCGCTCATGAACCCCGGAAGTTCGCGCCCACGTAGAGCTTCCATCTGGCAAGCCAGCTTAGATGTAAAGTTCTTGATACGAAATGGTGGCGCCGTTGCAGCCACTTTAGATTGCAACTCGTGAAATATGATCAGAGCACGAGTGTAAAGACGCAAATTGGGATTGCACACTATGATTCGATCACGGTACTCGCCACGAACGCAATCATTAAGGTGTCGGACAAACTCCTGTGTTAAGGTGACCAAAAGCCGCTGCCTTTGACCTGCAGTCGATGCGCTGCCACACGATGACATCGCACGCAAATCTGCTCTAATTGAACTCAACATACCCTCAAGCTGACGCTTAATAGGAGCAGTTTGCTGTTTGATGCGTTGTATCAGGAGTCTTGCCAGGGATGAGGCAAGATTCCTGCTTCCAAGGAGCCGTTGATCTAAACATGAGAAGGTCGGGTGATTTTGGAAGAATGTTTCTTCGTCGTCCGCTACTGTCTGACAGGATAAGCCTTCTTCAACCTGGGCCTGCGACCTATTTTTGACCATAACAAAGCCAAGTTTCAATGGCTTGCGGATGTTCCTTAGTACGGCAACCACTTCCTGTTCATTTCCAGGCCCAATGAGGTCAGGCTTTGTAAGAACGCCAATGGTTCGTTCGCCAGCTGGGTCAACTATCCGGGCACGTTCCAATATGTCAATGGTCGCAATGTCTTGGTTTGCCGGAATGATGGCAAGTATAATTGTCCTGTCTTCTTCTAGGTAGTGGTTGATGAGATTATTTATATGTTTTATGACCCGAACCCCTCGTTCCGACGTCTCTGTACGTACAATTCCCGGTAAATCGATTACTGTGAGATCTGGTGACTCGGGGGAGCTCAAACGAATAATGATTGCATCCGATGAAAGCTCCTTTTGACCTTGAGTAAGAGTCTCAGTCAGACGCAAAATTATGGCTGTGAGATCATCAGGTGACTTGGGGGTGATTGTTTGCGTTGATGAGGTGGTGGAGACACTGCAGGACCATTCTGGAGCACTACGCATCACAAGTCGCACAGGGCAGCGTGTCACCAGCCCATATCCTCTTGGAAATGGAATGCCTGATAAGGCTTCAAGAACCGAACTCTTGCCACTACTCTGATCACCAGCAACGCATATCTATGATGTTCAATAAGCTGATTTTTAAAGCGCTACACACCTGAGGCAGGGAGAGCGCATTATCTAGAGAGAGAGCTTTCAATTCCTCAAGGAGCTCAAGCCTAAACTCAATATTCCTCTCAACCAGAGCGGATTTACGCACCACGGGCCCACTTTGCTTTTCCAATCAGTACCAAAGGCAGCCATAGTATACCGCAGTACACTGTTAAGTTAGCTCGGTACCTACGGTACCTACGGTATCTCGCGGTGCGGGGTTCAGCCACCCTAGTTACTATGATCCCCTAGTTACTCATACTGATGGTTCTCCTCAGGTACCAGTGGATACTAGTGGTGAATGCTTTGTATCCGAGTCTGAGTCCGCTGAGTCCAAGTCCAACTCAGGCTTTGTGCTAACCGTGACGAAGTTAACTCCTCAGGCTGTTCAAACACACTCACTTTACAACGAAATTCCGCCCTGTTGGCATCTCCGTGTCACAGGTTACGGGCCGACAATTTCTAACCAATAGGAAGCGGGATGTCACCCCGGGGCGGTCACGGTCGACCACCGTGACGTGGGGGTAGCACCTGCGTCCAAGACCCTCCCTTCTACCGACTACAAGAGCTCCTGACGGCCTGAGATAGTGGTCGAAATCCGGGGTCCGACTACTTCCCGACTACTTCAGCCAGGGGGCCGGGGCAGCCCGGGGGGTACTAGACGCGGTTTTGGGGCCTTCCCACGCTGCCCAGTACATCCTGGGGGCGTTACCAGGCCATGACTAGGTCAAAAGGACCAGTAAACGGAGCCTCGGATACATTTCAGAGTACACCGACTACGTAGTCAGCGGAAGATGCAGTTAGTCTACAAAACGCGCGGGCATCCTCGTGCAAAACACTTAGTCTACGTCGTGGTCGCGGGCAGCCGGGCGACGCAATGCCGAAAACGCGGCAGCAAACGAATCCCTTCTCGCCGAGAAACGGCCAAAAACCATGAAAAAAGACATGCGATCGTCTTTTTTGGCGCAGTTTCGAGCCGATCGGGCCACCGCAGTGTCGGATATCATCGTCCGTGTGGCCGCCGACGATCTGAGACAAACGCAGCGGCAGAGGCCCATGGGATGTCGGTCTATGCGTGGTCCGCGTTTCTCGCTGTACCGTGCATCGGGCGAATATCGCGCTGAATGTCTAGGACTTTTTGTTGTATGCCTTCCCAGCCACCACGGCGGGCATATGCGGGGATTCGGCAGCTGATTTGAGGCCCAGGGGGTTTCAAATGGCGTATCGCGCTCCAACAGCTGCTGAAGTCAATTCCCTTCAATATTATTATTTTTAGATGCAGCCAAACTCCCCAGTCATCAGGCAGCCTCGCAGCCCGCTGTGGTGCACCACAGAGCCACTTTTAGCCTGTCCCGCCATAGCTTTTTGTACGATTACCGGCGGCTGCTCGTCTAGATACCTGACAACGTTTGGTTAGCTAGGGTTCGTTACGACGCGGTCGACCGTGCCGACCTCGGGGATGTCACAGTCAGGAGACTCGGAAGACCCCCGACACTGGAAGAAACAACGAGAAAAAAGACCGCGGAACTCGGAGGCGTGTCACCTAGACTAAGATCGTATTTATCCGAACCCGCTGGACCCTCAGGCTAAGGCCGCCGGCGATTAGAGGCCTGCAAGATAAGCAAATGCAACAGCAGCCCGAGAGTTCAACACTGGCAAATTGAATCCAAGAACTCGGCTCTATAATGCAACAGATTCAAGAGCATTCCAAGGACCAACGGCCCGGGTGTTTTATTACGCGTTGCGTGTGGTGTGTATGATACTACATTCAAGTTCCAATTGTTGAGAGGATTTTCAAGTTGGAAAGATCCTGCAATGGGGGGACACCGCCGAGAGTCCCCCATGCCAGTGCCATGGGCCGCATGCGTGGGAAGGGCTCCGTGCCATAGCTGGAGGACTGTCGCTTCTAGGGACTCGGAGCCTGGGGGGGGCGAAGCGGCGTAATAATTCAACTTGAATAATGGACTTGGAAAATAAATTAAGGAAGACCTTTAGTGAAAAGAACCAAACTCCTAAGACTCGGACTCAGAGTCGGAGCCTCCGAGTCCTCCCGGCCCTGCTCGGGATGCTCTTAATAGTTCAAGTTGCTATTAAATATTAGTAAATAAAACTTGAAATAAAGTAGGAATATCCTAAAGAAAGGACATACACCTTTAAGGTACCTTTAAGCCTGAGGGAGGCCCTGAGGCCTTTTCCCCGGCCTGGCCAGGCTGTGCGACTAGATGTTCCCCTAGGCCGGCCTGGGAAGTCGGTTAATTCGTTGGAGTAACATTCTTCCTTACCTTCTCTTAGCTCTTATTAGAATGAATTAGCCTGCGACGCTTAAGGCTCCTTGGAGACTTCGAAATTTATAGGGGGGTCGGGCGCAATAGTCGACGTTGGCAGGTTTTGGCGCAATGAGCGTACTACAGCCACACGCCCGGGGCCGACCGAATGGCGACAAACTTTTGCTGAGGCGCAGCTTCCGTATGCTAAAATAATGGGTTGCGTGCAAAGTTTGGTGCATGCGGGCAGCCTCGCGCTGAAAAATCAGCTGCGACGCGGTGATGGTCCGAGATAAAACCCGCCCGAAAAACAATCTCTCCAATGGACGGGATAAAGCGGCCTCTAATTATCCACTAATTATTTCCTATCGTTCCATATCTATATAGGGCTGCTAGGGAATATCCTGCTTCCGGCCCTGCTTAACTAGCTCTCCATACATAAAAAATAGAATGTCCGGAACCCTCTGTATGATCGATACGAATTGTATTGAATTTTCTTCTCCCGCAGACAGCGTCTCCAACGGACTCCACTGCTGGGCTTATTTTGAAGTGCATAAAACCACTGTTCACCAACGCGCCCGGGCACGGCGACGACGACGCACGCTTCTACGACCGGCAGCAAGCTTACGTACACGCTCGCGGGGGATAGCTCCCCCGTCACCCCTCTAGGCGCGCGCCCCCGCAACCCGAATTGACATAGCTATTTCAAAACCACTGTTAATATATACGGGCTAAAACAGTACTTGAGGCAAAGGCGTGGACAGAAGCGAGCCAGGGTATGCTCAAGCCGCGCGGGTTGGTGCCCTGGGGCCTTCCAGGGCCAACCCGCGGGCGCCGCGACGCTGCCGCGTTAGCCTCGAAAACGAAGGGGACTGCTCGGATGGGGGGGAGGGTTGGGGTGGGGCCCACAGATTACACGTCCCCCCTTCCTATGCAGCCTTCCGGACGGCCTTGGGCATCGAAACGGACCCCTGGTAGGGGGGTTAATAAGCAACATTCTATTTTTTCAAGTTATGTATGGAGAGGTAGTCTCAGGTAGATGCCAGTGTGCGACTAGTATTTATTATTATTCATATATATATAGGGCATCAAGGGGAATTTCCGGCGTCGGGGTGACCATTACCTTGCTATGCCCGCGTTCTATGCCCGCGTGATCATTTCCGGATCTTGTGAACCTGTCTGCCCGGCGCATACGACTTCTTCCCCCAGGACCAGGGCACATACTCATGCTTGATCATGTGCTTGATCTGGCGCTTCATTGTCAAGAAAAAGAGAGCGAAGAAGTAGACCAAAAGGATGGGCCTGTGGTAAGTGTTCACTCTGTTGGGGGTGTTACTGGCGACTTTGTGAGAGACACGGCGCTGTGCCAAAAGACGGGCACATCAAATATCGAAAAGAAGGTCATAAAAAAGGCCGTGCACACGCCCTTTATCGAGGTGTACCAGAACTTAAATTCTGGTACGCGTCGACTAAATGGCTTGAAGTTGTCGCCTGTCGAAGTTGGTAACAAGGGCCCGTCACCATCAGGATCGATCTGGGGGGAAAGAAATCCGATGAAGTTGTTCAGCAGGAAAATCCCTAAGCCGTATGTCACAATGAACCACCCTTGTATTATATACACCCTAAGGCCGTAGAGGGCAAGGCACACTGCCTATGGCTTGGTATCAGACGCGCGGAGGTCGACGGTGAGCGACGGACGCTGGGCCGCGCAAAGCCTAACCACCGCGGCAAGATATGGACCGTAGACCGATCGAGTAACTGCTGGAGCTTCCTGGGAGGTGAGTGAAGGTTATAATGATTGGCGGACGCGGCGACGCGCTGCGCGATACCAGAGCTGACGACCTCTGCCACTGTAGGCTTCTCGTCAAAAGCCTTCATCCTGCTAAAAGCTCGCCCGCCATGCTCATGCCCCGCCAAAACCTCGGGCTCTATCACGGTAGCCTACTTCTACTTCTAGTACTTCCTCCGACCTGACCTAGTTAGTTGGCGCGTGACTTAGACGTCGGAAAGCGTCTGAGACGTCCCGTCAGAGGCGGGAGTAAATTTGTGGAGGTCAGAGGGGGGTCCGTGGCTACCTATGACTACCCTTACTTCAACTTGAGGTTGACGTCACTGTAAGTTGAAGCCGAGATACTACGGAGAGCTAAAACCCGCGCGGTAGGGGGGCTGTAGTCTTGGAGGGCCCGCGCGCGGTGACGGGGGTGGTGCGGGTTTTCCTTGCACCAGAGAGTGCCCCCAACCCCCCACCCGCGCTGGTATCCTATGATAATACGCCTAGCGTCCTAAAGGCCGCTCTCGGACGAGTTCGACTCCCCGCGGTCGGCGTCGCGGGCCATAAGTCCATTCCACTGGCGCGGCGCGTCGGCGCGTCATTCCAACGTCCGCTGGAATGCATACGTACGTCATACCGGCCCAATTTTGTCGATAGGTACCCAAGCGGCCCGCGATCGACATTCACCGAATATGCTCTCCCGACCGGCCGCGGATTGACATGTGGCGACGGATAGCTGGTGGACTTCTGAAGGTGCATCGCTATTTGCGTTGGAGATCTGTCCGCAGTCGCGCGCCGATTTAGGGCCTTCGCAGAGCACCAGGCTTTTGGGCACTCGCAGACCGCCGAGGCGGCTAGCTTTCAACGCGCGCTCTTTACGCCAGGCGCGGACGAGTTCCTAGGACCTCCACACGCGCTTGCGGCACAAATGCGGCTCCACGCTAGCCGTAGAGTGCCCCCAAAACCCCACGCGCCAACTAGAGTGTGTCGGACTAGTAGTACATACTTGGTCCCACTCCAAAAGCACCCGGAGAAGCCAGCAGAAGTATGAGTGAATTTGAGAAGGTACGAGGGGTTCCGAGGGCCAGCGGTGCGGCCCGGCCTGGAGAGTACGTCCAACATCCTACACATGCCGCTCTCGGGCGAATTCGACTCCCTGCGGTTGGAGTCGCTGGCTTCTAAGTCCGTTCCACTTGCGCGGTGTGGTCATTCGAACGTCCGTTGGAGTGCACACGGCGCTAGATGCCCAAGTGGCCCGTCATCGACATCACCGAATATGCTCTCCCGACCGCCTGCAGGTTGGCATGTGGCGACGGACAACTGGTGAACTGCTTGAGGTGCGTCGCTCTGCGCTCAGGTCAGGCGCTTCCCTACCAGGAAATTGGAGATTTATTTGCGACCGCGCCGATTTAGGGCCTCGCGGAGAGCAGCTCTCTTGGGCCCGCCCTCACAGTGACCCTCTAACCCCAACCAATGGAACAACGGCGGGCCGGGCGTTTGCCTACTCTTCAGCACGAGCGACGGCGGCGCCACGTACGACCAGTGACCTACTTACAACCATGATTGAGAGCCCAGGGCAGAGATAGACCCTTGGATCCCTGGAGGCGCATGCGCTAGCCCCCTCCTCCATCTCCTGTGGCGCACGAAGCAAGGGGACTCCGAGGTAGCCCTATGCACCGATTGCATAGCGGGGGTGTTTCGGTCATACAAGTAATTCATAAATAGATCAGGTGCGACCTTTGTCAGTAGCGAGTGCAACTTCCCCATTCACAGATACAGTAATTATTCCATCGAGCCAGGACATTGCGGGCTCAATTTGAGCCTGTAGGTGCAAGCATGCAGCCAGGTATATGTTAGCGAAAACTCACCGGGAGACAGTCATGAAGGTCGTTCAATAGGTGTCTCGTGGATTCGTAGATCTCTTTGGTAACAAATAGAGATCTCGTGAGTGTACGAGCTACACGTCGAACATCCAGGTTCACTTTTCCACTTGGAGACAAAAAAAGGGCAAAGTGTTTGAGGCAATGTGTGGTTAAGATAATGTCTGAACCATGTTTTGCAGCATCTTCAGCACAAGCTTTGAGTGGAATCGCCGATGGTGGCCAGCCTTTAAGTGAAATCACCATCAAGATCTGGTCTAGACATTGATGCAGTGTTGTTTCTTTTAGATAAAAATGCCCTCCCGTCTCATTGAGAAGGATCGTGCTCGTCTGAAGGGTCTGTTCAAGCTCAGCACACGACGCCTGACTATAAGATTGAACTTGCGTCAAGCTTGGTGCTACACCCACAGACGTGTTTTCATCACTATATACCGGGAGGCTCAGCCTGAAGTCAACGCGTGGAGTGGTACGGCATATTTCCCAATGGAATCTAACTGAAGATCGAATGATTCCACTTGTGCCCCCGATGAGGCATCCGCTTGCGAGTAGGGTTGAGTTGGATGACTCAACCTTGGTCACCTTGAAGGTTTCAGTCGGTGTACATAGGACTGTATCTGAAGTGTTGCCTGACAGCAACAGCAACCAGTGGAAGAGGCGAGAATAACGAGGGACGCACTATTAGAAACAAATTGCACTTCTAGGTTTCGCTCCAGCGTATCCAAGAGACATTGATCTGACTCCAAGAGCTTCAGCCGCTTTCTGCAAGACCCGTTGTCTCTATCAAACGTTTCGCTGAAATGCACGGCCGAAGCCATGCGAGTGTGAGCCCGGGCGGGCTAATCTATTAGACTAGAGTTGGCTGCGCGGCCTCGAGCTCGTAGCCCGAGCATCGGCGGAACGAGGGAAGTCCTCGCCGCCGCTTCGAGCACGCTTCCCAGGGAACCGGCCGGGCCCCCGGCGCCGGCCCTCTTAGCCACCCCTCCGCGAGCCAGGGAACATATAAGAAACCCGGGAGACCACGGGCAGCCTACCAATAGCCAAGGTGCTGCGGAAAATCAAATCGCACCCCTCCGATGTCATTGACCGCATATGCCACACAAGACTCAGAAATTATCTGTTGAAGGCAAGTAGCGCACGTTACTGGAAGACACTTGGTCGTGGCTCTGCCCAGAATCCCTGGCTTTGGTCGGTCGTACCCGGCAGGGGCCCTAGCTGGCCCGCCGGGCCTTCTGTAACTTGAATCATCGGATGATGATATTCTACCCCGGGGCGGCCCGAGTCCTGCCAGTGAATCCAGGTCTTGAACCGGAGCCAGCGCTATATACACTAGTGACCCCTGAGAGATCGGCCGAATTTTGGCGCAGGGAAATGCGCGCTCCAGTTCGTTTTGACGGGGAGTCGCAGCGTGGATTAAAAAAAGAAAAAGATGTACGAATATCCAACATTATGGCAGCCAAAGGAGTCGCGGATGCGATCCGCACGTCGCTTGGGCCGCGGGGAATGGACAAAATGATCCAAAAGTCTGATGGCGAGGTGCTAATAACTAACGACGGGGCCACGATCCTGACGCAAATGAACGTAGCGCATCCAACAGTAAGACTAGTTGTAATTAATCACGGTGACTGGTTTACTTCAGGCCAAAATGCTCGTTGAGTTAAGCAAGTCGCAAGACATTGAGGCCGGAGATGGAACTACTTCGGTCTGCGTGATTGCTGGATCATTGCTCGATGCCTGCCACCAGCTACTTGTCAAGGGGTTGCATCCAACCTCGATTGCAGAGGCATTTGTGCTAGCAGCCAACACATGTGATTCAATTCTACAGTCCTGCGCACAGCCGATAACACTCAGTGAGCGGGATAGGCTTGTTGATGCGGTAAGGACGTGCCTCTCGTCTAAGGTTATCTCCCAGAACTCGGAGACCCTTGCGCCGCTAGCTGTAGACGCAGTCCTGAGTGTCATTGACACAACTTTTGCAACAACAGTTGACTTGGAAGCAATTAAAATTGTCAAGCAAGTCGGAGGGACAGTCGATGACACGGAGCTGGTCGACGGAATTGTTTTTGCACAAGGTGCCAAGAAGGCGGCTGGAGGTCCCACACGTGTAGAAAATGCTAAGGTTGGTCTCATCCAGTTCTGCCTTTCAGCTCCCAAGACCGACATGGAAAACAATGTCGTGGTCTCCGACTATGCGGCCATGGATCGGCTTCTTCGCGAGGAGCGCAAGCACGTCCTTGGCTTGTGCAAGAAGATAAAGAAATGCGGAATCACCGTCCTACTCATTCAAAAGTCCATTCTGCGTGACGCATACAACGATTTATCCCTTCATTTTCTCGCTAAGTCACCCTGCCACCGCGTCCAACTCCGAGAAACTTCTTTTTACCCAAAATCCCACCATAGGATGGGCATTATGGTTGTTGCTGATATTGAGCGCAACGATATATCGCATATTTCTGAAACTCTCGACCTTCTTCCTGTTGCCCATGTAAATTACTGTGTCCAAATTGCGTGTGACGAAGTCACGCGAAGCGGTGTGGGAAGATAGGAAGACACAGGTAGATTCGCTAGATCCAGCTAAACTTGGAACAGCTCAGCTTGTCCATGAGATCTCAATGCCTGGGTCATCACAGAAAGTCGTCAAGGTCACAGGTGTGCCACGCAAGAATGCTTCAGTTACCATCCTTGTTCGTGGTTCCAATAAGCTTGTTCTGGAGGAGGCTGACCGCTCGCTTCACGACGCTCTCTGTGTTGTTCGTTCGCTCGTGAAGAAGCGATACCTCATCTCAGGTGGCGGCTCAGCAGAAGTGGAAGCTTGCCTAAAGCTGAGCGATATAGCCAAAACAAAGCCAGGTTCCGTTGGTTTTTGCCTTAGTGCGTTCGCCGATGCGCTCGAAGTTGTACCTTACACACTAGCTGAAAACGCCGGGCTTAATCCAATCCACATAGTCACACAGCTCCGTAAGCGACATCGTGTTGCTGAAGCTGATGCAGGTATCAATGTGAAGCATGGCTGCATCGGGAATATGTACACCCTCAATGTAGTTCAGCCTCTCCTAGTTAACACTTGCGCCATCCACCTTGCCACTGAATGCATCTGCATGATTCTAAAGATAGACGACCTAGTTCTTGTTCGTTGAGGAGAGGAGAGGAGAGGAGGCTACTACACTGAAAGTAATTCTCAGCAGACCCCTTGAATGGCAATTTGACAAATAATCGCGGCGTGGCTGTCCTCGAATCGATCTTCTTCGTCATTTCCGAGTCCTTAATTAAATCTACGGTCGTAGTGATTAAGCAAATGCTCGTTTAATAACTTGAATAGCCTTTACCATCAAACTAGCCTGAGCTTGCTAGCCTGAGCTAGCTAGCTAGCTGATTTGCCCCTCCGAGTCGGATGGTTCATGCAAAAGGCCTGCATTCCGCAGCACCTTGGGGTCTCATACGGCACCCTGGTTCACGGGGCGGGCTGCGCTTAGAAAGCCTGGGCCGGCTGTAAATCGGCCTCCGGGCTATTCCGTCAAATCAAAAGCGGCCGTCAGATCAGTTGGACCGATACTGCACGCGAATGAGACGGCCCCGCGAAGTTAGGCTCCCGGCGGTCTGAATGGAAGCACTGCGACAGGCGGCCCTAAACCCACCAACGACCATGGCGAATAACCCAGGCGGCCAGCTGCTTCCGGGTAATGCGAAGACGGACTGTGCTTCCGTCTTTAGAGCTCTAATCTGGGTTTCATCCGAGGAAATTTAGTAGCATCTCCCCACAGCCGCTCATCGTGAGGTTGTGTGGATCACGCTACTTCGATTGAGACCCTCACGACTTCCCTCACGGTGACTTACTCCGGCGAGTCGAATCCCCCCCCCTTCCACGTCCGTGCGACAGTCGTGCAGCGTACTATCTAATTATCTGTCCATTTGCCTTGAAGGGGGGTGGGGGGGGGGGGCAGATGCGGACCTTGCACTCAGGCTGATTCAGCCTGAGCCTGAGCAGCCAGGTGGATTTGTTGTTGTCCTTTTTCTTTAGGATATTCCTTAATTATTGATTTGTTGTTGTTGTTGTTGTTGTTGGACGATTGGACGATTGACGATTGACGATTCTCAGTCCGCATTCTTCCTGTCAAATTCGACAAGGCTCTTTTTCACAGACCCTGGTCAGGTTGAGCACGTCTCCTTAATCTTACGATAGGCAGCCTCAGCGCGAGATAGCTTTTCCTCGAAGACACGCAGCTCGCAAGCGGCAGCTTCAGCGTGAGCACCAGCAGAGTTATAGTCGTATCCAACCTCCCTTAGCTGTTGAATCTGCAATGATGTTAGGTTGGAGTCCTGCTTGCTGGCTTCAGAAACTGTCACAGACGCGAAAGAAGAGGCAAGTGCAGCCGCTTCACCCACAAGGCGGGCACACGCTGTAACAGCCTCCTTGGTAGGAAGAGTTTCTGCATTATCATTTGAAGATTGGACAAGTGCTGGTGTATTGGCGATGGCATCGCACGTTGTTGAAATACCATCACCGGAAACTGGAGGACGGGGGGTCGTCTGCGACAAAGCTGACACATGAAGGTCCATGCTGACACTTGACTCGTCCCGTCCACGGGGCCGTGTAATAGTCTTATCTACCTGGCGCACCTGAATAGCCTTTACAGTAACTTTGGGCGCCGCTGCTGCCTCTGCGTCAACAACGCGTGCTGATGCGCGCATGGGACCCCCTTGTGCATTTGACGCACGAACAAAGTGAAATCTGTCTGGTTCTAGGCTTCGTTCCTCCTGGAGGCTCTGCTCGTGGAGACCAACGCGCTCTGCAAGCTGACAAGCTTGAGTCGTCTCGTCAGAGGTTTCAGCTAGCATTGCGCCGCGAAGGCAGGCTCGGATTGCCGTCGAGCCCGTCTCGCGCGTAAACGCTTGAGGCTTAGCGGGAAGTAATCGGCGTGAAACCTTTTTTAAAGTTCGTTGCGTAAGTGCCTCATACATCCTATTCACAAACTTGATGACGGCGCCATCTTCACAGTGAATAATTAGATTCACCTCGGCGGGGGTGACAACGTCCTGAACTCCAACCTTGTGGAAAAACTTCAGAAGCTGACTCCAATTATCTTTCTTTATTCGCAGCGCAATCCCATTATCAAAGCTGTGCATCTGAACGTCCTTGTCATAGTATCGTGAGTAAATTTCGGCCACCAGAAATCCATTACTGAAGTCTCGCTTAACGTTTTTGACGCTGTACGCCAGGTCCTACACACGCACATTACCACTGTCCGAGTTTCCCCTCCCCCACGCGAACTCATCCTCTGGCCTAACCCCCTCCCTCATTTGCCTTCGCACCAGTGACTGGATCCACCGAAGAACCTCTCGCGTCAGTGTCTGTTCTTGATCCATGTTAGCGCTTCACCTATTTGTCACAATGTATCTATACACAATGTATCTATAACGAAGGGGGTTTCGCAACGGCGGCGCCCCTCTGGGGCCGAGTGGGATGGCCGAATTAATCCTCGCAACGCACAATGGGCCTGTATAAATGGAAAGGCGAGTAGATATGTGGCCTCTTGCGATGCAGGGGGAACTTGAAATAGGGTGTGTAATCATCATCATGATCATGATGATTCCTGCCACTGGCAGTGGGCCGGCCCCGGCCGCCGCCGCGGCGGCGACAGCGGCGTCACGGTAGTGTAGTAGTTCAGCGAAATAGGTAGCCCCATGTTTCAGGAGGTCTGCGACGGGAGGAATGCTAGAAAAATACCCGGTGACCCCTATCCCTATCCTAGCCTGAGTCACGGTAGTCCTTATTCCCTCCTAGACTATTAAGAACGCGTATGAGCACAACCTCTCTCCGTACTTTAGTACCACGGGGTCTGGCAACTTGGGAATCAGTGCAAAGCACTGCCGTGCTCCTCGTTTTTCGTCATTGCCTTTGAGGTCATTTATCCAGTAAAGGTGATCTAATGCATCTCTTGACGTACGTCCCTCAATATGAGCAGAGCCGCGTCCAGTTGTGCCCCAGTACGCACGTTCACTGGCTTGTACTTGCCAAGTTGCGGTAATCATTCTCAGGCTGCCAGCCCAGGGTGACATATCGCGTTTATCCTATCGGCGCCCATGTTGTTTGGTAACCACGGATCTGTGATCTCAAATTCTCCGTCTGGGTAGTAGGATTTTATTTCTTGAAGATCAACTTGAAGTCTCTTCAAGTTGGGAGAGAGAGAGTAAACAACTTGTAGATCTTCTCTGTTCAAGTTATGTTTTTGCTGTCATTTTGGTAATGTTGGGGCATCATACCTATTATGCTCTCGCATTTTTGTACGATGAATGTGCTTGTAAAAGTTTCTTGAGTTCGTATTGCCGAAGTATTCGTCGGGATTGTTGACGAATAGTTCGTCCCATGTTTTGTTTTCTTCCGGGTCTTCCGTAGAAGGGTTGACGCCGGCTTCTGCGGCGGCAGGAGGGGGTCCGCCATCTTATGTTAGTTTCGAGATTGCGAGCCTTCTGAGTTTCGTGTTTAATATATTAATTTGTGGAGTTTGGTAATTGAATAACGTTTAGTGATGTTTTATAATGATTTAGGTTCAACTTAAGTTAGGTTTTAAAACGTCCGGAGGGTTGTTCAATGCCTCTGGACAGTTCCGTTAGCCTAGGATGGGAAGTACACTAGGATGGGAAGTAGCCTAGACGGGTAATACAAGTACGGGTTGTGCTTGGATACGTCTCAGTTGGACCTTGGGATCCTACTAGACGTGTATTTCCATTGCATTCTGAGGGTCGCTGGCTTCTAGGGCTAATCATGATACGTCGGAGTGGTCGCGTACGGCGCCCCCGACCTCGGACGAGGCGGCAGACCTATCATATTCCCATTCGACCCTAACAAACGGATCGGGTGGTGCGAAGTTATGGGCGGTAGACGGCTGTCTTTGGCGGCGCAGCGCGCCCCAATCCCCCCCCGATCCCCCCAGGCTCGAAAGCCGCCGGAGCTGCGCTTCGATCCATCCGCGGGACCGCGGGAAGGCGCACAGCCGAAAGGATCATATTGTACGTGTTTTTAGCTGCCCTCAGGGCAGGTGACCGTGAAAAGTTTATCATGCCTTTTTTTACCGGGTTACTCAGCCTCTCTGCGTGGCTGGGATGGGTCGGTGAATTAGGCAAATTGCGGGTTGACCCAGTGATTTGCAATTTAGCCCAGCACAAGCCGCATCAGGATTGCCCGACGCGTCCAGGGAGCTTGCTTGTCCCTCTGCCTCAGGCAGCTTATCAGAAGTCCAGCCAAAATACCTGGTGCTCAAGTCAATGTTCAGCTGCTGCATGACTATAGGCTGGGAGCGTAATCTTCTATCTTTTCTAAAAGGCGCTTCGAATAATTTGGTGAATAATATTCGACTATTTCAGGCGGATAGCAGCTATTTATCTGTTGGATGAATTTTGTTAGTTTACCACCAACAGTTTCGTTGAGCTCTGTGCGGACAAGAACACAAGTACTAAGGCAACTCAAAGGCACCAAGCTCACTAACCTTGTAGAAATTGCAATCCACCATTCTGGACAAATGCGCGGCGCGCTTCAACATCATGAGGAAGTATTGATGCAAATTGTTTGAGCACATACTTTTGCACTTTAACCGGTGCCTCACGCAAGAGCGGTTGCAGAGCCTGGAGATGCGTGCACTTGGCCAATATGGCCTTCAAAGCACGTTTGGACTTAGTTTTGAGGTCCTCTGAGCTGTCTTGGTGCACCATACAGGCCAACAAGTGACGCAGGACGTCGCCCTCTGCCAACGCCCGTGCATGGTCTGAGGTATGACGACCGATTTGACCCAGGCTCCATGCAGAAGCTGCCTTAATATGATCCTCTGGCTCTGTAACCAGTGCTTCTTTCAGCGGAGCTACACCCTTTGAGACAATGATGGCTAGTGCTAGTGTTTCAGAGAAAGCTGCGATGTAACCAATCGCCATGATACCGGGCAACTTGCCATTTCCTTGAGCTTCAGAAACGTAATCCACTAAGGCAGCAGCCCCGCCAGAGTTTACAATTAGTTTTGCAAGCTCTGGGGTATGTTTGGCAACCTCTCGGATACAGGTTGCAGCATTCTTTCTCACAAAAGGATCAGTGTCTTTAAGGCAGTTTAGGACATTTGGGAAAATTTCTGCCTCAACAATTACCTCAGCTAAGTCAACAGAGTGTTTTGCTATCTGAGCGAGACAGCTGCACACTTGGCGCTTCAATTTTGCATCAGGATGCACAATCAACGGGGCCAAATAAGCCACAGCACCAGCATCTACGACAGCTTGTGCCAACTCGGGCGAGTGCTTGCAGATATCGGACAGGGCAGATGCAGATATACGCTTGAGAGTTATCTCTGGTTCTTGGATGCACAGGACTAAGAGTGCAACTGTACCAGCGTCGACGACTGCCTGGGCCAGCTCTGCTGTGTGTTGTGCTATGTAACCAATTGCCCAAGCAGCTGCCTCTTTTACTGTTGGGTCGAATTCTTCAAGACATGGGACTAGGGCGTCCAGTGCACCAGAATCAACTACTGCCTGGGCAAGATCAGGCGAATGTTTCGCAACTGCTCGGAGGACAAATGAAGCGGCCTTCTTCACAAAGCGCTACGCACAGAAATTCATGTAAAATGATGAAACGCATCACGTACATTCTGTTCAGAGAGTGAGTAAACGAGCTGGGGAAGAATTTCATTACCAACAACTGCCTCTGCTAAATCCTCACTATAATTGGCTAACCGACCAAGAGCAAGGGCGGCAGACTGTTGAATACTTGGCACCTATCAGTCCGATGTTAATAATCTAAGTTGCTATCATTATTTCATCGAGCAATACATTATCTAGCAAGAGTGGACGCAAAAGTTGCATAACACCAGCATTCTGCATGACCTCAATATTTTGCGGGCGTGTTGCCGCCTCTGCCACAGCCTGGACAAAGGCGACCTACGGTAATTATGTTGTACGTCCCCCTGCAAAGTTACACTTACCCGTGATTTTTGATATACTTCGAAATGTTGCAAGACCGACACACCACTCATCGCGTGGATTTTTGTTGTATGACGGCGTTAGGTACCGAAGATACTTAAAGTCCTAGGGTAAAATAAAATATCCGAGCCGTCACTTCCAGGATGGCGCCTACTATCTCCACAGACTGGCTTTGAAGCATCGATAGTAGTACCATTAACGCCAGAACTACGAGTGGGCGGCGGGCCTCACGGAATACGGGGTTTGAGCCGCGAGGCGCGCTCATAACCCCGGTCCCATTGAGTCGTGCGCGGGTGTTGCCACGGAGCCGGCGTTCGTGCGTGCGTTAACGGCTGCGCACAAGGCCGAAATGTACCTCGAGCAACTCGGCGGGTATTATGCTCGGCGCGGCGTGGCATGACCGTGACCGAAAGAAACTTTTAAACGACACAACACACAAAGACAACTAAATTGCTAAATGTTCAACTATTAAATGTTACATCATGATGTCGGTACTAACAATCATGATACCATCAGGATGATCAACCTTCAAGTTATTGAAATCATGATGTTAATCTTAAATGTTATCCTCCTTGCCGCGATTTCATGATTATCGCATCTTATCACGATCACGACAATGGGGGAGTGCAATGGAAATACACCGTGGCGTCTAGTAGGATCCCAAGATTCAACTGAGACGTATCCAAGCACAACCCGTACTTATATTACCCGCCTAGGCTACTTCCCATCCTAGGGTACTCCGATATCCCCTTAGTAGGGGAGTCGCCTCTCACTCCTAACTATTATCATCCTGAGTCACCTTTTATTGACGGACGAATTTCCCGTCGCAAACCCCATCAAACACGGGAGAAACTATTTCGTTAGACGACTACACTACGCTGCCGAGGAAGTCCGGAGCTACACACTCTATTTCCCCCTGCATCGCAAAGGGAATTTCCGGTGTTTGGCTAACTCAGGCTTGAAGGCGACCTGAGAAGGAGGGCTAAGTTTCTCGAACTAACTTCACTGGCAGTACCCCAACAAGCCTCGCGCTTACCAGGGCAAAAAGGCCCACCGTGACTGGGCTAATAATAATTAGGTTAAGAGCAACCGTCGATACTACGACGAGTGGAGATCGCACCACTGGAAGTTGATGCCATTTTGCACACCATGACTGGTGATAGAATCGATTTCTAGCATTCAGATACTGATGAAATTTGAATAGTGGTCACCGACAATCCGCATCTTCATCTTCATCACCGTCCTGCTCCGCGTTTTCTTGGGCCAGACGGTCCATCATGATTTGAAGCTCGGTTTCTTCGCGCGCTGACACGACCTTTGGGGACATTTTGATATCAATTTTTCCACCTCTTTCAAGGATTTTTTCAGTTATGGCAGAAATAGCTAATGTTAAGGTCTGAATACCAAGCTCTTTATCCAAAGTCATGGTGGTCAAGACATACATTGGAGGGGCAATTAGCCTGATCTGGATTGGACACACATCTACACACTCACGTTGGCCGTGGATAAGTGCTTCACGGATTGCATTGATACCACTGTATGAGAAGCAAGTGACCTCAAGATCTGCTCGGACCTTGATAGGCTGTGGGGAGAGTTTTTTCTTAACGAAGTCCAACAGGCAGTTTTTAGTGGCGCTCTCAATGTTTGGGCAAACTTGAAGGACATCGTCATCATCGCCCGATAGACAGAGTTTCAATGCATCATATGCATGGCCATATTTTCGATACAATGGCCAGCCGACCATCTCATACAACTCTTCTAATCTTTTCCCTTGTCTATCTGCTACATGCCGCATCACACGATGTACCGCCTTGGCTTTGTTGTAACGCTCTTCGCATTTCGCTACATCTTCAGCAGAGACGCGCCGCTTACTGAGATCAATATACCCCTTCTCCTTGTCGACACGCAGTACCATTACCACCTCGTTTCTGTTTACTCGGATTAACTTGTTGATGCTACGGATTCGGCGTCGGCTCAACTCGCTAAGCAAGATCATTCCTTCTATGTTGTTATACTCAAGTAGAGTCACATACGCGCCCATTTCCGCAATGTTTCTCACGTTCACCATCACGAGCGATTCGACCTCTGGAAATGGCTCTTCGTAGAAACGACATTCTAGTCGTGTATCGCTCATCCCTCTTTCTGCACTGGAGATAATAAGGGCCCTTGTGGAGTGAAACAACTGCGCAACCTCCGAAAAAAAAAATCCGTGAAGAGTGAGAGTGTCACGGGTGTTAAATTTTTTCGTTAGCTCGCTGGCTCGGGTTCGCTAGCGTGAGTCATTGATGGTTTGTGGGTTTCTGACCTCTCCACTCCCCCTGTCCCGGGCCGCCTCCACCTCTCAGGCTCAGGCTCAGGCTCCACACGTAACCCGGGCCAGCCTGAGAAGGTCAAGACTCCGAGTCTCTCTTGGCCTAGGCTACTTGAGAGCAACGACCTAAAGTAGAGACCTAAAGGAAGGCTCCTTATTTCAGGGTTCCTTATTTTGAACCGGACTCGGGCGTCGTCTTAAACCTGAACGGACGGCTGCTGACATCGGATCAGTACTCGGGACTCGCGTACTGGGTGCTAGACTAGCCTGACAGGTCGCCCAGGTCTTTTTCTCGGAGGCCACTAGAGGTCCAGTGGTGAGGGGTCGAGTGGGCCTCAAAACAAAGTTGCGACCGGCACAGTTACTTGGCTGGAATTGAAACGAGCTGCAGGTACTTCGAGAGGCCATTGCACAGCCGGCCAAGCCTGCCGGCCCTTGAATTTTGGTGCGCACCGTCACAAACTGCCCGCTGACTGGCGCTCGCCGGTGGCTTTGCGCCAGGTCGGAAACGAATACCACATCAACAACGTCACCTCCAGTGACCTTGCACAAGTGTTTGCCAGCCACCTCGGACAAGTGATTGTTTGCGCGCTCCTGGATATCAAGATGTAAGATACCACAGAAGCTCGGAGCTCAAGCTCTACCAATGTCTCACCTTCGACAATGGGTCATGTTGAGAGGCCCTGAAATCACTCGCTGGAGAGGACGTGAAGGAGGGATGCGCCAGTGTTTGCGATGGAGAGCCGCGTGACCTACTGGCACCTGCCGTGCATCTGAGGTCTTGAGGCCAGATAGATCCCAGATAGTTGGCAATGGCGGACACTTGTTTTGCCGAGACTTAGCTAAATCTAGCTGGCACCTTTTTCTGGCAACTTTGCATGTCTCATTGTCCTTACTAAGCTTCACCTCATGATCATTTTTTGCTTCGTGGGGAGAGTTTTGTTGGTGCTCGCTAGAATCGGTATCCGAGTCAGAGCTATGGTAATTTTGATGGGCTAGTTGCTTGTGCAGGTTCCTCAACCTTGCCTTTTGTTGGTCGTCAGCTGCCTGCATTGTGACACTAAGGCCATTGTCTGAAGCCCCACTGACGTCAGCGCCAACAACAGAGAGAAACTCGCGGAAGTCAATGACTCCATTATTGTCTTTGTCAAATTCCTGTACAAACTCACCAAACGCATCGTCGTCGAGGTGGATGTGATAGCAGGTTAAAGCATTTCGGAGTTCTCCTCTGCTCATGGCATGACAACTAGCAATATTTAATCGAGTGAAGGCTGCCCGACTGTGCTTGAAGTTCGTGACAAGCTTGTCTATGAGCAATGCGCGTGCCTGTTTTGCAGTACATTTTGGTGTCGGCTTTATATCTCTGCAGTTTCTTGTTGAATTAGAATTGTGATCAACGACACCAACATAGGCCCCGCCCGCTATGGATTTCCCAAATTCCCTGACAAATAGTGGGAAGGTGATACCATTGCCATCCGCTGGGAACTTGCCATGAGTCCGCTGTATGTGTTTTACAATCTCCCGGACAATGTCATCATTAACATGCAGATGGTAGTTGTCAAACATCATCTTGAATTGTTTCCTGCATAATTGACTAGCACGGTCCTTATTATATCGCTTGAAAACCTTGTTGACCGAGGTTGATGTCTCAGTGAGCTTGATATGCAATAGTCGTAGAGCTTCCTCGCTGGATAAAAGCCATGGTTCGGGTATTCGATTAGCAGTGTGAGGGATACCACGCGTGCAAAGGCCTGTCGATTGATTTGCTTGCCAAGGTGCACCGCAGATGGCCTCTCCAAACCAAAACAAAAATTCTTTATAGTCGATACTACCATTCTTGTCACGGTCTAGCTCACAGTATAGCATTTCATAGTCTTCATCATGAAGTTCAATATTCAGCGATTTGATAAAATGCCTGAACTCCTCTTTGTCGAGGGAACTGTCCTTGTCTAAATCTAGGTTGCGAAAAGCAGAGCATGCCGAAGTATATTTACCACCCAAGCGTCTGGCAACTACCTCCCTAATCTGACTTACTGTGTATCGAGGCATCTTCGACTCAAGCCGTGGCTGGCACATGGAATTTCCGAACTCGACTTGTTGCTTTAGTCGCGGGCTGGCGCTAGAAATAATCCCAGTATCACGAAATCCTGCAACGATGTCTCCGAAAGCGGCAACAAATTCGCGATAATTTATAAGGCCATCACCATTCTTGTCCAGGGCATCAAAGAATTGCTTCGCCTTCTCATGAGACATTTCAAGGTTCATTTGGCTGAGGGCATTGTGCCATTCTTTTGCATCGATACAGCCAGATTTGTCCACGTCTGCTATTCGAAAGATACGTCGTACAGTACGAGCTCGAGTCATTAGGATTGACTCCATGGCATTCATGAAGTCAGTTGTGGTCCAATTCTGGTGGCGCTGGTAGCTATTTTTCTTGTATAATTGTTCATTTCGTTCAAAACAGCATTTATCCTCTATCCTCCCCAATCCCGAATTCATCGCCGTGCTGTTGCCAAAGGCGCTACCCGCTATATCTGATCCGAAAAAATTGTTGAATTCTCGATAAGATACTTTCCCAGAATTATCCGTGTCAATACGTGCAATTAGTTTATCTACATCCGCGTCGCGTAATTTAATGTGATAATTTTTCAGCAGCAATAGAAGTTCTCCCTTCTCCAACTTGCCAGAGCTGTCTCGATCAAGTGCTCGAAATGCTGTCTTGACCTTCGTGTGCTGAGTTGCCATTCGAGTGCGCAATTCTGTGATTGCAGTTTCCAACTTCATATTCCGTGGGCTGTTGCGTAGACAGCGGTTTTTAATATTTTCAATATGAGACTTTTCGCCATGGAAAACATCCATCCCCTCATATCCACCACCACAGATGCCTTCTCCGAACGCGTCCTTGAACTCTCGATAGTCGATTGACCCATTTCTATCAACATCTATTGTATTGAACACTTCTGTCAAAACTTTCGGGCCCACTCCCACGAGATTCAAGTTGTGCAAAAGACGACGAATTTGCGGCTTTGTAATTCGATCTTGCCTGCATTAACAGGGGCCGCTACTGCTTGTGAAACGAAATGAACTATTGCACCGGGGTGCACCCGGGCTGGGCAACTTCTCGGAACGCCCTTCGCACCGAATTAGACTGAGTTGCAAACTTGTCCTTTAAAGCTTCGATCAGTACACTTGGCGACCACTTATGAAACGGCTTATGCTTTATCCTCCTCGGCGCAGAATGTTCTGAACTAATCTCCATACGGATTTAGCGTTCAACGAGTGGCTGGCTCCAGCAATGATATATTTTATTGAACGATATCGTATCCGCGCCGGCCGCAAACTTTAAGACTGAGTTCAAGTTCGCACGAAATCCCGCCGGGCGCATTACCTGAGGCGGGGTCCGTTGTGTGAACCGGGCCGGCCTCCGACTCAGGCTTTAAGTTCAAGTTCAACTTAACCGGCACGGTCACGTATTTTTACATAGCGCTACGACATACTCGTGCTATATACCTACCGTGACGGTATGAATGATATGACATAACTTTTGTAGGACCTGGTACTCTAGTAAGGATAATTGTGTGGGGGAATGTTCGACGAAAGTCCAGAATGTACGCAGCCAGTTGATAGTCAACTTGAAAGCTCTGAGGGTAGCGCAGAAGCCAGACTAGGCGCTGCTTCCCTTTGGGCTCGGCTTACCCCCTTCTACACCTCGACGGACGGCTTGAAGACTTACGATCTCGTCTCTCGTGCCTGCTTGAAATCTGAAATTCCTGAAGACTCGGAGATTGACATTTACACTATTGGTCGAAATAAAAAATGTGATGTTGTGATTGACGACTCCAGAGTTAGTGGGTATCATTGTCGAATCTTTCGGGCGTGGGAAAATAGACCTGGGCTAACTAGCCAACTCCTACCTTACATTGAAGACTTGAGCTCAAATGGGACGTTCGTAAACAAAATCAAACTAAAACGTCAGGAAAGACGGCTCCTCAGTAGCGGTGATGAATTAACCTTCTTGTCTCCTAAAATACAAGAATCTCGCTTTACAGCACATGTGTTTGTCAATGTATCTCATTCAAATACTACTATGGCGCCACAGCATGGTCCCACCTGCCGGTCGCTTACTCTGGCTGCAGCAGCGCCAGACAGGCACCTCGAGGCAGACTATCAGCTATGTGAAGAGTTGGGCAGTGGCACCATAGGGAAGGTTTATCGCGCTGTCAATCGCGTCACAGGTCAGGCTTTTGCGGCAAAGATAATTCCAACCCGTAAGTTTGCTTTCCAGCGTACTTTTTCGTTCTCAGACTTGCTTCAAGAAGCACGTATGCTTCGGAATCTATCACATCCAGCTATTGTATCTGTTCATGACGCTTACAAGGATGTCGACTCCTTTGCTATTGTGATGCAACTCGTAGAAGGGGGGGATTTGTTTGATCGAGTGGTGAAGCGTGGTCACTATCCAGAGTCTGATGCCCGCGACACGATGGTTCATTTGCTATCTGCATTGGCTTATCTGCATGCACGCGGGATTGCGCATCGGGACGTCAAACCAGAGAACATATTGCTCCGCACAAAGTTCTCTGATGTAGATGTTCTCTTAACTGACTTTGGCCTAGCTAAGGGTGCTGCAGTTTTGGAGCTGCGTAGTTTATCGTTCACCTCAATTGTGCTAATCCATTCGCATTCTTTCAGGTTGGCTCGCATGGCTGTCGAACATTTTGCGGAACGCCACAGTACGCCATGACTGTAATTAAGATTCGCGTCACAGTGCAAATTAGGTATTTGGCCCCCGAAGTGATGGAGCGTCAGGGGAGGGGCACCACAGCCCGGGGGGGTGGCTATGACGGTGCAGCTGCAGACATGTGGAGTGTGGGCATCGTTCTTTTTGTTTTGCTATCAGGAACACAGCCTGCAAACTCAAATTTCGAGCACAAGCGATCAGTTTGTAGCTTTGATGATAACGAAGTGTGGCACGGTATCAGTTTAGAAGCCAAGGGAGTCATATTGAAACTGACATCTATTGATGCCCTGAGACGCCCCTCTGCGGGCTCATGCTTGGCTATGTCTTGGCTTTCACAAGCGCATGGTGTGGACTGTGCATCACCTGAACTCAAACGATGTAAGCAGAGCACAGCCCCCTCTTAAGCATTTTGGACTTGCATCAATAACCATCATTTCCTGCCAATCAATCATTCATGCTATAGTGTGCACGGCGTTTCAATCAGCCACTCATCCCTACGAAGCTTCTACTGCACAAAACACAAGAATAGCAAGCAACACTTTCTTTCTCTGGGGGAAATAAGGTAAATATTGCCAGTGCGTTCAAGTTGGCATCGTGAGAACCACCCATTGGCTGAAGCTAGCCTGAATGATTAGCCTGGGGGCAGAATGTAGGCAAGGCTAGGAAAGAAGTCGGCCAAGGGCAGGTCACTCCGATAGTGCGACTACCTCCGGGTCTCCAAGCACGGGCACACTCCGGCTATCCCGCTGTGGCCCGCCGAGACTCAGGCCCCTATGAGCAAACTCGACCTGCAACTCCCGCCCAGGGGCCGGACTAATAGCGTAGCCGCTTTTTGCCCAAGTAAAAAAAACTGACTTAAAAGAGGCCCAGTGGCAGGGCCTGGGCACAGCACGGGGGCCGGGGGGCGGTCTCCTAATTTGAGATTCGAGTTCCTAGCCACTTGGCCGGCGCCGATTTTGGCTATGGGGTCCCACAGAGTCCCTTTGTACGCCCCGTGACCGGGCTGGGGGAAAGGGGTCATTTAGAGGCGAGACGCGGTCGCGAAGTTGCCCATCTGGGGCCTAACGTGCGGGTATTTCAGGGACCTGCGGACTGAAAAATCAAAACTCGCTTCTATGCTGATAGTTTGGTCTCCCAGGGGCCCTCGGGTACCTATGGCGTGGGGCGGATGCATAGGCGCGGCCGGGTACCCGATGGGCTGCAGGCCACTAAAATTTCCAAACCTAATCGTTTTGCTTACCCGTTTTGGTCACCCTAGAGGGTCCCCAGCCCCCCCCCCCCGGCTTGATTTGGCGGCGGCCGAGACGTCTAGTTATAGAGATACGGCAAATTTGGGGTTGGGTGTCCGCCCCCGTGGCGCAGCCCACTGGGTACCCGGGCCCACTGGCGACTCCGGCTGATCAGAATGATCTTCAACTTTGCCTGTAGTTGCCCGGGTTAGACTGTCGACGTGGAAACCCGCGAGCTCTGGAGGCTCGGGGCTCAATCTCCAGAGTGATTTATCTTTAGCTTTGTCTTAACTCTACAGCCTATGTGCTCGTCAAGTTGCTCCAAACAGCGCCTCCTCGGCGTTTTCGCCCACAGCAACGACGCACGACACGCTTTTCGTTTAGTTAGGGCGATGCACTGGCGGCCAACACGAGGATGTATGCACGGTAGAGCAAACTTGAAGACTCGGCGTTGCCCGGCCAGAGTCCATTAAAGAAGAAGTCCGTGGGGCGAATATGATTGCCCGGGGAACCCGCGAGCTCTGGAGTTGCAAGGGTTGAGACCCGGCGTACCCTGTAAGATCGAGCGAGAGATCATGCAGGTCAGGTCGGAAGCGAGATCAGGTGGCTAGAATGAAGGCCGATGGCAGCAAAGTATGCTCGGAAACTGAACATAGAACAGGAATGGCATCCCTTCTAGAAGAAAAGCGGGCCATTTGCGCGCGAGTGACTGCGCGTCCGCCAGCGTACTCAATGCCTAAAACGCAGCGCAAACGTCTGAAACAAGCGGGGGGGCAGGACTTCGCTCTGAAGCGCAGCAAAAAAGTTCCATCGTTTGGTGAAAACTCGGCCTTTTTTGAATCACACCTGTCGAAAGCGCAAGCCATTGAAGTAGTAGAGATGCAAGGAAGCAAAATTCAGCGAAATGCAGACTGGTCTTCTCATCTCAGTGATCATCGCCTTGGGCGTGAACGCGAACGTGAACTCGATCGCCTGTGCCGCCTCTTAAGACGTGCAGCTGAATTAGACGTCAGTACATGTTGTCATGATATCAGGACGCTCCTCTTAACACGAGATAATTCGGAGGAAATGCGCCTTCGAATTCCCACGCCACCCAGTTTACAGGGCCAAATATATTCCCTGTCGTCCTCTTTACGTATGTCTTCTCAAAAAGTGATTGGACATTTTCGCACTTTTCCTACTGCTGTCTCACCTCTTAGACGACTGATCAAAGCTGGCAAATCCACCAGCTTGCAACCCATAAAAGGCATGCTAGGTATGGTATTGCAACTGACTGATTGGGCTCGGGCTTTTAAGAGCCATCAGATTCCCGATGTTGCTGAACTATGGGGGGCTTTGCTGTCCTTAGTGGGACATTCAAGAGTTGCAAAAACCAAAGCACACAAAATGCTGAGTTCTGCTGCAATGGTTCTGATGCGCATTTCGCTGAAGAGTTTGGTTTCTTTCTGGGGATTAAGTCATCCGAGCAGCCTGCAACCTTTGATGCTGTCTTTACTCGAGGTCAATTTGATAACATGGCAACCACTCGCACAGCTAACTTTGTCACTCCAAGCTTTTCGTGAGCTTGGATTCACAGACTCGGAGATCCGATCAGAAACTTCTAGTAGTACCGGGGGTTGGATGGCCGAGCCAAATTCTGAATCAGCTGATGTACTTGCTCAAGCGCTCACAGGTGCGAGGATAATCTCCTGTCTACGTCGGAGCACAAATTCCACGTTGAAAAGGGAGAGCTGTTTTCGAATTCCCATCCCTAGGACCCTAAGCTCCAAACAGCATCGGTGCAACTTGAATCCGCGAGTACAGGGGAATGTGTCCATTTTCAACATCTCCCCGGCTTGGACACCAAAGCACGAACCTTCTGTTTCGCCCGACATGCGTGGCGACACTGCACATGTACCTCAGTTTAGAAGCAACTCCTCAGCTATCACCAAGTGGTGCAGGAATGTCATGGGAATATTGTTCTCACAGCCTGCGGTATCAAAATTCAAAGCAAAATTTACATCTCTAACCAGCACGAAGAACCCCCCCTTCTCAGGGAAATGTGGCAACTCGCTCGCAAATTTTGTTTCTTATATGAGACACAATCTCGAAACCTCTGATCTCTGCACGCCCGAGGGATACCACATCACGCGAGTTGCGGTAAAATTAAGTGCGACTTTTGAACGTTTGGTGCGTGAGAAGAATTTCAATTCAAGTTTGATCACCAGCTACTCGGGATTCTGCGCTGTTTGTGGTAAGGATGAGGCGAGTTCCTCGTCGCAACTTGTACGCTGTGATCGATGCTCTGCTTACTATCATACAGTCTGCTCTAAGCGCCCTTTAAGAAAAGACAGCGAAAAGGATGCATATTGGTTTTGTCCTATTTGCGATAGCTTAGTCATGGGGGGCGCAGTTAGGACCATTGATAGGATGATCTCAAATGTCTCAATGATTTACAATGTCCCTTGCATCATCGAGCATGTCCTCATCCCTGGTTGCAATTCGCTTTTAATGATACCCCAGTTGATATTAAAGAGAAAAGACAAAAGGTACTTGGCAATGACCTATGATGAAGTTGTGATGACAGAGAACGATTCGTCAGATTCAGTGCGATCTCTGCAATTGACCCGATGGTTGTCTCTAGACCACAAGGATCGTGTTTTAGAAGCAAATAATAAAGCTATGCATAGCAAAGATACCAAGCAGTTGTTTGGTTCGATACGGGCTCTTTCTTTTGACTGTACCTGGAATTTACAAGATTGGGTTGCTATACTCAGTTCTCTGCTTATCTATGCAGCTTCGGCGACTAAAGTGAATGCATGTGGTGTAGACTGCCAAGCAGACTGTGATATGAATGTGCGCACCACGCGTTATTTTTTGACATGTGAAGGTCAAAATACAGAGAATGAATGCCACGCTACCAGCTTAGCGGCGGAACGGTCATCCCTAGAATATCCCTCAGGCAGTATGCGTAAGCAGCGAGAATTGATCCTGGCGGCAGAAGTAATCGATAATTTGGCATCACTTGTCGAACCTGACCGCACTCGCAAGCAACTTTATAAGCATGTGCATACGAGAATTTTGCAAGATCTGCTGGTGATAGATCATTTTCCGTCGCTACCGGGCTCTGTTGTAAGTCATGTGCAACTAGAGTCATCCTGCACGTGGTGCGGGGGCGATCTTGCCTATCTTCAAAGTGCATTTGTATATTCTCGAAATGACTTCTACATGGCTCCCAGAAGCACAGGAAAACTCCCAAACTGGGCCATGGCACACGAATTTTGCTCGAGTTGCTTGGCCAAGCAACGGTCAGGGAAACTAAAACACCGAAGGCGGCAAGCTATAGCAGCCCGTGATAGGGAGCTTAAATGTACAGCCGTTGGACGTACACCATCGCTGGGACTAGATTTTCAGGGACGTATTTATTGGTATTTTGCACATCAAAGAAATATGTTGGCGGTCAAGCTACCAGACAACAATGAAACTGGTGGCAGGTTCCCCGAGTCCAAGCAGGATGGTGAATGGCTGTGCTTTTCCACAGTGCCGTCAATTGCTCAGGTTATGCAGTATCTCATCGAGGAATGTGATGGGGAAATGGATATGCTCTTGACCAGAATGATTTTCGCTTTCCCTGAAGCATGCATGCTTTTGGAGCCCGATCTTGCCTTGCCGTGCATGTATTCCGACGATTGGGCTTGGCTTGAAAAATCAATTTCGTCATCTGAGTTGCTGACGCCGTCTTCAGAAGCATTACCGCAAGCTTATTTTGATATCAATGACGACATTTTTGTTCGTGTGAACGAGTTGATTTGGACTGGAACTGTGACAAAAGCAAATGCTGGTGAAGCCGAGTTATGTTACTACGTAAGGAGAAAATGTTGGAATTCAACTTTTGATGATTGGATGAGCTACGAGCAATCACTTGGGCATTCTGTCATTGCGAACTCAACGCAAAGCAATCTATACCGTAGCAATATCTATCGGTTCTTCAAATATTCACCCAAACTCGTCTCAGATTACCTTGACTTAGTAGCATCTACATTCATCACGAAACCGTTTCGAATCCAAGCTCGTCTGCCCCCTTCCCTATTGTTAAACCCGACTATAGTAACACCTTTGTACCAGATAATCCCCATTGCTTTGCTAACGCTATGTGCAGCATTACCAATCGGGTCTGCTACACCTGAGGATATTAGATGCATTCAGATATGCGCTGAAAATTATGCGAGATATGGGCAGGTTAGCGCACTTGAACTCACTCAACTTGTTCTCTTCTTGGAGGACGCCATAAACACATCGTGGGTCAAACCATCTTGGAGTGCAGTTCGTGCCAAGCTCCCCACGCGCACACACTGCCTTGAGAACCCTTCTCTCTGTCGAGTTGCATTACTTATCTGGATTCTTGACCGCGGGCTCATTTACAATAAGGTTGTCACACACGACGGCGTCTACGTCCTTGCCTAACCTTCTCCACCTCCTTGTCTCCGTCTCCTCCGCTGGCGATTCTAAGCGGAGCCAGGGGCAGCACCTGGGGAAGTGAAAAGCGGCCTGCTGCCTAACTTCCCGAGTCTAGTAAGGGGCCGGACCCCGATTGAATTGGGGGCTGTAACGCCTCCCCTTTAATAGCCCGAAGGGGAAAGCTTACTGCGCATGGGGCCCAGGGGGTGCTCCACATTCTGGCCGAGTGTGAGGCCCTAAAAATGCGAGGGGTCGGAAGGGCCCCCACGCGAACGTTGCGCCAGTGGCGTTTCGTGCCGCGTCAGGCGACAATTTGGGCAACTATACACCAAAGGTTGCCGTGTTTGCGCATCCTGCAGACGCCGCGGGTACCAAGGGGGACTTCGAGGGGGAAAGCACCAGCATAGAAGCGAGTTTTGACTTTCACCCCCTGAAAACCCGCGAGTTAAGCCAAATACCCGCACGTTAGGCCATTTTGGGGGGCTCACAACATCTCCAGGGAGACACCTTCGGGGCAAGCTAGTGTCGCTGTGGGCTTAGGATGCCCCTGGGACCCCAGCGGGCGAAAGGCGCCCCGTTCGGGCTATCAATTGAAAATCTCACCAATTTGGCGTCAGGCCCCGTGAGTACAGACCACGACTCCTCCGCTCCGAGAAACTAGGGTAAACTTGAACCCAAATTTCCGTCGCAAAGGACGCGTACGCGTCAGCGGCTCGGGAGGCGTGGTCTAACGCGACAGATGAGGAGGCCAGTATATAAGGCTCCGAGTCAGCGTGACGCTGCTACCGGCAAGGACAGTGACATGCCACGATTCCTAGCCGACGGACGAAACGCTTGCTAAATTTAGCTAAACAAAGCGACGCAATTGGCAGCCCGCTATCTCAGCCGGATCGTCGCGTACACAAAAAAGTCCACTTACACAATGACGCGCGCGCGCGCGATCTCCCGGAGTTGCGCTGGGTGCGTTGCGCGCCGACATCGGCGTCGCGAGAAAATGCCCCCTTTTGCTGCAGCAGCCCTTCGATGCCCCCTCCCCCGCCCGATACCGGACGCTGTGTGGCCCTCTCCTCCGCAATATCGCCGAGCAGCTGGGGTAGAACGATAATCCGCAGTCAGCTGGTTCGCAGCCCCAAGATTCGTCGAATGGTGCGACCCATTCGATCTCGCTCGAAACGAATGAGGCGCACCATTCGTTCAATATTCGGTCGCCGACACCCTTTTTTTCGACCGCAGCTCGTACCTGACGTCGTCGGGCAGCAGCTCGTCCACTGGGCACGTTTAGGCACCTCGCGCCGAGATTTCGTGCTTCGAAGACGAGAAACGGCCTGATTTTCGTTGCGCTGCCCCTGGGCAATAATCCTGCCCACTGGACGAGATGCAGGCTCGTGCGGCTGCACGAAGCTCCAAACCGGGCCAGTGGGCAGGTTCATGCAACTCAGACTGAGTTATCGTGCACGCCAATTCCCCCGACGCCAAAAGCCGGACCTCAGAGATACACTAGCTACATTATTAGTGTCCGTCTGTTTGTAAGAGCCCTGGGGCCTTCCAGGGCCAACCCGCGGGCGCCGCCGCGGCGACGCCGCGTCGGCCCTCGAAAACGAAGGGGCTCGGACGAGGGGAAGGGTCGGGGTGGGGCCCACAGAGTACACGTCCCCCCTTCCTACGCCGCCCTCCGGACGGCCTTGGGCATCAAAACGGACCCCTGGTGAGCACTTTAATACCCAATATTTTGAGAGGTGGTAGACAAAACGCAAAAAAAAATCCCCCAGCCCGCTCCGGCGTGGAACGAATTTCCTATACTTTGTCGGGTCGGAGCTAAGTCGCAACGACAACGCAAGTTTCGGTGTAAACCGAATACCGAGTAGGGGAGCGTAGCAACCGGCGGCGAGCGCCGTGCGCCTCGGTGGGAAGAGCTTAGCCAATCCCGATGGGCGAGGGCAGAGCGATGGGCACATCCCGGGCCAGGCGACTTAAGTCCAATGATCATAACTTGCAGGAGTGTAAAAGTTTATTTTTACTTATCGTTACGATTTCCAGACTCGAATACATGGCATTCAAAGTCGGGCGTTCCGAGTCGAGCATATTCTACGTCCGGGCCCATTCAAGTTTTTATCATAAAGAACTTGAAATACAGTAGTACATTTTGAGTCAGTTAACTTGCCAGTGTGAGCCAAGTCACGGTCAAGGTCATGATACACTGGGACTTACTAGTACTACCAGCTCATTACGTCCTAACAAGGCGACTCGGACTACCTAAAATCATGATGAATGGCCCTGGGGCCAGCGTCGTAGCTCAAACCAGAGCATGTGGTACTCGCGGAGCACGTCAATTATAACAGAGCCAAGGCCCAGGCGACCATTCTCTACCGTGGTCCGTGCCAGTGGGTGCCGGCCCCTTCCCACATGTTCTTGCCAATCTTGGCGAACAGTACTATATCTAATTTCCACTGAACGCCTCAGGTGTGTTCGTGTTAAGATCCGAATTGAATTCGAGCACTACTATCTTAGGCTAGAATCCCAATTAAGCCTCGTCGTTATTACCTCATCGGAGTTTGCAGAGCCATGGCCATTTGACGCTGGACTTGCATTCTGCCCGCTGAGGGTTAAGTGGTGCCGGGGCTGCGATTACATCAACGATCACTATGGTCGTATCATCTTTAAACGGATGTTCTCGGACGCCATTTAGTTGGGCACACTCCAGCCTCACATGCCTCAGTATTGATGTAGCACATTTTTGCGGATCATCGCGATTTCTATAGGCAAGCTTGGCAATTTTATTGAGCGAAAGTGTTCCCCAAAGTCCATCACTTGCAATTACAAAGCGTTTGTGGTTACCCCTCTTGACAACACGCTCAATTATCTCCGGGTGAGGAATCAGCGTGCGTGACGCATCCCAGTCACCTATAGAACGCGTAACACAGGTAGAAGCGCCATGCACAATAGAGCTTTGTGGCATTTGCAACCAGCGGGCATGCAATGCAAGGGCCCCATCCTCGTTCTTATGTGATTTTCTCTTCTCCAGCAAGCTTAGTTGTCTTTGTAACAATGGGGACTCGCAACGCAGATGGCTTGAAAAGATGCGCTCATAGGCGGACTCCAACTTCTTCTCGTAAGCAAAAGTTTGTTGCGTGAGTTCTCCAAATTGAAATAAATCATTTTGGACGTGAGTCTGAAGGCGCATTTCCTCGAGAAATTTGCGCGCGCGCCACTGATTGTGAATTCTAGTGATCTCTGCCTTGTTCATGCAATTGTGCGCTGACGTCAAGTAAGTAACACCCGCCACAGGAGCAATCATATCAATCTCCAGTATTTGTGAGTCACCTACCCATGCCAAACTGATTCTGAAGTCGTTACTCTTGCGATGCCTACTTGAGTGCCTTTTAATACACTGGTAGAGAAAAGAGGACGCACTCAATCATCATAATCGACGCAGTGGTTCCTGAATTCAGAGATTGGGGTCCCAGGGTCTCGTCAAGCTTCCAGAATATTTCCTCGAACGACTGCTCGTTGCCCCAGTCATATTCTGCGCATTTGCGTGCGACAAACTTGCCCCCATGACCATCAAATACACCAAACATTGTTTTGTTATTCAAACATTGCATCTTGAAAAAATCTTCTTCCTTCATAGAGTACATTTCTACCCCGTAACGGACTTGTCCAAATTCGTTAGGCGTCATGATGGCAAGTGTACGTCCCCTTATCTACCAGCTTGTACAATATATAGGGTATTCAGCTTACCCTAGTTTCCTTAGTGGCTAGTGGAGTAGCAGCAGACTAATAGTTGGGAATTTACTCTTTGCTCAGTTGCCGCCCATCGGGCCAACCAACCCCGGGGACAGGTAGTAGATCTCCCCGGGCCCCATCAAACAGGGAGGGCCCGGGAGGGCGGGCTAAATAAATCTGAGGACCGACACAAACCACAGCCAATTTGGCTTTGTGGTTGGCCGGAGAATCCGAGGGGAGCCTAAGGCTAGTACAGTAACCAGGGTAACTGCTAGCTGGCTTCTAGCCTCGCGTTAGAATTTGGTACACTCACGGAGGTGTCCCAGCCCAAAGGGCAGCCCAGGAATAACCTGGGTTGTGTTTGGTGCCATAATAGACCCTATGGTGCTGGAAGCCAGCGTTGAGAAAATTTCTCAGGCACATGGTGCCTCTTTGTGTAAACGACAAATGTCGCCAACCTACACCGCCGTCGGGCTATCAAACGTCGATGATGCACTCTGACGCCCGCTGGTAGCCGCGCCGGCATCTAGTACGCTCGTCTACTAGTACTATGTGCCAGTGCGTCATCATCATGATGGCCCATGGTTGTGTAAGTGGCCTCGTCACGAGTCACGGTCACGGTAGGAGCGCGCAACTTGAACTTGAATTTACTACAACTTCAAGTTGAAGCTACCCCTCACTGGCCCGGGCCTGGGCCCAGTGGCAGTCCATAGTTAGTAGAAAGTGCCTGCCGCAGTGCGGCCTCATCATGATGTGGATGTCTGAGATCCAGGCCTTGGAATTATGGGTTCCTGCATAGCTACCCGTAGGTACATACCGTGATCCATACTGTAGTACTACCCCCGTAGTTGGTACAAGCTGGTACCTACCTACGGTACAGTACCTGCCGTACCGTACCGTAGGTAGGTACCTACGGTACGGTACTTCGATACCTACGGTATCATACTATGTGGGGAAGAAAATGCTCTCACAAGTAAAATCTAGAGTAACATCTTTTCTCTTTCAGCTCATCTTAAATCGTCTCCTTGGCCGCGTGCTAAAGAAAAAACTTCAGGAGATTGACGTCCATGACGGAATTGTAACATGCAATAATGTAGCACTGGATGAAAAGGCGGTGGGCGCGCTCTTATTACAGTGAGATGCAATGTACAAAGTCAGATTTACGAGTAGCGTTGTACCTGTCCTAGGCCTGGCTGGACGATCACAAATTGCGTGGTGTTGCACGTTGTGCGGCATGCAGAGTCTAGTGATTTAGCTGCGGAGATTGTTGCACGTAGTATCATTGCAGGAACTTGTTGCCACAAGCTTAATATCGATGCATCGAGATGGCTGTGTACTCAGACTCAAAGGTGTTCATGTGGAAGCATCTACGTCGGACCGGTGTTTCATTGGTAGCTTTCAACTGATTCTGAGTCCGTGCAGGATTGGACCTGGGGGGGCTCGCAAGATGGATGCCTCCAAATCCAAAGGCGTAGCCAGCAGGGACGTATGCTGTGTGGCTGCTAACTTGCAGAATGCCCTGGTGCGATGGGTTATGCAGGGGGCGCAGCGAACCTTGGTGGATGTATCAGGCATAACGGTGGCAATAGAAAATTCCAAAATACCTATATTGCGCTTCAAACTGGCAGAGCTTAAGCTCCACACGTGCACTGAAAGCAGAAGATCTGCGCTGAGCTGGGGTCGGCTCTCAGTATCAGTCGGCAATGATGTTGGCCTCTCTGAACTCGAAAGTGGGCACGCTATGATTCGTGAATTGGCAGAGTCTTTTGACATTGACATCCATATCACGTCGCCAAGCTTTCGTGCACCACTGGTTGCCGACATGTCATTTGGGACTCTGCTCCATACCTCCCAAGGTCAAAACCAACATGCTTATCAAAGTAGAGGAGTAATCAATACACGTCATTCCGATGTTACTTGCTCTGGGAAGGACACTCGAAAAGTGATTCAAAGCACAATGTATCGCTCGTTGACTGGTACAAGCACCAAGAATGCAAGTAGTGTTTTTGAATGCGATGGTTCTTTCTGCAAATGCCAGCCGCCTCAGCTGAAGATCCCGAAGCTTAGGCAGACTACTGTACGCGTGACAATTTTGGGCAACGTCAAAGTCATAATAAACGATAACGCCGAAACAGCGACCCTGGGTCTTTTTAAACTGCGTTTCGTCGGCACCTCTTTGTCATTTGTTGGAAAAGCCGCCAGTGTCAACTTGAGAGCTCGAGCTGCGCACGGGATGCTCATCAGCTTAAGTCTGTGTATTGAACTAGCTGTAGATGTCAAAGAGTGGACAGCAAGCATGTTGAGATGCGCATTCTTGAGCTCTGATGCGACAATCTTTGCTCGCTGGAGAGCTAGGTGCTTAAATTTGCTTGACACACTGTGGCCTGGTGATGCTCATGACATGATCAACGCCACTCCGGTTTCATGTCGAGCTGTCGTCAGCATAGCTTCAATGCGAGTTGCCTGGATATTGCGCACTGTAGATGGCATGTGGCACCTAACTGCCTCCCTCAGGAAGACGAATTTGTCGATAGTCTCGCATTCCTCCTCGCATGCCTCGTCCCTCTGGGCTGCTGAGCTCAAGGAAGGCTCCCTGTGGATTAATCAGAATTGTATTGCCAGTATTGACGCAACTAACACCCATTTATGCCGCATTGAAGTCCAATCGATTGAGTCATGTCCTCCTTTATCACGCCCAGCGTTGGCTGCTTATAGAAACAAAAATAATCGTGAACATGGCAGCTGTCTATCACGCCAAGGGCATAGCAAAAGCCCGGAACACGAATCAATCATGAAGACACACTATGTTATTTATATCCCCAGCTTTTGCTGCCTTGTCTCTTGTGATACTATTGCTGTCACAGCGTCCACTACCCGCAAATTTGTGGGTAACTTGGATGACTGTGACTCCGCCATTGTCAGCTTTGACTTGATTTTGGGCTCTCTTGCAATGTGTCTCCTAGAAGACACTGAAGAAGAACGGTGGGATGCCATAGACTGGCAACAAGGGCCTCCCAACACCCTCCTGGTGACAATGCGAGGGATCGCAATCACAACAGACAACCAAGCCGCATATTTTAAGGTAGTGGATGCACGCATAGTTTACGACAATCAAGTGGTGGTATGCAAGCGGCGCTCAAAGAGCCCAACTCAGACTGACCAAAACATGGTACACCAGGGGCTCATTGTTGGTGAATACGCCCCGGAAGGGACAGTATCATTGTCCATACACGGGGCGGCATGCCGCTTATTGGTACCACACCGTCGCATCAGTGTGCTTTTTGATGCAACCCGCCTCAGGTTTGGCACCCCTTCCAGTTCTGTAGTCACAAAATGGTTCATTGTTTTCCTTGACACCACCTTAGAATACATACCTCGTGCAGTCTCATTTCATGACCTTCGTGCTGTGTTGACTGTCGCTGTCCTGCAATTTTGCTCAATGTCCGTTGTTGGCAAGTTAACCTCTTTTGCTTCTGGTTTAATGAGGGACACAATGATTTTGTTGAAGAATAAACATGCTGGAGTAGAAATTGAGAATGAGGCAGAGCGCTGTAATTATGTACAGGCTGCAACTATAGACGTGATTGACGTCGTAGTGGCCGCTGATAGCTTGAAAGCTAGAAACATCCATTTGTACCTGAATGGTGACACGGCTCGTATATATTGTTGCTCTGATTCTCTACAGACGCTCATTCACCTATTCTTTGCTGTCAAGGAAGAAGTTGTAGAATGGACTGCAGTTGGTGGCAGATTGGAAGGAACTGTGACAGTAGGCGAGAACGCGTCGTCGCAAGATGACAACAAATCACAGTACGTAACAGCAAAAGTCATGGGGGAACAGAGTCCACCTCTACCGAATAGCACGGCAGTCTGGTATGATGGCGTGTATCCCGAGATGCTTCAAGATCATGTGTCAGAGCCCAATTTGAAGAGTAAATTGAGGATTGGGATGCTGTGTTCGGAGATTCTATGCGTTTGTGTACAAGTAAGGGAAATTCACCTCGGCCTCTTTGCTGGTTGTGACTGGGGTAAAGTGCAGAGAGGGCGACCGCGAAACCTAAAATGCAATTCGATACATATCCAGGACCAGAGAAACGTCAATAAATTACTAGAGGTCGTCTTGTTGTGTAGTAAATTTTGTACTTCTACTTCCACTAGCCTTCAGACAGGATGCGATGTGCGTGTGGGCGATTTTTCTGTCTCCGAATCACTGTCATCACCTCGAGAACAGGCGCTAAAGCGTATGCTAGGACATTGGCAATCACACGATGCACATCCACGTGAGACTGGTGAAGCACTCTTGCACTTTCGTGCATTAATTGATGGGCCAACTACAGCAATCAAGGTGAAACTACTGCCGCTTCGGTGTTGTCTAGATGCCGAAGTTATCAATTTCCTCACTAGTGTTTTTAGTGAGGTGAAGTTTCAGAGTAAAGATGGGTCCCCATTGGTCAGGTTTCCGTGCCTGGAGCCACGGCCAGCAAAACATGAGTGTCATCTTGTTCTTGACGTAGCACCACTCTCCCTGAAGCTCGACTACAGCCCTAGGCAGATAAGTGTGACGCGGCTGTGCTCTGACTCCCTAGATGATATGTTCCAGATGTTCACTCTCGAGCGAGTCGAGGTCACAACAAGGCCCTGCCGTATAGTCTCAAATGCACTGGCATCTGCATTGCACCGTCTTTGGCGTGTTTGGTCGCATGAGCTGTCTAGTGAACAATTTTACAGATTTATCCAAGGCGCTTCCATCATTCGTCCAATCCATGTCATCGGCAGGTCAATATCTCGCGCAATTCACCACACGCTCGTGATCAAAACTCGGCCTCACCAGTGGCCTGTGTTCAGGCACGAGTTAGCCAAATGTAGCCGAGTTCTTGTGTGCGAGTCTGTTCGCGTGGGCCGATCTCTTGTCTCACATCTTACTACTGCCCTCAATGATATAGCCAACAGACTTGATGGCCACGATAGTAGCTCCTCTCTTGCCTGGAATGCTCGTGGGACCACAAATGATGTACGTGCTCATCACTTTGAAGATGCGCGCAATGCAATTGTCAACGGGTTAGAAGATGCACATCAAGCATGTGTTGCTGCCTTATCTCGATCGTCGCCCCATCAACTTGTAACGGTGGTGCCTGTCGTAGTCCTCCGTCCCACTGTTGGTCTAACCCGAGCCACTACTGCCCTTCTCCTTAGCCTCGAGAAAACTTTAGATATTGACGGGGAGTCGGACATCCCCCTGAAACAAGGAGGCAGCTTGCAATTCTAGCTTGTAATATATACTGCACTTGCAAATTACGCAGAGACACTACTAGTTGCTTCCGGTGCAAACATTTTTACTACTTGTAGTAGTAGTAGTACTACTAAGGGGGGACAGCACTCAACTAGGCTGGCCCGAGCGTCGCAGCTTACTGCGAATGGGCCTTAGGGGGTACCTCACATACTGGCGGAGTGTGGGGCAAAAAGCAAGGGGGCGGAAGGGCCCCCACGCGTGGCGAATTGTGGATATTAAGGATTTGTGCAAGTTGATACCAATTTTACCACCACTGCAAAGTGTCATCATCATCAAATCTGTCAGCCAACGGAATCACAAGAGAATGTTGAAGTATAATTAAGAAATCGGGATTTCTGAATACAATATCAACAGTTTCTTGAAGTTGACTCGGATGTAGGATGTGATGAATTTTATGGCCAAAGTGTCATCATCATCAAATCTGTCCCCTTGATGAACTCCAAGATCTTATTGAAGTTTAATCGGAATCTTGGCGGAATGATTATAAGATCTTGTGCGTGTAAAATTATCGAAGGTTTAAATATACTATTGAATCTGTCGTGAAAATTATAATATAAGCGTAATCTAATATGATTACGTGGTTAGACTCGCCACGCGTCTAAACGGTGAACGCAGTGAACCGTTTTGATGACGTGGCGGGCCCGGTCTAACTCGACTATATATTCGAAATACCCCCCTAGTCATGAAATATACTAGAAATCATTAGACCCCCAAAATCGGCCACCCAGAACCATGGATTTCGGTCGTAATATAATTGAATTAGAGCTCATTTGGCATCCAAACGGTTAGCGAACGGGTTTTCCCGTGAGCGTCCGTTTTGATGCAAAATGGGCTCTAATTCATATACCGTGACTACTATGGCCCCTGAAAAAGCGAGGGGGCACCTCCGTGGCAGGCTAGTGTCGCTGTGTGCTTAGGACTTTCGGGCTATCAATTGAAAATTTTACCAATTTGGGTGCCAGCCGCCCCTTTACTAATTGGTTGAACTTGAAAAGTTAAAAAATTCCAAATGACTGGCAATTTTCATCTGGTGCGGGATCTCGGGTTTTGGCGCTGGTGCTCTCGTGCTGCCTCGTCTCTCGGGCGGCAGCCCACCGTACACCGCCTAGAGCCGGCTATGGGGTCGCGATCTAGGTCGCGCGTCAAAGTAAGCAAGGCGAACGGCTTTTCCGAGTCTGGTCTGGGGCGCTTCCCCGGACCCGGAGCGAACGATAAGGCTAGCTCGAGATACAGTCTAAAAAATGGTTCATGTCCACGGGTACCCCTTCGCAGTACTGATCGTACCAGCCTGAGCGCGGCCTGCGCCTCGAGGCCCTTCTCGACTGCCAGTGCGACACATAATCGACTGCTCGGGTACTTTTAATCGACTGCGACACATAATACGAGCGCTCGGGGCGTCACGAGCTTGTACGCTGCACATGTTCAAATGATTGACGGACTCGGAATCGGTAGAGATAGCTGTCCCCGCGCGTTCGACTGGCTTGAGTACCTTCCCGGGCGGCCTCGACCTTCAGGCAGCTTGTTCTTGGCCGCATGCATTGCGTGGTACATAGCAGCAAACTAGCGTGCCAGTGACTTTCAAGTTCGCGAACCCCTCAGGCTACCGTGACCTCGGCCGGGGTACCGTGACTATCACTAGAACTCAGGACCCCCGCCGGCCAAGCCTGCTGGTAGACGCAGTATGAGCCTTGTGTGGCCTAAGAAACGGGGGGGGGCGTGTTGTTCCAAGGGATGCCTATTCGGCCGATTTGGAGTAGTCGGCATCGAGATACAAGTTCGAGATACAAGTTTAGATAAGTTTGTATCTTGCATTGAATCGCAGCGCATGGATAAGCTGAGTTCAGATTCAAAGGCAGGCGAACTCTTTGCTTGGGGGTGCAAGAAACACACAATACAAGTCCTACACGATTTTAAAGATATAAAAGTCGATGCGCTGCATGGGAACTACCGCCAAGCATGTGTGCTCAGTGAGGTGCGCTTAGGCGGGGGGTGGGGGCATAATCAGTTGAATTATAGGGACGCGTAATCAGCCTAGACGGGGAGGGAAGCACTGCTCATAATGATGTTTTAGCTCATATTAAGTGTGTCTCGTTTGGAGAGACTCATTCGCTTGCAGTCGACGACAAGGGATCCATATGGACGCAGGGATCTGGTGCGTCATCCAGCTATATATAGGTTTGCATACATCCATAGGGGGAAGTGGACAACTCGGGCTTGGTGCGACAAAGCGAGTGGAGGACGCGAGTAAAAGTTGGGTTGAGGTGAGTTTTCTCAGTCAGCACCGGGTCATCTCGCTTAGCTGCGGATCTCGTCACTCGGTCGCTGTGACGTTGACTGGGGATGTCTACACCTGGGGCCGAGGTTGTGAGGGGCAAACCGGGCACCGATTCACAGATGACAATCATTGCAACAAATCTGATCCTCACGTGACCAAATTTGCCTGTTGGATTGTCTGTAACCACAGATCACGTGTAGGCTCAACGCGCTGAAATTCAACTGTTACCAAAACTTGTTGTAATTCCATCGCAGCAACACGAACCAGCGAAGTTCACAGCGTGTGGACCAAATTTCACGATTATCTTAACAAGAAGAGGCGTACCCTGGGCGTGGGGAGAAGGACGCTGTGGTGAGCTTGGCGTGGGACTTCGCATCGCCAAGCAACCCACACCAGCGCGTGTGTGCTGGCCTGACGATGCGTCTAAGTGCGAATTTGTGACCTGTGGTTGGGCTCATGTACTTGCGTTTGATTCCAACTGCAAGCTATTCTCGTCTACTGCCGTGTGATATAGCTTATATGGCATTTCGTGTAGACATGGGGAAATTTAGGTGGGGATTCAATCGATTTGGCCAACTTGGATTGGGTCTGTGTGTATCGGGTCAGAACTCGAAATCGGTCATATCCACATACACAATCTCACCTCGCCGTGTTGTACATTTCCCTGGTTCAGTGGCATTTGCTAATGCTGCAGCGAACTCCTCTGCAGCAGTTAGAGCAGAAGATGGCATGCTGTTTACCTGGGGTTCGGGAGAAGCAAGACGACTGGGTCACTTTCTAGAAAAAGGCCTCAACACAGAGCACGTCCACTGTCCTCGCTCAGTCCCTGGTTTGCGTGAACGATATGTTTCAAGTGCCACTTTGACTGAAACTGGTGGTTTTGCCTTTGTCCCATCCTCAGTAAATTATGCAGAACCAGCTTCCGTACCAACCATTGGAGGAACTAAGGTTTTGTTGTGGGGTGGTGGATTTTGGAAATCATCTGGCTGTGTTGTGAGGTTCACTCCCCTAGATGAGGGGACCTTGGCATTGGAGACCCGCCCAAGGTCCTCAATTGGTAAATATGTGACCCCAAAGGGCGCACGTATCGGTGCCGGCAAAACGGGCATTCTTTGTAGAATGCCCCGATTTACTACAACGCGGTTTGTTTTTGCTGAGGTTGCCATGAATGGCAAAGACTTCACCACAAGCCGCGTCTGCATTCGTCTCTACGATAATCCAACTCTTGCCGCAATTAAGCCGGTCTGTTGTAGTTCCACTGATGCTCATGACGTTATTATCATTGGCAAGTCCCTTCTTGAAACAAACGAAATCAAGGTGCGATTCAAAGAACTGGGAGGTCAGCATCGTGAATGGATTGTTCCGGCGAAATTGACAGCACTGTGCGACAAGAATGATCCACTTGACACTGCAATACGTTGCAAAAGTCCTTGCATTTGTGAGGGCAATTTTCCAATCCAAGCCCGGGTGGCCGTGGCCTTAAATGGAAGTGATTTTGTTACCTTGCTAAAGACGACATTTATTTTACACAACGCGACAATACTGAGTCTCGCCCCAGATTGCCGGCCATTACATCCATCCACAACCCCCGATGCAGTTAGCATTTTGGGACAATCATTCTTTGATTCCAACAAAATGTCGGTTAATCTAACTCTCCAGGGCAACAGTCAACGAGGATATTTTTGCCGCCCTCGGTATGTGAATAAGAACACCCTTGCCTTTACTCCACCATCATTAGCTGAAATTTCGCAGTGCATTCGGGGTCACGACTGCTCAGATATTGTGACTGACCATGACATTGCCCAAGCAGAACAGACTACTTGGACATTCATGTTGAGACTTACACTGGATGGTGTTTATTTCCTTAATAAAAGTTTGTCGCTTGTGTTGTACAAGCAAATCGGTCAAGGTGACACCAAGGAGATTTCGTCAATGTGCGGACCCTTGACTGGCGGCACCCGTCTCTCGTTGCATTTTCCTTACTTATCCCCGGCTCCAGTATTAACGTCCTTTACATCAGCCGTTGTTAGACTTCGCCCCAAAGACAACAAGTCAGCGCATATTGAGCCAACAATTGTTTCATTAAAATGCAGCAAAGCTGGTGAGTTTTCATTTGAAACCCCAGTTATTGATTCCGGCAGTATAGTGGTTTCCTCAAAATCGGATACTTTAGTTGAGGCTTTGAAATCGACCAACGGTGATGCATCTTCACATTTCAATCTTCCAATAGAACGATTAGATATGCTTGTAGAGGTAGCACTGGACGGTCAGACTTTTGGCGCACACTGCAGCACATGTTTCACATACTATGGAACGCCGGAGGTCACAGAAATTAAGGCAACCCAGTATGATGCCTCTAATGTGCCAGCTGCCGCAGCAGGGGTGGATATAAGTATTTTTGGTCGGGGGTTTTTCGAAACTGGTCTTGTAAAGGTCGTTTTGAGAAGTTCTGTAGCTCCGATGAGACATGCAAAGACCCACATTATTGATGCCGTTTGTACGAGGGGCGTAGTTGAGTTTGTCATGCCTATTTTGCACCTGTTTCATGTCGCTTGTGAGGTGAATCCTCCCCATTCTCACAAGGAATGCAAACACCGGCTTCTTGTTGAGATATCACTCAATGGAGGTTTGAACAAGACATCAAATAGCATGTACCTCGACTATTTGTTCACATGCTAAGGAGCTCGTTCAAGTTGCTTGTACTTTCTACTTGCATTGGCCAAGTTGATATCCCCGACACAACAATTACATTACGCCATTAAAATCTCGATTAATCAATTAGTGGGCGGGGGGTGGGGGTGGGGGGGGGGCAGTTCCCGCTCAGCGTTTTGCTAAGGACGGCAACCAGAGTATGCGCAGTACGTCGCCAACGACCAGCCAAAACTTGAATGTGCTATCAATTTGAGGGATGTTCCGCAATACGTGATATTAAGATTAGCAGGAAAATTCATCTTAATTAGGACCCATGGAGGATGGGTCTGTCTAGTATAGACAACGACTCCTCCGCTCCGACTCGGAGAAATACTAGTACTGAGACATTCGGGTAGTAAACCCGACTCGGAAGTTTACGTCGCAAAGGTACCTAGACGCTTCAGCGGCTCGGAAGGCGTGGTCTAAACGCGACAGAGGATGGGCCCATTTCGCTCTTGTAGTATTCGAAAGAATTACCAGACACTGGGGGCGGACACCCATCCTCAACATACAAAGAGGCCCGGGACGGGGCCCGGGGCAGACACCCAACCCAAAATTTGCCGTATCTCTATAAGTAGAAGTTTGATACGGCGGCAAATTGAGAATAGGGGGGGCACTTACCCCTCTAGGACGTGCCAGTGACCGAAACGGGCCCGGGCGAGCAAAAACGATTAGCAGCCCATCGGGTACCTGGCCATAGGTACCCGAAACCCCTGGGAGACCAAATTACCAGACCAGCCCCCAGCTCGGTCTCGGGGCATACAAAGGGTTCTTGGCTGGGCTGCGGAACTCGAATCTCAAATTAGGGGACCCCTCGAATCTCAAGTCTCGCCGCCGGCCATGAACGCGCCTGAGGACTATTCTCAATTGCCAGTGCTATCATGATACAGCGTATGGGCTTTAAAGGCTGTCAGGATCACTACCGCAGGACATGCTTGGACAAACACTTGAGGCCAAAAAAAAATTTGAGTTGCGGTTCGGTATTTGCGAGTTGCATTGGCCATCCCCTTTGGAACCTACTACGTAATAGCCAGTCATCCGCAAGCTTGCTGGTTTACGTGAAATTTTGATGACGGGTGGGAATGTCACAATGGCATATCCTGTAGCTGCGGAATCGCCAGGCTTTCTAACAGCACTTGTTGTCCCTTCGCTTTACGCCTGCCTCACAGCACGCTAATGCATCAGAGTCTCTATTTATTGTAACTCAGCCGAATGCAAGCACTCCGCGCCGGAGCTAAAAGTACCAAGGACCCTCACTACTCCGCACGCTGCCGAACCTAAAGCCGTGACCAAATAATTTGGAGACAACTTGAATCATGATAGCCTAGGTGCTCTTAGTCATCGCTGCTCGCCCGTCAGCCACTGCTTCGCGGCTCCTTACCCCGCCTACTGAAGCCAATCAAGTTACATTCCGGTAGAGATTCCGTTGAGCCGAGCTCTCTAGCTCAATAATCCAGAGGCGGACATGTTATCCAATTAGACCACAGATCTTTAGTTGCGCCCGAAACTGTGCCACATTAGAAGAAATCAATGCAGTGTGCATCAAATCAGGATCAGAGGAAATAAACATGATTGCTGTGCTTCTCGTTAGATTCTCAAAAAGGGCAATCAACTGATGATGTTGAACCAACATTCCCTCGAAATGCGCCTGAACCTTCCGACAACTCAGCTTGAACTGTTTGATGATGTTGGAAATTTTTTCGAAACGATGTGTATCACTATGTGGAATGCAGGTTGCGTGTGCGATCACAAGAAAGGTGGTACTTTCGAACAACACAACTTCGTCTGCACCACAGATTGTGCAGTATTCGTTCAAGTGTGATTCTAGAAGGGCTGTATTAGGAACTAGAGAGTACACGATATGAGACCAGGCTCTGTATAAGGTCTCATCCCATATAGATGTACGAAAGCACTGAATACGCAAGTGATCACTTGCTTGGGAGAGGATGCTGGCCTCTTTCTCAGAGAAGACGGCTTTCCGAACATCCTCTTTCACAAGATCCATTTTGTGTACCAGGACATAGACCCGGGCATCAGGTGAATGCTGTTCCACAGCCTCAATTACATCAGCGAATTGAGAAAAATCGCTTCCTTGCTCTTCACTTTCTATGTCAAATACATATATCAAAAGTTCCACTGATCGAAATATATGATCCCTCATGTGTTCAAGGTAGTTGCGGTAAAAATCGTCCTACGGGATAATTTCAGTCCAATGCTGTCAGCACATGTGCAAACCTGTCCTCCACAATCCCACAGATGGAGATGAAGATTTCCCAGAAAACGCACGTGAGAGTATTCTACATCAATAGTTGGGGATAGTCGCATTGTATCACGGGCCATATAGTCAGCGAAAATGATTGATCTCATAGATGTTTTACCAGAGCCGGAGCGACCCATCAACAAAACTTTTTTCGTCATCGGGGACGCCATCTCAACCAGCCAGCTTTTCACAGTAGCGGGTTTTCTATTCGACACCCGGTGCGGGCGGCAGCCCCGGCTACGGGCGTAGACGGGCCTACGGCTCGGTACCCCCAAGCTATGTTTTTGTAAACCGCGTTTGGACGGCATCGGCGAGAGTCACGGGTGAGAGCGGGTGAAATGGTCCTAGTGTCGGCGACAGTTTCGCGGTAGCATCGGCCCCGATGGTTTTGGAAAGGTGGTCATCGGAAAGGGGTAAAGGGGCGAGCGCTACTATGCGAGCGCTCGGCGAAGGACAGCATTTCGGCGAGCGGAGCAAAACACACTAGAGGCTAGTGACGCAAAACTCACCAGGGCCTGTGTGCCCCGTCCCATTAACGCTACGGGGCTGCGCCAACACTTGCCGAGCACTCGTAAAAAAAATTGCGTACGAGTCCAGGCACTGAGGCTAGAGCTGGCGCCACTGAGGGCAAAACACGTCCAGTGCTCAGCCCCATCGGGTGCACACTTGTCACGGGCTGGTGCGCTGGAAAGCCCACAGCCAGGGCTACCCAGCCGCGTTGGCCGTGACAAGTGTGCGCCTGTAGCGGCCGAGAAAAGCTGGCCTGAAGTTCGGCCCTTCGACGCGCCCTTAGCGGGCCGCGCGAGGCTCCCCGCGAAAAATTTTTGCTGAGCCGAGGCTGCCCGAGAAGGTACTGAAGCCAGTGAAACGCGCAGGGGCAGCTATCTGCACCAATTCTGTCGCTGAGATTACTTGCGGCGTACCGCACCGCGGCGCGACCCGCGGCATTCCGCTAGACGGGATGCGCGAAACAAGGAAACGGGTCGGGCACATGCGTGGGGTACCCCCGGACACTGCGGCTGCGTTCAAGTGCTCGAGAAGCTGGAGATAGTGTCGTATTATGTGTCTCGGGCGGGACCGTCTCGCAGTCGACTAAAAGCACCGAAACGACCAAATCCACGTTACGCGAGGGCAGTCGAGGGTACGATCCATCCCTGCGAACGATAATTGACGCTGAGGAGCCCTGGAAGGCGAAGCGAAGGGGGCGTAAAAATTGGGTGTCTCCGAGATTTATCTAAATTTTCCTAGGAGTCCCTTTCCTGGGCGCCCAGGGCTCCAAGCGGCTCTCCCTCGCGCCGATAGCGCATTTTCCGAATGCACGGTTTTTAGCGTGAATTTAGGCGCCGTCGGCAGCTAATTAGAATCAAAGCAGCATCGCAATTATATGGCAGCCCGCTTTGCATGGGACCCGACGACATCATAAGGAGCCCCCACGCCAAAGCCCCGCTGCGGGCATTGCCGGCAGCACCGCCAAGCCCGCTGCTGGACATCAAAACCAACGTACGGCTAATTCCTACCTAGCTACCCATAGTCCAGGCTCACGACCCTACGCACTATATCCTACGCGCAACCCTGCGCGCGGTGAAAGTACCCCCATGAAGACATAATGTTAAGAGTCCTCGAGTCCCGAGCGCTCTTGGCGTTTAAAAACCGACCGTACGTACTCGTACTAGCGGCGGCACTCGGCGACGTCTCGCTCGGCTCGGCCGCGGCCGTGAGAAGCAGGCACCATGGTGAATTTCACCACCGAGCAGCTGCGGTCACTGATGGACCTCAAGTACAACATCCGGAGCATGAGTGTGATTGCGCACGTCGACCACGGGAAGTCGACGCTGACAGACTCGCTCGTCGCCAAGGCGGGCATCATTGCGAAGAAGCACGCCGGCGAGATGCGCTACACCGACACGCGAGCGGACGAAGCAGAACGCGGCATCACGATCAAGTCGACAGGCATTTCCATGTTCTTCGAATACAAGATGTCCGATGGCGAGAAGGCCGAGGTAGCCAAGGCTGAGGGCCGAGCGCTCGCAGTCACGGGGGGTGACGAGACTGCCGCCGCGGCGTTCGCGCTTGCGTCATCTGACGACGGGCCGACCATCACTGAGAACAGCTACCTCATCAACCTGATTGACTCGCCGGGCCACGTCGACTTTTCATCTGAAGTGACTGCTGCACTACGTATTACTGATGGCGCTTTGGTGGTCGTCGACACCATCGAAGGTGTCTGTGTCCAGACTGAGACCGTCCTTCGCCAAGCGATCGGCGAGCGTGTTCGCCCTGTGCTCCACGTTAACAAGGTTGACCGCGCCCTGCTTGAGCTCCAGCTCTCACCTGAGGATATGTACCAGTGTTTTCAGCGGTCGGTGGAGTCGGTCAACGTCATCATCGCAACGTACAACGATGAGTTGCTCGGCGACTGTCAGGTGTATCCCGAGAAGGGTACTGTGTCATTTGGTTCGGGCCTCCACCAGTGGGGGTTCACGTTGTGCAAGTTCGCGCGCATGTATTCCGAGAAGTTTGGCATAGGATACGACAAGATGATGCAGAAGCTCTGGGGCGACAATTACTTTGATGCCAAGGGTAAGAAATGGGTCAAGTCAGATCGTGATGGCCAACTCGAGCGCGCATTTTGCCAGTTCATCATGACTCCTATCTGCAAGATGTTCGCGGCGATCATGGAGGACAAGAAGCTGAAGATCCAGAAGCTCCTCAAGGCTGTTGGCGTGACTCTCAAAAAAGAGGAGGACGAGCTGGTAGGCAAGCCCCTCTTGAAATGCGTCATGCAGAAATGGTTACCTGTCGGTGACGCAATCCTCGAGATGATTGTCGTCAAGCTACCCTCGCCAGCAGCGGCGCAGCGCTATCGCGTCGAGAACCTGTACGATGGGCCGCTCGACGACGCATGTGCCAACGCAATCCGTACTTGTGACACGTCCGATGGTGCACCGCTCATGATGTACATCTCCAAGATGGTCCCGTCCTCTGATCGGGGTCGGTTCTTTGCCTTTGGCCGCGTGTTTTCGGGGAAGATCGCGACAGGTCAGAAGGTTCGCATCATGGGCCCCAACTACATCCCTGGCAAGAAGAGTGATCTCTGGGTGAAGAATATCCAACGTACGCTCATTATGATGGGACGCTTTCAGGAGCAGGTCCAGGACATACCTGCCGGCAACACGTGCGGCCTCGTAGGTGTCGACCAGTACCTCCTCAAGAGCGGTACGATATCGACACATGATGAAGCGCACTGCATCAAAACGATGAAGTTCAGCGTCTCGCCTGTTGTTCGCTGCGCAGTCGAACCGAAGAAGGCGCAAGACCTCCCCAAGCTCGTCGAGGGCCTCAAGCGCCTCGCCAAGTCAGACCCCATGGTCCTCTGCTACACGGAGGAGTCGGGCGAACATATCATAGCGGCAACTGGTGAGCTTCACCTCGAGATCTGCCTCAAGGACCTCCAAGAGGATTTCATGGGAACGGACGTCAAGGTCTCCGATCCTGTCGTCTCATACCGCGAGTCGTGCTCCGCAAACTCTTCGCAGACGTGCCTTTCCAAGTCGCCGAACAAACATAATCGGCTCTACATGGAGGCGGCACCCCTCTCCGACGAGCTTTCTGATGCCATCGAGGCAGGCAAGGTCTCGGCCAAGGACGACCCCAAACTCCGTGCGCGCCTCATGGCCGACGAATACGGCTGGGATGTTGGCGATGCACGCAAGATCTGGGGCTTTGGGCCTGACGGGTCCGGTGCCAATCTCCTGTACGACCAGACTAAGGGTGTAAACTATCTTGGTGAGATCCGCGAGTCTGTTGTTGCCGGCTTCCAGTGGGCGTCCAAGTCTTCTGTCCTCTGTGACGAGCAGATGCGTGGTGTTTCGTTCAAGCTCCTTGACGTAACGCTTCATGCCGACGCGATACATCGCGGCATGGGTCAGATCATGCCAACCGCGCGTCGCGTAATGTTCGCGTCGCTGCTGCTGGCGCAGCCTGTTCTCCAGGAGCCTCTCTTCCTTGTCGATATCTCCGTGCCACAGGACGCCATGGGCGGTTGCTACGGTGTGCTCACTCGCCGCCGCGGCGTTGTGTTCTCCGAAGAGCAGCGCCCGGGCACGCCGATGGTCCAAATGAAGGCACACATGCCGGTAATGGAGTCCTTCGGCTTCAACGCCGACGTTCGCGCGGCCACGGGTGGCAAGGCATTCCCCCAGATGGTATTCTCACACTGGGCTGTACTCCAGGGCGACCCAACAGACCTTGCGTCCAAGCCCGGCGCTGTCATCGGGCAGGTCCGCAAGCGCAAGGGACTCAACCCCGAAATCCCGCCTCTCGACCGCTTCCTCGACCGGCTCTAGGCCGCTAGGGCCCGGGCTGCCGCTCGCGAGGTGTCCTATTCCCCTTTTTAAATGCGCGTGCGCAATACTTAGGAATAGAATAAAAAAGGGATCAAAGGTACGGCTCGCAGGCGCGCCGGACCCATGCAAACTCTAGCGGACCCAGTCTCGCTGAATCGGCTCGAACCTGGCCAGCGAGCTCCAAAAGTTCTTTATAGGCGCGTCTTCGAGCTCACATCTAATTTCAGAGACAACACGGTCAATCTCGTTTTGCGTCCTCCTCGCCAGCAGACTACAGCAGGCGCCAGGGGCGCTAGATCCATTTGCTTGGTTGAACTCCGGAGACGGGTTGTCTTGTACATGTCCCTGACTGACTTGCATTAATGTCAACATCGTGTAAATCCTGAAGGAAAAAAATGCTCACCATCAGCTGGACACCCAAAGGAGCTCCAAAGGTGCGCGTGGAGTTCTTCCAATTCAATCCGTCCTTCACGATCCTGATCGGCCTTGAGTATATGAGCCTGTTTGAGAGCAATAGTTTTTCTCGGTTTCGAGTGGCGCGAGACTCTATTTTTTCTTCTGATTTGCCCAAGGTCTTGAATCTTACCCAAGCGACACAGAAGATTGCTATGGTATAGTTCTGTTAAAACAGTATTGTATTCTGCTGCAGCGTCAAGTGCCACCCGATGGCGGCTATTGCGGATTGAAGCTATTCTTTTTCTGGCTCTGGAACGAAGTTTTGATTCTATTGCTGTTAAATAATTAAACTTCGGACAGCTGCCAGTATGCCTTGCCTTGAAATAGTATGCACGCACAAGAGAAAGCAGGTGAGGCTGCCAAGCAGGGCCGCAGCGCTTCTTGACGGCAGCCTCGTAAGCGGCAAGATTTGATCGGCTGGATACATGCATGGGACCGGTCATCTGCCATTCTTCAGAGGCAGCTTGGTAGAAGGCAGAATGGTCCTTTACCCAGGAAATTGCTAGCTCGTTGTTGTAACCTGAAGGCCAAAGGCTCCGCTCGTGCGCAGAGCATCCTGAAAATTTGGCCCACCTAGGTGGGAGGTCAGTGAATGGATTTCTATCCAAACTAAGCTTCTCTACAGTCTCACAGAGATAGACGATATCAAGAGGCAGGGCCCGCAAAAGATTTTTCCCAAGGTGTAGAGATCGAAGATTTATCAGGCATGCAAGGTTTGCAGGTATTTCCACGATGAGATTAGACTGAAGATCAAGAATGCGGAGAGGAGTGCACTTTCCAAGGTGCATCGGCAATCGCTTAATGTGATTTGAAGATAGATAGAGTTCATGCAATCGCGTGCAATGGATGATAGTTTCCGGTACAGTTGACAGCCGATTGTGCGCCAAGTTGAGTTTTACAAGCTCTCCAAGTCCACCAATTGTGTCTGGGAGTGATTCAATCATGTTCTGAGAGATATCCAAGTCAGTCACCGACCTGAGCAGTCCCAATTGCTCTGGCAGGTGCTTAAAAATGAAATTTTTACATAGTTTTAAAGTGTGCAGTAGCGCCAGGGCGCCAAGTTCCACGGGGAGTTTCTTTAGAATGTTGTCAGAAACATGCAAGACTTCTAGTGACTGGGCGAGGCCTATTTGTGGAGAAAGTTGCTCTATCTTATTTTTGTCCAGTCGTATGACGGTTAGATTTCGAAGAGAACCCACAGACCGGTCAACATGCTCAATCTTATTGCCCCTTATGTCTAAAAACGAGGCACATTTCCACCCGCCAGCCCAAACGCCAAGATGAAGAATTTCATTCTCCTGCAGGAGAAAAGATTCGCAGCCACTCAAGCCAGATGCACTATCTGGGAATGTTGTTACTCGATTCACGCTAATGTTAAGTACACGCAATTTTTTTAAATCTCCGATGTTTTGAGGTAATTTATGAATCTGATTATTGTGCACGTCCAGCCTTGTTAGTGACACCATGTCGGGTAGAGATTCTGGTAGTTCAAATAACTTGTTTCCCCGCAAACAGAGATCTCTCATGAATTGCAACCCAGACATGTCTGGCAGTGAAACAAGTTGATTGGAAGATGCACTGAGGCATTCAATAGACACAACGCGCTGAATTGAACTTGGCAACTTCCTGAGGTTATTATTACTCACACGCAACTCTCTGAGCATACTTAGCTCACCAATAGAATCTGGAATATCAATGAGGTTGTTGCTATTAACTTTCAACACCTCTAGTTGACCCATATCCCCCAATTCGTCTTTTGGGAGATACTCCAGGCGATTCGCAGTAAGCCTGAGATATCTCAGCGACGCGAACCACATAAGGAATCCTGTTGGTAAGGTCTCGAGACAATTTTCTCCGAGGTCTAACATTACTAGGTCCGCTAGTCCCTCTTGCGCATCACGTCCTATGTACAGCTCTGCTGGTAGCAAGCGATAGCTTCGCCGGGAACAGTCCAGGCGATCTGCACCGGCCATCCTGATCATAGCAACACGATCGGCTTCTCGCTTTTTCCTCTCTGCTTTTAAAGCTGCATTCTCTCGGCGCTTCGCTGCAGCCTGCTCTGCTTCCAGGCGATTTTTCATCAATTTCTCTTCAGCGCGCTGCTTATTTCTCAACTTTTGCTCCTGTACCAGCCGCGCGGCTCTATCCTTGTTTCGGAGAGCAATGTCTTTGGCTGCTACCAGTGACACACGCTCCCTTTCCGCTTGTCTTGCTCGACGGTGTTCATCTCGGCGTGTTCGTGCTTCAACTCTCAACCGATCTATATGTTGTCTCGCGCGTTGGAAACTTTGCTTCTCCTCCGCCTCCTCTGCTGCAGATAGTGTGAGAAGAGCTGCACGATTTAGTATGTCAGCCAAAAACTGGAACATTTGAAGAGCCCTTGGGACTGAATACGGTTTTCTTTGTCTCTTCGTTAACTCTGTGTTTACATCTACCAGCTTAACCCAGGCGCTTCTAAAGGTGGTATAACTGATTTCGCCACTTCTATCCAGGTCGAGTTTGTCAAAAAATGCCTCAATTGCCATCTTTCGTTCCTCACTGTCCACCGTCTTCCCGGGTAGTTTTTCACCCGCCCCCAGAGCGCCAATAACCCTCCGGAACGCCGTTTTTGTTATTTTACCAGTCTGATCAAGGTCGAACATACGAAAGGCATCATTTGGAGTAAGACCCAAATCTGGGGTACCTACAAGGTTAGATAGGATGGGCCAATCGCGACTGGTGAGGTTATTATATTATACTGCAAACTTACTATCATTTATCATGAGAGCAATCTCAAATTCTGTAATGCCAACTTGATCTGATTGATTTAGGTCAACAGCCTCGAAAAGTCGCATGGCACGTGTTTCTAGAAGTGTCAAATCAAGGAGATCTAGGGCGCGTTTAAACTCATCGAAGCCGATTTGCTGCTCTTCAGCAAGCTCGAGCGCCTTCCATGCCTTTCGCGCCTAGGGGACAGCCAGTTCCGCCTCTGGTAACAATCAATGAAATGTACGTCCAATAACCCTGCGCAGTGCGGTGCGCGTGTATGCCTGGATTGGCTTGTATTTTGAGTCTGTGCCATCATGCATAATAGTCTTGTTCCCCATCAAATCCTCGTTCTCATGGAGACCGAGGACATTCTCCGTTGTAGTTATCTGCGGTCGGTCGTCAACGAACCTCACGAATCCATAGACCGCAGGTTCTTCTGTCAATGGCGTGTCCTGGGCAGATTTTGCTATGCATAGCCCGCGATAAAGTAGCGGGTTGTCGGGTGCGTTCCTCAGTGTCAAGTCAAATGTGCCCAGGGTCGCGTCTCCACTGCAAACGAATCCATTCTTATCTAAATCACGTGAGATGGGCACACTGTAACCCGTTTCTTCCAAATCTGCCATGCGCTTTTTTGCCTTTTTGCGAGTAAGGAACACCTTTGCTTTAAGAGGGCTTTGCGAAGGATTATCTGCCAGTCGCTGCACGGCCAAGCCATCAAAAGACAATTTAAACAGTCCTCCAAGTTGTCGCATCTCTACTCGGCCAGTCACAAACACACGCGCCAGTCGCTTATCCCCAGGAGCGAAATCACCGTACTTTTGAATTGTCCACAGCCCGTCAACCAGCTGCGCTCGCTCTGAGGAGAGAATTAGTCCGCCGCCCTTTTTGTAATCCATTTTGCTTGCTTCGCAGCGGTTCTATATCTGGCACGATCGGGGCATAAAAGTATCATAGTCAATCAAAGCTTACCGAGTGAAGTGAAGATTTACCCATCCACGCGATAAAACAACAAAAAACGCGTTTTTATCCTTCTAAGGTACCATGGTACCTACGGTATCTAGCAAGAGTACCGTAGGTATGTCGCAGCGTTATGTAAGGTAGCAAGGTCCTAGCTCACCAGCCAAAGGCTGGGCCAACCTAACTGCGAGAGTGTTTTATAGCAAATTGTGTTTACACCGTAGTGCAATGTACACCCGATGTATAGACTCAAATTTAGAGAGAGCCTGAGGGAGACTCGCCGCCCGGGCCGGATGTGTGAAGCTTGCCGTCGGTGTCCCGTAAACTTATACCTTTGGGTAAGTCCATATATGACTGCTTTGAATCAAGATCGGACTGAATAAATGCTTGCGGAATATCGGAGTGCTTGATCGGGAGTCCAACACAACCTGCAGGAAATAAGTAGGGTGCGGTGGTATACCGACCCTCTGCAACGGTGTGAGTGAGTTTGGCGTAAGTGACTCCCCGTGTAATACTAGCACTAAGAATGAATGTGGTGTAAACCTTCCGAGTCATTACCGTGACGTCAAGGTGGGACTAAGTAGGAGAGTAAGAGGGGCCTAGTGTAGTACTAGGGGGTATATTCTTCGCAATAACCTAGCAAGAGCCTGCAAGTGACTATGTCGCAGCGTTATGTAAGGTAGCAAGGTCCTAGCTCACCAGCCACTGGCAAAGGCTGGGCCAACCTAACTGCGAGAGTGTTTTATAGCAAATTGTATTTCACCGTAGTGCAATGTACACCCGATGTATAGACTCAAATTTAGAGAGCCTGAGTGGGAGATACATATCTAGGGTTCAAGTTAATCCAGGGTAGGAAGGGCTAGTAGGTTTCTCTCTCTAGTATCTACGGTACCCTACGGCCCTTAAGGTACCGAAGCCCACCAGCCGTCACGGCAAGGCAGACAGCCTAAGGTGAATATGCTCATATCTAAAAAAGGCCTCGCATCCGGGCCAAAATGACCGTGACCGGCATGGCGGCCCAATGAATTACCACCAGCAGAACGTGTATGGGCACCAATGACGTCGCAGCTGCGGAGAGCACCCGTATCCTCATAATGCTGCGGATAGCAGCCGACTCTCGGCGCAAGCCGCCACGCCCCCTCCCGTGCCGCCGAGTCCAAGCTATATATCGACTGGTGGTCTCTGGCCCGGGGTTGCTGTGGCCTCAACGTAGCGTCCTCGCCCAAACTCGTTCGTGGTGAGTTTCCAGGTCGTGTTCGGGACGCAAAACCGTGCACAAACTCGCTTGTCGTTGGTAATGGCCGCGCACTCAAGCCGCATCGTATACTCGAAGCAGGTACGCACTCGGGTATACTCCGCTTTTCCGCCTAGTAAATACGCACCTCGCGCCGAGATCCAAGTGTGAGGCGATACCGCCCGCGTACGCCGAAAATCGTGTGGAGCGGAAATTCGGAAATTCACCTCCGATTCGGCCCGGGTTCGGGACCTTGCCGCGGCAAAAGAAGTCGGCCCTAGGTTTTCACGGCCGGTCGCCAGTCGATTCAGGTTTAAAGTTCCGCAGTAGTAGGTAGAAGCTACCACGGTACTACAAGCTGGTAGAGCCCCGGGTATCTATTGGGGCAATCTAATTATTGAATTATATAAGTAATAATCCAGCGCGGTCGAGAGATGTTGACCAAATTTGAATCCAAAAGTAATCGAGTGAAAGGACTAGCATTTCATCCTCAGAGACCATGGATCTTGACAAGTTTGCACAATGGAGTAATACAACTCTGGGACTATCGTATGGGTACGCTGCTCGAGAGATTCGATGAGCACGACGGCCCTGTCAGAGGCATCGATTTTCACCATGTTCAGCCATTATTAGTCAGTGGTGGTGATGATTATCGCATCAAAGTCTGGGATTATAAACTCAGAAGATGTCTGTTCACTTTGCTTGGGCATTTGGATTATATTCGCACTGTCAATTTCCATGGCGAATATCCCTGGGTAGTTTCTGCGAGTGACGATCAAACAATCCGTATCTGGAACTGGCAAAGTCGATCATGTGTCAGCGTACTGACGGGACACAACCATTATGTGATGTGTGCTTCATTTCATCCCCAAGATGACCTTATCGTCTCGGCATCCTTAGATCAGACTGTCCGGGTCTGGGACATTACTGGTCTCAGAAAGAAAACTGTACGGGGCCCCCCCGTGGCAATCGGAACCCATATCACCTCATCATCATTACAAGAACTTGGCGCCAGTAGCACTAGTGCAAGTAGCGTTGTCTCGAGAGTCAATGCCGACCTTTTTGGAGGAAATGACGCCATTGTCAAGTATGTCTTGGAAGGGCATGATCGTGGCGTGAACTGGGCATCGTTTCACCCAACACTACCGTTGGTGATTAGTGGTGCAGATGATAGACAAGTAAAGCTATGGCGCATGAATGAGACAAAGGCCTGGGAAGTTGATACCATGCGCGGCCATAGTAATAACGTGTCTTGTGTTGTTTTCCATCCAAAGCATGAGTTAATAGTGTCAAACTCTGAAGATCGTTCTATCCGAGTCTGGGACATATCAAAACGACTTGGTGTGCAAACATTTCGACGTGAAAATGATCGATTCTGGATTCTTGCAGCTCACCCCGTGCAAAACTTGTTAGCTGCTGGACATGATTCTGGGATGATTGTTTTCAAACTTGAACGTGAAAGGCCGGCATTTGGCTCCCATCTGGATACTCTGTTCTATGTGAAAGATCGATATCTCCGTATTCATGAATATAGCACCCGCCGAGACTTGCCAATGCTATCATTACGTCGCCCCACCGGCCACGCGCAGAATGGAGTATGCGCTGGACCTCGATCTTTGGAGTATAATACAATGAACCCATCCGAACACAACGTAATACTTTTCTCTCAACAGGATGGTGGGTCTTTCGAGTTGCTTGTTTTCCCTGGTGATGTAATTGCCTCAAATCAACAGGGCGAAAGTTCAGACCTCAAGCGGGGATTGGCTTTATCTGCTGTCTTCCTCTCTCGAAATCGTTTTGCGGTCCTAGACAAAAATCGCCAGGTACTGTTAATTAGCCCGTCTCCTTCCTTTGACCAAATCTGTCATAGATAATCATCAAGGATCTCAACAATGAGAAAAGAAAAAGTGTCCCTCCCCCTAATCCCAGCACTGATTGCATGTTCTTTGCTGGAACATCAGGCCGCCTTCTTTTGCGTACAGATGACAGAGTCATGCTCTTTGAGCCTCAATCGAGAAGGGTTCTTGCTGAATTGCAAGTTGCACGAATCAAGTACGTAATATGGAATCAAGACTGTAGCAGGGTTGCACTTCTGAGCAAACACGGTGCGTTGTCTTTAGTCTCACATAGTCTAATGATCTTAAATCAAGGTATAACTATTGCCTCTCGAGATCTCGAGCAGCTGTGTAGTGTGACTGAAACTGTTCGCGTTAAAGGTGGAGGTTGGGACGATCGTATTTTTCTCTATACCACCTTAAACCATGTGAAGTATTGTCTGACCAATGGGGATACGGGTATTATTCGCACTCTTGATGTCCCAGTATACATAACCAGAGCAAATCAGAAACAGCTCTACTGTCTTGATCGCGAGTTGAAGCATTGCATTCTTTCTGTTGATAATACAGAGGCCGTATTTAAGCTAGCCCTGGAGGATAAAAACTATCTGGAGGTTATGAACATGATCAAGCACTCAAAGCTGTGCGGCAAAGCAATAATTGTTTACTTACAAGAGAAAGGATATCCTGAAGTGGCCTTGCACTTTGTTGATGACCTACAAACTCGATTCAAATTAGCACTTGCTTGTGGAAATATTGAAGTGGCCATGAACACTGCCTACGAAATTGGTGATGATGAATGTTGGCACAGGCTTGGTATGGAGGCACTTCGACAAGGCAATCACCAGGTGGTTGAAATGTCATATCAACGTACGAAGAATTTCGAGCGGCTTTCTTTTCTCTATCTATTGACTGGGAATATCGAGAAACTTCGTAAGATGTTGAAGATTGCAGAGATGCGTAGGGATATTATGGGGCGCTTTCACAACTCATTATTTCTTGGTGATGCCACTGAACGCACTCGAGTTCTAGAAGAGGCCGGTCAGTCTCCTCTTGCTTATGTGACAGCAGTCTCGCATGGGATGCTGGAGGAAGCAGGGCGAATCAAAGAGCTGCTGCAAAGTGCGGGCCGCCCCATCCCAATTGTATTGCACAATTCACAGCTCATGCAACCTCCGACTCCAATCTTACGATCTGATAATTGGCCTCTACTCGCGATACCAAAGAGCACTTTTCGGAACTCATATGAGGACCAAAGCGAACACGGTGACACCGTCGATCACACCAGTTCCCCGGGATGGGATGCCGACCTTGATCTAGACGAACACGACGTCAAAGTTGATGAAGTGGAGGCGGAATCCGACGAGGTAGGGGGATGGGGCGAGGATCTAGACATCGATGATGCGGCCAACGAGGATGCCGATTATGCAAGCTCGAATCTCAAGGCTGATGAGGCAGTATCTCGCACATATATAGTCCCGGTTGCTGGAATTTGTCCCGAAAACCGTTGGTGCAAGAACTCTGCACATGCTGCTGATCATGCTGCGGCTGGGTCTTTTGGATCATCAATGAATTATCTCAATCGCCAAATATCAATCGTCAATTTTAGTCCTATGCGGGGACGTTTTTTGGTCTTACACGCTGCCTCTAAATCCTCGGTACCTGGCTTGCCCCTTTCCTCATCATATGAGATTGCAATGCTGCGTGATGGCAACGTGGCTAATGGTAGCTGCTTCCCTAGAATAGCAAATTCAATGCCCCAACTTATCGATGCTCTTAGGAATTCTTACCGGCTGTTCCAGAAAGGCAATTTTCAAGCTTCCCGGGAAAGATTTCATCACATATTGCGGTGTATCCCTCTGATAATAGCAGAAAGCCGATCACATGCCAATGAGGTTGGTTTCTCCTCTATCCTATTTTCCTTTCCACTCGTGTGCCTTGTTATCTAAAATTGGGGGCTTAGGTGAGAGAGCTGATGGACATAACCCGCGAATATGTCACTGCAATCCGTCTAAAACATGCAAATGCGATCGAAAAAGGTGTCCGTCAAATGGAATTATCCGCCTATTTCACGCACTGCAATCTACAGCCGGCTCATCTTGCTCTTGCTCTTAATTTGGCCATGACGCAAGCATACAAAGGAGGGAACTTTATCACGGCAGCTTCATTTGCGCGTCGCCTGCTAGATTTACCAGACTCTTCGGCGCAGGGAAAGTCAGAATTACACAACAAAGCGCAAACCGTCCTTCAGAAGAGCGAGCAAAAGGCACGAAATGAGTTCAAACTAAATTATGATGAACGAAATCCTTTTGAGATCAATTGTAAAAGCCTTGACCCTATTTATCGAGGAAGTCAGCTTGAACGATGCTCATTTTGTAAATCTGCTTACACAAACAGCATGAAAGGCCATATTTGCAGTACATGCAATATCGCCTTGATTGGCATTGAGACCCTTGGGCTTGTAACTCAGACACAAGTGAAAGGACACTATAATTAAGCAAAATCCGAAGAAAAAATAGCCGGTGCCCATGACCAAACCATTGCGGTAACTCGAAGGCCCAAGTGTAGTACTTATTACTGCGTTCTCACAACACCGTTGCAGAACTGCACCTTAGGCAATTAGACAGCACTGCACCGGAGGTATCCTCCCTACTTCTTAATACTAGCCTGAGTATACAAATACCCGCATGTACGGGGGCGGATGATGATATAAGTTGACTCGGAGTGCTTTTTCAAAGTTCAAGTTTACACCACTTTTTCGATTTTAGAGGTCGAATAAGCCCATAGGACAATCAACCTCTAATCAAAAAAGTGGTGTAAAAAAGACACATCAACAAAATTATGACGTCACCGATATATCCCGCCCCGACCTTACAAAATGTAGATTTTAGAATTTTAAAATTATATTTATGACGTATGACTATATATGTGTGTGTGTGTTCATATTGGAGACTCCATTACACCATTTTGTCCTATCGGGACAAAACGATGTAATGGAGTCTCCAATCCCCCAGTAAAGTACCGTGTTCTGTTCCGACTCTGACTCGGAGTCTGGCCCGGGCCCGGGCCGGGGGGGCTGGCCCGGGGTCCAGGATCAGTGATACAAGATATACATCAAAAAGGAAACCGAACTTGAGCGAGCGAAGCGAAGTTCGGTTCTCAGGCTGACTTAAGCCGTCTGACTCTTATACATAGTCTAGGCAAAACCCATGCCGTCTCTCTGCCGACCTCCATGCCGCCCAGGCAAACTTGACTCGGAAACCCCGTCGATTCTAGTGCTATCCGAGCGCACTGGTAGGGCCCTGGAGCGCGGAATGAGGTTTAGCCCTAGCTTTTATTGGTGACCTAGTGTGCTCGTCAGGCGAGCCAAGACACCGTCGTCCTCGTCGCGTATTTCGCCGTTTGCTTACGATACGCAACACGCTAAAGGTCTGACAGGGCGATACACGGTTAAAACCCGATACTTTTTTTTGTGGTTTTTATTATACAATATTTACGTGAAGGCAACTTAGACCTAAAGAGAGGCAACTTAGACCATGGTTTCTCCCCAAAACCCGAAATCAGTGGTTTATAATAAAAAAGTCTTAAACCCGAACCATCACTCCCCACGCCGGATTTGGCACCCTTGCGGAGCAGCCCCCGGCAGGGGAAAAGGCATGAACTCCTCCAGGGTTAGCTGCCCTCAGGGCAGGTGACCCTGAAGGAGTTTATACCTTTTTCGGGGCTGACCCACGCGCAACAACAAACCAACCTAACAGACTATTCCAGTCCACGGGTGGGCTGGTTATGAATTAATCACCAGGCAAATCTACTTGCAAATTATCACCTAGCCGCGGCTGCGCAGGGTGAAGGCCTCTTGAGGCTGCAAGTCCGGATCCGAGTCATTGTCTTGTTGTTGTTCATTTTTTTGTCATTCTAAGTGAAAGCAGCCCATTTTACTTTTTACCTCCCTTTTTTTTCTTTTTGTCTGCCGCCCGACGCGCATCCTCTTCTGCTTTGCGATCGAGAAATGCCCTTACAGCGGACTGGATAGCCGCGGCAGCTCCACGCTCCTTGTGAGACTTAACTAAACAGCGCCTTTCAAGTTCATCCCTGCTCTCTATGTTAGCCCTCATAGAATGCTCGGCTTTTAGTTCAGAGTCTCTTCGTTTCTTCAAGATAGTCAGTCGATCCAAGTTGGAGATTCGCTCCTGTGTCAGCGTTTTGAGGCGCAACTCCAACTTAGCATAGTCGTCTCGATATTTGTTTGCCCACCAAGTAAGCTTGTTTGCCAATTCTTGTTGTTTCATCTCAAGAAATTCCAAAGTTGAGGCGTGAACCATCTTTTCCGTTTCACGATGCCGTTCTAAACTGGAAGCCTTTATTTCCTGGGAACGTTCGGTTTGTCTATGGACTCTTGCCGTAGAGCAAGTTCGTGCCTCTGCCACGGTTTGAAGAGAATTCACATCAATGGCTGTCTTGGATTTGATTGATTTGAGCTGCTGCTTCAGCTGCGTGATTAATGCTTGCTGCTCAGCAACCTGTCTCAGATGACGGAGCTTTTCTTGAGCAATTTCCTTATCGAGCTGCCGGGCAGTATCAGAAATCTCCCTTTCTCTGCGAAGGCTGCCCCGAAGACGGTTTTGGTCGTCTATGTCTTTGGTAACCTTCGCGATGAGTGTTGTAAATGAGCCATTCTCCCTAAGCTGTACGAAAATTTAGATGGGCAAGGCAAGCATGAAGTGTGCCTACCTCATTGATCGTTTGCTCTATGATTTCAATGAGATCTTGTCTTTCGCGCTGAATTTTAAATAGATTCCCAGATATGTCGGGGTTATCTTTCAAATTCTGGCATAGGCTTTTGGTAGAATTCCTTAGTTTGCGCGACACGCCTTCAATTTCTGTTTGCACGAGTTTGTACCTGAATTTGTTTGCAACCCCTCTTAATTTGCTTCGTTGTGAGATTAAGCCCTCGTAGCGCTCCTCTAACAGTCGTTGGTCTCCTATTATCTGTGATACCTCATCCCCAACGAATTTCGTCAACTCATCACGATGTTGGAGAATATCTGGGGAAATTGCTTCAAGAAAGGTTAATTTACGAATAGTTTCCTCCAAAACTGCAGCAGCGCGCCGACCCTCGACAGAGGATAATGACATCGCCGTAGTTAACGCGCAGCTAACTAGTACCTAGGTACCAGGATTAGACATAGTAACCGTAGTTAGCCCCACTGGCGCTTCAACTCATACTAGCTATATCCCCTTTTTACGCCAGCGGGGAGAAGCGTCCACCGGCGGATGCCTCGGTACAAGCATGGCGTCCAACGGACTAAATATAGCAGAGTTTCGAGGCTTAGTGTACTGATCATGATAGTCTCGGACAGAGTAGTCGTAATCGAGGAATTAGGGGTGCCTAGCGTGGTCTCTGGCTACTGCGGGCCCACGGGGATTGCGGAATAGCGCCGCCCGTCGAGGCAGCACTCTCGGAATCGGCTCTAGACGACGCACGAACACCACCGCGGAGCTCTAGCCTGGCCGCCCACGACTTCAAGGCAACGCGTCCCATCACGACAAAAGAGGGCAGTTTTGGAGCCCCAGTAATTCACCTCGTGTGTGCGGACCAGGAGGCTGGCAAACGACGCAAGTTTTGGCTTAGTTTTGAGGTAGCGGTACAGCTCTTCTTGACCTGGAACTCCTAACTCACATTTCGCCACATCCTTCCAAGTTCTGGCGCCATGGACATGCTTATGGATGATATCGCAGGCATCTGGCCGTCCGGTCGCCTTCCACACCACGATTTAGTGCTCCGTCGAGGCTGTCGAGGCCTTATCCGCGGGCTGCCGCCAGAGCAGTAACAAGCGTCAAGACCTACCCGAAAAGCACGCGGACATCGAGCTAGTGACCCGTATGCATTGTCGGAGCGGTCGCACGGAGCTTACCACTGCACCATAAGTCTATGTGGGGCTGCTCTCTGATGGCTGTCCGAGAGTGCCCGCGTGTTGACGTCAGACCGTCGTGTTCATCAGCGGCGTCATGTTGGCGTCGATACCAGGTGGGTGGAGGCGTCGTAGGACGCCCGCGCTGGTACTTTGGGCAGCCGCAATACCGCTGCCCCGGTGCGCGCGACTATGGCTTCGCACGCGACTATGCTCTCGCAACCTTCGCCGGGCTGTAACTCGGCACGATGGAGGAGTTAGAAGACGATCCAAGTAGCGAAATGCTCGCAATCGAGCTGTACAGGCCGGCCGTTTACGCCGCTCGTACCTTTGATCTACTTTATGTACTGCGGTAGGCTACCGTAGGTACCGTAGGTAGCTGCGTATGTACGTGTACTATGCCGTTTCATAGTCCCCCCCCCCTACTGTGTCTAATCCAAGTACCAGCTGGTAGTAGTCTAGCATGCTAGGACAGGTGCTAGTAGTCTAGTAGTCTGTATCTAGATCTAGATAAGTCTTGATTAGTAGTCACTGGGCCCGGCCTGCGAAGAATATACCCCCTAGTACTACACTAGGCCCCTTCTTACTCTCCTACTTAGTCCCACCTTAAGCTCCCTTCAGAACTATGCGGTGATGTTCAATCCAGGAATCGTTGGATCCTAATTGGAAGAAGAAAAGATGGATACCTTTGTCCTTTTGACCTCAAAGCCTCTCTAGAAAGGATGCCGACTCCACTGAAAACGATCTTGGACGACCCAGCAGATGTACCACAGAACGTCTGGATAGATGACAAATTAGTAAGACAATTTGAAGATACTAGAACCTGAGAAGAGCTCTCGGTGTAGGTAACTATAGGATCATAGCACAATCGCTGTACCAGCCGAGTCACGCCGGCAGTTGCGTTGCCCTGGCTTACTCCCGCTTTCCTGAGTCACTCTTTTGAGTTGAATCACGGGCCCGGGAAGCTTCTCCCGTCGCAAACACCCTAAAACATGGGGTTGATAAGCCATCCGAGTCGCAAACATCCCGAATAGAGAAATTGTCGACATACAATCGCCGCCGCTGAACGCCGAGACCATCGTATCGGTCTCGCGGCGATAAGACGGTCACCACACCATGATACATCAAGTTAACTTGAACCACAGGTTCACCGTGACCCGGGCCGGTCGCACCGTGACCCCTCAGGCTGGCCGCGGCAGGGGCAGCTAGGATTTTGTGCGTTTGAAGGCCTCAGGCTGGGTCGATGCGGGTTTTTCCTGCCTGAAATGTTCAAAAAACAACGACAAAGTATCGGGCTGGTGAGCAAGCCCGAGTACTCAGCCTGGGCTAAGGTGAAAAACTCCCCTAGACATATATATTCAACGACATCGCCCCCTATTGCCGGAACTATGGCTACGTTACTCTCGCCTCTCAGCACGTTATGCCGGCCTGCACGTGCCCTGGGCGGCCGAGTTATCCCCCACTGGCATACCGTATCATGATCTTCTTACTTATCCAGACGCCCTGGGTCCAGACAACTAAAAAAACACGAGTTCCTACATGTATGCATACTAGTAAATTTATGCGTGAATAAACAAAAAAAAATGGAGGCTGACGAGCTACGGATGAAGGTACGCACCATCGGAAGACCTCCGACAGGAATAAACGCAAAGGTGGTCAATGAGGAGTACAAGGTATGGAAGAAAAACGCACCATTTCTCTACGATCTCGTTCTAACTCATGCGCTCGAGTGGCCTTCCTTAACCGTGCAATGGATCCCAGACACCCCCCCGTGAGTAGTCTGCCTTATCTTGTATCGTCGTGCAACTAATTTTTGTGCAGCAATATGTCGACAAGTCTGCCTAACAAATTGGTGCTGGGCACGCATACATCACTTGGTGAACCAAATTATTTGATGATAGCATCTGTTAGATTGCCTCACTACGGTGACCCCGGGACAGAAGAGCTGAATGCCAAAGGTGCTTGAAGTCACGTCTGATTGGTACTGACCTCTTGCAAAGGTGACACGCACGGCAAGATGGAAATCAACATTAAGATTAATCACGAAGGGGAGATAAATCGGTGCGCATTTTCATCAGAGGAGTAGACAACTATTTCAAAAATCCTTCGTAGTGCTAGATACATGCCTCAAAATCCGTTCATCTTAGCGACAAAGTCACCATCCTCTGATGTTTTTGTGTTCGATATATCTAAGCATCCATCCTTACCCAGAGACAGAAACTTCTGTCCAGAGCATCGATGTCTGGGACATACAAAGGAAGGCTATGGCCTTTCATGGAATCCACATGTCCTTGGTGAGCTCTTGAGTGGATCCGATGATTGCAGCATCTGTTTGTGGGATATAAACCAAACAAGTACAACCAACGTCCCCGCTCTTAACACCTGGAAAGGTCATGGTGATGTGGTTGAGGACGTGGCGTGGCACGCTTACAGTCCGCACCTATTTAGCTCAGTAGGCGATGACAGGCAGATACTGATGTGGGATACACGAAAGAAAGGCTCAGCTGACCCGTTCATCAGAGTGATAGATGCGCATCGTGCTGACATTCATTCCATAAACTTCAATCCGCATCACGAGTTTGTATTGGCAACTGGCTCAGCCGATGAATGTATAAAAATATGGGACATGCGGAATACCTCCGGGGCTGTTCACAGGCTAGATGGACACAGTCGAGAGGTATTCCAGATACAATGGGCCCCTTTTGATGCTTCATTGCTCGCCTCTTGCGGAGCAGATCGGCGTGTCCGAGTGTGGGACCTCACGAAAGTCGGAATGCACCCAACGATTTCGGTGGACAGTGAGTGCCCAGAAGAACTCTTATTTATTCACGGTGGACACAATGACAAGGTTTCTGACATAAGTTGGAATCCAATGCAAGATTGGGTGGTGGCATCCGTCTCAGATGACAACATTTTGCAAGTGTGGCAAATGGTGCGTCCACGATTACAGGGAGTCTACTGATATACCTTACCGTCGTCGCAGGGCAAAGAAATACGATCAGTTCAGTAGGGGCTGCCGTTGCTCTCAACGGATAGCCTTAGTCCGACATTTCATGGGAGATTTTGCGCTATATATATATATTCATCAAGACCCGTCGGGTGTGAGATGAACAGCAATGGCACCGCAGTGGCAGGGCTCGAAAAGTTCAGCAAGGGAGCTCCGTATTGTGAGTTTAAAATGCTCCCGTAGTTCCCGCCCCCCCAACGTCATGGGTAGACACGCCCGGGCCTAATATTTTCCCGTGCGATTTCGGCGGTACCCACCGGTGGCCTGTAATGATCCCACGCGCCTTCTAACGCGCTTTTGACATGATCATAGTGGCCCAAAGCGACGCCTCCCTCAGCGATGCCATGATTGACCGTATGTACTACTAGTCCGAATTTGTGCCGCCAGCGCGTGTGGAGGTCCTAGGAACTCGTCCGCGCCAGGCGCAAAAAAAGAGCGCGCACTGGCATGAGAGTTAGCCGGCTCGGCGGTCTGCGAGTGCCCTTGGAAAAGCTGCTGCTCTGCGCGAGGCCCTAAATCGGCGTTTTGTTTATAGCCGAATTTAGCAAGCGTACTGTCCGGCTATCAGTAAGAGCCGGGCCTCCTGGGATTTAGGGCGAAATAGCCCCCCCCTGACCTCGGAAGATTCTACGTATACACCTTTACTCAAGCAGATAGTGTAATTTAAGGTAGCTAAGTGCCCGGGCCGGCGGCCCGGGCCGGGTCTCAGGCTCCCTCAGGCTTTAGAAATGAAAGTGCCGTATAACATCCGGCCACCCGCGGACCATCCGGGTCACGGTCTCAGCCGCTGTACTCCGAGTCCCAAAGCCTGAGGTACGTACCCCGGGCCCGGGCCCTTTGGTCTTGCGATCATTCGCACCCCCCGGCCCGGGTGCCAGTGGGCCTTGTCCCGTGCCAGTGACTCAGCCTGAGGCTGCCAGTGACTCCGAGTCGGGAACTTGAACTCCGAGACAGGGCCGCTGTGACGTGACCGTCACGGTCACTGGCACGCCGTCACGGTCACGGTGACCGTGACTCCCGGGCCTACTTCAAGTCAAGTTCTGGGGTCTTCCGGACGCTTCGGGTCGTCTATCTAGGTGCTCAAATAGGTCGAGTGGGGCCAAGTACTGGCACCCGACCGCTCGAGTTGTCAGTCTGTAAGCATTGTAGCATACCTGCGGCAGCATGACTCGAGTAAAGGTAACGCAGTAAGAAGTTAGTAAGACGTATCTAATCCAGTCGATCTAATAATGTATACTAAAACCTCGTCCTCCTCACCTTGTCATGTGCAGTGATGCTATCTCGTTTTCCAGTGGAGCTCCCGCGCCGTTCTGCTTGTCGAAATGCTAATTGTCAATCATAGGGTCTAGTAACCTTGTTCCGATTTTCGCCGTGGCCGTACACTTCGCAAATGGCCAGGCATGCGAGCTTTCCAGGGTTGGGGTCGGTCCTGATACAGCCCAGTCGATGCGCATGAATCAGAGAGATTATTTGCGCACACTGCGACAGAGTTGTGTTGTTGATGATTCACTTGCAGGCGACGCTGTGAGACTGAGTCGAAGCTCCAAGAACTGTCCTGCTACATGGGCCATAACCTGTCTTGATCATTTCAACTGCAATGATATTTTGGATGACGTGAGTGTATCTCTCAAAACAGGCCTCGCTTCCCTTGGTTTTGAGGACATTATAGTTGCCAACGCTTCAGCATGCTTGAATTTTGTGCCCGACTGTATTGAGCGCCAGCATTTAGTATTGAATGCAAACTTAATGAATAGGACTTGGGCAAACCTTCTTCCTCGAACTGCTGTTCTCGTAAATTTAGAACAACTCATACTATGCTCGCAGCCAAAAGCTCTCGTTGCTGCACAAATAGCGGCTCAAGACCAACAAGGAGATGAAGCTGTGGTAGTGGCCGGGAAACTTGCCAGAGAGGCTGCATTAGTAATGCCGCCACGAAGGGCGCTCCTTGGTGTCACCGTAGATGACTACCGGGCTTTCGTTGCCCTTGATCCCATTGGCGCGAGCTATCCATGGCTTGAGTACTCGTACCAAAATGCCGACCTCGCAAAAAGGGCAGGGCGACATTGTAACTTCCTTAAACCTATAGGTGTCTCCACGCAGCCAATGGAGAGGAATTTTTCTTTCCGAGGCAATGTTGACTTCATTCATATCGGCGGGATCACAATCACAAGGCGAGCACGGGTCTTGGCCATTCTTGAGAATGCTGGGTGGAGGTCAGTCATCGCCGAAGGCTACTTTCATCAAGCGAGAGACAACATTCTTGGACAAGCCACCGTCGGTATCAATATTCACCGACATCAGAGACGTCGCATTGTTGAAGTGCTCAGGCTCCTCACCTACGCTACCCATGGAATGCTTATTGTGTCTGAATTCGATCGTGGAGTTGATGGAGTTTCATGTGAAATTGGGGATATGCTTCTAGAATCTGAACTCCAAAATGCTGTGTTTTTTTCTTCCTACTCGCTCCTTGCAAGTTGTGCGTCTGCGCTGCTGCAGTTCAATACCCCTGCTATAAATGCCACAAAGCGCCTCGCAACTAATGTGGCCAGGCTTGTTGATTCAAGGCAGGAAAGGAAACTTCTCGCACCCGCATTATTGTCATTGTTTCCTTACTGTAATTTCTATGGTTATTAATAGGGCATAGCTTCAGCAGGTTGTCGGTGCCACTGCCAGTGTTGCTCGTCATGACTCGGACTCGGAGTCTTCCTTTCCTGCCAGTGTTATTTCAAGTTATTTATCTTCACCTTATTTCGACTCGGAAGCTCCCGGGCCGGTTGGGTATCCTGACTGATCAGGGAGAAGGCTCTTAGGAGCTTGTTCATTTTTAGGTCTTCCTTTTTTTATTACTAGTACTAGTAACCTCACCGTGACTGGCAGGCTGAGGCACACTGGCACCGTGACGTTAGGTAGAGGTAGGGGGGGCAGTGGTCGTAACGTGCGGGTATTTTACGCTAGCTCTAGCGAACTTTGGGAGTCCTGGCGGGAGGCAATGAGTTTGGACCGCAGGAATATTGCCATGGAGCGTCAAGGTGGGTCCCACTAGGAGTCCTTCCTACAAAATCCCGCTGGTCCAAACTAATCTGACAGTTTGGTAAATTTGGCGACACTCCCTTGAGGAGACGCACTCAGGGCTTTGCCAGCTAAAGGCGGGGCGGGAGAGCGCACATTAGGCGTCTGCGCGTGGCCTGGCGTCGGTCTGCGATGCTGCGGACGCTGCGAACGCGTCAGTTGCGCCAGCCGCGGCCCGCAGCAGCCCCATTTGCAGCATGGGGCAGCTGTATCGGCAAATGACGCGACGGGACTGCGTTTCTCTTACCTCAGCGCATTCGCGCGTGGCTCCCCGGTCGACACGCACGACGTGAGACGCCCCTGTCCTTGTGGAACGCGCCTTAGGCCCGAACACGTTCTCGGCCGAGATTGTCATCGACTCACTCACGGTCACAATCGCGGCGTCACGAGACCAGGCATACTTTCCCAGTCACTACGACCGTATCGAAAGCGCCTGGTATCATCACTGACCGCGCTCGGCCTCCTGACGAAAACGCGTATAAAAAATGTAGGCGTCTACCGCCCATAACTTTGCGCCATCCGATCCGTTTGTTATCAACCCTGGGTCAAACCCAGCTTACTAAGGTCCCTCTAAAGCATGGTGACGACGCTGGGGGTCCCGGGAGGAGTCATAGAAATTTGAGTTTTGGGTATCCCCCCCTACTAGAGGGGGCCCGAGGGGGTCGAGGCCAGTGCGGTATCGAGCGCGTACTTTATTCTGGACACCGCCACTTGAGAATTTCAAATTCCAAGTTATCCATCAAGCTCGGACCGCTCGGGCCTACTACTACTAGCGCCGTGACCGTGCGAGTAATCGTGAAGCTTTATACTTCTAGTAATCTGAAGTTTATGTCAGACCCAAGGGGTGCCTGCGAGTATGTAGAAGAAGCACATGCTAGATTGTAAATACCTGGGCTCAAGTTCACGAAGTCCAAACTCAGTCGGCGAAGTCAATATCCCGGTCATCTTCGTCTGAATCACCGATTTCATAGTCTGAAACAACAATGAGAGGTCTCCGTCGATTGGCTTGTGCATCAGATACAGGCGCAATAAATTCAGGGCGCAGTGGCAATCCCATGAGGGCTTCGAGTCCTTCTCGAGGAGTGCGATCACCACGGAGGATCTCAGCTACACCAAATATGATGGGGAACTTGAGGTCAAGACGATAAGATTTGTGCGATTTCTTGATGAGGCGCTCAAGGGCGAAGGCGGTCTCGACGCCTTCTGCAACTTCACCCATATCGGCGAGAATGTCATCAAGGCGCTCGCCGCGTCCAAGGCGAACGCCAGTATTACGGTTTCGACTTAGTGGACCAAAGCATGTACCAAATGTGTCACCTACACCGGATAGACCGGCAATAGTTGACGCACGGCCGCCCATAGCCAGCGCAATGCGCTGCATCTCATAGAGACCCCGCGTAACAAGCGCGGTAACCGCATTTGTCCCGAGATCCAACCCTTCACACATGCCTGCTGCGAGCGCAAGGACATTCTTGACGGCGCCCCCCACCTCCAGTCCAACAACGTCTGCTGATGTGAAGACACGAAATGATTCGGAAGCAAGAAGGTCACGGAAGTCAAAGGCAACACGGCGGTCTTCCGACGCTACGACGACGGCCGTAGCAAGTCCCTCGGCGATCTCACGTGCGAAGGATGGTCCGCTGAGAAACGCATAGCTCCGGCCTTCACCAAGCTGTGATGGCAAGATTTTGCACATGAGATTAAGGCTCTTCCGGTCAATGCCCTTTGATGTGCAGAGCACAGGTACTCCAGTTGGGACCAACTTGGCAATTTTCCGCAGGTACCGTCGAGAGTGTTGTACTGGAACGCAGTGCACTAGGAAGCTTGCATCTCGCAAAGCCTCTTTTTCATCAGTTGTTGCGCACGTGGGAACAGGTACCTCGATGTCACTCAGGTATCTGGGGTGCCGACGGTTGATGTTTATCGTCTCAGCATCTAACCTATTTCGCATTAGTAGCGTTACAGCAACACCCTTACGGCCAAGCACGTGCGCCATTGCCAAGCCGAATGATCCACCACCTAGAATCACTCCTTTGAGTATTGGGCCACCGCCCGAATCTACAGGACCGTCGTGTGTCGGATACTCAGGAGGTATTCCACTCCCAAGTAAGACTACTCGGCCGCTACTGCGCTTCCGGCAATTTCGCTGTGATACGAGACCAACATCATTCGACCTTTGTGACACATACGGGGGTACAAGACACTCTGTACCTCCGAGCAATAGGAAATATCTCAACATCTGACCGGTTGTCAACTCCGGACGAGGGTGGGCGTCGACCTAGCGGTTGCAAAGCAGCGCACTCACAAAGGTTGATTACGGGTTTTTCACTTCGCGCGTGCAAGCGCATGCCGCCGCGTTCGATATTTTCTTCTTGTACTGCAGGTCACGTATGCAGTGTTGACTTCTGGCGGCGGCGGCGGTATGGCTTAATGGTCAACTACTAGTAACTTGAATTAGTCTTTCGGTTGTAGAGGTCTCGTGCCGTGGGCCGGGGATTCTCTCACTGGCCCTCAGGCATGTGACCTGAGGTCTCTTTGAGGCGTCGGGAGGTGACCTCATCACAAGAAAAACAGATTGATTACTGTCTCTCGGCGACCGCCGCGGTGCGAGAGTAGTTCGTTCGGCAGTAGTCCGGCCCGGCCCAGGCAGGCTGCCTCGTACTTTGCACATAACACCTCGGTTGGGTCTGAGGCCGCTACGGAGGTCCGCAACCCCGTAGCGCCCCCATTTACCCCGCCGTACACGGCGCTCGGGATGCCTTCGCGGGGCCTTCGGTCCAAATTGAAAAAATAAGGCCACAGAGCGCTTACTATGGTCCCATACGACCTCATTATCACGCTTCTGGTCTCATCGTCCGCTCATAACGATTTGCCGTCTTAGGAGAAAGGCCGGCGAGTTCAGCGCCTGCGTTCTATATGCGCAGCCCCCCTCAAATGCCAAGCGCTTATCGCGTCCGCATAGTCCTCGGGGTGCTCCCCCGCCGCATCCGCGTCTGGGCTGCGGACTCGGACGGAGCACCAGAAACAGCTAGTAGCGCCTGCCACTGCCAGTGGCAGCGGTCACAACGGTTGAGCCTGCCAGTGAGATCGTACCAATCCCCACCAAAAGTTGGTGAGCCCTATTAGGCCCCAAGAGGAGTTCCCACACGAAGTTCCCGGACCCCCGCCCAGGCCCGGGCCCGGCCGGGGTATAAATCTGCCAGTGGACCCGGGCCCGGGCCGTCACGGTCACGGTGACTCGGACCCGGCCCGGCCCGGGGCGACTCGGAGTCCGACTGAAATCAGCCCCCCACCCCCAGAGGCCCGGGACTCGGGTTGGAATCATACATATATAATGTCAAGAGAGGGGTACGCGGGTAAATTTCCCCATGTTCCTGCATACACGTAGCCTTGTCGTAGGCCCAGGCACGGTCTACGCAGTAGTATCTTTAATTGCGTAACGCCTAGACAGAGTATAGCTATGCGCGATCTGCGCACATCCGTCGCAGACCGGGTGCTAGTGAGCCACCGACATACGCGCCGGCGAGCTAACAACTTCGAGGGACATGGGGTCGCTTTTTTCGAGCGTGGAACAATATATGTGGGGGACTTCTTTGGTGGAATGATGCATGGGGTTGGGACCTACACCTGGCCGGACGGAACGAAATTTGTGGGCGAGTTTACACGCAATACTATCACAGGTAAAGGAAAATACATCTGGCCCGATGGATCTTCCTACAAGGGTTCAGTTCTGAACGGACTTTGTCATGGATATGGTGTAATGCATGGCGTGAATCATGGAATCCCTTGCTACAAGGGAGATTGGTGTAACGGGGCCATGCATGGTACAGGAATATTGTATTACAACATAGATAGTTCCTGCTACTACAAAGGCGAATGGAGTTGCAATAAGAGAAGTGGCCATGGCACAATGCAGTATGAAAGCGGCAATTACTATGAGGGGGGGTGGAATCAGGATGTTAAGTGTGGTGCGGGATTAATGCTGTGGCGGCATAGACTGGAATACTATGAGGGTGAGTGGTGTGATGATAAACAAAACGGCAATGGTGAGCATATCTGGATTGATCTGGCTGAAGGACATACAGCCCAATCTGCCCAGCAAGGATGTAATCGTTACCTTGGTCAATGGAAAGATGGCCAAAGGCACGGAATAGGTACCTTTTCTTATGCAAATGGTGCACGTTATTTGGGCGATTGGGTTCAGGGGCAAAAAGAAGGAATGGGAGTAGTTATGCGAGATGATGGCGCCTTGTGTAGTGGCACCTTTCATTCGGATCGGATTTCACAAAGCTTTACAAAATCGGAACCTGAGCTTGCTTCCTGTGCGGCTGAATCTCAAGTATATCTGCATCTTGAAGACCAAGTTGGCAAAGATGCGGCATTGGCTAAGCACGAACAATTGCGGCTTCAGAGAATAGTGCTGCGACACAATTCTGATTTGAGAGGAGCATACTCCAGGTATTCTTTGTTAGAACATGGTAGGCCTGGCGGACATTTACCCACAATGACCTCATCTTCATTTCTGCTTTTCTGCAAAGACACTAAGATCATCCCCACTCTATCTCAAAGTTTAGTCCAGAGCATCCTAAAAAGGCTGTTCCGCCAACACAAAAGCACAGTCGCTTCTGCCATGTTGCAACATAGAAGCGAATGTAAAGATACAGAGCAAAGCGACAGCCCGGGGTGGCGGTGCCCACTCAATGCAGGCACTCTCAGTTCAAGCCATAAGCAAGCAAGAGTGAAACTTGCTGGTCGATCACTATCATACAGGGAGTTTGTTGAAGCAATTGTGCGCATTTCCTTCGTGCTTATCAATTGTCACGCTCCTGCCCTCTCATTATCTGATGCATTGGACTTATTCATCACTTGCTTTGTGTGTCCCATAGGCCACCGGAGCCCACGCGCAAACTTATCGAACGAGCGGAATTATGCAATTAAGAGGCCAAATGGTCCCTGGTGCGCAGAATTGCTCTTTCAAGTAAGTGCTACTCTAAGTTCCGTCACATCGCAGTTAGAGACAGTTGCAATTCGACCTATTCTCACGATTCTTATTTTGCTATACAACCAAGAACCACTGAACTGCCGAAATAAGTGCTTATCTAAAGCGCTAGATATTGTGCTTGATGTCTATGAGCACAGAACTAGGGTGTGGGAGGGTGACAACTTATCAACTGCGGCTGTCGTGCTTCTCTGCAATGCTGAATTGAATATAGCGGAGGTAGCGGAGATATTCATGCGATCAAAAGTGATGCTAAGCCCTTCAGCAAGCGAACTTGAATCAAGCACTGCTGTTCCTTTCAAAAAACAATTGTTGAAGGCTACAAAGCAGGCTCTGGCAATCGAAGCAAATGCCGACTGTCCCTATTTTCCAGGGCGGGCTATACACAAAGTAAATGTTGGTGTGCCAACTCGCCAGGGCGTCCCCACGAGTGGATCTATTTAGGATTCGCGCGCGAGCTACGGCCCGGTGAAGTTGGTTCTCCGTCACGCCGTTTCGGCCTAACGGGGGCACCTGAGGGCAATGGGGCCACGCCGGGCCAGCCCAAGAAACACCATAGCCATTGGAACGCTCAGGGACAGCCGAGTTAGCCAGATAAGGCGGTGCGCGAGAAATTAGTGGGAGGTGAGAAGCATTATCGGAGAATCAGCCATCTTCTACGGTGAGAAACACGCTGAACTGGACAAGCACGTGAAGCGAGCAGAAGGCAATTCTATGAAAAATTTGATTTTGTCCGGCATTGAAACAGCGCGCAAGGAACTCGTTCAACTTGAAGAAAAATTGAATTGCAAAAACACTAAGTTTGAAAGTTGCTCAGTCGCTTGCATAACGGGGGTGCAGGTTAGGCTAGGCTAGGGTTAGAACCCTAGCGGCGAGCTAGGCCCAACCCCAAGTCGGGTAATTTAAGATGTGGACACACCCTCCATGAGTCCTCTTTAAGCTACTGCGAATCTTAATACTGCGTGGAGACTTCGAAATTCATAGGGGGGTTCGAGCGCAATAGTCGACGTTGATTTTATTTTTGGCGCTCTAAAAAAAGGTTGGCAAAACCCATACCGTCTCGACCGCCTAGGCAAAATGAACCATCGATTTTAAAACCCGATATTTTTTTTTGGTTTTTTTTAAGGGTTAATAGCCAGTTTCTTGGGAGGAAGTGAATCCCCGAGCGCCAACTATAGCTATTGATATAAATGATTATGCCCGTGTACTCATCAGGAAGCCGCCGGCCTGGTCGTCCTTGCCGCGCGTTTCGCCTTGCTTACTTCGACGCGCGACCCGTGGCCGGTATTCAGGCGGTGTATACTAAGGGGATATCGGAGTACCCTAGGATGGGAAGTAGCCTAGGCGGGTAATACAAGTACGGGTTGTGCTTGGATACGTCTCAGTTGAACCTTGGGATCCTACTAGACGTGTATTTCCATTGCAGTTTATTACGCGTTGCGTGTTGAAGGGCCCGGGTGATGTAAGTGTATAGGAAGGGTATAGGATAGGGGGGGGTATTTCGCCTATTTATCGCAGCCACCGCGGGAATGTTGAATCAATTGAGAGTGACTCGGCGAGCAATGTAACACACATCCCCGGACCATTCCGTGGGGCTGGTGGGGGAGGGGGTGCTCCTCGTAAATTTGGTATTATTGCAAACAAAAGCGCAAGCTCGTCAGCGTTAAAAAGTTGTTCTAATAATACTTGGAGGCGAATAGTGGTGTAGTTGATATGTCGATTGTGATTCCGGTGCGCGGTTCCACTAGCACTGTGGAAATCTTCAACGACGAGCTGCCGGACGTGTCCACCGACGTGATCAACCTGTTGCGTGCCGAATTGGCACCCCTGCGCACATGGTGCGAATTCGCGGTGGCCTACCACAACCAGGGCCGCGAAGAACAGTTTCGCGAAGTTTTACTTGGCGTCGTCGAAGCGTTTGATGTGTATGAGATGCAAGACTTTTACCGAAGAGAACCAGGAGTTTTTGAAGCTGGGCGGTTACGTGTGTTAAACTTACTAGCGGCCTCTGCTACCAACAACTTCATACGCGAGTTGCGGACAGATGCACGGGAGGCGAGTCCATCTAATATTTAGTGGGATGAAGGGGGACTTCTATGCATGTAGGCGTGGAGACAAAAAGTTCTTGAATATATTGGGCGCGCTGATAAAATTTCTGACGCGAGCCCACAGACCTGGCTGATAAAATCTATCTTCTGGATATCTGAGTATCATCGTGATGCGCGAGCATTGGAAAATGCGACATATTACGCTGATTCATTACTTCGCAACAGCAACGAGATCTCGTGTAGTGCCAGGCTTGTGAAGGCTGCAATTTTGTTCCATGAAAAGAGATATGCCGATGCACTACAACTATACACGCGTGCTCTGCGCTCCGACCCCAGAGCAGCAGGTTCAAGTGTGCGTATTGGCATTGGGCTTTGTGCTTACCACCTTGGAGATACGAATACTGCCCTCGCTGCGCTCGAACGTGCTGTTGCTCTTTCTCCAAGATGCGTTCCAGCTCTAGTGGCAACTGCGTTTCTGCGACTCATACGTGCAAGTGAACTTGGCATTGGGGAGAACTGCATTAAAAAGTCAGCAGGTTCCCTGCGCCGAGTATGCGATACTTAATATATTCAAAATCAAATAGGCAGTGCTGCAAGATCCGCACCAGAGTAGGCAGGGGGTCTGGAATGAAGCGACACCATTGCTTATTCGCGCACGAGACTTAAATCCTGCATACTCTGTTGCCCTTAATCATCACGCCAACTACATGTTCTGGGAGCACCAAGAAGCCTTGTTCGTTGGCTACGCCCAATCGAATGTTGCATGCATTCTGTCTTACACTGACCCGAGAGCACTGCTCAAGTCTGACGCACATATCAGGGTAGCGTTCGAGCAAAATAACAAACAAGCACTTGAAACCCGAGTTTTGAAAATAACACTGGAACCTGGCTCAAAGAATTGGTGGCGAGTGAAGTTAAGTTCCACATTACCATTGCTTTCAAAAAATGAGATACATAAAGTAGCAATACGAATCATACGCACCCCTGAGATTGAAAAATTGGCAAGCCGAGCATATCACTGTGGTTTCCTGTGTCTACTAGTCCACGACCATGAATATTTCAATCCAGGCACCACGGTGCCTGAAATTCAAGCCGAGGCCTACTTCATTTTGGGTCGTAGCCACCATGCAAGTGGCAACATGAAGGTAGCGATGCCTTACTATACACAAGCCTGCAAATTGTCGCCAAGTTTTGCCTTGGCGCAGTATCGCCTTGCACAAGTAGTACTCGGCGTGATATTTTGCCCTGTCAGTAATTTTGACATGGTGCGCTTGACCTAGGTCCAGGCTGCATTGGGTGATTTGCCAATGGCCCTTGAAGCGGCAGAGACTGCCCTTGCGTTAGCGCCTCACGCACCCGAGGTCCTCCAATTGGCTGGGATTTTGCGTCTCGAATCACACGCTTTCCACACTTCTCACGAAGTCTTAAGTCTTGCTGTTGCCGCAGACGCTGATAACCATCTCACTTGGCTTGCATTGGCTATGTCGTTAGAACGCAGAGTTATAATGGGTAGTCGCGACCCGGCTGTGATTGCAAGAGTTGTTGACGCGTATTGTACTGCTGCCGACCTTCTGCGTGATCGTGGCATTCCAGTTCCATATCAAGTGTCAAACAACACTGGTGTGCTTCAATTTGAGCTCCATAATATAGTTTCTTCCCAGGCGGCCTTTTTGGCAGCCCTGCGTGATTGCAGCAGACGCACTCACTTCATTGGTGAAGTTCATTATGAAGATATGGAAATTGATCCTAATGTATTACTCGCTGTCGGTCTTGCCAAATCTCCTCGTGAAAACGCAAGGTCGTGTCAAATCTGGAAGTGCGTGGATGGGGAAGCATGGCTAGACTCAGTCGATTGTTGCAAATTGTGGACGACTGGTCATACCGTTCTTGCCTTGCGCATAGGTGAGCGCATTCGCATTGGAAATGGTGATGATGCCTGCATCGTTCGAGTAAGGGGCATCTGCGCACTGGAGATCACCGATGAAATAAAAAACACAAGAGATCTCAGCACCTTGCATTCATGTGGGCAGAGTTTTTCTATTGCACTTTCTGAGCCGTTGCGTCGTTATTCTGGAGCCAAAATACAAAGTATTAAAATTTACCACATTCAAGCACTTGAGCAACATTGTACTGATAAAGCAATTGCGTCTGTATATGCCAACCTTACACAGCTCCATGTCGCAGCTGGTGATGTCATCACTGCTGGCGAGCTCGCCACGAATGCAATACAGATAGTACCTACCAACATTCGCGGGATGCTGTTAGGTGCGAGACTAGCCCTCATTACCAGAAAATTGGATCAATGCCGTATATATCTTGATGAAGTCAATTCACTCGCCTTTGATCACCTTCAAAAATTGAACAACACTGCCTCATCAGGGTTGTTCGAGGGCAGCAACCGAGCGCACATAGTTGATGCACTTGTATTTTCAGGCGGTATTTGGGTCGAATTGAAAGAGTTTGGTAAGGCCCGTAGTTTACTAGGAGACTCTCAAAGACTCTGTGAAGATAATGAAGATAAATTCCTTTCACCACTGTATTCAAATGTTGCTATAAGCAAACTTCACCTTTTCACCAACCCTCATGGGATTGAACTTGCCGTCGATCGTGCCCTCGCAGCCCTGAAAGCCTGTGCCTCATGTGATGTGGTTCTAGAAAATATATCTCAACAGCTAGCGTCGTCTATTTGCGCAACTTTACATCTCATGACCACACTTTTCAGGCTGCGCGAGCCCTTGGAGTTGTATTGATGGGACTTTGTCAGCTTGACGATGCGGCTCATATTTTTGAACGATTGCAAGATGGTGTCACAACACGTACCGTAGATGCAAGAATTAATTTGGGAAATTTCAACTGCACGCGTGGTCGATGGTTAGAAGCGGCAACAGAATATACTGCCAGTACAAACAGCACACCGACAACGCAAGACTCGACTCAGAACAGCCGAGCCGACCTACACTACTTGCTGTCTAGGGCATATTTTGGAGTGAACGACGTAAAAGCGTCACGGTGGACTTTGACAGCAGCAGTTCACTTGAATCCCAATAGTTTGTCCTTTCGTCGGCATTGCCACTAAGACATGGTCAAAGGATACTATTGGAAAATGCCCAGGCTATAAAATCAGAACCATCAACTGTGACCTACAACGAGGTTTGATGACCTTCCCCTTCCAGGAGTACTACCCCCAGCACTCTCAGGCTAGGGCCACCAGATGCCCACTATGTACGATGCGCATGCATTTTATTTATTTATTCAGTATGATAGTGTCGTCCTCCTAGGGCCCATAGGGGAAGAGAAGCCAGACTCGGAGCCCAAGGATTCCTTAGAGTATCCAAAAATGCGCACTTTTGGGGATGAAGGGACCTGGGACTGACACACCTCGGGGTGTTCTAAGGATGCGTCGACACTACTAGTTACTGGGGAAGAGGTCACCGTGACTGTCGAAGTACCCGGGCCGTGACCATATTCTGGCCTGTCATTTTGACCCCCCTTCTTTTTGAGTCTTGTTAAACGTACAAGTAGATTATCGTAGCTGGCATGTGCCACTGAGAGCGCAACCAGGTCGGGGGGAGTGTTCATGTTTCCTCGTCATGGCGTGTGCGTGCATATTTGTTTTATTACATTTCTAAGCTTACAAGTCTAATGGTCTATGAGCGTAGCGAATACTACAGTACTAGTACGGCTGCCAGTGAAAATGGTCATGGCCCGGGTACCCTATATTGCTCGAAAATGGTGTACACTGGCAATGGTTTGACTCGGACCCGGGCCCTTTATCATCTTGGGCCGCCTCAACTTTTCCGTCGCACTTTTAAGAACTACGAGAAGCCTGAGTAGTAAATTTTAGAATGATGAGGCTGTCGAGTACAGACGGGGCCGGACCCCGATTAAATCGGGGGCTGTAGCGCCTCCCCTTTAATAGCCCGAACGGGGAAACTTACTGCAAATGGGCCCCAGGGGGTGCTCCACATTCTGACCGAGTGTGGAGCCCTAAAAATGCGAGGGGTCGGAAGGGCCCCCACGCGAACGTCGCGCCAGTGGCGTTTCGTGCCGCGTCAGGCGACCTTTTGGGCAACTATACACCAAAGGTTGCCGTGTTTGCGCTTCCTACAGACGCCGCGGGTACCAAGGGGGACTTCGAGGGGGAAACCGCCAGCATAGCAGCGAGTTTTGACTTTCACCCCCTGAAAACCCGCGAGTTAAGCCAAATACCCGCGCGTTAGGCTATTTTGGCACCTCACCCCATCTCGAGGGGGGCACCTTCGGGGCAAGCTAGTGTCGCCGTGGGCTTAGGATGCCCCTGGGGCCCCAGCGGGCGAAGGCGCCCCGTTCGGGCTATCAATTGAAAATCTCACCAATTTGGCGTCAGGCCCCGTGAGTACAGACCACGACTCCTCCGCTCCGAGAAACTAGGGTAAACTTGAACCCAAATTTCCGTCGCAAAGGACGCGTACGCGTCAGCGGCTCGGGAGGCGTGGTCTAACGCGACAGATGAGGAGGCCAGTATATAAGGCTCCGAGTCAGCGTGACGCTGCTACCGGCAAGGACAGTGATATGCCACGATTCCTTCCCAGTGGCCCCAATGCAGGGAACTCTGACCAGGACCGGGTGGTCACCGTTTCGTTTAAAGGGGCTATTTAGGCATATAATTCCGCTAAGATACTCACAATGACAATAGAAGATTGATTGCACGTTTCTATGATAGTCTCAACAATCCAATGAACCATCCTCACAGCGAAATATTGGGACGACAAAGCCACAATCATCAAGAGTGCCCTTCCGCCCTTGCCCGTCGCTGGAACCAAAGCCAGAGAAGCAAGTACAGGAACCAGTTGTTTGGTCGCAGAGCCCCCGACCAGAGCAGACCTCGTCCTCCTTGGTTCCCTTTACATGCTCTTGAACAGAGGCCGAGTCTACATCAAGCAGGCTAACCTGAAGAAGCGGCACATCACCAGTCGGTGAGAGGAACTCTACAGTTGTAGAGGATCCACCCTCTGAGCAGATTGTCGTCTGATCTGAGCTCACAGCACCAAGACTTACATCTACAATCGTGCTCAATGATTCAAGAGCGACCTCGACTTCAACAAGATTCGCTGTTGACCTGTGGGTTTGGAAACCCCTTAATGAATCGATTCGTGAGCTTTTCAAGGACACCGCGGGGCGTTTGAGTCAAACGCGCAGTCTGTCAGCACATCAATTCCACAGTCGATTGTCGGCGAAAACGTAGAATCAGAGCCGCCGAAGGAAGAGATGCCTTGCAGTAGAGAGTTTGAATTTCGTTAGATTGTCCATTGGTATGTGGATTATCTCCGGAGGTACAAGAAAAAAGTGAACAATCGTAGCCAAAAAATCCATCGTGGCACATGCAGCCCTGTACCTACATTAACACATAATAATTCGACCACTTGGGCAACACACATACCATATCAAAATCCCAGGTCAGTTGATTATTTGGCGTAGATCCATAGGTGAAGAGAGCATCGTCCCCGTTGATTGTTGCGTGCTCAGCTAGTTGACCCATCGTGAGGCATTCCCCGCGGCCATTACAGGCAGGGCCATTGGGCTCTTTGCCCGGACAACTCATGACATTACATGCAGCACCTTCAAAACCCTCCATGCAAGAGCAGGTGCCAGTAACTCTATTGCAGGTGCCCATATTTGAGCATTCTACAATGTCGTCTGTCATGTGTGCATAATCGTCTCCGGTTGTAGGCCGCCCAAACCAAGTCTTACCATACGGGCAAGTAAGCAAGGAACAGTCAGCGCCAGTCCAACCTTGCTGGCAGTCACAGCGATAAGTTGGTTTACCTTGACAGGTCCCTTTCATATTACACGGACTGTTTTCGTTTGGACAGTCAACTAGCTGCTGGCTGGCATATCCGCAGTCACCCCTTTGGCCTTCGTTACCATAACCATCCGATGTGGTCATATAGTCCATGCAGCTACAGACGCCTATCTCTTCATCACAAATTCCTCTATTTGAGCCTACATCTTTGTTCTGAAGCGTGCTAAGTACGTGTGGACACGTCGCAATCTTACAAGGTTCATCTTCCTTGGTGCCAGCGCGAACCTCGGAGACGGATACTTTTGGACTGGTACTAGCAGAAAGCGCCAGGCCATTGCCATCCGCGACAATCAGAGGCAAATTGCCAAAGTCTTGAAGGAAATCAATTTTTGTCAAAGTTGAGGAGGCAGAGCAAAATGCTTGGCCTAATCGAAAGAAAATCAGTACTTCATCACTGCACATTGTCATGATCCTTATAATCAGACACTGTGAACTATATAACCATTCATTTGGACGGACAATGCCGGTCCATAGTCACTTGAAATTGTCGAAAGGGCTTCGAGATAGCCCTGCACCTCGTTGTCACTCGCATAATACCTATTATAGGCATACTCATCACCACTGACCTCTAGTAACTACAGGAAGGACGTCAATTGTGATACGGAATTCGATCTGTATGCTTGTTTCGGAATGACAAAACAACATAGCCCGAATCTGCTTTGCATTCTATTTGCTGCTGCGCCGTCACTTGTAGCTCAGACCTGCCATCAGGTTTCTTCGATTTATGGTCATCTAGGCGCTGAATCGGGCGGATTATCAACGACACTCTCAGTGAGGGGGTCGTCCCCAGTCGGGCAAGAGCGTAGGGAGCAGTCAGGACCAAATATACCGTGATCACAGTTACATCCGTACATCATTTCCGCATCCCAGTTAGACAAGTATGTATAGACGGGACCTTCGCCTGGGTCTTTCAGGGAGGCGTAATACCTAAAAAAGTGCATTAAACATATTGAAATCGTCCTCGTGAAATTGGAGTACTTCATGTTTTGACATCGTCCTCGTCCATTACAGGCGTCTGGACAGGACTTGCGTTCACAAGCAGCTCCTTCAAAGCGCGATTCCTCACAAAGGCAGATCCCAGAAGTGCGATCACATGTACCACGATTAGAGCATTCGGCGTTATTGTGCGCATCGTCTGTGCCTGCGCGCGAAGGAGCCAAGGTTCACTCTTGATTATAGATTACAACATATGTCCCAGTAGGGAGCATTGACATACCAATGATAGTGTCAGCTGCATCCGCCCAAGCTGAACCAAGAGGACACGTTTTCAGCGAGCAATCAGCACCTGTCCAGCCATTGAAACACCTATGCTGTGTAGTCGCGTAAAGTCTCAACATGGGACTGCACGCACTCGCAAACACGAGTGAGGGGGCAATTGCCATGTCCACTGCATAAATTGGGACATGGCGAGTAGCCCGCTCGTGCCAGCGGGTAGAAGGTGATCGCAATCACCACGATCTCGAGCGCGCGCTTCATCTCATGCGTCAATACATCTCATATAGTTACTACCTCGAGAAGGATACTGCGTCTGTATCCGGGATATAAGGTCAACTTAGCAGTCGTAGCGTGGTATAATGTAGCGAGGGTCCTAGGCAGCCTCGTGAGAGACGCCCCCCGTTGGGATAAAAGTTGGACTAGAACTTGAAGGAACAGACTACGGTGACTGGCACTGGCACCGTGACTCAGGGCAGGGCGGCGAGCCAGCCGCCTGAGCGCGAACCCGGACCCGCCGCTAGAACCCTTCCTTTTGCCGCCACTGGCACTTAGTTCCTCGCACTGGGCGTGATTTTGGAGCCCCCAGGCCGGGCCAAAGAAAGACACCGTGACGCCCCCCGGCCCTCCAAAGTGCCCGTCCAAAGTGGCCCGTCTCCGGCTTCAAGTCCCGGGCCAGCAACGTCTGCATCTAATTGAGCTTGTAGCTCATCCATGTTGTTAATTTGAGTTCGTGTGTATTATATTATATTTGAGTTCGTGCATCTCTATGTAATACGAGAGTGTGTCATAATTACGTTGATTGAATGCCAGTGTAGGCCCGGATACCGTGACCGTGACTCACTGGCAGGCTCAGGCTAGTATGTGGATAGGGGGGAGGGGAACCTACGAGGCCGGGCCCGGCCCGGCCCGGGCCCGGGGGGCCGCGGCGCGCTAGGGTAAGATTTCCCGCATTGGCCCGGGGTTTCAAGTTCAAGTTCAACTTGAATTTGCTTGCTATCATCATGATGGGCAAAAACTTAAACTGAGCAAAGGACAAATCGAGTTCCCAATAACTAGTCTGTGGGCATTGTACTAGGCCTTAGAGGAGACCAGGGCAACTGAATGAATCAATGCCTGCCAGTGTGCATGCTTCAAGTTATTCAAGTTTTCAAGTTAGGTATATGTACCGTAGGTATAAATGTAGAGTAACTAAATTGATACAAAATGACTGATTGTAACTTTACTGCAGAATCAGCAGCGCAGGTAAATGCAGTATTCGAATTCTCTCAGAAGGCTGTCGCTGTCAGCACCAAGCCGAGCTAAATGATTATCTGCAATCCAAGTCCATCAACCAGTTATTCATTCAGATTGGTACGTCCTAATTTGTCAATTAGTCTTTACTGGAGCCGTCAAAGTGGAGTCACTGTTGATCGAAAAGCCGGATAATCCCATTGGTTTTATTGTTGAGTTTTTACAGAAAAAGTAATCAATTAGAACTCATCCGCGCGCCAGAATCTTAGACGCAGGTATCCTGATCAAGTCTGTGAGAAAACATTGGTCGGTAGTGAGGTGTCAAACAGAGCCGACCTTTTGAAAAAACCAGAAGATTCGTTCGATGAGGATGACCTTGATCAAGAAGAAGACTCCGAGAGTCGAGTTCTAGAAACATCAATCAAGCTGGCAAGGGCCAAAAAACGCAAAGCAGTCTGCTCAGAGGTCGCTCTGGATGACCAAGACGAAATAGCAGAATTCGAGAAGGCCCCGGATGCGAAACTGCGAATCCTCCAGGTCTTGCAGCAATATACCTGTGTCTGGCTTCATGTTCATGCAGTACTTGTGCAACATTCATTGCCATCCCTAGAGAACATTTTCTGTTTCGTCACCTCGAACAGGAGCAAAGAGAACTAGTGACGAAGGCAATGTCAAAGGTGGTGCTTAAACGTGGTGAAATCGCTTTCACGCAAGGAGAAGATGGCGACCATTTTTACGTGGTTGATAAAGGCAGTGTGGCATGTTTTGAGCGAAGAGACGGGTCAGAACACGAAACATTGGTCCATACTTACAATCCGGGTGGGACTTTTGGTGATTTATCTATTATGTATAACACGCCAAGGGCCGCAACTTGCCGAGCGACAACTGAGTCCAGACTATATGCATTGCCACGCAAAGTATGTCCCACAGTGAACGAGATCAACTTTTACCAGCAATTCCCCGCAAACAGGCATTTAAAGTGATTGTCATGAAGACAACTATTGAAAAGCGCCTACATATAAAGAGTCTCCTACAAAATGTACTTACATCCCACAAGAGCCAAATGCTGGCGGCGCTTACTCGTGATATACGCGCTAGGTTGAAATTTTCAAAGAGCTTAAGGAGCATGAATTCTCGAAACTAGCGGATGCAATGCAGGAGGAAGCCTATGAAGAAGGCGATGTAATTTGCCGTCAAGGCGACGTTGGTCAGCTTTGAAACGTGACCAGGATGATTTTTATGATACAACAGGTTCAAGCTTTTTCATAATCAAGCAGGGTACAGCAACCTGCATCCAAGCGGACCCTCACGGAAACCAGCAAGAGGTCGCACAGCTCACCGCATGTTTTCTGTGTGCTTTCTCCACCATTTCATCATATATTTTGATTAGACTGGTGACTATTTTGGCGAAATCGCGCTTCTCGCTAGCAAACCCCGCCAGGGGACGGTCAAGGCCACGGAAAAAAATGGCACATTAAAGTACGTACCACATGCTAGGGCAACTCCCGCTTGCCAAGATTCATGATGCAATTAGGCTACTATACGTGGAGCGAACCACCTTCAATCGGATTCTTGGTTCCATCGAAGACATACTTCGTCGAAACCAGTCCTACTGAACCAGTGTATGCAAGAAAAACCAACGAAAATGCTATAGAACTATAGGGCAGCATACAATAAGTTTTGGGCCGCTCAGATCTGACATAGTGGACCTTCAGGTAAACGGTACCGTGCTCTTCACAGCAACCACGACGACGCCTCGCTGCCAGTCACTGAGTGACGGAAACGTCAGCGCCAACAGTCTTCAGAATTTTTCGGCCCGGAAAAAAGTCTAGGATACTCCCTCGTAGTGTATATTGCAGCGGCTGCTAGTGCCGGCGACCCTCGGCCTCTACGCGTCTTACACACGGGGGAAACTCCCGGGCCGTTGCCAGCGAGCCCGGGCCTTACTAGTATATCGTATACTAGTATAGATAGTACTAGCCTGAGCCTGAGTATGGGACGATAGCCTCAGGCTGACTACTCGGACTCGGAGGTAATAATTTGGTCGGCGTACGTACGTAGTTACCGTGGCTAGTTGCAATGGAAATACACGTCTAGTAGGATCCCAAGGTTCAACTGAGACGTATCCAAGCACAACCCGTACTTGTATTACCCGCCTAGGCTACTTCCCATCCTAGTGACCAACTTCAAGTTTGCCAGGCTTTATCCCAACACTCACGCCGGATACTGGGGCAGTCCCTCACAAGGTTGCCTAGGACCCTTGTTACATTATACCGCGCTACGACATTCGCTTGCTACAGGTGACAGCCAGCTCGTACCAGACTCGGACTCTAGAGTATGTTACTACGCATGTCTGTCACGGTACGACTATGACATTGTACGCGGTATCTATCTGTCTCTCTCTACACCGCGGCCCTATCAGCCGCGAGGCGATATTCCATGTCGAACGCGCGATCTCGTCAATTGGCCTATTTCAAAGACAACATTCAGTCGCAGGACGACCAGGTTCCCCGTAGAATATTACTCAATTACTCAGCCTTCTCAGGATGAATTCGATGCATCCAGATACTACTACAACCGTGATGACCAAGTACTTACCGCACCATCTAGTTCCAAGATAACGTGTCGTCCGCGTCACTGCCCCGATACCTAGGCCTTAGGTTCAGCTGCCGGAGCAGTAACTTCTTCACCATTTACTGGAGGGACTGCTGGTCCGTCATCATTTTCAGCTTCAAACCAGTAAATATTTAAAACTACAGGTAATTTCTCCTCGCACGCGACGCACGCGATCGCTGGGCAAAATTCTATGACGCCGCACTGCCCCATGTCATTATTCTCAATAGATCTCAATCTCAGAGCTCAATTGTATAACAGGTTCGCTCCATCTAGTGATCTGCTTGCGATGTTAAGTAGAGGGATATCTACGGGTTCAAATGAGCCATCTCAAACTGGTCAGAGTTTACTGGATAGCTCAAATAGTAAAAAAGCGTTGTAATTTAAAGTCTCAACCCTTATAGTCTCGTTTTTTAGCTGACACCACAAATCAACCCTTGGTGTCTGGGGGGCATATTGCACATATTCCGCCAAACCGAGAGACTCGCAGAGTACCATTTGATATGTCCGATTTCCCAGCACTCGCCGGGTCCCATCCCTGTGTCGTCAGTTAACTTCTAAGTATGGTAACAACTTAAACCCAGTCATGTCTCGCTACCACATTGTACCTCACGCGAACCGTACCTATTCAGTGTATGCTCTTCATTACACTAGCAACACATGCTTTTCCATTAGACTGGAGGAGGATATGCCTGGGGTCAGCAGCCTGCCCTGCAATGACAATACAATGACTATTGGTAAGGACCCAACACCAATGGACGCACTTACGTCGGCAGAAATACATCAACTAACATCAGAAGTTCTTCATAGTGACAATCCTCCAGAGAAGCGACTGTCAACACATCCAACATCACTCAACTACGGCCAAGATAGCAATTCAAACTTTGCAATACAGTCAGAAGACTTCCCAGCATTGCCGGGTAGCCAAGTGGTCGCACTACGTCAAGATCATGAAGATGGACGCATCAAGACAATTAGCGCATTCAGCAGAGCCAGAGTTTTGCCACAAAACTGAATGACAGCGCGCAGGCCCCCCATAGTACAGTACTCGAAGAATGCAGTTCTCTGCGTTGTGTAGCGTACAACAACTCACCTGAAGATCAACTCCAATTCAGGTTGCCCCGAGAGCTTAAATCAAGGCGCACTGGTCACTGGTCTGATGGCGGGAAATGCAATTGATGTTGATTTGACAAAAAAAGCGCGAAATTACCGTGAGATCCTTGTCCTTTGTTTGACTGTTGACATCATCTCATTTGCAAGTAAATGTAGACACGCATGAACCATCAGCGTCGCGGGGTGCGGTGAGTTCATGTTCGCACGCTTGATGTGAAAAGCATTACCTAGGTATCATCAAGTTGCAGTCTATCCACTGCCGCTTTTGATCGTCATGCATCAGGATTAGCAGCACTATCGCCAGACTCCTTAAATGATCGAGGGCATTGTGATATGCGTGGACATAGTAATAAGCCAGAGCCTAATCGTGCATCTCGTGTGGTTGATGTCGGATTAGCTTCGAGAGCAACTCGTGTTCGACTAACATCAACAATTAAAGGTGCCAGTATACTATCTTCTGATTATTGGCGCTCATAAACATTAAAGGCAATGCTGATGCGGAGAATCAAACCAAATATGGTTTGCTTGGCTTGCTTGATGTCATCCGCATGACAAACGCAGATCTAAATACACTCGCTCTCGGCTCCGACCTAACCACACTTGGACTTAACTTAAACTCCTCTGAGTGTTTGTATTCAACTTTTGCATCACCCTGGGCGGAAGCACCTATTACACGAGAACCTCAATTCTCCCTTCCGCTGTGTTACTACATGCAACCGCCTCCACTAAAAACGCAATACCTGAGCCAAAACAAGTTGTGTTTAGCCTTACTTACAGCACCGTCTTTCGTGAGTCATTATGCAACATAGGTCACATTTGTCCAAGTTTCAACTAGAAACACTATTTTACATATTTTATGCCATGCCCAAGGATGTGAGTAACTTACGACGAGTAAATAAACAAAATGGGTCTCGAATAGGTTCTTCAGGCTTATGCTGCACAAGAGCTGTGAGACCGACCACCATGTGCAGACTTTCTTGATATGGATGTCATAGGTACAATCGAGAATGGCAGTATCATCAGGATTTGAAACTCTGGCAATACATTTAATAATCAAAGTCACACAGACTTCGTATATAATAGGTTCAAGCGCAGTTCTTCTGCAGATGGACTCAATTTCTCTAATAACCAATATATATTTTTTGATATCAAAACGTGGGAATGCCGCGTTTTTTCGAACATGCATGCAGCAGGCACTTAGCCAGGGCAATCCAACGATTCATTTGGAGCGTTCAGATATCTTATAGGTAACTTTTCCAGTGGGCTCTTACACGAAGATAGTGTTCGTGTTAAATTTATGAATTCATCATGACTTGGCGTGCGCTCACTCACACATATGATCCTACAAGAGGCGAGCTATTGGACTGCATTTGCATTCCGGGTACTGGACACTTGGAAATTTAAGTGCAGACGAATGCATATGTAGCTTAAATCAATTCAAAGCAAGGATTTTGTAACATGGAAATCGACTCATGCTTATACCGCACACACACACTTACTGTGGAGTTTTCTAGTGCATCATTATGATTATCATCGTAATTTGAAGGTGCGGCAGCTTGTTGGAAACCAATCTACAAGTTTATGACTGAATCTATTCTTAGTGCAGCCTCTACGTGCAGCTAGTAAATCCAAGGATTGCTGCTACAACCCCGACTCGCCGGGGCACGATCGGCCTGGCCCAGGGACTGTGCTAAAAAAACTCTTGGGGCCTCGCAGCGGAATATCGCAGAACGGCTGCGGCTGCCCGTGTAACAGTCTAGCATGCGTTCGTAGCCCCCCCCCCCACGAAACGCCTAGAACTCTGAATCGGCGAGAAAGACTCGGAGTGTGCTTCCTTAATAAAATAGTACTACCCGTCCCCGAGGCCGGAAACCGGTTAATTAGTACCGTTGTCGGCTGGTCATGGGGGACAAGTTACCCCGGGAGATTGAAAATTCGTTGTACCCGGGCCGTTATCTTATTGCTATTTCGAAGCTCCGGTTGGGCATCCTGACCGAGCAGGGAGAAGGCTCTTAGGAGCTTGCCAGTGTTCCTTTTTTTAAGGTCTTCCTTAATTTATCATAATGATCATCATGATTTATTTATTTATTTATTTATTTATTTATTTATTTATTTATTTATATTCAGCTTACCCTAGTTTCCTTAGTGGCTAGTGGAGTAGCAGCAGACTAATAGTTGGGAATTTACTCTTTGCTCAGTTGCCGCCCATCGGGCCAACCAACCCCGGGGACAGGTAGGAGATCTCCCCGGGCCCCATCAAACAGGGAGGGAGGGCGGGCTAAATAAATCTGAGGGCCGACGCAAACCACAGCCAATTTGGCTTTGTGGTTGGCCGGAGAATCCGAGGGGAGCCTAAGGCTAGTACAGTAACCAGGGTAACTGCTAGCTGGCTTCTAGCCTCGCGTTAGAATTTGGTACACTCACGGAGGTGTCCCAGCCCAAGGGGCAGCCCAGGAATAACCTGGGTTGTGTTTGGTGCCATAATAGACCCTATGGTGCTGGAAGCCAGCGTTGAGAAAATTTCTCAGGCACATGGTGCCTCTTAGAACACCGTGACTAGGCCGCTAAATACGTTGATGTGCCCCACATCCTAGCTTATTTATTTATTTATTTATTTATTTATTTATTTATTTATATTTAGTTATTTATTATTCTTTGGAGTAAGATCCTTCCTTACCTTTCCTTAGCTCTAATTAGAATGAATCATTGAATTAGCCTGCGACGCTTAAGACTCCTTGGAGACTTCGAAATTTATAGGGGGGTCGAGCGCAATAGTCGACGCTGGCAGGTTTTGGCGCAATCATGATGCGCGTACAGCCACACCGACCAAATGGCGGGAAATGATTTTTGCTGAGGCGCACTGGCAGGTTCCGTATGCTAAAATAATGGGCTGTGCGCATTTCTGGTACCGTGCGGGCAGCCTCACGCTGAAAAATCAGCTGCGGTGCGATGGTCCGAGATAAATCCGTCCGAAAACCAATCATGATGTCTCAAACGGACGTAAGGCTCTATAGGTGCCGTCGCCAAAATGCGCCTGTAAAACTCTATCCTAGAGTAAGCTCGGCGAGCAGGCGATTATTTTTTGTGCCATATAGTTGCGTATGATGCGGCGTCTTCGCGGAAGCGGTTATTTTTTTGAGCGAGAGCGCGCCGAGGCGTGCGCGCGTGAACACAAGCAAACGCGACCCCGTGTGTCGTCAGCAAGCTTGTCGCCGTGTGCTGCCCACTCGCGAGGGACGCGGATCAAATCCAAGACGGGGGGGGACGCGCGCCCCGTGTGCGCAGGTCTAGCGCGGACCGAGCCCCGCTGCCATGGACGAGGCCGAGATGGAGCGCGCGGCCGCGCTCCGCAAGAAGCGCACCTTCCGCAAGTTCCTGTTCCGCGGCGTCGAGCTCGAGAAGCTTCTCGACCTGAACCACGAGGAGTTCGCCCAGCTCATCCACGCGCGCGCGCGCCGCCGCATCTACCGCGGGCTCAAGGCAAAGCCCAAGCGCTTCGTAGCCAGATTGCGCCGGGCGAAAAAGGCCTGCGGGCCCATGGACAAGCCCGAGCCCGTGAAGACGCACCTGAGAGACATGGTCGTCGTGCCCGAGATGATCGGCAGCGTCGTGGGCGTCTACAACGGCAAGGTCTTCAACGGCATCGAGGTCAAGCCCGAGATGGTCGGCCATTACCTCGGCGAATTCTCGATCACGTACAAGCCCGTGCGCCACGGGCGACCGGGCATCGGCTCGACGAACTCCTCGCGCTTTATCCCCCTGAAGTAAGGGCCAAACCGTATAGCTATCTAGATAGCCTTCTCTGGCAGAGTAGAGTCTCAGTAGACACGTATATATTGTATCCCCTGCCCCCCGTCGTCCGCCGCGCGGCGTATTTAGCTTGGTACTGAGCCCCCCCTTTGGTCCAGACGCATCTCATGCGCATCAGGGCGGGAGCCGTGCGCACCCTTGCCACGTACCCAAGGGTAGTTGGCTCGTGGGCTCGTGGTAATACCTTGTTATTACAGCCCCTGTCTCGTGTTTACAGTGCAAGAGCCCAACAATAGTCTCGGCCCCTCGGCATGTTTGGCGGGGCCCGGGTCTCCTGCGGTGGCAAAGGCAACTTCTCGGACGCGCAGCCGCGAGATGTGCCGCGAGCACGTGCCGCCGAGTCCCTAAAGACACCAGCTTACCCTCTGATCGCATTACATAACGTCACGCCCCCCCCCCGCCGCCATCGTCGAGGTTGTAATAGTCGCCGGCCTGCTTCTGCTCGCGGTCTAGCACCGAGCCGCGCTTGTTGATGCGCGGCCGGAAATTCTCGGCGTCGCGTCGGAACGTCACGTCGAGCTTGCGGAGGAACGCGTTGAAACCCTCGGCCGGCGCCAGCGGCGCGCCCGCCGTGCAGCGCACGCCCGGCGCGCCGCGGTAGACGACGACGCGGTCGTAGAGCGCTGTCGCCATCACGAAGTCGTGCTCGATGATAAAAGCGGTCTTGCCGAGGTGCGACACGACCCAGCGCTTCATCACCTTCGCGCAGACGATGCGCTGCTCCACGTCCAGGCCCGCCGACGGCTCGTCCACGAGGTACACGCCCGCCGGCGTGCCCAGGCACACCACGATCGCGAGCCGCTGCACCTCGCCGCCCGACAGGCTTCGGACGGGTAGCTCCTCGATGCGTTCCAGACCCAGCGGCTTCATCACGAGCAGGCGGAACAGCCGGTCACCCAGCCCGTGCTGCACATGCGCCTCGAGAAAGTCCTGTACCGAGCCCCGGTATTTCCGGAACCGCGGCCCAACGTGCTGGCGCTTGTAGGCCACGCCCAGCCGCGCGAGCGACGCGCCGGCGGGCGCGTCGCTCTCGACGCCCGCGAGCAGCGACATGAACGTCGACTTGCCGCAGCCGTTCTCGCCCATGAGGCCCACGACCTCGCCGTCCCGGAAGCTGCCCGCCTCGACGTCGAGCGTGAAGGACGAGTTCTCCCCCGTCAGCGTCCGGCTCATGGCTGGGTAGCGGTGCGTCTGCGGCGCGTGAACTGCCTCGACGCCGCGCGCGCCGTCGTCGTCGCGCTCGACGCTCACCTGGAAGCTCAGGGCCTCGGCGCGGAATCGCATGTTCTCGGCCGCGATGTAGCCCGCCAGGAACTGGTTGATGCCCGCCGCGGCCGCCTGCCGCTTCGTGACGACGCCGTACGCCCCCGGGCCGCCGTACAGGCAGCAGACTGCGTCGCTCACATTATCTAAAACTGTCAGGTCGTGCTCCACCACCACGACGTATGTCGCGCCTGCCCGCCGCCGCGCTTCGTCCGCGGCCCGGACCGAATCGGCCCGCGCCGCCGCGTCGACGCCGTCGACGAGGCTCCGAATGGCCTGCGCCGCCGCGACGCGCTGCTTGACGTCGAGGAAGCTAGAGGGCTCGTCGAACAGGTACACATCCGCCGCCACGTTGAGGCACCGCGCGATCGCGAAGCGCTGCAGCTCGCCGCCCGAGAGGGCCTGCACCTCGCGGTCGCGCACCGCCTCGAGGTCGAGCAGCTCCATGATCTCGCGGCACTTCCCCAGCTCGTCGCTCTCCTCGAGGCACGCGCCCACCGTCCGGCCCGTGAACTTGCGCGCGAGCGACGGCTCGAGCTGGGGCTTCACCACCACGCGCAGCCGATCCTCGCACAAGGCGGTGAAGTAGTTCTGCAGGTCCGACCCCCGGTAGTATTGGATGATGTCCGCCCAGGCCGGCGGGGCCGCCGTGAGGACCCCCAGGTTCGGCTTCACGCGCCCCGACAAAATGTGCACCGCGGTGCTCTTGCCGATGCCGTTCGTGCCCAGCAAGCCGAGGACCGCGCCCGGCCGTGGCGACGGCAGGCCGTGCAGCGCGAACGCGTTCTCGCCATAGCGGTGCGTGACGTCGGTGCTCAGATTGGTGGGGAGTTTCACGATGCTCACGGCACCACCAGGACAATGCTTCGCTCGTGTTAAACACGCGGCACATAAATCCTCCGAGATGCGGACTAATTTACCTTCGACTTCGATGCACGTCTTCCCACACTTGCCAGCGTACTGCTTGAGGAAGGCATAGGCCGCCGAGTTGGGCTTGCACTTCTCCGGGTCGAGGATGAGGATGCGGCGGTCGACGGCTGTGGCGTCCTTGGCTTTTCGTTTCGCTAGGAGTTTTGACATTTGCTTGTGTGTTGAGACCCCCGAGTGCCCCGACGGGCAGGCCCAAGGTTCGTCGCTGGTAGTCTTGCGTAGGAAGGGAGGCCCTTCTCGGGTCAGCCACTACTAAACTAAACTAAAGCGAAGCCACAGCCCTCGCCAAATTTGGTGTCGTCGTAGCCCCGCGATCAGGGTGGCTCCGGGCCACTCAAGAGAACAACTTTGTCTTAGACTCCACAGCCTTAGTGCTCATTCAGGAAGCTCCAAACAGCGCCTCCTCGTCGGCGTTTCGCCGTGCTCCAGGGTCCTGCTCTTGTCCGTCTGCACCGCTCCGCCGCCATGGGTACGACGAGGCGGCTGCTTTTGCACGCGATCGCGACCGCGGCCGCGGCGCTGCGACCGGGCGCGCCGCACGCGCGCGTGCTCTTCTGCCTCGGAGGGCCCGGCGCGGGCAAGGGCACGCAGTGCGCACGACTGGAGCACGAGTTCGGCTGGGCGCACGTCTCGGCCGGCGAGCTGCTGCGCGCCGCGCGCGCCGGCGGCTCGGAGGAGAGCCGCGTCATCGCGGACTGCCTCGACCGCGGCGCGATCGTGCCCGTCGCCGTGACGCTGCGGCTCCTGCGGCGAGCGATCGACGAGGCGACGAGGCGCGGCGCGCCCGTAGTTGTGGTGGACGGCTTCCCGCGGAACGCGGACAACGTGGAAGGCTGGGAGGCGGACGCCGCTACGAAAGGACTTGACGTGCGCGGCGTGTTGTTTTATGACGTGCCCCACGATGTTCTCCTTCAACGCATCGCGGTGCGCGGCGCGAGCGGCGAGCGCGACGACGACGACGCAGAGACTGCGCGGCGGCGCATACGAGTCTACGAGGAGGCGACGCGGCCCATCGTGGATCTGTATGCGCGGCGCGGCGCGCTGCTTAGCGTCCGGGGCGAGGGCGACGTCGAGGAAGTATGGCGCCTCACGAAGGAGGCGCTCGCGCCGCTCGTCGGGGCCCAGGAGGGAGTTTAAACCCGACGTTCGTCAATTCGTCTTGCGAATAATGCAAGACCAAAGGGGTACGCACCTTTGGGAGTACCGTGACGGCGGCTGAGATAGTCTGCCGCGGAGCTACCTTAAATACACTAAGTAGTTTTGGTTTTAACTGTGTTTATTACGCGTTGCGTGTTGAAGGGTGATGTAAGTGTATAGGAAGGGTATAGGATAGGGGGGGGTATTTCGCCCTATTTATGATCGCACTCCCCCTTTTCATGAGGGTAAGCTCTTGTTTCCCTTAGGAAAATATGGGGTGAAAATTGTCCTCCATCCTTTTCGTTCGTTTCATTGAAATGTGCATTTTGGTAGTCAGATATTGTCGCGCCACTATTTAAGTACCGTAAGTTGATTTCTTTTTGGCTGATTTGTCTTTTTCTTTTCTAGTCGTTCACTGTAAAACACTCTACGTCAATAGGCGAGACCTTGTGGGCCCATAACCTAGCAAGAGTATGTCCGAGTCGCAGCCTGAGCGTTATGTACTAAAGTAGCAGGGTCACGGTCCGAGTCCTAGCTCACTGGCACCAGCCGAGGGCTGGGCCAACCTAACTACGAGAGTGTTTTATAGCAAATTGTTGTTACACCGCAGCGTCAAAGACACTCGCTGTATAGACTCAAACTTAGAGAGTGGGAGATACATATCTAGGGTAGGAAGGGCTAGTAGGTTTCTCTCTCTTCGGCACGGTCCGTCGGTACCTTTGGTACCGTAGGTTCGGTAGATATTCCCTGCCGCTGTTGCTCTCTTTTTATCTCTTTTATTCGCAGCAGCTGACCGCTTTCAAGCCCAGGCTGTCGCGTGGTTGACCGTAAATATTATGCGGGCCGCCTCATGGTCGTGGTGCCTCCTGGCCCGCGCCACCATCGACGCCCATACGCTATCGTCCAGTTGCAACATGACGGCCTTCTGGAACTGGTACGACGACCGTTTCCTGAGCAGTCTCTATGGTGCGACCTTATCGCGAGGTCCGGGTCAAGAGGTGCGACCCTATCGCGAGGTCCGGGTCAAGATGCAGGATGGCTTCTGGGGCATCTTGTCGACGCTGTCGTACCCCGACTGCCCGCCCGCGACCGCCTGCAAGGCCTACCTGGGCAACGGCCAGGTCATGGAGCGCGCGGCCCAGATGTGCGAGCGCGCGCTCTACGCGCTCAAGACGGACCGCGCGGGCCGCCACGGCGACGTCGACAACTACGCGATCTTCGGGCCCATGTGCTCCGATGAGTGCAGGGACTCCGACGGCCTACACCTCGAGGCGATGGCGAAGTCGTCGTGCACGTGCCGCGACCTGAGTCCGGCGCCGCCGGGCCACGGCCACGGCGGCGTATTGGAAGAAATCGCGCACTGGGGCGTCGGCGCGCCGTGGACCTGGGACGGGCAGGGCATCGTGGGCTACGAGCGGCTCGGCCCGTACCGCACCGAGGGTGAGGTCTGCCAGCGCAACTCGGGCCGGATCATGTGCCGCGTCCTGGACAGGTGCGGCGTCTGGGCCTGCCGGCTAGGCGACTTCATGTGTCCGCGCCACGAGTACAACAAGCAGTGGACGCGCTTCCGAGGGCTCGGAGACTGCGACGCAGCGGCGCCTTTGACCGCGCGTGCCGCCGCGCTCGCCGGCGCGCTCGCCGGCGCGCTCCTGGCGCTCTATCCGGGGTAGTAACAGAATATAGTTTCAGCGACTTTTGTCATGGGGCACAAATCGCGAGAATTCTCACCTTACCTTACCTTATTGCTTTCGAAGCTCGGGCTTCCTGACCGAGCGGGATTCGCCGGGAAGAAGATACTTAGGAGCTTGTTCCTTCTCAGGCTTTTTAGGTCACGGTCGGTGCTTAATAATTTCATTTTCAATTTATTTCTTCACTCGGGTTTCTTAGTAAATCTGTAACATATTGATTCTATTATTGAACTTGAATTCAAGTCACGGTTATTTCAAGTTATTTATTCAAGTTTATTTGCTTTGCTTAGAGCTAGGCTCAGGCTGCGGCCTAGCCGCCCGGGAAGAGAAATCGCTGTTGAAAAAATTTCAAGTTATTTATTGATTTATTTATTGATTTATACACAACACAAGAAATGAATCATCATGTCAGTGATACTAGTAAATATCAAGGAAGGAATATCCTAAAAAAAAGGACGAACGAACACCAAGCCTTTAGGCAATAAGTTTTACTAATTTGCTGAAACTACTGGTACTACTAACATCATGATGGGTACCCCGATCCCTTCAGGAGTTTGCGCCGCGCGTACCCCACCGCGCGCGCGGGACCGGCCGTCAGCGCGCCCTTGAGCGTCTGGGCCGCAGAAGAGAAGCGGACCAAGCTCCGCAGCGCGCCCGATAGACGGCCGGCGCGGGCCGCGCCGCGAAGCGTCTCGGGCACGTGCGCGAGGCACCACGCCGCGTCGCGCACCATCAATCCAAAGTCGCCCCGCACTAGCGCGCCGGCGGCGATCGCGACTTGCACGTGCGGCCCGTAGAGCGTCCGGAAGCGGCCCAAGCCGCCCTCGACGATGTTCCGGACCTTGCGCGGGTCCTCGGCGCGCAGAGCGAACCGCACGTCACCGCCGTACGAGAGGTTCGCGATGGCGGCGAACAACTCGCGCTCGTCGAAGAAGTGTCCGGGTCGAAACGACAGCAGCGCGGCGCCCAGCGCCGCCCGCAGGTTGCGCGTGACGGCGGCGCTTAAGGCGGCGTCGCTCGCCACCCACACCACAGGCTTCTGGAGACGCCCCGCGACGTACAGACTCGTCCACGCGTCGAGGTCCCGATGCAGGTCCGCCGTCGCCACGACGCCATATTTCAATTCTGACGTCACGTTGTAGTAGACGCCGGGATACGTAGCCTGCGCCGTCGCGATCGCGGCCGGCCCCAGCGTTTTCAGCCACGAGTAGTGGGCCGGGTTCCGTAACACGTTCGCCGCGTGCCAGGCCCGCGCGTCGTCGACGCACAGGACGGCGTCGACCAGTGCCGGGGCGGCTGTGCTCCGCTGAGGGATCACGGCGGAGCCATACCCAAAGGCTGCTCGGTATCTGGGGAACCTCTGGCGCGCCAGCAGCCCTGCCAGGCGGCGGCTCATGAGGCACCGAATCGCGGCGGTCCGGGTTTTGCCGCTGTCCGCGAGGGCCTGCACGTCCGTCGCCTCCTTCGTCGCGGGGCGCCCCAATCTGTTGAGCTATCTACGCCGTCCGTGTTTGCGTGTCGCGCGTGCGGCCGTTGAGAGCAGGCTTTTTTTTGTATTCCGGTGCGCTGCCGGGTCTTTGGTGTCCTCCTCGATTCAAGGGGGGCAAGAGGGGAGGCTAGCGGGGCCCGGGAGGGAGCACGGAGAGGGGGGGGGTTTACACACGGCGAGCTCGTGAGCTCGTGCGGGAGGTAGGAGCTGGGGGGAGCCCGTCTTTTAACCGCGAGTGGGCGGCCTACGTGCTCATTCAGGATGCTCCAAACAGCTTCTCCTCTTCACGCGGTTCGCCACAACGGGCACCTTCGTCGCCGAGGCACCGTGCGCCAGAAGCTTCTTGATGGCGCCGACGTAGCCGGCGCGCGCGGCGTAGTATAAACGCCGTGGCGCCTGCGTCGTCGGTAGCGTTGATATCGCACAGGCCAGTCTGAGTTTTAAAAATGGCTGCATGGCGGCCTCGTGGGAAACAAACGTAGTAATTATTTCTACTACTACTAGTACTGGGGGCGGCATTGACTCTGGCCCAAACAGGCGACAAGAGAGGAATGTGCGTCGGTTTTTGCGCGACGACGTCGGCTCTAGTCGCGCCGGCCTTTGTGACGACGGCTACATGGTCGTTTTCCTTGTGAACGTCGACACGATTACATTAGCTTCCCCTCGAAGCCATCCGGCGCGGCACCGGAGGTGGTCACTTCTGATGCTCCTCGAGCAGCGCGACGATGGACGAGTAGCCCATTCTTCTTGCGATGGACAGCGCCGTGTGCCCTCCGCTGTCCGCCTGGTTCGGGTCGGCGCCGGCCTCCAGCAGTCTCAGGACGATGGCGTCCGCGCCGGTCTGCGCGGCAACATGCAGCGGCGTCGTCTTATTCGTGGATTGTTGTTTGGCATCGCCCCCCCGCTCCAGCAGCGTGATTAAGACGTTGAGGGCGCCGACTTGCGCCGCGAAATGGAGCGACGTGTGTCCTCCGCTGTCCGCCTGGTTCGGGTCGGCGCCGGCCTCCAGCAGCGCATGGCACGCTGGCTCACGAAGATGGATCAGCGCGTGATGGAGGGGCGCGAGGCCGCCGTAGCCCTCCTTCGTCGCCGAGGCACCGTGCGCCAGAAGCTGCTTGATGACGCCGACGTAGCCGGCGCGTGCGGCGTAGATTAACGCCGTGGCGCCCGCGTCGTCGGTAGCGTTAATGTCGTACAGACCAGCACGGTCGCGCGCACTAGGATCCTGTGTGGAAATCAACGTGGTGCACCGAAGAAAAAAAAAATTACCGAGAGAAGCTTCTTTAGGCCGTCGTTATTGCCAAAGCGCGCCATTCGATACACGTTTACCGCTTCCTGGGCTGTCATCCTGCTCTCTAAGTAACGAGACCGAAAATGGCTGTGTGCTGTAACGGTGGTTTCGCCGCTCTCGTCTGCGAGCGCGAGGTAGGAATCTTATGGGCTGCTCCTGTGTGCGCTTTTGGGCTGGGCCTTCGCCGCGGTACCTTATGCAACCTTACTGCGGTAGGGCCGGCTGGCAAGTAGAGAGAGAAACCCCTTAGCCCTTCCTACCCTAGATATGTATCTCCCACTCTCTAAATTTGAGTCTATACAGCGAGTGTCTCAGACACTACGGTGTAACAACAATTTGCTATAAAACACTCTCGTAGTTAGGTTGGCCCAGCCCTCGGCTGGTGAGCCAGGACCCTCCTACCTTACATAACGCTGCGACATACTCTTGCTAGCGGGTCTATAAGACACTAGCGTACTCAGGCTTCTTTGTACGTCGACAGCGCTGGGTCCCACGGGCGGCCTTAGAGCTAGTTGACACGCAGTGCTCATATATCTCTCCCGGACGCCGCGCTACAAGGCGCTGTCTCGAACATCTACTAGCCTAGTAGGCAGTCTGCTTGGACGGTCCCGACCGCTCTTTTGGGGTGTTTTCTCTTTAGATTTCTTTTTGGGTGTTTTTCCTTGTTTAGGCATTCACTGTAAAACACTCTACGTCAATAGGCAGAACCCTGTGGGCCCATAACCTAGCAAGAGTATGTCGCAGCGTTATGTAAGTAGCAGGGTCCTAGCTAACCAGCTTAGAGCTGATAGGCCTGACTGCGAGAGTGTTTTATAGTGAACTGTTGTTACACCGTAGTGCTTTTGACACTCGATGTATAGACTCAAATATTAGAGAGTGGGAGATACATATCTAGGGTAGGAAGGGCTAGTAGGTTTCTCTCTCTAGAGAGGTAGATGCCGATACGATACCAAAGTAGATACCAAAGTAGACTGTGCCAGCAGAGGACAAAAATGGGAGCACGCTAGCACAACCGACACGATGCGCAAAACAATACATGGGTAACAGATATGGCCGAGCAGCGCGTGGGGCTATGTCAACAAACCTTTGTGGCGGACGACAAGTTTGGCGATGTGATCGCGTGCCTTGAGGCGCGGGGCTGGGCGCGCGTCATTTGTGGCGGGGACCTCGCGTGGCGGAACCTGAAGCAAACGGACTTCGAGTCCGCCGACGCCGACCGCTACGTGAACCATCTTCGCCACGCGCAGCGGCTGAGCCACAAGGCAACGCTCGCGGCCGCGCTGGCGGACGCGTCCGCCGAGTTTTACCCGCGCTGCTACGACCTCCGGCTGCCGGCGCACGCCCGGCGATTCCTGGGCGACGCCGCGCGCGTCGCGGCAGCGGCGGCGCTGCGCGCAGGCGGCGCGGGCCCCGGCGACGCCGGCCTGGGGCGGACGCTCGTGGATGCCTGCGCCGGGCGTAAATTTGATGAAATTGCGGCGCGGCTCGCGGCGGGCGACACGGCGGCGACGCTCGCGGCCCGCACGGGGGGCGGCGACGCGGTGGCGGCCGCGGCGGCGCTGCGGGCTTTCGACGCACGGCCGCAGGCTGCAGTGGTCGACGGCGCCGCGGGCGTATGGGTGCTCAAGCCGGCGGGCGGCAGTTGCGGCGAGGGCGTCGTCTGCTCGACGTCGGTCCAAGAACTGCTGGCGGCGGCAATGGCGCGGCGGTGGCGTGTCGTCGTGCAGAAGTACATCGAGCGCCCCCTCACGCCCCTCGCCCGGAAATTCGACGTGCGCCAGTGGGTCCTCCTGTCGGCCGTCCGGCCGAAGCTTGTGCTCTGGGGCTTCTCCGAGGCGTATGCGCGGTTTGCTCAACAACGGTTCGCGCTCTCGGACGCGTCGCTCCGGGACAAGTTCGCGCACCTCTGCAATTACTCGATCCAGAAGGACGCGCCGGCGGCGGACGACGCCATCGCCGAGAACATGTGGAGCCAGGCGCAACTGGCGGCGCACATCGATAGAATCTACGGCGCGGGCAGCTTCGAGGCGCGCGTGCGGGCCGGTATCCGCGCCATCGCCGTGGCCGTGGCGGAGACGGCCGCGCGCCTGGACGTGGAGAAGGTCGGCCACGGCTTCGAGTGGCTCGGTTTGGATATCATCGTCGGCGAGGACCTGTCCTGCTACCTGCTCGAGGCGAACGTGTCGCCCGACGTGTCGCACTCCACGGCCGTGACGGCGGCGCTCGTGCCGGCGGCGACGGAGGACGCGCTGGCGCTGCTGCTCGACGAGGGCCACGCGGCCGACACCGACGCACCCGTGGCGGCCCGCCGGCGGTCGACCCTTTACGGCGACCCACCGCCGACGCCGGCCGACGGGCCCGCGGCAGCACCGCGGTGGGAGCTGTGGCTCCGCGCCAGCGCGCCGGCGCCCGCCGAGCAGCCCCCGGCGCGCCTGACGGACGGCCGCGCGGACGCGTGGTGGCGCGCTGAGCTCGCGCGGCTGGAGCGGTTCGCGCCGCCGCCGCCGGACGCCTCGAGCGACGAGGAACTCTAGCCTAGTGTACTAACTTGAAGTTGTAATGGACTGCTAGTAGGTTGCAAGGATGATTACTAAGTTACAAGTAAAGAGAGGAGGCTCTTATTCGGCCCTCGTTTGTCGCGGCATATTAGCAGAAACAAAGCAGACAACGCCGCCCGGGCCGCACTACTGGTACCTCCTCGGATATGTCATCATATCATGATAAGGACCTTTTGATTAGACCTGCTTTATCGAGGTATTTCAGGTATAGTTGAAATAACTAGAACTAGGATAGTGAAACCAAAGCAAAGTTGGGAGATTTATGAGTGGAAAGGAGGCCGTTGACCGATCATCAACGGACGACAACTTCAACTTCAAATTGAACCCCCTGGACCACGCGCCCCCGCGCCAAAACAAGGGAGGGAACTATCGGAGCGTTGGACAAGAGCAAGTATAAGTACAGTATTCTCACAGCGAGCCACTAGGTGTGCCGTAGCCTGAGGTAGCCAGATACTGCTGCTAAGATACTGATCCGAGTCGTAGCTGTTGGACATAAGTCAGCACTAAATAGGTTCGGAACGCCCCGGGGGCCCATCATAAAGCTCCTCTTGAAATCAGAGGGCCGCTGTTTTGGCCTCTACCGTGGGTCGGGTAGCTGGTAGCTCTACGAGCTTGTAGCACATGTGTGGGCCCACTGCGGTACCGTACTCAGGCTGCGGTAGGTAGGTACTAGGTACCATGGTACCGAGGTACTTGGTACCTAGTACTCATATCAAAATAAATACAAGAAAGTGAAGAATACTTACCAACAACCAAAAATCCAAACAAGCGACACTCAACCACACTACTCCGCCAAGAGCGCTTGAACAGCCGCGGGCGAGTGGGAGCCCGCGCGGGCGCCGATGGGGCGCCACTCGCCGCGGGCCGCGGCCCACTCCTCGACGTTCCGGAGCACCGTCTTGAAGGCGTAGTACTTGCGCTCTAGGACTGGCTTCGACAGCTCGCGCTTGGGGTAGAAGCAGCGGATGTACGTCTCGTGATCCTGCCTCGTCGACAGCGGATATTTCGTGAACTTCCAATCATTCTCCCTGAAGATCATGAATTGAAGCCCTTCGATGCGACTGACGAGCCGCAACGCATCGTTCGGCTCGCCGTCGACCATTGCCGGCACAGGATCGGCGAGGTCTTTCAGCTCCTGTTTTTTCAACAAGGCGATGGGCTTGATGTGCTCGTTGTCGAGGACAGTGACTTTCCTACCCTTCGTCCAGCTCCGGACGAGCTTCTTCCGCATCAAGTCCGCGAGAGGTACATCGTCCGGAACGGCGGCAGCCATAATTTGGGAGGCCTGAGCCGGCGTAAAGCCAGTGACCTCCGACATGTCTCCTCCAACTTCCGCATCTAAAGCTAAACGGAGCGCGCGGCGGGCAACGTTCGAGGCACGCGAATTGCCGGTGCCAGGACCGCCACAAAAACAATTCGTCTTCAGGAGGCCACTGTCGCAGTGTGGGCAAACGGGTCGTTCGTAGGTCTTCCAACGTTCCTTGTCGTAGTCGGGGTGGGCGTCCCTCCAGGCCTGTTTCGCCTTCGTACTCGGGTGAGCGTAGTACTCCTCCTCGCCCATTAACTCAAGTGAAGGCCTTGCCCCAGAAGCCTTTTCGCGGGCCACTTTCTCTTTTGGGTAGAATCTTCTCCTATAAACACACGAATAAAACCAGTCGGGGTTCGCTACACTAGGGTCGCCGTCTTTTACGAACCACGTGGGGTTCGTCTGCCCCGCGACAGCCCTCGAGCACGCCCGTGATACTCGCCGCCGCACGAAGCTCTGGTCGACGATGTGCGCCTTGTCCGGCCACAGGACGAGCACCTCGTTATTCCTGAACTTTACGACCCAGTCGTCAGCCAACTTGACCTCGACGCAGCCGTCGCTGAACGTCTTCACCACTTTACCTTCGATCTCGTCGAGCGTCACCCACACGGAGTCGCCCTCTTCCGCGTCTGAGACACTCCCCTCCCAGTCGACGAGATACGTTCCCGCATCCTCATCCCACCCGACGATGACCATTTGTTCGGACTTTTTCTTGTCGCCGTTCTTCAACACCTTGTCCGCCCGGACGTCTACCGCAGTTCCTACCGGATGAATCACGAAACGCCGGACGAGCCGGTCCGGATCCACGACGCCAACCTCATTATCTGTACCCGAGGCCACATACCGCACGCGTACTTTTGTAGGTGGCGTCCTAGTAGCAGGTGGAAGGACGACGACTTGCCACGGGTTGGACCAGTCGCAGTTGTCGTTGTCAGGCGCGTCGTCATAGTCGTAGTCTCCGTGATATTCGAGTTTCTCCCCATGAGCATCAGTGAGCTTGGGGTCCACGTCGAAGGTCGGCCGGGTGGCGTGCTTCTTCGGCGACCGCTTCGCGGCGGGCTTTGCAGCCGGCTGTTTAGCCTTTCTAGCCTTTGCCCGCCTTTGCTTTTTTTTTTCTTTCACCTTTTGTTTCAAACTCTTCTTTTTCTTGGCCATCGTGCCGGGCGCGGCCCCCTACGGAGGCGCGCCATATTTAAATTGGTGGTGGTGGGGCCGCTTTTTAGCTTAGCTTTGGCTGGCTTTGGCTGGGCTAAGTAAGCGATTATACCTAAAAAACGCCAAATCATAATACGCGATAAGACACGGCCGCGAGCAACCGGAGACATCGTCTCGTCCAGACGACCGATCCCTCTGCCTCTGTTGCTGTCGCGGCGCGTCGCCGCGCCGGCTTCGCCCCCGACGATAAACCATCCCGACCGACCGTAGGCTCCGACGCGACGCGTATTCCGCGTGACCCGTACGCGACGGTCTCGTCGTGTGTCTCCGCCCCAGAGCGCGCGGCTCCCAGGGCGGCTGCTGGACCAGCAAGAGTTGGAGGGCAGCCTGAGCCGTGGGAGGTGCGCCGACGCGCGGGCAGCGTGGCGCGGGCGGCGCTGCCGTATCGTGGCGCCCTGTACAGCGCTGGCCATAGCCAATGCCCCGCCAACGTCGTAAACTCGCACGCCTGCAAGCACATACCAGTAGGTATCATGCATATAGAGATACATACTAGTACCGACGGTACGAAACTTGGGACACCGCTCCGGGGCGCGGCTTCCAGGTCTCCCACACGCTCAAGGTGCCCGGCCGGCCGCAAGCCGTCCGACTCAGCATAGAAGCGCCCTCTCTCAACTACGCTGCCCCAAAGCCTATATCAAGGCGCCAAATTGGGTAGCTTTGGCCCGACGCGATCACTGCTCGGCAGACAACAGCGCCATATGGTCGCAGCGGCACCAGGACGACGAAGAGCTGCGGTGTGACGCTAGCGAACTAACGACGACGGCGCGCATTGGCCCACTATGGAGAGCCCTCGTCCGCGCTGCGAGGCCATGGAGGTCCGCGCCGCCATGGCACCCCAGGACAACCTCGAGGGCATGAGCTTCCCGCGGCTCAAGGCTCTGGCGGCGGCGCGCGGCGTCGACGTGTCGGATCTCCGTGAGAAGGCGGAGCTCGTCGCGGCGCTCGGCGCTGCGGCCTGGCGCGAGGCGGCGCTAACCGCGGCGCTGAAGTGCCTGCCCGCCGATGCGACGGCGCGCGCCGCCGGGCGTTCTGCCGCGCATGCGGCGGCGCATGCAGCCTTCCTGCGGCGGCGGCGCGGCGAGGCTTCGTCCGACGAGGACGACACGACGGCCGTCGTCGCTGCGGCGACGGCGGCCGCCGAGGCTGCCGCCTCCGTGCACCCCAAGATCCAGGAGGCGGTCGCCGAGGCGCTCGTCGTGCGCGCGCGGGCGTTGCGGCCCGCGCCCAAGCATCCGACGCGGCCGTGGAAGTGCTACGTCTGCACGCTGCCCTTCGGCACGTGCGAGCACACGCGGAAATGGTTCGCGCTGCAGGCGAGCCAGGCGAGGACGGAGCGGGAGGCCAAGCTGGCGGCCGCGACGAACGAGGCGGCGCTCTCCGTCTTCGAGCGCCGCGCGCCCGCGCGCGGCATCGAGGTCGATTCTGGCGACACTTGGCTCAAGGAGGACCTCACGAGTCTGGCGCGCGAGGTGCTGCACCACTCGCCGCCGCAGCCGCCGTCGCCGCAGCCGTGGCGGCCGCCCGGCGCGCCGGTGTGCGCGTGGAGCGCCCTCTACACGACCGAGGCGGTCCCCGGCGCGGGCCGGCCTGCGCCACGTGCCGACCACACGCTCGTCGCGCTCGGCCGCGACCGCCTCGTCTGCTTCGGGGGCCGTGCCCTCGTGTCCAAGTTGCCGAACGCGCCCGCCAGGGCGTTCCGCGCGTACGCGACGGTGCTGACGGCCCCGGGCGTGCGGACCGAGCGCCTACCCGAGCAGACAATTCGGTACTACGGGCCCGAGGTCCACCTTTTGGATCTTGAGGCCGACCAAAGGGTGTGGCGTCACGTCGCGCCGCTGGCCGAGCCCGAGCTGATCGCGCCGCGCGCGGGCCATTGCGCCGTCGCGCTCGACGACGAGCGCATGTGGGTCTTCGGGGGCCGCGGCGACCGGGGGCGCTATTTCCACGATGCGTTCGTGCTGCGCCTGCCGCGGCCGGCGCCAATCGATCCGCGCATCGACCCCAATCAGAAGGAGCGGCGGCGGCTCGAGCGCCTGCGCGAACCCGCCTGGGTCGCGGTACCAGAAAACGGTGGCGAGGCGCCCGAGCCGCGGTGCGCCGCGGCGGCGGCGCGCTGCGGCGACGGCAAGGTGTGCGTCTTCGGAGGACGCGACGGGACTACGTGTTTCGGGGGCCCCTGGCTCCACGACCCCCGGCTCGGCACGTGGTCGCGGCCCGCGGTGCTGGGGGCGCCGCCGCCGAACTGCTTCGGCCACGCGCTCGTGGCGCTGCCGGCTGCCAAGGTCGAGCCAGGCGCTGCTGGCGCGTTCCGCGCCGAGGTCCCAGTGACACGGCTCCTGGTGCTCGGCGGGTCGTCCGTCGGTCCCGGCGCGGCCACTGCGTCCACGGAGCGCGCGCGCGCGGCCGACCGCCGCGCCGCGGCCGTGGCGGTCGCCGTCGGCGATGCGCATGCGGCCGAGGGCCCGGCCGCGGTCGCGAGCCTGAGGAACGGCGAGGCGGCCGCCGCCTTCAAGGCCCTCGCCGCGCCGCGCGCGGCGGGCGCGGCGCGCGCCGCCGCGCGGTCGCTGGCAGCGGCGCAGGCGGCGGCCGCCGGCGACGCTTTTCGGCGCGAGGAGGACGTGGCACGCCTCGGCGACGCGCTGCTGGCGATGGGCGACCGATCGGGCGCCGCGCCGCGCGCGCTCGCGGAAGTGAACTCGCTCTGCGGCGCGCTGAAGGTGCTGGACGTCAAGAATAGCGAGTGGGTCGACGTGCGCGTGGGCGGCGCCGACGTCGCGGCGCGGCACGACTTTTGCTGCGCATTTCTGGGGCTGCGTGCGTGCTTTGCCGACCGTGCGATCGCACTGGGAGGGCGCGCTGGCGCGGGTGCCCCCCCCGCCGGGGAGACGGCGCTCGAGCCGCACGTGCTGGACCTGCGGGAATTGGCGTGGACCTCGCCGGCGCCACGCGGGACGGCGGCCTCGGTGGAGCCCGCAGTGGTTGAAGCGCGCGCGCGCGCGCGGGCCGCTGCCGTCAAAGCCGGAGCGGCGCGCGACCGCGCGCGGTGCCGGGGGGACGCGCCCGACGGCGACCTCCACGTCGTGGCGGCGGCCGACGCGGCTTCCTCACAAGCCGCCGCCCTCGCGGACACGAGGCAAGCATTGAGGGAGGCGCCCGCGGCGCCGCCCATAGCGCGCGCGGGCTGCGCCATGGCGGCGATCGGCGACCGCGTCTTCGTGTTCGGGGGCGCGGCCCTAGACGACGGCGCGCCGCTCGACGACCTCGTGGTCCTGGATCTGGAGGACGCGGCCGGCCGGGAGCAGCGGGAGACGGTCGAGTTCCACGAGAGATTGGAAAGGGAGCGCGTCAGGCGGGACGCGGAGGATGCGCGTGAGGCGAAGCGCGTGTCATATGTCCGGTGCCGAATCAAAATTTCGCGGCAGTTTTTGCACTGAATGATCGCATCGACGTCCCCGCGCGACGCGACGTCTGCTCGATGGCGCGGCAGTGCGGGTCCCTCACCGCTTGACTTAGCCAGCAGGCCCGCGTCGTCGCCGAGAAATGAGTTCGCGAAGAATTAGGCACTCGACTCACTGGTTGATTTCCACACAGGGCGTGGGAGACGTATTGGTTATTAGAGCGGTGGGCGGCAAACGAGGCGATCGAGTGCGTCTGGTTCGGTGCCGAGCACGTGCGCTCGGCTGTACCGCCGCTGACGGTTGCGCCGCCCATTTTACTCCACAAGGCCTCGCCGACGACGCTGTGGCTGCGGTGGCGCGCCGTGCCGCGGGATGCGCGGCGAAAGCCGTGCGAGCCCACGTTCTTTCTGTGCATGCGCGGAGGGTTCCGCGAGCTGCGCGTCGGCGAGGCGGTGCTTGTGGAGTGGGAGCCGCGGCCCAGGACGGGCGACAACGCGACGGACGCGTCCGACGCGTCCGACGCGTCCGAGAGCGCGCCGCTCCTCACGGAATTCACCGGCGTCATCGTCGTCGACCAGCGGGACGGCACGTTCGACGTGCAATACGAGGACGGGATGCAGGAGCGGAGCGTGCCGCGGCGGCGGATCCGCCACGAAAACGTAGGGGCATGGACGCCCGTCTACGCGGGCACGGACAACTCGTACGCCGTCGAGGCCCTCGTACCCGACCGGGCGGTGCGCGACGAACCGGGCCTGAGCGTCGCGTGCGAGTTCATGCTGCGGACGCAGGGGACCGAGTACGGCTGGGACAAGGTTTCCCACGAGGTGGTCCCGTCGCCCGAGTTCTCGCGGCCGTCGCCCATTGCCTCGTTCCGCACCGGCGTTGTGCCAGCACCGCCCGAGCCCGAGCGCGACGCGCGCGGGAATATTGTCCCGAAGCCCGCCGAGTTCCGCTCGTGCGGGGCGGGGCGGCATTTCGTGTAGAAATTTCCAACCCCTAGTGTGTGCGCCTCCGACTCCCGAGCTGCTGACGCGTCTAGGTTCTCGAATGCGACGTCTAGCCTAATTCCCGGAGCGGAGGAGTAGTGGACCTGGTCCGACGGATCTGGGACTCAGTGAGGCTATGATTGGGCTGAGTCCTAGTTTATTCCATTTTACGAGCTCGTACCCTCCCATAACGTTTACATCTCTTACATATGCGTCCCTCGGCTGGACTCGGAGAGAGGGCGTGGGAGGTGACCACTGGAGTGCTAAAGTGCTAGAGTGCTGTGCTAGGTGCGATGCAGGGGGAAATAGAGTGTGTACTTCCGGACTTCCCCGGCAGCGTAGTGTAGTCACCTCAATAAGTTTTCAAAGTCAAGAGTAATACTAGACATATATTTCTAAAAGGAAGGAGGATGACTAGTGATCGTGCGGGGCCGCCTGGGGACATTTGGATTTTGAAGCCCATGCGCGGCGTTGGCGAGCTACTCTACTACACACACACTGATATGATCCACGCGGGAGGTTTTTGAGAGGGACTTATTTCAGCTCCTGCTCTGTGCTCTTCGGTGCCTTAAGCGGAGGAAGCGCGGAAGCTGCTCTGCTACTAGGCGCTGCTCCCACCCCCTGATTGAATGAGAGCTGCCACTCTCTGGGAAGACACGGCAGCACACCCGCCTGCGGCCCAGGCGGGTCTACCTAGTTCCTCTCGAAAGCTTGATCTCAAACGCAGGTGCTGGCGGATGTCGCTGCGCCAGCAAGGCCTCCTCGGATGGCTCCTACCCGACCCGATTGACGTCGCCATCGCGGCTTACGTGGCTGCGTGTGAGGCCGACGACGAAGGGAGGGCGGCGGCCTGGGCGGAGCTTCGAGCACGCGGCGCGACGTGTGCGGACTATGTCGCGCGCTCAGAAAGGCATCTAGCGAGCGAGGTCGGTTCCACCCGGCGAAACGCGTCACGACTGCTCGCGACGTTTGTGCGCGAGGCGCCGCCGCCGCCGGACGACTGTGCGGCACTGGCCGCGTTCTGCGCGGCGCGCGCGGACGACGCGCCGTCCGCCGAACATGCGCTGCGGGCGCTCGCGGACGTCGTGGAAGCGGCGCGCCGCGGGACCGGTGAGGGCGGCGCGGCGGCGGCGGCGGCGGCGGCCCTGTGTTTGTTCGGCGACGGCGCGGTTCGGGCCCCAGCGTTCCCGCGCGCGGCGCGCGAGAGGTTTTTCGACGCGCAGCGCGCCGTCCTGGACGGAAAAGCGGCGGAGCTCGCGGCCGCCGCTTCAAACGAAGGCGCGGCCCGCTTCGCGCGCGGCGTCGCCGCGGCCGTGGATGGCGAGCGCGACCCGCGCTGCCTCCTGCGGGCCCTGGGCGCCGCGCGCGGTTGTGGCCGGGCGGCGGACACTATCGGCTGGGGCGACGCGGGCGCGGCTGCGGGCCTCGCCGCTGCATTATCGCCCTACTTTCCCGTGTCCTTCGTCGCGCCGGCGCGCAACCCGCACGGCGTCACAGCGGTCGGGCTCCGCGAGGCGCTGCGCGCGGCGCTGACGGCCGCGCCGGAACTCGCGAGCGAGGCCCTCGACCTCGCGCTCGAGTGCCTGCGCGACACCGGCGCATCGCCTGACGAGATCGGGGAAGCGTTGACCCTCGCGGCGCGCGCTGCCGAGGTCTGTCCGGAAGCGAGCCTTGAGGCGACGGCCGAGGAGCTGATGAAGGCGGTCGCAGCGGTCGCGTCGATGGCGCCGGCGCCGGCTGCAGCCGCAGCGCAGCGCCTCGCAGCGCGGGCCTGGCATAGGAGGGTGGCGTGCGCACGGGGACTGCGCATAGCAGCGCGGGCGGCGACGGCGTCCCCGGCGTCGCGCGCCGCGCGCGCCGCGGCGCAGGTCCTTGCGGCCGTCGCAAGCGCGGGGCCGCGGGCATGGCGGGCGGTCGTCGCAGCGGTTGCGCCGGCGCTGGGTGCCTTGGTCGCCGGCGGTGGCGCGGACGCCGCGCCCGCGGTGAGCGACGGCGCGGAAAGGGCGCTTCAGCTTGCAACGACGCAGCGGGGTGCGACGCCGCCGGCCTCGCGAGAGGCGCGATCGCGACGCATGGTCCAGGTTCCAATTCTTCACGCAGGCGCGGGCGCTCGCGCAGCTCTTTGGCGCGGCCCGCGGCCTCGGCGCCGCCGCCTGGCTTGATAGTGCCGCCAGGAGCGCGGTGGTCGCGGCAGCGGCGGCGGCAACGGGCGGCAGCTCCGCGGCGCAGGCCGCATGCCGCGCGGTCGCCGCCGCCGCGCACGCGGGCGCGCCGCCGGAGGTGCTCGGAGACGGCAACGTCGCGGCAGTCCTCAAGGCGCGCTGTCGCGACCGGCCGGGCCTCGCTGCGGCGCTCGCCTCGGCGCGGCCGGCGGCGGCAGCGGCGGCGCTCGCTGGCGCCGACCCGGCCGTGGCGGCCGCGCTCGCGGCGGCGCCAGCAGCGGCGGACGTCTGGGCCCCGCACGCTGTCGTGGCGTTGGCAGCGGGCGGCCCGGGAGCAGACGCGGTGGCGGCGGCGGTGGTCGCGGCGGCGCGCGCGGGCCGGCTCCACCAACGCGCCGCGGATGCGCTCGCGTCACATGAGGCGGCGGCGGCCGCTCTCGCATTGCGGGGCGCCCTAGCGGCCGTCGTCGGCGCCGCCGCAGCCGAAGCGGCCGCGCGTGCGGCGCCGGCCGCGTCGCGTCAGAACGACGCAGCCGGGTTGGGCGCCTGCCTCGCGCGGGGCGGCGCGGCGGCTGTCGACGCGGCCATCGTACCCGAGGCGGGGCCCTGCTTCGAGGCATTCCTCCTCTTTGCGCCACGCGGCGACGCGGCGACGCGTGAGGTCCTGCGGCGGGCGCTCGCAGAATCGCGCGTCGGCGACCAAAGCTGGTCGGCCTGCGCGCGCGCGGCCGTCGCGCGGCGCGACGCACCACCTGGCACGGCCGCCGTCGTCGCCAGTGTGGAATCAACCAGTGCGTCGGGTGCACCCAAGAATTCTTCACAAAGTCATTCTACACAGGTCGTCGCAGAGGCCGTCGCCGCCGCGTTCGCCTCTGGTAATGCCGACGCCGCTGCGGCGTGTGTCGCGCAAATTACGGCGCCAGCGCCGCGTGGCGCGCTTCTGGCGCGCTTCTGGCGCCAGCGGTTCCGCGTGGCGCTCACGCCGATCCTCTCCGCCGCGCCGCCCAGCGCCGCGCGCGACCGCGCTTTGGTCGCGCTGGCGCGCGGTGCGCCGCCCGCGGTCATCGTCGAGGAGGCCACAACCCTGGGGGCGGCCGCGGCGCGCGCGCTCGGCGCCGGCAGAGATGGAAACCAAGCCGCCGCGGCCGCCGTGTTGCTCACGCTCGCGCGCGGCGGCGCCTCTACGGAAGCCGCGGCCTCCGGCGCCGTAAAGGCGTGCGCGGCCGCCGCGTGCGACTCAAACGCGCCGCCCGCCGCCCGCGCCGATGCCGTCCGCTGCCTCGGCGCGCTGGCTGCGGAATTGCCACACGCGCGGTTCTACCCGCATCGAAAGGCAGTCGGGGCAGCCCTCTCTAGCGTCCTGAGCGACGAACGCCGCTGCCTCCGCGCGCTCGCGGCGCGCTCCGGCGATCGGGGTTTTACCCAGTACTAGGACTTAAGGGCCTGACGCCAATTGGTTACACCAAAAAAACGCGGAGCAGCACGCAGTGAATTTTAAGGACGTGTACATTGCATGGGCCCAGGCAGATCAGTGCCAGTCTGCACCCGCACGAGAGAGTAGGGGGTGTCGGTTTTGACACTCCCCAGGTCATTCGACCTGAGTCGCATCAAAACAGAGCACCCCCGGGGCTGGGAGACTGAAAATCCATCGCGTTCCCCCTAGTTTCCCATTCCCCGAAATTACCAAAATGCGTATGACGGACGCAATTCCCCGTCACAAACCCCATCAAACATGGGAGAAACTATTTCGTTAGACGACTACACTACGCTGCCGGGGAAGTCCGGAGCTACACACTCTATTTCCCTATGCATCGCAGGAGCATAGCGCATCGTTGGCTAGTAAGAGGTGATATTGGATTGGTCGATTCAACAATAGTATGGGACGTGGTTGCCTGCTTCTCTTAGCTAGACCCTGGCTGCATACAATGTTACGGCGTGCTCTTGCTAGTGCTTTCACAGTGTCTCGGCCCGGGCCCCGGGGGGGGGGGTCAACATGTACTATACCTGTTTGCTAAGAGCAGGGGTAAACGCCGGCAGACGACTCCAGTTGCGCGGCGCAGCAGCGTAGTGAAACCTGCTTCTGTTGCTGGGTCCATGCCGCGCGCCCTGCGGGCGGCCGCGCTGCTCGCGAGTGCCGCGCGCGCCTGGGACGTGCGCACGCCGACCAACACGACGTGCCTCGGCGGCTGCGCCTGCGTGCCGCGGCTCCGCGCGTGCGTGCCGACGGCGCCGGCGAAGGACGCGCGCGTGCTGGCGCTGAGCCTCGCGTCGCTCGCGCGCCACGGCGCCGACGTGGCCGAGGTCTGGGTCGTGTCGCGGCGCGCGGCGGGCGTCGACGCGGCGGTCGCGGCGGCGAACCGCGTCCGGCCGGTCGCGCGCTGGCTCGACGAGGCCGCGCACTTCCCGTTTGACTACGCCGGCGTGCGCGCCGCGCTCGGCGCGGCCCGCGGGCGCGCCCCCGACGGGGGCGGCTACCAGTACGCCGTGGGCTGGTACCTGCAGCAGCTCCTGAAGCTCTACTGCGGGCGGGCGATCGCCCGCGCCGCGCGGAACACGACGGGCGCGGGACCCGGCGGCGGCGGCGGCGGCGGCGAGGGCGGCGAGGGCGCCGACGTGCTCGTCGCCGACTCGGACGTCGTCTGGACGCGCGACGTGGCGTTCGTCCACGCGGCCGCCCCCGACGCGGGCGGGGCGTGCCGCGCGACGTACAACTACGCCTTCAGCCGCGAGGCGCACCAGCTCTACTACGACACGAACGCGCGGCTCCTCGGCGCCGCCGGCGCGCCGCTGGCGGACTCGGCGGGGCGCGACATCTCGGGCGTGGCGCACCACATGGTCCTGCGGGGCGACGTCGTGGCGGCGCTCGAGGCCGCCGTGGCGGCGCGCCACGGCGCGCCGCTCCACGCCGCGCTCTTCCGCGGCGCGGCGGGCGTCGCGGCGAACGCGCGCCGCAACGCGTTCTCGGAGTACCAGCTCTACTTCCACTTCGCGCGGCGGCGCTTCCCGGCCAGCGTGCGCGTGCGCCAGCTCTACTGGGCCAACGGGCCCGGGCCGCGCGCCGTCGCCGCGTGCGGCGCCGACGGCTGGCCCGCCGCCGCGCTGCGGACGTTGGGTCACGCCACGGAGGCCGTGGAGATCGATCGGGCCGCGGGCTACGACTTCGCCGCCTACCACAGCTACGCGAAGCGGCGGCCGTGCGTCTACGGCCCGGCGGCCGACGCCGCCGACGGCGGCGCGTGCTTCGGGGGCGGCTGCACGCGGGCCTGCTTCAAGAGCCGCATCGACGAGCGGTTCAAGCGCCGGGACCGCGCCGCGACGGCTCCGAGGCTCTGCGCCGCTAGGTAACTTCCTCCGTCTCTTACCCTCACCCTGGCCACTACTAGGCCCACTACCTAGGAGTCTAGGACCGCGGGAAAGTCGGCCACTAGGGCCCTGGCCACTAGGACCGCGGCGGGCCTACCCTTACCGGACTCGGACAGGGGGTACGGGGTTCAGACGAGAGAGAGACGGCGAAATTGGAAGCTGTGCGAGATAGCTCGCCGCGGCGGGGCTCCCGACGCCCGACTAAGACTAGTGATGTGATTTACCCTCGTGGCGACGGCGTGCGAGACCCCTCTCCACGCCGTCGCCGAAAAAAATCGTGAATGAACAAAAGAAGGGTCCTTAGAGGTCCGCGTGCACGCACCACAGCACCCCGACCTCTAAGAACGAGAAGGGCAGCAGCAATAAATTCGCCGGAAACGGTAGCTCGACGCCATAGCCACGCGCGCACGGGTGGGAAGTGCTCGCCGCAAGAGCTAGCAGCGACCTAAGCGCTGCGCGAATCGCGCGCGCTGCGCTGACCGAGCGCTCGAGCGCTCTCCCTACACTCGGTGGTCGGAGGACGAGGACTAATCAACCGCCCGCCAGATTCCATTTTGTCAATAATTGATTGCACGAGATTGTGCTCGTGGCCTTAGCGTCGACATGTGCATAGGCTGTATTATTGGGTAGACCCCCTCGGTCAAATGGATGGTCAGGGCAATGTCCTTTCTCGCGTGCTCGCTGCCCACGGGCAGCCCTAGTAAATTGGTTTACACTCCCAGACCTCGGTTAAGGGCATCGTCTCGCAGCACGAGTACTCGAAGCAGTTGCCCGTGCACATATCTTCGACTTTGAGTTCGATGGTATCCGCGCAGGACCCCATCGACGTGGCCGGCGACACATGAGGTTCGAGCGCTAGCATGCTGTCGCGGGGGCCACAGATGCAGGTATGATTGCGTGCTGGTCGAAGGAGTCCGCGTTAACCGAAACGCCGCAAAAACCCTGATCGGATTGAATATTCATACCTCCCCGGGCGCGGCTTCCAGAGCTTCCCTGCTTGCTAGTGTCTTATAGGCCGCTAGCCACGCGAAGCCTAAACGCGCGGGAAGCCCTGGAAGCCGCACCCCGGGGCGACACCTCCTCAGACTGTTCCCTGGGCTAGCGGCCTGTAAGACACTAGGAAGAATCGGCCGCGGAGGGCTATATATTATATATATATATATTGAATCTGTTTCGCCGCACCTCGTCACACGCGCTGCGCAAGAAACCGAACAGATGGCGAGCTTCGGTCTGGAGGGGCCCGGCTTGAATAGCGGCCAAAGGGGCAAGAGGCAGACGGGTCCCTCGGGCTTGGGCGCGCCGGCCGCCAAGCGCGCCAGGCGCCCGGAGCGCGCGGGCGCGTTCGCCGACGGTGACGCGGCGCCCGGGGCGCCGCCGCCGCGCCCGCGGCTCGGGAAGACGAAGGTCGGCCGTCCGGCGGCCGGCGAGCGGCGCGACTTCGGCCTCAACCTGCCGGCCACCGCGTCGCGCGACGCCTACCGGAACGCCGTGGGCGCATTCCCGGGCATGGCGGCCCACCGGCGCCCGGCCGCGCCCCCCGTCGCCGGGGCGCCGCCGCTGCGCCGGCGCGACGGGCCGTCCGTGGGGGATTTGCTGGAGGGACCGCGGCCGGTGGCGCCGTCGCGGCGCCGCGCGGCGCCGGCGCCGGCGCCCGCGCGGCCGCGCCGCCAGCTCCCCACCCCGGCGGCCGCGCCGGCGGCCGCGCGGCCGCGGCGACCGCGCCGCGGGCGGCCGGACGCCGGCGCGACGGCGGACCAGCCGCTGTGCATCGAGGACTCGTCGGACGACGAGGCCGCCGGCGCGGCGCCGGCGCCGGCCACCAAGGAGCGGCCGCGGCGGACGCGCGCGACGCGCGCGGGGCCCGCGGAGACGGACCCGACGCCGGTCTTCCAGTACCCGCCCGGCGTGGCGGCCAGCGACAGCATCGTCGTCACGCGGGGCGACCTCCGGCGGCTCGAGCCGGACGAGTTCCTCAACGACAACCTCGTCGACTTCTACCTCAAGGTCATCGTCGCCGACGCCCGCCGCTCGCCGCTCGGCGAAGACCCGGCCTTCGGCGACGTCGCCCGCGACGTCCACGCGTTCTCGTCCACGACCGCGTCCGCAACGTCGACGGCGCCGTCGGGGCGTCTGCCCCGACGACGTGGGGGCTGTCAACGATCTCACTCGTCGACGCCCGCGCAGGTCGCACTTCTTCACGAAGCTCCGCGAGGGCGACTCGCGCGGCAAGCTCAAGCCCGACAGCGAGAAGGCGCAGCGCGCGCACGCGCGCGTGGAGCGCTGGACGCGCGGCGTCGACGTCTTCGCGAAGAAGTTCCTCCTCGTGCCCGTCGTCGAGGACCTGCACTGGAGCTTGGCCATCGTCTGCCACCCGGGCGAGCTCGCGAAGCGCGCCGTCGCGCGCGAGCGCCGCGAGTTGGACGTCGGCGCCACCGAGGACGAGGACGAGGACGAGGATTGCCCGGCGCGGCCCTGCGTTATCCATATGGACTCGCTGCGGATGCACAGCGCGAAGAAGATCGAGAAGTGGCTGCGCTGTTTCCTCGAGATGGAGTGGCGCAAGCGGCACTCGGACGAGGAGCCGTTCACGCTCCGGGAGCGGACGGCGAGGGCGGGCGGCCCGCCGGCGGACCTGCTGCTGGCGATGCCCAAGGTCCCGCAGCAGACGAATTCGTGCGACTGCGGCGTCTACACGCTGCGCTACGGCCAGGAGTTCCTCGCGCGCGCCGTGTGTCGAGGCGCCCGGCTCGCCGTCGACGGGCGGGACGTCTCCCTGTGCTTCCGCGACCACGACTTCGAGGCGTGGTTCACCGGCCGCGACATCGCGGAGATGCGCCGGGACATCAAGAAGCTGGCCGCGGACCTCGAGCTAGAGAAGATCCGGGCCGCCTACCGGCGGGAGCAGGCCGAGGACGCCGCAGCACCGCCCGCCGGCGCCGCCCCACCCTAGGCGCGCCGCGCTGTTGTACCTCCAAGACGGAACGCTTTATGTCCTATCCAAGTCATGGCAGATGGATAAGTAAAATACACAAAAACCCCACCCCCTTTTTATACCAACTAATTAGTAAAGATATGTCAAGAGGACTGGCCTGTCGCACGCGGTTTGAGTGTTGAAGGCCATTGTCGCCTCTCGACGGGGGACGTTTTACCGCGCGATTGCGCTGGGACGGGCCTCGCCGACGTGTCGCCGGCAGACAACAACCGCCCGCCCACGGTTCTCTTGCCACGGACCATGACGCGATCATTTGTTTGATGACTGACCGACTTACTGCGGTCCAGATCAAGATGTTCACGTCCCGAGCGTGGGCAGCCACAAGTGCCCTTCTTGATGTTTTCTGTTACCTACTGTATCGGTGGGAAAAACTAGTGTCTTACCGCCGCTAGCAGTGCGGCTTCCAAAAGCTTGAGGCCTAACGCTAGCGGCCTGTAAGACACTAGTTCAGTAACTAGGTATAGCAAGCAACAAAGGGGGACCTCTAGAGCCGCGGCAACTCGCTCACCGTCCGTCCGTATGCCGCGCAAGCAGGGCCCGAAGAAGAAGGACGCGCCGCCGCCCGCCGACCGGGACGCGCCGGCGGAGGCCGACGTCGACGCGCACCCGTTCAAGCCGGGCAGCTGGCTCGTCGTCGCGTGGCCGCCGGACGGCAGCGAGCGCCTCGCGACGGTGATCGACCGCGCGCGCGTCGAGTCGGACGACCGGGACGCGCCCGACCAGCACCACGTGCGGAAGGACGACCTGCAGCGGCGCGACGCGGCGCGGTGGCGCTACTACGTGCACTACGCCGACTTCAACCGGCGCATGGACGAGTGGGTCCGGCCCGCGCGCGTCGTGCTGCCGCCCTCGCGGGCCGGGCCGCTGGCCGAGGCCGCGGGCCACGGCCGCGGCCACGGCCACGGCCGCGCGAGCCCGGGCCCGGGCCCGGGCCCGGGCCCGGGCCCCGGCGCCGCCGCGGCGCCGGCGGCGCCGGCGGGCGGCTCCGGCGCGCTGAGCATCGCGCGCGCGCGGCCGGCGGCCGGCGGCCTCACGTCCGTCGCCGACATGGAGCACGACGAGCACGAGGGCCTCGACGAGGCGTCGCTGCGCGAGCACGAGGAGGTCACGAAGATCAAGAACTTCGGGGCCGTCGAGCTCGGGCGCCACGTCATGGACACGTGGTACTTCTCGCCCTACCCCAAGGAGTTCTACCCGGGCGGCTTCGCGGACGTGCTCTACGTGGACGAGGTCACGCTGCGCTTCTACCGGACGCGGCGCGAGCTGGCGCGCGCGGCGGCTTCGTGTAGGCGGCGCGCGCCGCCGGGCGACGAGATCTACCGGGACACGGCCCTGGCCATGTTCGAGGTCGACGGGCGGGAGCACCGCGAGTACTGCCAGAACCTGTGCTACTTCGCGAAGCTGTTCCTCGACCACAAGACGCTGTACTTCGACGTCGACCCGTTCCTCTTCTACGTGCTGTGCGAGCACGACGGGCGGGGCCACCACCCCGTCGGCTACTACTCGAAGGAGAAGTACTCGGAGGTGGGCTACAACCTCGCGTGCATCCTCGCGTTCCCGCCGTTCCAGCGCAAGGGCTACGGGCGGTTCCTGATCGCCTTCAGCTACGCGCTCTCGCGGCGCGAGGGGCGCGTCGGCGCGCCGGAGAAGCCGCTGAGCGACCTGGGCCACATCGCGTACCGCGCGTACTGGGCCGCGGCGCTCCTCGCCTGCCTGAGGGCGCTGCCGCCCGACCAGGTGTCGACGACGGTCATGGACCTGTCGAAGCGCACGTCGATCATGGCCGACGACGTCGCCGCCACCCTGCAGTACCTGGGCGTGGCCCGCCACGTCGACGGCGTGCCCGTGGTCTGGTGCCCGCCGGCGACGCTCGACGAGCTGATCAGGAAGCACCCGGTCAAGCCGCCCTTCGTCGTGGACGAGGCGCTCCACTGGGAGCCCTTCCACACGGACGTGAAGCGGGACAAGTTCAGCATCCGCGCGAAGCGGCCGACGTCGCCGGCCGCGCCCTAGGCCCGCGGGGGGGGGGCTCTCACGCGGCGGACACGTGTCCCCTCGGCCCGCTCTGCGTCTCCTCGAGAGAGAGAGATGCCTGCCTGTAGAGAGAGAGAGAGCCACTTATTGAACCCACCCCCAGGTAGTACGGACCCCGAACGCTTCGCCACTGTGTCTATTGGGATTGGCGATAGGGTGTTGTTTCACCCTGCCCCCCGAGAACCCAGACACGAGTGGTGTGAGGTTTCGCTCCGAACAGAGGCCGGCCGGTCGCAAGCGACGTGCCTTGGCCTGTTCGATGGGCTATCCGTCCGCCCGGTCCAAGCTACTTTGCCGACACCACACAGCAGTTCCTGGACCCAAGCGCGCGGCCGGCGTGCAATCGTTGAATATGTCGAGCACGCGCTCGTGCCACTTTTCCCTCGTATCCATCGCCTCGGTGCAGGGATCGGTTTCTCCCACGCTTCCAAAGCAAAAGTGGACCGGCAGGGGTCCTTTCCGCCTTCAATCTCGGCGCAACCGACGCCCACAGCTCGGCCTTGGGGCGGGCGTGGCTGGTCCAGACGTACATCGTCTGTTCGAAGGTCAGATACTTTCGCACGGCTACGTTCTGCTCGATGGCCCTGACGGCTCTCGCCGCGATTGCTGTCTGTCGCCTCACGTGCCCATACTGGCCGCCTCCGAACTGGTGGCCTAGATAGACCGCGTCGCTCGTCGATACTGGGCCGTTGTAGAATTGTAGTGCTTTTGCCCGTCTCACGGGGTCGGGTTCTAACTTAGAGGATGGCAGCCAAACCCAGTCAATCATCTCGACGGTAAGACACTAGCAAGCCAAAACCGCTTTTTTGTCAAAAAAAGCCCACGCCCAGCAGCTTTGATGGCCCTGGTCCAGCTCGCCGCGGCGAGCGGCGCGTACCGGGCCTGGCGCCGCGGGTCCGAGGCCGGCGCGCCGGCGGCGGCCGGGCGGTCGCCCGCGCGGGCCCAGCGGCCGCGGGCGGCCGCGGCCGCGACCGACTACGCGGCCGCGCGCGCGGAGCTCGCGGCGGCGGCCGAGCGCCTCTTCCAGGAGGCGGTGCGCGGCGAGGCGCTGCGGCGGCTGGGCGGCGGCGCGCCGGAGGAGGACGGGGGCGACGCGCAGGCCGCGGCCGCGGTGCGCGCGGGCGCGCGCCGCGCGGGCCGCGGCCGCGCGCGCGACGCGCTCGAGCGCGGCACCGCGCGCCTCGAGGCGGGCGAGGCGCGGCTCCGCCGCGCGCGGGCCGCGCTCGACCGCCGCGCGGCGGAGCTCGGCGCGAAGCTCGGCGCCTGCGAGGCGCTCGTCGCGCCCCGCGCGGAAACCAAGCCGCGCGTGGGGTCGTCCCGAGGCACGTGGCGCGGCCCGTCCACGGACGCGGCCCGAACGTCGACGTCCACGCAGGTCGTGCCCGAGCGGGCGGCGGCGCCGGCGCCGGCGGCCGCGGCCGCGGCGGGCGCGCGCGTCGTCGGCGTGGCCGCGCGGCCGGGCGGCGCCGTCGAGGCGCGCGTCGAGCTGGCGGGCGGCGCGGCGCTCGCCCTGGAGCTCGCGCCCGACGCGGCCGACGCGCGCGGCCGCCTGCGCCTGCGCGCGGCGCACCTCGCGCACGCCCACGTCGACGTCGCGGACGTCGTCGCCGTCGCGCGGCGCGAGCCGCCGCCCGAGGACGTGCGCCTCGTCGTGCGCGAGGCGCGCGCGCGCGTGCGCCGCTTCGACGCGCGCGCGGCCGAGGTGCGGCGCCTCCGGGGGCTCGTGGCGGGCGTCGCGCCCGCGGACGCGGCCGTCACCAGCGTCGCGGCGGACGTCGGCGACTGGAGCGCGGTCCTGGCGTTCCCGGCGGCGTACCCCGACCACGGCGCGCGGCGCTTCGCCCTCGCGTCGCTCCGCGCGGCGACGGACGCCGCGGCGGTCGGCGGCGACGCGCCGCGCCGCGCGCGCGCCGTCGCGGCGGCGCTCGCGCGCGGCGACGCCGTCGAGGACGTCCTGGCGCGGCTCGCCGGCGCGGCCGGGCCGACCGCGCCCGGGGCCTAGCCTAAGGAAGCACGCGTGACGCGTCGTTACGAGACCTCCTCGAGCCAGGGCCGCACGCGGCGGTAGTACTCCTGGAGCGCGCCGCGCGCGCGCCGCGTGTGGTACTGGTGGACGACGTGGAGCGCTTCGCCGCCCGCGGCCGCGAGCGCGCCGCGCGCGTCGACGTGCGGCCAGTCGTAGTGGCCCATGGCCACGCTGTGGACGCGGTCCGCGACCGCCTTGACGCGGTCGCCGTCGAAGCCGGCCTCCGCGAGCATGCGGTACCGTGCGAGGTTCAGCAGCCCCTGGTCGCTCTCCCACGCGCCGCACGCGCGCGCGTACGCCGCGACGCGGCCCACGAGGTCCGCCGCGGCGCCGCGCGCGCCGAGGAAGACGCCGCCGTTCGCGTAGACGCCGCCGAAGGCCTCCTCGACGCGCTCGAGCGGCGCGTCGAGGCCCGGGCACTCGAGCATGCGCCGCCGGAAGTAGCGCCGGCCCTCGTCGGGGTCGTCGCCGCGGTCGCCGAAGAAGAGCAGGGACGCGGCGGCGTAGCGCCGCAGCAGCTCGAAGGGGTCCCGCTGGAAGAAGACGTCGGAGCCGTCCGCGACGAGCACGCGCGCCACCGAGGGCGGCAGCGCCCGCAGGCACGCCGCGTACCACACGTGCCGCAGGCAGTTGCCCCGGAAGCGCCCGTCCGCGCCCCGCAGCTCCACGCCGCCGTAGGGCCCCGCGCCGACCTCGAAGACGTCCAGGCGCGCGTCGCGCGCGGAAGCCCGCCTCAGGACCGGGTCCACCATCTCCCGCGACGGCGTGATGACGCGGACGAGGGCGTCGGCGTTCGCCATGCGGAAGCTGCCCACCGTGACCTGGCAGCCGCGCCCGTGGCTCGCCAGCGAGTGGCGCCGCGTCGAGACCGCGGCGTCCGCGAAGCAGACGACGAGGAGCGCCTCGTCGGGCGCCGCGCCGGCGAGCGCGAGGAGGGCTGCCCCCGCTATCGTTCGCATGCTACATCGACCGCCGGCGAACGCCGTCCGCGAGCAGCGCAGTGACATCTGCTGTGCTGCCCTCACTGGGCTTGGACAGGCTGCCCTCACCGATGCTTGTGGGCTGCCTGCCTTTGCTGGAAGCCCCTGATGCGCGCGTTGGGCAGCCGTTCGTGTGGATTGCTGCTAGCAGACTGTAAGACACTAGCAACCACTCGGTTAGGGAGCCTCTGCGACGAGTCTCCTGGGGCGGGGAGGGGTCCCGCAAGACCGCGACCGGTTTCCCGCAATACCCGCCGGTTAAATTGAGGCTAGGCTAGGGAGCTACTAGCCCTCTTTCCTGGGAAGGCCAAGCATGCCTCCAAGCTCCAGTCCTGGGAAGTGCTTAGCCCCTTTTTTGGGCGTCGATGCCCGCCGGTGGCCCGTAAACGCCTCTTACCCAACTCCTACGGCCTCCCCGCCCGGCCCGCGGCTGCCCGCGCGCCATCTATTGGCGCCCAGTTTCAGCCCCATCACAGCAAGCACATCACATCGGAGGCCGCTCGTTTGCTTATAGGCCTCCCGGTGTGGACAGCTGCGCTTGACATTGCGAACAGCTCGCTGGCTAAAAAGGTCCCATATTCCATCGCACCTCCTCCCGAGCACATGGCGACCGACCCGATCTCTCTCGTCGAGCAGCTAAAAAAGATATCGTCCATCTCAATTGACATAGATTTTGATGAGACACTAGACAAACTACACCGCTGCACTCTGAAGGTCCACCTTCCTTCGGAAGAGCGGCAAACTGTGCCTTGCGGCGGCTGACGCGCGCGACGAATGGCGGGATCGCGTCGGCGCCGCGCTCTCGCGGCGCGGAGCGGTCGATTGGCTCTCGTGGACGCCTTCGATTGAGATCGTGGCGCTCTGTCTCGGAAATGGTGGCAATAGCAAAGACCGTGACCTGGACCGCGAGTTGCCTTTCATATTCCAGGAGACGTTGGGTGCGTGGGCGGCGAAAGAACGCGAGCATGCCGTTCCTCGCATGTATCGCACGACCGGGTCTGACTCTGAATCTGGCTCTGATGGGGAGGAGGAGGACGACACTTGATCTCCGCAGGATTTCTAAGCTCAGGGTCTGACCGGGCGTGCGCGAGGGCCTCGCGAACGCGTCATGGCGGCGTCTCGGCGCGACGTGACATGTAGGGCAAGTAGGCGATTCATCCTCGGCTTCCTCGCAATTCAACGGGTCGACGGGCCTTCATTGGCGATGTTGACTCACCCCAGCAATTCAAGCCACTTCCGATGACAACTCTTCGGGTCCTTCGTGAACGCGGGGGTGTTTTTCGCGACTCCCCCGCGGGCGCGGCGGCGGGCCGGCGGGGGGCTACGGAGACACCGTCGGCACGGGCACTCGGGCACGACTCCACGGAGCGGTGGCGCCGCGGGATCCCAAATACCTTGACTAGCTCTGGGTCGGGTCTCAAGCAAAGCGCCTTCGCGTCCGCGTTCAGCAGACTCAAGGTTGTGTGGCGGCGGTTCCCTTTTTTTTTTCCCGCACATCGCTGCACGACCTCTGCGACGAGTCCCCTGGGGCGGGGAGGGGTCCCGCAAGACCGCGCGCAAAACCCGTCGGTTAAGCTGAGGCTAGCTAGGCTAGCCCGGCGACGAGGGGGGCTATAACAACACACACACACTAGCAAGCAGCTTAGCTCAAAGCAAGCCTGGCTTGCAACCGCACGGGGAGAACAAGTGCAACCAGCCTGCTCGCGGCGAGGTGTCCGGTGCAGGCGCGATGCGCGGCGCCGGCCTGCTGCTGCTCGCCCTGGCCGCGGCGCGGCCGCGGCCGCACCACCGCCTTGCGCGGGGCGGCGCGGCCTGGTCCGCGGACGAGGCGCGCTACTCGCGGCAGCTCCTCGCCTTCGGGCGGGACGCGCACGCGCGGCTGCGCCGCGCGCGCGTGCTCGTCGCGGGCGCGGACGCCGTCGGCGCCGAGGTCGCCAAGGACCTCGCGCTGCTGGGCGTCGCGGCCGTCGACGTCTTCGACGGCGACGGCGACGGCGACGGCGGCGGCGGCGGCGGCGCGCACCTCTACGGCGCGCGGCCCGAGGCGACGCGCCTCGCGCGGACGGTCGCGGGCGCCGCGGAGCTCTCGGAGACGCGCGTCGCGGCCGCGGACGCGTTGGAAGTCGGGGCCTACGACTGCGTCGCGGCCTGCGGTTCGGGGCGGGAGGCGGCCTGCGCGCTCTCGGACGCGTGCCGCGCGGCGGGCGTGCCCTTCGTGTGGTGCCGCTGCGCCGGCGCGGCCTTTTGCGTCTTCGACGACTTCGGCGACGGCGCGGCCGTCGCGTCCCGCGAGCTCGCGGGCGCGGCCCGGGAAAGTGTCCCGCTCGAGCCGCTCAGAGCGCTTGGTGATAATCTGTACCGCGCCGAGGCCGCGGGCCGGCAGCGCCACGAGGCGTGCGAGGGCGACTTTCTTGACCTCGACGGCGGCGCGGTCCTCGAGGTGCGGGCCGTGGCGACACCCTGGGCCCTCGAGGCGGCGTTGATCGAGGGCGCCGTCGACACCAAAAAAAGGTGCGGCGCGCGGCTGCGGCCGGCGACGCGTATACTGAAACAGGTGAGCCTGCGCGACGCGCTCGCGGCCGCTTCTTTTGGATCCTGCGACGGCGCGCGCCTCGACCGGCGGGCACTCGATGCTATCATAGGGAGCGACGACGCGCCGGACGCGGCCGCGGCCGCGGCGGCCGCGGGCGTCGCGGCGCACGACGTGCTCAAGGCCGTGAGCGGCGGGCTGCTGGGCGGCCCCGCGCCGGGCCAAATATTGGCGCACCGCCCCGCGGCGCCGGTCCCCGACATACCGGAGGCGGCGCGCGTGCTCGTCGTCGGCGCGGGCGCGACGGGCTGCGAGCTGCTGAAGAACCTGGGCCTGCTGGGCGTGGCCCGCGTCACGGTCTGCGACGACGACGCCGTCGCGCCCTCGAACCTGTCGCGCCAGTTCCTGTTTCGGCCAAACGACGTCGGCGCGAGCAAGGCCGAGCGGGCCGCGCGCGCGGCCGCGCGCCTCGCCCCCGATACGGAATACGTGGCTATACCGAGGCGCCTCGACGCCGCGTCCGTGGATGCCGTCGCCTGGGACCAGGTCGACGTCGTGGTCAGCGCGGTCGACTCGCTGGCGGCGCGCGCGTTCCTGAGCCGGGTCTGCGTCGAGCGGGGCCTGCCCTTCGTGGACTGCGGGACGCTCGGGGCGGCGGCGTCCGTGCAGCCGGCCCTGCCCCACGCGACGGAGAGCTGGCACGCGACGGCGGTGGCCGACGACGGCGACGACCGCGGCGGCGTGCCCGTGTGCACGATCAAGGACCACCCCTATAAGGCCGAGCACTGCGTCTGGTGGGCGCGCGACGCCTTCGCCGGGCGCTTCGAGGCGCGGCCGGAGCGGCTCGCCGCGGCGCTCCGCGCGGCGCGCGCGCCGGGCGGCGCGCGGCGGTGGTGCCGGAAGAACCCGGACGCCGCCGCGGCGGCGGCGGACGACGCCGAGGGCCTGCTGGCGGGCGACGCGGACGCCTGGGCGCGGGCCGCGTTCCGCGAGCTTTTTGTGGAACCGGTCGCGCGGCTCCTCGCGGCGCACCCGCTCGACGAGGTCGACGAGGACGGCGCGGCCTACTGGACGGGCACGCGCGTGCCGCCGGCGGCGCCGGCCCGCGAGGACGCCGCGTTCCTCGCCGCGACCGCGGCGCTCCGGCGGCGCGCGCTCGGCGGCGGCGGCGCGGCGGCGGCGGCGGCGCCGGCGCCGCGCGCGCGCGACGCCGCCGCGCGCCTCGAGGCCGCGGTCGCGCGGCTGGGCCCGGACGCCGCCGTCGCGCCGCTCGCGTTCGACAAGGACGACGCCGAGCACGCGACGTGGCTGGCGCTCGCGGCGAACCTGCGCGGCGCGGCCTTCGGCGTCCCGCCGGTCGACCGGCTGCGCGCCGCGCAGATCGCCGGCGCCGTCGTGCCGGCCGTCGCGACGGCGACCGCCGTCGCGTCCGGGCTCTGCGCGCTCGAGGCCGCGAAGCTCCTCGGCGGCGGCGCGACGCGCGCGCGGCTCCGGTCGACGTTCTGCGGCCTGGCGGCGCCGCTCTGGGGCCAGGCGCCGCCCGCGCGGCCGGCGCGGTGGCGGCTGCCCGGCGGCGCCGTCGCGTCGGAGTGGGCGCCGCCGACGATTCGCTGCGCGCCCGCGGACTCCGTGCGGGCCGTGGCCGGGCGCGTCGCGGCGCTCCTCTGCCCCGACGAGGAGATCGAGACGCTCGTGGCGCCGAACGGCGACCTCGTCTTCGCGCGCGCGCTCCACGCGCGACACGCGCCGGCGCTCGGGGACGTGCTCGAGGGGGCGAGCGTCGTCGAGGTCCAGGCGACGAGCGGCGACCTCGAGCTGCCGGCCGTCCGGCTCGTCGTCGCGGGCGATTAATGTGTCACACCTAACCTTCGCGCGCCACGACCCTCGCGATCGACCGTCCAGCGGGGACGGCTAGCGAGGCCGGCCGAGACCGCTGCACGGCGGCGTACGAAATAACTGCAGTCAACTCGGGCTTTGGGGGCACGCGCCTTGGCGGCGCCTCGGCGAAATTGGGCGTTCCGTACACAACCTCTATCTATCATGTCTATGTTCTTGGGACTCTAGCATTCTCTGTAGCCATGACAACTTGAAGAGACTCGGAACTTTAAACTAGGCCGCCGACATTTCAGCAACAAAGCGACGCTATATGACATTTCCCTTCCTGATGGTGCAGAGAGCGTGCTGCTGCATCGCGACGTCCCCAGGGGTCCTACGTGTCGGGGGCGTCCGCTGCGACGGCGGCGAGCGTCGTCTCCTGGCTCTGGTCCGCGCCGGGCGGAACGCCGCCGTTCGAGTGATGAAGTTGGGGCCCCAATCGACGCCCGACGACGTGCAGCGCGTCCGCCACGGTGGCGTGAGCACCCAGCGTCGTCCCCTCGCGGCCGACGGGCTCGGGGGGCGGCGCCGGCCGCCGCTGGTGGCGGGGCAGCCCCATGTTACTTTGCGAATCAAAAAAATCGCAGAGCGCAGAACGATCTGGGGGGCGGCGGCGCCGCGGGGCCCAAACAGCCCACGTAGGGCGGCTGCCGCGAAGCGGATTTTTCAGGGGGCGCAGGAGGGCAAGTCGCAGCGTCCCGGCGGGTTTTTGGGGCCTTCGTGCGGGGTGCCGCGCATCGTCCGGAGAGCTTTTTGCGCGGCGCCAAACGCGGCCATACGGACCGCCCGCGGCTCCAAACCCACAGATCTCGTTCTGAGCGGTCCTAGAGTGTACCCGCTCTGCTGAGACCGCGCGGGCGGCGGCCGCGCGGCCGCGTCGCCGTCCAGCACCGGAGGAACAAAGCCATGGGGCTCCCTGTACCGGTGCCGGGCGGCGCGCGGCGCGGCGCGGCGGCGCGACCGTCGAGAGGCTGTGGCGGCGGCCCAGCGCTCGGAGGCGCGTCGCGTGTGGTGGTGAGGTTTGCGGCTCGGCTCGACGGGAACGCGCCGCGGAGCGACGTCGGTCGATTTTTACGAGGAGCGGCGCAGGTCGCACCGCGGACACGTCCGCTCACGCGAAGGCGGACCCAGTAGACGCCGTCGCCCGCAAGACGCCTCACGCAAGCCATTATAATGTCGTCTCTCGCAAACGCTATCGTTGTCAGAGATAGCTCGGACGACGAAGGGTCCAAGCCGCCGCCGGCGGTTCCGGCCTTGGCCCGGGCCAAGGCCCCGCCGCCGCCGCCGCCGATTCCGTCCTTACCGACGACCGCGCCGCCTGCGGCCGCGCGGCGGGCGCCCGTCGGCGATGACGACCCGTGTCGCAAGTGCAAGCGCAAGCCGTCGCAGACGACGTTCTCCTTCTTCTCCTCGAGCGGGGCCCGGAAAAGTACGTGCGACGAGTGCCTGCCCCCAAGCAAAAAGCGCCGCGGCCCGGACGGCCAGGCCGTCGCCGCGGCGGTTCCGGCCTGGGCCCGGCCCACGGCCCCGCCGCCGCCGCCCTCCCGGGCCAAGGCCCCGCCGCCGCCGGCCTCGGCCCGGGCCAAGGCCCCGCAGTGCCTGCCGCCCCCAAGCAAAAAGCTCCGCGGCCCGGACCGCCAGGCCGTCGCCGTCGCTAGCGTTCCAAGCCCTCCGCCGGTCATTTCATCGACGGAGCGCTGCACCGTCCCGAAGTGCACGGCCGGCTCCTGCCTGCGCCTGCACCAGTGCGACGGAAGAATGCAGGGAAGGACGTGCCAAAGACGATGGCTTGCGCCTGGACTTTTCGACTTCAAGAAACGCGGCGAAAAACGCAACCGGACCTGTAGGGAGTGCGCGGCGAAAAGAAAGGAAATAAACGCCATCAGCAACCCCATCAACAACCCCATCAACAACCCCATCAACAACCCCATCAACAACCCCATCAACAACCCCATCAACAACCCGATCAACAACCCCATCTACAACGCCCAGACATCAGAGAGAACGAGGCAGAAAGCGATCGAGTACGAAAGGGAAACGCTCGGCGACGAGCACGACCTCAGTCCCAAGGCCTTACAAGCGCACGGCAAGGCGGCCATTAGTCGTGCCGAAGAGTTGTTTGCGGACTACGACGTGACGTACCCGAACGGCTACGCGGTCCAGATCTACGGCGCGAGCACTGGCTCTCAGGGTTTTAGCGTCAAGGAGGAGGGCGTCAATCAGTTAAGGCAGCGGGGCTATAAGTCGGCGACGATCATCGATGCCACGGGGTACGCCCCCCCCGTGGCTCTCACGAGGGCGTGGGGCCCGGGCGGCGTGAGCGTGTACAACTGCGGCTCGTCCAAGGTGATCAGCCGCACGGTGGAGACGGCGTTGCATAAGCACTTCTGGCCGATTTGCGACGCGTCCGACGGCAAGATGCTCCGGCTCTGGCGCGCGTGCGGAGCGGGCGCGCCCCAGGGCATCGGCCCGTACCACGTCTGCATCCGCATCATGCCGCTGCCCATGCCGCACGGCTGGCGCCGCGGCTTCTAAAGGGCGGGCGCACAAGGTGCTCCTTGTTCCCCGCCCCCTGCATAAGGCAGCTCTTCTAGGACGATGAACGAAGGACCCTATCTCTCAGCTAAACCGACCGCGTCCCCGCGCCGCCGATGTGCTTGAAACACGGCCGCAAAACCCTCGGTCGCGCGGGCGGTTGGTGGGCGCTTCCACGCGCTCCGTGCGACTCCTCGCCGGCGCAGTCGTGCCGCAAGAACACTTGTCGATTCCCAGTGTCGGGTTTTGCGGCGCCATCATATGAGTTGCGGCGCCAAAATCCTGCACGTGTCGCCTCTCGAGAGGCATAGCCAGCGCCGCACGCGGGACGCACCAGCGGCGCGGCGCGCGCGATGGCGGCGCGCGGCCTGCTCCTCGCGGCCGCGGCCCTCGCCCCAGCCCGCGCCAAGGTCGTCACGGGCGAGGCGCGGCTGACGGGCGAGTTCACGGAGCACGACGTCGTCAAGTTCGCCTTCCGCGTCGGCCGCGGCAGCGCGGCGCTGACGGTCTGGACGGAGGAGGGCGACGACTACGCGTCGGACGAGCTCAAAGCGTACGCGTACCTCGACGACGACTGGGACAAGGTACTGAGGGCGACGACCTGCGACGAGAAGGTGAAATTAGCAAGGTGGTCGGCGCCCGTCGACCTGCGCAAGGACAATGCGTTGGATGCGGAGTGGGCGCCGTGGCGGCCGCCGGCCTCCTCGAAGTTCTGGGCCCACCGGCGGGCCATGACGTCCAGCATACGCACGCACGTCTGGTACTTCACGCTCGCGGACTGCTCGCTGGAGCGGTACCTGCACCCCGTGCCCGCCGTGCATTATAGGGCCGAGATGCGCGACGGCGACTCGCACCTGCCCGTCGACGAGAATGGGTTAAGACCCCTGCACTTCTTCAACATGGTGACCGCATTCGTTCTCGTCTACGCCGTGGGCAAGCGCATCGCCCTCGCGGCGGCCGGCCGCGCGAAGAAGGGCGACGGCGACCGCGACGTCCACGCCGCGGAGGTCCTACTGTGCGCGGCCGCGGCCTGCGACGCGCTCTCGAGCTTCTTCGAGCTGCGCCACCTCGCGGCCTACGCGTCGAACGGCGTCGGCTCCCATTTTTCGGATGCGCTCTCGGCCTACTTCGAGGCGCTCTGCGACGCGCTGCTCGCGGCATTAACCTTGTGCATCGCGGCGGGCTGGACGCTGGCCTCGAGGCTGGGCGACGACGAGAAGGCGGGCCGCGGGCCGCTGCGCGACGAGACGCCGGCCGAGAAGGCGGCCTCGGCCGTCGCGCCGCTCGCGCGGCTGCTGCGGGCGCCCGGCGTCGAGGCGTCGTCCGGGCTACTGGGCTGGATCACGTTACACCTCGTGCTGGCGCAGTGGAGCCGCTGGGAGGGCGACGACTTCGACAGCTTCCACGACTTCGAGCACTGGCCGGGCAAGCTCGTCGTCGTGGTCCGCGTCGTCCTGTTCCTCGTCTTGATCCCCGTGGCCCTGCGCACGCAGGCCTGCGCCGGCCACCGGCTGCGGCGCTTCTACGTCGGCTGGGCGGCCGTCGGCGGGGCCTGGGCGCTGAGCCTGCCCCTCGTCACGTTCGTCGCGGCGTCGCTGCCGCCCTACACGCGCCACCGCACGGTGCAGTGGGTCTGCTCGCTCGTCCAGACGGCGGCCCTCGTGCTGTACGCGCTGCTCTTCGCGGGCCGGGCGAACCGCGCGTTCCGGGAGGCGTCGACGGTCGGCGACGGCGGGGCCAACCTCGACTTCGGGTCGAGCCTCCCGCGGCGCGGCGGCGCGAAGCTGCGCTTCGGGGGCGTCAAGGTGCGCGTGGACTAACTTTTAGGCGTAGGGGGAGGAGCGGCTACTTGAAGCGCTTGAGCGTGCGCGCCGGCGCCGCGCCGCCGGCCGCCGCGCGGCGCTTCGCGCCGCCGCCGCCGCGGGGCCGCGTCGCGTAGAACGCGTCGAGCGCCGCGAGGAGCTGCCCGCGCACCGTGGTAATCTCCATCGCGCTCGCGCCGTTCATCTTCACCGAGAACGTCGTCTCGTCGGCGCAGGCCTGGCGCGCCACCGCCAACATGCCCTCGCGGACCTTGGCCACGCGCGCGGCCTCGACGTCCGCGAGGCACTCGCGCAATTTTGAGACGGTCGCGGCGCCGCAGGCCGCCGCGAGGTCGTCGCCCGCGCATTCGAGCAACAACGCCGCGACCTCGACGTAGTGCGCCGGCAGCGCCTGGAACGCGTCGCGGTCCTTCGTTTCGGCGTCGCGCGTCTGCTCCAGCGCTTCGGTCCGGAGCCACGGCGGCGCCTCGACCGTGCACATCTTGCGCTTGCGCAGGAGGCAGGCGAGCCAGAGCGGCACCTCGCAGGGCTCCTGGGGCTCGAACGGCCCGTAATTGCCCGTGACGAAGCGCAGGACGTCGTGCTGGAAGCTGGGGACGACCCTCACTAAAGTCTCCTCGGCCTGCGGGGGGCGCGCGCTCCTTCTCTCGCGGGCGCATCCGCGCCCGGGGCGCGCTCCGGCACGGCTGTTGGTGGCCGTCCGTGCGCAAAATTCGCGGGCGCCGGCGCGCGCGAGGAATTCCTGGATCTCGGCGTCGCTGGCCTCGCCGCTCATGGTGCGTGGACCGGCACGCAGCGCGCTTTCCGGCCCGCGCTCGAAAAACGGGCGCGACGAGCGGAGAAACCCGCACCAAAAAACTGTCGCGCGCCACAACAGGTGATTAAGCATGCACACACGCGTGTCCCGTCTCGCCGCACGTCTCGCGCCCCGCGTCGGCGGCCACGCCTGGCAAGAGGTACTTCTAGATAGTGGCGGCGTCGCGGGCGGCGTGCACCTTCGCAATCAACGCGGCCACCGCGTCCTCGAAGTCGGATGCATCGTCGACCGTGAGCTTGAGTTTGAGCTCGGCGAATGACGCCTCGAGCTCGGCAGCAGGGTCGGCCGGCGGCGCTGCCGCGGGTGCTGCTGGTTGTTGTACTAAGGGTGCCGAGCCGCCGCCGCCGACCCGCTCTCGTCGTGCCGGACTACCCGATGCAGCCGTCGACGGCCACGCCGAAGTAGCGCAGGAGTTCGTCCGCGGCGCCCAGACTCCATCTTCCACGAAGGCGCCGCCCGGCAGCCTTTTTGGCTATGCTGTTTGAGGCGTAGCGCCCCCCGATCTGGAAGAATCGTCGCGGTGATTAACTTAGCTCCTCATGCCCGTCGGCGCGCGCATCGACGTGCTCACGTTGTGCAGCCGCGCGTTGAGGTCCTCGCGCATCGACGTGACGCGCCGCGCGACGGACGGGCCGGGCGGCCCCGCGTCCGCCGCGTCGGCCCCCGTCACGAAGGCGCGCGCCGCCGCGAGCTGCCGCCCGAAGGCCTCGACCGCCGCCGGCGCCGCGGCGAGCGCCGCCCGGAAGTCGTCCGGGGCCGGCGGCGCGACGCCGAAGACGCCGTCGGCCGCGAGCGCCTCCTCGCCGCCGTCGTCCGTCGGGGCGTCGCCCCGGAGGACGACCTGCCGCGTCAGCGCGCCGATCACCGCGGGCAGCAGCGCCTGCATGTCCTCGGCGTCGCCCGCCGACCGCGCGCAGCACGTCAGCGCGTCGCGGACCTTGCGCGCCGTGCTCTTCCGCGGGTCCTCGCTCGTGAAGGAGGCCCAGAGCTCGGCGAGGCACTCGGCCGCGTCCCAGCCGTGCGAGACGCAGCGCAGCGGCGCCAGGATCAGGGCGTACTCGGCCTCGCGCGCCGCCGGCGGCGCGAAGACCGAGAACAGCAAATTCGCGCGGCCCTTCGACATGCCCGGGACGGCCACGCTCAGCGTCTCGAGGAAGGTCTCGCGCGCGACGCGCGGCCCCGCGGCCGCCTCCCGCAGCTTCGCCAGCAGGTCGTCGAAGGCCCGCGGCGGCTCCTTCGTCGCCTTGTCGAAGAGCACGTCCCGGTACAAGCGGCCCAGCTCCTGCCACTTCAGGTCGAAGCGGAAGACGTCCGCGTCGGAGACCTGGTCCGCGCACGTCAGGCCCGGCGCGATCAGGATGGTCTGCGGCCCGCTGTGCCGTACCAGGACCTCGCGGCCCGTCGACGCGTCCTCCTCCTCCTTGCGCGGGAGGTACGACGTCGAGGGGCGGTACGTCAGGACCGTGCCGCCCGACTGGACCGAGCCGCCCACGAGCGCCGATCTCAGGGACGCCTTCTCGAGCCGCGCCGCCCGCTTCAGGCGGCTCTGGGACCGGCGCTCCAGCTCGCAGACGCGCTTGACGCGCGGGTCGAGCCAGGCCGCGGCGCCGTCGTCACCGTCGCGCGCCGTCGCCGTCTCGGCGACCGTCGTCTGGCCGCGGTACCACGACGACGAGGGCCGCTGGCCCTGGGACGTGCCCTTGAAGCCCGACGGGTAGCTCGCGTTCTCGGGCCAGAGCCGCGGCGTCGCGCCCCAGGTGCCGCCGGGTTTCGGAGGCGCGCCGCGCAGCGGCGGCGCCCACTCCGCGCGCAGCGTCGTGTTCCCGCGCAGGTAGGCGGGGCAGGTGTCGTCCAGGGTCTTGCCCGGCGCCGACCCCCGGAACTGCTGGTAGTGGCGCCGCCGCCGCGCGCCGTCGTAGCCGTAGCGCACCGCGTCCGCGAAGAGGTCCGTCGAGGGCGCGTCCGAGGCCGCGCCGGTACCAGGGCCGTACCAGGGCTCCCGCCGCGCCAGGCCGACGCCGCCCCGGTGCCGCGCGCCGGCCGTGCCGACGAACACCCTATCCGGGGCGGCCGTCGCGCGGTGCGCGGACGGCTCCCAGTAGCTCATGCGGTACCAGGCGTCGTGCTCGTAGGTGTCGTGGTGGTCGCAGGGCCGCGCGGCGTGGCTCAGCTGCGAGGCGGCGCCGGGCAGGCGCGCCGCCTGCGCGAAAGCCGCCAACGCCTGGGCCTCGCCGCGGCGGACGCGCGGGAACCGCGCGTCGCTGCCCAGGCCGTAGAGCCGCTGGCGGCGGCGCCGCGCCCGGGCCTTCTTCGAGTTCGGGTCCGGGAAGCTCCGCCTCGTCTCGTCCTCGAGGAGCTCGTTGATCTGGTCGCCCGCGGACGGCATGGCTTGATGGTTCTCGGGCGCAGCGGCGCCGCTACGTTCACGGCAGGCTGCCCGACGCGGTTCTTCGACGCGGCCCGGCCGTCGGTGGGTGGTGCTGCGCCGGCGGCAGCGTCTAGCACCGCCTTTTGATTGCGAGAGATGGCGCTCCTTCGAGATGGGCTAGATACATTTAGTGCAAGTAACGTACTCCGGCGGCAACGCTCCGAATAGACCAAAGACGCCTCGGCGCCCGTCGGAAGCCTCCCGGAGGCGTCGGCGCCCCCCATCATTTCCCCCCCTACCGGACTCCCGGGACCTCGCAACGCTGCCTCGTCGCGTTTCGCCCGGCGGACCCGCAGACCCGGCGCGAGCCACCGCCCGACGTTTTAGGAGACGCGGGGCTGCCCGCGCGCCCGCGACCCGTCCGAAGCCGGAGCCCGCGCAGCGCCCCACCGCGCGATTTCTAGGGCACCGAGGGGCTGCCCGCGCAAGGCCAAGACCAGGGCCGCAAGATGGTCGTCGACGAGAGCCTCTTCGGCCGCAAGACGAAGACCAAGGGCCGCGGCGGCGCGCTGCCCGCGCGCGCGGCCGTCATCTCGGCGGCCGAGCTCCGGCGCATCCAGGGGAGCACGAGGATCATCACCGCGGCCGAGATCCAGAAAGATAAGGACGAGTTGGAGGCCATCCACGCCGTGAAGCACAAGGCGGCGCGGGCGCGCAAGGACCGCATGCGCGCGCTCGCCGCGGCCTCCAAGAACAAAGCGAAGAAGAGCACGATGGAGCTCGAGAAGGAGGCGCGGAAGGAGACCATCCGGCAGATGGCCGACAAGACGCTGGATGAGAACCTGGACTTGGTGAAATATTTGAGAGGCATCGGTGCGCGAGCGGCCGCCTTCACGATCCGAGACCAGCAGCTCAACGAACGCGGCGCGAAGGAAGCGAGGCAAAAGGCCTACGAAGATCGCATGGACCTGTTGATGGAGGTCGACCGGTTGCGCGACCTGAAGCAGCGCGAGGACGCCGACAACCTGCGGAGGAAGAAGCGAGTCGAAGATAGGAAGGTCATCACGGAGCAGATCGACGCCATACGGCGGAAGAGGATCCTCGAGGAGGAGCAGCGCGAGCAGGAATCGAAGGCCATGCTCGAGTTGATTGCGAAGTACGAAAAAGAAGATCAGGAGGCCGCCGCGATCCAAAAGGTGGAGCAGGAGCGCGCGCGCATGGAGGTCATGGAGGCGAACAAAGCGAGTATTGAGCGGAAGCACGCCGAGAAGCAGCGCGACCGGGACGAGGAGGAGGCCATTCTACTCTATCAAGCTCGAAAAGACGAGCTCATGCGCAAGCGCGAGCAGGAGGAGAAGGAGATCCAGGACGAGAAGAACCGACTCGCGAAAGCTATGTTGGACTCGCAGGAAAAGATCATGGACAATTCCGCGGAGTTGGATGCGTTGCGCGCGCGGCGCTACGCCGAAGCGAAAGAACGAGCCGCGCGCGAGGCCGTGCTCAAGAAGGAGACGTGGCGCAAGAACCTGGCCGAAAGTGTGCACAAGACGTTAGGGGACCAGATCGAGGACAAGAAGCGGCGCCAGGCGCGCGAGGCCGCGCTCCAGGAACGGGAACACAACGAGTGCCTGCGCTACGCGAACAAGGTTCAAGATAGAGAGGCGATCGAGAACGAGCGGAAGCGCCAGATCAACGAAGAATTCAAAAGAACGCTCAACGAGCAGATCGCGGCGGCGCGCCGCGGCCGCACGGACAAGTTCCAGCAGGCCCAGGACGAGGGCCGGGCCATGCGCAACGAGTTCGCCATGGAGCGCGCCAAGCTCGAGGCCATCCGCGACGCCATGATCGAGGACATGCTCAAGCGGGGCTACAACCCCAACTACCTCAACGAGATCCGCAACTGCGACATCCAGAAGATCCAGATGCGCTAGACTATCTCGGGGAGGGGTAAGGTTTACGTAACACGCTCCCCCGCCGCCGCCTCCTCCAGCCGCGCGCGCCCGGTGTCGGCGAGCCGCCGCAGGTTCCGCGCGTAGAAGCCCGCGCTCTCGCGCCGCCGCTCGGCCGCGGCGAGCTGGCGCGACCAGAGGACGTTGATCGTCGCGTGGGGGCTCCGCCGCATGTAGCTGCCGTAGTACCGGAGATCGTCGTCCGGCAGCGCCGCGAGGTCCTCCGCGCCCGCCTCGGCGCAGTACCGCCGCAGCGTCGTCGGCGCGTACATGTGGCCGAAGCGGTGCGTCGCGAGCCATTTTTCGGAAGGCGTCTCGTAGCGCGGGTGGAAGCAGACAATACCAATATCGCGCGACACGCGCGCCGCGACGAGCGACTCCTCGAGGAGCGGGAAGACAGCCTCGACCCACGTCTCCAGGTCCTCGTCGAAGGCCGGCGCGGTCAAGAGCACGGAGCTGTACGCCGCCTCGCCTTGCGCGAGGAACTCGCCTATTGTAGTCCAGACGTCGCTCACGAGCCGCGGCGCCGACGTACATCTAGAATGCGCGTAGAGGATCGGCGCGCCGTGCACATCAAACTCCTCGAGGCCGACGCCGGCCTCGCGCGGCGACGCCGTGAAGGGGCACTGGCGGAGACCCACGAGGACGCGGGCCACGAAGGCTTCCGTCCGCCGGCGGCACGCGTCCGCCGTCTCCACCTCGTCGTCTGCCGCCGGCGGGAGCGCGCGGCGCTTCGTCAGCGTCGGGACCCGCCGCGTCGCGGACGCCTCCACCGCGGCCCCGGCGGCCTCGAGGCTCGCCGCGAGGCGGCGCGCGTCGGCCTCGGAGAGCTCGGGCAGCGCCAGCACGGCGTCGTCGGCCTCCGCGACCCAGCGCCAGACGCGCGGCGCGACTTGCGCGGCGCTCCCGTCGACCCAGTCGGGCCGCCGCCGCAGCTCGCCCTCGACGAGCAGTTTTTGCAAGGGGTTGAGGGCTGTCGTTAGGCGCAGCAGCAGGAGCAGTGCTCGTCCCATGGCGCGTGATCACTCGGTGCCCCCACAGCCTCCTCGCAGGATTGAACAACCGTGCTCCAGCCCTTCAAAACTGCAGCAGGCGGCGCGCGCGGGCTTTTTATCCATCTATGGCCACAGCGGCCACAAGCTCACGTTCTACGGTGCTTTTTTGACCTGTAAAGACTGGAATTCTAGTACGTCTCTCGACGCTAGGACAGCTTTTGCTGGACCTTAGGTGGCCGCCTTTTGCACGCTATCTGTGCAAAGCATTTTGCAAGCGCATTCGTGCAAAACCTATCAAAAGCCACCATGCTCGCGGCGCTCCGCCGCGGCGCGGCGCTCCCCCGCCGCGCCCTCTCGACAACCACAGAGATGCACGGCACGACGATCCTCTGCGTGCGCCGCAAGGGCCGCGTCTGCTTGATCGGCGACGGCCAGGTCTCCATGGGGAGCATCGTCGTGAAGGGCAACGCGAAGAAGGTGCGGCGCGTCGGCGACGACGTCCTCGTGGGCTTCGCGGGAAGCACGGCCGACGCCTTCTCGCTGCTCGACCGGCTGGAGAAAAAATTGGAAGAGCACCCGGGGCAGCTCGCCCGGTCCTGCGTCGAGCTCGCAAAGGCCTGGCGCACGGATAAATATCTTAGGCGGCTCGAGGCGGTGCTACTCGTCACGGACCGGACGCAGACCTTCGAGCTGACGGGCACGGGCGACGTCCTCGAGCCGAGCGACGGGATCATGGGCGTGGGGTCGGGCGGCCACTACGCGCTCGCGGCGGCGCGCGCGCTCGCGACCGTCGAGGACCTCGAGGCGCGCGACATCGCGACGCGGGCCATGGCCGTGGCCGCGGACATGTGCGTCTACACGAACACGAACTTCATCGTCGAGGAGCTCGACGAGGTCGCTCCCGAGGGTGATGATAAGGGGAAGGGGGAGGAGGGCGTGTAAGGTTGTGTCTAGTCGTCGCGAGCCGTCGGCGCAGGGTCTGCCTCTCCTTACCAGGCGCTGCTCTAGGACATCCGCTAGCGGCCTGTAAGACACACTAGCAGCAAGCAGGCGCTGCCCAATCGACCATTTGGCCGGGCAAAGGGTCGCCCCGAGTTTCGCAGGGCTGCCCACGCACCACAGGAGTGCCTTACGCCGCCGCCGCGGGCGCGCTCGAGGCCATCAAATCATAATTGCGCGCTCTAGGCCAGCGCGTGTGCAGGAGACGCACATCACACAGAGCACGACGGGGGCCGCCCTCCGTCGCGCCGCGAAGCAACCATGGTCATGAACCAGGGCGCCTTCCGCGACATGCTGAGCTCCGTGCGCGGCGAGGAGAGGGCCAAGGCGCTGGACGTCGACCTGCCGCCGCAGTTCGGCCGCGCGCACGGCTCGAACCTCCGGGTCGCGCTCGTCGGCCGGCCGAACGCCGGCTGCTCGACGCTCTTCAACGCCTTCTGCGGGCGCCGGGTCGCGGCCTCGGGCTTCCCCGGCGAGACGCGCCGGGCGAACGTGGGGCGGACGCCGCACGCGACGGAGGCCTACGAGGCGCTGCGGGCGTGCTACGCGCCGCGCGCCGAGCGGCCCGTGACCTTCTCGGTGGTCGACGCGCCGTCGCGCAACGCCTTGGACGTGAAGAACGACGGCAACGACGACCCGGCCTTGCTCGAGGGGCTTTGGGCCGGCGCCTCGACCGCGGACGTCGTCGTGGTCGTGGTCCGGGACTTCCGCACGGGCGACGTGACGCACACGTCCGAGACGATCGACGCGGCGCGCGATTTGCGGTGGATCGGAGAGGTCGCGAAGCGGCGGGACATTGTGATCCTGGAGAAGAGAATCAAAGAACTGGAGAAGCTGCGGGCGGGCAACTGGTTGCGGGGCGAGAAGGAGGCGCTCCAGTACGCCGTCAAGCTGCTCGTGAGCGGGCCGGACCCGCCCAAGCAAGAGTCCGACGACGGCCTGTCGTCGTCCGACGAGGACAAGCCGCCCCCGTACGACCCAGATGACCCGAAGTGGCGGCCGCGCCTCACGCTGCGGTCGGAGCGCTGGTCCGACGACGAGGTGAAGTGGCTCGCGTCCCTCGACCTGTTGACCACGAAGCCCTGGGTCGTTTTGGTGAACGGCGACCAGCGCCACTATTTGATGGGGTATCAAGACCCTCGGGTGTTGTCCTCTGTCTCCAAGGTCGGCGCGGAACTCGGGGTCGCGTCGATCCTCCCCGGCTGCGCGATTTTCGAGCGGAAGCTCCAGGACCTGCGGGAGGCGCCGACGCTCGAACCGACCGAGGAGCACTTCGAGACCATCAGCCCCTACGACGAGTACGTCAGGGCGAACCCTGACCACCGAAGCAGCCGCAACGCCATCCTCGACGCGTGCCGCGACGCGCTGCAGCTCATCTGCGTCTACGCGTGCTGCGACGACGAGGTGCGGGGCATTTGTTGTAGGGACGGCGACACGGTCAAGGAGTACTGCCTCGGGCTGCACGAGGTCGTGGGGCGGAACTTCGACGTGGCCGAGGTCTGCGACGCGGCCAAGTTTAAACAGTTAAAGAGCGAGGAGGCCGTCCGCCGCGCGGGCAACGTCCGGCGCGTCGGCGCCGAGATGATCCTGGAGCACGAGCAGGTTGTTTTTGTTGCCTTCGACCTGCCGCAGGACGCGGGGCGCATGGCGGTGGCCTGGAGCTGCGACCCGCGGGCCAAGACGGGCCGCAAGGTCTCGGAGAACTTCCGGTACGAGCTCGAGTACGAGGCCCAGTTCGCCGAGGCCCCGAAGGAGGAGGTCGACGTCGCCGCGATCCGGGCCGAGGACTTCCTCGAGGACGAGGGGTCCTTCGACTCGGGCGCGAGCGACACGGCGTAAAATACATCTGCTGTTACTACTACTACTACATGGCCCACGTCATCCGCTCCACGATGCGATCTCGCAGGCGGCCCTCGAGGCCGTCGATGAGGGGCTGCGGCCCGCCGAGCATCACGTCGGCGTCCGCGCCGAGCTGCTCGTCGGCCCGCTTCACGACGGCGTCGAGGTCGGGCCGCGCGCCCGCGGTCGCGAACACGACCTCCGCGGCGGCGCCGGCGGGGTCGGCGCCGCCGCCGAGCTCTACGTCGGCGGCGGCGCCGCGGTAGGCGCCGCGTCGGCGGACGCGCCCGGCGACCGCCAGCGCGACCGCGGCGCCGAGGAACGCGGCCGCGGCGCAGACGACCAGGCTCAGACCGCCCGAGACGACGTTCGGGTTGCCGTCCTTGCGCCGGTCGAAGACGTACGGCGACCGCCCCGCGAACGGCGCGCCCGCGCGCCAGGCGACAAGGTAGGCCGCGGCCAGGAAGCCGAGACCACTTCCGAGCACGGCGGCGGCGGCGCCGCCCGCCGCGCCCCCCGCCGGCCGGTGCCGCCGCAGGTCGACGGGCGAGGCCGGCGAGGCCGGCGCGGCCTCCCGCGCCTCGTTCGGAAAGAGCGGCGACACCGTCGCCGTCTTCGCCTCCGTCGGCCACGGCGCGGCAACGGCGACGATTGTTGCGCCGTCGCGCCGGACCACGACGCGGCCCGCGCTCGGGCGCGTCGTCTTCTCAACAGCGCACGAAGCCGCCGGCGCGTCCGGCGCCCGCGTTATATGAATTTCCGTCTGGAGCCACGGCTCCTGGGAGGAGGCGCCGGCCGTCGGCAGGCAAAAGGCGTCGAGCACTTCGATTTGCTGGGCCGACCGTACGATGGCCACGAACCGGATCTGCTGGTTCGGCGCCGGGTTCGATAGCCTTACCAGGCGCAGGAAGGCCACGGCCGGCGCGAGGCCCGACCCCGCCGCCACGATCAACAAGGGTCGGCCGCGCGCCGCCGCCCGGGCCTTTTGCTGTAAGGCCAGGGGCGCGATGAGCGGGCCCCGGACCTCGAGCTCGAGGACGGGCTGCCGCGCCGCCAGGCGGCACAAGGCGCGCGTCCACCCGCCCGCGTCGAAGACGTGGACGACCGCGGCGCCGTCCGCCGCGCCCGCGATCGTGAAGGGGTGCCACATCCACGAGACGTCGCGGCACCGGAGCCGCACGACGCCGCCCGTGAGCTGTTCCTCGGCGTAGCCCGGCATGGGGACCAGGACCGTCGCCATCGTCGCGTCGCCCGTCGCGGCGACGGCGCAGCGCGCCGTCCGCTCCGCGACGCGTCGACGCGCCGAATCGGCGGCGATGAAGACGACGGACGGCGCGGCAAACGCGAGGATCCCGGGCCAGTGCAAGCAGACGAAGAACCACCAGGCCCAGTGCAACTGGTGCGCGACCATGAACAACGCGTAGGACCGCCGCCGCACCGCGTACAGACTCGTCACGCCGACGACGACGCCGACGCACCACGCCAGCAGGCCGTAGAAGTTCGAGATGTTCCGCGAGGGCGCCTGGGCGCCGCAGGCGTGGGCGAAGAGCTCGGACGGCCGGTGCGACACGCGCGCCGACCCGTGGCACGCGCTCAGGGCCTCGTCTCCAATTTTTTCGAGCCCGCCCTCGAGCCCCCAGACGAGGAGGTAGAGCGTGACGTGCAGCGTCGCCAGGATCAGCGTGGCTCTCCCCAAAACGCGGTGGAAGGCCATCGCGGCCTCGTGGCTGAGGCCGAGCGCTCGCAGCGGCGGCGAGAACTGCTGGGCCGGCACGCCCAGCAACGCCATGGGCACCATGGCGTCCCAGCCGAACTGGTAGGCGTGCCACTTGAGCGCGTCGTAGCGCGCCGCCCGATTGTTATGCCACGTCCAGACCGCTTTCCGGTTCGTGCCCGTCGCGAAGACGTGCAGCGACACGACTCTAATGAAAACGAGCGCGAGCGCTATTAATCCAACGCGGCTCGCGCCGTCGGCGACGCGGGCCCAGCGCGGGCCCTTGTACCGAGGCGGCCGTGTCCACAGCGCGTAGCCCTCGGCCGGCGCGCTCAGCGCGGCCGCGGCGGCGAGCGACGCGGTCACGAGGGCCCACTGGAAGTGCCAGAGCGCCTGGTCGTCGTAGACCCACGCCGTCTGCCACCAGGCGAACCACGCGCCGATCTGTATCGTGCACGCGGCGGCGACGAGGGCCGCGGCGGCTCTGCGGCGGTTTTGCATCGTCGTGGGTCTTGAGGTGTGCTTCTGATCAAGGTGCGTCTTTTACAGCGTCGCGAGTGTCGTTTGATGGTCGTGCGCGCGTTGTGTCGCCTCAGGAAGAAGGGTCTGATTAGGTGTACTTGTGACTGCTATGTCTTGCCGTAGAATGCCGTAGAATCAGCGGTGCGGTGTATGAGCCATCTGTGACTGCTGTGTTAGGTTGCACTGCGCCCGCGTGACCTATTATTCGTCAGAGTCGCAAAAGCGCCGGCTATCGAGCTAGCGTGAATAAGACACTAGCGCAGATCAAAAAAGTGGCAGGCATTCGAGCGCCACTGCCCACCCGCCGCGTGCCAGCGCCCACTTTTCGGCAGGCAGGTGTCGAAAAGCTCTCGGCACACCACGGCGCTGCCGCCACCGCCCGCGGGCCCCGGACTTTGAACGCGCCATGTCCGGCCGCGCGCGCTTCGGCGCGGAATCAGGAGCTAGAGCATTAGCCGGCGGGCGCAAGCCGAGGAAGCGCGCCGGATTAAGTGAAGAAGAAATGGAGGAGGTCAGGGAGGCCTTCAACTTGTTTGACACCGAAGGCCGCGGCCAGATCGACATAAAAGAGCTGAAGGCCGCGTTCCGGGCGTTGGGCTTCCAGGTCAAGAAGGCGGAGATCCGGCGGATGATGCAGGACGTCGACAAGGAGTCGTCGGCGGTCGTGCCCTTCGACGACTTCGTGGAAATGGCGACTCCCAAATTGCAATCCAGAGATACGCGCGAGGAGATCATGAAGGTCTTTGCGCTCTTTGACGACGACCAGACGGGGGCCATCTCGTTCCGCAACCTGAAAAGAGTGGCCAATGAGTTAGGGGAGAACCTCACGGACGAGGAGCTCCAGGAGATGATCGACGAGGCCGATCGGGACGGCGACGGCATGATCAACGAGGACGAGTTCTTCCGCGTCATGAAGAAGCGCGGCGAGAATCCCTTGGATGACCTCTCGTCCGACGACGACGACTTCTAAGTTTTACGCCCCCCGTACCTTGTTCTCTCACCTTCGGTCAGCTCGTCGAACCGCTTCCCGCCCTTCTCCCTGATAAAGGCGACGAGCTCGTGGCCCGACGCCAGGCCCGACGCGACGTCCAACACCGTGAGCTGCTTGCCGTCTTCGCGGTCGAAAACCAAGTTGAGGTCCGCGCCCGCCTCTTGCAAAGCCCGCGCGCCTTCCAGGTGCAGGCCATAGACGAACCACGCCAGGGGCGGCATGCGTAGACCTCGCTGCGCCGTGACGCGCGCGTGGACGTCCGCGCCGGCCTCGACCAAGAGCCGCACGACCGCGGCGTCTCCAGAAATCCCGGCCGTGTGGAGCGCCGTCTCGCCCTCCTTCGTCTTGGCCGTCGCGTCGGCGCCCTTGTCCAGCAGCCGCTTCACTTCCGTCGCGTTGCCGTCGGCCGCGGCCGAGATGAGGGCGAAGTCGATTTCTCGGACCTCGGCCGTCGTCGCGTCGGCCTGGACCTCGACGCGGGCCGCGCTCGTTATGCATGCGATGCCTAGGACGCGCAGGAGCATGGCTGCACTCGTTCTGCTCTGGGGCTGCAGCGGTTTAGGAGCTGTGTCTTGTACTGCAGACCAAGAGCAGCAGTTCAAAAGCAGCGTTCGCTTGCTTACTCGCAGAGCACGCAGCCTTCAACCGCGCTCACGCGCTCGCGTTTTGGCTAGCGGCAATAAGACACTAGCAAAGCTCGACGAGCGCGGCTGCTTGAGCGTAGAGCCGGGTGCACGGGCTCCGAACATATTGCGAACCATCGCTAGCGACTGCCCGAAGCAGCGGGAGCCCGCGTTCGCATCGATGCCGGACGCCGTGGACGCCGTGGACGCCTTGGCCGCCGCGGAGGCCGCGGTCGCCGCGGCCATCGGCGACGACGCGCCCTTCCCGCATTTCGACGAGCGGCAGGGCCACCTCCCGGGGCCGGACCGCCAGGCGACGCGGGCCGTCCTAGAAGCGCTGCCGCCGCCGCCGCCCGCATGGGTGGAAGCCATCAAGGCCACGGAGCAGTGGACCTACGCGCGCGCGATGGTGCTGGAGCGCTGGTGCGCGTCCGTCAGAGACGAGGCCGTCGGCGAGGCGCTCGCGCCGCACGTCCACGCGCTCGTGGCGGCCGCGCTGCCGCCGGCTCCCGGCGCCGAGGCGCATCCGGACGCCGAGGCCGCGCGGCGCGTCCTGCCGTTTCTCGTAAGGAGCTGCGCGCACACGGGACATGTTGTCGGGTTGGCGCCGGTCGCGGGCCGCGGGCCCCTCGTTCTGAAGGAGAGCCTCACGCAGCCCCCCAAGGACCTGGGCGCGGCGACGCGCCTGCCGCCGGCGCTCGCGCGCGGCCCGCTCCGGGGACTGGCGGAGCGCACGGCGTACCTCCCGCTCGGCACCTGCTCGTCCGTTTTAAGGAGAGACGCGGACGACGCGCTGCGATCTTCCAGTGCGGAGGCGCTGGAAGCGGCGCTCCGGGACCTGAGACGGCGCATCCCCGACGTCGCGCCGCCGCCGGCGCTTGGCGGCCTGCGGGACTGGGACGCGCGGGAGGCGCGCGTGCTCGCCGCGGCGCTGTCGGTGGTCATCGCCCGCCTCTGCGACGGCTCCGTGAGTTCTGATGCGACGCAGCACGCCATTCCCGCGTCCCTGAGTCTGATGGACGCGTCGGACGCGTCCATGCGGTTCGTCGGGCTGGAATGCTTAGTGCGAATCGTCACGCGCGCGCCGCCCCTAATCTTGGACGAGCTGCACCCGATCCTGCTCGACGCGCTCGACCGCGCGCGGGCCCTGATCGCGCGGGACGGCGGCGGCGAGACCGTCGCGCTGTACGCGCACGGCGCGGTGCTCGTCCTCGGGAAGGTCCTCGAGCCGTCGGTCCGACGGAGGGCCGCCGCCGTCTTCCTGGACGCGTGCCTCGACGACCTGGGGCTCTGGCGCGACAACGCCGCGAAGCTGGAGCTCCTGCGGCGGCTGGCGGACGTCACGCTCCTGCTGGGGCCCCACGGCGCCGCGGCGCACCTGCGGCGGCTGCTCCCGTGCCTGCTCGGCGCGCTCGACGAGCGCGCGCCGGCAGAGCGCCGCGTCGTCGCGCTCCACGCGCTCCACGTCGTCGTCGCCCAGACCTGGGCGCGCGCCGCCGGGCACCGCGTGGCCCTCGTCCGCGCGCTGCTCCTCGTCGCGGGCCAGGCGCGCCGCGACCGCGACCGCGGCGCGGCGGCGGCGGCGGCGGCGGCGGCCGCCGGCGCGCGGCGGCCGCCGGCCGCGGGGCTCGGCCCGCTCGCCGGCCTCGCCGAGGCCCTCGCCGTCCGCGCCCTGGCGCTGGTCCTGGCCGTCGACGGCGCCGCCTCGGGCGCGCTCGCGGCCGCGGCGGCGGAGCGGTGCCCCGAGCTGCAGCCCGTCATCATCGCCGCGCTGGCGAAGGCGTCGGCGTAATAGTGTTGTTGTAGATATATCTATATATCTAGATATAGCGAACGACGAGTACTTATTATAGAAAGCCGGGAGGGATCCACGAAGTCGTCCGACAGACGGGGCAGACGACTTGTTGGCCGCGGCGCAGCGACGGCCGGTTCTCGGCCCACGCGTGAGACGCGAGCGAATCCGGTCCCAGGACGCACGCGGCGTGGGAGCCGCGCGCACAAGCTCCGAGAGCCGCTGGTCCTCGTCGGCCGTCCAGCGCGGACTTTTCGGGCCGCCGACGCCAGCGTGACTTTTCGGGCCGCCGACGGCGCCCCGCGCGTCCTCCGAGCTCACGTCGCGCCGCTCCTGTGAGTCCTGTCTTGGCGCGCGATCTGAGATTTCGTCTAACGATACACAACGCGCCTCACCGGCCGCAGGGCGCGCTTCGTCGATTGCTGGGGCGGGCGCCTCCATCTTGATGAGGACCCCCTTGGGTCGCCTATATTTACCTCGGATCTAGATCCGGATCCGGATTGCAGCTCCTTGAAACCCGCTTTTTGTTTTTTTCTTTCGTGCGAGCGCGAACACCAGCTCGAGCGCGAGATGCGAGACTGAGCCTGAGCCTGAGAAAGTCCTACCCACACTTACGCCAAACAACTACTTCTCTGACAAAGCCCCCATCGGTTTTTGCAGTGACGGCCTACTCTCTCAAGAGCACACCGCGCGGGCCGCGTCTTTCGTAACAGCATACCTCCTTCTAAGCAGAACCGCCTCGGCAACCCCCCCCCCGAGCAATGAGCCAGGAGAGCTAGTGTACAGACACACTTATCACAGTGGTCAAGGCTGCCCGGCAGCCCGAACCGGTGTAAACGCTGCCTCTACTGCAAGCCGGAGAATCCAGGCGAGACGAAGATGTCGCTGCGCGTCGCCCTGCTCGTTTTAACAGCCTGGGCCGACGCCAGCACCCCTGAGGAGGCCTCGCGCTGCTCGGCGTGCTGCTCCATCGTCGCGGAGCTCGAACGGAACCTGGAGATTGAGAAGCCGCGCATGAACGTGGATTTGAGACGGACGCTCGCCGGGAAGGACGCGGGCAAGGTCGTGGACTGGGCGACGTCGGAGCTGCGCACGCTCGAGCTTCTCGAAGGCATCTGCCCGGCCATGGAGCACTACGGCGTGACGCGCGTGGCGGACGGCGCCTACTACCAGCGCCACTCCGTGAGCGGCGGGTCCGTCCACGTGTCCGGGTCGATGACGATCGGCGGCGACAAGTACCAGCACGACCGGGGCTTCCTGCGGAGCTACTGCGATCGGGTGGTGGAGGAGCACGAGGAGCCCCTGGGCGAGGCGATCCGGGCCGCGGGGCTCGTGCATCTGGCGCGGAAGAAGCGCGGCGGGCTCGACGCGAGCGGCGCGCGGGCGGCGCTGGGCTTATCCGACGACGCGGACGAAAACGACGCGGCCGCCGCGTACAAGAGGCTGGCGCGCGAGCTGCACCCGGACAAAGGCGGCGACCGGGAGCGCTTCCTCGCGGTCGTCGACGCCTACGAGGCCCTCACGGGCCGGGAGCACCGGCCCTACGGCGACTTGTATCGGTCGGTCTGCGTCGACGTCGTCGGCGCCTGCGCGTCCGAGGACGACGTCGAGGCGTCGAAGCGCTTCTTCCCGCGCTATGACGGGTCCGCGAAGTTCCCGCGCGCGAAGAAGCGGCGAAAGCGGCGGCGGCGGAAGGAGCTGTAATGTTATGTCTTAGACACGCCGTACTCCTTTCTTCTCTTCGTACGGAACGTTGGGAAACACGCGGTCCGCGTCCTCCGCGAGGGGCACGCCCGTCAGCGGCGCGTGGCCCGGCGGCAGGACGATGAACTGGCGGTCGTCGCGGCCGACGACCGTGTTGTCCAGCAGCTTCACAACCACAGCACCCCGCCGCTCCAGCTTCGGGAGGATGCCCTGCTCGGCCCCGCGCTCGTTCGCGACGATGGCCGCGCACTTGTGCGTCGTCAGGAGCGCGTAAAACAGGTCCGCGGTCGCCTCGTCCGTGCAGTAGCACATGATGTTCGACAGCAGGCAGACGACACCCTCCGTGCCTTTTAGTAGAGAATCTAAGTCTGGCTGGTGCACGTCCCACTGGGAGAAGCCATACCCCAGCAGGTCGACGTACTCGCGCCAGGACGGCTGCAGGTCCAGCGACGCGAAGGCGTGGTCCTTGTGGCGCGGCAGTTCCACGGACGCCCGCCACTGGCTCCTATCAGGCGACGCCCAGTACTCGCGGAAGTAGTCGTACGCCAGCAGCTCGTAGCCCGGCCCGCCCCCGATACTGACGACGCGCTCCGCCTCATACAAGCAACCCCCACGATCAAACAGCCCCGCGTGCGCGCACCGCTCCAAACAGGCCCACGTCTCCGTGAAGCGCTGCCAACTCTTCATCCGCAGATACATCCACTGGAAGCCCGGTAATGAATACTCGCGGTCGGACCACGTGCCGATTTCACTTCCCCGCCTCCGTAAGTTCGGCTTCTCCTCGTAGAGCGCGTAGCCCTCGGCCCGCTGCCGCGCCTGGCTTTCTTTGTCTCCGACAAATAACTCCTTGTTGCGCTTCAATAGGATCGCGTTCACCCCCACGAGCTCCTTCAGTAATCCTAGACCGCAGGCCCCACAAAAAAACTTGTACCTTCTAAATCTATCGCAAAAGAAGACGCCGCTCCCGTCCGCCATCTCGTAGACCATGCCGTCCTCCTCGTCGATACGTTTCCCTCCTTTCAGGTCTTCGCCGAACTCGAGCCCGCGCCCGTGGTCGTTCGTGCCGAAGGCGCGCGGCGCCGACTGGCGCTTCCTTCTTCCACTATCGTCTCCAGTAACGCGCCGGTGCCCGAGCTTCTCCCGTCGGTGCCGCGAGAAGCCGATGAGCTTCGCGAACTGCGCGCGGTCGTCTTCGACGCCCTCGACGCTCTCTCCATAATGATCCTGCTGGGCCGCGTCGTAGGCCGAGACGTAGCGGTCCCTTTCAGTATTCTGATCGGGGGGATTCTCGTAGGGGTTCGGCGCCAGCTCGCCGCGCGGCGCCGCCGCGCCGCCCGCGCCGTAGCGGCCGTACCGCGACGCGGTCGCGGCGCCGGCGCCGTAGCGCCCGCGGTCCGGGCGGTCCCGCGGCGCGTCCCAGCGCCCGCCGTCGTTCCGCCCGCGGCCCGGGCGGTCCTGCGGCGCGTCCCAGCGCCCGCCGCCGCCGCCGCCGCCGAGGCTCAGGCGGCCGAGGCCTTGCGCCGGAGCAGCGCTGTCATTGCTGGCACTGCTGGCTTGGGGCTTGCCCCGCTTGTGGGGCGGGACGTATGCACTCATAGTCTTGCAGCTCTTGCAACGCACTGATTCCTTGCGTCAATATGGTTTGATCAAAGTTCTATTAGTTTGTATTAATAGCCCAGCCCCCTCTCTCCTGTCCCTGAAGTTAGTGTAACTAGGGTATCTCAGCGATCTCTCCGCCAACGGACGGCGACAGCCACAGGTACCTCCTCACGGATCTCTACAAAAAAATTCCCAAAAAGCCGAGTAGGGGGGTAAATTCCTTATTTGGCACAAGTGGTGTTTTTAGCGACACCGAGAATCAGCTTGCCCGGGCCGCAAACGGCACCAGCAGCCTCAACCAGCCTGTGCGCTGGCACGATGGTCCCTCCGCATCCCCTCTTGGGTCGGGCAGCGTTTTTATGCTCGGAGGCGTCGCTCAAGGCATGCCACCAAAATCCGGTCTTTTTGCAGTCGCCGCGGCCGACGTAATGCGCCCTCACGGATGGAAGTGAACGTCGGAGGGGCCTCGCCTCATGCCCGCGGCGACCTCGACGACTTGGTTACGTCGCTGATGCATGACGGCACGCAGTGGGCAGCCCCTCGCACGGCTCGGCGCGCGGTCGTCGGACTTGGAGTAGCCAGACGCCCTGCTTGGTTTCGTCACGCTGCTCCCATCGTAACGCGGGGAGGCCATGCGTTTACGGAAGCCGGAAGAGTACACGGATCGTGGCGGGCGCCGCGCGGCGACGATTGGCGGCCGCGTCACCCCGTCGCTCGTGAGTGGAACGCCACCCCCGTCGATTCCGTGCGGCGTCTCGTTCGACCTCACGCGCCCATCGTTATCCCGGCGCTGCGCCTCGTTCGCGTCCCGGCGCGTCCGCGTCGGGATGCGTCGGGCCCCTTGCAGCTGTCCGCCAGTGTGTGTGTTAATATGCCTAATTTAAGTACATTCTACCATTACACTACACCAAGCCCAAACTAATAGACCCGCCGTACCGGCCAGTGACACTCGTTTTGCGTTGGCCTAGTGTATCGACACACTAGCACTTTGCCCAACGCGTAACAATAGACCGCAACGCGCAAAACCCTCGCAGGAATAGCGTTAGATCATTAGACCCCCCAGAAACAGCGCCAGCGCGAACCCGGGCCTTCGGCCGAGAGCTCGCGAGTAGAGTCCGCCGCCGGCGTAGGCGTCGAGGTCGACGGCTTCGTACTCGTCATCGTCCCGAGGTGTACTCCCCGAGATTTCGACGAGCTCCGCCGGGCAGCGCACGCGCCGGAACCGCACGTACGGATTATCCGAGCCGTACGAGTCGCCGAACCTCCACTCGCAGCCTGCTCGCAGCTCGGATGGCAGCCGGGAGCAGCCGGTCTCGTCGGCACAGCCGCCGTAGCGGACGCCACAGTCGAAGTCGTCCGTGGAGTAGTAGCCGCCGAAGAGCCCCCCGGGGAACTGCCGCACGCAGCCGGTATCGAAAATACCCTGGCCGCCGCCCGGGATCTGCAAGTCGAAGGAGTGGTCGCCCGTCACGTCGTAGCCGATGTTCGTGACCTGGATGATGTGGGACTTGCCCACGATGTCGGCGTGGGCGCCTCCCTCGTTCGACCACACCAACTCGTAGCACTGGCCGCCTGTGTGGAAATCAAAAGTTTACGGCGCGTTCGTGCTGAATCATCGCGTCGTCCTCCACGCCATCGACGCGAGGCCTGCTCGATGGCGTGACGATGCCGATTCCTCGCCGCTCGACGAAGCCAGGACGGCCGCGTCATCGCCGAGAAATGACTTAGTGAAGAATTGTCGGTGCACCCGACGCACTGGTTGATTTCCACACAGCTGGCCGCAATTCTCGTCTCCATTGAGTCCATGGTTGCCGCCGACCGACGCGGCCGCGAAGCCCAGCGACACGCCGTCATTGTAGGTCCAGGGCTGGTTCGACGCGCAGGACGCCGCGGTACCGCCGTCGCAGACGCTCGCGACGTTCGCATCGGTCAGGATCTCGCCCGTCTCGGCCTCGCACGCGAGGACGGGGCGGTCAACGTCGCCCTTCGAGTTCCACGCGCAGCTCGGCTTGCAACAGTCCCAGTAACGGGTCGTGTAGGTGCCGAGCTGCCACTCGGGCCCGTCCGGCAGCACGGGCGTGGCGGCGGCGGTGCTGTCGTCGTTTGCCGCACACCAGACGTGACCGCACTCATTACACTTGGTCTCCGAGGCAGCACAATAATTCGAGTCCTCCGCGATAGATTGACAATTCACGCAGCGGTCCGTGGTTTCGGGATAAAAGCAGCAATACGAGGCTGCCGTGCGCGCGAGGGCCGCCAGGACGGCGAGGGGCAGCCTCATCTCGCTTGGACGATTGCTCTCAACTCAGATCAAGGTGCCAACCCGCACGCACGCAACCGTCCCTGTGCCGGAGCGCTCGCCGCAGCCCCTCCGGCGGCCCGGCGGACGACATCGGCGGCGGCGTCCTTGCCTTGCCTGGAAATTCAAACTCAAATCAGCAATCCGCGCTGCCAAAACTCGCGCAGCGCGACGCGCACACGCGGCCACACCAATTGAAGACGAGCCACGCGCAGCCCCACCACACATCAAAAATGGCCACGAACCCCAAGCGCCGCCGCGTGGGCAGCCCCACGAACGAAACCACACCAACAGCGCTCCCGGCGGCGGCCGCCGCCGCGTTAAAGAGGAGGCGCCAGCAGCGGCCCCCGAGCCCGCCCGCGGCCGACCGGGCGCGCCGCGCGCCGACGCGGCGGTCGGCCAAGAAGCCGCGCGCAGCGCCCTTCCCGGCCAAGCTCTTCGACATGGTCTCGAATCACCCCGACATCCTTCGCTGGAACGACGCGAGCCGCGAATTGGTCATTGCCGACCCGCACCGGCTCACCACGGAGCTCATGCCGCGCTTTTTTACGGTCACGACGGGCACGGGCCTCGTCAAGTCCTTCGCGAGACAATTGAACTACTACGGCTTCCACCGCGTCGGTTCCCCCAGAGGACCAGGCGGCCGCGCGCGCCAGTCGCTGGACGGCGGCGCCCTGGTCTTCGCGAACCGCAACCCGCGCGTCGCGACGGTCAATGATCTGGCTTCTCTAGTGAGGCACGAGAAGCCGCCCGCGCGCGCGGCGCCCATCTCCACGCCGCGCGTCTCCGAGGCCTCTTCTAATGAAGAATCGGCGCGCGTCGTCACGCCGCCGGCCTGCCCCGGCGGGCCCGCGCCGACGCCGTCGGACCGGCCCTGGACGCTCGACGTCGGGTCGTTGCTCCGCGAGGCGGCGCAGGCGGCGGCGTCCGGGGCGTCCTGAATTCGTTATCTGGGGCCTAACGACGTGGTGCTCCCCTCCGTTATCGATTTTTGACACCGGTTAGAGCCCGTTTAATCAACTTGTCCGCACGCTACATGTAGTGTCTTACACTCTGGAGCAGGGTGCTAGCATCATTTTGGCCGAGACGAGCTCGAGCGATAGACACACTGGCGTCGCAGTCACGTAGAGGTGCATAACCGGCTCGCGCACCGTCGCTGGTAGCTGTTTGCTTCGAAGCATTCATACGAGCGCGCAGCGATCCACAACTGCAGCCATGGCGGCGCTCGTGACCGACGACGTCGCCGCGGCGGGCATCGCGAAAGCGATGGCGAAGCTGCAAACGGAAGACGAGCCCGGTGACTGGACCGAGGGCATGGACGCCTCGCAACTAGAAAGGGCGAAGGCGTCGCTGCGCTGGGCGCCCGGCTACTACGAGCGCGTCGAGGCCGGTGCGAGGAGCACCTGCGTGAAGCCGAGCGCGCTGCACGGCGCCGGGCTCTTCGCGACGCGCGCGTTCCGGCGGGGCGACGTCGTCCTTAGAGAAAGGCCGCTCGTCGCGATGCAGGACCTCGCCAATAAACGGGAAGTGGTGGCGTGCGGCAACTGCCTCAAGTTCATCGACCTAGGAAATGAATTGTTGCGCCTCGTCAAGGACGAGGACGACGGGCGGCGGTGCGCGCACGACGCGGTGTGTCAGGTGCCGCGCGGCGGGCCCGAGGGCGTGTGCTGCCACGCGCAGTGCGGCGAGCTCTACTGCTCCATTAGATGCCGAGATGAACATTTGCGGCGGGGCCACGGCTGCTTATGCGTGGGCCACATCACGGAAGAAACGGCGTCGACGTCCCCATTATTCCAGTATAAAGTACTGGCGGCGCAATCGAACGAAATCTTGTTACTCGCCGCGGAGGTCGCGGTGCTCTGGCTGGGCCGGGGCGACGAGGCGTTCACGAGCTTCGTGCGGGAGCCGTGGGACGATGTTATAATGAAAGCGGCGGCGTTGCGAAATGATGGAGACGCCGGCGAGCTGGCTTCATCATTACGAGCCTTGTGTGGCGACGCCGCGCCTTTATTAAAGGCGGCGCTGACGCCGCACTTCGGCGAGCGCGCCTCGATCATCGACGCCGCCTGGCTCGCGCGGGTCATCGGCACGTTCGAGCAGAACAACATCGGTATCAGACGGGGCCACCCCCTCGACGGCAAGGATAAAGATGAGTGGCCGCCGCTCGAGGGCACGGCGCTCTACAGTGCCGCGTGCCGCGCGAACCACGCGTGCGCGCCGAATTGCGACGTTATTTACGAAGACGGCGGGCCGCTGCGCGTTTCGTTGGTTGCGGCGCGGGATATACGCGAGGGCGAGGAGCTGACGATCTCGTACGTCGACTCTGATCAAGACGCCGTCGACCGGCGCGCGGCGACGGCGGACTACGGGTTTTTGTGTGAGTGCCCGCGGTGCGCGGGGGTAGACTAAAACATATTACAGCTCGTCCTCGTGCAGCAACAGATTCGGGATGCCGTTGTTGATCGGGAACCGGCGGCCGCTCTTTGGGCAGACGAGGCAGCCCTCTATTACATGAACGTCGCAGAGCGCCTCGTGCACTTTCCTCAATAAATCCGCGTCGTCCCCATCATACACCTCAGGCAGGTCGATGGCGACGGCCCGCGCCGCGCCGCGCAGCGCGTCGTATTTCACGGTCTCCATGGTCTTGCGCGTCGTCTCGACATCAAACTCCGTCTCCTCGCGTCGATGCTCCGTCACTTCTAAGGCAAGAGGGTAGCCCTCGGCCTCGCTGACCCCTTTCGCATTGGAGACCAGCATGTTGTGCGTGAGGAGGCGCATGGCTGCTCGTACGAATGCCGCAAAGCGAAGGCGACCAGCGATGGTATGCGAAGGCCTGGTGAGGCGCTGCGTTGCTGCAGGTCTGCTGCTGCTGCCCTGCAGGCCAGGGCTGCTCAACCTTGGCTGCTCAACAGGCTTGGCAAGGCTGAAACTAGTGCGTCTATGCACTAGCTGAGAGACAATCAAGGAGGTAGGTCACGTTGAAAATTGTTCGGGGGGGGGTCGCCGAGGCGGTTCTGCTAGGGAGGAGGCATGCTGCTATGAAAGACGCGGCATGCGCCCGCCGCCGATGAATCGCCGTAACAATATTCTCACATCATAGCTATCACATATTACCCGAACGTTCGTTGTCGCAACGTGATTGGCGAGCGACAGGTCGGGCACTCCCCCAAGCGCTCCGCACATTGCTGGCACGTGATCCTGTGGCCACACGGGACGAGGGTCACGTTCGGGGATCGGTCCATGCATATCACGCACGTCTCCTCTTCCGCGCTGCGGAAGCCGCTAAGGGCGGCAAGCTCGCGGCGCACGACCTCGCGCTGCACGCGCTCTGACGCCGCTTCGAGCGTCTGTTTCATCGTGGCGAGGTCGCGCTGCATGGTGTCGAGGTCGGACTGGGCGAGCGCCGAGGGATCGAGATTCGCCAGCCTCACTCGCGCTTGCTCGAGCGGTTCCGGGGGTTCCGAGGCCGCGTCGAGCTGTTCCCGGAGCTGCGCCGGCGTCCGGGGCGCCACCTCGATGGCCGCTAATGCGCGGACACACCCCGAGGCGTGCTCCATCTGGAGCAAGGTCTCGGCCAGCCCCGAAGCGTAAGGCGCCGCCTCGGCGTCCGGCGCCGCGCCGCCCGCGAGCTGCGCAGTCGCCGCGTCCAACGCCAAGATGTCCTCGGCGAAGCGGTCCGCCAGCGTCGCCGGGTCCACACGCGCCCTGCCGGGTCCACGCTCGCCCCCCTCGCGAGGCGGCACCGGGTCCTCGCCCAATTCGCAGAGCAATCGCCACTGGGCCATCCAGCCGCCGCAGACCAACCGTCGTAACGCGTGGATCTCCTTGTCGTAACGCCGGCAAAGCGCACCACTTGTGAATTCATGATACAGCTGGGCGCGGCCGCGTAACGGAGCAGCCGGTGCCGGTGCCGCTGTGGACGGTGCGCGCACAGATCCAGACGAGACGGCCGATGTGGCGCCAAACACAGTTGGTGCCGCAGCAAATAATGCCGCATTAAACGCCGGAGCAGCCGGCGCAGGTGCGGCCGGCGGAGCGACAACGAACATAGGCATGGGGACCACCGCCGCCGGCGGAAGCGCACCAAAGGTAAACGCCGGAGCAGCCGGTGCAGGTGCGGCTGGCGGATTGGGAGGGCATCTAGCCCGTCTGCCGCCGCGCCTACGCGATGCCATCACATTAACAAGATTCCAGAAGCTGCCCTCCGTATGAGGGCACTGTTCGGCCTGATTGCGGGAGAGTGCGGAGATGCCTGCACAGATAAGGTACGATAAGGTACGTGCTCCGGGGGGTCTAGTCCCCCATCCTTCCTTAGCATAGGCACAGCAGCGTGCCCCGCGGCCTGGCTCACTTATAATGCGGGATACGATCTACCGAATCACATTTACTTCCCCGAAGACGAAGAGACGGAGCTACGGTGTAGAGCTAAAGATATACCGAATCACATGTTAGGACTTCCCCGCCGACGATGAAGAAGAGGCGGCCGCCGGCGCCTTTGGCCGCCGCGGGCGCGTCGACTTGGCCTCGTACGTGCCGCGGTACGTCCCCGACGTGTCCAGCGCCGCGTGGAGCGCCGCGTGCGCGAGCGCCGACGGCGTGATGAGGGACAGCGCCGGGTTCGGGTCCCCGTCTCCATCTTTATCGATGGCTTCGAGCTCGGGCCCCGACGCCAGCGGCGGCGCTCTCAGTATGGTAAACCGCCTCCCAGACGAGGAGACGTCCGTCTCGAGCGCGCGCTTCTCGGCGAGCGTTTCCAAACAACCCGTGCGCGCCGCGAGGAACGAGGCCAGGGGCGGCCGGTCCGGCTCGGCGCCGGCGCCCAAAGCGCTCAACAGGACGACGTGGGCGCCTTCGTCGGCCGCGGCCACCAATCTCCGCGCGTCGTCGGCGCTTTTTTTGGTTGCTGCTACGGTAGGCCGCACGATCGTCCCGTCATTTATGGACGGCGCCAGCCGCGGGTGCGCGTCGCCCGCCGGCAGCGCCACCACGGCGGACGCGCCCTCGCACGCGCGCCTCAATTCATTCGGCGTGGCGCAGATGACCGTCTCCAGGGCCGGGTACGCCGTACCGCACATGTCCGTCACCTCGCCCTGGCGCATGGAGCAGCCGCACGTGTTCTGGCGCACGCGCGCCTCCTCGGCCTCGTCGCGGCAGATCGCGACCACATCGCAGTCCTTCACCTTCAGGCTCCGCAATAAGCAGAGGCCCACGCTGCCGCCGCAGGGGCTCACGACGACCCGCGGGCGTTTTGTGGCCGGCGCTAAACTTTGAACGCCAGCCAGCAGCAGGATCAGGAGGAGGGCTGGCCGCATTTTTCTAGGTATACGGCGTGCTTTTGTTGGTAGGAAGCCCGTCGCGGTGGCGCAGGCGCACGCTTGTGGCCTTGCGTTGGTCGGATTAGTAATTCGTGGCCCAGCTACGCGCCTGGAGCATCGAGCACGTGCCGATGATGTGTATCCCAAAGTTCGGGTCTTGGTTGCTTTTTGCGGACGTGAGCTCGATTACACGAAGGATAGGGCGCCGGAGCCTTTCAAAACCGCTGCTGGATCCCTATCAAAGGCAGCTCCAGTGGGAGTGGCCTCTCTGATACGGTGAGAGATGATCTTGAGGCCAGCAGCGCTCCTGTGGACCCTGGCCGCCGCCGCGGCGCTGCGCCCGGCGGCGCGGACGCGCCCGAAAACAAGCTTGCAGGCCTCGTCGAACCCCGCGGCGGACGAGCTCTGGGTCCCGACGACGGCCGAGGACATCCTGTGGACGCCGTCGAGCCGCGACAGTAGCCGCGACGACGCCTTCGGCCCGCTGAGCGATCCTCTGTTAGATGGCCGCGCGAAGTACTGCGAGTCGCTCGAAGCCGTCCTACGAAGGCCGACGAGAACCGTGACGGCGGGCCCAGTGAAGTTCGGGAGCGAGCACCCGATCGTGCGCCAGACGATGGGGACCACATCCACGAGAGATGTAAGAGGCACGATCGAGCAGGTCATGCGCTGCGCTGATGTTGGGTTTGATATGGTCCGCATCACCGTCGTAGGCATGAAGGAGGCCCAGGCGTGCCACGACATCCGCGAAGGGTTGTTCAAGAAGGGGTACGACATCCCGCTCTGCGCGGACATGCACTTCCAGCCCGCCGTGGCCATCAAGACGGCGGAGGCCGTCGAGAAGATCCGAATCAACCCCGGGAATTTTGCCGATGGAAGGAAGCAGGACGAGGACGACGTGTCCTTCGACTCCGAAGCGGATTTTCTCAAGCCGCGCGATTCGATTGTGGAAGCGTTTGCGCCGTTGGTATTGAAGTGCAAGGAGCTGAATCGGGCGATGCGCATCGGCACGAACCATGGGAGCTTGGCGGCTCGTATATTATCCTTCTATGGCGATTCACCTAGGGGCATGGTCGAGTCGGCTTTGGAGTTCGCGGACGTGTGCCGGGCGTTAGACTACCACAACTTCGTGTTTAGCATGAAGGCGTCGAATCCGGTGGTGATGATCCAAGGGTACCGGTTGCTCGCGGCGGAGATGTATCGGCTGGGCTGGGACTACCCGTTGCATCTTGGTGTTACCGAAGCGGGAGAAGGTGAAGATGGCCGCATGAAGTCGGCGATCGGGATTGGGACGTTGCTGGGAGACGGCCTCGGGGATACGATCCGCGTGTCGCTGACGGAGGATCCCGAATATGAATATGGACCCTGCAATAGATTGGCGGAGCTGGCGGGCGAGCAGTTGGAAGCGAAGGCCCGGGAGGAGCAGGCGGCGGTGCCGAAGTTCATGGATAGCCGGGACGTCACTACTTTTGATCGAAGGAGAGGTTCGTTACCAGAACAGCGCGACGACGACGTTTATGATTATCGCGGGTTATTGCATCGGGACGGCTCGGCCTACGGTGCTGTTTCTTTAGCGGAACTCCAGGGCTGCGCCGCTTTAGGTGGGTTGGGCGACGCGGCGCTGTTCCGCGCGCTGGGCGCTTTGGTGGACGAGCTGCCGCCGGGGCCCGACGGCGTCCCGAAGTTGTTGCCGCGGCGGGACGTCGCCACCGTCGACGCCATCTTGCTGCGGGAGGCGCCCTCTGCAGACGACGCCGACACGCTCTACTTGATCAAACGGCTGCAGGACGCGGGCGTGCACTTTCTGATGGACGAGGCCGTTTTAAAAGATGCGCCGGAGCCCCTGCAGAGCGGCGGCGTGCCGATCGTGCGCTGCGATGCTCTGAAAACGCACGCGCCGGCGCCCTCGAAGCGGTTAGTCGTAAAATGCGACGGGAGCGAGTCCGACGAGATGCTCGCCGAATTGATGGAGACGCCCAACATCGACGTGGTGTTATTGGATGTGAAGGAGGGGCTGTCGCGGCTGCACGCTTCTAGAAGGCTCTTCGCTTTGCTGAGGCGGGAAGCGTCCGAACTAAGCGTCGTGCACCATTTGCGCGTCCCGCAAGGCACGAAGAAGGACGAGCTCGCCCTGTCGTTGGGCATGCGCGCCGGCGCTTTACTAGGGGACGGCTTGGGAGACGGGTTACTGGTCGAGCCGGACGACCACAGCGACTTTGATTTGAACTACCTGCGGGAGACGTCCTTCGCGCTGCTGCAGGGGTCGCGCATGCGCAACACCAAAACCGAATTCGTGTCGTGTCCTTCCTGCGGCCGGACGCTCTTCGATCTCCAGGAAGTCACGGCGCAAATTTCCGAGAAGACGGGGCACCTGCCGGGCGTGGCCATCGCGATCATGGGCTGCATCGTCAACGGCCCGGGCGAGATGGCCGACGCCGACTTCGGCTACGTCGGCGGCGCGCCGGGCAAGGTCGACCTGTACGTGGGCAAGGAGGTCGTCCAGAAGGCGATCCCGAACGAGGAGGCCTGCGACGCGCTCGTCGAGCTCATCAAGGAGCATGGCATGTGGGTGGACAAGCCCGCGGTCGACGAGGACGCGCCCGTCGAGGCGGAGCTCGCGGCGGCGTGAGGGGTCCCTCCATAAAAACTATTATATACGATGCCGTCGACCTCGGCCGAGCTCGCGGCCGCGTGAGGGGTCCCTCCATAAATACTATTATATACGATCGATGCGGGGCGAGATTCGGGGAGGTACGGCCAGCTAGATGACCTCGCTCAGTTGTGGTTTTGACGACCCCTGCAGGTCGAAGCGCGCGTCGCCGCGGCGCCAGAACATGAGGCGGAAGCCCTGTTCCGTTCGGCGCGCGCCGAGCACGAATCCAATCGCCCCGCCGAGACACGCCGAAAAGAGCGAGAAGAAGAAGAGCATGCCCGTGTTGCCGGCGTGGTCGCCGTCGGCCTTGCGCTCGGACGTCGACCCCATGCCGCCGTAGCCGCCGTGCATGCCGCCGCCGTGCATGCCGCCGTGCGGGCCCGCGTACGCGCCCGCGTGCGTGTGGCAGCTGCCGCCGTGGCAGTGCACGGCGTTGGCGAAAGTCGTGGTGGCGTAGTGGTTGACGACGTCGTAGCTCTCTCCGCTCTCCGTCGTGCCCGGCTTTTCTTCGGCGTGGTGCACGAGGGCGTAGGTCTGGGCGTCCGCGGGCGCTCTCACGACGACCACGCCGTCTTCGGCGATCGAATCCCGCAACTTCGCGCCCGTGTGGTCGTACGTCGACACCGTCACGTCGAACGTCGCCCTCTGGCCCTTCCAGCGCACGACGGCCACGACGCACGTGTCTCCGCTCTCGTGCGTCGCCGCGTCCGGCTCGCACTCGTTATTCGGATTGCTCACGTCGACGGACGGGGCCACCGTGGCCCACGCGGCGCCTTGCGGATCCCGCAGCGTAACTTCGAAGTCGTTCGTGAACGCCTCTTCTACCAGACTCCACTGATCCAAGCTAGCATCGCTACCAGGATGAACGGCCGTCGCCCAGTACCTGTGTGGAAATCAACAAGTGCGTCGGGTGCATAAGTAATTTCTCGGCGATGACGTGGCCGCGCTGGCTCCGCCGAGCGATGAGGAACCGACATCGCCACGCCATCGAGCAGGTGTCGCGTCGATAGCGTGGAGGTCGACGCGGCGATTCAGGACGAACCGCGCCGTAAATTTGATTTCCACACAGCCCAGTACTGTAATAAATCCATCTCGCCCGTGCCGCCCTCGTCCGTGCCGACGGCGTAGAGCCCGTACGTCGCCTGGGCCTCGACGGCCATCGACCCCTGGGCTGGTAAAGGTGCATAAACCTCGGCCGCGCAGTGGTAGCCGTCGCCGGCGCCGCGCGTCATGAAGTGGAGGTCCGCCGTCGTCCCGTCCATCGTGTGGACCTGGCCCCGGGTCATGTTGTACAGCTTGCCCAGCAGGTGCGGGTCCGTGAGGCGCCCGGGCTCGTTGAACTCGGCGACCGCCTCGCCGTGGCCGTTGGCCGAGAGCCAGACGAAGTGCGCATTCGTGGATGTGGCGAGGGCGAGGAGTGTAGTGAGGGGGCGGGCCATTTTTGCGTGTTTCTACGGTTCTGGCGCGTCGTCGGGGCGTTCCAGGTCCCGGTCTGGGCTAGGGTCCTGTGGTGGGTGCTGTGCCTCAAACGGGGCCGCTTTTCGGCTTTCGGGCTGCCCCCTGGTACTTTTTGTCCTCACTGAGACTGTGATTGAGTATGCGGGACGGCGAGCGGCTCGGTACGGCACGGCAATGCGGCAGCACGTGCGAGAAGGCACCGGGCTGCTAGCGTGCGGGGCGCGATGAATTGATCCGGTCGGAGGCACTTCCGAGGCGGTTGTGCTCCGACGGAAGTATGCTCCACGCAGGGCTTCCGCACGGGTTTCCCGACCCCCCATCGTTGCAGACTGGCATTGCAGCTCGTATGACAGTGGCCGCTCGGCATTGCATAACTCTAAGCTGCAAAAAAGCCACGGACGTCCGAGCTGCGCAGCCGTCGCGAGGGAGAGCAAGTATGCGCTCTCTCGCACTGCTCGCATGCGTGCTCGGATCCGCAGCGTTGGACGCCTGCATCAACCCCTGCCCGCGGCGGCAGCTGATGACCTACGTCGCGCACACGCAGGGCGGACTCACGAAGGGCGTGGACGTGGCCGCGCGCGTCGACGCAGACGACGACTGGCGGGTGGTAGGCAAAGTCGCGGCCGCGGACGCGACGAAACTTAGTAGAGCGGCCGCGCTCCAGCACCGGCTTATCGAGGAGCACGCGCGGCGGTTGCATAAGGTGCTCCGGACGGGCCCCGGCGGGCCGCCCCTCGAGCTCGGGATCGGCGACCCCATCACCGCGGTCCCCACGCCGCAAAAGCGAGACTTCGTGGAGGCGGCCGCCATGACCGAGGCCGGCTTCGCGGGCACGCCCAAGAACGAGAAGGGCTCCGACGTGTACGCGAACTTCAGGGCGCCCTACGACGCGCCGTACGACCGCGGCGCGGTGCGGGCGGAGATCGACGCCATCGTACGCGAGGCGCCGCTCGTCTTGTTCGGCTGGTCGACGTGCTGGTTCTGCACGGACGCCGAGCGCCAGCTGAAAGACGCGAACCTACCTTATCGAAGCGTGTACATGGATTTGTGGAAGCCGGGCGGGCCCTACCACGACCATGCCGTCGGAGACGACGGGTCGCTCGCCGCGAAGCGCGCGAAGAACATCCGGAAGGCCACAAACCCGCTCCAGGCAGAACTCTCTCTATTGGCTGGCCGGTGCACGGTGCCGGTGGTCGTCGTGCGCGGGAAGGTGCTCGACGGCGACGAGCAGCACGGGAGCGTCGTCGAGGCGATTGCGTCGGGCGAGCTGGCGCGGGCCGTCTCCGATTCTTCGCCGTGGGCGCCGGCCTGGCCCGCATCGCCGCCGCCGCCGCTAAAGGTCATGAAGCGATGTCGCGTCTGTCGGGGACGCTATTCTGATGATGAAAACCACGCCGCGGCGTGCCGCCACCACCCCGGCGCCTTGCGGGGCGAGAGCGCGCGCAAGGGCGACTGGGAGGCGACGCCCTCCGACGACGACCTCGTCTGGACCTACTCGTGCTGCGGGGGCGCCGCCGACGCGCCGGGCTGCGTCGCCGACCGGCACCGGTCCTATGATGACGACTAATACTGTTTACTGTACTAGTAGAAGCGCGGGATCGCAGGCTTGGCGGAGACCCGCCGTCGGGGCGGCGCCCGGGGCATGTTCTGCGTGGCGAGGGGCTTCGCGCGCCGCCGCCCCCCGAACCGCTCGTGCAGCGGCGGCAGGTCCTCGCCCGCGTCGAGCGACTCGAGCACCGCGCGCGCGCCGGCCGACACGCGGCCCCGCGACCGGCCCGCGGCCACGTCCGACACGCGCTTGCCCTCGAGGTCCTCGAGCCGCGCCGCGAGCGCGTCGATCGTCGACCGGAAGAGCTTCTCCATCTCGGCGACGGCGTCCCTTGAGACATAATCGGTCTCGAGCTGCTCCTGGCGCGACACCTCGAGGGTCTCGACGCGTTTCAGTAAAGCGTCGGCGGCTTTATCGGCCTCCTGGGCCTTCGCCTCGCCCTCGCCCTTCGCGGCCGCGACTTCCTCGATCAATTCCGAGACGCGCGCCGCGTGCCGCGCCTCCGTCTCGCGGAACTCGGCCTTGACCCGTCTCAGTTCCTTCAGGGATGCTAGATGGCCCTCCCGCTCGCCCGTTAATGCTGCCTCGGCCGCGTCGCACTCTCGGGCGGACACTTCGGCCGCGTCGCGATACGCCTTGATCTTCGCATCAGCTCTTGACTGGGCCGTCCTGAGTTCCGCCGCGTGCCGGCGCTCCGCCTCCTCGGTGTCGTCGTTGAATTTCGCGTGGAGCTGCTCGATGACGTCCACTTGATCGCCCTCTACCACAGGTCGTTGTTGCCGCTGCAGCGCATGTTTCAGGGCGTCGTTCTCCCGTTCTAACTCCAAGATTCTTTGTTGTGTCGCCTCCTCCTTGTCCTTCAGTGATTCCACTTCGTCCAAGGCCTTTCTTTCCCTCGTTCTATAGTCGTCGATCGAGTCCTTGACCTCCTCGTACAACGACTGGTAGTCGACGGCGACGTCGCGCGGCGCCGCCCGGACCACGACCTTGCGCGCGCGCGCCGCGAACTCTAGCGTCGATTTCGTCTCGCCCGTCGCGTCGCCGCCGGGCGCGCAACACGCGATGAGCGCCGTGCGCGCCGTGCCACCCAACGAGGCCTGGAGCAACCGCGTTAATTTCGAGTCGCGATACGGCACGTGGGGCCGCCGCTCGGCCAGCGCACTCACGCAGTTGCCCAATGCGCTCAACCCTAAATTGATGGCGCGCGACTCCTCTAATCGTTTATAGCGCCCGGCGCAGGCGGCGTGGCGCTCGCTGCCAGCTAAATCGACCAGTGTTAATGTTGATCGTTGTAAAGAGTCCTTTGTTTTTCTTTCCACGTGCAACAGGGCCACGGCGTGGCTTCTGCTGGAAAACTCGTTCATGAGTGTAGAAGCCGTCGCGCGCTTCGAGTCGCCCGCCGCTAATAAATCAAGAGCTTGTCGCGGCGTCGTTACCGGGACCCTCGTAGCGTTTCTGACATAAACACCGCCGCCGTCGTGCGCCGGCCGGTCCCTGATGCTCAATTCGTCGGTGTCGTTGCCGAGTAAATCCGACAAACGCTCGCAATAAATCTGCACGTAGCTCAAAGAAAACGTCAGCGTCGCGTCGCTCTGTTTTTGCAATTCGAAGAGCTGCAACAACGCTCGCGGTGTGATGCCCGCTTCCGAAACCGAGATGCCGCCGCGCATCGTGTGCGTCTTACCGGAACCGGTCTGGCCATACGCTAAAATAGTGCCGTTGTACCCAGAACCGACGGCGTCGACGATACTCCGCGCCGTCGCCTCGTAGACTTCGGCTTGCGTACCGTCCCCATCAAAACCGCCGTCGACCTCATAGCACCGCTGCTGGTCGTTCGCCGTGTAGCAGATCGACGTCTCCGTCACGTCCAGGCAGTCGTCGTCCACATCAATGCCGCCGCCGAGGAAAGTCGGTGGCGGCGGCGGGTTGGTGCTTTGGGGGACGGGCTCGTCGGGGAGCGCGGGCCGCTGGCGCACGAAGGTGCGGATCTTCTCCTCGACCACGTCATTTCGGTCCATGGTCCGTTGCTTCCGCGGGGCAGCCCGGATCGGGTCGGCAGGCAGCTAAAACTGCCAGGCTGCCTGCTGAAATCTAGTATGTTAATACTGGCACAGAGGCCCCACGATCAATCTAAAGAACGGGGATGTTTGCGGAAATCGCCAGGGGGCGGCCCCTTATCCGATCAACGGGGGCGCGGGGGAGCAGGTCCGCCAGTCGGGCGCGGAGACGTCGGCCGCGGCTACCCGGCGCGTAGAGACGAACGGGCACCCCTGGTCGACGGCCGCGTAGAGGCTCCGCTCGCAGCCGAGGACGTCGTCTCTGCCCCATGCCGCGACGCCGTTCAAATACCCCCCCCAGAGGAACGCGCCGGCCGCGGTCGACCACCAGCAGTCCCGGTTTGCGTGCATGCCGATGAGCCAGGTCCAGTACCAGTGGTGCACGTGGAACGATGAATTTCGGCAGACCGGCAGCACGAAAATCATCGCCGTCGCCGCGACCTCGACGCAGCGACCGAGCAGGACCCCGTCGCGGTAGAACGCGACCGCGTGCAGGACGACGAACGCGACGACGACGCCGACGATGAGGAGGGCCGCCGCGACGAGGGACGGGGGCCAGAGGCACTTTATCGAAAAGAGGGAGATCGAGTAGTGCCAGCGCCCGCCGACGGCCGAGAATATATATATACCCGCGAGCGCTGGTACGAGGACGGACGCGCGGTCGGCGCCCGCCCGCGCCCACCAGCGGCCCACGACGAAGTAGCACAGCGCGTCGAGCGCGACGGCGGCCAGGTCGAAGGTGTGGAGGTCTTTTACCGTCAAGTCGGCGTCCCGCTCCCATGCGACGTCGTCGCCGTGGGCGCGGACGAAATAGAACGCGCCGAGGAGCAGGGCGTAGGACAGGCCCAGGAACTTCGCGAGGCGGCCGCGCGGACCCCCCGCGTCCGGGAGCAGCGGCGTCGCGAGCCTCGACGCGAGGCGCGCCCACGGCGACGGCGCGCGGGGCTCGTCGCTCGCGGCCGCGTCGGCGCTTTCGAGGAGGCTCGCGGCGTCGTCCTTGCCGGCGCGCGTCGGGAGCTCGATCATTGCGCGATTGCCTGAGGTGAAACCGGTCGCGCGACCGGCGTACGGGCTATGCTATGGACAAAAAAAATTCATGGTTTAGTTTTTCCGCACTTGAATCACGCGAGAATGATTCGGGAGAGGATGATACGCCCCCGAGAGCCGCGCCTCGGGCCTGCAGGTGCGTGGGCTTGCTCCTCCTTGCCTCGGGAGCTGAAATTTGGCTTCTCTTTCACTTTTTTTATTTTTCCTATAGGAGCCTAGGGGCCGGCGGAAATCAAATTCGGGCGCCCCACGCCATCGACGCGACGTTGTCTCCGTAGCCAAATCCGCTCGATGGCGTGGAGCTTAGGCCATCGACGCGACGACGGTGTCCTCGGGACCGCGCCGGCTCGATGGCGTGGACGTGCACAGGGCCTACCTCACGGTACCTTTACGCCCCCCGCCCTAGCCGTTCAGCACCTCGTCGACGTAGCCCTTCGCCTCGAGCTCCAAGGCTAGTTCCGGCCCGCCCGTCTTCACAATCCTACCATCTCTCATGATGTGGACGAAGTCCGGCTTGACGTAATCTAACAAACGCTGGTAGTGCGTGATGACGACGAACGCGTTGTCGTCCCGTTTGAGGCGATTGATGCCTTCGCTGATGGTTCTGAGAGCATCGATGTCCAACCCCGAATCGGTCTCATCTAGTATAGCTAATTTCGGCTCGAGCATGGCCATCTGCAATATTTCGTTCCTCTTCTTCTCGCCGCCACTGAACCCCTCGTTGACGTTCCGCTGGAGAAAGTCGGGATTCATCTCCACGATCTTGCACTTCTCCATGGCCACGCCCAAGAATTCCAACGGATCCAGCTCAGCTTCGCCGTTCGCTTTTCTTTTGGCATTGAGCATCAACCTTAAAAAATCGGTGTTACCGACGCCCGGTAATTCCACGGGATACTGGAAGGCCAGAAAAACGCCCTTCTGGGCCGCGTCCTGGGCCTCGAGTTCGAGCAAGTCCTCGCCCTCTAACGTAGCTATTCCGTTTGTGGCCTCGTAAGCAGGATGCCTGGCCAGCACTTTCGACAAAGTCGATTTGCCGGAGCCGTTCGGGCCCATGATGGCGTGGACCTCGCCGGGCCGCACCTCCAAGTCCAGACCCTTCAAAATGGCTTTATCGTTTTCGACCACTTTAGCTTCAATGTCTTTACACAACAGCAAGGGCTCGACGTCTTTTGAGGCGACGGCTTGTAAACGAGTGCGTGGCCTCGTTTTTAGTGATGGCCTTAATGCGGCCGCGATCGTGACGTAGCACAGGGCGAGGGCCGTATGCCTCGCGCGCCGCGGCATGGTGATCGCCCTGATGACGCTGTGCTGCTACAACCTTGGTGGATGGGTGCCTGAGCACCTCGCGAGTGCTGGCTGCGCGACGCAGGGCGACGGCGTAATGGCGCACGGATGCTAACAATATGATAGCTCAGCAGCGCACAAACAAGCAACTGAGAGAGCACCAAGTCTTGCAAAGTTGCAAGCCATCGACGGAACCCGTACGCAAGACGGCGGCTCCTCTTTGATAGTTTAGGATTCTTGTGGCCCGTTGTATCTCCCCGAGGCCGTAGCAGACGGCAGGAGCGATTCGTCAAAACTCAGTTTTCAATGTGTGCTGGCTAGCTTATCCAAGCTCTGGGCGGCACGCGCGTGCATCAATACGTGCCACCACGACATACAACTGCTCTCAAGACACCGCGTTTTCGACCAGCGACGCCGCGCTGGCAAAAAAACTACGCAGCTAGCAGTAATCATGGCTCGGCGCTGCTTGCTCTCCTTCGCACTGCTGCAAACGGCCGCCGCGCTGGCCCCGGTCGTGCCCAGGCACCGATCCCTGACGCGGCCGACGCGGCTGCGCGGCATGTTCGACTTCATTGCGGACGCTTTTAAAAACGAGCAGTTCGACGACCGCCGCGCGACGGCGCGCCACATCCTCGTCAAGACGCTCGACGAGTGCGATAGCGTCATGGGCGAGATCGCCCAGGGGATGCCCTTCGCCGACGCCGCGGCGAAGTTCTCGACCTGCCCGAGCGCCAAGAGCGGCGGGTCGCTCGGGTCCTTCGAGCCCGGGAAGATGGTCCGGGAGTTCGACGAGGTCTGCTTTGATCCGGACGTGCCGGTCGGCGAGGTGACGGGCCCCGTGCGCACGCAGTTCGGCTACCACCTCATCCTGGTCGAGGACCGGTTCCAGAACATGGACCGGACCGAGGGGTCGGGCGTCTTCTAAAGATAAATACTTAGATGGCCGCGAGCTTTTCTTGAGACGCCTCCGCGACAACAGGCGTCCGCACGAGCTCCGCGAGGCGCGCCTCGAGGGCCGGCAGCCGCCGCTTGGCGAACTCGTAGGTCGCGAACTGGATCGCGATCATCGGCACGACGCTTAAAAGGCGCGGCGGCAGGCCCCGATAAAAGCAGAAGGCGCCCTCCTCGCGGAGCATCGTCCGGATCGCGTCCGCCACGTTGCGGTAGGCCACGCCGCCCAAATTGCCCGTCGTCATGCGGACCTTCACCGTGTCCAACGGAATCATGAGGCAGACCGAGGCACTGGCAGCACAAGCGCCCACCAAGACGTCCGCGCGCGCGCCGAGCTTCTTCCCCTTCCGCGAGAGGGACCGCCGCAACCCTTGGTAGGCCGCCCAGTTCACGGCATAAGCTGGCACTTTCGCGCAGAGCGCCGCAGTCCAGGCCGTCCGCGGGTACAGGCCCCGCCAGCCGACGGCCCGTAAGGCTTCCACGAGGTTCTGGTGCGCGCCGCCCATGATCCTGTCATTTAAGATGGACTGCGGCAGCGACACGACCGTCGCGACGGCCGTGCCCGCGGCCGCCGTCGTCGCGTCGATCAGCGCGCCGCCGCGCGGCGCCACCGAACAAATGAACCGCCGCGTGCCCTCCATCACGCAAAAGTTGATGGCGCCGTTCGGCATGGACAATAAGGCTTGCGCGCCGAGGCCCCGGCTCAGGTGCCGCCACGTCGCCATGGAAAACAGCCCGCCGCTCGTCATCGCTCTTAAAGCTGCCGGCCCGTTCGCCGTCTGGAGGGTGGTTTTGGCCACGTTGAGCGGGTGCACGCAGGACTGGGCGACGGCCCGCGCGAAGGCGCCCGCGAGCGCGTGCTGCCGCAGCGACAGCCGCGGCGGCGGCGGCGGGCCGCCGCCGGTGCGTGTGAGGGCGCCGGCGCGCGGTGGCCGACCGCGCGCCCGGAGCGGCGTGGCGCGGCCGTCGCAGGCCGGCGCGAGGAGCATGAGTACGGCGATCATGGTGCCGCGCGCTGCCATTGTGGTGTGTGCAGCGCGCTGCCTGCAACTGCAGCGTTGCAGCGCTCTGGCGAGACGTCGTCTTTTTACCGTTGTTGCTGCGGTGTGTGCGCCACAGAGCTCTAGCGAGGCGTGTTCCTTCAACAATGCTTGCAACTAATACTTGAGCAGCGCTGTCGCGCGTTTCTCGCTCGTTTGCGCAGTGCGTTCACGCTAGTGGCCGTAAAGACACTAGGGACTTCAATCTGCGCTTCTCTGGCATCCATCCGCGCATTTCTCTGGCATCCATCCGCGAAGACGGGGTGCAGTTCAAAGACGACGACGCTGGCGTGGAAGGGGACACCTCTTACAAGGCGGGGGAACGGGGAGAAGGGGACACGCGTCACGACGACCTAGAACTGGAACTGCGGTGGGGGAATCGCGCTGTCTTTCTGATTCGCGGTGTACGATGGCGCGGCGACCGCGTGGCCCGCCGTGCCGTCGAACCGGACGAGCGATGGCGCGTCGACGCGCGCGGGGTCGCGAAGGGGGGGGGGGGGGAATTTTACTTACCCGGTAGTACTCGTACGGGACCTGGGTCTTCGACGACGTGAGGCTGTTGACCTTGAGCCAGACGCGCTCGCCGGGTTGATAGTCGTGCGGCGCAATCCCCGGTAAGAGGAAGGCCTGCCCCGCGGCGGCGAGGGCCACAGCTTTGACCAGAGGCGAAACCATTTTGTTTTCGCCCGCGCGACGCGCTTGGGCCTCCGCGGCAATTCACTGAGGGGCGCGGTCGGTCTCGCCCGTGTAACCTCTAGACCTAATACCTTCGTGCCGAGGTCGCGGGCCGATGCCAAAATGACTTGCTTGCTAGTGTCTTACATGCTAGCCTAAGACTCGATTTCTTCCCCGCAGGCGTTGCCTTGGCCGCTTCGAGGCTTAGTTCACCCAGGCCCACTCCGGAGAGCGGTCCTTGTAACTGTGGAACGACGATACCATCATCGACAACGCGCGGCGGCGAGGCTCCGCCCACGACTCCTAGCACCGCAACACCCCTCGCCAATGGAACCTAGGGTTAGACAAAAACACTTATCACACCACATCCTCCTCGACCGGCTCATCCAACGCCACGTCCTCGAACGACGCGTCCTCTTCTGCGGGCGGCGGCGCCGGCGCCTCGTGGATCGGGTTCGTCATCATCCTAGGTAGCGGCGACATGACCACGCCGGGCGTGTCCGGCGGCGCGCGCTCCCAGCCGTTCCTTCTTCGACGAGAGACGTCGTCGCGCAGCCTCCGCATCAACTCGAACAATCTAGAGCGCATGTCCCTCAGCCGATCCCGCAGCGTCGCCAGGACGTACTCCCTCTCACTAATCGTATCCTGCACCAAACCAAGCGTCACGGCCCACGACGCACATCCCAACACGACGATCAGAGACGCGCCGATGCCCGGCTTTTCGAGGGCGTAATCACCTAACCCCACCGTGCTGACGGACACGAAGGCGAAGTAGACGCACTCCCAGCCCGACCAGGACGGCTGATTCGTTCCCGCGTAAATAGCAAAGCCGCAAATGTATAAGATAGGAAATAACGCCAGAGCGAACAGTCCTAAGGTCGCCGCCCGCGTCGCTCGCTCCGTGCGATCCTGTAAAGCCCGTCGATTCAGTGTGACAAGCAACTTCCGCGCGCAGTTGCCCAGCGAGATGATGAACATCGCTACCAGTACTATACCGGGTACACATAAAGCGACGACCAGGATCTGCCCCAGGGGAGTTGCTGGCGTCACGGGTGCCCCATACCCGATCGTCGTGAACAGCGAGACCACAAAATGGAACGCGGCCGTGAGTTGCCAGCCGCACTTGTCGAGCCCGGACGCGCACGTCGCCGCGGCCTCCGCTTCCGTCAATTGCAAGACATGTTTGACACTTTGTACGGCCTGGCAGCCGCCGCAGCGCCAGTCCCGCGGGGCGAGCTCCGCCCGCGACTGCGCTTTATTGGATATAGAATCCTCCTTGCTCTCAAAACTCCCGAAGAACCAGTCGGCCACGTCCGTGCTATTCTTGGCGAAGGGCTGCCGTCTCCAGCTCCGCACTGCTTCTTTTCTCCACCTGGCCATCGTGCGCACCTCATGAGGTAGTTCTACCGAAGCGACAAATAGAGCTCCGGCGGCCATCAAAGCGAAGGCTAATAACAAATATTGCAAACCGGCGGCGTCGCAGGCCCGCAGGAAACTGCGAACACGTCCTGCTCGGCCTGTGGAGGACGGCCGCGACACGACGCGGCCCGCGACGCGCGTCACGAGGTTGCCCCGCCGTGCTTTCAGCTTGGACTGGGCGCCGCGCACCGCCGCGCGCACCTTCTTCAGCGTCGCCGCGTCGTACTCGTCGCTCATGGCGCGGTCGAGCGCCTCGCCGTCGACGTCGGGGAGCTGCAGCAGGGCCTCGACCCAGCGCCTCCTTGTCTGTGCGTCCATGTCCAGTAAGCTCGGGCCGTCGCTCTCATTGATGGCGTCCTTGGCCTCCTCGCCGCTGTCCGCGCCATGGGTGCCAGTTTCAGGCCTGGGTGCTGAGTCCTCGAGGTGCTCGCCATCGCTGGCGTTTCCGGCGGTTTCGGGCATGGGTGCGGAGTGGCTGCAAGTCGCGTAGGCCTGCTCTCGTCCCGCACTCCCAGCGCTTAAGTTTTGGGAAATTGAGCTGACAAAACCCGTACCAAACGCGAGGCTACGCAGCTTGGCGTACGCGTCGAAATCGGGGCACGAACGATATGATGACCCATGAAGAACACCCTCGGAGGCTCGGTTGTAAACCCGCACAATCAGCCACGTCAAATTACAGGGCGACGGGACGGCCATAGCACGGCCCGCTCGAGCCGTTGCAGGCAGCAAGGGATTCAGCGCGACACCCTGAAGACCTGAGCTTGTGACTGCAGCGATCCCGCATTGCCGCGGAGACCGTGCGCTCTCGCAAACCTAGGGAGAGCAACCCACCGGAAACACTTCCTAGCAGCGCCACAGACCAGCGCTGCTAGGATGCAATGATCGACACCAGTTCAGGGTCGACGACCGCGGCCGTCGGCTTTACGGCATTGGCCGTGATGGGCGCGTATTTATGTAGGCACCGGCTCTTCTGCCCCGAGCCGCCGCGATCGATTGTTGAAGAGGACGACGACAACGAGGAGCGCACGCCCATGGTGACGACGCCCGTGGAGCCCAGACCGCCTCCATCTAGACGGCTGCGTTTTGGGGATCCTATTCAAAGAGAGTCGCCCATACCGAGGCTGTGCGACACGCCGCGCTGGGAGCGGGAACGAGTCTACTGGCAGGCCCACGAGTATGCGCAAATTCGCGACAACCAGCGGCGGTTGATCGAGACGGTGCTGCGGTCGGCGCGGCAGTGCGGCGAAGGCGAACTCCCGCCACCCATTCCCGGGGAGAGTAGGCGAGGTCTGGGCCTGATCTGCGAGCCGGGGACGAATTCTGGGAGGGCGGCGCGCGTACGAAGTGCGAGACGAGCTGTGGTGGAAGCGCAACGGGACGGCTACTCGCCCGCCCAACTCGCGGACTTAGCGGAAGAACTGGGCGCCTGGGCCACGAACAACGCGCGGGAAATGGGCCTCAAGGACGCCGAGGCCGTCGGCGACTTCGACTTCCGGAGTTTTAGCAGAGAGATCCAGTCCCAAGGTGACATTGACAGTCCGCCGTCGACGCCCGAGACGACGACACCAATCGCGCTGAAGCGTAGAATTTCTCTACCCAAGGAGCCCGCGGCGTCGTCGCCGCAGTCTCCGTCCGTCATCGCGCACGCCCAGCGACATCATGAAGACAAAAACACGCCGGTCGCCCACGCGCGGCGGTCGTCCGACGGGTCCCAGCAGCCGGCCGAGGATGATGAGCACGCCGACGGGCTGGGGCTGGCGTCGATGATCCGGAACGACTCGCTGACGAATCTCGTGGAGTACGGCACCGAGGAGGCGCCTGCCACAACTCAGGAGGCGCCGGACGGCGCGGGCCTCGCGTCGATGATCCGGAACGACTCGCTCGGGGACCTGTCGGCCATGGACATCGCTAACACGTCAGAAAACTAGAGTTACACGTGGGCGGGGGGCGCCAGGCCTTGTACGATGTTACACGTGGGGGGGAGACACCGCGCGTCGCCGATTCATCGGCGGCGGGAGCGTGCCGCTTCGTCAGGCCTTCTGGAGGAAGCGCCGCTTCGACCGCTCGTGGCGCAGCTGGCCGATCTTCGCCCTCGTCAGGGGCGCTGTTGGAGAGGGCTCCTCCGTGACCCACTCCTCGTCCTCGCCCATGGTCCGATAAATCCGGCACCGCCGCGGCCGCGCTAATGCACAATCTAACTGGATGATCGCCTTCGGGAAGCCCTCGGCGTCATCAATGTCGTCGCCGCCCGTGCCCGCCTGGTCCGCGAGGTCGCCGATCTGCCTAAATAGATTGTGCACGTCCAACGAACTCAGGTCGTCAAAAGACGGCCCGAGCGCCCAGCGGCACAGGCGCACGAATTCGATCTCTTGCAGGCCCGGGGCGTCGTCGTCGAACTTGAGGAACGCGGCTTTCAGCCAGGCCTCGTGCTTGGTGGTGGCGCGCGCGTGGTGATCCAAGAGGAGCCACAAAACCTTGTCTAGATCAACACCTTTCACTCCAGTCTCCGGTAAGTCATCTACATCACTCAACAAGTCCTGCATCTCCCTCGGGGACAAATGCTGCAGTAGTACGGGGTTGCGCCACGTCTCCGGTAATTCCCGGACGCACGTCGTATCCAATAGCCCCTTGCTTCCAATAATCGCGTGGACGATTTTTGTTTTGGGGATCAGATACGCGCCTTCGGGATACGACCCGAGCGCGACGTTGATGCTATCCAACCCGCCCTCCCGGTCTCGGTGCAACGCGCCCAACAACGCCGTCAGACAGTGCGCGAGGTGGGGGCTGTAGTGCGCCTCGACGCCGTCGACCTCGTACGACACGAGCCCGACCGCGATCGCGAACAGGCGCACGCGGCCCGACTTCCCCACCAACTGCGCCGCCCGTCTGAATAATCCCGTGGCCTTCTCCCTTGCTAGCTTCTTCAGCCCGAGCTTGCCCCGGAAGTACGTCCTTACAAATTGTTCGAGAGACGCCGGCTCGACGCCGTCCTTGCGCGTCACCTCGTCACTCATCGTCTTCTTCTCGAGGACGTCATAAATCGTCTCGAGCAACGCGTCGAGCGACAGGCCGGCGGGCTTGGCCTTCTTCTTGAACTGGTAGCGGTTCTTGCGGCGGCGCCGCGGCGCCGGCGGCGTCACGACTCGGGGGGGCTTCATCGGTTCGGCCTCCCGTTCGTCGACCTCCTCGATGACGTCCTCCTCCTCGGGCTCGGGCTCGACCTCGGGCTCCTCCTCCTGGCGCGCGGCCGCGGCCTCGGCCGCAGCCACCTCGACGGGCGTCAGGCGCCGCACCATGAAGGTCGTGCGCTTCCGGCGCGGCGGCGGCGGCGGCGCCGGCGGCGCTTCCGTTTGCACGGCCTTGTCTCTACTCAATTCCGCCCGCCGGGCCGCGTGCGCGGCGAGCGCCGCGGCGACGGCGTCCGCGTGCGGATCCCCGAAGTAGGCCTCCGTCCCGTAGCACTGCGTCTCTACATGTTCCACATGAACCGGGGCCTCCGGCGGGACGCTCTCGCGCACCACCACCTCCCTTTCTTCAATCACTCTCTCGCGCGCCTCGAGGGCCGCGACGGCCGCGTCGCGCGCGGCCTCTATTTGCGATTGCTCGAGCGCGTGCTTCGCCGCGGCCTCGCGCGCGGCCCGCAGCGCCCTATCTAATTTCGACCGGCACTTTGTCAGCTCCTCGCTCTCCCTCAGTCTCGACCTTCGTAAGCGCTCCCGCTCTCTCTCGTGGGCGTCGCACATGGCCCGCTCGGGGACGTCGAAACCCAATCGTAGGTTCGTTTCCGAGGCGTGTGTATCACTTCGTGCGTAGAGCGCCAGCTCGCGGCAGATCTCCAGCGTCGCCTTGGCGCGGTCTTCGCGCATCAGCAACGACGCCAACCTATCCAGCGGCAGTCGATGCGCCGTCGAGAGCTTGGATTGGTGGCAGTAGGTGCACCGCCGCGTGTCGGCGAACTGACAAGCCCCACAATACTCCTTCTGCCCGTCGCCGTTGTGGGGCACGGTCGCCGTCGTGAGGCGCGACGTCGCCTTCTCCACAGATCCCGTGCGGCAGAAGCGCAGGGGCGGCACGAGGTTGTGGGACGCATTGGTAGCGGCGTCGGCGGCGGCGGCCGCGCCGGCGTCGTCCGGGCTGAAGACGAAGTCGTGGGCGCGCGCGAAGGTGCTGGGGATGAAGCGCTTCCGCGGGCCGCCCATGGCTGCTTGTGCGCCCGCTGTATGATTGGGGCAGCCGACGGACGCACGCGGCACGACGCACAGAGGCGCGGCACAAGGCAGCGCGTATGCCAGGCGCCGATTTGCCGCTGTGCCTTGTGACAAGTTGTGTGCTCCTCCAGGCCGCCAGTCAGTCGGGGGGTCGCTTGAACTCGCTCCGAGGCGCCCCCGCCTCCGGTGGATGGGTTGTTCTTGGGTTTCTGAGGCTCGGCGGCCTAGCTCCAAGCATTGAGATCACTACTTAGAGGCGGGGCAAACACACACGCGGCGCCCTCCTAGATGTCCATGAGCGCCATGCGCTTCGAGCGCTCCTTGATCTCCTCCACCGGCACCTCGTTCACCTCGCACTGCACGCCGACGTAGTTCACGACGGTCCCGTCGGCGTCGCGCAGCGCCGCGACGAAGAACTGGTTCCAGAAGGGCGTGCCGTCGGCCTTGTAGTTCAATAAGCAGACGGACGTGTCCTCGCCGGCCGCGACGCCCGTTCTGATCCGGTCGACCATCTTCGGGTCCGTGCCCGGGCCCTGCAGGAACCGACAGTTCCGCCCCACGACCTGCGACATCTGGTAGCCCGTCAGCGTCAGGAAGCCTCGCGACGCATACACGATCGGGTTGTCCGGGAGACTCGGATCAGAGACCGCGAAATTCTGCTGCGCGGCTTGCAGGGCCAACATCAGCCGGAAGTCGGGCTCGACCAACTGCTGGGCCTGCTGGATCGGTCTAGGTACGGAATCGGTCACTAAGAGCAACGATTCTTCGGTCACGCAGTCATTTAAGATGTCGAGGGCATTATCGGGCAATTCGGAGCGAATAACCTGCCGCAGCTCCTTGTTCTGGGCCCTTAGGTCCGACACCTGCTCCATGAGGCTCTCGAGCAAAAACTTCTTGCGGATTCTACTGCGTTTGGCGTGCTCCCGATTCCGCTCCCTCCTTTCTACTCGTTGTTGATCCGTCATGGCCTTGGCCTCGGTGGCCTTCCTCCTCTTTCTAGGAGGAGGCGCGGCGGGCGCCGGCGCCGGGGCCGGTGGCGCCCGTCCGGGCGCGGGCGGACTCCTCGACAAATTGAGCGGCGACGCGCCCGGCGGCAGCTGCCCCGGCGCGCCCTGCACCGGCGGCCCGGGCTCCAAAGCTTCGGCGGCCAACGTATCATTCAACAGGGCCCACTCGTTCGCCGCGAAGCAGTCCTCAAAAATTTCATCCAAATCAACGGCGGCCGCCGCGCCGGCGAGGTCGCCGGTGCCGCCGAACAAAGGCGGTGTCGTGTCGGGGGGGTCCATAACGGTGTTTTTTTTTTCGATTTTGGGCGCGATTCGACGGACGCCGCACACGTGGGTTCGGTGGTGGCGTGCGCGGGCGCGCGTGCCGCCCGCGGGGTGCTGCCGGGCGTTTTGCGCGGGCTTTCGTGCTGCCCGCCCGCTCGGCGCCGCTTGTGAAACCGCGGAGGCACTTGGCGGCACCTGCTGAAGAGCGGTGCTCCCGAGGCCGTGGACGCGAAGATGGCAGGTGAGATGCTCAGGTCAGCGCCGGAGGTCTTTTGCAAGGTCTTCCAGCAGTTCGCCGACGTTCTCGAGCCAACACGTTGCGAGCACGCGGCCCTGCACTTGGTTGAGGTGCTCGTGTGTCTATCACGCTAGCAAAAGCGTTCGTCAGAGACTAGCAATAAGCCGTCTGAATTTTAGTTGACGAGACGAGCACGAGACCCGAAGTCCACCGGAGGGAGCCTCGATGCGGCTCCGCGGGTAGAAATCGAGCCTACGGCGGTCCGGGCCGGCGACCGCCGCGCCGCGTGTTGATGGGACCGACACCCCCCACGCCATCGAGCAAAAAACACCACTACAGAAAATTAATTAGAGCCAGTTCATCCCCGGCCGCCGCAGCACGCCCTCGGCCGCCTCCCATATCTCCGCGAACCCGCGACCCGCGTCGACCACGGAATAGTGGTCGCAGCCCGCCGGCTCGCGGTACTCGAAGAGGCGCGGCCCCGCGAGCCCCTGGTCCAGCCTATGATAGAAGAGGCGCGTCAGCTCGACCGGCACGTCGACGTCCTCCGTACCCGTCGCCAGCACGATATCACTCCGCAACCTCGACCAAATTTGCGACTTCGTCGGGCAGGCCGCCTCGTAGAGGTCCGGTCTTAGGTCCGGCGCCGCACCCACAAAATTCAGGACCGCCTCGCCGTCATCACTCAATTTTTTTTCGTGCGCGTGCACCAGATCGGCGACGGGCGCTATGGCGACCACCAAGCGCGGCGCCGTCTGCGCGTTCGCGGCGCACATCAAAGCGGCGTGGCCGCCCGCCGAGTGGCCCACGAGCACGATGCGCCTCTCGGAGAGTCCCGCGACGTTTTCGATACAATGTTTTAACGCGGCGTCCACGTCATCGCAACTCTCGGGCCAGCCGCCGCCCCCGCCGACGCGTCGGTATTCGACCTCGATGGCGCAGAAGCCTCTCCTCGCTAATGCCGGCGCTATCGTCTCGATAGCTGCATTACTTATATTGTATTTCTCCCGCCAAAAACCGCCATGGATGATCAGCACGGCCCACCACGGCTCCGGTACCGACGGCCGGTGGACCCGGTAGTACTGCGACGCGTGGTCTCCATAGTTGATCGTCTCGGGCGCCTCGGCGGCGCCTTCCTTGAACTTGGCCTTGAGTTCTTCTATGGAACATTTCTCCGGCAGCTTCGCGATGCTCTTCCTAAAGGCGTCGGCCGTGGCCGTGGCCGCGGCGTGCTCCTGCCGCAATGCGGCGAGGCGCTCGAGCAATTCCTCGGTTGCTTTTACTGTTTCTGGATGTGGTATATGTATGGGTTCTTGGTTGACCTCTAGTTTCAATTTCTCGAGGCGGGCGTCGAGGTCCGCGTCGCGGGCGGCCTTTTGCTCTTCGGAGAGGAGCTCCTGCGCCTCGGAGAGGCTGGCCATCTTGCACGACCGCGTGCTGTCCAGGGCTGCACAGCGATGGATGCCGGTATCGTGCGCGTCCGTAGGCCAGCGATGCGGCTCTCTCGCGCAAGTTCACGCGCGCGCGAGGCAAAATTTCAGACGGGTTTCTCACGCTCTCACCTCGACACGCCGCCATTCGAGCTCATAGCTCTAATTCGGTGAACGTTTGATACATTTGTTATCGTCCTCGTGCTGTCGCATTTGCAGCATTTCTAAGACGCACAACAATGCGCACGACCGCCCTCCTCCTCCTCGCCTGCGCAAGAAGGAGCACCCACGCGACGACGCTCGCCGGAGCGCGCTGCGCCACCGGCGTCGCGCTCGCCGCCGACAGCCGCGCCACGGAGGGCACGGTCATTGCCGACTCCAAGTGCGACAAATTACACGAGCTCGCGGAGAACGTTTATGCCGCGGGGTGTGGCGGAGCCGCCGACGCCGACGATGTTGCCAGATTGGTCGCTTTGGAGCTGCGCACGGAGCACCTGCGGCGCACGATGAGCAGCACGGCTCCGACGAAAAATCGAGGACTAGTAGTAGCGGCGAAATCCGGCATCGTGGCGCGGCTGCGGTCGGCGCCCCTGGGCTGCGCCTTTATTGTTGGAGGCTGCGATTCTGAACCGTCATTGTATCGCGTCGAGGGCGACGGCTCCGCGACCGCGTCCCAGTTCGCGACGATGGGCTCTGGCCAGATGGCAGCGGCGGCGGTCCTCGAGGCGTCTCTCTTGAGACAGGCGGAGCCGTCGCCGGAAGTTGTGATCGAGGCCGTGCGTCGTGCCGTCGAGGCGGGCATCCGGGGCGACACGGGCTCGGGCGGCCACGTCGACGTCGTCTTCATCGGGGAGGAGGAGACGAGGCGGTACCGGTTCGCGGCGCGGCCCTAGTCTTATTAAATTTGTGTGGTCGTTACTCGTCTGTCAGAATGAGAGAAAGAGTGTCGGCCATAAACCCGACACAAGGCATTTTGGCCCTTCCCGGGGAGCTACGCAGAGCGAGAGCCGCGGCGATTGGGCGCCTTTTTTGCGCGTTCCCGAGCCGCCAAATTCACGTCCTGTTCCGATTCGCACAACCATTGACCTTCACTCAATTTCTTGGGTCATTGCATTTTTTTGACCCTAAGTCGTCACTCATTAGGACGTCGCAAAGACCTTCGGGGCTCAAACCACGCGCGATAGGGTGCATCTCATAGAACCGTTTAAGGAACGTGTCACGTTCTTTCGTAAAAGCCGAGCATTCAAGTAGGGTATGTTGAATCGTTTCCGACTCGCGAGATTCACAACAAGGACATTGCGCGTTACGAACAAGCTGCGTTCGGCTGCTCGAGCTCCGGAGGTCGTGGCAACCCAATCGGAACTTCGTCTTCAATCTCCGCCCTTCCCGAAGAGACGCGGGGCACGCTCTAAGTAAATATTCCGGCATATCACCGGACTTGCGGATCTATCTCTAGATTCCATGACTCCGTAGTAGAAAGCGTGGTTGTATAATCATTAGTTAGTAGGGGGGCAACACAGGACGGGCTCACTCCTCGGCGGGCTCGTCGGCGGCGGCCTCCGCCTCCGCGGCCGCGGCCGCCTCGGCCTCGGCGGCGGCGGCGGCCGCGGCCTCCTCCTCGGCCTTGGCCGCGGCCTCTTCCGCGGCCTTCGCCGCGGCGGCCGCCGCCTCCTCCGCGGCCTTCGCGTCGGCGGCGGCCTGGAGCGCCGCTGCCTTCTTCTCGGCGATCGCCGCCTCCTGGCGCTCGACGTACGCCAGCCCGCGGACCTTCTCCTTGATGCGCGCGGACTTGCCCGTCAGCTGGCGCAGGTAGTAGAGCTTCGACCGTCTCACGGAACCGCGCCTTAACACCTCGATCTTCGTCACCGACGGCGCGTAGACGGGAAACGTCCGCTCGACGCCGATGCCCGACGACATCTTGCGCACCGTGAAGGTCTGGGTCAGGCCCGCTCCACTTCTCTTGATGACGACGCCGGCGTAGTTCTGGATGCGCTTCGTCGTGCCCTCCGTGATCTCGCAGGCGACGTTCACCGTGTCGCCGGCGGAGAAGGGCGGCGGCTCGTCGCGGTCCATGGCCGCGAGCTGCCGCGCCTCGAACTCGGCCATGATCGTGCCCGTCTTGATGCCGCTCCGCGCCGCGAGGCAGGTCTGGCGCGGGGCGGGCGCGGGGGCCAGCAGGGCTGATGCCGACGCAATGACTGCAATGACGCGCATGGTCTCTGGCGGCGCGTGAAACTTGGGGGCGGAGGCCTGCGGAGCGTTTAGAGGTGCTCCGGCTGCGCCGCGGGTGCTGCGGCTACGTCGCGGGTGGTATTTACGAGGTGCAAATTGGGCCAGCGCTCTCGTCTCGCCGTCAACATTCAAGGCGACGAAAGCGGCGCAAACGCACGCTTCATGCCTCGGGCAAGCTTCAGACCACAGCTAAGAGCCGAGGCGTGCTTCGGCAAGTTGAAAATTTGCACAAAAGGGACGGCGCGCCGATGAATCGGCAATGCGCGGCGTCTCCCCCCAAAGGGGCTCCGCCCTCAGTCCTAACACCGCAACAGATAATACGAGACGAGTCAATTGACAAAAAACCACAAACTTAATACGCATACCGCCCCCGCCTCGAGTCCCTCGACGACGAAGAGTACGGCCGGTCGCGCTGCTGGCCGCGCCGACGGTCCTGGTGCCGGCCGCCGACGCGGATCGGCGGCCGCCACGGCGGCGACGGCTCCCGCCGCACCGATGAAGACGGCGCCCGCGCGGCCGGCGGCTCCCACGACATCGCGCCCTCTGCACTCACGTAGTAGAACGCGCAGTGGTCCGGCGACCAGAGGCAGCGGGCGCCGGCGGGCAGGTTCTGTGAAGAACAGTCGCCGCAGGCCGCGAGGAGCGAGACGGCCTCGCCCACGGAGGTTGCCGTGGATGCGACCGGCGCGCCGGCCCGTTGGAGCCCCTCCTGCACATTCACATCAAGTGCGAACGGCGCCGCGGCCATCGCGGCCCGCAATACGACGTTCGCCGCGGCGTGCCGGTCGGGAGCGGCCGCCGCCGCGTCCACATCACTCGGCGCGAGCCCGCCTTGCGGTGTCGCGTCGATAGCCAAGACCAAACCACTGGGAAACGCGCGCCGCAGCTCCAACCTCACACCATCGGAGACCGCATGCAAACCGTCGCCCGCCAGCGCGCAGGCGAAGCCCCGCGGCACGTTCGCGTCGTGGTCGGCGTACGGATCAAGAGCTCGCATCTCGGCCGCGGCGTCCCGCGCCGGCTCGGCGCGGCGGCGGCCGCCGCGCTGCTTGCGGCGCTCGGGCGACCGCGAGCGGGAGCGGGACCGCCGTTTGGGCGAGGGCGCGCGCGGCGGCGGCGGCGGCGGCGCGGGCGCCGGTCGAGCTGCGGCCTCCGCAGCTAGCTTCTTGTCGGCCATCCACGACGGCACGGAGACGCCGCGGCCGCGGCCCATGGGGCGTACTGGAGACGGCGCGGGCGCGGGCGCCGGCGGCGCTTCTACTTTAGGAGCGAAGGCCTCTACCGGATCGAGCTCGCCCTGGGCAACCGCGCAATGATAAGTCGTATCTCGCAACCTGCAGCCCTGGTCGAAGTGGTCGACACTCCCACACAGACTGCAGAAGAGCGACCTTCTGTGTAATTGATCAATCCTTTTTTCTCGTTGCCTTTCGGCCTTCGAGCCTCTTCCAGAAAATTCGATGGGACACACCAGCTCCTCCTCCTCCTCGAGGTCCTGCAGCGGCGGCGCAAAGGCCGGCTCGACGCGCATCTGGCAGAGCACGTCCCTCCGATGCCCGAGGGGCCGTCCGTCGAGCGCCACGAATGCCTTCGACGCGCTCCGTTCCGTCGCGTAGTCCACGAATCCACAACCCCTTCTCGCTTTAGGCAGCTCCAACCTCTCGACCTCTCCAAATTTCGAGAGCTCCCGCCGCACGCGCTCGCGGTCCCAGTCGTAGGGCAGGCCTCTCACAAATAACCGCCGGCCCCGCATCGACGGCGGCGCGGCGTCGTCCCGCGCTCTGCCTCCATCATCTCCGTAGACCTCGCGCCGGAAGGCCTCCGCGTCGTCGTCTGCCATGTTTTGCGCTGCAGCTCGTAGGTGCCGGGCCCGCTCTGCTTTGGCAGGACGGCTCGCGCTCCTTGGAGCACCGCTGGGATTGATGCTGGCGGTCCTGTATGTGAATTGTCGAGTGTGCCGCCCCAAGCTCTTGGTTTTGCGGCCTTGCGCTCTGCTCTGCTGTTTGCTAGTGTCTTACACCACTAGCGCGGCGCGACGCCTGCTTCGGAGCGCAGGGGAGCGTGGCGGAAACGTGGAGGAGGGGAATTTTCCTATTAAGTTACGCCCACCCCTCCGTCGCCGGGCGAGCGCGGCGTTCCGGCCGTAACGCGCGCGAGGCTATGTGCCCTTCCTCTTCTCCGCGCGCTTCAGCTTCTCGACCTCGGAGGTCCCCGGTTCGCCGCCTTCAACCAACTTGGCGCGCCAGGCCTTCGGGCAGCGCCGCCACGCCCGGATCGCCTCGGCGACGCGCGTCGACTTCTTCTTCGGCGGCGTCGACGCGCTCGTCGCCTCGTTTTTCATTTTGGAGGCGGCCGCGGCCATGGCGTCCATGGTCGGGGCCGGGGCACAAGGCCGCCGAGCTGCGAGAAATGGCCCCGGGGGCTGCCAAATTTGATCGTGCCTCGGCCCCGCCGGGCGCCGCCGCCGGGCGCCCCTGGTTTTTGTGATAAAGGACCCTCCCCCGGAGGGGCTGCTCGTCGCCGCGCGCGTGCCGACCTCGCGAGTGTGGGAGCCCAGTCCGGGAGAGCTTCAGCACGGAGCTAGCTAGTGCGGAGCTGGCCCAGTTTGAACTTTTAGCCGTCGGGCGCGTTTGCGAGGCCTCGTAGCAGCCCGCGTATCACAAAGACGGGTGTTCGGTCCCATCGTGCGCATTTCCGCACGACGACGCACTCGAAGCGACGGATCTGGCCGACAGGCTATATGAACAAAGCTTACTTCTTCTTCTTCCGCGCCGGCCGCCCCCCCAGGTTGAGCGGCTGGTCCGCCGTCGCTTTTGGACGCATCGACGCCGGTAATTCAGAATAGTCCACCAGATGCTCAAAATTGCTGGACATGGCCAACCCATTCCCCACGTCCAGGGGCCCTTTCAGAGCCTCCTCCATGGCACGCTCGCAGAGCTGCGCCGCCTCCCGCACCAAGCAACTTTCGGGCGTCATCGCAGGTATCACGTAGGCGTTGCCGCAGTGCGGACAAACGGCATCATCCTCATCAAAGATCCTCAAATCCTTCTGGAAGAGCTGGCGGCAGGCCTTGCAGACCAGAGTCAAGGGCGACTCGATAATTGCGAGGTCGAGGCGTTTGCCCATAACTTCCTCGTAGCACTCGGGGCAGTCGAACCAGGCGCCCGTCTTCTTGTCGCCCATGAAGATGGAGCACTGGGCGTTGATCACGTGGCGGCAGCCGCCCTTGCCCATGATTGTGCTCGTTGTTGTGGGGCTGCCACCCTGGTCGCGTTCTGTCTCGCTTGGGGTCTTATCAGCGGGCCGGAAAGCGATCGACGAATCACCGCTTGGCGTCCAGCGCGGCGAGTAGAGCGTACTGAGCGCTCGAGCGTTGCGACCGCGTGCGGATTGCTAGTATCTTACATGCCGCTAGCTCGTACGGCTTCGAACACGAGGTATTGTGCGGCCGCTGGGCATGTCCAAAGGCTGTGGCTCTGGAACTCGTCGAACCATTCACTCGTGGCTGCCCGTGAGAAATTAGAAGGGCTCCGGTACCAAGGCCAGCAATTACGGGCAGCCCTCTTGGCCTTCGGCATTGGAGATGGACCGGCAGCGCGGCGACGACAGACGCATGGATCGCTACGACCGTCGACGCGACGAGCGCAGCATCGACCGACTGCGCGCCCGCGGCTACGACCGCCCGGGCCGCGGGGCCGACGGCGGCGGCCACTCGCGGCGCCCGCGCGACGACGACCGGGGCTACGCGCGGGACCGCCGCGGCGACGAGCGGCGGCGCCGCTCCCGCGACGACGACGAGCGGCGGCCGCGGGACGACTACGACCGGCGGCGGAGGCGGCGCTCGCCGTCGCGGTCAATGTCGCGGTCGCGGTCGCGGTCGCGGAGCCGCCACCGCCTGCGCACGGCCGACGACCGCGCGCGGCCGCACGACGCGTTCCCGGGGGGCTACCAGGAGCCGCGCCGCGTCTTCGTGGGCGGCGTGCCCAAGGTGACGACGGAGGAGCGGTTTCGGAGGCACTTCGAGCGGTTCGGGACGATCGACAGGGTGGAGCTGAACGCGGAGCGGTCCTTTGGCTTCGTCACGTACGCGCACGCGGCCATGGTCGACGCGGTCCTCGCGACGCGCATGCACCAGTTCGAGCACGCCGAGCACCAGACGTCATTTGTGGAAGTGCGGCGGCCGAAGCCGCGGGGTAACCAATTCTAGCTTATGCCAACACCGCTCAAGCTCAGGTCGACGGCGCCGCGGAACGGGCCGTCTTCGACGGCTCGGGCCGCGTCCAAATCGCCCCGGAGCGCCTCGACCTTGGTCAGGTGCCGGCCCGGCACCAGCGCGGCGCCCAGCGCGCGCCGCCTTTTTTGTATTCCCGCCCCTACTTTAAAGATGCGCAGCTCCGACGCGTCCCGCAGTATAAAGTTGCGGTGGCGGTCCAAACATTGAAACGTGCCCGTCACGACGCGCTCGTCGCGCTCGCCGTTCGCGTCGCTCCGCAGCGTGAAGCGCAGGCGGCGTCCTAATAAATGTTCGACGCGCGCGCGCGTTGTTGCGTCTTCCGGCGGCATTGCTGCGGCTCCGCGGCGAGGGGTCCTTGGCTTTGCTAGGCCTGCAGTGTCCGCAGCGATGGATTGGCTCAAAGAGCGTGTCGACCAGTGAAACGAGGGAGCGGCAGAAGTAATTGTGAGCGTGGTACGTGCCTAGCCTGGCCAGATGGCCCAGCCAAGCTTACCCAGCTTGCTAGTGTCTTACAGGCCGCTAGGTCGAGCTTTGTGGGCTGTGCTTTTTTCAGGCCTTACAGTCATCAGGACGCGGCTGGGCCGAATAAGGGGCGATCTTCTGATGCCCACGGGTCGGTCTGAGTAATCTCCCGACTCGCGCTGGTTAAGTCTGTGCATCTCTGGCCTTGAGGCTTGAGCTAAAAAAAAACACGCCAGACGCGCGGCGCGAAGGGTGAACGTCGACAAAGAGCAAAGATGACTCCGCGCGCCCACCGTCGAAAACTCGCCGCGGCGGCGCTCGCGGTCGCGTGCGTCATAATCTACCTCTGGATGCTCTTCGCCTGGGAGACGGCCTGGGGCGTCGACCTGAAGCACCGCGACTCGCCGCCGTGGCTCGTCGGGACCTTTTGGGAGCTGCAGTGGGCCGTGGCCTGCGCGGCTTTGGTACTACTGGCGGCCCTGTGCGCGGCGGCCGAGGGCCTCGAGCTCTGGAAACGGCCGCCTCGGTACAAAGGCCCGCGCATGTTCCGCGTCGGAGACAACGCGAGCCGCGTCGGGTTGCTGGCGTTGCTCCTCGTCGCGTGCCGCATCATCAGCCTCCACGCCGTGTCGCACAAAGTGGGAGGCCGCCGCGGCCGCGCGCCGTCGGCGAAGGCCTGGTTCTGTCAAAACGACGACAAGGTACGGTGCTTGAAAGGTCACGCGCATCAATTCGGCTGGGACGCCATGGTGCCCATGGCGCTGCTGGGCGTGCCGGCCCAGCAGTTCTCTCCACCCTTTAGAGCTATAGGCCTCAGCCACGGGCGGCTGAAGCGGCTCGCGGCCGGCGGACGCTCGTCGTCGCCGCGGGCTCGGGCCTCGCGCCCGCCGCGGCGTTCCTGCGCGCAGTTCGGGCGGCGCGGCCCGAGTCTCGCGGCGCGCCGCACGTCCGGCTCGTCGCGATCTGCCGCACGGCGTCGCAGCTCGAGAGCCTCGACGCGTTCTGCCTGCCGGCGACCGGACGCCTTGCTGATGAGCCGGCCTGGGTGCAACGGGCGGGCGACACCGCGGAGCCGTGGCTCAGCAGTGAAATTCACCTGACGCGCGCGCCGGACGCGCCGGCGGCCACGCACGCCGTTACCGAGAAAGCGACGCGCCCGAGCGCCGGCCGCGTCGTGGTCCGCCGCGACGGCGAGCGGCTCTTCGCCGTCGCCGCGCCGTGGCCGACGGACGCCGATGCGACGGCCACGACGACGGCGTCGCCCCTCTTTCCGGACGCCGCCGACGAGACGAAGGAGGGGGCCGACGCCGCGCCGCCCGCGCCGCCGGGCCCTTCCGGCGCGGCGGGCGGCGACGACGCCGCCGCTGTGCTCGGAAGTGGGCTCGGCTTCCTGGCCGCGGCCTACGCCGTCGCCTGGCGCGAGGACGCGCCGTTCGCCCGCCACGGGAAATACTTGTTTGACCGGCGCAAGGACGGCAACCCGAACGTCGTCTCGGGCGGTCTGAGCTTGATTGTGTGCGCCGCCGCCGCGTTCGTCGGCGCGGTAATTGCCCTGGCGGTTTCGGCGGGCATACGGCGGCGGCGACGCCGCAGCTATCGCTCCGCTGAGCTCGAGCTCAAGGACATCGACGAGGCGGATGCGGCCGCGGAGCTCGTCTTCGCGACCGTCGGCGCGCGGCCCGACCTCGGGGACATTTTGCGAAGGGCGAATGAGGAATTGGGCGCGGACGCCGACGTCCTGATCGGCGGGCCGCAGCGCCTGGTCGACGGCCTCGAGGATAGGTTGAAGGACCGCGTCGTCGAGCGGATGACGTGGGCCATGTAACAAATCCAATTTAGTCTACGTCCTCCTCAACGAGCGAGGGCATCCGCCCGCGCGGCGCGGGCAGCGCGTCGCCGGCCTTGAAGCCCACGGGCGGCCAGGCCGGCGAGTCGTAGCCCTTGCCCCCCGCGGGGTTGCACCGCATCAGCCGCCAGATGAACAACACAAACCCCTTCGCGAAGCCGAATTCTTTGATCGCCAGCGCGGTGTACTCGGAGCACGTCGGCACGAAGCGGCAGTTCTTCGGCAGGTTCGGCGAGATCGCCCGCTTGTAGCCCCTCAAAAGAACGTAGGCGAACTCGGGCTCGCCCCCGAAGTTCGCGAGGTCCGGCTCGCGCTCGGGATCGACGGGGTCCCCGCCGGCGTCGACGAGCACGGCGACGAAGAACGCGAGCGCCGCCGCGATGAGCGGCGCGTCGCCGCCCGGCGCGTCGGCTACCGCGTAGGCGGGCGCGGCGGCGACGGCCGCGGCGACGCCCGCGGCCGCGGCCGCGCGCGGCGGCGGGCCGCAGCCCGGTCGCGGCGGCGCGGTTACTTTTTTGGCCCGGCAGAGGACGCAGGCGCGCGTCCTTGTCGCAAGAATGAGTGGTATGAGTGATTTCAGCATAACTGCGACGCCCTCAGTGCTGCTCAAGGTGTCTGCACCTTGTCAATGGCTCGACGCGCGGTTTTCGCTGTGCTGTGCAATGCGGCAAGTTTTACGACTCGTGCGTCGCGCTACGTTGCCGCACTGCCCGTCCAGGCTGTGAATTGCCCGATTTTTGACTGGAGCAAACTCTGGAGCCACTGCCTCTGCCTCTGGCTCTGCAGACAAAAACAGTCTAAACGAATCCCAGCCTAAACACACCGCTGCATAGCCTTGCAGCCAGCCAACGTATTTAAAAGGCCGATTGCTTCTCCTTACTGCTGCAGAAACGACACCGCACGAGTGCCACACAATGAGCCAGCAGCAGTATGGCAAAGGGGGCCCACCCCACCCGCTGCTGGCGGCCCAATTCCCGCAGTACGGCGGGAAGGGCGGTGGCAAGGGCGGCAAGGGCCGCGGAGGCCGCGGCAGGGGTTTCGGGGGACGCGGTAAGGGCAAGGGCGGCGGCGGCGGCAGAGGCGGACGCCGGCGCGGCAAGGGCGGCGGCGGCGGCGGGCGCGGGCGCGGCGGCGGCGCGCGGCGCGACGAGGGACCGCCGCGCTTCAACTACGACGCCGTCGTGGGCGACCCCTGGGCGCCCCTCGCCCCGCGCGCCGCGGCGCCTCCGCCCGCCGTGTCAGAGGCCGCCGCGCGGGACCCGTCCGAGATCGTCCTCGACGCCGACGACAGCGACGACGACGTCGGCGGAGACCCGGCCGAGATCGCCCTCGACGACGGGGACTCGTCGTCGGAAGACGACGGCGCCAGCGCCGCGAAGCGAGCACGCCTGCTGGACGAGTCGTAGTCGCGCGCGACGAGAGGAAGCGTGTTTTTAAACTTGTGTGTTAGGTCGTAGTTAATATTTACTCAGGGGCGCGCTTTCTAATTCGGGGTTCGGGGATCGAGGAGCGCTGCCGACGTGTCTGAATCCTACGGAAGTGAATTCGCAATTCCGGGGTGCTGTAATGCGGGGTTCCGTAGTAATCGCCGAATCGGTGTTGCCGCGAGAGAGTACTCCCGAAGTGGAGGGCCGAGCATTGGCACTTCGGGCAATGTACCCAAGAATTGAATGTCGATGATCATGCAAGTTTCCAAGAATTCCGCTGCCTCGAGGATGATAGAAGTGTTTCGTTGCAGTGTAGGTTCTCCGTCCTGGCCGATGGCCAAGATGCCCTCACCGAATTTACGCGCCGCGAACTGGGCCCGCGCCAAATCGTCCCTCCCCAACCCACTAAATCGCTCCGGCTCGCCGAGGCCTACCATTAACTTGAACCTGTGCTTAGGAAGGTTTCCCGGTTTCATCTCTACCGTTCCGACCCAGTAGATGTCTGCGTTCTCCAGAGGCTTTCCGTAAGGGACCAAGCCTCTAGTGTCCTGGCCAGCGAAGCTCTCAGCGGAGGCCTGGCGCCCGTCTTCAGTGCTGACATTTTGTGCCATCTGCGCTTTTCGCCTGCGCGGGGTGAGACCGTCACGCCGCCCGCGGGCCCGCCGGCGCGAGATAGAAAGCAGCCCCCTTCGCATAGGGTGCCTCTACAGGCGCGCCTCAGCAGCGTGTCGTCGACGGCGTGAATCCGAACCGCGACCGCGGCACGGCGTCGCCTGACCACTGCTTGCGATGCTGTCCTTGATGCGCGCGCGAAGGGGGGTGCTGCCCCGGAGGCTGCTTGCGCAACGCGCGGGGGTACCCACGAGGCTATTTCCTTGATGCGCCGGTGCGTACGGAGTCTAATGATGTGCAATTTGCAACAGAGCCTACGATCAAAATCTAACAAGCCGCCGACACTCCTAGTATGTTTTAAAAACATACTAGGACTGAGGGCGGCTTAAAAAATCGACGATTGCTAGTTTCAATTCCTCCTTAATCATGCGCAGAGCTAGGTCGCCTAGCCGACGCGGGATTATTATCATCATTATTGTATGTTGGTACCACGGTACGTATACGCAGTACCATACCAGTACCTCGCAACGCGGCGTGCGAGAGCCTGCCATGTCGTATTTATATTTTACTCAGGGGCGCGCTTCCTAATCGGGGTGACCTCCGTCCCCGAGGAGCGCTGCCGACGTGTCTGAAACCTACACCGGAGGTCTTGGGTTGTATCTTGGGTCCTGTACTAATCGCGAAATCGGTGTTGTCGGGAGAGAGTACTCCCGAAGTGGAGGGCCGAGCATTGGCACTTCGGGCAACGTACCCAAGAACTGGATGGCGATGATAACATAAGTTTTTTCCAAGACTCCCGCCGCCTTGAGCATGATAGACGTGTTTCGTTGCAGTGTAGGTTCTCCGTCCTGGCCGATGGTCAAGATGCCCTCACGGAATTTAAGCGTCGCGAAATAGGCCCGCGTGAACGCGTCCCTCTCCAACCCACTAAGTCGCTCCGGCTCGTCGAGGCCGACCATTAACTTGAAGCTGTGCTTAGGAAGGCCTCCCGGTTTCATCCCTAACAGCCTGACCGAGTAGATGTTTGCGTTCCGTACCGACTCTCCGAACGGGAACCCCGCGCCATGGTCAGTGAGGCTCTCAGCGGAGACAAGGTGGCAGCTGTCTGACGGGCTGCCAGGCCCAGGTTCTGCCATCTGCGCTTTTCGCCTGCGCGGGATGAGACGTCACGCCGCCTCCGCGGGCCCGCCAGCGCGAGATAGATTGCAGCCCCCTTCGCATAGGGGCTTCCAGGCGCGCCTCAGCAGCGTGTCGACGGCGTGAATCCGAACCGCGACCGCGGCGACGGCGTCGCCTGACCACTGCTTGCGATGCTGTCCTTGATGCGCGCGCGAAGGGGGGTGCTGCCCCGGAGGCTGCTTGCGCAACGCGCGGGGGTACCCACGAGGCTATTTCCTTGATGCGCCGGTGCGTACGGAGTCTAGTATTGTGCAATTTGCAACAGAGCCTACGAGAGCCACGACTCAAAATCATGGGCCAAAGCCTAGTGCCGGCCAAAGCCTAGTATGAAAAAAAAATCGACGATTGCTAGTTTCAATACCTCCTTACTTTATGATTGCTATGCTTAGACCTAGGGCGCCTAGCCGCGGAGCCGACGCGGGATTTTAGTATATGGTACCTACGGTACCATACATATGCCGCAGCGCACGGCTTGGCGCAAGAGCCTGCCGTCCCAGGCCGGAGGGGAGGCTGCCCGTCGCTTTCAGGGCGCCGGGTGCTGCCCCCCGGCGGCGGTCGACGTCTCTCGACGATGCGCCAGAGCCTCGACCCCGACTTCCGCCACCGCCTCCAGCCCCAGCACACGAACCTGCTCATAAGGATCGAATGGGATTCGTCGGGAGAGGAGATCGCCGATTTAGATCTAGGCTGCGTTTTGCTGGACGCGCAGGGCCGGTCGCTCGAAACGGTAGATTTTAATAATCCCACTTCATCTGACGGCGCGTGCGGTTATGGGGGAGACGAGGTCGGCGCCGACGAAGGGCGGAGCGACGAGGAGTTGTTCATCGACACGCGCAAGATCAATGACAAGTGTCATAGCGTGGCTCTCGTCGCTTCTCAGTTCGCGGGGTCCTTTGGGTCTTCGATGCTGGACGATCTCGAGGTGTTCATCGTGTCTTTGGCCTTTCGGGATGCGGCGTCGGAACGGCCCTGGCAGGAACGAGCCGTCTTGAAATCCGAGACTCTCTTCAGGGGAAGACTGGTCGCGGACCACTTCGAGGCCGAGTCGGACGACGACGAGGACTACCTGCCGCTGGGCAAGGACGACAACTTCGTCGTGCTGTTCGATCTGACGCGCTGCGAGACGGCGGACAAGGCCGCGAAGGCGTTAGCGAGGCTGAAATCGTTACCGCCTCCGGTCCTCGAACAGACGCCGTGCAACTGGACGGTCTGTGGGCGACTCGCCCAGTCCTACTCCAGAACAAGAAGCGAAGTCACGCACCAGGTCCAGCAGAGCATGGTGTCCCTGTTCCCTTGGCTCGCGGTCGAGGACAAACTCGCGTTCCATAGTGTGGGAGACATCTGCGCCCAATTATCCTCTCAAACCCTACCTAGACTCAAACCGCGCTTCCTGAAACAGATGGACGGTCTAGATATTGACCAGTTTATTCATGCGGTCTTTCCGGCGCTGGCAGATGTCGAGCCAATACTCAAAAGTTCGGAGCGCGAAGCGGCGAACTGCGTGAGGCTAGTCGGCGAGCTATTCAGGCAAATCGACGTGAACGGCGACGGCAAGGTCGACTGGGAGGAGTTCACGAATTTTACAATTGCCGTGGGTACTGGTAGTAGCACCTCGAAGGGCGGCACGACGGCCGACGAGTTCGAGATAAGATACGTTTTGGACGACGGGCACGTCCGAACCGCCCAGAGGCACAAGTCCATCCACCGCATGCACTGCGCGCACGCTCTGAAGAGTAGGATCTTCGTCATCCGGAAAGAAACAAATGGTTTTGAATGTTGGGATAGGTTGGCCCGCTTCGAGCACGACTTCTACTTCCCGAAGATCGGGGAAGGGAAGGAAGACATGCAATTGGACGGCTACGTCCACGACGTCCACCACGTCCCCGAGAAGAAGTCTTTGGTGGTGGCGCTCTCGGACCACACGTGGCGCCTCATGCAGGAGGTCCTGAACTGCAACGGGGCCCATCGGACCTACAAGGTCACGGGCCAGGTCGTCACGGTGTCCGTGCATCGGATGCTGATCTGGGCGAACACGATCAAGGCCCTCTTCACGATCTGCGGTAAAAATAGACTGCACTGCTGGGACGTCGACGATGCGTTAAAGGCTCAGAGGTCGGAAAATGATGTGAATGCGCACCACGGCGAGGTCGTGACCGATTTAGTTTTTCTGCGGGACAAGGGGTTGCTCGCGACGTCGTCCCTGGACAAAAAAGTGAAATTGTGGGACGTGGACAACCTCATGCCCCGCGGGACGCTTTGTGGCCATTCCCTAGGTGTAAGGTGCTTGTCCTACGCCCAGGGGCTACTCGTGAGCGGAGCCTTTGACTGTCGAGTCGTGTGCTGGGACGTCACGAGTCACGAGCAAGTCGTGGTCCTGGAGGGCCACCGACGAGCCATCTCGTATGTCGCGTTAGTGGCGGAGACGGCGGAGAACGTCCACGTCCAGACGCTGGACGATGACGGCGACTGCAAGTACTGGAAGGTCGACCGCGACGGCGGCATCGCGACGCAGGTCGACAATTTTAAGTTACCCTACCTGGATCCTTCCGGTCCCACCCGTAACATTGTGCGGCCGAACAACCGCGAGCTGTCGCAGGAGGACTGGCCCGACTTACTGGTCGGTGGCGCTAAATTATTCCGACTCATACCGTCCAAGTCCATGAAGGACTTCCAGGCGCCGGCGGCCTGTTTGTACAACAAGACGTCGAAGGACTACGTGCTGGCCGTGGGGAAAGCGTTGGTGGTCTACGAGGCGACGACCGGGTTCTACGCGCGGAGGATACCCCTCTCGAGGCAAATCTCGGCGGCGGCCTTCGACGTGCCTCGGGAAAGGCGAGTAGTTTTGGGGACGGAGAACGGCGAGGTGCTGGTCGTGAATTACATCAGTGGTGAGGTGATTAGTAAGATACGGGCACACACGGGCGAAATCGTGGGTGTCGCGCACGGTGGTGATAAGGCGCGGTGCGTCATTAGTGCTGGAAGGGACAACTGCCTGAAAGTCCACCAGGAAACTTCTAAGGGGTTGGAGTTGCTGAGGACGGTGGAGAACGCGCAGTCGTGGGTCGGGTCTCTCGCTTATAGTCCCGTTCTATCTTTGATAGCGACGGGGAGTCGTTCTGGTCGCGTTGCTTTATGGGACTTTTGCACCTTACAACAGATGCAGAATTTGCAATGTCGGGGAGCCGTGGCTTCGGTGTTGTTTTTGGACCCCCGTCCCCTATTGTTGACGGGCGATGCGCATGGTTCCATCATCATGTGGTTGGTACGGCCCAAGAAACAAGTGTCGACGCTGTGTGTTATTGAGGGAGCCGGCAGCGGCATCACATCTCTCACAAGATTCGATTCGACGCATCATATAGCATGTGGCACGGACGACGGGCTCATAGTCATGTGGGACGCTTTATCCATAGAAAGCATCGCACCACTCACATTAATGGAACGACCGGACCGGGACGCCACATATAAACCGTATAGGAAAGCGCATCGGGATCAGGGCCGGTGCGACTACGCGCGAATCATCGAATGCGACACTACGGAAGCATTGGAACCGCTCGCCTCCGTCAAAGCTCATGATGATGCTGTATTATATGTGCTCGGCGTCGATCGACCGCAATGTATTTACTCCACGTCGAGTGATGGTGTCCAAAGATTGTGGAGGTTGGATGAATTACATATACAAACCGAATCTGAGATAGACAGCTTCGCAGGACCCGCGCCCGCACCCATAGAACCGGAGACGATCTTAGCGTGCTGCGGGTGCTTCGACCTACCCAACAAACCGGCGGACACGTTCACGTCCTTTCAGGAGGTCGAGTGGGACTATTTCGACCGCGAGAAGGCGGCGGCGACGGCCAAGGATCGGGAACGAGCCAAGACCATGCTGCAGCTCGTCGAGAAGAAGCGGGACATGAAGCAGATCTTCCGGCGGGCGGTCAAGAAAGTGATGCTGGTCCTGGCCTTCGGCGGTAAGGTCGAGCTGGCCAACGAGTTTCGGGACGACGAGGGCGTCCAGAAGGAGTGGGCGCGACGCCTGGACCAGAGGAGTCCGGGGCAGCGCGACGCTTCCATGAGAAGATCGAGACTGAGGACGGACCGCGCGTGCGAGGGCACGGGACCCGCTGCTCGCGAGGGTTTGCGGAACAAAGTCATCGCGCAGATGGGGAGTCCGACGCCGCCGCCGAAAGTCGTCAGTGGTCCCCAGAAGCGCATCAACGACTTCATGGAGCGCATTGGTAGGATACCGGAAGCCAGGCCGGCCTTCTCGGAACCTTCCATACGAAATGGCATCAAGGAGGGCCTGTACCATGGGGAAGAGGAAAGATACTTAACACAACTGCGGGAATATCCGGAAAAACTAGCAGCGTACGCGCGGCGAGTGAACGGGGGGCATGCCAACATGCCTCTCGGTAGCGATACAATTGTAGAGGACGAGCCGTTGGTGAAGATCGAGAACGGCCTGCCGGTCATAAACAAGGGGGTCAAGCATATGGCGCTGGACGACGTTGCACGAAGTCCAACTTTAGTGAGGAACGTGCAAGAGAAAATGGATGATGAGACCACTCTCACGTCAGGGAAAAAGGCGGTCAAGACGAGGATGGAGCATCATAGGAGGAGGTCCCTCAAAAAGCGGCCGTCCACCGTCAACATTATCGAATTGGTGAGGCCGCACTACACGGAGAAGGACGTCCAAGCGTTCCAGGACGCCTTCGAGTTCGTAGATGTTGATTTCTCAGGAATGATCGACATGGAGGAGTGGTTCCTGTTTCTGAGGCGGATGGAACAACGTCTCAACCCGGTCGAGGCGCAGCTGCTGTTCTTGCACCTGGATTCGGATCGCGACGGGTTATTGACGATGCTCGAGTTGTTGCAAATCGTCTTCTCGAAGCTTGAGAGGAGGGACCAAGTAGCTTTACACAAAGTCTGTTGGGACGCGCACCTGCACCTGGCGGCGCGACGGAAGCAGAAGGACATGGAGTTGTTGATTCAAAAAAGAACCGAAAGGTTGTTGGGGCGGGGCGGCGACGACTCGTCCGTCGGGTCGCGGTCCGTGGGGTCGTTCACGCTGTCGACGGTAACGGGTGTTCTCTAGTATTCGTATTCTTAGGCGTCCGGCTGGCTCAGCGTCAAATCCATGACCTGGGAGTCGTCCTCCTCCGCAGCTTCAGGTTGGGTCTCCTCGATGACGATGGCGTTCGCGAACGCCTCGTGAGCGGCTGCCCGCCTGTAGCCAATAAAACTTGCTAGTGTCTTACAGGCCGCTAAGCGGAAAAAAATAATGTTCAGGGTCAGGAGGCTCCTCCGCTGTCAGGCGCCGAGAGTCGCGCACGAGAACACCCGGGGGGCTGCGCGCACCTTGGAGACCATCGCCGCAGCGACGTCGAGGCTGTCGCTGAAGCCCGCGCTCCCGGCGACACGCCGTCGCCTGAGCCACAATCTGTGACAGGCAGTGGCCTCTCGCTATCCTCGCCGCGCCGACGCCGCGCCGACGAGCGATGAGCAACCCTGAAGAGAGGATACAATACTTTGCCTACAAGTGGGATCAAGAGCACGGCTTGAACAGCGACGACGACGAGCCGCCGCGCCGCGCCCCGGCGCCCGCGCCCTCGCCGGCCAAGAAGAAGAAGAAGCGCGGCGCGCCCGCGCCCGCGCCCGCGCCCGCGCCCGCGCCCGCGCCCGCGCCCGCGCCCGCGCCCGCGCCCGCGCCGGCCAAGAAGAAGAAGAAGAAGGGCGACGTGCTCGATTCGTCCGAGGACGAGCTCGCGCCCGCGCCCGCGCCGGCCAAGAAGAAGAAGAAGAAGGGCGACGTGCTCGATTCGTCCGACTCCGAATCTGAGGACGAGCCCGCGCCCGCGCCCGCGCCGGCCCCGCGGCGGGTGTCAACGCCCGAATCTGCCGTGCGGCGGACGGCGCCCGGCAAGCCCACGCTGTGCGCGCCCTGGTTCTATAAGCAGAGCCGGTCGGACGGCGACTTCTACTGCGTCAACGAGACAACGGGGGAGAGGACGTGGGACGTCACCGAGGCGATGAAGGCGCAGACGCCGCCGCGGGCGCCGGCTCCCGCCGCGCGGCGGGCGCCCGCGCCCGCGGCGGCGCCGGCGCCGGCGCCGGCGCGGCACCGCGTATTCGGCCCCCTGGAGATCGTCATCATAGGAGAGAACCGGGGCCAGTTGAAATACTGGAAGAGCGAAAAGGTCCCCGACGCCCAGTGCGTGAAGCCGGCCGCGGCCGCGTCGCTCGAGCTCACGCAGTGCGACGTCATCGTCTTCGCCAACGACGTCGACTTAGCCTCAGTCCTCCCCACCCTCGATACCGGCGACGTCGATCTCGTCAAGGAGAGCTGGCTCCTCGAGTCGCTTCAGAACCGCAAGGTCGAGCCTGTCGGTGATCACCGCGTGGTCCCTCCGCCGGCGCTGCCGCCGCCGCCGCCGCCTCTGCCGCCTCAGCCCGCCGGTGAACGCCCGACCATTGCCGGTCTGAAGTTAACCGACGCCAACATCGAGAGCTGGTACAACCTCGCCACGAACCAGCCGGGGCAGGTCCAGGGGATGTTCGAGAACAATTATCGCCAGAAGATATCGCAGGAGGGCAAGGTGCCGATCCTCTTCCCCGGCTACCGCAGCGAGACGCCGACCCTCGACCATGAAGCGAACCGGGACATGTGGAAGTGGATCATCGCGATGGCGACGTACCTCGGGAACGCGGGCGAACAGCCGGGCGCCGCCGTCCGCGTCCGCAACGCGTCCTGGGGCATCTGCTACATGGGGGAGCGCAAGGTCCGGTCGCGGATCGACGTCCGGGACGCGTACCGGGGATCAGGCCTGCGGGGTGCGGCCACCTTCTCCCTCGACGACATCTCCGAGCGGGTCATCGACGCGTACCTCGCGGAGTTCCCGCCCCCGCCGCAGTAGGACGCGCGGCCTCGTACCCCTCCTCCCCCTACACTAACTTCTCAAAATACAAAAGACTAACCCGGCCGATGGGCAGAGCTACAGAAGTGACACCATGGGACTCGCCGCCGCCCCACCGTCGAACGCTGTCCCGACGTCGCTGATACGTCCCAATAGCCGCGCCGGCGCGCAAGACCAGTAGCGGTGCCGGCCTTCAGAGGAGCCCGGCGTCCATAGAAAGACGCGACCGCCACTCGCTCCACGTCGTGGCGACAAAAGATGGAGCCTTCCGATGTCGCGGTCGTCGCGCCTCGACCGCGTTTCGATGCCCGCCGACGCAGTACTCGTCGGCGGCGGCAGGTGGCGAGGCACAGGCCTCCGAGCACGTCGGGAGCACGACTGCGATGGTCGCCGCGACGAGCGTCGCGTGGTCTTCCGTCCGTGGCCGCGCCGAACTATCCGCCGCCCCGATACGGTGTCTTCGATCCGTCCGCTCGTCGTCCGCGCAGAGTGGCGAAAACGTGAAGCGCTGCTGTTTTCAGTGGCACATGGAGACGGGCTGCTCGTCGCGCCGAAGCGAGTCGACGCTACGTGGTAGTAGAACCAAGCTATAGGCATGGGACGTCTATAGTAGTACTCGTCGAGTACAAGCTCGTAGGACGGGGATTTACACCCGGGCGTGCACGAAGCATTCGCGCGAGAGCCTCTTGACACGCCGTCCGAGCGCTTCTACAATTTGCGCATGTCGAACGGCCTCAGGACCGCTGGCCTTTGCGCGCGTCCAGCGCCGATGCGATGTTCTGGGCCGCAGTGGCCGACCGTCGCCGCGCTCACACATCTATGGAGAAACGGCGACGGCAGCACAGAGCCGCAGGAGGCCTCGTGGTTCCATGCGATAGTGTCGACGCGTCGCTGGTCGTCGCGCGCGCTTTGCGGCGCTTGCAGTAGCATGCAATTTGCAGAGCAGTGGGCACGGTGCTGGCACGCAGCCATTTTTGCCGGGAGCCATGCGTTTCATTTATGAGGCATGCGAATAGTTCAAAATCGAGCCGGTTGCTGGCTACGAGCTTCACTGCCGGAGCAATTGGATGACGTCCAGCCTGGCTTGCTTGCTAGTGTCTTACTGGCCGCTAGCGCGCAAAACCCGGAAGCGACACCTGCACTATCGAGCCGCGGCTACCTGGTCGGAGAGGCATTCCGACGAGTCCCGGACGGCTGCGCGCGGGTCCGGACGAGTCGCTAGTACCTCACATGAGACCCACTGAGGCCACTAACTCCATCGACTTGGTGCCGCGCCCGTCCCTGCGCCACCGAAAACACCCCCAAGGTAAGTTGCAAGGCCTTCGCGACGACACTCGCGCTCGTCCGCCACTCACACAAGCAAACAGAGAGAGAAAACTGCACCATTTGTTGGTGACCCGGTCCCCAGGGGCCCCTCCGGCCGCCGCGCGGCGAGCCCACCGGCCCGAGGTGACGCCTCGAGAGCCCTCGCCCGCGCGCCGCCCTCGGGCGCGACGAGAATCGCGCGCCGTCGCGCACGGAGTCGCGGCGCGGCGGCGTCCGTACGCCGCCGTGACTCAATGAGGGCGCCGCCCACACACCAACCGCGCCACCGCGTGCGACGTCGTCACGCCGCGCGCCCGCGCGCGTGGGCGCCGTCCCGCCGCGCCGCGCGGTCGCGTCGACGTCGCGCGCTAGAGTCTTTCTGCCGCTAGCGGCGCACACACATCATCCTCGGCATTGCGCCCAACTCACACCCCACTGCCTCTTACGGCACGCGGATCTCCTTCTGAGTGGCCCTAGAGTGTATCCACTCGGCTGCGACCGCGCGGCGGCGGCCGCGCGGGCCCGCGTCGCGCGCAGCCCCAGACAAAGCCATGGGATGGGCTCCCTGTCCGGTGGCTGGGCGGCGCGCGGCGCGGCGCGGAGCGCCCCGGCGGGACCATCGAGGCTGTGGCGGCTGCCCGGCGCTCGGAGGCGCGTCGCGTGTGGTGGTGAAGTTTGCGGCGGCGGCTCGACGGGGACGCGCCCGAGAGGCCTCGTCGATTTACGAGGAGCGGCGCAGGTCGCACCGCGGACGCGCCCGCCCACGCGAAGGCGGTCCCAGTAGACGCCGTCGCCCGCAAGACGCCCTCAGAATAGCCATGGCCGAGATGCCCGAGACCGGCGCACCCCTGAAGGTGAAGGTGAAGCCGCCGCCGCGTATCCTGAAGAAGATACTGGCGAAGCGGAGCGAGACGAAACGAGCGGCGATGCGCGCGCGGGACGAAGGAGGCGATCCCGCGGAGGACGACTCTTCTTTACGAGTGGTACTCCCAAAAAAGCCTTCGTCACCAACAATAGGCGACCTCGAGGCCGCCGGCGACCGTTTGTGGGACATTCTACTACTAACAGGATGTACAGCAAAGTGCGGGAGACTCAATAGCGACGGCACGCCCGTGCGCGTGTTGCCTAGAGGAAACAGCGATTATAAGCGAAAATGGGCCTGTGCCTCCCATATGACGATCGTTGCGTCAATGGTGGCGCACGGCGGAGGCCTCACTAGCCTTGAGGGCTGGAAACGAGACGACCTAGTAACCAAAGACGTTGATGCATTATTGACCGACGCCCATACCTTAGCAAAAGCATTCAACGAGCTGGACGGCGAACTACGAGCCCCGGGCGCACTCAAGTGTACAGTGGCATTCCACAGAGAGCAGAAGGCCCAAAGGAAGGCCGAGATCGCAGAGGAGGTCAAGGCTGAGCGCTCGGACCCGTCCTTCAACCCGGACGAGCGCGTCTTCGAGTACTACGTGCGGAACGCGGACGAGAATTATGTGCGGGACCAGGACGGGAATTTGTTACGGGCTACTGTGGTCGACGATGGCGTGCGTATCAGGGGAGGCTCGACGAGATTCCGGCGCGAACCAAAGGTGGTTTCGCCGCGTGTGGCCGAGGACGGGTCGCATCATCCGTGGGCCAACAAAGTCCTAGAAGCTCTTGGTGGCGTCGACGCATTGAAAGGAGCTTGTAATGCGACCGTGCCGGAATTATTTAGTCCAGGGGCAATCGGAGACCTAGCAGAAGCAGGATACTTTAATGGCCACGGGGAGTCTACAGACCAGGGCCGGTGCGCTCGCGCTGGGACGAAGAGTGATGGGCAAAGCCGCGGCGTGATCCGGATCTACGCTGAAAACGCCGAAATATATTATGATGCAGAGGAGGGCCTGGCCTCCATCGAATTCGATCCGTCTGACTTTCCGCATTTAGATCCTGAGATGGAGGAGTACAAGAACCGCAAATTAGCCTCACATCTCGTGCCTTTTATTCAACAGGGCTTCGTGCGCTACCACGTCGATTCGGGGCGTTTTCTTTTTGCCGGGCCGTACTGGGAGCGCGCCTCTGTACTACGCGAGGCGCGGGCGCGGGACGAAGAACTGTCGGGCTTGTCGGGCTGCAAGGGCCGGGCGACGCAGATTCGCAAGAACGTGCCCACGCTGGGCTCCGTCATCATGGTCGTGATGATCAAAGGGGTCGCTCACGGGTGCAAGCTCCCGGCGAGCATGTGGTGCAAGTATGGCTACAACGTCATGAAGCGGCTGCTCGGCGGCGCGGACCTCGAGGCGGAGTCCGAGGCGGCGCGCGTGGCCTTTGCCAAGGCCTGGGCGGCGTTGATGCGGCGGTTTGCGGCGGGCGAGGAGACGCTGCCGGTCCAAATTGATTTTCGTAACCAGTTCGCCATGGACGTGCGCGACGAGCACTACTTACCCGCGCCCATCGACCTCGGCGTCCTCCCGTCCCACGTCTTCGGCCGGGCGGGTGCTGAGGCCGTCCTCGCGCCGTCGCTCCCCGGAAACCGCGGCAGCACGTCGTCGTGGCCCGCGCTCTACAACTTCCTCGTGGCCGCCGACGCGCTGGTGCCGGGCCCGACGGGCGGGCGCTTGCGGAACGCAGCGGGCTTGGATGACTTCCTGTCGGGCAAGCCCTCATGCTCGAGCGTTTTATTCGCGGCCGACTTCCGCTTCCGGCTCGGCGGGGGGAAGTGGGTCCAGAAGGAGGAGTGGCCGGGCGACCAGTTTTAGCTGGACGACGTCGCTGCTTCCAAAGTTACCTTGTGTCTACTAGTACGTCATACCTGTGTAAGTAGGGTGTGCGGTTACTATCTTACTACTAGCACCGCGCGTCGGGTGCGCCTCATTCGCGCGTAAGCTCGTCTGTAGCCCAGGAGGAAGTGGCGCCGCCAGAGCGACTCGAGCGAGAGGCACGTCACGTCGTCGTGCGCGCGGTGGCGCTTAACAGAGCTCTCACGTCGGGCGGCAGGCCCTTCATCGAGCGCTCTCGCGCGAGAGCTCGGCGCTCCGGCGCGCGAGTTCGATGGCGCCTCATACGGGTGTTTTATAAATAACTAGGCGTCCGGTTGACTAAGCGTCAAGTCCATAACCTGGGAGTCGTCCTCGTCGGCGGCCGGCTCGGGTTGCGTCTCCTCAATGACGATGGCGTTCGCAAATGCCTCGGCGTCCCGCTCCTCGGCTGTCCGGACGCCGACGATCGAGATCTCCTGGCTCTCCTCCTCCTCGGGCGCGGGCTCGACGCGTTGTCTTTTCGCGGGCGGCGGGCCCGGTGGCGGCGCGGGCGGCGCGAACGGCGTGAGGCCGGCGACGGTGCGCGTCTTGTAGCCTCGGATGAGGCCGCTGACCTTCCCCCGCACGCGAGCGTTGACCGTTCTGATGACCCGCTCCGCCAGGTGGTCGAAGAGTGGCCGCGCCGTCGCGTCCGGTAGCCCGGCGAGCGTCAGCGCGCGGAGCCGGGCCATCGCCCGGAGCCCCGGCTCAAGCCCGCTCATGCACCCTCGACAATTGAGGACGAGGTCGCCCCGTGAGTGTTGAGTGGTGCATGCCGACCCCAGCAGCGGCGCGACGCGCAGGGCCTCCGCGTCGCTCGCGAGCTTCCGGGGCCAGTTCTGGGGCGCCGTCAGGTACGCGGAGGCCAGGACCCCGAGCGCCGCGTCGCAGTTGCGGTCGGACTCGGTGAGCATCGTGTGCAGCCAGATGACGTCGGGAACGGCCGCGCGGCAGTCGCCGTACAGTTTCGCGTACTCGCCGCGGACCGCGACGTCGAAGCCCTTCTCCGCGACGCTCGCTTCGATGGCCGCCGCCGAGTAGGCGCCCCGCGCCGAGAAGTCGGGCTGCGGCGTCGGCCAGGCGAAGGCGAGCGTCGCCGGCCGCGCCGCCTGCCGGATGCTGGCCAGGAGCTGGTCGTGTTTGTCGGCGCCGGTCACGTTCGCCCGAGCGATGCGGACGAGCTGCATGCCCGGCATGACGCACGCCGCGCGCGCCCGAGCGCTCACCGAGACGACCTTGGCGCCTCGCCTCGTGCCCGCCCCGTACCCGTAGGTGTTGTCCTCGGAGGCGTGCGTGAGCGTCAGGCCGACGTCGGCGGCTTCGACGACGAACGTGACCTCGCGCTGCGACGGCCGCGCGCTCTCGGCGCGCGCGAAGGCCAGCAGCTGGTCGTCCGAGCCGTGCGCGAGCAGCAGGCGGGCGGCGCGCTTGCGCGCCTCGAGGTCGTCGAGCGACGTCGACGCCAGGCTCAGGGCCAGGCCGATGCTCGGGCGGAGGCGCATGAGGCGCTCGATCAACGCGTCGAGGTTGACTCCCTCGATTCGGTTGCCTTGGTCGAGGGCGACGGGCGGCTGCGCCGCGATCGCGTCGAGGGCGGACTCGAGCAGCGCCGCCGGCGCGCCGTCGCGCGTCGCCTCATCGAGGGCAAGCTCGTAGAGCGCCAGGCGGCGGGGCGCCGTAGGCGCATTTCCAAATGCGGCGATGGAAATGCAGCGGTCCGTCGGTAGCCAACCCTTCGCGATGCCCTCGCGGACGACCGCGCAGCCGTGCCTGATGTCGCGCTTGATCAGCGTCTCGGCGCCGCCCCGGGCCGCGTTAACCGTCTCCGCGCCACCGTCGATCTCCAGCGCGGCGCGACACACGACCGCCCAGCGGTGCCAATCTCCGTTCACGGCACACGCGTAGAGCACGCGACGCGACGCCGCGGCGGCGCCCGCGTCCGCGTCCTCGCCCTGGATGCTCCGCAGCGTCGTCAGCGCGCGGTCGAGATCCTCCGAAGAGAGTACCGCATCCGTATTCGACGCGAGCCGGTCCTCGATCGCCGAGACGGCGGCCCGCCGCGTCGTTGGTAAGGCGTCCGGCGGCGCGCACGCGTGGCGCGCCACCTCCATCGCAAAGTCCACGAGGTCGAGGCCGTTCGGCGTCGTCTCCGACAAAGCACCGAGGTCGCAGGCCCCCTTGACCGTCTCCCACGACGAGAGCCAGCCGCGCGCCAGAAGCTCGCGGAGGTTCGCCCGCGCCGGCGCGAAGTCCGCGCCGTTACGTAGCCGCGCGGCGAGCTTCGCGGCCGCGGCGTTGACGGCGGCGACGAGCGTCGATCTCGAGCCCGCCGACACGGCCATGGCCTCCGCGATGGCGTCGGCGGCGAAGGGCGCCGTCGGCCGGAGCGGCAGCAGGCGCGCGAGGAGGGCCGGGCGGCCCGCCTTGGCGAGCGCCGTCGCGCCGTCGGTCAACGTCGAGAGCCGGCTGCCGACGGCCGCGTCGAGGGCCCGTTTGAACGGCGTCGGCGTGCGCCGCGCCGGGACCGGAATGCGGCCACGTCCGAATGGTGGCGCGCGCCGAAATGCTGGCACCGCCCTCTCGAGGCGTTGCAACTCCTCCACGCAAACCTGCTTGACGGCGGCCTTCTTCGCGTCCAAAAAGCCCTCGGGCGAGCCCAGGATGCGTTCCACGGAGCGGCGCAACCGCATTTGCGTCGTCTTGCCGTCGAGCTCGGTGAACGCGCGCAACACCGCTGCCCGCTCGGCGGACGAGAGCGGCGAGCGGAGCGCCTCGGTCCTCTCGGCGGCCGTAAGCGGCTCGCCGCGGCCCACAGCGGCCTGATGTTGGGGCACCGCGGGCGCGAGGGGCGCGAGGCCCCGCGCGACGCCGACGAGCAGCGCCTCGCGGACGTCGTCGGGCGCGGCGGCGGCGCGGCCGCGCGCGAGCAGCGCGTCGACCTCCTCGAGCCGGTCCTTCACGAAGGCCGCGGGGTCGGGGAGCGGGTTGTTCTCCGCCGCGCAGTCGCATTCGATCTGGTCCGGGTCGTAGCAGTCCTCGTCGTGGCAGTGGTAGTCGCCGCAGTTCGGGCACCCATACTTGCGGTACCCGTAGCGATCGGGCCGGCAGTCGCAGTCCTCGCCCTTCACCCAGTTGTCGCGCGCCTCCTCGACCTCGTTCTCCGCCTCCTCGAAGGCCTCGGAGATCCCGTCGAGCGCGTCCGCGACGGTCGCCGCCGCGTGGTCCTCCTGCGTCTTCGCCGCCGCCGGGTCGAGCACGACCGGCGCGAGCGCGCGCACGTAGGCGTCGCCCGGCCGCGGCGCGGCGCCCGCCGCCGCAGCCTCCGCGAACAGGCGGGGCAGCGCCGCGTCGACGCCCGACTCCGACGCGATCACGCTGAACGCGAGGTCCGCGGCGGCCGCGCCGACGTCGGGCAGCGCGAGCAGGGCTGTCCGCAGCGCGCAGACGTCGACGGCCGTGATCCCGGCCGCCTTGGCGAAGGCGACCGCCGCCGGCGCCAGGAGCGGCCGGTCCCACTTGTCGGAGGTCCAGGACCGCGTCGGGTCGAGGCGGAGCGCGGACCCGTCCGCGGCGGGCGCCGCGGCGAAGGCGACGTCCGAGGAGGACCACCGCCCGGGTCCCGTCGACCGCCGGACGCGCCCGTAGACGAGCCCCGCCTCGGAATCGTAGAAGGCCGGCGCGTCGCGCACAGCATGGAGGCACTCCGCATCTCGCGCCGCCCGCGCCGTCGCGAGCGCGTCGACGGCGGCCGCGTCGGCGACGAGGGGCAGCGTCGCCGGCTCGACGAGCCGCCGGAGGCCGGCGTAGGCAAAGGACGTCTTCGCCGTCGCCACTGCGTGCAGCAACGAGTCCGCGACGGCCCGCGGCGCGAGCGCGTCGGCGGCGCGCTTGGCGGCGGCGCGCTTGGCTCCCACGTCGCGCGCGATCGCGTCCGGCGCCGCCGCGGCGGCCACCAGGAGTTTGAGCACGGGGACCGAGTTGACGCCGCCCATGCTGACACCGCTGTACGACCCCCGCAAAAGTACGGCTTCGCGCGTCACGCTCACGTCGACGCGCACCTCGCATTTCACGTTCCCGTACATGACGGCCCCGACGAGTTGCGAGGCGCCGTCCCAACGTAGTGACGTCGCCGTGACGCCTCCCTCGGCCGCTCCCTCGATCAGCCCCTCGACGTACCGCGCGCCGGGCGTCGCGGGGCCATCGTCGCCGTCGTCGCTCCCGTCGTCGTAGCGCGACGCCTCGCCGTCCGACGCGAGGTCGCCCTCGACGAGCATCGCCGTGCCGGTCGCGGCCTCCGCCTCGAAGTCGCCGGCCGAGTCGTCGTCGTCTCCAGCGTCCGCGACGTCGTCGCTGGGAGCGGCCGGCGCGGCGCCGCCCAGGAACGCCGCCATGGCGCCGTCGACGCTCGACCGGGGCACGTCGTCGGCGGCGGCGAGCGCCGCCGCGAGGGCGAGCGCGCGGCCGACGCGCGCCTCGGCCGTCGCCGCGCCCGCCACGTCGACGACGCGCCAGGCGCCGTCCTCCACGCGCACGCAGGAGGCGCCGCCGCCCCGCCAGCGCAGCAGGAACCGCGCGCCGTCGTCGGTGTGCGTGAGCGACGCGGCCTCGAGGTCGGCGGCGCCCGCGAGCGCGGCGACGGCGTCGACCGCGAGCGGCGCGTCCTCCGCTTCGTGCGCGTCGTCGGCCGTGGGCGCCGGCGCGGGCTCGGCCGCGGGCGCCGTCGGCTCGGCCTCCATCGGCTCCGGCGCGGGCGCCGGCGCTGCGACCGGCGCCGGCGTGGCCAAGGGCGTGGCCGCGGGCGTCGCCGCGGCGGCGTCGAGCGCCGCCCGGAGCCGCGCGATCTCGCGCAGCGCCGCCGGCAAGTCCTGGATCGCCGCCTCGACGAGCGTGAACGCCTCGTCCTCGTCCGCCGAGCCACCGCCGTCGCGCAGCAGGCGGCCGGGGCAGAGCACGATCCTGCGTGGGGCATCGCGTCGATGGCGTGACACGTGGCGCCATCGACGCTACGTGGACGTGGCACGCGATGCCAACGCGAACAACGCGAAGGTAATAAAGGACGCCGCAAGAGCACGTGTCGCCGGCCGCCACGTCCGCGCCGGCGCCGCCCGCGAGCCGCACGACGGCGCCCGCGCGCGTGACGACCGCCGTGGGATTCGCGCCCAGGCTCACGACGCGCAGCGCGCCGTCCGGGCTCCGGAGGAGCGTGGCCTGCCGTCTCGACACGCGCGGGCTCGTGATGCTGCCGCTCAGAAGCCCTTGGCGCCCGAGCTCGACAACATCTAAATCAGGCAGCGGCGTCACGCGGCCGGCGCGGCTCCGCAGCGAGAGCGGCGGTGGACGTTCGTGCTGCGGTGGTTGCCGCGGCGTCGCGAGGGCTTGCATGGCTGCCTCACTTTTGGTTCTGTGGCTGCGCTGCGGGTTTACGTCGCGGGTGGCAGCTGTATCTGGCGTCAAGGTGGCTGCGACTGCAGTTATCGTCGCGTTGGCAGCCGTATGCGGAGCAAATGCGCCCACTGCTGTTTTTGGCGCGCGAGGGCCTTACGAGTCACTCTGTCGTCAGTCGGCTGTAAATTACCGCTGCGGTAGGCTGTAAAACGCGCTCGCTAGCGTCGTACTGCCGCAGTTTGCGTGGTCTTTTGAATTTACACGATTACGATTTGAGGCTAGCGTATTGAGAACACACTAGCTTTTTTTTTGCGGTCTCATTTTGTTGAACTTTGGCTGTTTGCGGCCGTCAAACGCGGCCGGAACGCGCGCTGTGGGTCCTGGGTATCTCTCGCACACTCCCTGGGCTGCTACCCAAGTTTTGGCCGCCCCGCGGGCCGGGAAAGGCGAAAAGACTTCACCGGAGTTCAGCGGCGCACCGGGCACGTGCGCCGAGCAAACGCGACCCAAATCGCCATCAATTAGAAGAACCCACAAGCAGCCATGGTCTGGATCAGCCAGATTCGGGTCGACGCGCGCGACTCGTTGATTCCGTGGTCGACCGTGCGAAGTTTGTACGAGCGCCACCGCATCGTGCACGTGAAACGAGCAGCGCTCGGGCGCCACCGCCCAACACGCTGGCTCGGCGAGGTCAAGCGCCTGGCCAAGACGCACAACGCCACGACCGTATCTAGAGAGGGCGGCGCCGCCTTCGAGTCCGAAGAGCCGTGGTATGCGTCGTTCGTCGTCCACGACGCCACGGCGTGTGCTGCTACATTGAGACGGTTGCCTCGCAATGGCGTCGGAATGAGGGGCGTCCCCGGCGTCGCGGAGAGTGAGGCGCACCACGGGAGTCACGCGTGGATTTTTGTGGGCGACAACTCGAGGGGCACGGAGTCTTTAGATGGGAGACCGGAGCACACGGACGCCCTGGCGCCGCATATCGAAGGGACCTGGCACTACCAGATCTCGGGGTCGAAGTTGTGGCGGGTCCGGGAATGTGGAGATAATGGTGCGCCGATCATGATCCGCGTGGCGCGCGGCGACGTTTTGTTGATCGATACGAGGGTGTGGCGCCACCAGGCCTCGATCCCCGCCGAGAAGGAGCCGTCGATCTCTATCGCGCGGGACTTTTCGTATGTGCCCCGCCAGAACGAAGAGGCCTTTGGGGACGTCGACGCTCTATTAGCGGCGCGGCCGGCGGAGACGGGCGACGTCCTCTTCTACGAATCTGATTTGCCTGATTGTGAGTTACCACGATCAAAAGAAGATGCGAACTGCGCGGTCGGTGAGGATCAAGAGGGCAAGCTTTGTTTGGTCGCGACGCGGCGCATCTCCACGGGCGAGGCCTTCGCGATGGCGCCGTCGTCGTCGTCGGAAGACGAGGAGAAGTGAGTCGGCTCCGAGACGCGCAGGATTATGCGCGCGCCTCGGCGGTATGTATTTTGACTAACTAATCGTAATAACCTACTTAGGCACGAGGTCCTCGTCGCGCCAGGCGCCTCCAAAAATCATCTGGGGCTTGGCCGCCGAGCCGCCGAGTTTTCTAGGGGTGTACCTTCCAGGTTCTCTGACTTCACACAGCCCAAAGTCCGTGTGGACCTTGCCTCCATATTGACTCTTGGCGAACTGGTCTTCCACGCCATACGACGGCTCCTCGGCCCGGCCGATGCCTAGCACGGACGTGAACTTCGGTTTGGATTGGCCTTCACTGACCAACTGGTGCTGCCGGTAGTCGTGCTTATCACCGGTGGGCGCCGCCGTGTACATGCGGTAGCAGCTATTCCTTATGGTAATCTCGCCCGTCTTCGCGAGTTCTTTGGACGGTCGGTCCGAGAGATGCCTCGCGCGGGGATGCGCTCCTCTTATTTTGGCAGGATCATATTCACCCGAAATGACGTCAAAGCCGTTGTAGTCCTTGATCTCTACCAAACGATCCGTCCTGAGTTGATCCGTGACGACCTTCTTCTCCGCTTGGAGGCGCTCATGCTCCTTCCGTTCCACATCTTGGCCTATCTTCGATTGGTTCCGCCGGTCGAAACCCTTGTTGAAGCGCGTGTATTCTAGGCCTTGTTCGGTCCCTTGCATCATGCCGACGAAGCCATGAGGACCATCCACATGAGTCATATTTAATGGAGGGCCCCCATCGAAACGTTTTTTTCCGACACCTACTCCCACGTCGTGGCCCTTCGTGTGTAGCGTCGCGTAGGGCGGCACGGTGCTCCTTGGTTTACAGGGCTGCGTCTTTTCGACGGGGCCGCCGCCGTCCGCAAACGCCTGGGCGGCGCTGGGCAGCCGTGCTACCGACATGGTGTGTTGTTGTTGGGAGGGGCGCTGCCCGCCCGAGAGATGATGGGTCCCCGCGCTTGTGCCGGCGCGTCGCTGGCGTGGCGGGACGTTTCGGCCGCGTTGCGCCGAAGCCTGTTGTGTGCAATGCGCGCTGGGAGGCACGGAGAGATAGCGGCCAGAGGAGGCGCTACCGAGGAGCGCCGACTCTGGCGACTCTCCGGAGGCCTAGGGCTCCTGGTCCTACGCTTCGGATGGCTCTATCGGAGCAGCCCCATTTCCTTGGATCGGATAGACACACTAGCTGCTTTGGCTCGAGGTGTAAACGCAAGCACAACTCCATAGCTCCTAGGGCTCATCGGAGCACGAACCAGAGAGCTGGGTTCAGTCGGCGTTGCTGTCTTGCGATAGCGACCCAAGAAACACTGAGCCTAACCGTAGAAACAGCAAGCAAAGCACTACAGGCTGTAATATGAGGGCAGCGCTCGCGCTCTTGGCGCTGGCCGTGCCGGCTGCTTGTTTCGTGTCGCCGCAGCGACGGCTGGCCGCGCGACCGCTCTTTGCCGAGGAAAATGCTGATTTTGATCCCAATGCGAAAGTGAGCCAGCTCGACGAGGTCCTCATCCAGTGGGGGATTAAAGATGACCCGCGCGTCCCCGAGGAGTGCCGCGTCGACCCCATGACGCGCATCAAGGAGGCGGGCAAGGCCGGCGTCGCGGCCTACACTTTGACCGAATTTGCGTTTTGGCTGGGGAGCGTGCCGCTGGCCATCGCGCTTGTCGCGTACACGACCGGAAGTTTACCGGACTTCGCCACCACGGAGGGCAAGGAGGCCGTCGCGGGCTACGTCTTCGTCTTCATCAACTTCGCGCGCGTCATCGTGCCGCTGCGCATCGCGTTAGCCTTGGCGCTCGCGCCGTGGTGCGAGCGGAACATCATCGAGAAGTTCTTCCCGGCGAAGGTGCCCGACGAGTGCGAGGTCTAGAGTCGCCTCCCTAAGATTTGGATACTTCTCGGCGCGTCTCGCGTCGTCTCCGCGCGACCGGATCGAAGCACGACGTGCCGCATCGACAGCGTATGCGGGGGAAGCAGGTGGTGCCTGTGTGGAGCTCAGCGCGAGAGACGCGCACATGGTATAGGGGGTACGCTTACCAGGTAGACGACAGGAAAAAGCTGGGGCGGCGTCGGTTTGGACGCGGCGCGCGCAGCCCCCGGCCGCGGCCGGACGATACGAAGGCAGCAGCGAAGCCGCCGCATCAAACGTACCGCGTATACGATGGGGGGCAGCGGCCGGTCGTCGATTGGCAGACGCTACGCCGCCGACTGTGGCACACGTGACAACAAGTTCCTCTCGCGGGCCGCGGCCGTCGCGACGCGCCGCTACTATAGGCCCGGGAAGACGGTCGATGGCGAGCGGCACCCGTTCTCCATGTGCGACGACTTTGGCTGTCATGCGCTCCGCGGCCTCGAGCGGCGGCCGCTCATAAAGTATGGGGTGGGCGCGGATTTGTACTTCAAGGGCCTCAAGGCTCTATCGTGCATCTTCTTTCTCGTCTCGCTCCTCTCGCTCCCTTGCATCCTCGCGACGTACACCGCGTCGAGGGATGATAACCGGGACGCGGTCTTACAGCAGCAGCCGCCCCAGTTCTTCTACTACGCTTCTTTAGGAGCCTGGGGTGCGGCAACGACAGTGCCCTGCGGCGAAGTCACGGAAGGTACTCTTGATTTGAGTTGTCCAGCCGGCGCAGTTATGAAAGACATACGAGCCTACTATGGTACAGTAACGGGATCGTGCACCTGCCCCGAGACCCACAAGCCGGATCTGAATGGAGCGTGCCCCGGCGCGCCGTCCTCGAAGACGCGGTGCGGCGGCAAGCCGTGCTTTTCCGGTACTACGCAGTTTGGGGAGGCGTGCTGCGCTTCGCATGCCTATGAAGACGGCCGGCCCGACTTCCGAGATGTAGAACCAGCATCTGGGGAGTGCGCCTCGTCCTCTATACAGGAAGTGGCTCAAAACTCGTGTCTCGGGCAACGAAAATGTTCCCTCGACGCCGTACCGCTGAACTGCTCGTCCACAAGACTTGTAGCGTACGCGACCTGTGTCGAACCGAAACTCCGCATCCTGGGTGCTATCCGGGCGTCGCGCGCGGCCACGTCGCAAGTGTTGAGTTGGCTCGACGCCCTCGGAGCCGCCCTGTTATTAGCGGGCGGCCTCTTCCTCTCGACGCGGGAACGAAGGGCCCAGCTCCAGTACGGGAGGTACGTGCGCTGCTCGAGCGCCTACACCGTGGCCATCACGCCGTCGTCGCTACCGAAGAGGCCGAAATCACTGGACGCGCTCGACGATGGGTTGAGAAACCACTTCGCGCGAGTGCTAGAAGCCAAAGTGGTGGACGTGAATTTTTTTTGTGAGTATACGCGGCGGACGATCAAACTGTGGCGGCAGCGAGGAGCGTTAGCCTTAGAAGTCGACGCCGCGGACGCGCGGAGCAAGCTACACCTCGAAAGCAGTAAGAGAGATAGGAAGGCGCGCTTCAAGTTCGACGAAAGTCAGAGATTGATCGAGGAGGACGCGCAACGAGAGAAAGGCCGCGTCGTGGCCTGTTATGTCACGTTCGACACCGAGGCCGATAGAGCCAAGTGCCTGGAGACGTACGCTTCCCGGACACTCTGCCAGCGCCGCCATTTGCGGTTCTGTGGGCGTAGTCTACGCTGTAAAAAGGCCGCCGAGCCGCGCGATTTAAGATGGGAGCACCTCGGTCAATACAACCTCATCAGACGAGGTCTAGTATTAGTGGCCTTCTGTCTCCTGTTACTATTGTCGTCGGCGGCCATCTATCGGTCGCGGAGCTGGAAGGTCCAAAGGGAACGGAGGCACCCGACGCCTGAGTGTTACTTATTTAGGGGCAAAGATCGCATCAGGTATAAAGGCGCCGAAGCTCATATCATATCTTCCGGTATTGGTACTTTATCGATGGCCGACGTCGTCCAAGATGAACTTGGAGAGAGGAGGGGCTACGTCGAGTGTTTTTGTGGTAGAATCCTCAGCGAGCGAGGGTTAAAATACACGCGAAACTACGAATTCGAGACCCCAGATGGCTCAGAAAGATATTGTAGGAGATGGATCACGCGGAAGGCCAAGACCTACGGGGTTTATGGCGGCGCCGTCGCGTTTGTCGTATTGGTCGAGCTCGCGATGGATTACGTGGCGGGTTTCCTGACGGAGTACGAGCGCTACGCGTCGCGATCGCAACAGTCGGTCGCCCACGCCCAGAAGCTCGCGTTCCTGAAGGTCGTGAACGCGGCTGTTTTGATAGTACTCATCCATGGCAACCTCAACGCGTTCCCCACTTTACGTAGAAAAGCGGAGCGGAAGACGTCGTTCTTCGGGTTCATGCGCGGGAGTTATGCCGATTTCGATGCGGGGTGGTACGGCACGGTCGGCGTGGCGATCATGCTCACGCTTGTATTATCTTGGTTATCTGAGTTAGCATGCTATCTCATGTCTTTCATAGCCTTCCACATCAGTGCGTGGAGAGATAGGTCCTACACCTGCGATGTAACAAGAACAAAGCAGCTCACGCAGGAAGGTTTGAATAGATTGGTCGTCGGCCCTCCAATGACGTTCGAGGCTCGGTACGCCTCGCTAGCCAAGGTCATCATGTGTTCTACGCTATTTTCGAGTGGATGTCCACTACTCAACGTCTTTGCCTTACTCTACTACTCTACGCAATACCTCGTCGATAAGTTCCTCTTCACAAAATTTTACGCGGCGCCTCCTACCATGACGAACGCCCTGGCTTTGTTGCTGTCCGAACTCATCCCCATCATGATCGCCGGCCGTTCAATCGTGGCGGCCTGGATGTGGACGGCGCCGTCGTTGATCGGCGATGATGCTGATGATGACGAGTTGCTACTCAGTGCCTGGGCCGTGGCTCGTAAACGCATAGACCACGCGAACGCGCTGCCGCACGTCGTCTTGGTTATTGCGGTATTACTCATGGAATTAAGGCGACTCTTGAAGTGCCGCTGTACATCAGTAGACGACGAGGATGATAATGACACGACGTACTTCCGAGCTATTCGGACGGCGACCTTGGAGCGGCGCCTCGCCGAGAAGACGCTCAAGCCCCGTATTCTAAATGAATATCGGGACGAATTACGACGAAGGAAACATCAGCCAGTGACGGAGGAGCCGCAGTTCCAGACGCTCGAGAGCTACGACCTGCGGGCGTGTCCCGTCTACGCGGGCGAGTTCGCGCTTGATAGTAGAGCGGTGCGCCGCGTGGATAACCGGCGGAGCGTCGGCGGCGACGAGCGCGGCGCGGCGCGGACGTCGACCGGAGGGGCCTTGGCGTCGTTCCGGACGTCCTTCGGGCGCGGCCGCGATTCGTTGGAGTCGGCGTTTGATGACGAGGAGGAGGCGTGTGCGTCGTCTAGTGAATCCGAGGACGAGATTTATGTCGAGGAGACCGAGCCCGACGACGACCACCGCCGCTCGCTCGCGCACCGACGGAGCGTGGGCCGCCGGCCGCGCGCGACGCTGGGGCCGCACAACGAGGTCGCGTGGCACGAGCGCTGGGCGCGCGACGACCGGCGCCGGTCGAATGGCGCGTCGGAGCGCCCGGCCTGGGACGTCGGTCTCCCCAATATTGACCTGCGCTCGCCGCCGCGGCCGCCTTCTCCCGAATCCGTCGCCGCCTTCTCGGATGAGGAACAGGTCTTCTCGCCCGAGGTCGCGGTCGTGGTCCCTCGGGCGGTCCGGGAAGCCCGTCCGCCACCACCAGATGACCTGGCCGTGGTCGAGGCGGGCGAGCGGGTTTGATTGATTAACAGTGTGTTGATTATGAACTTACTTCTACAATCATGGCGCGCCTGTCGACGCGCGGCCGCGCTACGCCGTCGCCGCGATGCCCCCGGCGGAGGTCGGTGCGTTGTGTGTGATTGCGGCGCTTGCGGCGTGTCGATGTCCGTGACAGACGACGGACGACGGTAGTGCTCGTGCTCCGTAAAACACAACAACGTGGGGCGCGGGTACGGCCTAGTACTGGACCTGACTCATTACCACGTGTCGAAAAAAAGGGAGAAGAAGGAAGGCGGTGCGACGGGGGAGAGCGGCACAAGGCGTAGAGCAGTCTTCGTAGAAAAAGGGTGGTTTCAGAAGAAACCGGGTGTGAATGAGATGGGCCGTCGGCGACCACCGCTGGTCTTGATCAGCGGCGGCGCGGCGGCCCGGGCTCGGGGGTAGATTTACCCGCCGAAGCCGTAGAGCGTGCGGCCCTGGCGCTTGAGCGCGTAGACGACGTCCATGGCGGTGACCGTCTTTCTGCGGGCGTGCTCCGTGTAGGTGACGGAGTCGCGGATGACGTTCTCGAGGAAGACCTTGAGCACGCCGCGGGTCTCCTCGTAGATGAGGCCCGAGATGCGCTTGACGCCGCCGCGGCGCGCGAGGCGGCGGATGGCGGGCTTGGTGATGCCCTGGATGTTGTCCCGGAGGACCTTGCGGTGGCGCTTCGCGCCGCCCTTGCCGAGGCCTTTGCCACCTTTGCCGCGTCCAGACATGATGAAGTGATGTGTGTTTGGTCCGATGTGTTGGAGCTGGGCAGAGGCCCGAGCTGGGGGCCGGGCTCACCGCGGCACCCCCACTCTTTAGGTCCGTTCAATTCCCCCACATACCCAAAGTCGGTCCAAACGCCTCGAAACGCTGCCTGCGGGCCGGCGCGGACGCGGGGGCCCCGGCGCGGACGCGTTTCCGGGGCGGCGCCGGAGCCTTGAGGCGTTTGGGCCCAGTTTGGGTATGTGGGGGAATTCAACGGACCTAAAGAGTGGGGGTGCCGCGGTGACCCCGGTCTCCAGCCGCGGCGCTCGTCCAAGTACCAACACATCACTTAAACAAAAATGGCCCGCACGAAGCAAACTGCCCGCAAGTCCACCGGCGGCAAGGCGCCCCGCAAGCAGCTCGCCACCAAGGCGGCGCGCAAGTCGGCCCCGGCCACGGGCGGCGTCAAGAAGCCGCACCGCTACCGCCCCGGCACGGTCGCGCTCCGCGAGATCCGCCGCTACCAGAAGTCCACGGAGCTCCTCGTGCGCAAGCTGCCGTTCCAGCGCCTCGTGCGCGAGATCGCGCAGGACTTCAAGACGGACCTCCGCTTCCAGGGCTCCGCCGTCCTCGCGCTCCAGGAGGCCGCCGAGGCCTACCTCGTGGGCCTCTTCGAGGACACGAACCTCTGCGCGATCCACGCCAAGCGCGTCACGATCATGCCCAAGGACATCCAGCTCGCGCGCCGCATCCGCGGCGAGCGCTCGTAAGCGTTTCCACCTTTTTTGGTGGTGACGTCTTCCGTCCTCCCACAACTTACCCGGTTTCTTCAGAAACCACCCTTTTGCCAACGAAGACCGACGTGGCTCTGTTCGACGTGGCTCTGTTGTGTTCCCACCTCGCGTCGCGCGTCCCGCTCGCCTTTCCTCTCTAGAGACTTACTTCCCCGACGACGGCGTGCGCTCTAAGCTACCGTCGCACACTTTCCTTGGCGACTAGTGTAGTTATTCTAGAGTACATACTTATCCCTCTACCATGCCGTGCAGCGTTACCGCAAGGTAGGTACATATCACATCGAAACTCTCCGATCGATCATCACGCCGCCACGCTTACCTTCTTGCCCGCGCTGTTGGCCCAGGCCGCCAGCTTCTCCAGGAGCGCGTCGCCGTCGATGCCCGAGCCGTCCGCGACGTCAACAGTCACTTTCTGCGTTTCGAGGTCCGGCTCCACCTTATTCACGCCGTCGACCTTCGTGAGGATGCGCGTGATCGCGCCGGAGCAGCCGCCGCACCTGCGCGTTCGATCGTGTCCGTCCCGCGTTCGACGCGACGTTGTAATTGCGTCTGCTCGATGGCGTGGAACGATCGCGCAGCATCGACGCGCATGTCGATGAGTTCTGCGCGGCGCCGCACGACATCTCGGCGTTGAGGACGATGGTGGGCATAGTGCTCCTCTCTTTGGCTGGGTGCTGTGCTTGTGTTATATATCTCCAATCCGTTATTTGTTGGGACGAGCTCGATAACGAGCGAGCGAGACGACAGCAGCTCCTGACGATGGCTATCTGTAGCTTCCGAGCTTAAATGCCGGCACAAAAAATCGTGAAAAACCCGTGCACTGCTGTACGCGTACGAGGCGCGCCCGTCGAAGGACACCGCTTGTAATTCTACTTACGCGCCTCCAAGAACTACTCAGAACGCGCCGCCGTGGAAGTCTCGCGCCGCCTGCTTGACGACCGACGCGGACGCCTCCATGGCTTTTTGCGAGGCGTGGAGCTGCTTGCGCAGCTCCGTCAGGTGCGCGCCGCTCTCGAAGTTGGCAACTAAAGCGGCCGTGTCGAGCTCGGCGCCGCGCTTTTTTTGTTGCGGCTTCGTCGAGAACGCGGCCTTCTTGGTCCGGGCGGGCCCGGTGCCGTAGGCCTTGGCCATGGTCTCCGCGGGATTTTTTTTGGGTTCGCCGCGCGCTCGTCGTCGCGAGCCGCCGCGCTTCGGGGGCGGCGGCGCTTTTGCCGCGGCGCGCGCAGGGGCGGGCGGGACGTTGTCGTCCGCCGCCACACGCATCGACAGGCCCTGGCAGTACTGCAATGCTTCGGCGACCATCGCCAGGTCCGGCTCGGCGTCCGGGACGACGTCCGGCTTTGTCCGTCGTCGCGTCGTACTCGCGTTCGACACCTTCTTGCCCCGTCTCGCCTCTGAACGCTGCTTGCGCATGACGGGGATCGAGGGCCCGCTGTTACGTCCCGCGAACTGGCGCATCGACGGCGCGGGCTTCGACAGCAAGGCGTCGACGCCGCTCATGATGTCGTCGACGCCGCGGAGCTCGGGTTCATTATTGTAGACGTCCTCGTCCCGGGGCGTCTCTCCGTCGAAGAGGGGCTCGTCGTCCTCACCGTCACCGGCGGCGGCCCAGCGCGGGGGCGCCGCGGCGCCGGCGTAGTCGTAGGTGTCGAGCTCGGCCATATTGGAGAACTTACCGGGCGCGCGCGGGCGGCCGCTCGGGGCAGCCTTGGATATTGACCTGGAGCACCTGCTCCTAAACTACCGGGCAGGCTAGGCTGCGTGCGCCGCGCGGGGGCAGCACTTTTATTACCGGTCTGCCAGTGCCAGGCGAAGCGGTTGGTTTTGGCTCCTCGGCGAACTAGCTGCGCACCGCGACCGGCAAACGAGCAGACGCGAGGCCGTGGGGCAGCGCACGACGCCTTATATCGCACCGACCGGGCGACAGGCTCACGCGCGCGCGGCCGTTGGGCAGCGCACGACGCCTTGTATCGCACGCAGCACCTCACGCGCGCGCGGCCGTCGTTGGACGCACTCATGGCGCGCCGCCTCAATACGCTGCGCCTGCCCGCGGTCATCCCCGAGGGCAGCGCCTACGAGTCCTCGAGCGACAAGGAGAATGAGCCCGTACCGCCGACGCGCGACGAGATCAAGGCCGCCGACGCGGCCCTCAAACGCATGGAGGCGGCGCTGCGGGTGTCGCAAGCCGTGAAGAAGCCGACGAAGTCCGAGCGCGTCGCGCGCGACGTCGCCCGGGCCATGGCGGCGCACGCGCGCCGCCCGAGCGCCGGCGGCGAGGATGTGAGTGATGCGCCGCGCTGGAGCGACGACGACGCCGCGGGCCGCGCGCTGAATGAGATCGACGACAACTGGCGCGACGACCCGGTCTTGAATTCAGGAAGGGCGCGGCGCCGGACGTTGGGTGGAAGACGGCCGCGGCGCATCGTCCCGCCCGTGCCGATCGTCTCGCCGCCGCCGTCGACGGAGCGGCTCCTGCGCGCGCGGGACCGCATGGTCCAGGCTCGAAAACGGTTGCACCAGTGTTCTCCCGGAAGAAGTCTCTGCGAGGACCTGGGGTGCGGCTGTGCGTCGAACGAGGCCGCCCCAATGGTTGGTTTGTGTGCAGCGGACGCGGCGGAGTGCACAATAAGTTAAAATTATAGCTCCATCTCGGCACCCGCTCTCAGAGACGCGCCGCTCAGGCTCGCCTCGAGCCGCGCGCGAAAGGAAGAAGTAAGACGGATCCAGTCCGGCGCGACATCTTGCGCAGCAAAAAAAGAATGCTCGAGGCGCATGGCCTCGGCGTACAAGTCCCCGCACCGTTCGCACCCGTGCGGCGTCAATACGTCGAGCAGACCTTCCGCTTGTTCTTTCGCCTCCCAAAACTCATCTGACGAATAAGTCTCGACCCACTCCCTGTAGGGGTTGTCGTCCTCGATCCCGGCCTTTTCGAGGCGCTTCCCTAGAATAGCGTACAACGTCATGCAGGGCACCATGGCGGCGACGACCTCTGCTGCGCTGGCCGTCGGGTCCCGCGATATTTTTTCTAAGAATGAAGTGTAGTCAATAGTCGCCTTCAAGGGCTTGAAATCCTTGCCGAGGTCCGCGCCCCACTTTTTGGCGTAGCCACTATGTAATTTGAGCTCCTCTTCGACGGCGTCCCGTAGCTCCCGCAGATCGCCGCGACACCGCGCTTGTAGTGGTGGTGCCTCCTCTTCACCACATTTGCGCTCCGCGCGCTTGTAGGCGTCGGCGAATGATTTCAAGAAGGCCGCGTCCTGCGCCACGTAGGTCGCAAAAGTTTCTTTTTTTAACGTGCCCGCTCCGAGTCCTAGTACAAACGGGTCCCAGGGCGACTGCTGGGCCGTGGCCGAGTTCTCTCTCCACAACTCACTTGCTAGGCCAGCGGCTGCGGTCTTTAGCAGCAGTGCTAGGCTCCAGCGCTGCACCGCACGCATGGTTTTGAGCTGTGATTGAGCAATGGCAGCACTGGAATGAGCGCAAGAGCAGCAGCGCTGTGATTGCGCACACAGCGTTGAGTCGCAGCCGTGCCAAGCGCCGCTCCTTGTTGCGTACGCGACGCGCCGCATTTTGGCGGGCTAGGTCATAGACGTGCTAGGATTCACCTTTTGGCTCGTCGTGCGACCTGGCCACAGGCGCTCTTTAGCTAGCTTTGGTGGCTTCTCGCATACGTTCTCGGTGTGCGCTCGTGCTGCGCCACTCGCACGATCGCTCGGCGACGCACAATCGCTTTGCGAGCAGCCGCCCCCAAGGTTGTCACTCTACCACATACCTGAGTGCCTCAGCTCAGCCTGCTGCGTGCTTGCTACGACTCATGGCGTCGTTCGGGCCGGTGGCAATCAAGCCGCCAGAGCTTGGTGATTTGACGAGCAAAGGCCAGGACCCGGCGGGCTGCTTGCTGGCCGTGTCGCTGGGCGTGGTGGCGGGCGGTGCGGCGGGCATCGTGGCCGCGGACAACCTGAAAGCGCCCACGCGGCGGAGCCGCGCCTTCGTCGGCCTCACCGTGGGCGCGCTCATGTCCGCCCTCGTCACGACGACCTGTGCCAAGAGGTGCCCCACCGGGGCCAGGCTGGCGTTGTGCAGCCTCACGCTCGGCGGCGCGCTCGGCCTGTACGGCGCGTCGACGCTGGGGCTGCCCGCACGTCGGAAAAGGCCGCCCGAGAGGGACAAGGACAAGGACGGGAATAACGGTGAGGATGCAAGTGCGACGGCGGGAACTCCCTCGCCACGAGGTACGTAGATGTGTTTGTTGTGTGAGCTGGAACCGGCGGGGCGGAGGATAATAATAATAAAACTCGGCCGATTAGAAGAAAAAACCCTAGCACTCGAAGCCCCCCGCCCGCAGCGACCGCACAACACCATCTGCCGCGGCGTCGCCCGCCGCGCAGGCCTGCTCGAGCAGGCCCATGCCCGGGACGACGTGCGCGCCCGCGAAGTAGATTCCATTCCGCCCCTGCAGCGCCGCGATGCGCGCGTGCAATTTGTGTTGATCAACGGTCTGGACGACCCGCGGGAGGGCCACCTCCCGAATAACATGAGACGGCGGCGTGCGCGGCGCCCAGGTCTCGAAAATATCGCCGTCGAATTTAAGTTCGGGATAGAACGCGTTGAGCCACACCGTCAACGACGCGGCGTCGCGATCCGACGCGCACGTCACGTTCAAGGAACGCCAGTCCCCGCGATTTGATGGCATCAGCGACGCGTCTCGATGTATTATGAGGGATCGCGTCTCCGTGGCGAACTGGTCGAAGACGGCGAGGTCCTCCATGGCGGGCAGCACGGCGCGCGTGCACCCCGGCGGCGTCGCGACGATCACCGCATCGTACGCGACGCCGTCGATACACCGATCGCCCTCGACGACGACGGCCCGGCCCAACCTTATATCGCACCCAAAGGCCAGGGCCCGCTCCAGCGCTCCGATGGACGGCGTGATTCTTGAAACAAAATTGCGACTGCCGACCAGACACGTTTTCAATGATAAAGTCAGCCCCCGCGCATATCCTAAAATAGAGGCCGCCGGCGTGCCCTCGACCGCTGTACGCGAAGCGGAGAGGACCCAGGACAGCTGCGCGTTTAACATAGAGACGGCCGCGTTCGTCTCATCCAAACGATGTCTAGATAAAAATGAGCCCCAGTTCCCGTCGTAGGACGCTTTCAAGGCCCGATCTAAGCGTAAAGCGTTCCAGAGACCGATACGCCGCAATTGGAGGAGGTTCCCGAGCTTCGATCGACTATATGCGACGACGTCACCACTCCCAAGCGTGAAGGAGCAGTCCACCGTCGCCCTTGTTGTACAAACAGAAGCATCCCTACAAAGATTCAACAGCGAGAGGTAGTAGCCCTCGCCGACCATGCGTAGAGGTACATCTACAGTACCATGGGGCCCCCGCCACTCGTTCCGCGACAGGCCCAGTGACGGCGCCCTTTCAAATAACGTCACGGCGCAGCCCGCCCGTCTTAAGCGGAAGGCGCTCGTTAGACCCGAGAGGCCGCCGCCTATCACGGCCACACGCGGCCGCGGCTTTTCCGAGGCGGGTCGTCTCGCGCTCACAATAACGTAAGTTAACCGCCCGCCGAAGGCCAGGTTCCACCTTTCTAACACGTTCGGGAGCGTCCGTACGTCAATGTCTTCGAAGCCGTGCCGAGCGAGGGCCCTTTGTAAACACTCAAGTGACGTCGTCCGGACACCCAACAATCCTAAACCCACCACACTCCCGCAGACGTGCGAGAAGCGCAACAGGCCGCCCGGTTTTAGGGTTTTAAACGCCTCTGATAAAAATGAGTCCAAGTGAAAGTGGTAGGCGCAGTCGATCGCCACGACAAGACCATGACACCGCGATCCACACCGTAAATCGTCCGCCCGGCCTCGCAGGAGTCGTATCCTAGGATCAGCGAAGGTTTTGACCGGGGCCGTCGCGTCGACGCCGATCACAGACGTGTCGTAGCGCTCGGCGAGCCAAGCTAATTCCTTTCCGGAACTCCCGCAGCCGACGCTTAGGATCGGGCCGTCCACCTTCATCGTAGAGTCACAGATTGATGATGCGAGCGCCTCGCAGGCGGCTTCGTATGAAGGCGCGCCCGGTGCGCCGAGGTTCGTCCAGCCGGCGCCTCCTAATTTGTGCGCGACGCGCCGCTGGAGCGATGCTATCAAACGGGAGTGGGCGCCGCGCGCGAGGTGCCATACTATAACCAGGAGGACGGCTCCTGCGGCGAGGCGCGGGCTCGCGCTCGGCCAGGCGAGCCAGGTATTGATCATTGCAAAGGTAAGCAGGCCTGGGGCGCTATGCTTTCAAGTGAGACGGTCCCGCCGCAAGAATTGGTATCGGCGACAACTGAGATGGCTGCCGCTGAAGCCTAACCCTTGTCGTAGGCCTTGAAACAACAGCTTGGACTTGCAAGCTGCCCCGGGCCGAAACCTAAGTGTGTCTAAGACGCTAGCTAATTCTCGCCTGCGAGGCAGGCAGGGCGGCCAATCTGAGCAGTGCGCCGCGTCTCAAACTAGCGCAAACGCTTTTTTATTCAAGCGCGTTTACGAAGCGATCAGTGCTGCGCGCGCCGGCATAAAGCGGAGGCTGCAAAGCACCTGTGCTGAAACCGCAGCGATGGCAGAGGACGAAACGATGGCAGACGCCCCGCCCACGGACGCATACGGCCGTCTTATCGGCGAGGCGCACACGTCCGGCAGATTGCGAGGCGCGGACATGCTCGACGCGTCCGAAGCTGCATCGTCTTTATTCGCGCTGCAGCAGGTCCTGCAGCGGGACGACGCCCCGGCGACGACGAAGGCGTTGCGCGCCCTGACGAACGGCATACGAGCGAGAGACGCCAACGCCAAACAGACGTGTGCAGAATGGGCCCGGTCGAGTCCGCGCCTCGCGGAGCTCTTCCACGCCTGCGCGGCGCCGGGCGGCCGCGACGCCGACGCGAAGACTGCGGCCTGCTTTCGTACACTAGCGACGATGCTGCCCCTCCTACCAAAGCCGGACGCCATTCACTGCTGGGCGTTGGCTGCCAAAACGTGGGGCCTCGTGCGAGCGCTGCGTTCTTCCAGACATAAGGATTCGAGACGAGCCGCCCTGGAAGCATTGGAGAAGGGCGCCCTCTGCGGTACTGGGTCGCAGCAAGTCTTGCGGTGGCTCGGGGAAGACGAAAAGACGTGGCTCGCATTATGCAGTGCCAGAGGCAAGGAAGGGACGCGAAGTAAGTGCGCGCGCGTCATGAGTGCCGTCGCGAGAAGTGGTACGAAGGACGAGAGACGGGACGCCTGCAAACTGTTGTTACCGGCTCTACTGAAGGGTCTGGAGGAGGACGCGCCTCGGGATGTGCATTTACTACTAACTGCCTTACGACCGGAGCGCGACGATGTTCATGTGGTAACGGCGCTGTCGTCGGTCGACGGCGCCAAGGCTTTGCGAGTCGTCGCGGCGTACTTACGATCATCTAGAAAGGACGATCCAGGCGCCGCGAAGGCCGCGAAGGTGGCGAGGACGTGGTTATGTGTATTGACGGCGCGGCATGACGATGTGAGACGGGCATTGACCGGGTGTACGCGACCGGGCCACCGGCGCGTGATACGGGCGCTGGATCCCAGTTGTGCCTCGCAACGGGCGGCTTTGGAACTAGCGCTGAAGGCGGCGCCTCCATTGTTGATAGATGTGTTGCGGGAGGGCGCCCCGGGCTATCTAGGACGGCCGCGGCCCTGGGACGCCGGCTCCACAGAAAGGAGCCGCCAGGGCGCTTCATTTTTAGCTAGTTTATTGCGAGCCACTTCCAGCTCAGCAGGCCCCTACGACCGCTCCAAAAGAGAGAGAGATACGGCGCAAGATGTCGTGATGCGGTGCCTGCCGCCTGAGTCAGCCTTAACGAGGAAGGAATTAGGACGAGGTCTGCGAGGCAACGCGTCGTCCTACGCGCTGGATTTGGTCGACGCGTCCCTGCAACGCTTCCACGTCGAGCGCGAGGCCGCCGTGTCGTTGTATGGGGGCTGCGACCACTGCCCCGGCGAACGGCCGCCCGTGAAGGAGATCCTCGAGTGCTGCACGCGCTTGATTGACGACCCCGAGACGGCGGAGAACTACAGTATGCCGCCGCATCGCCGACGGCAGCTCGCGGGGCGTTTTCTCGATTATGAGTGCCGACGGCAGATGGCCGACCGGCTGCCGGACGTCCAAGCGCTAGTGCAATTACTACCGAAGCAAAGCGACGAGACCACTGTTAACGTATTGGACGCTCTGACAGCGTATGCGAGGGAGCTCCCCGAAGCCCTCGCGAAGGGCCGCTTCGACGCCTGCAAGTTTCTGGTCAACGCTCTCAAGTGGCCGGGCGACGCCGCGGCGAAGGCCGTCGCCTTCTGTTCTGAAGCGTGCCCCGACCGCCTGACGCGGCCGTCGGACTCCAGCGCGGTGAAGGGGCGCGACGCGCTGTTCGACGCGTTGCATAGTAGTACGGGTGCATTGGCCGAGGCGCTGCGGGACGTATGTCGTACGATCCTGGCCGGGCGGGGTTTGGATGAAGATCAAATATATGAGTGGCTCGACGCGTTATCAAATACAAGGGCGGGCGCTCCCTTGGGACGGTGCCTCGATGCCCTGGCGCGGGCGCCGGAATTACTAGAGGAACTGACGCCGTCGGAGGCTTTGCGAAGAGCGCCCAAAAAGAAGGACGACGAGGACCCCTTCGTTGTTGTTGCTCAATACATCGACCGGCGCGAGGGCCGCGCGCCGCCGCCCATCCCAGCGGACGGCGGCGCGCTCTTCCGAACTGCAATGGCCGAGGACGACGCCGCGTTGAATGAAGTGCTTACGAGGGTCGGCGTCGACCTTCTCATGCGCGGCGTCTCGACTGACGTCCCCGCGTCCCTGACGCAATTCCGGGACGCGCTGCGCGCGGGCCGGCCGCCGTCCTTGCCCTTCGCGCCGTCGTCGGATTTGTCAAAAGTGGCGTCGCTATTGACGGCGTTCGACGGCGCCGCGGTCGACTCGTTAGTACGCGACGCGCCTCTTGAGAGAGCAGGCGCCCTCTGCGAGGCGCTCTCCACAACAAGGGCCTTCCACAACAAGTCCTTCGGCGCCGCTTTACTAAAACTGGCGACGCGCGCGCTACCGCAAGCGAGTCCCGACCTCATTGAACGCTTAGATAAGGCGCTCTTCGCCCATCCGGCGACCGTCGACGCCCTCCGGACCTTCTTTTCATGTGGAGGCGACGGCCCGCACGCTCGGAGAGCTGCGGAGGCGCTGTCGGAAGCGGACGCGGCCACCCTCGGCGACGTGCCGCGTGAGCTGCGCGTCGCTTTAGTAAAGCGGTGCCCGCAGATGGCGGACGGCGTCATTGTGGATGAGGACGCGCTCCGTAACGTACTACGGGCCTGGACTGAAGGGGCTTCGAATGATGCATGCATCGCGGCGAACGCGACGCGCTGTGCACTACTAGCCACGGATTCTGTTATAGAGACGGCCGTCTCCCGAGCATCCACGAAAGGCGCTGATATGTTACTGGCAGCCTGTGTAAGGGCGGGCCGCTCGATACAGTTTGAGGCGAGCGGGCCTCGATTAGCACAGAGTCTGTGTGCGACGGAATGTGATAATGAATTTGCGCGCTCGTCACTACCAATCAGCTGTGCGTCGCATTTGGACGATGCTGCTTTGCTGGATGCGGCCCTCGCTCGATTAGACGATGCGCCTCCACTCAGCTGGTCTTCTAGTACCATACAAACAGTAGTCACGCACCTCGAGGCGGACACGGTGCATAGCAAAGAGGGATTACGGTGGGTGGCGCGCGTTTCAACTCTAGCGACGGGCTCGTTGCAAAGGTCTTGTCGAGACTTTCTGGACGGCGCGGCCACTGACCACGTCGAGCGCTGTCTGCTGAGCGATACGCCGATTGACGAAGCCTTGCTGCTGGGCGACGTCCACGTTTCTGAGGATGTTATCACAAAAGCTCTCTCTAGATCACCTTCCGTGAACACGCTGCGAGCATTGAAGTTCACAAGAGCTTCGGAAGACTACCTCGCAAAGGCTCTGGAGGACGAGGACCTGCGATTGCACGCTTTACTACTCTTAGATGACCACGAGGACGCCCTGACATTAGCTCTGAAACATTACGGCGGCACTTTATCTGATACCGACAGGGCTGCTCTAGACGTCCTCAACAAGCGAGGCTGCACCGTCGACGGCCCCGAATTGCAAACGTGGGCCTCGTCCCGAAACGCGTCGGGGCCCCTGTGGCCCTTACATGTGTTTGACAGTAACTCAATAGCGCGGACGGCATCAAAGTTTCCTTTATCCCGATCCGCGGTGGCTGATGAAAATGAAGCGTGTACGGAAGATGGTATAGACCCGCGCTTTTTATTGCCAGCGCTATTTTCGTGTTTAAGTGAGTGCACCTCTACGAAAGCAACAGCCGCGAAGCGGGCCCACGAGAGCGGCATAGCTTCTTACTGCCTGGCGGCACTAGCCTCAAAGAGCCCGGCGACGCGAAACTACGCCTTCGGGTGTCTAGACTTGATAGGCACCTACGCGAAGAGTTCTGAAGCGCAAGAAGATCCACAATTCAGAGGCAGGAAGGCCTTTTGTTTGTTGATCGATGGTGTGCGGGGCGGCGCCGCTGCCAAAAGGGGAGGTTTTGAGGACGGTGTCGTCCCACAATTCCCCTGCTTAGCGGCACGAGTAGCGAGCGCCGTCTGCGAAGCGCTGCAGGACCCGAACCACCCGGGATACGCCGCGTCGCACCAATACGTCCTACGACGTAGTAAGTTGCGACCGTGGCAGGATGCTCCATTGTTAAAGGAAGCGCTGCGCATGCCTGATACCTGTAAAGTCCCGTCCTTCGTCGCATTTACGCCCTCCGAAAAACTCCAGAAGAAGACGCGACGGTGGGCCATGGCTCTACTCATCGAGGGCTGTCGAGACGACGAGTCCGGTAGATTGCTAAGGGATGCCCACGCCCTACCTCTACTCATGGCGCACTACGACGCGTTACGGACGGGCGGCTACGACCCCGTGGAAGGCAAGTTAACATTCTTAGGCGAAGTGCCGCCGGGCGCCAAGAGACTGTTAGATGAGCCTGCTTATAAACTAAGAAGAGCCGTGAAAGACGTGCGTCAAGCCTCGAACGACGCTTTGAAGCTACTCGACGCGTTGTTAACCACAAAGCCGGCGCGTCGATCACTCTTCCACCAGAACGGCCTGACGAGCTGGGCGAGAATCCATTTATCTCATCAGAAATTCGACGACGAGGGCAAGAATTACGAGTGGTGTGCTCGCTTAATCAAGTGGATGGCTATCCTGTACGATTCGCAAGTAAAACATGAGCGAGTGCTGGAGGACGCGCCTCTGTTCTTCGTCGATCTCGATAGAGGTGTCCGAGGTATGATGGACTGCTTATGCGACGCGGATTTAGCGAGAGTTGGCTACGAGCGCCCGAAGTTTAGAGCTGAGAGAAAAGCGCCGTTGGACACGCTGGGCATTTTGGACGGTAGTGTAGAAGACCCCAATAAACGCATGTCGGCCTCTGAGCGACTTCGGATGGAGGCGCGGGACGTCTGGAGCGAGGACGAGCTCGAGTACCCCGAGGTACGTCTTTTATCTGTGTGATAACGCCGTCGACGCGCCGCCCGCGCAGGTGCCCGCGAAACGCGACTTGGACGGGGTGGAGGCTTCGATAAAACGGGGCCGCGCGGAAGCGAAACGGCGGAAGGAATTACAAGCGCAGGACCGAAGCGACACGGAGTCGACGGCGTCCGACGCCTCTGAGAATAATGACGCCAAAGTTGAGTGTTTCGCGCGCGCCGATGAGTTATTGCTGGTAGACTACTTCTGCCAGCACGCGCGACCTCCGTCAACGGATGGAACGGCCGCCGGGTTGTTACTGAACAAGATCGAACCGAAGGACGCGTACTTTTATGTGTTCGGTATGGACGGTTCCGAGAAAGTATCAGGATTCGACGACGCCGTCTTGGCTCTATACCTGACGCAGCGCATGCGGGTCCATCCCGTGCCGGACATTGGTGACGTGTTGCTGAAGGACACGGACTGGAGCCAGTCGCCCGTTTTGAAAGGGATATATGACAGTATGAGGCATGATGCTACGACCGAAGCGGCCAAGGCGGCGGATCTAGCGTTGGATAATCAAGATCTAAGAGCTGTCGTCGTCTTCATCGTGGAGACGCTTGTGCTGAACGAGGCCGTGGCCCGGTCTTGTTTAGGGCGGCGGGCGCTCGTCGCGGCGTGCCGGTTCCTCTCCTCATATGCACAAACGGTCGACGGACGCGTCTGGCGCTTCACGGAGCAAGCTCAACGCGTCGCAAAACTGCGCGCGGCGACGGGGCCGGGCTGCGGGCGGTTTGGGGTATCACGTTCCGGGGACGCGTCGAAATACGGGAGTCTCGTGGAGGCGCGCCTCGCGGGTGATCAGAATGGTTCTAGAAGGGGCGCGGCCTTCGTTTGTGATGAATTGCTGGCGGCAGCGCTTTCCGACTTCACTTGTGCTGAGTGGCCGGACGACGGCGCGGTGCTCGACGCGCGCGCGCCGGAGTCGGCCGACGTCGTTGCGGAGGCGCGGGGAGCGCTGCTGCGGGCGGCTTCCTCGGCGTTTCCGTAGGCTGTTTTGTGTTATGTAGTTGTTGTATGAGTAGGAGTTTGCTGTCTTGCACATCCAAAAGTTGCTGGTACTCCTAGGCCCGATGAGCTGAGACTCTTTGCGAGAGCCCTGTGGCGGGGCGCTCGCGGGCACGTGGGGCCGCCCGCGTGCGTTGTGGAAAACTCATGCAAAATGGATTTAGTCTCCTCGCGCGACGAGCGTGTCAGGCCAGGACGTAGCGATTACCTTCGCCGTCCGTCCGGACGTTTGTAATGCGAAGCGGGCTAACGGCACTTGTATCTGGGGGGGAGTCAAAACGACACACCATGTCGCCGACGCAGTCGTCGGGGACGAGGTACTCTAATTCGCGCGCGCGTGCCTGAGGCAGTTCGACTCTTCCTAAGTTGGAAATACACATGCGCGGGGGCCAGGTCTCCTCCTCCTCATCCTCCTCCTCCTCGGCGATCCGCGGCCGGGACAGGTAGACCGTGGGGTCTGCGCCGTGGGTAGGCTGCTTGTCAAATGCAACCAAACTGTGCTCCCCGTCGACAGCCACGCCAGCAACGTTAGAATGATTGATGATGCACCCGTTAACTATGAGTACCGCGCCATTCGCAGCTGAGATAGCAATATCGTGATCTCCTTGGAACACGCATTTTTTGGCAACGGGATATCGTCGGGGCACTTGATCACGCGACTCCGCAACGGCCGGAGGATGGAAATCAGAGAGCGCTGGCCGTTGCCTACGACTGTAGCCGGAACATCAAGGCCGTAGACATGTCCCGGGAGGACCGTTAACTCCCGTAAAGACACATAACTCAGGATGGCCCTGAGGAGGTCCTCGGGGAGTGCATTTGTTTCAGTCGCACTCAGTTGAGTGAGCTCGCGACGCGCGGGAGGGATGCTCGCCGACATTGGATGATTATAGCCGCGAAGGCTCGCGGCGCCTCCTGACTTGCACCACGCAAAAAACATAACCAGCTAGCGTCCTGTAACATACTAGCAAGAATTAATTTTAAAGCACACACAAGCACCGCACAGCGGAAGCAATCGCGGGCAGCCCCACGGCACGCCATCGCAGCGCCCAGGCACAACATTACCTGATGACTACGGAGTGTACTTGATTTAAACGTTACGATTGTAGTACCAATGGCAGCACAAGTCCCTGCAACGACCGACCCCTTTGCCGCCGCCGCACAGGCCCGCGCCGCCGCCGCGGAACGCCGAGACGCCAAAGCGGCGAAAATCCGGGCCTCGCGCGCGGCGGCGACGCAGCGCCTCAAGGCCAATCCGAAACGCGCGGCGGCGGCGCAGCGCGCGGTCCCGCGGCCGCGCGTCCGCCCGCCGCCGGCGCCCGCCGCGCCGCCGGCGCAGGCGCCTCCGAAGCGTAAGGTTGTCGCCGCGAAGCCGGCGCCTGCGAAGCCCGCGAAGCCGGAGCCGCGGAAGCCGGCGCCGCCGAAGGCGCGCGTCGCGCCGCCGCGCAAGCCGCGGCCCGCCGCGAAGAAGGCCGCCAAGCCGAAGCCGCGCGTCGAGCCGCCGCCGCCGCCGCCGCCGCCCGTCGAGGCCGCGGACCTCGCGATCGAGGGCGTCGCCGTCGAGGCCGCCGCCGCCGAGGCCGCGCCGGCCGCGCCGCCGCCGCCGCCCGCCGCGGAGCCCGAGGAGCCCGCGGGCGTCGAGCCGCCGTTCGCGTCGGAGCCGTCGCCGCCGCCGCGCGCCGAGGCCGCCGCCGAGCCCCTGCCGAACTTCCCGGCCATGCGCCGGCTCGACGGCCTCGAGTGCTACAAGGCGCTCGCGCGCCGCGCGCTCGTCGAGGCGGCGTGAGTCGTGCTCTTGAGGCTAAGCGCGCGTTTTTTGAAGGTTATGGTCGGGGCGCGTGGGTCTCTAGCTTAACCGTGGCTGATCTTCGATTCTCGACCCTCGGCGGTCTTCTTCGCCGGGACGAGATATTACAAGGAGCCTGGGGACTAAGGGAGTGTGCGGCTTCGCGTCCGCGGCGGCCGCGCGCGTCGCGCTGCTGCTTACTGAGGCCCGGCCTACCGGTCCTGGTCGTCGTGGTGAACGGTCTTGAACGTTCGGAAACGTTTTTGAGCAAAGTTCAAAGACCGTCGTGCGTACCATAGTTGCTCACGTTGCAAGCCATTTGGCATCTCGACCCGCCGCGCGCGCGCCCGCGTCCGAGAGCTCTTTCAAACCGTCCGCACGAAGCGCTTCATACACTTCACAACGCGCGCGACTCTCAGCTCTCGATTCCTCGAGCGACAACAAAGACTGCACTGTGAACACAAAAGTTTACACACCGCAGTATTCAAGAGAGCGCGGGGCGCGGCGCCGCCGCGCGCGCACCGACACAACCCTCGCACCGACCAGAGCGAGTCCACGCGTAAAAAACGGACGTCGCCCGCGAGCGCCGCGCGACGCGAGTCACGCGACCTGCGTCGTCGGTCTTCACGATCTTCATGCGCATCAAGGGCCAGTCGTCGGTCCTCTGCGGCGACCAGTAGGCGTTCTTCGGAAGGCCGCGCCGCTCCTGTACATACACATATCCCCCTCTCCCCCCATCATGATCGGTGAATCGTGCACATATCGCGAATCCGGACCTTAGCCGCGGCGTCGACGCCGCGCTATCGTATAATGAGAACTCATATGTATCTCGGCTTCAAAGCAGCGGCTAGCGGAGGAAGACACTAGGAAACCTTGCCGGGGCGCGGCTTCCAGGGCTCCCGTTAGGAAATCCGTGGGCTAGCGGCCTGTAAGACACTAGCAAGCTTGGCCTTGACAGGTGCGGCGCCACACAGCTGCGTAGAGATGGACAACGCACCGCAGGACTCGTCAACGACAGCCACGCGCATCGCTGTCGAGGAATTCGAAGCAGCCGTGCTGCGAGCCGCCGAGCGAGCGGAAGCACAAGCTGCCGAGGCGCGCGCCCTCGAGGAAGCCGTCGACGCGCTGCGGAAGAAATAATCCTCGGAGGAAGCGCTGGAAGCGCTGCGGAAGAAATGAGTTATTTGGGCCTGGACCTCGGCGCGACGAACGTCAAGGGCGCCCTCGTCGACGACGAAGGCCGCGTGCTCGCGCACGCCTTGGAACCGCTCGGCGACGGAGCGGCGACGCTCGCGCCGGCTGCTGTTGCAGAAGTGCTCGCGCGCGTGGCTCAAAGCTGCGTGCGCGACTGGGCCGCCGTGCGGGCCGTGGGCGTCGGCGCGCCCGGGGCGATTGAGGGAGACGCTATTACGGGTTGCGCGAACCTCTTCCGCGGCGCCCGGTTCCCCGTGCCGCTCGCGGCGCTCGTGGCGGCGCGCCTCCACGGCAAGCGCATCGTCCTCGTCAACGACGCCGATGCTGCTGCTTTAGCAGAGCGCTGGGTTGGGGCCGCCCGTGGGTTTGAGAGGGCCGCCGTCCTCACCCTGGGCACGGGCGTCGGCTGCGGGCTCTTTTTAGGCGGAGACGCCCCGTTAAGGGACGTCGAGGCCGGCCACGCGAGCGTCGGCGGGCCCGACGGCCGCCCATGTCCGTGCGGCGCGCGGGGCTGCCTCGAGGCCTACGCCGCGGCGCCGGCCATCGTGAGGGCGTACGGCGACGATTCAGTTACGTGCCGGGACGTCGTCGCGCGGGCAGCGAGCGACGACCGCGCGGCGCGCGCCGTCGACGGCGCCGCGCGCTACCTCGCCGTGGGCTGCCTCGACCTCTGCCGGACGCTCGACGTCGGGGCCGTCGTGCTCACGGGCGGCGTCGCGCGCGCGGGGCCGCCGTTCCTGGACCGCGTCCGGCGGCACGCGCGCGAGATGGACTGGACGTGCCTGCCGGGCCGGGCCGACCGCGTCGTGCTGGGGAGCGTCGAGCACGCCGGGTGCGTCGGCGCGGCGCGCGCGGCCCTCAACGCGGCGCCGCGCCGGCGACGCGTGCCGCTCGGGTATTTTGTGCTGGCGCTGGCCGTCGGCGTCGTCGCGGCGGCGCGCGTAAGAACTGTTGTGTGATCTCCATGAGTCCATGAGGAAAGCGCCGGTGGCGTGAAGTGGTTTCATTTGAGTATTACGCGCGCGAGCGTCGGCTCGGCGCGGCTGGTATGATTCGCGATAGGGTACTATGTGCAATGCGAGTATCGTGAACGCGGGGAAGTGAATAGGAGTATGTACAGGTTGTTTGTTTTTCGTCGGCGCGCGAGTCTACTGGTCCTCGATGCGCACTGCAATTTCGAGCTGTCGTTTAGAGTGACACACTTGCTGCCCTTAACTATGCAACATCTCAACAGATTTTGACGCTCGGGTTTTTATCACTCACGCGACTCTCCGGACACGCACGAAGCCGCGTGGACCTCTACTCGAGGACTTCAGGGCCCAATGGCCCAATCGCGCAACGCGCCGCCCGGGCCGCCGGCCGCGACGCCCCACCATTGCAACTTCGATTCAAGGTGGTCTGCGAGCGGTCCGGGAATCGAACCGAGGAGGCGCTCGGAGATGGGTGACTGGCGCCATCCAAGCCAGTGTGAGACATGACGTCCAGCCGCGCGGCGCGCGCGCCCCCAACACTAGTCTGGCGGCGCTCGAGCAACCGTCCTCGCCAAGCGGGCCCTTCCCGCGCACCGGCCTCCGCTCCGTTGCCAGCGAAACACGTTTTTCGCTAGCGGCCTGAGACACTAGCAAGCAAAGCAGCCTGGGCTGTGTTTTGTGAACGCGATCGCCGGCGACGCAGCGCTCTGTGTGAAGAGGTCATTTTACAGCTCTCACGCACTGCCAGTAGCTCGCGCAAGCATCCACCGCGCGCGCCCCGCGCACCACCAGCCAAGGCAGCGCCTGCGCCCAGCGCGGCGCGCGGCCGCAAAAGCAGAGCCGCGGCCGACGCAAACACAATGATCAACTTCCTCTTGTTAGTAAGCCGCCAGGGCAAAACCAGACTCACGAAGTGGTACGAGTCGTACGCTGCTAAGGAGAAGGCGCGAATAGTGCGCGAGATCACGTCCACCGTATTAGCGCGAGCGCCGAAGATGTGCAACTTCGTGGAGTGGCGCAACAAGAAGATCATTTATAAGCGGTACGCTTCCTTATTCTTCATTGTTTGTGTGGACGCGGAAGACAACGAGCTGATCACGCTCGAGATGATTCACCTGTACGTCGAGGTGCTGGATCGGTACTTCGGGAACGTGTGCGAGCTCGACATCATCTTCAACTTCCACAAGGCGTACTACATCCTCGACGAGATCTTCGTCGGCGGCGAGCTCTGCGAGTCGTCGAAGAAGGAGGTTTTAAGCGTCTGCGCGCAGATGGACGAGCTCATGGAGGAGCGCGAGGAGGACAAGGCCGCGAGCGGGTCGTCCGGTAGGGTGCGGAAGTAACGCGCGGCCAGTTATGTGCCTGTCGTGGGGGATCCACCATCCCGCGTGGAAGGGGGTCTCCGGACACTCGCTCGTCGTCGACGGCGTCCGCGCGCACGGGTTCGCGAGCGGCTTGTTGCTAGTGTCTTAGACCGCTAGCCAGGCAAGCCAGGCAAGGCCTGAAGCTGCAAGCGCAGGCGCAGGCATACCGCTGTGGCGAGAAGTTGCAGCCATATCTCATCAGAGCCGCACCGCTCCCTAGCCGCAAGCGTGAAAGCGTGCGGAACGAGCAAGGGCTCTCCCACCTTCAGAGAGCAAAGCACAGGCATCGCTTAGAGCAACCTCTCCCACCACCAGACATGGCCATCTTCAGTAAATGCGAAGTAACCGCGGGCCCGCACGGCCAACAGGTCGTCGCCACGGCGCCCGTCGACCCGGGCACGGCTCTAGTCGTCGACGAGGAGGTCATTTTTGCGGTGGAATGTCAACATATGCAGTCGCGCTGCGCTCTCTGTTGCTGTACGTGTGAGGAGGAAGTCACGGGCGTCGCCTGCAAGGCCTGCGACGCGCGCTGCGCCAGGGACCCTTCGTTACAGCGGTGGGCCGACGCGGCGCAGTTGTTGGGGCCGGCGCAAGGGTCAGTCGCGCTCTGTGCGGCAGCATTGGCCGCGGGCACGATCGACTTTAGTAAGTTGGTCCAGGACTCGCGGGAGTTGGATTCGCGGACGCTGCAGATCTTCCAGCTGGTCGCGGGCAACCTAGGAAGAATAACGAAGCGGACCGAGGAGGACTGCTTCGCGTGCATCCAAGCCGCTCGATTGAACGCTCACGCGCTCGTAGACCACGCGGCCGGCTCAACACCGGGCCTAGACCGTTTTGACGACCTCACGGGCGTGCAGCTCGGCCAGCTGCTCTCGGAGCCGTTGTCGCGCTTCGACCACGCCTGCGACGCGAACGCTTATCTAAGTGTGGACATCCGGCCGGGCCTTCCGATAAGAGCGACGGTGCGGTCCTTACGCGCCATTTCCCCGCACGAACCCGTGACGCTGTGCTACCTTCCCCATGCGGGAAACACGACGGAGATACGACGGCAGCGCCTCCAGGAGGCCTACGACTTTAAATGCGAGTGCCGGCTCTGTGCCTCGACCACCCTCGACGCGTTGCTACGGTGCCCCCGGGGCCCGCCGGAAGAGGCGATCAAGTGCTTGGACGGCGCCTGGACAGCTTTATCGGTCGATAATAACGAGGCGGCCGACGAGATAGGCAGGAGGGCCGACGACGCGTGGCGCGCGCTGCCGCCGACGCACGGCTTCAAGCTCCAGCTCGACCTGCTGAGGATCACGACGAAGGCGCGCCTGCGGGCGTCGGACCTGGACCTGCGGTGCCGCATGTTCCTCGGGGCCCTGGCCGTGTCTCCTGAGTTAACCGTGGCCGCGACGGACCCCCTGACGCGAGCTAGGGTGCTGTTCCTGGGGGGGGACGTCGACGCGGCGCGCGCGCTCGCGGCGGTGTGTCTTGGTGTTGATGGCGCGCGGGCGGCGTTTCCTAACTAGACGTGTTGTGTTGAACCTTCGCGCCGATGATGGCGTCTCATGTTACCACCTCGACGCCGGCGCGACGCTCTCGTGCGGGTAAAATCGTTGCAGCCGCTGCGAAGCCGGCATTGGGCAGCTTATACGACGTCGCGGGGCTGCCAGACGGGCTTGCCAACCAACACAGATCGACAGGGCTGCCGGGCAGCGCCAAACAGACCACCATGGGCCTCTTCAAGAGCCCCTGGCGCTCCAAGGTCGCGGCCGTGGCGGCCTTCCAGAGCCCCGAGCCTCCCGCCGAGGAATTTGTGAAGCCCCCCACGCCGCCGCCGCCGCCGGGCCGCGACGCGGCGACCATCGTCGAGGAGCTCGCGGCGATGACGGACGCGGTCGAGGCCGCGCGCGTCGCGCTCGCGCGCACCGGCACGATCATCCCGAAGATGGGCTTCGGCGAGCACCTCGAGGCCGCCGAGGACGAGCTCGACGCCTGCGAAGCGAAGCTGGACGTTATTGTACGTCTTGGACGGACGTCGGCCGCCGCGACGCGGCGCCTCGGCGACGCGGAGCAGGCGGGCCGGCGCGCGCTGGCGGCTGCCGGCGCGGCCGCTGACGCGCGGGTTGCGGCGGCGGACGCTGTTTGGGGCGCAATTGCTGCGGTGGCGTACGTTCGCGCGGCCGCGGCGGAGGATTTACTGAGAGCCGCGACGGCGGCGCACCGGCGGTCCACCGCGGCCGAACAAGCCGTCGGCGCCGCGACGGCCGCCTTTGCGGCGGCGACGACGGCCGCGGCGGCCGCCCGCCTGGGCGCGCGCCACGTCTTCGCGGCCGACGCGGCGCTCGAATTTGAGCCGGCGGTCGTGTTTTACAGCCCGGAGGCGCCGGCGACGCCCGCGGCAGTGGTGCCGGAGAGCCCGGAGGCGCCGTCGACGCCCCGCGAGGCGCCGTCCGACGAGGAGGCGCCGGCGACGCCCGTCGAAGCCGAGGCGGAGACGCCGGCCGTCGGAGCGCCCGCGCCCGCGGAGGAGGGGGATTTGGTCGAGTGCGACCTGGGCGTGGGCACCGTCAAAGCGGTCGTCCGGGACGGCGCCGCCTACGTCGTCGAGAAGCGAGATAACACGGGGTTCCTGGTCGTGCCGTCGGCGACCTGCGAAAAGGTCGCCGCGCCCTTGACCATAAAATCGCCCGTCGCCGCGACGAAGGCGGCCGTCCACTGGCGGCGCAGCGTCAAGCGCTACGTCGACCCCGAGACGCAGTACGAGTACCTCTACGACGAGAAAACGGGAGAGAGCAAGTGGGCCGCGGGCGAGGACTGGGCCGTCGACCCGCGCCTCCACAACATCGCGAGGCAGATCATGGCGCGCCAGAAAATTATCAGGGCGTTCCGAGCGAAGCGGTCGCCGATCAAAGCCATCAAAGCCGTCGCCGCGGTGGCGCGGTGGCAGCGCTACACGGACCCCGAGACGAAGCAGGACTATTTATATGATGAGGCCTCGGGCCAGTCGAAGTGGGCCGACGGGAGCGCCGAGGTGTGGACCGCGAACCCGCGGTTGGCCAATGTCGCGCGCGAGATCATTAAGAGAAGGCGCCGGTCCAAGGACGCGGCCTTCGCGGCCGCCGCCGGCGCCGTCGCCGACGAACGATTGGGACGGGAGGCCGCCGAGCGCCGGCTGCGACTTACGGAGAAAGAACGGGCCACGCTCGCCTTCAAGCTCCGCGTCGCCCTCGAGGCGACGGGCGGCGTCGATTTGAGAAGGTTGGATCGGGACTTCGCGGGCTGCGCGGCGGACTGCGCGCGTTTGAGGTTGGAGCTGATGCGGGAGCGGTCGACGCGGGCGCAGTCCGCCGCGCGCCGGCGCCACGCGAACTATGGCAGGCGCAAGACCGCCGACGGGAAGATCAAGCGCGAGCCACGACCGCTGACGCCGCCCCATATGCACGCGGCCGACGTGACGGCCCAATTTCTCAGGGACCTGGGCCACCCGACGACGGTCATCATCAATAGACGGGGCGCGGACCAGAAGCCGCTCTGGCTCAAGGACGCGCCGTGGTAATTTATGTTTCGTAGTATGCGCTGTTTCGCCGGGGGCCGCGTCTTTCAGAATCGCGCACTTCCGCCTGAGTAGACCCGCCCCGGCGAACCCTACGGAACAGTGGGCGACGTCCGCCCCGTCGATCGACGTTTTTCCCGTGGAGCTCGAAAACCCGTAGGCAGTCGTGCCAAAAGCGTTGTACGCCCAACGCCCAGCCCCCAGGCTCCTGTCTGCGCGTCGCAACGGCTCCATTTGATACTGCACGAGGTATCCGATGCGGCGCCGATTGCTCGCAGTCGTCGCGTTGCCATCGATGGCAGTGGTGGGCTGCCCAGTAATCAGGCCGATGGGCAGGTGACACAAACAGCTAGAGATGAGGCGGCTGGCGCGGTACGCGTTGCTGGTCGCCGCGGCGCACGCGCAGACGGCGGCTCCGTCCGCCGCGCCGAGCGGCGTGCCGACGGGCCTCCCGACCGCGCAGCCAACCGCGCTGCCGACGGCCGTGCCGACGCTCGCGCCGACGGCGTCGCCGCAGCCGACGCCGATGCCGGTGCCGGCGCCGACCCACGTGCCCACGACGGTCCCGACGACCGTACCTTCCTCGGCGCCGTCGTCGACGCCGACCGCGGCGCCCAGCGCCAGCCCGACGATTACAAAGGCGCCGACGCCCGACGACGACGACGAGACCGCGTGGTGCGACTTCCTGGGCAAAAAGAATTGCGCCCGGCGGCGGACGAACCCGTGGTTGTTTTACGGCGCGCCCGCGGCCCTCGTGCTATGTCTGGGCGCGTGCGCCCTGTCCTGCGGCGTGTGGTTTGCGCGGCGGCGGCGGCGCGACTCCAAAATCGCGGACGCCGGGCCGCGCGTCCGCGAACGCGTCAAACCGCCGCCGCCGGCGGAGCCGTACCGGGCCGTGGCGTTCCGGTGGGAGTAATGAGTTCTTTTGTGGTATCATGCTTGCCCTCCGAGTCTTCGTTCCTTGATCCGTCGGCGAGATCAGCCTAGCGGCTGTGAGGCACTAGCAAGCCAAGCCAGCTGCTGCAGTCGTGCGACGCGAGAGCAGTGCTCCATAGTGTTGCGAGCGAGCTGCATTTTGAAGTAATCTGGCGCGTCGCTTCGCGGCGTGCGACAATTTTGGAGCGCTTCGTGCGATCTGTCAGCGCTGCAGCTCTGCTGGCAGCCTGCGCACACAGCTGCTGCACGCGGCAGAGCGCACACCACGGCTGCATCTGCTCACAGCTGCGCATAACTGCACGCGGTTCGCGGCACGCTCGTCCATGCTGAAGCTCGCCGCGACGTACGCCGCAAAGCGGACGACGAACGACAGAAGCGGCGCGTGGCACGCGCTAACCCGTGGCCTGCGCCGCCAGGCCGAACTTAATCGCCGTGTGGCCAGCGACCTGCCTCTGGCCTTCAAGTGGCTCTACCTCTTGACGAACGCGCCATTTTTCTACGTCGGCTACGCCACGCTCCGCGACGGCCACGTGCTGCCCTGGTGTGGCCCGCCCGCGATCGCCGCGGCGTTGACGTGGGCGGCCGGTGCCGCTAGCGTCCTGTTCCACGGCACGCAGTGCGGCTGCTGGACCTTCGAACCGCTCTCGGTGCCGGGCGCGCGCTGGGCGCGGCGCGTCGACCCCGTCTTCGTGGAGCCGTCGATCTTTACGAATGCCATTGATGTCGTATGCGCGGTTCAATTGGCGATCTTTGTCCTGGCCTGCAACGGGGGCCTCGGCGCGTCGCACTGGGCGACGGTCCTCGTTCCCACGCTCGGCCTTCTGGTCTCGTCAACGCTGCTAAAACGCCTGCGGCTCTACCGGACCTATGTGGTGCTCCACTCCATGTGGCACGTCGCGTCGGCGTACGGCGTGCTGCGCGCGCTCCGCGGGGAGCTCTTGTCTTAAGTGTTTGTTTGTGTTTAGATGCTGGGGACTTACGGGGAGTCGCCTACGAGGCGGCGGCGACGCTTGCGCAACGCTTCGGGCCCGTGCCCATTCGCCTTGCGCTTTTTGGGCACCAGCTGCCCGTCGACGACCGCATTCATGCGCCGTTTCCCTGCGAGGCCCGCGCGCCGGATGGCCGCGTTGACGGCGTGCGCGGCGGCCTCCTGGGTGTCGAAGAGGCCGATCCAGCGCTTCTTGCCGGTCGCGTCGTTGTAGGTCGCCATCCACCGTCGCCCGTTCTTGTCCCAGGACACGCCCCAGAACTTGGACGTCGACTCCGTCGGGTCGCGCGCCGGGTCCGGGGCGACGACGGCGGAGCGGTCGCGCGGCTTGCTCATTTGCCGCACACGCGGCACCAGTGCGCCCGTCGCGTCGACTGCGTTCGTTTTGCGCTTGCCTTCGAGGCCGGCGTCGCGAATCGCCTTATTGACCGCGCGCGCGGCCTCCTCGTCGTCGTCGAATTGGCCGATGTAGATCGTCTTGCCGTCCTCGCCCGAATATTGCGCCCTCCACTTCTTGTCTTTCCGAACCCACGTCACGCCCCAGAACCGCGACGACGTCGTCCGCTCGCCGCCGTCTTCGTCCGCCTGCGGTGATGTGCCGTCACCGTCCGAGTCGCCGTCCTCGAACCAGCCCTCGTCGTCGCCGCCGTCGTCCGATGGATCTTCGCCGTCGTCGGCGGGCAGAGCGAAGGGCGTCGCCGAGCTGGAAATGCCGAGCGCTGCCGAGGTCGCGGAAACGAGGAGGCGACCGAGCGGTCGTCGTCGTCGTCCGGAGCCGCGACGGGCGGCTGGGCCCGCCTCGCAGGCGGCGGCGGTGGCATCAAAGCCGGACGTCGAGAGGCCGGCGGCGGCGCCGGCGGGGGCGGCCCGCGCCCGACGAGCTCGGGGAAGAACACCGCGCGTTGTTCAGGGAGTTCAATGGGATCAGGGAGCATGCTGAATGGGTGAGAAAATGTAGCGCCGCGCTCAATGAGCCTCTGTTTTTAGGCTTGAAATCAGCTTGTCCTGGCCCCAGGCAGGCGAGGCGAGTGGCTCAGCCGGTCTCAGTTTATTTCGAGCGAACACGCGGCGTGAATAGAAGCGCCGCGTCGTGTCCCGCCGCGGCGAATTGCGATCACCCTGGTGCTCTTTGAGCGACTCAGAGGAGTGAGGCACTGAGAGACGCCAGGCCCCTTTGAGCTCTCTCAGGATTCCTCCTGAGGGATCTCATCGCGCTAATGAAAAGAAAAACCGCGGTTACCCACCCTGCAGCTAGCGTCGTGTAAGACACTAGTCAGACGATAATTTTTGGCATCACAAGCGTAGGCAACACCGCATCAACTGAACGATGGAACACAATGCGTGATATGGGACGCTGATCGCGGGGGGCAGCCCAACGATGCGCCAGCACAAAGGCAGCAACGTCGCGCTCGTAGCGCTGATCAGCCTGGTCGTCGGCGCCTCGTACCACCGGCTCTGGCGCCTCGCGAAACAACCGACAACCACCCAATGGGTCACGCACGCGCGCGCGAAGGCGAGGCCCGCGCCGCGGACGTTCGGCCACCCTACGGCGGGAGACCCGCGCGGGCGCGCCGGCCGCGCGCCCCTGTCTCATAGTGGTACGAGACGCCGCATCAAAGAACTGGGAGCCTGGGAGACCGTGGCCTCAGCGTCACGCCCATACGAATTCTGCGAGTCGTCAAAGGCAACCTACAAGGACCTCATCTACGTCGTGGGCGGCTTCCTCTGCGACTTCAATCGCGTGACCGATAAAATCCAGATGCTCAACACGACGAGTGGTGTGTGGAAGACCGTCGCTTACTTGCCGGCCACCGCCGCGAAAACGCACCACGGCGCCGCTGTCTCGAGAGATGGCACGTGGCTGTACCTTGTCAGTGGGCAATTAGGACCCGGTTGCACGCTGGGCACGGCCGAGTCCTGGGCCGTGCGGTTCGTCGGGCGGCGGCAGACGAAAAAAGCCGTCTGGGTCCGTTTGCCGGACCTCCCGGAAGTGCGGTACGCGCCCTCGGCTTTCGTCGATGGGAACACCTTGCATGTGATTGGGGGTGCCGGTCCGAACCGCCGGGATCCGAGACCGGACCACTACGTGCTGCCGCTGAATCCCTCAGGAAGGCCGTCGAAATCGGGCTGGTTCCGACTGGGCGCAGTGCCGGGCGGCGGCGCCGATAGCGCGGGTGCTGCTGTTGTTAGAGGCCACGCGTACCGCTTCGGCGGCCAGCACGGGCACCCGCCGGCCGTCAACGTCCTCGTCGACAACAACCAGCAGTGCCAGTCGTCGCCCGAGGTCGCACACGTCCAGGCCTATCGGAGGCCCCTCTCTCACACCGATGGAGTCAAAAAATGGGCGCCCGTCGCGCCCTTACCTTGGCCGGCCTCGCACATCGGCCTGTCCACCGTATCTGTAGGGGATGACGTCCTGATTGTCTCAGGGAAGGATGGGAAGGAGACGACGTCGCGAATCGCGGCCTACGACGTCGTTACGGATACGTGGCGGGAATTGAGAAGCCTCGACTGGGGCCAACCGGATTTTCTCGCCTATGTGTCTCAAGGCTACTTAAACGCTTTGAAATTCAAGTGGCACCCCACGAATTCGACGCTCGACGACGACTACAAGTCCATCTGGAAGCGCCGGAACAACGGTGAACTGAAAAAGTTCCCGTGGCCGCGCGCGTTTTCCCATCAACGGGCGAAAATTGTGTATGAACAAGTGACGGCGCCACGGACACCCCAGAAGCGCTTCGACTCATCAGAAGTGAGCATCACACCGCTCCCCGGGTCCTCGTTCGGCGCTCGGATAGCAGGCGTCGACCTCGCGTCCTTACTCCCAGAGCCGCCAGCAGCCTTCGGGAAGTGGCTGAGGGAGACGCTCGACACGTACGCCGTGTTGCATTTTATTCAAAAAAGTGGTCTGGACGCGAAGCAGGTCGTGGCGTTCCACGCGCTGTTCGAGCACGACATCGAGGCACCCCCGGACGCCTACCACAAGGGCATGTGCCGGCTCTGGCGCGCTGGCTTGCCCGAGGTCAATCTCTTAGCCAATAGGGCCGTGACGGAGACCCAAACTGTGTCAGCGGGCGCTTTGGGTGATGACGGCGAGCCGTGCAAAGAGGGCCAGGTGTATGGCATGGAGTCGTTGGCGTGGCACAGCGACGAGTCGTCGCGACCGGCCGGTTTACCTGTGAGAACGACGGTCTTCCAAGCGTTGAAGGCTCCTACCAATAGTGACGCGGAGACGCACTTTGCTGACGGACGGCTAGATTCCTTATCAATCGACGCAAAGCTGAAAAGGAGGTTGCTTTCTTTAAATGTGACCTACGCCTCGAACGCGAAGTCCCTAGACGCCTTCATGGCGCCCTGGGCCGTGGCCGGCCGCAAGGACATGCTCGTGAGACAGGGGGGGTTCTCGAAGGACCCTTCGGCCGGCCAATACGCGTCTTCGTTAATCGAGGAGTGCTCGTCGATTGGCGGGTGTGTGGTCCACGACTCTCCATTAATATCGAAACACCCGCGGACCGGTAAGGCGGCGCTCCACCTGGACGTCAAGCAGCAGCTCGGCTTGCGGGGCGTGCCGTTCGCCGAGGCTCAGAACTTGCTCGAGCAAGTTGTCGGAAAAGCGGCCCACCCATCGAAGGTCTACCGGCATCGCTGGGCCGCCCACGACGTCGTCGTCACGGACAACTACGCGGCCCTGCACACCGCGGCGCCCGGCAAACAGTTCAACAGCGAGCCGCGGCTCATCCAGCGCGTCTGCGTGCCGGGGGGCCACGTCCCCGAGTCTGTATTGTAATCGTAACATCACTTAGTCATCTACATCATCCACGAAAGCATGGCCCTCGGGAGCCTTCAGGGTGACGGCTTTCGTAAGGAGCCTTCTAAGCTCGTCCGTGAGCGCGCCGACCGTGTGGGCCGCGTCGACGGCGAGCCAGCCGTCCGTCGTTTGTTGCGTCGGGTCCGCGCCACCCTCGATCAACGCCTCCACTATTTTCAGAGTGCCCGTCTGGAGGCACGCGAGGTGGAGTGGCGCGCGGCCGGCGTCGTCCAGGAGGTTTGGGTTAGCGCCGTGTTTTATGAGTAGGTTGACACATAAAGCCGCAGTTTCCGCATCCTTGGGGGATGGCCTTGGCAGCGACGCGAGCGCGCCCGCGCAGAGGTGGAGCGGCGTGAAGAGGCGCGCGTTCCGCGCGTCGACGTCCGAAGTCCCCAAAAGCACTTTGACGACGTCGCTCCGGCGCTCGTCGCAGGCCGTATGCAGTAAAGTACCGTGGCTCTGGAGGCGGCACTCGCAGACGTTGTCGGGCGCTTTGCTGAGAGCGCTCGCGATCTTTGCAAAGGGCGCCCGCGCCCGCAGCATCTTGTAAATGGCCTCGGCGGCGGCGCAGGCCTCCGTACCTAACACTTCATTCATCGCCCGGCGCTTTCGCAGAGTTCGCGCGTCGGCCTCGACCGCGCGGCGCATGAGCGGGTCCTCGTCTGCTGAAGGTTCCGGCGTTGTGGCCCCCTTGGTGAGCCGCGGCCAGGCGCCTTCTTCTTTCTTGCGCAGTGTGACGACGAGCTTGCCCCCGTTGACGGACGCGCGGCTCTCTGATGAATTGATCGCCGCCCAGAGGCTTGTCATACAAAGCTCGCGCGCTCCTTCACAAGACTTGGCGACGACGCGGAAGGACGTAGACGTGAACTCGGCGCTCGTAAGATTGGCGTCCTTTGTCAGGTCTGCGGCCAGCGTCACGTGTTTTGATGAGTCCTCCCAGTTGTAGGACGCGACGGGCTCCGGCTTCGGAGGTTTTGGTGAAGGTTTCGCCGGTTCGAGTTTCGGCGGCGGCGGCGGCTCGACCGGCACCTCCTCGACCACGAGCTCGTCGAGGTCGTCTTCCACTGGCACTGGAGGCAGCGGCGCGACTTCGTTCACGACTGTCGTAAGAGCATTTACTGCAATCGTGCGCCACGCTTTGTCTTCGAGGACGTCCAGGTCCTGCGCCGCCGCGCGCAGGACGCGGCGGCCGAGCGCGTCCCACGGCTCGGTCGTGCGCAGCGCCTCACACAAGGCCTCGAGGGCCTCGCGCGCGTCTCGCAAACACACTTCGGCGCGCGGATCATCTAACCGCGACGCCCTCGTATCGTCGAAGAAGCGGCACGCGTCAATTGCCCGTCGCAAGCGGCTCCGGCGGCCGCGGCCGTGCGGCGCCTGCTGGGCTGCCCTCCGCACCAAAGGGGCGGCATAGCATGAGATGAGCTCGGCCACGTCGTGCGCATGCTTGCGGGCGATGGCATCGGTCATTTCAACATTCCTCAGTTCGATCCTGGGAAGCGCTTCCCAGGATGGCAGCCATCACTTCCCAGGACTGGAGCCTGGCCTTCCCAGGACTGAGAGTCGCGCCCGATGTCCACCCTCCCCATCTCTGGTCGCGCTCGGGGAGAGATGCTTGGGCCGACGAACGAAGGCTGGGGTACCTTTTGCCCCTACTACTAGTAGGTTTCTCTGTTTCGATGCATGGGCGCGGCGCTCGCAAGCCTGTAAAGCGGCCGACGTGACGAACCGGGCTGCCCCGTTGACAGCCTCGGCGAGCCCTCGACGGCCCCGGCTGCCGCCGCGCGGCGCGGCCAGCGATACAAGCAGCCTCACTATGGCAGATGAAGCAAATACCCCCCTCCTCGGCGCCGCCGACGACGAACTGGGAGTAGGAAACGTCCTGCTCAACGTCTTACCAGTGACGACCTTCGGCTACCTCATTTCCGTCTTCTCCGTCACATTAGCTCTATGGTCTGAACAATGGGGTTCGATCAGCGCGTTGGGCGGCGCCGCGCTCGATTCGACGGCGCTCATCGGCGCCGTCGGCGGCATGGCCTACTTCGGGGTTCGAGCGGATAGCGTCCAGGAGGACTGGCACGCGTCGACCGCCAGACTAGCGGCAGCTGCGGCTCTGTTGTGCGCCGCGTTTTCTGCAGTATGTGCTGTACTACCGACAGACGCCTTGAAAGCGTCCATCGAGACGTCGCTCTTCACGACCTGGGCGGGCTACGCGTTGATGGTCGCGAGGATAGGGGCCGGGTTCGGCGGCGGCGGTATCTACACTTTGGCCGCGGCTCTAGAATCGAGGAGGCACACGCCCGTCGCCGTCGGGCTAGCTAGTACGGGCGTGGTGCTGGGCCAAGTAGTTTTGTACTTGGTGGGCTGGCTCTTGTTGCTGGTGCTGGGTCTCGACGACACGGGCCCGCAATGGCGGTGTATTTTTGCGTTCGGCGCGCTCATGGCTTTGCTATGTGCCTGGCGGTACTACTCGTTATCAGGAGAAGCCATCGACACACAGAGACGGCCACGCGCATCACAACAACAGACCTATGATGTCCTAGCGGACGCGGGTGTCCTCATGTCGGTGCAGCTCAATGGCATGGCCTGGTTCCTGCAGAACTTCGCGAATTATGGCATCTCCCTGGTCTATCCCTTCGTGCTCGATGAGGCTCTGCCCGGTCTGTCCATACAAAACACCTTCGGCGTGTCGCTGCTCGTGAGCGTGGGCGCCTTCGGCGCGTGCTGCTTCTCGCTGTTGTTCCTGCGGAGGAACCCCGACGACCCGTCGAAGGCCGTGCTCGAGTCCTTCGCCACGACGCTATTGACGGCCTCGGTCAGCATACTCGTAGTAGTATTTCTCGAGAACATTACGTCGCGGTTCGTGGCCTGCATCTTGATCAGGATCGTGGTCGGATTACCGTCGGCGACGTTATACGCCTATCCAGTCTCGGTGGCCCCGCCGGAGGTCGCCGCCGCGGCGCACGGATTGGTTGCCGGGGCCGCGAAGGCGGGCGCCGTCCTCGGTACGGTGGCCTTCTACCCGATCTACGACGCCGTCGGGTTCCTGGCTTTAGTGATCATCACGGCCGGGACATTGCTATTAGCGTTCGGCGCGGCCGTGCTCGCGTATGTGTCGCTCAAGGGCCGCGGCGCGTCGGACGCGCAGCGGTCGGCCTACTCAAAACTCGACGACAAGACGTAAGTGGATGTATTGTATTTTTGTGTAGTCGTCACCAATGTCTTATTACGGACACCCTTCTAGACTCGTTCGATCCCGCTGCCTCCGGCCCAGCTGGCACTCGCGAGAGCGTCGCGGTCGAATCCTCAAAGAGGCGGACAAACGGTACGACGCAGAGGTCGCAGACATTCTCACCGTCCCACTGGTTGTGCACTCCACAGCGCCGAAAGAAATCATCGAGTTGATTTGAGTAATAGTATCGCTCCACGTTATAATTAAACGCGGAAAGTCCTGTAAGCGAGCCATCCGACTCGACCAGGTACAAATATCCGAAGATCACCAAGGTGTTAACCACTTGGTCGGAGCCTCCCCGTCGGTTTTGGTGCCATGTGGGATCCACGGTGATCTGTAGCGTAGCATCGGTGCCAAAAATATCGGGGTTATCCTCGTCATCAGCATCATGAACCCGACGTTCGCGCATCCATGGGGTCTGGTATTGATCTCCTTCATACAATTGGCCATCGCTATTCCAGTGGTAGGATAGGAGTATTTGACTTCTCGTAGAGTCCAGGAGCGCAAATCCGCAGGCGTCAATAGGGTTCGTAGTAGCATCCCGTGTCATGTGCACGCGCCACTCGACAGTGCGCGCGCCCTGCTCGGGCATCCGGAAGCCGCTGCCGACAAAGTATGTGTCACCCGAGCCATACCCCGGGGCAGTACATGTTAACGCGCCGCCAGTAGTCCAAGACAGAGCCCGAGCGAGCTCCACCTCCACGGACCCGGGTTCGCGGGCCTCCCCAATCCAGCGGAGCCTGTGCTTCACGTTTTCTCTCCACGAAACCCCTCGTTCATGTGCGAGGCCGATCCGCGCCGCGACCAGCTGGAACGCCCACTCCGAGGTGTCGCGCCACTGACCCGAACAGCTCAACGCGGCACCAACATCGCTGAGCGGCAGCCATTGCGTGACGAGCGGCGCCAGTCGCGCAGGAAACGTGCAGGGTCGTGCCTCGATCTCCGCGCGACCCCGCGCCGCGATCGAGGATGCCGCCGCCAAGAGTCGGCGCAGCTCGGGCTTACTACAATTGCTGACATCGAGGTCACGCACATACGTTTCGAGCGCAGCAATGTCCATTGTGCTCCTCTGGAGAGTGGACTAAAAAAAGAGAGCGCCTAGTAATGTAATCTCGATGCTCGCGCCGCAGCAAGTGATGGTGGGTAAGTGAAATGATTCGCGAACGAGTCTTTGAATCTGTGGGCACCCCTTTGTCCCGTTTGTGCTGCCTCCTTGCTTTGCTAGTGTCTTACATGACGCTAGCTCCGCCGCTCGGCCTCTCCCACATTCGTGCAGTTATCGATCGCTTGCACTCGCGAATAGACGACTTCCAGTCGTGCCTTGGCTATGCCAACACGCGGACGACGATGACGATGCGCACCACGATTATTACAGCAGTGCTCCTAAGCCTGGCTGCAGCCCTCACGCCACCGGCGCGCCCGCCACTGAAAGCGCGCATCACCAGCGCCTGGCGCGCCCGGGCCGACGCGGATCCGAAATTCCGCCAGAAGCTCGCGCTCGAGGCGGCCCTGGCCTGCGCGCTGCAGACGACGGCCGAGGTGCAGCGGCGGGGTAGAGCGTTCGGCCGCGAGGCGGACTACGTCGTGGCCGGCGTGCTGACCGCCCTCGCCGGTAAACTAGTGGCCTCGTTCCAGGCGGCGCCGTCGACCCAAGGCGCCGCGGCCACGAACGCGTTTCAACCCGACGTGCCGTTGCACGCCCGCGTCGGCGCCGTCGTGCGGCCGATGCCGCGGTTGTTTGGCGTGGGCTTCGCGGCGGCGGCCCTTGGCTACGGCCTGACGGACTGCCTTACGCGCCTGCGCGACCTGTGTGGCATCGCTGTCGTGGCGCCGCCGCGCGTGCCGATTCTAGGCGCGGCCGTCTACACGGGTTTTTTCGTCGCGCTGGTGTCGAACGGTTCCTACCAGATCCTCCAGGGCCTGGTGGAGCGCGGCTGGTGGGGCGACCGGCGGGCGCTCCTCTTCGTCGGCCGCGCGGGACGGTCGCTCATGGCGTCGGCGCTCGCGATCCGGGGCATGCAGATGTCGGGGCTGCAAGCGGTGACGCTCGCGCCGCCGCGATGACGTTGTTTAAGTTGTTTGCTTTGCGGCGGGGCTGAGGGGCTAGGGTAAGAGCTTGGAGGGGGGTTTTTCATGCTCCGGCTTTTGCTCGCTGTGGTCTGAGCTAGGTTAGGGAACGTGACGCGTGAATTCGGCCACCTCCTCGCGTTCGCCAACTCTGGAGAGCGGAGGGACGCTCATTCACGAGGCCCTTCTAACTTGAAAAAAAGCTCTGCTTTGCTTAAACCAGGCTGCCTACTACGACGAGCTCGAGAGCGGCGGCCGCAGCCCCCGTGAACATAGACGCCCCATCCTCCCACTACCCCTGGGTAACTGCATATGGAACTCCTATACTACAACGCCCCCGGGTCGAACAGAGACGATTTTGATGGAGCCGGCGGCCGCGGCGACAGCGGCCGCGGCGAGAGGCTACTCCGACTTCGCGCGGCGCGCGTCGCGTCGTAGATCAGGCCCTTCGACTGGTACGAGTGCCAGGCCCAGGCGCCCGCGGCAACAACACCGACGAGGCGCAGGCGGTTCACGAGCGCAGAGCCCGACCCTGACGAGGCCTCGAGCTTCGCGCAGAGCTTCTCGATGACGGGCAGCTTCTCCATAATAGACGGCGGCAGCGGCTTCACGGTCCGGACGACGTCGCAGAGCCTCTTTAAGTTTTCACGGTAGGCCTTCGAGAGCGGCAGCGGCCCGTCGGGGTCGGCCGGGATCCACGACACATCAAAAGCAGCGGCGGTAGCGAACAGCGTGACGCACAGGAGCCGCGGCATCCCGTGGGCGCCGTGCAGTCCTCTAACTGAGAGTAGCGGGCGATTCGCAGCGCAGCGATGCAGCGCAGCGATGCAGCCCTAGGAGAACGCGTCCCAGAGCTTCTGCCGATGGACTGTGGCGTGTTTACGCCTTCAACTGCTAAGGGGGGTTTTTTGGCGGGCTAGCGTGAAGTAAGGCACTAGCCAGCGGCAATCGACCAGTGTTGGCCGACCGAGTGTTGGCCGTAGGACGGCGCACAGATACACGCGGGCTTGAGATCGACAAAAACAGATCCTAGCCGCAGCCGTAGCGACGCAGCCGGCCGAGCGTGCTCTCAAACCGGCGGCAGACGCGCATCTCGGGCATCTCACTCCACAGCCGGACGCGCGCCGCGCAAAACCGGTGGGACACGCAGCGCCCGCAAACCGGTGGGCAGACAAGCAGCCGCGCGGCGCAATACATGGCCTACAGCCTCGTCGGCCGCAGCGCCCCCATGGCCGCGGACGACTCGGACGACGACGATCAGTGGCAAGATGGTGGCGAGGACGACGTCCGCGAGCGCACGGCCTGGCAGGACAAGCACAGCGTGGCCGCGTGCTTCGGCTGCGGCAAGACCTTCGGCGCATTAACAAATAGACATCATCATTGTCGCGAGTGCGGTAGAGTGGTGTGCGGCGACTGCTCGCCCTGGAAGGACCGCGTCAAAGGGTATGCTGCCCCACAAAGGACGTGCAACGAGTGCCACGACTCCTTGACGACGAAGGAGACCTTGAAACGAGAGGGCATGAATCTACTCAGGATGTGCCCCTGCTTCCGGTGGGTCAAGCGCCAGGTGGCCAAACACCAGAAGCGGTCGTTACTCTATGATGGCGCCATGTTTTCGCGTCGCCGCGCTGCGAAAGAGGCCCTGCAGAAGGCCGCCGACAAGATTTCCAGTTTTGCCGGGAGCTTGTTTGGCTCGAAGTCCGAAACCAGTAATGACGGCGACGACGTCGGTTTTGAAAGAGTGCGAGTTTACTTAAGGCCGGACGGTACGTGTCTAGATGTCAACGACAGCGACGAGCTCATCTATTTGCACGACGTGCAGTGCGTCAAGAGCGTCGACAAGGACGGGCTGCGGCTCCTAGGCATCGCGGGCGTGCCGCTCTTCGAAGGCACGTTGCCGAACGGGAAAACTAGAGACGCCTGGGTCGCGGCGCTGCAGGAGGCCATCGCGGAGGCGACGGAGAAGCCGCCGCCCTCGCGGAGTAGTAGACGGCCGAAGAGCCGTCTCGAAATGGCGACGCGGCACTCGCAGCGCGAGCGAGAATTAGCAGATAGGAAAAAGGCCGCCGACGCGCGGAAGAGCAAGTACCGCACGGGCGGGATGAAGTACACGGCCGTGGCCATGGCGAACCGGGGCGCGGTCGTGTAACAGTGTTGTGATATATAAAATTAGGTCTGAAACGCGTCCCCGATCGCCTTCGCGTCGACGCTCGTGGCGAGCGTATCTGCCGAATCCGCGGCCAGGTGGCCGAGCTCGAAGAACGCCGCGTCGACGCCGGCCTTCTTCCGCAGCAGCTCCAGCTTCAGCGCGTATTCAAGGTCGCAGGGCCCGACGCCGGCCTTCTTGCCCCAGCCGCCGCCGGCGCGCCGCGCCGGCGGCGGCGGCGCGCGGCCGCGGTCGCGCGGGTCGTCACGGCGGTCGTCGCGGCGGTCATCGCGATAGCCGTCGTCGCGCCGCCGCGCCGGCGGCGGCCGCCGGTCGTCGCGCTCGCGGCCCTCCTCGTCCTCGGACCGGCGGCGCTTCGGCGCGCTCCGCGGCGACGGCCGGTCATAGCCCCGGTCACGGTCGCGGTCGTAGCCGCGGTCGTCGCGGAAGCCGTCCCGCGCGCGCGGCGGCGGGTCGCGGCGGTCGTCGTCGCGCGGCGGCGGGTCGCGGCGGTCATCGCGATAGCCGTCGTCGCGCGGCGGGCCGCGGCGGTCGTCGCGGAAGCCGTCGCCGCGGCGGTCGGCGTCCCGCCGGTCGTCGCGGCGGCCCGGCGGCGGGCCCCGCCGGTCGTCGCGCGGCCGGTCCGGCGGGCCGCGGTAGTCGCGGTCCGGCCCGTCGCGCGGCGGCGGACCGCGCATGTCGCGGTCTGGCGGGCCGCGGAAGTCATCGCGCGGCGGTGGGCCGCGGTCGGGCGGGCGCCAGCGGTCAGGCCCCCGGTCGCCGCCGCGGGGCGAGCCGCGCCAGCCGTCGCGCGGCGGCGGGCCCCGGTCGGGGCCGTCGCGCCCGCGCAGCGGCGGCGACGCGCGGCCGCGATCGTAGCCGTCGTAGCCGCCGCGGTCGGGCGGCCGCCGGTCGAAGTCTCGGTCCCGCGGCGGCGGCCCCCGCGGCCCGCCGAAGCCGCGGTCGCGCGGTGGCCCGTCGTAGCCTCCGCGGTCGCGCGGCGGCGGCGGCGGTCGGTCGCGGTCGCGCGGGTCGTCGCGGCCGGCGTCGTAGCCGCTGCGGTCGCGCGGCCGCGGGCCGCGCGGCGGGCCGCGCGTGGGGCCGCGCGGGCCGTTGCCCCAGCCCATTACTGCACGAGCAGCGATCAACGACAACCCGCGCGCGCTATATAGACGCGGGCGCGCTAGACGCGCGGCGAGGCGTGGGCGCGGCGATGACCGCGATGCGCTTGCCTGGCGGACGCGCGTGCGACCAGTGCCTGCGCTGGTGCTCTGGACAACGAGATGCACTTATGAAGCGTCTCCTGCACGCGCAACACGCGTATAGGCACAGGGTGTGTAGCCAAAAAGTGGGGGCCACAACAAGCAAAACCTAGCTGATAGACACTAGAAAAAACTGAGCACAGAACTCTCGACAGCCGAGGAAGCTTCGCTCGAACAATCCGAGGACGAGTCTCTTCCTTTGGCTCGGCGGCTCTCCCAGCCCTTGTGAGAGGAGGCAGCGCTGTGGGGGCAAGGGGCGGCCCCGTGACGTAAATAGCCTGAGCCTGAGCCCGCAACATCAACAAGATGGCCGCCCGCGTCCTGCCGCTCCTGGAGGACGGCCTGCGGTCGCCGCGCAGCCAGGAGGGCAGCAGCCCCCAGAGCAAGGGCAGCCCCCTGAGCAAGACGCGCGAGTCCCGATGGGCCGAAGCACCGACCGAGCGTTTAAGACCAGCACACGCGAGAAGGCCGAGCTTCCTCGGTGAGCTAGACGCGCCCGCTAGAAGACCATCTTTGTTAGGAGGCCGGTCGCCCTCAAAGAGGTCCGTCGACTCGCTCCGCCACTACCAGCTCGGCAAGGTGGGCAAGGCCGAGAACATGTGGGAGCTGGAGCGGCCCAAAAACGCCGCCGAGCGGTTACTCCGAAAGTACATGGAGCGGAATACTGGAAACAAAAAGGAGGCAGTGTCGATAGCGAGTCGCCTGGACGTCGGCGAGGCCGCTAAATATGCCCATGTCGAGCGGCCGACGACGCCCTACTACGGCGTGGATGGCGAGACGACGCAGCGACGGCCGCCGACGTGTGACAAGAACGCAAGGCGGATTGTGGTCGAACCGGTACAGCGCAACGACTCCTCCGACTCTTCGGACGAGGAGAGCGTTTTTAATCGAAGATTATCGTCAAACACCTACGACAAGTTCGCCGCGCGGCGCGCGCAGCGCTTCGCGACGGCACGGGGCCGCGTGAAGCGCGAGGTCATGCGGGACGAGGAGCGAAAGCGAGTGGCGGATAGCAAAGTACAAGCCAAGAAGGCATTGCGGAAGATGCGCAGTCTGGAGCTTGAAAGGCAAAAAGCGAAGGAGCTCGAATTACTTAAGTCAGGCCCGCCGAAAGAAAAGACTCTAGACGAAAGGAAACACGATCTGTCGCAGAGTTTAAAGGGCATGGTCAAGACCTACGAGAAGTGCGAGCGGCGTGCCAAGCGGAAGGATGGGAAGGCTGCGAAACGCATCCAGCGGACGTGGCGAGGCTACAAAGCGCGGAAGGAGACGGGCGATGTCTGTTTTAAAGCTAGGTTCGTCACGGGCTTCTTCAAGACCGAAGAGGTGTACGTCTCGGAGGACGAGGAGTCGTTCGAGCCGGAGCTCTACGATCCGGTCTGCGCGACGATCCAGCGGGCGTGGCGGCGCTACCGGAAGCGCATGCTGAAGCGGTACTTCTACGCGGCGCGGTTGGCGATGTTGTGGCGCGCGCGGCGCAACCTGAAGATACGGAAAGCGAGGGCCGCACAACTGAGGTACGGGCGCAAAGAAAGTTCGAGGCGGTTCGTGAAATGCGTGCGACGGTTCCTCTCTCGCAAACTCCGGGAGTGGCGCCAGGCGTCGATCGAGGTCAAAAGGGCGAAGTGGAACTTGAGGAGGGCGCAAGCATTGATAGCCATCGCCAAAGGTCTGAAGGGCTACTACGCGAAGAGACAACGGAAGCAGCAGTTAGCCGCGTCGCTCAGAGTGAGCGGCGCGCCCGAGGTCCAGGGCGCCGTGGCGACGTTTTTGGTGGATGACGACTGGCCCAAGTGCCTCGCGACGTTGGACGACGGGCTGGCGGATAGTGATGATGAAAATGACGCGCGCGCGTCGCACTTCGTTCCGACGCGGTTCGCGCGGAACCCTCCCTCCGTACGTGAATATCGTTCTATCAATCATGGAGACGACCGGCTACTCCAATGCGCGTTCTGGGACTTTGTGACTGATGTCTCAGAACGTACGCTCCAGAAGGACGCGAGGAGACGAGTCAGGAGGCAACAACAGAGGGCAGACGAAGCCAAGGTCCTCGTGGATTCCTTCGTACGAGGGCTACGACGAGAAGCTTTTGACGCGGACGCGGACAAGGACACGATCGTAGAACATCTGCCGGACGACGCCGACCTGTGGCGCGTGCCGGCCATGGACCGTTTTAGTACAATCAAGGCCCGGACGTTGTACGACGAGCGGGCCAAGTCCGCGCCGCCGCCCATGGACCGGGGCTACAAGCTGCGCTGGGTCTGGGACGGCGAGCTATGCGGCGCGTGCGGCGCGATCGTGCCCAATTTTTTGAGGGCGCGTTCATGTAGAACGTGCGGCGCGCGGACGCCCCTCGCCGCGGATCGACCGACGCTAGCCTTCAAGCCGGCCGTGCCGCCGCCCATACCTTGTAAAGCGTTGGACGTGCAACAGAAAGCGACGACACTACTCATCCACGCTCATTTGGTGAGTCTGAGTGGAGCGCCCGGGTCGGGCTGGCGCCGGCGCCGTGTCCCCTTCGCGAAGCTGTGGCGCGCGGCCGTCGCTTCGACCGTCGACGCGCGGGCCGAGCTGCGTGCTTTGAACGTCGCGTCGATCGCGGATCTCGTAAAGCGCGGCGGATGTTCTGTGCTCTCGCCGGCTCATACCGAACTCGCTCATGAGGCAGATCATCTCCTCAAACTCCTGGACGACGCCCTGAGGGCGCGCCAAAAGGCGGACGAGAAGGCGGCCGCGCGACGACGGCTCCAAGAAAACAACTAAGATGTGTTATTTGTACCTTATTTCAATACCGTGCTTCTTGCAGAAGTCGCGCGGCGCCTGGCAGCAGCACATGCAGACCCAGTCCCGCGCGAAGGGGATGAAGCTGATCGTGTACCAGAGCATCGCTATCCATTGAATAAACACGCACAAAATAATAATGCCCACCCGTCCGTCGTCGGGGATCTTCTCGTAGAAGACCACGAAGAAGGTGAAGAAGATCGTGATGAGGTAAAACGCCGTCGCGATCCTCCGCGTGGGATCGATCATTTTCTTGCAATGCGACTTCGGTCCCGACAGGAAGAAGCACGATGCTATCGCACATAAATTCCCGAAGGTGAAGTAGATGACGAAGTTCTTCGGCTCGCCGTGGAGCAGCTCTTTCAGTCGTACCAGTGAACCCATCGTCAAAATGAAGCCAATGCTCATGCATAAGACGTAGCCCGTCAGGCGCTGGTTGTAGCTGAGCTTCGGGCAGGACTCATCTAAAATTTGATCGGTGACCGTTTGTTTCTTTTCGATGCCGACGGCCTTGCGCACGGCGTTCATGTTGTGTGGTCGTGGTGCTGCCCGGCTGTCTTGTGTGCACTGCTTTTGCGTGGGTCGAGTGATGCGATGCCTGGCGCGCTTCGGCAGCCGTTCTATCTTATACCGGTGCGATGCTGCCCGAATCGGCTCGATTGCGCTCGCAGTTCGAACCCGTTTTGAATGAATTGTCGCTGCTGACGTAGTCTTCGAACGGGAAGAGTACCCAGACTGCTGCTATAGATAGTAACCTGGGAGCCTCTAGGAGATTTGAGCGGAACCATCCAGCTTGGTCCCCTGCCAGTGCTGAGCGCACTGATCGCGCGCGCACACAGCCGGCGCATTTCGTGTTTCTACGTGTAGCCGCTGGACCGCGCTGCCCTCCGCGGCGCTCGGGCTGCCCTTTCCCCTCTTCAATCGGGCCCCCATCAAGCGGAGAAGTCGTGACTGCTCGATGGAACTGGGCGTGCGATCGCGCCCCCGAGGCGCCGGCCCCGTTATCCGAGGCGGTCCCGTGGAGCTGACAATGGAGATGCTACTTCGCGCGTGTGCGGACCTCACCGAGGCGTGCGAGGCCAAATGGCTGCTTGTCGACGAAGCCGTGGGTGCCGGGCGGCTGCCGTTTTGCAAAGCTCCGGGCGCATTTTATCTCATCGCCCAGCGCGCCGCGCGCCGCGCCGGCACGTACAAGGAATTTCGCGCCAAGCTCCCAAAGAATTTTAAGTGTAGGGTCCCAGACTTTTACGTGACCGCGCCGTTGCCTACCGAGTTGATCCACACCCTCATGCAATTTGCCGACGGTCGGACGCTCGCCAGGTTCTCAATCTGCTCGCCGCAGCTGCGGGTGCGAGCGGACAAAATCGCGAGCGAGGGCCTGGCGCGCATCACGACACTCCGCCTCGGGCAACGGGCCGTCGCCCGTTGGAGGACCGAGCTGCGCCTCTTCGCGGTCCTCACGAGCCCGCCAAATCTCCGGTCACTCTTAGGCCCAGGCACCGCGTGGGCGCCGATCCGCGACCACGTGGATGAGTACTACACCAGTTACCACAAGTTTTTGGTATATTTGGACGACAGGACCAATTACAACCTCGAAGACCACCGCGCCTACATGGTCAAGTACGCCTTGCGCCTCGGCGACGCCGCCGTGATCGAGGGCGTCATGCGGACGACGGACTCGGACGAACGGCACGAGCATAGAAGAAACTTCTACAAATACCTGTACACACGCAAGAGATACCTGAAAAATTACCTGGATCCTCCCGCGTGGTATGGGGCCGACGCGCGGTATGGGACCGAGGAGATCTCGGACCATTTCCTGCGCGTCGAGCGAGTACAGGCCGCAGCTGCCGCGAGAGAATCGATCGCAGAATATAGCCCCCTCCTCCAAAGCGCCGCCAAGCACGACCGCTACTTCCCGGGTCTCGACGAGGAGGATGTCATTGAGACTGATTGGGAAACCAGGGTTCTAAACTTTGGCGGCGACTCCGACTCCGGCGGCGAGGACTATTAGGGCCCCGCCGTCGATGCGGATGACCATCAGGGCCCCGCCCAATAGTCCAAGCGCCGTCCAACAACAACAATATTCCCGCCCAAGGGCGGAAGATTAACGTCCAACGGTCAGTCACGTTCCGCGCGACCAACATCGAACAACAACAGCATTCCCGCCTAAGGGCGGAAGAACCTATTGCCAGCCCCACCGAGTAATTGGTCAAGTAAAAGAGATTACTCGAGAGATAAAACTAGAACAAAACTTAGGGCGACGAAGGCCTCAACCGCACGTACTCCGGCGCGACGGAATCTTCCTCGTCGCCGTCGTCGTACGCGATTTCATAGGTGCCGTCCGCGTTGACCGCCTTGACCGTGCCCGGGTACCAGTCCTCCTCGCCGCCGAAGCGCGCCTCGACCTGTACACCGACCCCGATGGCCTCTTCGTTGTCGTCGTCCGACTCGTCCTCGAAGTCCTCGGCGTCGTCCGAGTAGCCCGTCGGCGACGTCGGCGCCGTCGGCGCCGGCGGCGCGGGCGCGGGCGCGGGCGCCTCCGGTGCCGGCGCCGCGTCGTCGAGCAGGCCCTCGAAATCCTCCTCCTCCGCGCAGACCTCCTCCTTCATCACCCTAGGAGGCGGCAGCGGCGGCAGGTCCTCCTCTACAGCACGCGGCTTCGGCAGGACGCGCTCGGGCCTCTCCACGCCGCCGTTGAACACCTCGGGCCGTTCCGCAACAAAACCCGCGCCCGCGCGTGCTCCGCCAGCGTCGCCTGGCGCGCGTTCTCGGCGCGCACGGCCTCGTTCGACAGGCGGTGCTTGAAACGCCGTTCCGCTTGGGCTCGCTCGACACGCTGGGCCCGCGCGCGCCGCCGCTCCTCCTCGGCGAAGGCCCGGGCGCCGCGCCGTCTTCTATCAAGGTCGCGGCGCGCGGCCGCCGCGGGACTCGCGTCGATGCTCCGCGGCGGCGGCGGCTCCGATGGCGGTGAAGGTGACGGCGACTTCACGTGCCTCAGGAACAGTCCGCTCCGCGTCCGCTCTGGCGTCGCCCGCAGGCCCTCCCGCAGCCGCGCGGGCTCCGGCGTCCGCAACGGCGTCGGCGGCGCGTCCTCGCTTTGTTGCGCGCGCCACGCGCGCCGCTCGCGCTGCAGCGTCGTCGAAGCCGGCACGGCGTAGGGCGACGCGAAAGCTTTACTCGACGGCGCCTCGGCGTCGCTCGCGTTGTGTTCCTCGTCACTCGTGGGAGCCGGCGGCGTCGGCGGCGTCGGCGGCGTCGGCGGCCCCTCGACGGACACGCGCCGCGGGCTGTACATCGATCCGTTGCGTACTTCTTTTTTCTGTGGCGTCCACTTCGCCGGGCCGCGGTCGACGCCCACGAGGGGCTGCCGGTCCATAAGGGCAGCCCAGTGTGACCAACCGGCAGGCAAGCTTGTCGCTGGCCGGTGCCGCGCGCCCACCAGTGCGCTCGTACGGCTGCCCGGTGCGGCCTAATGAGATTTTTGGCCCACCGCCGTTGCACCAGCGCCCGCAACAGCTTTTTCGCGCGGCTTGTTTCTAGAGTGTAACTCCGCTAATGGTTGATCGGAAACAGAACACATGTACGCTCCTCCCGCTGCCCAGAGACGCGGAGACACGAGAGGGGCTGCCCGAGGGCCACCATCATACCGGAGACGCGGTTTGGTGGCCCTGTGGCATTCATTCTATCACCTGTGGCATTCCTGGCAGGGCTGCTCTCATTCTGGCGCTGCTATTGGTGGCCATGAGCGCGCTCGCAGCGGCGCGGCCGCTGCTGCGCGAGGAGACCATCACCGTGGGTGCATCGATTGGCGTGGCGCTCAGTGGCGGCGGCGTCCTCGTCGTCGACCGCGCGGAACCCAAATACGGAGCCAAGCCGCGCGCCTGGTGCGCGCAGCACGCGCGGGCCGCGAACACTGATCAATGCTGGCGCGGCGTCGACCGTCGCGCTTATGTGGTGGAGACGACGCTCGACCGAGCCGTCGCCAAACGCTGGATCGCCGCGGCGGAAGCGCACGGCTGGACGACCATGCGGCACCACCGGCACCCGACGCGCGACGTGCCCGTGTCATTGCTGGACGTGGGAGCGGCCGTCTTCGAATTTCTGGAGCGAGATGTCATATCGGCCGTCGCCGGCGTGTATGGACTCGACGCGAAGCGCCTGTCGCTGAACGACTGCTTCCTCGTGAAATACGACCGCGACCACCCAGGGCTTGAAACGCACGTCGACGGCAGCGAGTACTCCTTCTCCCTGCCGCTCAACGACGGATTTAGTGGAGGGGGCACGTTCTTCGAAAACCTCGGTTCATCCGTGAGACCGCGCGTCGGCGAAGCTCTGGTGCACCCCGGGGATTTGCGGCACGGCGGCGCGCCCGTAGTACACGGAGTGCGCTACGTGCTCGTCGGGTTCCTTAGGTACAAGTAGTAGCGATACGATACCGATTACACCCCGGCTAGTGCTTCGATTCAGCGAGGCGCTTCGCCTTGCGCTCGGCAACCAGTCGCGCGACCTCGTCCTCTCCATCTAATCTATCACGAAAATTCTTGCCCTCCGTCGCCGACGTCTTCACGAAGCCGACCATGCCCAGGATGTTGTTGTACCAGCCCATGACGAAGGACTTGAAGGAGTAGAACTTGGACGCCTTGCCCTGGCCCTTCATCATCGTCGGCTTCACGGTGACCTCGAAAAGATTGTTCTCGACGTAGGGCACGGTGGCGACGCACGTCCTCACCCACTTGCCGTTGACCTGGACCTCGCAGGTGCCGCACTCGCCCTTCTTGCACTTGTACCTTATGAACTGGTCGGCCTGGGACGCGACTTCCGACAGAGGCGTGCCGACCTCGGCGCGCGTCATCTTCGTCGCGTTGCCCTGCTTGAACAGGACTTGGATGGAGCCCGCTAGGCCCTTGTCTACGATGTCGGTGGGCGCGCCGTAGTCGTCGGCGAGCTTCGTGCGCTCGGTCTGCCACTTGCGTTGCAGCGTCTTGGCTTGTAACAAGGTGGGATGGCGCGGCCGCGGCTTTGATTGGAAGCCCGCGGCGCTTGCTAATAGGAGGAACCTCAGGATCATGGCTTTTTGTTGCGCGGAGGGCTCGGGGTGCGGATTGCTTGTGCTCGCGGCGTGCCAGCGGCTGCTGCGAGACTTCTCAAATACGTGCAGCCTTGTTCGAAGTACCGGGGCAGAGACGGGAGGCTATTGCACGGGAGAATCACAGCTGCTTGCTAAAAGCAGTAATTGCCTAAAAATGCTAAAGTTGGGGACGCCTGTTTGCCCGTCAAACGTCGCCGCAGAGATCCCAAAAGCACCTGGCGGGATAGCCGACAACTGGATGGCTCGGTGGATTCCGTTGAGGCAGCTATGGGCACCGAGAAGTGCGCAGATGCGTGCGGAAAGTTGCCTAGTGTCTTTGAGACGCTAGTGGATTATCCCTAAGTTGTAGCCGCAAAAGGAGAGAATATCGGGCAAAAGCGGCAACATAACAGTGTCCGAGAGCCAAGCGACCCGTCGAGCAGCAACAGCGGACTAGACGTGAGCCCCCAGCAAAACGTTCGCGGCCGACGCGGCCGCATTTGACGTCAAACGCTGCCAGATCCGGATCTGCCGGCGAGGCGCCCGCGACGCCCGCGCGCCGGCCCGAGACGACGCCCGCGGCCGCCCCCCCCCCCCGCCCGCAGCGACCCCCAACCGCCACCGCCGCAGGTCTCCGTCATGGCGCGCTCCCTGAGGCTGCTCCTCGCGGCGGCGGCGGCCGTCTCGGGCTTTAAGCAGTTCTCGAACTTCAAACTACCGTCCATCGGCGGCGTCAAGGCCGACCTCGAGGCGCGGGCCAAGTTCGGCGACAAGAAGCTCGTTGTGGTCACCGGTACCAGTTCTGGTTTGGGAAGGAAGACCGCCCGCGCTTTAGTAAGGACGGGCAAGTACCACGTCGTCGGGGCGGTGAGGGATGTGGACAAGATGGCCGTCGTCGCGGAGATCGAGGACTTTGACACGGACCGGTTCACGGCGATGGAGTGCGAACTGAACTCGTTCGAGTCCGTCCGGGACTTCTGCAAGAACTTAGATGCATGGCGCTGCAACAAGCCCATCGACCGCTTGATCTGCAACGCGGGCGTCTACCAGCCGTCGCTCCCCTACGCGAAGTGGTCCGCGGACGGCCACGAGCAGACGATGCAGATTAATTACCTGTCGCACTTCCTGATGATCTCGTTATTGATGCCGGACATGGTGCGGGCGCGCGACCCGCGGGTTATCCTTGTGGGTTCGGTGACGGGCAACGACAACACCGTGGGCGGCGGGGGCGTCTACCCCATCGCGGACCTGAAGGAATTGGAAGGCCTGAAGGCCGGCGCCAAAAATCCCATCAGCATGTTCGACGGCTACAATTTTGATGGAGCTAAAGCTTATAAAGATTCGAAGCTTTGTTTGATGATGACGTCGAACTTGCTCCATGACAAGTACCACAAGCAGACGGGCATTTCGTTTTCGTCCATCTATCCCGGCTGCATCGCGGAGTCGCCGTTGTTCCGAGAGAAGCGGCCCTGGTTCCGGAAGTACTTTCCCGTCTTCATGAAGTATATTACTGGAGGTACAATACGGTGTGGAAATTGAACCGTACGCCATCGACGCGAACGTTCGTGCCCCGCAGGCTTCGTCGGCGAAGAAGAGGCGGGCCTGCGCCTCTTCCAGGTCGCCCACGACCCGCGCTGCGCCAAGTCCGGCGTCTACTGGTCCTGGAACGGCGGGCCGCGCGAGGGCCGCGGCGCCGAGGCATTGGAGAAAGGGGGTCAAATCACGGGCGGCGGCGGCGCGGGCGGCGGCTGGGATTCGATCTACGAGAACGACCAGTCCGACAAAGTGCTCAACCAGGACACGGCCTCGGACCTGTTCAAGTACAGTACGATCGTGACCGGCGCCGAGTGGCCGCCGGCCAATCAGCCCAAGTCCCCCTGCCCGACGCTCAAGGTGATTGGTGCGATCACGGCCTACCAGAACAAGAAGGAGGAGCTCAAGCGGATGAAGCAGGGGCCGGGCATGGTCGCGGGGAAAGGCATTGTCATTACCGCTACTGCGGCCAAGGCCGTGGACGCCGGTTCGAGTGTGTTATTATTGCCGTTGCGCGTGCTGCAGCGCGTCTTGCTGGGCAAGCTGCCGGAGAAGGCGACGTCCGGAAGTTTCCAGGAGACGAAGGTCAAGAGGAGAGGCGGGTTGCTGACGTTCTGGCGGCGGCAGCCGGAGGTCGTTGAAGAGGAGGCGGTCGTCGCGGAGGTCGAGGATGAGCTGGATCCCGAGGTCGAGGCGAACCAGCGCCTACGCGACGAGCTCGAGGAGGAGCTGCGCGCGAAGATCCAGGCGCAGGCGGCGATCGACGGCGGCCTGGCGCCGCCCGACGGTGATGATGAAATGGCCGCGCCGGCGGGCGAGCTCGAGACGTCGCGCTGAGTTCTCTGTTTCCCCCTTTCGTGTTCCCCACCCCTGTCGTCGCTACGGCGGCGGGGATATATGATTGAAGTCGTAAATATACATCATCCTAGACAGACTTCCCGGAGGCGGCTCTGGAACGTGAAGACGACGACGCCCTCGAAGCCGTGCTTCTGGAGCAAATCCTCGCATTTGCTCGCGGGCAAGGCAAGTAAAAATTCTGGTCTGATGTCGTGTTCCGCCGCGAAGCGCTCGAACTTGGCCTTGTTGGGGCTGCCCGGGTAGAAGGCGGCGAAGCACGCCGTGAGGCCCTGCGGCGTGTCGGCGGGCTTATCGATCTTGCGTCGCTTGGCCTCCAGCATATCCCCCACGGACGGTCCGTCGCGCCGGCGCAGCGGCGGCGCCCCGGCGACGGGGGGCGCGGCCGGGCGCCGGTGGGCCGCCATGCCCGGGAATGCGCTCACGGCGTCCCGGTAGGCGCGGTCGTGCCGCTCGCCGGCCGCCGGACGGCCGAGCGGCGGCGGCGCGGACTCCGATGCTTGCTTCGCCATCTCGTCCTCGCAGACCTCCTTGACCGCGGCCTTCTTCGCGTCCAGGGCGCCCTCCGGGGCACCCAAAGCCGACTCGGCCGCGCGGCGGACCTTCCTCTGCGTCGCCTTGCCATCTAACTGCGCGATGGCGTGCAGCACGGCGGCCTTCTCCGCCGTCGTCAGCGGCACGATGTCCTTCCTGGCGGGCTTCGGTCTCCACCGCACAACGACGACCTCCTCCCTCGTCTGTCCGAGCCGCGGGCGCACCGGCGGCGCGGCGGGCGCCGCGTCGTCGTCAGGGGCGCGCCGCGTGTATGACTGGATGACCGGCGGGACGACGAAGCCCGCCGCAGCATCAGCGGCGGCGACGCCCTCGAGTAGCGGCCGCGCCGCTGCTACGGTGCCAATGACGGGCGCTGCGGGCCAGCCGGCGTGACCACCCCAGATGACGGCCGGCACCGCCTTGAGCTTGAAGGTCGCGAGAGCGTCACCTTCGAGGACAATGACGATGTACTTGCGTGGGCCCGCGTCGTCCGTGGGCTCGAAGCCTTCGATGGAGCGGAGGTGCGGCGGCGCCTGGCGCAGGCCGATGGCGACAAAGTCATCCAGTGCGGCGTTGTCGCCCGCGCGAACGTTGTGGGATCGATGGTACATATTGAACGAGGTCATGTGGGATGCTGCGAGCCTAGTCTCGATGTAGAGTCGCGACGTGTCGCTCCGCCACACCATCGTGATGCAGGACGGCGCGAAGACGACCGAGACGTCGCGCCGCAGGGCCGTGCCGAAGTAGACGCGGCGGCATCGGAGCATGACCGGCTCCTCGTGGCGTGGGGTAGGGCGCGCGTCGGGCCTCGCAGCAGGTTTCTTCCTCGCGGGCGGTGGCGGTGCGGGCGCCGCAGGCTCGTCGTCGTCGATCTCGACAACATTGCCCTCGGCCTCGGCGCGGCGCCGCGACTCGGCGGCGCGCTCGGCCGGCGTCTGCACGCCGACCAGCTCGAAGTCGTCTTCGGCCGGCGCCGGCGCAGCGGCCGGTGTCGCGTTGAGGACTTTGGCTTTCTCAGCCTTGTACTCGTCCTCGTCGAGTAGTTTCTGCTCGAACGCATCCTTAAGTCGTCGCAGCGCGTCGACCTGGGCTTGTGAGAAGAGATCCATGTTTGAACTTGGGCTGCCCCCCGGAGTTTTTCCGGAGCGCGGGTGCTGCCTCCCCGATCGAAGTACGTCCAGGACAGTTTATTTCCACGTGACGGGCGCTCTGGCCTATTATGCCGGCAGGAGACTCAAAAATAAGCCTGGGGCTAATGTCTTACAGCCGCTAGCTGTCTTGGCAACCCTCAGCCGCGGCGCGCCCGTCTTGCCGCGACAGCGCGACCTGCGAGCCGTCTCATACGCATTATTTGCACGCGGCAGCTGCGTGACGCGAGCAGCCTCGCTGGAGGACGCCCAGCCGAAGCCAGAGATCTAGCTCAACTTACTCAGAGCAGCAATGACGCGTCCACGACGAAGAATAACAATTCTGCTCGCATGTTGCAGCACGCGAGCGCTGAGGATAACACGGCGGCAAGCCGGTGCCGCCGCGGCGCTGGGCTTGGCCGGGCCAGCCCGAGCCGTGGAGGAGGTGCGGTCGCCGCGGCCGCTGGCCTACCGCATCCTCAAGGGCGACCCGCCGCTCATGCAGCCCTACGAGCAGCGCGCCGCGCCGAAGCTGCTGAAGAGCCTGGCCGACGGCGCCGACGCCGTTTTGTTGGGAGTCAAGCGGAACGACCCGGAGGACTACGCGTTAGCTGCCGATTTAGCCTCAAAATTCGCGTCCGCGGCGAAGCGGCCCGTCGCCGTCGGCCTCGACGCGATGCCGCTCGGGAGTCAACTCAGAGACGCGGCGAGCTGGCCCTCCGTCTCGGACTCCGTCGACTTCCTCCAACCCATCGCCGATTTACAGCAAAGGACGCGCTGCGACCTCGTGCCGCTCGGCGTGCAGGCGGAAGTCATGGGCGCGGTCCAGCGGTCGGGCGGCATCGCGGCCCTGTCGGAGCAGCAACGGAACGCCTATGTGGATGACGTCGGCGCCTTCGTGCGCTACCCGAAGCAGACGGCGGCCTTTGACGTCTGGGCCGAGCGAGTGGTCGCGCGGACGTACAAGAAGCGCTACGAGGGGCTCGAGGGCGCGCCGAAATACGAGGACTACTTCGCGTCGTCCATTTTATACGACGAGGCCGTCGCGTCGCTCGCGGCGCGGTACTGCCGGGCGCACCCCTCCACATTACTTGTTTGCGTGGTCTCCGACGACCACGTGAAGTTCGGCTGCTCGGCCCAGGGGCGGTTCCAGCGCCTCGAGAAGAATCCTGACGGAGACGCTGGGTTCTTCCGCGCGCCGTCGATACTGCTGAACCCCTCCGCGGAGTCGACCGGGAGCCTGTCGCGGAGCCTGCGCCTCGCGCTCGCCGTCGACCCGGCGAAAGCTCGTACGTGCTCGGACTGCGTCTGGTTCTCGCGGAGCCCGCCCCCATCATTACTGACGCACATGATGAATCCGGTGGACGGCGCGGCGTTCAAGATCGACCTCGGGCTGTCGATGCCGACGGTGTGATTAATTTATGGAATAGTCTCAGTCGGTCGCGCGCGAGTAGTCCGGGACCTTCGAGGCCGTCGGGCGGAGCTTGTCGGCATCTTGTCAGCAGAAGGAACTATGCGAGTTTTTGCAGCACAGTGAGTTACAATGCTAAAGCCACGGGCAGCCACAGCTACTTTGCTTGTTGCCAGCGAGGTAAGGTATCGGTACGGTACCTTTATACCTCGGTGGCAGCAGAGGACCGGAAAATCGATCAGCGGGCGATCGGCGCTGCTGTGCCCCAAAAACGCAAAGCAGCGACGGAAACGCCGCAATGGACCAAGATGAAGGCAGCAGCAGCGCCGCCGAGGCTGCCCAGCAATTAGTAGAAGTGCTGCTGCCCATGGACGCGACGCCGACGCTCGCCGCGCACGTCGAGCCGCACGCGGCCTTCGTCACCTCTGTCTCGGAGCGCGCCGACGTCATACTAAGTTCCGCGCTCTTCCGCGAGCTCTCGCAACGGTTCGAGAAGCTGACTCCCCTGCAGCGCTTCTCACTCCACCTTTCATTATTGAAGCACGCCCCTTCAGAATTCCGGCGTCGTCTCGAGGATTCCCCTGATGAGTGGCTCGCCGCCGTCGCGCCTTGTGTAGCTGTTGTTGTGTATTTGCGGCGAGGCGCGGCGATCGCGCACGCATCATCTTCAGATGATTTACTGGAGGTCCTTGACGACGCCGAGCTCGCGCAGTCTCGACAAGACGACGCCGCGACTTTCGCCGCGTCGCTCTACTGCGTCTGTCTTGGTTTGGAGTGGCTAGGCCGCACCGCGTACGACGAGCGGATCGCGAATGGAGTCAAACGAGACGGCAAGATACTATTGGGCTACGACGAGGACCTGACGGCGTCCGAATCATGTGTATACGACTTCGCCCACGTTATTGGGGGAGAGGGCTTCGCGCTGACGAGAGCGGAAATCAGGACGCCCTACGTCGTCGTGCACGTGACGCAGTGTCTTCAGAAAATCGGTGTGTCGTGGGAGGCGGTCATCGCCCACTCTCACGTCTTGGCGGCGGAGGTGAAGCGCGTCAAGAGCGAGGTGCACACCACCACCCCAGGTTTAAAAGCGGCAGAAGCGCGCGCGCGCGCGTGGCCCGCGCGGGACGTCACGCATCTACAATTTGAGATTGCCGAGGCGCCCCGTGACGGTTTCGCGGCCCTGGCGTGCACGGCCAAGCTCTCGCTCGAGGACGCGCTGGCGACGAAAACCGCTGACGACCCGCTCGCGCCGGTGCACGTCAAGCACGTGGTGGACGGGCGGCGGAAGTGCCACCTCCGGAGCTGTGATATTCTGGAGTCCGACGCGGCGAAATTCCTACGGTGCGCGCGCTGCAAGGACGCGCACTACTGCTCGAGGGCGTGCCAGGAGGACGACTGGCGGCGCCTGCACCACAAGCGGACGTGCGGTAGGTGTCCCCCGTCCGTTGATAAGTAGCTTTTTGTTGTTTTCTTGGCGCCGGCTCGACGGCGTCGTCGTACGGTGTCCATGACAGGCCGCGCACCCGCTACATAACTAGGAGCCAAAATTTATCAAGGGGGTGGGGAGGCTCCTAGAAGAAGGCGGCCGGCGCCTGCGCGTAGTCCTCTCCGGCCCGATCGCCGGGCTCGCGCAGGAACGACTGGCTTCCGCTCCCGCTCCGTCCCAGGAACGACGAGTCTTTTGCGGAAGAGGCCGTGTCCGCCTCACTCGAAACGCCACCATACTTGGCGAAGTAGTCCGCCGCCGCATCCACAGAGTCATCCGGAGCCGATTCGCCCGTGAGATCTTTGGTGGCTGTGACGTCACCCGGCGAGACGACGGAAGGCATCGCCGTCTTCCTACTTCCAACTTGATGTTCATGCAGCTCCGAATTCAACCACTGGATCACGCGCTGGTTGTGCTCGAGGAGATCCGCCGCCTCGTCGAGCTTCTTATTGGCCTGCTCCAAATCTTTCTCGGCCTGCTGGCGCTTGTCCTGCTCTCTACGACTGTCGGCGACGGCGAGCTCCTTCTCGTGCTTTGCCGAATCGAGGTCGCGGCGCGCGTCGGCGACGCGGCGCTCCTGCTGTTTTACGACGTCTGCCCTTAACCGTAGTTTCTGCTGTTGCGCTCGCGCTTGCTCCGACAGCCTTTCGATGATGGCGTTGCCCCGCGTGATTTCGGCAGCAGCAGCTTGGAGCTGCTGCTCCCGGTTCTCCAATCGCCTCTTCAAATCTTCCCTCAGATCCGCGTCGCGCTGCGACGCCTCGTCCGCGAGCTTTCTAGCAGCGTCGGCGCGCTTCACCGTGTCCTCCGCATTTTCCGCCCGCTGTTCTAAAGCAGCGAGTCGGATCTCCAGGCCTCGTGACGTCGCGACGGCGCCGTCGCGCTCTTGCTCCGCGCACCTCAAGGCTTCCGCTTGTCTAGCGTTCTCAGCATCCGTGGCCTCGACGCGCACTTTCGTGGCTTCCAGCGCCGACCGGGCCTGAGCTGATGTCGCCTCCGCCTCCCTAGATCTAATCTCGGCCGCGTCGGCGCGCTCGCGCGCGTCGAAGAGCGCCGTCCGCGCGGCGTCGGCCTGCTGCTGGGACCGGTCCCGCTCAGCCCTCAGTTCGTCGGCCGCGATCTTCCGCGCTTGCGCGACGGCGTCGGCCTCCCGACTCTTATACGTAGCTTCAGCTTCTCGCAATTGAGCAGCAGCTGACGCCGCGTGCTCTCTCAATTGATCTTCTAGCGCTTCTTTCTCCGACAACAACTGCTGGACCTCGTCGCCGTTGCTATCGCGCTTTAGGGTTGTTTCTTGTAAAGCTTGCACGGACCGTCTATTATCTAACAAAGCCTGAGCGAGTCGACCCGCCAGATAGGCCTTCAGCATGTGGTCGTCACCCTGAACCACACCTAAACCGACGTGCTCGACCTGCTTGAAGGCGTTGGCCTCGACGACCGCGAACTTCGCGGCCCCTCGCCACGGCCTCTCCAGAGCAGCACAAAAAGTAGATTCCCCTCGTTGGGGCCCCTCGCACCTTTTGAGCAAATCCACAAAGTGCTGGGGGAAGGCCGCGAAGTCCACGAGTAACGCGTGCTCCCGCCTCATCGCGTGAAAGTCGCCCTCGCCGACCGCTAGAGCATAGAGAAAGTAGGGGTCCTGGGCGTCGGCCACTTCTAAATGAAGTAGTCTTTCGCGGCCCGCCGCGCCGTCGCTCGAATTGGGGACTGGCGTCTCCGTCTGTCCTAACGGCCGCGTGCCCTCGAGGAGGCGGATCGTGAGTTGGCGCTCGCCCTCGACGACGGCCGCGTCCTCTCCAACAAGACGGACGGGCAGCTCGGCCTCGTAGAGGGGCGCGTCGCGGTTGAGCTCCGTGGTCATGGTTTCTTTTTGGGCTGTGAGGCGCCGCCCCGCGGTTTTTGCTGCTGCTCGCTATACGCGCGGCGGTTTCTCGCGCGCCGTTGCAGGCCGGCTACGGCCGTCCAGAGGCGTGTCTTCCACGTCGCCACTCAGTGAATAGGTTCGCCGCGGCCGAGATTTAGCGTGCACTTTTTGATTTTGAAAGGCAAATAATCTCCTAAATTAAACTCTCTAGCGAATTGCGCCGAGGCGGGACTTCTCGTAGTGCGCCAGGGAACGCCTCCGCGGACGCGATGGGGCGAAACATCGGCAAGACCCCGTCCACGCAAAAAACAGGTTTTTTGTGGCTGCCAATCGACGGCTAGCGCGTCGTAAATTATCACAACGCTGGTCTGCGATTCATTTTATTTATCGCTCTGAGTGCCTGTCACAAGCGGCGCACGAAAGAACGCTGCCGGACAGCCCAAAAACACGCTTTCACCGCACCAGCCCAAATAAAGCGCGGCCGACGACGCTGCTCGACAGCGCATAAACACGCTTTCACCGCCAGCAATAAAGCAACATGTACCGCGGCCACCCGCAGCAACAAAGGCGCCGCGAGTCGCAGCCCTACGGCGAGCCGCCGCAGCCGACGACAAGAGCACGAGTGAATGTCTGCTCCTTTGTCTTGCTCTGCGCGCTCGCTATAACGGGTGGCGCCGTCTGGGCCCTGCTCAGTGAACGGAGCGAGCTGCAGCGGCAGATGACGGAACTAAGACGAGATTCAGTGAAGCAACACGAGACCCATGAACAGCAAACAAAGACCTGGCGGCAGGAGGTGCAGAAGGCATTAAAAACACCGGTACGAACTTCATATAACGCGTCGGCCTTCTTCTGCTGCTTCGACGGGCCCGCCTGGATGCAGAAGCGCTACACGGTCATGCTTGGTAATGCTTTGAATGCCTTACCGCCCTCCGTCAAGGTCCAGGTCTTCCATAGAGGTGATGCTTCGTGGGAACGGGGCCTGCACCTGAATCCCGGCGTCGAGCGCCTGAAGCAGACCCATGGATCGAGGCTGGCCTTCCACGAGCTGCCGTTACGAATCCGCAAGGCGAAACGAAGTGATGTTTTATTATCGTACGATCTGTGGAATACGCTGGACGCCGAGATCGTCTTGGCGTTTGGGAGTGGGGGCGCCTTCTGTGCGAACGCCCTGGTCCATTTCGAGGACTTCGCGTCGTTTGAGTTGATAGATGGGGACGGGCTGCTTTTAACGAGAAAGTCGGCGGTACTCGACGTGATACGACACAAGGCCGGCTCGTCGAACTGCCGGTGCATCGAGGGCAAGCACGGCCCGACGCGGTACCTGGCGTCGCAGCTTACGTCCGGCGGCGCTTTGGACGCGCCTCGCAAGGTCAAGGAGCACTTTGCCGCCTCATCAGCGACGGCGGACGACGCTTTACCTTTCGCTGTTGTGGGGACGCTGCCGGCGATGGACGCGGCCAAGCGGTCCGATCTCATCGAGCGGTGCCCGGAGGCGAAGGCGATCTTTCCCTCGCTCCACGAGCCGGGCTGCTTCGGCGCGCCTTCATCATTGGACAAGGACCGGTGCGTCGCGGCGCTCTGCGTGTCGAACCCGCGGCCGAGCGGGTGCTGACCCCTAAGGTTTTGGTTTTGTAGTCACCTTTCTAGTCATGGAGAACCCGATTGTTACGATGCTAGAACTAGTGGGCGGAGACCCTGCGGGGAGCGTTCGCTAGTGCCTCACTCCCGCTAGGTATTAACTTTGCGCCGACATATATGCGGACGCAGCGCGTACGCACGTCTCTAGTTCTTCTCTAAGCGGCTAGCGTCGACAGCGGCCGCAGCGATCAGCCTGCAAACCGATATGGCACAACAGCCGCCCCCACCACCCGAGCGTAAGCGCCTCCCCACGGCACAAGAGCTCAGCGCATTGCAAAAAGACACTGATCAATGCCGCACGATCTGCGTCATCGGCCACGTCGACCACGGCAAGAGCTCTTTGGTAGATTGGCTCCTGGCCGACGGCGGCGCGATGCCGCCGCGGCTCGCGGGCACACTACGGCTCATGGACGACCTGCCGGACGAGCAGGAGCGCGGCATCACGTTGCGGGCCTCGGCCGTGTCGCTGCGATGCCCTTCTCCATTGAAAACGTCGACCAAGGACTTTCTTTTGACGATCATCGACTCGCCGGGCCACGTCGACTTCGCGCATGATGCCTGTGCCGCTTGTAGGTTATCTGATGGTTGTTTAGTGGTCGTGGACGCCGTCGAGGGCGTGCGCGTCCAGACTCGAGGTGCTTTAAGGGCGGCCTGTGCCGAAAGGTTGAAGCCTCTTTTGGTCGTAAACAAACTCGACCGGTTAAGGCACCACGAGCCCTCGGAAGCGTTTGCGGCGTTGCGGCGCATCGTCGAGGCGGCAAACGCTGCTTTACATGAGGCCTGTGCGGTGAACGCTTGTAGTCCTACATATGAGGAGTCGAGTACCTTTTCTTATCAATCAATCATCTTCGCCTCGGCGAAGGACGGCTGGGCTTTTGGTTTAAGGGAGCTCGCGAAGGTGCTGCGGCCGGCGTTCGGTAATGCGCCTATTACGGCGATCGAGCGCGTCTTATTTGACGACGTAACTGTTGATGATGGGAAAGTAAAAAAACTCAGGACGCCCTGCTCAAGTGACGCGGCCTTTGCCACACTCGTCCTTTCACCGTTATTCAAGCTGCTTGATGGAGATGACGTGTTGAGCGAGCCCCTCCTCGCGGGCGCCTCCACAACAGCGAAAAAGAAGGAGGATAAAGCTCTCGCTCTTCTACGGAGGCGCTTCCCGCTCGCGCGCGCGGTCCAGCGCTGCGTCGTGACGCAAGTGCCTCCACCGATCACTGCTCTACGGGATCACGTCATGTTCCCTCATAGTTTTGATGAAGATGGCCCTGCACTGGCGTACTGCGCCAAGTTCTTCGAGAATTCTGGTTGTGTATATGGCGCGTGTCGGGTGTTGCGAGGGGTGCTGCGCGTCGGCGAGCTCATAACTGTGGATGGAGTTGAGGTACAGATAGACGCGCTGTACGCGATGATGGGCTCGGACTTACTGTCGATAGACGAGGCGCCGCGCGGCTCTATCATAGCGTTGGGGCCCGCGCTGTCTTCGGCTTTCGCGGGCAAACGCGGCGCGCTCGGCGCCGATGAAATAAATCCACCAAAGGCAGCAGACGTCTTTCCGTTGGTGCGGGTGGCGGTGTCTTCACAACGGCGCGCCGACGCGGAGGTCGTCGAGAATGCGCTTGAAAAAATAAGGCGCTTGGACGCGGCCGCGACGATCTCGAGGGAAGGGGGCCAGACGATCCTAGGCTGCGTCGGCGAGCTTCATTTAGATCAGGTGCTGCGCGATTTGCGGCGGGCCGTGGGCGTCGAGGTCGTTGTGGGCGAGCCGATCGTGGGGATCCGCGAGGGTGTTGTTTCTGAAAAGACGGGAGAGGCCGTGGTGCCGCCGCCGTGGAGCCGCGAGCTCGAGGAGGACGACGAGGACGAGGATGTAGTGGTGGAGGTGGAAGCCATGGATGAACGGGTCGAGGAAGGTCGGTTCGCGCGGCGCGGCAATTTGCTGAAGATTGTGGAGGGCGACGAGCAGGCGTGCGTCGAGGGCTTCAACCGGGCCTGCGACGCGGGGCCCTTGGCCGAGGAGCCTTTGCATGGCGTCCGCGTGACCATTATCAAAGCGAGTGGCGAGGATCAAGAGGCGCTCGCCTCGAAGGTGCGCCGCCGGATCCGCCAGGCCATCTTGAGGCGGGGCGCGCGCGTCTGGGAGCCCTTGGTCGAGGGCGACGTCCTCTGTTCCCAGAATGCGCTGGGGAAGCTCCACGGTTTACTGAGCAAACGACGAGGGACGATACGGGAGGAGGACGTCATTTCCAACGAGCTCTGGTGCCTGCGGGCCCAGCTCCCGGCGGCGAGCGCGTTGGGCTTCGGCGAGGCCCTTTTGGAGTGGACGTCCGGCGGCGCCTCCGTGCCCCAACTAATACCGGCGGGCTTCCAGCTGCTCGACGAGGACCCCTTCTGGGCGCCGACCACCGAGGACGAGCGCGAGGAGCACGGCGATTTTGGGGGAGACGTCTTCGCGTCGTCGAACGTCGCGCGCGCTCTGGTAAATGCCGTGCGGCGGCGCAAGGGCCTCGCGTCCGACGAGCGCGTCCTGCGCGCCAAGGCCGAGGCCCAGAAGAGCAACCAGCGGATCCGGGCCTGACTTTTGTGTCCCTTTCCCTTGCGTTTGAGCGCGCGACGCGTGCTCTCGGGCAGCATGCATGTGTTATCGTGTCGGCCCCACGTGTCGGCGCGATGGCATCACGTACAGACCGGTACGCCATCGATGCGACGCCACACGCGACACTGCGTCTGCTCGATGGCGTGGTGGTGTGAACCTCGGCGGAGGTCCGGGAGTCGAGACGGCCACACCACGCCATCGACGCGACATTCTGAAGGCACTGTTGTTGTGTGCTAGTAACTACTCATGTGATCCATATAGTACATTACGCGCCGCCGCGCAACCGCCGCCGCCGGCCGCTGCTCTGGATGTCGAGCGGCTTCTCGGCCTCGGCCTCCTTCTCCGCGGCCGGCGCCGCGTCGGAGCTCTGGATGTCGGCCGCGGGCGGCGCCTCCGCCTTCTCGGCGGCCGGCTTCGACTCGGCCTTCGAGTCCGTGCTCGAGATGTCGGCGGCGGGCGCCTCCGCGGCCTCGGCCTCCTCGGCCGCGGCCTTGGACACCTCCGCGGCGGGCTCGGGCACGCTCGAGATGTCCACGGGCGCGGCCGGCGCCTCGGCGGCCGGCGCCTCGGCCGCGGGCTCCACGAGCTCGAGGGTCTCGCCCGCGGGCTCGGGCGGCGGCGCCGGCGCGGGCTCCGGCGCGGGCTCTGGCGCCGGCTCCGTCGCCGGCGCGGGCTCAGGCTCGGGCGCAGGCGCCGGTACGGGCTCTGGCTCGGGCGCAGGCGCCGGTACGGGCTCCGGCGCGGGCTCTGGCGCCGGCGCCGGCTCTGGCGCCGGCCTCGGCGCTGGCACCGGCTCTGGAGCCGGCACGGGCTCAGGCTCGGGCGCGGGCGCCGGTACGGGCTCCGGCGCCGGTACGGGCTCAGGCTCTGGCGCCGGCCTTGGCGCGGGCTCAGGCTCGGGCGCCGGCTCCGCGGGCAGCGATTCGACATGAGGGTGCCGGTGGTGCGCGGTGACGTTGGCCAGGTGCGCCGCCCACTCGGCCGGCTTCGGAGGCACCGACGTGACAGAAGCATTCGTGTGGTTGTGCGGGTGCACGTGCACATGCTTTAAATGCGCCGGCGGCCGCGCCGCGTGGCCCCGCCCCTCGACTTCCGGCGCCACCGTGTGGACGTAGAGCAAATCGTCGACGACGAACACAGGGACAAAGACGAACGCGAGGACGACCGCAAACAGACCCAGCACCAAGCCGAACCCCTGCTCGCGGAAGATCTTTTCGACCCGCGACTGGGGCGTCTGGCGGACCTTGGGGGTCGGCATCTTTGCGTTCTACCGTGCCCAGCTGTGAGATGCGGTGATTTTGTTGAGTGTTTTATCAGTTAGTGTCGAGCGTTAAGCTCAGGCGGTCGGCTCGGCAAGAGGTAGCAGCAGTACTTTGACCACACTCAGACCACCCCGCAGCTCGATGGCGTCCACCGCAGCCAAAATCCAGCAAAAAATATAATGAAGCTAGCGGATGTAAGGCACTAGAAGCGAGAGAGCGCGCGCTCTCTGGCTTTTTGCTGGATACACGCGCTCACAGACCTCAAGTTTAAGAAACGCCCTCCGCGCGTTCCCGCGTCTCCCACCCTGCTGCGGCCGCGCGAATCTGTCGTGAAACGCGCCCGCACGTGCCTGAACAGGCGCTGCTGTCTGCCGCGCGGTTTCGCTGCCGTCCGGGCGCCCGCGCGCAGTCCGCGCAATCCCACGTCTCACCACAAGCGCCGCCCCGTCTCGCGGAGCGTCTGAGCGTCCCGCGCGCAGGCCCAAGAACCATGGCCTCCCGCCCGAGCCGCGCGAGCCGCGCGTCCGCGCCGAAGTACGACGACGGCCAGAGTAACGACGGCTCCGAGTTCGAGAAGGAGAGCTCGTCCGAGTCCGAGGAGGAAGAGGAGGAGGAGGTCATCGTCGAGTCCGACGACGAGCCCCAGAAGAAGCGCAAGTCGTCCTCCAGGAAGCCCGCGCCCAAGAAGGCCCGCACGGAGTACACCATCGAGGAGCACGAGAAGGGCTCTGTGAACCGACCGACGGAGAACACGATCACGTCGACGGGCGCTTTTAATGGAGAGTTCGCCTTCGCGCTCGGCACGGTCTGCTCCGTGCTCTGCGAGAAGACGAACCGCTGGGTCACGGGCCACGTGATCATGTTTCATAGGGGAGGCGTGACGACGAAGTACGCCGTCAAGGCCGTGCGCGTCCTCTTCGAGAAGGCCCAGAACGGCGGCAAGACGCACTACCAGGACTGCGATGTTACAACTGAGAAGGAAGCTGACAAAAGATTGGTGCGGTTGGACCTGCCGAAGCGCGAAGTGAGACTGTGGACGTCGGGTTCGCCGTGCATGCGCGCCTGCGACCTAGGACACGCCGCGGCGTCCAAAGAAAAACCCTTAGATCCTTCGAGAGGCTTTGGGGCGTCGGCGGAAGCGGCCGCTAGAGCCGCCCAGAAGAAGGACTTTACGTACCAAGGGAAAGGCAGCGAAGGTCTCGCGAAGGCCGAGCAGGAGGCGACCAAAAGATTATCATCGAAGCCGTCCCAGGCCGACGTCGAGGCTTGTCTGAAACTGTTAGGAGACAGCTGGCCGACGCAAGAAAGACCCAACGTGACGCCCGACGGCAAGGCGGTGCAGGGCATGTGCCTCGGGGCCGTGTTCGTGTTGGGCGGCGTGGGCATGGCCGTGTCCCAGGTGTCGAGCGCCTACCCGAACCTCTGCAAGCTGATAACGGGCTGGGTCAAGACCTCGCTCCCCGAGGACTTCCCCTTCAGTTCTTTACAGATCAACTACAACTACGCGGCGAGGAAACACGTCGACGGGAACAACATCGGGCCGAGCTACATCCGATCGTTAGGCAAACACACGGGCGGCGAACTCTGGACGGCCGACGCGTTCGTGGAAGCCACAGATGAAGATACCGGCGAAAAATATGTGAAGGGCGGCGGCGGCCAGCAGGTATTGATCCCGGCGTCCCGTACGACTCGTGGCCATCGCACGATGACGTGGGTGTTTTCTTTTTCGAGTTTGAGCTGTTTCGGACCGCGTCGGGGCCGTCGCGGCGTGTCAGAGAGACCGCAGTCGCGTCGATGGCGTCTTCACGAGACAGGGCCGCCGCGACGCCGCCCTCGTGTTACCACGAGAGTCTACGTGTCATCAGGACGCCGTCGGCGCGATGCCCCATCGCCGCGGAGACCGCCCGTCGCGCGACCGTCTCTACCATCGCAGGTCCTGTCCTGCTCCGGCGGCTGGAAGCTGTTCAACGGCAACGCCGAGCACTACACGAAGCCCTACCAAGGGACTCGTATTAGTTTCATTGCCTTCAGCCACAACGCCTACAACAAGCTGTCGACGCGCGTCGCGTCCAAGCTCAAAGAGCTCGGCTTCACGGCGGCTTCTGATGACGGCGTGGACTTACCCTACTTCGCGAAATATAGAATTGACAAGTCCGAGTTCACGCCCGACGAGAATTCTAAGTAAAGCGCGCGGCGTCCTTCTTTCGCGACCTTCGGCGGGGGCCGTCGCCGCGACCGCCGCGCCCGCAGGTACTTCGCCTACCAGAAGAAGAGGGCCGTGGAATTGCCGCCGCCCACCAAACCCAACCGCATCTCAATCGAGTGCTACGGCCTGACGATGGCGCGCGGCGGCGGCTGGATCGGTTCTTGTCTGTGTGGAAAGCAACATTTTACGGCGCGTTCCACGCCATCGACGGGAAACCTGCTCGATGGCGTGGCGATGCCGGTACCTCACCGCTCGATGGCACCCGACACACTGGTCGATTTCCACACAGGTTATTGTGATGCGAGCGGCAAGCAAACCGTGCACGAATTGACCCCGAACATGACGGGCTTCCACGTGCTCGAGCTCGATGTTCATGCCACGAAAGGGATTTCATTGATCAATGCCTTTGTGGACCGCAAGCGCTTCGACATCTACGGCAAGACGGATTTGGAGGTGGACCGGTTCAGCTCCTTCGTGAAGAAGCTGCCTGCTGGTAGGGTCGTGGCCATCGCCATCACGGACACGGCCGTGGCGGCCAAGCGGCCGCCCTCCGATAAACTATATGACGCGCTGCGGTTGCTCGGCGCCCCGGCCCAGATGGAGAAGATCGGCTACCGCTTCCCCTTCGCGTTCCTCGGCGTCAAGGGTGGTACAGGGCATCTACTGATGGACAAGACGAAGTTCCTCCTGCGCATCGACGCGGCGCTCGGCGCGAACGGGGTGATCTCGGACGTGACGACGGAGAAGACGGACGTCACGGCGAAGGTGATCCTCGCCTCCGCGGGGAAGAAGTGACCGTGGTCCTAAGTATCGGCGCTTTCGGGTTTCTTTACTCTTCGCCCTCACGTGAGCTGAGAAAACCCGCATGACAAAACCGCCTCCGGGCTTGGTCCGACGACGTACCAAGCCAGACCTGTGGAGACGAATACCGTGTTTTACGGGTCGTGAGGAGACGTCTCCGGAAGGAACACCGGGCATTGCGGCATAGGTGGACCGGACATTGAGAGAGATATAACGAGCCAAGAAAAAGCCCCAGCCAGAAGTGGCCATCTGCGTCAGTTCCACCTATTCTAGACTACGCCCAGAGCGCTTGACTACACCCTGCGAGCCCGCGAGAGAGATGAAGCAAATATCTGGCTTGAGGAGCTTCGTGGTCTTAGAGCGCGGCGCGCGGTGGCGCTTCCCTACGAGTTCCGCGGCGGTTTCGGTGGACGCGCGGCGTCCTCCGCCGCACCGATGAATCGTACGAGGGAGCCGTGTCGCCGCCGCGCCGACTATTCGTCGGCGCGGCGGAGAAGCGCCGCAAACGAGTTCGGCCCACCTGATGCTCCCAGGTGGACCGTGCACGCAGAGCGATGAGGACCTGTCAGTGATGACGATCGGGTCCGACCGACGGTGCCGAAGGCCCAAACGCAGCAGCCTACCGTGCTGCTGCCGCGCGCGCACTTGACGCGCGCATCAAGGCGCAAAACGGCAAAGAGAGGTAGGCGATGTTGCCGTGCGCTCCAATCGGGTCCAAATTATTTACTTTTTTCGGATGTAGATCGGCTCGCGGGCTCCCTCGGAGATGGGTCTGGGGTCGGGTAGTCTCCGAAACCGCATGCGCCGATTCTTGGGGCTCTCCAGAGAGCTCTGGATCCAAAACTTGGGGGGATCATGGTGGAGACATCTGGGCAGCTGAGAACCTGTACTGATATGTATCCACCGATGGAAGCGCCCGCGCATGCGGCGTAGGCGATTACACATGTCTAGTACCGACCCTAGGCGACCCCAGGGAGACCTCGGGGCCACGATCTTGACAGGATTCCACCGGTGCGGCCGCCATGGCGGGACCGTCAATATCGCGAATTAAAAAAATTATTTTTTCGCCCCCCAGTAAGTGTCCCATTGATCTCTTTGGACTAGTAGCTAACGGAACGATACCCAAACGGCTTGCATGCTGCGATCGAGTTTCTTGCTAGTGTCTTTACATGCGCTAGCCTCGTTTTGGGCCTCAAGCCGCACCTTTGTCCTTGGGCACAACAGGATCGGGAAGCCTGTAACGACGCCCGCACAGCCTGCTGTAGCCGTCAGACCGGCGGAGGTGGGTACGACGCGCCGAGCCTCACTCGTACAAGTAGTGCCAGCAGTGTAGCTACACAACAGAGATGAAAGGCCTCGTCGCCGGCTACGCCTCGTCCGGCGACGAGGCGTCGTCGTCGGACGACGAGCCCGCCAAGCCCCCGCGCGCCGCCGTGCGCGAGGGTCCGCGCGCGGGCCGGCGCGAGTCGCGGTGGGCGATCCAGGCGCGCGCGATCCTGCCGCCCGACATCCGGGCGGCGCTCGAGGGCGGCGCGGCCTGGAGCGACGACGACGACGGCGCGGCGCCGGCGGCGGCCGCCGCGGCGCCCGCGAAGGTGCGCGGCGGCGCGCGCGGCCACGCGCTCCTCGCGGCGCTGCCGGCGCCGGAGCACGCGACGCCCGCGCCGCCGGAGCCGCTGCCGCCGCCGGCGCCGGCGCCGCCGCCGGCCACCGCCGCCGACTCGGACGACGACTCGGACGGCGGCCCGCCCGCCGGGGGCGCGTTCTTCGCGCTCCCCGCGCGGGGCCGCGCGCGCCGCGCGGCGGCGGCGCCCGTCGCCGTCGCCGCGGCGCCGCCCGTGGGCCCGCCCGCGGGCCCGCTCGCGGGCCCGCGGCGGTCGCGCGCGCCGCCGCCGCTCGCGGCCAGCCCCTACGCGGCGCCGCCCGCGCCGCCGCCGCCGCCCGCGCCGCCCGCGCGGTCGGCCGCGCGCCGTAGAAGGGACGCCGAGGCCGCGCTCGCCAAGGGCGACGTCGCCGCCTTCGCGCAGCTCCAGGGCGCGCAGGGCGTCGTCGTCGCCGACGTCGCGCCGCGCGTCGAGACGCGGTCCGCGGACGAGCTCCTCGCCGCCTCGGAGCGCCGGGCCCCCGAGGTCTCCATCGCGGCGGCCTTCTACAACACGCAGACCGGCCAGACGACGACGACGACGCGCCCGACGAAGACGCAGAAGCGCAAGCACCAGATCAACTCGCTGGCCATCGCCGCGGCCGAGCGAGAGCTCGAGCTCATGGAGAAGCGCGGCCGGGCGACCAAGACGAAGGCCGAGACGAACGCGAAGTACGGCTGGTAATTGTCTTTCGATGCTTACCCCCGCCCCTTCGCCACCGTCACGGCCACGCCGCGCGCCGGCGCCCACGTCCGCCCGTCGAAGACGTGCCAGGCGCAGTTGAGCTTGCGCGCGTCGCGGACCTCGTCGTAGGCGACGAGCCCGCCGACGGTCGAGCCCGGCGTGGACCCCACGAGCCACATCCCGCGCTTCGGCAGCGCATATAAAAAGGATTCCTGCTCGTCGGCCTCGCGCACGCGCTTGTACAGCGTCTGCGTCTCGCGCGCGTAGACGCCGGCGCGCCAGGACTGGACGGACTCGGCGCCGGGGATCGACAGCACGACGGCGTCCTCGGTTGTTTTCGAGAGGACGTCGGCGTGGGCGTCGCGCGACTTCGAGAGCGTCCGCGCCGCGCGCCGCTTGTGCTCGGGCAGCGCCGCCATCCTTTCAGCCACGAGCGACGCGGCGACGCGCGGCGCGCCGACGGCGCGCGCGCCCGCCGCGAGCGCCCGTTTGCAAGCCTCGGGCTTGCGCTCCGCGCCCGGCGGCTCGCGCTTCGCCGCCTTCTCGCAGGCCCGCCAGAAGACGGCGGCGTAGGGCTCGTGAGTGAGCGCCGCCAGGACGATCGCCGCGAGGCGCGCGTGGTCGGGCTGGCTCCGCCTCTTCACCTCCTCTTCACCTCCGGTGGGGAGGGGGGCGTCCCCGAAAATTCGCTTCGCGTCGACGACCGCGTAGCGCCGCCCCTCCCCATCAACGTTGATGGCGCCCACGGCCGCGCCCGCCGCCTTGACCCACGCGCTGCCGTCGTAGACGCACCACGGGGCGCCGATCTTCGATGGGTCTTCTGCCTCATCGTACGCGACGGCCGCGCCCGTCGTCGCGCCGGGCGTCGAGCCGACGAGCCACATCTTCTTCGAGGGAATGTTCCAGAGGTACGACTTGGGCCCGTCCTTGTCGGCCTTCTCGCACCGCGCGTAGCACCGTCCTTCTCCGTCATCGATGCGCTTGTAGACGCCCGTGCGCCACTGCTGCGGTCGTGCCGAAGCGGGCAGATTCACGGCGACGTGCTCCACATCCGAGGTGGGTGCCCCCTTGAGCATGACGGCCTCCCTATAAAATTCCTCGATGGCCTTTTCGCCGCCGCCGCCCGGCGCCATCGCCTCCACAATTTTTAAGCGGGCCGCCCGGTAGTGGCCCCAGTCCGACCTTTGGGTGGCGTCCAGCACGTTAAACTTGTGGCGCCACGTCGCGAAGTGGCAGAAGGGGTAGTGGAGCAACACCAAGCCGTCGGCGGCGTCCTGCGCGCCGTTGCGCGCCGCGTCGCCCCGCGCGCTTCCGAAAAAATGCACGCCGCAGGGCTTGAGACCGGGCTCGCTGAGGCGCCCTCCACTCTTCCCGTTCCAATAACTTAAAAAGGGAGCTGTCGTGTTGTCCGCCCCGGACGCCGGGTTGCCCCCATGAATATAAAAGCGCGCGTCGTGGTGCTTCTTGACCGAGGACCCGTCCGCATGTAGGGCCACTCTCAACTTGAAATGCGTCTCTTCCTCAAAAAAATTGTACGGTTCTTTGATCTCGGGAAAGGTCCGTCGCACTTCCAGATTGTCCAGCCTCAGGTTAAACGTCGAATCGCGCGCCTTTTCAACGACTTTTGCCAGTTCGCCCTTACCAAATTTGCCACTCGTCAGATGGAGCAACTCGTCGTCGTCGACGTGGAAAAGCCAATCAAAGCCAGACGCTCGAGCTCGTCGGATGGCGTCGTGCACGTCGCGCTCTTGCATGGCGACCACATCCACGGTCCCCGCGCCCTTCTGGTGGCTCAACGCCGGCAACGCGAGGACCTGCCGCTCCAGGTTCAGGGATTTGAGCCGCTCTTGTACTTTGAGGAGGAGTGGCGACGGCGCCGCGACGCCTTGGGCCTTCTTCTTCGGTTCCACGACCGACGCGTCGTGGACGTACAGGTAGATCGTATCCACACCAAGTTTGATATGGTACGTCGCCCACCAGCACAGGACGTCGACGCCGGGCGCGGCGCAGGACGTCGTGGCGATGGCGCAGCGCGTTTGATTCGTGCGCGGCGTGTCGGCGGCGGCGGCGGCGGCTTTCGCGGCGGCCTCCATGGCTTCGCGTCGCCCGCCGGCGCTGTGGATAGTTTTCCGCTGGCTGGGGGTGCAGCCCAGCGCTGCCGCTTCGCGATGCGAGCGTCGCGGGCGGCTGCTCGGCTTGCCTCGGTCCCGTTCCGTCGGCGGGAGGCACGCGTTCCGGGGCTGCCCCAAAGATAGAGCCGAGCAAACCGCGCTGGGCAGCGCTGCGTGCGCGCGTCCGCCTCGGATCGCTCCTAGAGGGGTCGTCGTAGTCCTCCGGCGGCGGGTCGGGGCCTTCGGAGGGGCTGCCCTGCTTGCTAGTGCCTTACAGGCCGCTAGCCCTCTGCGGCGCGCGCCGCGCCACCGCGCCTTGTGCAATCCGCTGGCAGTACGCGTGAGTCGCGGTCGGCTAGCACACGCACGCATCCAGCGCCGCACAGCTGCGGCGCCGCCAAGGCTTACAAGGGCCCAAAGCCCGCCATCACCTGCACGCCGCGCGCACTGCTGAAAGCAACCACAACACCGCTCAGAGAGGGATGGACTTCCGCGCAAGCAACGCCTACACGGGTTCCATACAAGGCTACGTCTTCACGACGCGGAATGGTAGAACGGGCTATTATGAGGACCCGCAGCAACCAAAAACGGACAAGACCATCGACGCCATTCTAGAGAAAGCGGACGACGAGGACATCGAGGAAATTGATCAAGCGGCCGTGCGGAAGTTATTATTAACCCTAGAAAAGCGCATCACGCGAAATGCTCAGTTACGCGTCAAGTACGCGGACGAACCGTCGAAGTTTGTGGAGTCCGAGGTCGATCTAGATGACGCGATCAAGGGTCTGGGCTTGTGTGCGGCAGCTCCCGAATATTATGGCGAGTTCGCTCGGTTAGGTGGTGTCGGTTCGGTCGTGGGGCTGCTGGCGCATGAGAATGGGGACATTGCCGCGTCGGCGGTCGCGTTGTTGTTTGATTTGACGGATGCGGACGATGCGGTCGGTGAGGAAGCCATCAAAGGTCATGCCGCATTCGTGGAGGCTTTGATCAAGTGCGAAGGACTGGAGACGCTTTCGCAGTCGCTGGAGCGCTTCGACGAGGGCGTGCCGGAGGAAGCCCAAGCGCGGCACCACGCGTTAGGTGTCTTTGAACATATTATCGAAGACGAGGAAGTAGCGAAGCGTAGTGCGCGCGTGCTGCAGACGTGGCTCGCGTCGAGAATCGTAGCCAAAAAAGGCGACGACGCGGTTAAATTGTACAGCGCCGAGGTTTTGTCGATATTATGCGGGTCGTGCGCTACGATACTCGCGACCCCGGAGACCATCGATGCGCTGCTCCGGGCCTGCGCCAAGTACCGACGCAAGGACCCCGAGGGCCCCGACGACGAGGAGCTCTTGGAAAATCTCTTCCAGAGCCTGGCGGCGTTATTGAGCGGCGCCTCCTCGACAGCAGTGCCCGAGTTCGTGAAAGCCGAGGGCGTCGAGCTCATGCTGCGGTGTCTGAGCGAAGGGCGGGCGGCCGCCGCGCCTTCACTGAGAGTGCTAGCGGCCGCATTGGAGCATCCGCGCGACGATGCGATGGAGGAGGCCACGGGCGCGCCTCGAAGAGTGATCAGCGCGGACGGCATGCGCCACCTCTTTCCTGCTTTGATGGGCCGCGGCGCGGCGCGCGGCGCCGTCGTCGGGGCCGCCGACCGGAGAGCTAAAAAAAGGCGGAAGCGGCGTAGGAACGATGATCAAAGAGCCCTCGACGAGCACGTCGTGGCCTGCGTCGCCGCGCTCTGCCTCTACGCCTCTCAGGAAAACGCGCCGGACGAGGCCCGCGCGCGCCTCGTGCGCAAGTTCCTGGAGAAGGACCAGGAGAAGCTCAAGAAGGTGCTGGAGCGGTACGGGGGCTACATGCGCGACGTCGTCGCGATTGAACGCGAGGGCGGCGCGGACCCGCTCCAGACGTTAGCGCGAGCGCTCGGCGCGGGCCTCCACGCGCTGCGGCTCTGCGGCGCGATTTTGGCCTTCTGCGCGGTCTTCGCGCCGGCGGCGCGGCCGACGCTCCTCGAGGGTTTGGGGCGGGGCGGCGTCGGCGAGCTGGCGAACTGCGTTTCTGATCTTGCGGCCGCCGTCCACGAAGAAGGTTCAGAGGGGGGCGACGGCGCGGCGGCGGCGCGCGCGGCGACGCTGCGGGTATGGGCGGGGGCCGTCGCGGCGGTCGCACCTTCGTAAATCTAGTGTTAGTGAAAGCTGCAGGCCGGCTCTACTCTTCCGACGCCGTCCGCGCGGCGCGGCAGGAGGCCCGGTTGCGGTTGTGGGAGGGCGCCCGCGTCGAGGGCGGCGACGAGGCGTCGCCCCGCGGTCGTTTTTCCGAGCGCGGCGCGCGTCGCGGGTTGTATGTCTCTCGCACATAGGACTTGTGTACCAGTCGCGGCCTCGACGACGCCGCCCGCCGCCTCCGCGAACCGTCGGAAGCCAGCGGCGTAGACCTCGTGGTCCTGCGCGACAAAGGGCGCAATACGAGCGCGGACGTCTAGCGAGAGCCCGTCGACGCTGAGCCGCGGGACGCCGTGGACCATGGACGGGTGCGAGCCGTTCGCCGCGGCGGCGAAGGCATCAGAATGCGCGCAGTCGCAGCCCTGTGGTAGCGCCCCGCGCACCCAGAACGCGAAGATGCAGAGTGATGCATGGTAGTGTTCCGCCACGCCCACGAAGCTAAATGAAGTGATACGCCGCGTCGCGGCCGCGACGTCGCCTGTTCGCCCGAAGCCATGATGGGAGTGCTTGCGCGGCCGCACGACGTGGTGGCCGTCCAGGTGATCATATTTCTTGTCTCGCACGTATCTCGTAGAATGACAGGTCAAATACCGCGTCTGGAGGTTCCAGGGGTTGTAGCAGCCGAAGTCGTCGTCCGACGTAGACAAGGCGTCGAGCCAATCAGCAAAGTCGTGCGTCGCTAAGAAATCAACCATCCGCGGCAGCCGCCGCGCCCACGACGAGTACTTGCATTGTGCATATTGTGAGAGCACGTGCGTTTCGGGTATGCGCACGAAGAGGATCGTCGGCGCGTCATTACGAATTTTGTACTTCGTGCAGTAGCACTTCTCGGCCGTGTGAAGTGTCGCGTTGCGCGGCAGGACGCGCGCCGCGTCTGCTCGAAACACGGTCCCGGCCGTCTTCGGGACGTGGACGTGGCGGTAGTGGTCGAAAGCTCGGGGCGCGTTTTCTCCCGCGCCTCTTATGTCTCTTGGTTTTGGCGCAACCACGAGCCGTGGGGTGAGCCAGGCGAGGAGGAGGCATTGTTTCAACGACATTGTGCACGGTTTGTGTGCTACCCTCTCAGGTCACTCTGGTAATTTGTATGCCCGGCGCGGTCCTCTATCTCTGACTGTAAGCGGGACATATAGAAAGGGTAGAACACAGAAGCCGAGCGACATACGTGCTCAACGCTACGTTAGCGTATAACTGCACATGAGCAGCCTGGACTCAATTCACAAAACAGGTTTCGCATACCACCGTCGGTCGTCGAGCCATCCAGGGTTCGACTAAAATTTCCAGAGATTCGTGCCATATACCCGATATTGTGGGCCATGCAAATAGACAGGTCGCCCTGTGTAGTCCTGACGCTCACGATGCCGCGCTCCGCGAAGCCGCACCGTCGGCGCTCCGCGAGAAAACGCGGGCCAGCGATGACCCTGCGGAATGATTTACAGACCGAGGCCGCCGCGCGGTGAGCTTCCAAAGGGAGCCCCACAAGTACGCGCTGCAGGACGTCGCCGGGGAGATGCCGCTCTCCCATAAGCAGAGGTGTAGCAGGAGGAACAAAGCGCCGCGCGGCCATGGCTGTGGCGATTAGAGAATTGCGCGTGAGACCGCCGCGTCTCTAGACTGGCGGATTATGATCCTACACGGGGCGATTAAAGTTATGCTCAGTTGCTGCTAAGCCAAAAAAACCCGCGTACTAGACAGTGACACATAGTCCTAAGTTTAGTCCTCGTCGTCGAGCCGCGCGCCGCCGACGCCGTCCACGAGCGCCCGCAGGTCGCCGTGGCACGCGCCCGCGGCGACGATTTGTCGGGTTAGCGGCGTGTACGGCGTACCGTCGGCGTCCGTGACCGTCCCGCCGGCCTCCTCCACGAGCAGAGCGCCGGCCGCCGTGTCCCAGGCCGCCAGATCGCACTCGAAGTAGGCCGCGCCGCGGCCCGCGGCGACGTACGCGAGCATGATCGCCGCGGAGCCGAGGAGGCGCATCGTCCGCACGTGCGGCGCGACGGCGGCGATGCCCCGCAGCGACGGTTTTAGAGCCCGCATCCCCGGCGGCGCGCCCGCGTAGACGATGGCGTCGCCTAACATGGACGAGGAGACGGCGAGCGGCGTCCGTTTGCCCGCAGTCTCGACCCAGGCGCCTTTACCATACGCCGCGCCGAACAGCTCGTCTCGATATGGGTCGTAGACCGCGCCGGCCACGACGCGGCAATTTCCAGAAACGCATTCCACGGCCGCGACGGACGTCGCCGAAAGCGGGATGGCGTCCACGAAGTTCGCCGTGCCTTCGATGGGGTCCACGGCCCAGACCAGCCCGTCGGTCGCGAAGGCTTTTTCGGCGGCCCGCGCCGCCGCGTCGGCGCCGGGCGCCACGTCCTCCTCGCCCAACAAACGGGACGCGGGCTCGCGCCGCGCGAGGACGGCCGCGGCCACGTCCTGGCAGGCGACGTCCGTCTTCGTCAGCAAATCCTTGGCGTTGGCCTTGAGCGTGTCTACGGCGCGCTCGTCGGTCGAGGCGGACCGGATGAGCGCGCCGGCCGCCCTCGCGGCCTCGCAGGCGGCGTCGAGGTAGCGCTCGTAGGGCGCCGCGTGTAGTTTTTTCGCGGTGCCTCGCGCGCTGGTCGTGGGCGCGAAGGCCGCGCCCTGCGGAACGAGGAGTGCAGCGGTGAGGAGGGTGCACCGCATCGATGGCATCGTGGTGCAGGCTCTCAGACCAGTGTTGGGCAGCAATCGATGTAAAGCGCTGCCTGGAACGCTGCCACCCGAGAGATTTGCAAAAAGCAGGTTGTGATAAAAGAGAGAATGCCCGCCGAGATTGCAAAATGCCGGCTGCAGGTGAAAGAGGAGCAGGTGATCGTGAGGCGGTAAGTACCTTACCTCGGTGGTACCGGTACCGTACCTCTGAAGATAGACAACAAAAAAAAAGCCGCGTCCGAAAGCGCTCGGGGCAGCCAGTGCTGCTACCACGCAACACACGCACCCATGGCCGACGCCGACGCCGTGGCCAAGAAGGCCGCCATCGAAGCTTTACTCTTCAGCCCCACGCCGAGCGAGGAGCAGGCTAGACAAGAGGAGCCGCGGCGCACGTCGGAGAGCGATTTGGCGGCCTTGCAGGCTTCGTTAGGGGTTGTGGATCGGGAGTCTCGTCCTAGATCAACAGCTAGGTCTCGAAGGCGGTCCCAAGCGAGACAACGATCTTTATCTAGAAGTAGAATTGATGAAGCCACGGTGTTGGCCTCCAAAGAAGCCTTGCAACGAGACGTCGAAGCCCTGGAAGAGGGCCCGCGGCGCCGGCGAGAGCGCATCCAGAAAAGACCGTCGCGGACGCCCTCGCCGAAAACCGAGTTCCTCCACGAGAGTGAGTCGCCGACGGAGCGCGTCATCAAGACGATGCCGGGCTCGCCGCGCGCCGAGGACAAGGCCACGTTCTCCGTCGTGCTGATCGGGGCGAAAGGCTCTGGGAAGACCGTGGCCTGCCGGACGTACGCGCGCGGCTTCTCGGAGCTGCGACCGGCGCCGACGCTAGGCGTCGAGGCCTACATGACGCAGGCGCCCAAATCTCTCAAAGGTCTAGCTCGGGGCGTCAAGATCTGGGACACGTCCGGCGACGATCGCTTCGCGAAGCAAACGAATCAATTGGTCAAAGTGGCCGACGCGGTCCTCGTGCTGTATAATCGTGCGTCATCAGAAGCCTTCGCCGACGCTACCAACAGGTTATTGCGGGCGACGGCGGAGTCGCCCCCAAATGCCATTGTGGTATTGGTCGCGACGTCCCTCGAAAAGAACGTGGACGACGACGTCGAGGCGCGGGATCTGGCGCTGAGCGCGGGCGCGGACTTCCGGACGTTGCGCGTGGCGGACCGCACGGCGGTCACATCGTTGTTCCGGGACGTCTTGCTCGCCGCGGGCGGCAAGCGGCGCCTCGCGCGGCCGGTCCTCGAGGACACGGAGCTCCTCGTGTCGTCGCGCGCGCGGGAGGTGCTCTGCTACGGCCTCGGGCTGGTCGTGCTCTTCCTAGTAGTCTTGCTGGACGCCTAATATTCGGGTTTCTCTAGATAGCGATTTCGCGCCGTCTACAGGTACGCACTGGGCTCGAAGATAAGTCCTACTTAGCCACCGCGGACCGCGACGAGTCCCAGTCGAACGTCTGGCGGAAGCACCAGGGCACGTCCATCTCGCGCGGGAGCGGCTCGAGCATCAACCTATCAGAGCCGGAGCAGAGCGGCCCGCCGTAGGGCATGCCGCGATGCTTCGGCAGCGTCATGTGCCCGTCCCGCAACGCCTTGGCCGCGTCGGTGAGGAAAAAGTCGGGCGCGTCGTCGCTGCAGCGCGTCTTCCAGACGTGCTTGCCTTTGACGGGCTTCGGCGGCCGCCGTTTGATGGGCGCGTGGGCGTCGTGGGCGTCGACCTCGTCGATGTGCATAAACGGAGGCATTTCGTCACTGATGGCCGAGTTGTAGACGCGCCGGCCGTAGCCGCCCGACGCGGCTTTGAGCGAGGTCCAGGGCGTCTTCGAGACCTTCATCCAGCGCGGTTTTATCAATTGGTTGCCAACATATAAATCTTGGACCTCCTTAGCTTTCGCCTCGATCTTCGCGGTCTGGCGCTCGAGCCACGCGTTGCCGGTCAACTCGCAGGTTCTTAGGGAAGCCTTCGTGGCCGAGTCTTTCGTCGTCTGCGTGCGGCCGGAGCGCGGCGTGCGGTTCGTGCGGCCGCCGCCGACGCGCGGCGTCCGGGCGGACATCCGGTCTCGCTGGGCAGAGGGCGCTACAAGCCCGTCTGTCTGGCGGCGAGGAGCGGGGCAGCCCGGCAGGGCCTGGCACCGGGGCAAAGGCCTGTTCGCACGGGCGGCCGATGCGGCAGCGGCTCCGCGCGCGTCGATTTGTGCTGGGGAGAGCGGCGCTGCATTTGAGCGCCGGGTTTTCCCAGTGTAGAAACCGCTCGCACGCGTCAAGCAACTCTCACCCGACCCCACGGGCCCCTCCGACACATCATAAGCACGCACGTGGGCGGTGAGGAAAGAGCCCAGTCTGCAAAGTGCGCATCACGGTGATACCAATCTTGGGCGCCGCGCCCGCGGAGGACCCGGGGCTGCCCGCACCGCCGGGCGCCGTCGGCGGGCCCCTCCCTGTGTTTTGGGGCCGTCGGTCCGGGCCCTCTGGTCGTCGAGAGGCGCGCTTTGTCGCGCTGCCCGGTTGCTGCTCGGTTGCCGCTGGGTCGAACGGTCGCGCGCGCTTCGTCGCGCCGCCCGACGGCGCCATGCGCGAGCCCGGCTGGGACCGCGGCTCCTACGAGGCCTACGGCGGCTTCCAGGAAACGCCGCCGGGCGCGCCGCAGTCGAGCGAGGCGTGCCGGCGGCTGGACCCGACCTACGCCGCGCGGCCGCCGCCCGTCGCGCCGCCCGGCCGGCCGCCGGGCTACGCGCCCGCGCCGCCGCCGCCCCCCATGCCGGGCGCGGGCCTCTGGCCCGACATGGGCCTCTGGGGCGGCGCGCTCCAGCCGCCCCCGGCGCGGCCACGCGATCCGCAGCCGGCCTGGGCCGCGTACGTCACGGGCGTGCCCGTGGACATGCGCGGCGATCGACTTAGAAGGGCCTTCGAGGCGTACGGCCCGGTCGTGAGGGTCGAGCCTTTACCGATACGGTACCCGAAGCGCGGCGCGCGGTCCGCCATTGTGGTGTTTGGGGACGCCCAGTCGCTGGAGCGGGCCATGCGCGCCGCACCTTTGAGGGTCGACGGCGCGCGACTCGGCGTGCGCAAGTTCGGCGACCCCGAGCCGTCGCAGCAGGCGGAGGGCTCGGCGAACGCCGTCGGACGGCAGGAGCGCCACGCTTTAGCTGCCGCTGGTTTAGTTGTTTTCGCCGGCGGCGTGCCGGCTGCTTGCGGCGACGCAGAAATTAAAGCCGCCTTCGAGTGCTACGGCCAGGTGTCGCGGGCCTGGTCCTTCCCCGCGAACGGGTCGGGCGACGGCGTTAGAGCTAGATGTGCTTTTGTGGTTTTCTCGGACACGTCTTCCGCGTCGCGGGCCATAGCTTCGGCGCGCGAGGGCGGGAGATTGCGGCTGCGCGGGCGGGCCTTAGCCGTCGAGCGGCCCGCCGGCGCGCCCGAGGACATCGACGAGCCGCGACGCGGGACGTACGACGCGGCGCCCGCGGCGTACGCGCCGCCCCCGCACGACCCGAACGCGCCGCCGCGCCTCGCGACGGAGCCCGGGCGTTTAGGATTGCCCCTCGCGGCGCTCTCGCTCGCCGACGTGCCCGTCGACCAGCGGCCGCTCGGCGGCTGAAAACTTATCCCCTTCCCCCCATCGACAACAATTCGCTACGACAAACAAATATTGCTGCTGACACGGCTTGACGCCGGCGCCCGCTCGTTTCACACGGGCGCCAGGAATACCCTTACTCTCTTAAGTTACAAGTGAGATTGAATCTCGGGTGTCCTGGGGCTCGTGGCGGCGCGGCGGTCTGTCGCGTCTAGGTACGTTTGCGACAAGAAGATTCGGGTTTACCCTGATTCGGCGGAGGCCTCCGCAGGCGGGTGGCGTCGCGCGGCGCGCGTTGCGGCGTGAATGAAAATTCGGGTTTCAAGCCGAGACTTATACAGGGACGACGGCGCCACGCTCGACGATCTCCGCGAGGCCGTGACGAGGCTCGAGGAGTTGGCTCCGATCGCGCGGCGCGTGATGGGGGGTGCGCACCCGACCACGGATTGGATCAAGGCGGCTCTGCGAGAAGCGCGAGCCGCGCTCGCCGCCCGCGAGACGCCGCCGCGGAGCGCGTAAGGACAGTACTCTCAAGCAGCCCTACCAGCGTAGAAAAGAAATACACACCAGCACCTTACCGCCGCCCCTTGCCCCCTTTACCCTTCTTCTTGAACTTTGTTTTCCCGCGCGACGGGTTGAAGTCCTTCAGGTCCGACAGCGACTTGTCCCTCCGATCGGTAGTCTTCTTCGAGCCGCGTTTCACACCCCCAAAACCCCACTTCTTGTCCTTCGTTTTTTGGGTACGAGAAAATTTGCGCGGTCGTTCGTCCAAGTCGCGGCCCCGCTTCTGGGACTCCTTGCGCCACTCATCAATTTCCCGCAGCCGCTTCTTCTTCCTTTCCGACTTCTCGGCCTCGGCCTCGGCCTGCACTTGCTTCGCGTATTTTTTCTGAGCTTTTTCGGCTTTTCGTTTTTCCACAGCTGTGATCTTTTTTTGTTGCACCACTAACGACTCTTTGACGCGCGCCATGTGCTGGTCGCTCTTGACCATTTCGCAGAAGAAGTCCTTCGGGCGTCTTACCGGTTCTCCGAGCTCCGTGAGCTTGTTGCGGCCTTCCCTCGCGAGTGTCAGGGCGAGGTCGTAGAAGCCTACTTCTCTCTTCAAATCGTCATTATCTGATGGGGCGATCAATGGTTGGCTTGCGGTTAAGATTAGTGTTTCAACAAATGGGGCGTCTTCCGGAATAATACGACACCGTTCCAGGCCGGGCCGATCACTAAAAGCTCGTTTCGCCTTCGAGGCGGCTCTCCGTTCCGGCTTTGCGGCTCGTGCCAATCTCGCTTCGGCCAGCGCTCGCCGTTCCAGCGCGTCCTCGGCGTCTTCGTCGGACTCGTCGCTGCTCTCGTCGCCTCTTCTCGTGCCGGCGAAGCGGTCCATTTCTTGCTCTTGTTGCTCGATGGATTGCACTTCTGTCACAAGGGCGCGCAGCGATGCGGTGCCGGCGCTGCGGCTGGCGACAATGCGCTTTTGTCCACAGGGGCTGTAGCGCTTCGGTTTTTGCGTCCTCGACGCACTAAGAGATGACGTTTGGAGCACGCACAGTGTCGCAGCGGCAGCAACGCGGAGTAATAGCCAATGTGAAGTTGCCAGCTAGCTAGCAGTGTAAGGCACTAGCAAGCACAAAAAAGCTGGGCTGCGTGGCTGTATAAAGCATATAGAGGCACACTGTGGCTACATCCGGCATCGCTGGTGTCCTAATAGTTGACACCTACGCGTGGGCACATCTCTTCCAGCTTGCTTGCGAGCCAGAGCCATCTTGAGCAGCAGCACTGCAGCCTTGCAGCCCAAACCGGCCGCAGCGATGGCCCAGCACCTCGCCGCGCTGTCGCTAGAGGACGACAGCTCCGACGGCGAGGCGCCTCTGTTAATAGATCCGACGCCAACGACCGAAAGAGCTCCAGTGCCCGTCACGGTCTTGTGCGGCTTCCTAGGAGCAGGCAAGACGACGATACTACGACGTATATTGGAGAACGATCAAAATTTAAAAATAGCCGTCGTCGAGAACGAGTTCGGCGACACGCGAGGCCTAGAAACGTTACTCGCGGGCGCGTCCGCGCTCGATGCCGATGGACGAATTGTCGAATTACGGAACGGCTGCGTCTGCTGCTCCACGAAGGGCGAACTCGCGTCGGCTTTGGAGGGGCTCGTCCAGAAGGCCTCGAGGCTGGACGCTATTGTTGTTGAATTATCGGGAGTTGCCGATCCCGGTCCCGTCGCCGCTGGTCTATGGTTGGACGACGCGCTCGAGTCTCCGGTCGTGTTGGACGGGGTCGTTTGTGTGGTCGATGGTGTCAGCGGTCTTGGGTTGTTGGAGTCGTCCGGGCCTGGTGCGTTCGAAGCTAAGAGAGCGGTGGCCACCGCGGACCGGATACTCCTGAGCAAGGCGGACTTGTGTGATGTGTCCTCGTTGGAGGAGGCGGTCCGATCACTAAACCCGGCGGCGGATGTTAGGAGGAGCATCAATGGTGCAGGCGATTTTGGGATTGATGGTTTTTTGATAAGGGGCGGTACCGCGGGACCTCCCTCGGTCCCGGGCCTGGGCTGGGCGACGCCTCATAAAACAACGAAGTGGGGCGCCTGCGCGGCCATCCTGCCCGCGTCCGTCGTGTTGGATCGGAGGAGGCTCGAGCGGCTCCTAGGTGATTACCTCTGGAAGACGGAAGACGATCGAGCAGCGTTCCGCGCGAAGGGTTTCGTGCTGTTGGAGGAGGGCTGGGCGCTCGTCCAGGGCGTGAGCGACGCCTTTGATTTGGAGGCGACCCGCGAGGAGTTCCCGGAGTCGCGCCTCGCGCTTATTGGTGTGGGGATCGACGGGGACGCGCTTCAAAAAGCGTTTAGTGCGTGTAAGTTGTAGTCATGTTATGACGGTGCCCGTCGTGGTCAGCAGCTTCATGTTGAACGTAGGACTCGTCGGCGGCCCGCGGCACGCGTCGGCGGGCGGCGTCGTCGGTTCCGCCGCCGGCGGCGGCGGGAGCGGCCGCAGCATCGCGATCAACGCGTCGCAGCAGGTCTGCGTCAGGCCCGACTCGACGGCCGTCCGGACGCAGTGGCCCTCCAATCTTGATCGGATCGAAGGATCGTCCACCCGAAGCACGTCCAAATCATCGACGACGGCCCAGCGCCCCTTTTCGACGGCCGGCGACGTGTCCAGATACCTTACTATTTCCGAGGCCCTCCTCGTCTCCGCGAGCGTCCCGTGATCGCCGCTCCAATGCAGATCCGCCAGCCCGAGCACCGGCGTGCGGCCCACTACGGTGTTCGGGTTGATCCCCTGGTCGATGAGCGCGTCCAGCAGGACGCGCTCGTTTTCCTCGACCATGCGCCACGTCGTCGACAGCACTATTCTACCATCGGTTGCGTCGATAACCGACTTGAGGCGCTTGAGCAACTTCGGGTGGAGCGCGTGCCGCTCGAACATCTGCGCCGTGTTGAGGACGCCATCCACATCTAAAAATAGTGTAGGCGGCTGCTGCGACGGGTGGAGTAAGAGTGTCGACGGCAGGCCCGCCGCGTGGCCCGTCGCGTCGAGCGCGTTGTCGGAGTCCCAGTGCGAGAGCACGGCCTTCTCGTCGTCTGTTGATGCACTGGCGTCGCTGCCGGCCGTCGCCGCGTCACTTATGTGCACGCTGGCGGTCGGCTCGTCGTCGCTCTCGGAAGAAAGCGAGCGGCGCAGGCGCTGGATCGGGGACGTCGGCGTGCTCCGTTTTGTTGGACGAAAGGTGGCCATGAGACTGCAGACCAATATGCTCTCAGTGATGGATGGGCTTTGACGAGGGACTTGATGCTGCGATTGCGTACCGAGACGCTGCGAGAGAAGTAAATGCCTAACTTTGAAACGTTCTACGCCTAGCAGGACGCCATACACTGCTCAAAAAGCAAGCCCGAGAAACAGCTGAGCTAGCGTTCAGACATACTAGCACGGCACGACTTTTAGACAGCAAAAAAAGCGCGCTGCGCACGCTGCCGCACCGAACGCTTAGCGCATTCGTCGTTTGCATTCGTGCCGCTCGCGACTAGACAAAAACCGCGACTTCCGGAGACGGCAGGACGCCAAAGACCACAGGCTGCTCTCACCAACAGTGCGCGCGCGCCCGCTGCGACGAGTGCAGCGATCAGTGCAGACGCAGCGCTCGAATCATGGCCGAGAACCCGAACCCGCCCCACAACCCCACGGGCCGGCCCTCGAAAGAAGCAGCATCGCCGCCGAAGAAGTACGTCCGGGGCCCCGACGACGAAATATATAAGAGAAAAAGAGAAAAAAAACCGCCGAAACCGCCCGACCTATCGAAGGACCTCCAACAGATGATGTACGGCTTCGGCGACGCCCAGGAAGTGGACGCGGAATCGGTGGAGATGGTCGAGCGGTTGGTGCGACAGTACATTGACGAGCTGCTGGGGGAGGCGTCTGCTATTGCCTCAATACGACGGTGTCCCCTGGACTCGGGGTGTCTGTTGTACGCCGTGCGCCACGACCGCCTGAAATTTGAGAGAGCTAGACGATTACTGGAGATGAAGGAAGTCATCCGAGACGCGCGGAAGAAGGCCGACGAGGTAGAAGACGTAGACTGAGTAATTGGTAGAAACGATAAGTCACTCGGGCGCGTGGCGATTTGGATTGTTGGACTATCGATGTTCTTATTCACTCGGGCGGCGCCGTGCTATTCACTCGGGCGGCGTCGCGCGCATGCGCGCGACGGCGTCGCGCCGCTTCTCCTCGGACAGCTCGGGCCCGCGCGTCGCGAGGAGCTTCACGGCCAGGCTCTGGTCCGTGTCGGGGTAGTGGTCCCAGGGCTTCTCCTCGCGCCAGTGGTGCAGCAGCGCCGCGGCCTTCTCGTCGGACATGGACGGGTCCTCGGCGAGGAAGTAGGGCATGTACTGGTCGCGCGGGTCGTACGTCGCCGCTTCCGCCTCCGTGGACTGCACGGTGAAGGTCGTGAAAAGCACGACGCGCGGCCCCGGCTGCGTGCAGCGCGGCCCCGCGTGCACCAACCGATGGTCCGCGAGGAAGAGCGACCCGGCGTCCCAGGCGTCGCGCGACACGGGCCGGCAGTCGCCGTCGACGCCGCCGGCGCCCGCCGTCGACCGGCGCCGGCGGCCCTGCGCGGCCTGCGCCGCCGCCGCGACCTCCTCGTCCGTCGGCGGGGGGTCCAGGTAGCGCGTCGCGTCGACCATGCCGCGGTTGATCTCGTCGCGGCCGAGCGCGAGCGCCGGCGCGGCCCTTACGAGATCGGCCCACTTCGTCGTGCTGCCCGCGTCGATGCCGACCTTGGCGAAGGCCTCCTCGATGGAAGGCGACGCGTCCTTCCGCAGCACGAGCGTCGGCGCCTGCCGCGTGAGCGCCATGACCGCCTGGCACTGGTCCGGGATCAGGTCCACGTGCGGCACCTGCGCCGCCGGCGCGCCGACGAGGCAGAGCATGTCCGCCGACAAATGGATAGCGTGGCTCCGCGGCCAGAGGTACGCCGCGCGGTACGCGATGGCGCAGCGGCACCGCTCCAGGAACTTGGTCGCGTTCGTCCGCCGCGAAACCCGTCGTTCACCCTTGCGGAGCGCGCCGCCGTCGGCGAAGTCGCGGAAGGGCCCCGCCTCGCCGCCGTCGACGTAGACGGAGCGGCGGCCGCCCTGGATGACGGTCGTGAGCTTGGACTCGCGGTTCGCGAACTCCTTGACCGCGTCCACGAAGTGCGCCGGCACCGCGACGCCCGACACCGCCGCCTGGACGGCCGCGCAGACGGCGCCCTCCGACGGCGGCCCGTCGGGCTCGCGGTACGCGGGCGCCGCGCGCACCTCGGCGCAGAACTTCGCGAAGCCGCGCGGCGCGACGCCCGCCGCGTGCCGCTTGTCGACGAGGCACGCCTTGACGCCGAGGCCCGCCGCCCGGCACGCGTCGCACGCGCGCAGGCAGCGCGCGTCGGCGTCGGCCTCCGAGGGCGGCGTCCAGCCGTCCGCGGCGTCCTCGGCGTCGAGCGCCGCCTTGCGCTGCGCGCTCGCCGAGATCGGCGGCGCCCGCGGGGGCCGCGGCCGCGCCGGCTCCGGCGGCGGCGCCTCCTCAACAACAGGCCGCCGCCGCCGCGGCTCGAGCGGCGCCTCGGGCGGCGCCGCGACCGGCTCCGGCGGCTCGAACTCCGAGAAGAACGGCTGCGGCACCGCGGCGCCGTCCTCCGCCTCCTTAATCTGGAGACCCTGCGGCGTCGCCGCGATCATCCTGCGCAGCTCGTCGTTCAGCAGGTACGTCGTCGCGCTCTCCGCAACATCTACACCCGCGCGGGGCCCCGCGACGAAGGGCCCGGGCGTCGCGACGCTCATGTCGCGCGGGCCCACGGCGTCGACCTTGACGGTGGCAATGCCGGTTTCGGTCCACTGGACGCCCGTGTGCACCACGTAGTAGACCTCGCCGGGGTGGCGGTCGGGGTCCTCGAAGAAGCGGCGGCCGTACTTTTTGATCAGGGACGCGCCGTCCCGCTCCGCCACCGCGCGCAACTCCCAGTCCTCGCAGTAGGCGCAGAACGTCTCTCCCCCGTCCCCGCTGCCGTCGAAGTTGACGACGGGCTGGCCCCGGCAGCGCCGCGCGAAGTCGTAGACGCGCGCCGCGACCTGCTCGTCGTCGAAGCTGCCCAGCTCGCGGCCGTCGTGGAAAGCGCGCCAGGGCGCCGTCGTCGTCGCGGCGTCCGCGTTCCGCGCGACGCCCGCGTAGGCCGAGCCGTCGCCGGGCCAGCCCTCCGGGAAGTTGAGGCGCGCCTCGCCGCGGTACCACACGCGCACGGCGTCGTAGGAGATGGCCGCCTCGAGCTCCGTCGCGTGGTCGTAGCGGAGCGTGGCGCCGCCGAAGCCAGAGGACGCGTACCAGACCGTGGTAGTTGAGGACGCCTCGCCGCGCTCTTCGCCGTGGACGCCCCGGTAGTCGCTCGGCGTCCGTCGCTTCGGCGCCGGTTTCTTCGCCGCGCGCGGCGCCTTCGGGCGCGGGCGCGGCTTCGGGCGCGCGGCGGCCGCCGGCTGGCGCCCGCGAGAAACTCGAGCGCCGATGTCGGGGAACGCCGCGCGCGTCGCCTCCTCCTCGCCTGGGAAGTTCACGGCCCGCTTGCCATGGTGAAGCAGGAGCGCGTCGATGGCCCGCGCGGCGTCCTCCTGCGTCCTGTGGCACCCGGCGGTAGTCGAGATATTATTCACTTTGATGCACGTCGTCCAAGAGCCGCGCGAAGATTTGGGGGGGTACACGTACTTGAAGCGGGACCGCGCCGGGGCATCGGGCGCGTCCGTCGACTCCTCGACCTCGTAAGCCTCCAGGTCCTGGTGGTCTCCCGCGAGATCGCCGTCCAGGTACCGGATCTTGTAGAGGGCCGCGGGCCTCCCGTCGGCGTCGAGGAAGTCGGACTCGTCCGCCGGGAGCCAGGAGACCACGACGGCTCTGACCGACGCGCCCCCGTCGTTCTCGGTCCGGCTCAGCTCGAGGCCGAGGAGGTCCGAGCCCTCGGTGCGCCACTGGTCGACCGGAGCTTCCGGCGTCGGCGGCGCGGGGGGCGACGGCGGCGCGTCCGCGAGCGACCGCTGGATCGCCTCGTTCAGCTGCGCGTCCTCGTCGGAGGCCCGGCGGCGCGTCAGCCGCCCGGGCCCGCGCGGCGCGCTCGCGGCCGGCGCGCTCTCCGCGGGCACCGGCGCGTCCTCGACGAAGAAGCCGTTGACGAGGTCGTACTTCAGGTCCGCCGTCGAGCCGCCCAGCGACACGTACTCGCGCGCCGTCGTCGCGCTCGCGTACCGGTCGCGAGCGCGCGGCTTCCCCGTCGGCCTAATGGGGACGGCCCGCTCGACGAGCCCGTCGACGTCGATCGCCACTTTCCGCACCGGCGGCACGGGCGCCCACCGCCAGTGCTCGGGCTCGCCGTCGGCGACCGCGGGCGGCTCGCCGTCGCCGTCGAACGGCACGTCGCGGAGCGCCTCGTACATCGTCTCGCCGTCGGCGTAGGCGACCTTGGTCTCGTGGCGCGCCGACCGCCTCCGCTGGCCGACGATGCGGCCGAGGTACCACTCGCCTTCGCCGGCCCAGTAGACCTCGACCCAGCTGCTGACGCGCGCGTCGATGGCCGGCGCCGCCTTGAGCGGCTGCGCGCGCGGCTTGCCATAGCCGCTCGCCGTGCGCTGGCCCGTCAAGACCTTCCAGTGTGTCTCCACGCTTTTCTCGCTCCGCGTGCCCATGCGCTCCGCGACGGCGGCCCACTGCTCCTCGCCGAGCTCCGCGACGAGCTTGCGCAGATCGTTCTCCTCCTGGGGAGTCCATTTCTTGTGCACGTAATGCTCCGCCGGCGGAGGCCCGTCGAAGAATCTCCACCGCTTGGGAGCGCCTTCCGGCTGCGGGGGCGGCGCGCCGGTGCCCTCGAAGGCATCTTCCTGGAACACTTGATAGTGGGTCTCGCTGTCATCGTAGTCCACGCGGAGCTCGACGCCGGCAGCGGCGTCCGAGTACCGCGCCTCGCCGACGCGGCCGCGGTACCACTTCCTCTGTTCGGGCCACCAGACCTCGACCCAGCGGCCGACGCGCGCGTCGGGCCCGCCGCGCGCGGCGCGGGGCGGCCGCACGCGCGGCGCCGGCGCCGGCTCGGGCGGCGGCGCCGTGCGCGGTTTCTTCGCGGCCGGCTGTGCGGGCGCGGCGGCCGGCGTCGGCGCGGCGCGGGGCGGCCGCGGCGCCGGCTTCGACTGCGGTTTCTTCGCGGCCGGCGGCGCGCGCGGTCTCTTCGTGGCCGGCGGCGGCGCTGCCGGAGCGGCGGCCGGCGCGGTGCGCGCCGCGCGGGGCGGCTTGGCGGCCGGCTTGGCGGCCGGCGCCTCGGGCCCGAAGCCCGTGACGCGCACGTCCGGGTCCGGGAAGCGCACGGTCTCGCTCTGGCCGTCGTCGTACCGCACGAACGCATGGTTCGCGTCTTCCACCTTCTCGACCGTGCCCGCGTATTCAATGCCGTCCTTGAACCGCACGGCGACGCGGCTGCCGGGCGGCGGCGGCTGCGCGGTCGGCGGCGCGGATCGGCGGCGCGGCGGCAGCGACGCCGGCGGCTGCAGCGCCGCGGGCAGCGGCGGCAGCGCGGCGAGCGCCGACGCGAGCGGCGCCTCGTCGGGGAAGTTGAGCGGTCTTATGCTTTTATGCATCGCCGCCCACTTCGCTCGCGCGGCGTCGTAGGCCCGCGCGGCGTCCTCCTCGAGGTCGAAGTCGCCGAGGGGTATGGTGTGCCCTTTCACGCAAATCTCCGCGCACCACTTGCCGCCCTGTACAGGGGTTCTTTTCACGCCATTGAAGCGGCTGGCCTTGCCGCCGGCCTCGGCCGGCGGGCCGGGCGCAGCGGCGGCCGACTCCGGCGCCGCCTCGGGCGGTGGCGCCGGGCGCGGTTTCTTCGCGGCCGGCTTTTTGGGTGCGGCGGCCGGCGCCGGCGCGGCGCGCGACTTCGCCTTCGCCGCCGGCTTCGCTTTCGCCGCGGGCTTGGGCGGCGGCGGCGCGGGGTCCTCGGTGGGCGCCGCCTCCCCGACGACGCAGAAGTAGCCGCTCTTGAGGTCGTACAGGAGGTCCTTCTTCTTGCCGCCGCGGTCGACGTACTCGCGCGCCGTCGTCGCCGCCTCGATCGCCTCGGCGCGCTGCGTCGATCGCGGCTTCTCCGTGCGCACGATGGGCGCATTGCGCGCGACGAGCGCGTCGACGTCGTCGGCGGGCGGCGGCTCGTCCTCGGTCGGAGCCGGGCGCTTCGCGGCCGGCTTTTTGGGCGCGGCGGCCGGCGTCGGCGCCGCGCGGGGCGGCCGCGGCGCCGGCTTCGACTGCGGTTTCTTCGCGGCCGGCGGCGCGCGCGGCTTCGCCTTCGCGGCCGGCTTCGCGGCCGGCGGCGGCGCCGCCGCGGGGGCCTCGCGCGTGATGCGGATGCCCGATTCCGTGAAGTCTATGTCGTCGCTCGTGCCGTCGTCGAACTTCACCGTGGCGCGCGTCTCGTCCAGCGCGTCGCCGACGGTGCCCTCGTAGTCCTTGTCGTCGAAGCGAACGGCGACGCGCGTGCCGGGCGGCGGCGCGGTCGGCGGCGAGCGCCGCGCGGCGCGGGGCGGCGCCGCGCGCGGCGCCGGCGGCAGCGCCGCCAGCGAGTCGCCGGTCGCAACCGGCTTCGCGGCCGACTTGGCGGCCCGCTTCGCGGCGGACTTGCGCGCCCGCTTCGCCGGCTTCGGCGCGGCCGACGGCGCCGACGCGGCGGTGCCCTTCCAGTGCAGCTCGACGGCGGCCGCCGAGCGACCCGTGCCGAGGCGCTGCGCGACGGCGGGCCACTTGTCCGGACCGAGCTTTCCGACCAGTGCTTGCAGCTCGGCCTCCTCATCTGGCGTCCAACGCCGTCTCTTCGCCGGCTCCGCGCCGGAAGTTTCGCCTCTCCGCTTGGGAGGCATTGCGGTTCCTGCCGCGCTCGGTGTGTCTTTTTTTCGGGTCTCCTGGTTTCTAGGCTGTGACGGCTAGTCGCCCAGCGACTGTGATGCCTGTATTATTTACTGGCGGCGTCCTGGTTAAATCCTATGGAGAGAGAGAGGCCTGGGCCCCCCATTCTAGTGTCTTACAGCCACTAGCGCGCACCCCAGCCCGGCTATGCGTTTAGGGCGTCGATGAGCACTCCTACCGCTCACCCGACGGCTGCGGAGAGTCCGCCGAGCACTTGCTTGGCTGAAAGTAGCAGGCCCACGCACTCAGGCTGCGCGACCCTGTACGCGCGACGGAGGCAATTGCGTGCAGCATCCATTGGTCGAAGTAAGCAGTAGTCGTCCCGTAACAAGATGGCGCGGCGAGTATTGGCTCTCGCAGCCACGGCGGCGGCTTTGAGGCCATTGCTCCCCAAGCGCAGCAGAGTAACAACGCGCGCGGCCCTGACGATGCACGACTACGACTACGACGTCGCGCGCTGCGTAGAAATCAATTGCAACGCGCTACCCACCTCGGATCGATGGCGTGGGACTCACTGATTGATTTGCGCACAGGTGATCATTGTCGGCTGCGGCGTCGGCGGCCACGGCGCCGCCTTACACGCGAGGAGCCAGGGCCTGAAGACGTGCGTGTTGAGCGGAGGCGACGTCGGCGGCACTTGTGTTAACAGAGGCTGCGTGCCGAGCAAGGCGTTGTTAGCTGCCTCTGGACGGGTCCGAGAAATGAGTGATGACGACCACCTGGCGAGCATGGGCATCTCGACCAATGGCGTGTCGTTTGATAGGGAAGGTGTGGCGAAACATGCCGAACAACTAGTAAACAAAGTCAGAGGAGGGTTAGAGGGCTCGCTAGGCCGATTAGGTGTCGATCTAGTCCCGAAGTTCGGCGTCTACAAGGAGCCCCACGTCTTGGATGTGGGCAACGGCGAGACGATGACGGCCCAGGACATTATTTTGGCACCGGGCTCCGTACCGTTCGTACCGCCCGGCGTCGAGGTCGACGGCGAGACCGTGTACACGTCGGACGAGGGTCTGGAGCTCAAGCACGTGCCCGAGTACTGCGCGATTATTGGCAGCGGTATCATCGGTCTTGAGTTTGCCGACGTTTACACGGCGCTCGGCGCCGAGTGCACGGTCATCGAAGCACTACCGAAGCTCATGCCGGCCTTTGATCGCGAAATCGCCAAGACCGCCGAGAGACTGTTACTAACCAACAGAGGCGTCGACTACCGGACCAATGTCTTCGCGTCGAAAGTGACCCCAGGTAAGATCGGCGAAAAACCGGTGATCATCGAGATGATCGACGCGACGACCAAGGAACACGTCGAGACGCTGGAGGTCGATGCCTGCATGGTCGCGACCGGCAGGGTACCGAACACGAAGAAGCTAGGCTTGGAGGAGGCGGGCATCGAAGCCCCCAGAGGCTTCGTGCAGGTCAACGACAAGATGCAGGTTCTTGACAAGCCCGACGGTGACGTTATTCCGCATTTGTACTGCATCGGGGATGCCAACGGTATTCAGATGCTTGCGCATACCGCTTCTACTCAAGGCGTGTCCGCGATCGAGAACATTTGCGGGCGAACTCATGTCGTGGACCACGAGTCCATTCCTGCCGCGTGTTTTACGCATCCCGAGGTCGCGCAAGTGGGTCTTGATGAGGATGCGGCTGCCGAACGGGCGGAAAAAGAAGGTTTCGAGCTCGGTAAAGCGGTCAGTCATTTTAGAGCGAACAGCAAAGCGTTGGCCGAGGGCGAGGGTGATGGTATTGCGAAAGTACTATTCCGGAGGGACACGGAGCAGATCCTGGGCGTGCACATCATCGGTGCTGACTCGGCGTCTGTTTCCGAACGTTTCCGAACTTCAAGGTCGCGTCGATGGCGTCGACGCGATGCCGCAATGCCGCCTCGACGTCGTCGATGCGGTCGCATGAGAGCCGCGGCCGCGTCGCGACCGTGTCCGTTCCACACAGGGCTGCACGCGGCGGACCTCATCCAGGAGTGCGCGAACGCCAAAGCAGCCGGTACCACTGTGAGAGACCTCGCCTTCACGACGCACACGCACCCGACGCTGAGCGAGGTCATCGACGGCGCCTTCAAGGAGTGCGTCGGGATGCACTCGCATTGATATACCCCCCGCCTAAGCACGTCGTACATTAGACACGCTAGAGAAAATTCATACGAATCTGGGCGAAGCGCGGCGAGCGGTCCTCCCAATTGAACTCCTCGATCACGAGGTCCACGGCTGCGCCGGCGGCGTCGCGGACAATGCGGACGACGATTGACGGGCGACTGGAAAGAGGGGAGCTCGTCAGCCCGACTTGATCTTCGTCCAGAGGGGAGCTCATCAGCCACGCTTGATCCAATGGATAGAAGACGAGATCCTCGTGGTGAAGTGTCAGTCCCCACTCTGACGAATCCTCAGGTTCACGAAGGAATGAATCGCTCAGTATGTCGGCGACCAGCCCTTGACATTTATTGACGAAGCTCCCATGGATTTCTTTCGGGACGTCTATACTGAAAACGATGGTCGGGGCAAACGCATTCTGTGGCGGGATCTCGCACGGAAGTGCAACGACGCGGAAACGAAGCGACTCAGCGTCCAGGCCGATTCTGACGCCCAGGGAATCCGAGACCGTTTCGCCGGGCCGGGCCGCCATTTCTCTGCAATGCATGCACGGGGTGACGTCATTGCCCACGTGCAAATGATCCGTGCCAGCACAAATAGCTGACACGTTATCCCATGCATCGGTCCCGTCTCCGTAATGGCACGTGTCCGGCTCGAACTCCAAATGCTTTGTCGCCAGCAATTTGTCGCCTCTCCAGATCTGGAGCACCAATCTCATATACTCTTCCATGCCGTCGCCCTCAGAGAGAGTAGAGTCAATCACCCTGTCTGCGTCCAGTGTTTCCATCCTAGAGAGCGCCTCGCACCACAGGGACCACACGCAGGGCACGACCGTGCAATGCGTCAGCGGGTCTCGCTTCGCGACGCGCTCCCAGATCTTCTCGCTTGGCCTCCACCTTTTGCCGGCGCAGCCCAGTGCGCCGATCTCTCTGGGGCCGAGGAGCTCCTCGACGACGCGCGCGACGTCGTCTGGCAGGGTATCCATTATGTCTGCTGAGTCTCAGTGCTCTGGACCTCTGTGCGTTGTAATCGATCGCGGAAGCGGTCGCGATTTTATCAATAATATCTCACGAGTCTATTATATAGGCGCCGCGCCAAGTTGCGCTCTATCGCGCGCGCGGCGGTGTGGCAAAACGGGTTTTCGCGGGCAAAGTCGATGCCTAGCGCAGATAAATCACACGTATCTTAAGAAACCTAGCAGAGACCAGTAAAACCGAGCACGTCCATTGGCAAAGAAGGCGCCCTCCGGGCGGGTTGGACCGAGGGCGGCAGCGCGACGTACGCGTAGGACCGCGGCCGCGGCGCGAAGCGCCCGGGCCAGAGCGCCTCCGGCAGCATCGCGCGCGCTACCGACGCGCCGCACTTCACATTTACGAAGCGCGGCATATCCTCCGACACGGTGCCCGCGGAATTGCTCACGACGCGCAACCGGATGTTGGGCGTCGGGACATGACGCTTCTTCCGCTTCTTGTAGGGGCGCGCGTAGAGATCTCCCTCGTCCGCCGCGGGCTCGGGCGCCGCGGGCCGCCGCGCCTTCTTCTTCCTCGTCTTCCGGAGCTCCTTCAGCAGCGCCCGCGCGGCTCTTATAGCATTATCGGCCCCGCACTTGTCGGCGACGCGCGCGGCCCGGTCCGCGTCTTTCCTTAACAAAGCGGCCTCCTTCTCGGCCCGCCGTCTAGCCTGCTCGTCGGCGCGCGCGCGCTGCTTCCGGAGCTTCTCCTCCTCGCGAAACCGAGCGAAGAACGCCGGGCCCTCGCGCGCCCACCGCTCATACAACAAAGCCGCCGCGGCCGCGTCGACGGGCCGCTCCGCGAGGAACCGGGCAAACCTCAAATATTCGCGGGCGTCGGCGGCCGCCGCGCCGGCCGCGGCCTTGTCCGCCCTCTTCAAAAATTTGGCGAGGCGCTCGGCGGCGCGCTCCTCGCGCTCCTCCTCGATCTCCGCCTCCGACCGCCGTTGCGGCGGCGGCGCGTACTGCCCGGGCTGCACGGCCTGCGCGCACTCGCGCGCCGACTTCCGCGCGGCCGGCTGCGCCGGCCCGCGGCGCCGCTTGCGCCGCGCGGGACTTTTTTGAGGAGACTGCGCGGCGCCCAATCCTAATGAAGCGAGGAAGGCCTGGTTCTGCGCTATCCTAGCGTCCCTTTGTAACTCGTAGTCGGACTTCACCAACGGTTGTGAAGGGGCCTTGTCGTCCGTAACCCCGCAATGCTTGCCACAAATGACCTCACCAACAGCCTCCGCGGCGCCCGCGTACCTCACGAACGCGCCGGGGTGGCCCTCATCAAACCGTCTCGACCACTCGCGCGGCCCCATGAGCTCCCTCAATATGCACGCGGGGTGGAACGACGCGGCACACCGCTTCCGAGAACACTGGACGATCTGGCCCCGCTCGCCGCAGAAGTCGCACTTGCCCTTCGAGCGCACCTCGGACAGATCGCCACATAACGCGGCGATCTGCCTATTTTCATCGACAAATCCACATTCCGGGACCCACGCGGCACACGCCACGTGCGCCCAGCAGTCCCGCCAGCTCCCGTGCGGATCATTTACGAGCCGTTCCTTGGCGTAGGCCCGCGGGAGTGATGTGGCTCGCTTGAACGCGAGAGGCACGTCCCGATAAAAGTCCGTGCCGTTCGGTCGGCCGCTTTCACAGATCACACATTTCAGAGGACTGGCGTCGCGTTTGCCCTCTCGGAGTTCCTGGCAGGCCTCGCAGAACCAGTCTTCGTTTGATGCCGCCGTCTCGTCCGAAATATTGTAGCATAATTGATGGACCGCGACTTCGCAGCCGTCGCAAAAGATGAGCGCGTCCTCCTCCTCGCTATGTTTGCTCCCGCAGACGCCGCAGGCGCCCTCGTCGTCGTCGTCGGAACCGTGCGACGACGGCGTTTGCTCGGCTTCGTTCGATGATGGTGTGTGCTCGGCTTCGGCCGGCGGCGCGGCGGCGGCCGCGGATGGGTCCTCATCAGTTGGCGATAGCCGTGTGTTCACGGGCGGCGCCGTGGCCGTCGGCGCGGCCGAGGGGCCTTCGTCGCCGGTCCTGGGCACCGGTGCGGCTGCTTTCGGCGTGGTCTCGGTGCTCAGCACTGCTGGAGCGGCCGAAACTGGCGCCGCCTGCCACTCCATCGAGGTTGCGGTATCGCGCGTATCTGATGCGCAGAGTCGCGCCTCCTGTACGCGCTGCAGGGCTCCTGCGAGCGAGGTTAGTCGTCCCGCTTTGCCCGAGTTGGGGGGCTCATAGCTCATACCTCTATCTTATGAGAACCAGTTAGATTTGGCTTTGTTTCTACCCCCAGCTCTACAGGGGACCCGTCGTACCCCGTGCTTCGCCCCCCGGAGCCCGTGGCCCCGCCTTGTCCGAGCAATGGGCACCTGGAGGCCCGCGTTCATCCCAAGCTCCCAAAGACTGGGCTCCCCGCGTCAAAATTTGGTACATTGCGGATCAAAAGAGTCTTCGGACGGGTCCTGGACCGGGTTCGCGAAGATTCCGACGAGCGCGTGGGGCTGGGCTGCTCGCGGTCCGCAAGCCAAAAACGCTGGCGCGGCGCGCGTAAACTTAGTGATTGCTATTGCTCAGCAGCTGGTTTATCTAGCACGCATCGCTGCTCTCGAAAGCGCTGCGAAATAACGCGCCGCACAGCTGCCTAAAACCTGGGCTACACACCACAGTGCACCAGATGCGGCGCACAGCGCCAATGCTGGCCGCGGCGTGCCTGCTCGCGGCCGCGGCCGCGTCGAGCACACCATTAATTGGAGGCGACGCCGACGCTAATGGTTGCATAGCGTCCGCCGGCTACACGTGGTGCGAGCCCCTAAACAAGTGCATAAGGAGCTGGGAGAGCGCCTGCGTCGACCTCGAGGAGGAAGAGACCACCAAAGATGAGAAGGAAGAAGACGAGGAAGAGGAGGAGGAAGAGCGCGTCCTCAAATTACATATCATCGTCCTCACCGTGAGTTGCCTAGTGGGCGTCTCGTTAGCCTTCGAAATCACGCACGAGCACCTGCTGGAGCACACGTCGGAGACGATGCGGCCCATCATCGTCGGGTTATTTGGAGAACTTACCTTGTTAGGCTTTATTGGACTTACGTTGTTCATCCTGTTCAAGATGTCCTGGCCCCACGAACTCTCAGAGTATTTGTACGGCGACGGCGAGGTCATTCCCGAGCTCGGTGAATCAGTACATATGGTACTTTTCTTAGTTATGGTCATCTTCCTCGCGCAAGCGGTGTACTTAGCTAGACTCGGAGATAGAGTACTTAACAAGTGGAAGGACTGGGAGGGGTTGAGTGTTGATCGCGTGTCGGAGCGGACGATCCGGAAGCATAAAGTATTACAATCAGCATCATTGTTGTCGCTGGCCAACACGTCGGACGAACAAGTCGACAGTCTGATCTTCTCACTTACACGTGACAGATTTTGCGTGGTCCGCGATCTGCACCCGGCGGACTTTGAATTCGCGTCCTATCTAGGAATTGCATTGGGGAGGACTCTGGAGGAGCTCGTAGAGGTACCTGTCAAGTCGTGGGTATGTCTCGAGATTGTACTACTCTTAGCGTGGCAGGTCGACGGCTTACTAGGTAAGAGGGACAAGATGGTCGGCTGGATTCTGGCGGGCTATGCGTTGCCGTTGATGGCCGGACTCGTATTGGCGAAACTACGACGGATCCTCGTGCAGCACACGGCTCCGCTCCTAGCCGACGCGGAACAACGGGGCCAACGCGGCTCGCTGAAGGCCATGACCAATAGAAGCATAAGAAGACGCCACGCCCAGGAGGAGCGGTCCTTCAAAAAGAAGGGCGCGAAGAGTCCACCTAGAAGCCCGAAGCGGCCTCCTGAACCGAGGGAAAAGGTTCTGGTCCACGACACGTACCACCACGCCTTTTGGAGTGGCCCTCATCAAAAATCAAAATTTACCTTGGATGTGTTGAGGTTTGTGCCTCTTGGGGCCGCTATCTACATCGCGATATTGTTACTCGTACATGCCCCGGCACTGTTAAAAGGCGAAGTCCTCGCTACTTACTCCATCTACGTGAGATTGATAGTCCTCGTCGTCGCGTTGCTACCTCCAGTACTGTGTACGATATACGTGAGAGAAGCTGTTGATGATTTCGCGATCGCGGGCCATGTCGAATCTCTGCAGAATTTGCGGTTTGTGGAGCACGTCATCCGACGGCAGCGGACCGTCGCGGCCTTTGAAGCTCTCAAAGTGGTCACATTTCTGAGAAAGCCCGACATCGTCCGAGCCGCGATGCAGTTATCTGATCAAGCAGGCAAGGACGAGCGGGAGGAGCGGAGCTGGCGGTCGATCTTCGACGTGTTTGACGAGAACCAGGACGGGATCTTCGACCGGAGCGAGTTGAGGGTACTACTGACGAAGTTCAGTACAGCAACGGAGGGCAAAATAACGGAGATCATCGAGCTCCTCGATGATGATAAGTCCGGGGAGATTTCCTTTGATGAGTTCTACGCCTTCGGGCGTAAACTCGAGAGGTACGTCCGGGAGAACGTGGACCCCCACGAGTTACTCAAAGAAATGTTCGAAATTGTTCCGCGGCGGCGTCTGCTTCCCTTCGTGTCCGCCGCGCGCCGTCGACGCTAGACACACAGGTCGACGACGACCGGGGCGGCTTGATCACGGTGCACGAGCTCCATCAAACGATAAGGGAGATCGGCCAGGAGCTGTCCATCGACGACGTGCGTTTCTCCCGCGTTTCTTGAGTCATAGAGTCCGATGACGAGCCTTCGTTCAGTTTACAACCTTACTGACGCACCTTATGAGAGACCAACCGAAGCGCCATCCATTTCCGTAGGACCCCTTTTTTTCTGATCTGCCGCGGGTTGTTGTGTTTTCGTGTCGTGATAATTGTAACGCAGGTCTACAACCTCATCAAGGACATCGACGACGACGGGAATGGTGCTTTAGACCTGGAGGAGTTCCACCTGCTCCTGCACCGCGTCGGCGTCGAGTTCGTCGGCAAGCCGGCGCACTAATTAGTTACTGGGCGGCTGCGTAATTCGTTCTATTTTGATTCATTAGACATCCTACAAGGGCGCCGTGGTCCAGTCCCATGGAGGCGTCCCTTTCCGCCGCTTGGCCGCCGGCTCCGCGGCGGGGGCCTCCTCATCGTCAGTGTCGACGACGAAGCCGTCCACTGCGTATCCGTTTTTCTTCTCCTTTTTTACGGGCTGCGACGCGGGCGGCGGATCGTCGTCGGCGTCGGCGTCCACCGCTTGCCTGCGAAGCTCCAGGTCACGCTCGGCTTGCGTTTGCGTGCCAGTGATCTCGACGTCGGACAGCGTGCGGAACTTGCAGCCTGGCACAGATGGTGAGCCGGAAGACCAGCCAAATACATTACCTTGCTTGCAATACACCTCGTACTCCGTATCGGGCGACAAACCGGGCACGACGACGCCTTTATAGCAATCAGCACGCGGTGACGCCTTCCTCCAATTTTCAAGTCGAGATAGCATGTTGCCCCTAGAGGAGTCTACCATCATCAGGTCGCGTCCGTTCTTGAAAAAGATGATTGCATCAGTACAGTTCGATAGCGGCGCGCAGAACACGCGTACCGAGTCTGAGGAGATTTGATCCACGACTGGCACACACGGAACTCGCGGCTTGTAGTCGGCGAGCCTCATCGGTTTGCTTGATGGGGAATCGTCGCCCCAGTCGATGCCATTGTGCGCACGTACATTCACGCTGTAGGAGATCTTACTTGATAGATTATTGACAACAATTGTTGTGTCGCCCGTCACGGCAAACGGCGGTCCGCTCTCGCCAAATTTCCTCAGCGTGCACGTTCGTGGGTCGACAGATCGTCCAGATAGTCCGGGCCTCGATCCATCTTCGTAAAACTCAACGCATGCAGATTCACAGCCGTGCGGAACCGCAAAGTGGACCCTAATCTGCGTATCGGAGACAGGCTCGAGCATCGGCGCGCCACAAGCCGGGGCCGGAGCGCGCTCGAGCGGCGCGCTGTCGGGCGACGTGGGCCCAAACTCTAGATCGTCCGCCGCGCGAAAAGCCACCGTGGCCGTGAACGTGCCGGCCCAGAGCCCCGCGACGGTGAGGCGCTTGCGCCGAGACGTTCTCCCGTTTTCTTCGAGGGTGAGCAGCTTTCCCCGTTCGCCGTTTAGCAACAACTTTTGCGTCTGCCCGTCGTACATAAGCGTCCTGTCGGTCACGTCGTCGTGTACGTACACCATCGCATGGGTCGGGGCGCCGGCGGTCGGCACGTCGAACTCGAGGTACGCGAGCTTGTTATTGTCTGGCGCGGGGCTCAGCGTCGGCGCGGCGGGCCGCTGGGCCATGGTGGCGTCTGCTTGACTCTGAACTTTGTGGTACACGTGAGGGCAGCCCTCGGACCCGTGGTACAGGTAGGGCAGCCGCGGAGCTCAAGAGCCAGCTGCCGCCTGATTTTTGGTACAGTGCGAGGGACTCGGGCTCAGGTTAATTCGCCGCAGTGCCGAGCTGCGAGAGTGTTGCGTGAAAGAGAGCTTTTTTTTGCTAGTGTCTTACATGACGCTAGCTGCCTCGCTCGCAGAGCAAGGCGCTTGAGCGACGGCACGCCAGCGCCAGGCGGTCCCAGCACCAGTAAACGTCGGCGACCATCGGCGACGACCGCTGCGCGAGCGCTGGAGCACCGCTCATGTTTGTGCTCGCTGTAGTGAGAGATGCTGTGCGAGTGAGCCCGGCGGCCTTTGGGAAGGCGCCATCAGATGCGTTGCGGGACGAGGTCGATGCGCGGTACGGTGGTAGAGTGTTGTCCGACGTGGGCTTTGTCATTTGCTGCGAGACCGCGAGGACCGTATCAGACGGGCTCGTGCACGCTCTAGATGGTGGAGCTACCTACCAAGCCGAGTTCCGATTGCTCGTTTTTAGGCCGTTTGTGGGCGAAGTACTGAGGTGTACGGTGGAATTTGTCGACGAGAACGGCCTCCGATGCACGACTGGCTTCTTTTCGCAAATTCGCATTCCCGCGAAGTACTTGCCTTCATCAGCAACTTTTGATCCTGCTAGAAGGTTATATCTGGACTCAAAACAGCGGAAGATCCAGACCGGCGATTCGATCTTGGTAAGGGTGGCCTCGGTGAAATTTACGCGATTATCAAAAAGGAAGCGCGGTCTGCAGGCCACGACGTCGGGGCCGGAGGTCGGGATTCGGATGCGATCATCATCCGTCGACTTATCTGCGAGGGACCCCGTGCCCTCGGCCATGGAGGTCGTCGCGTCGTGTGCTTCGTCTGGTCTCGGGCCCGTCGGCTGGTGGCGGTAGTCCTTCCTGAGTAGGTGTTTTGTGTGTTTCTTTCGTCGATGGGTGGATGGTCTCTCTTACCCGTCCCTGCTAGCGGCCTGGTTTGACCTCCTGGCTGCCGCGTAAGGCGACAATTTTTTCTATCACATGATGTCTTACACAGTAATACTAGTACACTGCCACAGTCGTGCCGATGCAGGTGGTCCTCACTCCGGCAAGTCGTGCAGCGGCGACGGCATCCACGGACACACCCCGAACGACGCGCGCCGCCGTTGTTTGGCGCGCTGCGGGGCTTTCAGGTACCCGAGCGGCAACGGCCTGCCAAAGGCGGCGTCCTCGCCGCCGCCTGCCAGGTGACATAGGCGCGCAATCTCGTCCTCGCGGTGCCAGAGCGGCTCGTCCTCGGGCGCGCCGCCGGCGTCCGCCCAGGCCTGGAGCTGAGCCCGCCGGGTCGCCTCGGTCACGGCCTTGACCGTTTCCGTAAAGTCGAGCGACGTGTCGTCGCGGCCGACGTACACGTAGGCGACGCCGCCGCCGCGGAGGGCGTCGAGCACGGCGTCCCAGAACTCCGCCGGCCTGTTCGGCAGCCCGCCGAAGTTGACGGCCAGGACGATGGCGCGGTTGCACGCCAAGAACGCACCGAACGCCCGAACGGTCGCGACGCTCCGCACGCCGCCGAGGCCCATGATGACGCGCACTTTCTCGATACCACGCGTGGACGGCCGCGCGAGACTTTTGAACACAAGGCGCAGGACGACGTCGTCCTGGGAGACTGTGAGGAAGCTGAGCGTCGCTCGTTTTGTGACCCGAAGGAATATTTTCACGTTCGGAGGCCGTGCCGTTTCACGACCGGCACGCATCGGCGCGATCGCGTCGACAAGGAGCCAAGCTTTCGACCTGACGTTGCCTCCCGTTTTTGCGAGTTCTTTTTCGAGCAGTCGCTGGGTCGTTTTGCGCCGCTGGGCGAGCGAGCCCTCGCTCGCCGCGAAGATGGTCTTGGTCAGCTGCAGGCGTTGTTGTTGGACGGCTGCGGTCGGCCTGTTTTTTTTTTGCTTGCTTGGCAGTGCTGCAGCCACCGGCGCGGGCGGCGCCGGCGCGGACCCGCTGTTCGCGGCGGCCTGCTCGCGCGCGTGCGCCTGCAACGCAAGCGTCCGTAGAGCAGCGCTCGCGTCCGTCCCAGGAGCGGCTGGCGGCTCTGGTGTGTTCGTTGGAGCCGGCACGGGCTGAACCGGAACTCGCGCGCGGACACGAGCGGCAGGAATCTCGTTGGAGGCGTCTTCCTCGTCCCAAGCGATCTCGTATCCGTCCTCAAGCACCTCATCCACGACGCCGGGGTACCATCTGTGCCCCCACAACGCGTAGACCTCGTCGCCGACGCCAAACGCTGCGACGGGCGTCGGGGCGGCGACTCGCGACTCCTTGCGACAGCTGGGGCACGGTATCACCGTGCCACGCCGGGTAGCTGCCCATCCATTCGCGTCGGCCAGCTGCCCCAGGCAGCTGGCATGGCACCGATGGCCGCAGGGTAGGACGGGCGACGCGCCGTCTAGGTCCTCGAGGCAAATCGGGCAGTTCTCCATCGCAGCGCCGATAATTTACGGCGCTAGCTAGCGGTTTTGACACACTAGGTTTTCGAGCCATGGACGCAGCATACGCATAAATTGATTTGGCGGTTGCACGACCCTTGGAGATAAGTACTGTACGCCACCGCAGCGCCTGCTTGCATTCATTCGGCTGTAAACTTCTCACAGCTCTGAGAGCAAGAGTGCTCTCACACGCACTGCAGCATCGCTCGTCGCCGCGTGACCGCCGAAGCGCTGAAGCCGCATTACACAAATGCCAGCGCCCTTCCCCACCGTGCGAAATTGCGTGCTCGTACCAACGAAACGCTTCGCGGCGCTCGAGCGCCGCGGCCGCGCCGTCGAGTGCGTCTGGGACGCCCTGACGCCGGACTGGTCCATTGCCCAACTCAAGGAAGGCCACCGCTTCTCGAACGACGACGCCTTCTGCGGCTTTTTTGCGGCAGAAGCCGCACCGACCGCGCGGCGGTTGTTAGACCTCGGCAGCGGCGTCGGCAGCGTGGGCCTCATCACTTTGTGGCGGTCGTTGCCGGAAGCCACACTAACGTGCGTCGAGGCCCAGTCCTTGTCTCATGATCTATGTCAACGAACTATAACAAAAAACAAGCTTGATGCCAGAGTCGAGTTGGTCCTCGAAGACCTGCGACATTTCGACGGCCACCACAAATACGACCTCGTCACGGGCAGCCCGCCCTACTTCGCTCCCGAAGATGGTGTCGCGTCGCCGCACGACCAGAGGGCCTTTTGTAGGTTGGAATTTCGGGGCGGTCTTGATGATTATTGTGAGTGCGCATCGCGAGCTTTATGTGATGGAGGGACCTTCGCTTTTGTGATGGCGGCGCAGGACTCGCGGTGTGAGAGCGCGCCGGCTAAACACGGCTTCGGCATTGTGCGGCGCGTCGACGTCGTCTTCAAGGCGGGTCGGAAACCACACATCTGCGTCTGCGTGTGCGCGCGGCTCGGTGATCCGCGGCTCGCTTCTCCAGTGACGGAGACGCTCGTGCTGCGCGATGGGGAAGGGAAACGGACGCGCGCGTATCGCGTCTGGCAGGAGCGGTCCCGGCTTCCTTCGATGGTGCCGGCGGAGGACGTTGAGGCGGCGCTGGACGATTTGGTGCGGGCGCAGGATCGGGCAGCTCTAGTGGACGCGGTCGCCGCGGCGGAGGCTTTAGGTATGAGGGCGGACCCGGGATCCGAGGAGCTCTGCGCCGCGAAGGCGCGGCTCGCGGAGCTTGTTTAGTGTAAAGTGTTCTGTGTTAGCCACCTCTCTCTCTCTAACCTCCCTCTACAGCTCGTATTTGTCGCGGCGGTCTCGCGCGCTGGCGACCGAGGGTGCTCTGTGCTCGTTTCTGGGACTCGTGGCGGCGGCGGCGACTGCGTGAGGTCGTCTGCGATGGCGTATAGAGATCTCTGGCCGCCTCCACTAGTCCAGGAGCCACTAGCCCTTAGCCCTCGCCTCGGCGACGAGATTGGTTATTGGAAAGCTAAGCGAGCTGCTACCGGCATTTACCTGCGTCTGCGCATCATAGAAGTGGCCTCCGTAGCTGTCGTCGCCAGCAGCTTTAAAGCGAGACGACCACTCGCCGACGCGGCGGAGATAGAGCCACAGCACGCTTGCAGTCGCTGGACACACCACACTCACCGCACCGCCCCCCGCAGATACCATGGCTGAGACCAGACCCTTAGTGACGGTCTACGGCGCCGACGGCGCGGCCACCGGCGCCTCGGTACCTTTACCGGGCGTCTTCGCGGCCCCGATCCGGCCGGACGTCGTCCGCAGCGTGCACACGAACATCGCGAAGAACGCGCGCCAGGCCTACGCCGTCATGATGAAGGCCGGCCACCAGACGTCGGCCGAGTCCTGGGGCACGGGCCGCGCCGTGTCGCGTATTCCCCGCGTCCAGGGCGGCGGCACGCAGCGCTCGGGCCAGGGCGCCTTCGGCAACATGTGCCGTTCGGGCCGCATGTTCGCGCCGACGAAGGTCTGGCGCAAGTGGCACCGCAAGGTCAACCTGAACGAGCGCCGCTACGCCGTGGCCTCGGCCATTGCCGCTTCTGCCTGTCCGCCGCTCGTCATGGCGCGCGGCCACCGTATTGATGAGGTCCCGGAATTACCTCTCGTCGTGGACTCGTCGGTCGATTCTTTAGCGAAGACCAAGGACGCCGTGAAGCTCTTGGCCGCTCTCGGCGCCCAGGCCGACACGGACAAGTGCGCCGATTCCAAGAAACTAAGGGCGGGCAAGGGCAAGATGCGCAACCGCAGATATGTGGGCCGCAAGGGTCCTCTCTTGGTCCATGCGGGCGCGGAGCAGTTACCTAGAGCCATGAGGAACTTGCCGGGTGTTGATTTATGCCACGTCGACCGCCTCAACCTTTTATTGTTAGCGCCGGGCGGCCACTGCGGCCGCTTTGTGGTGTGGACCTCGGATGCGTTCGCGAAGCTCGACGCCATCTACGGCACGGCCGGCTCGGCCGCGCTCAAGAAGGACTACGTCCTGCCGCGCGCGTGCATGGAGAACGCCGACCTCGCGCGCCTCATCAACAGTGACGAGATCCAGTCCGTCGTCCGCGCGGCCGAGGAGGACACGCAGCGGCCGAAGGCGCCCAAGAAGAACCCGCTGAAGAACCTCGAGGCGATGCTGGCCCTGAACCCCTACCAGCAGGTCGTGCGCGACAACGAGATGAAGGCCCAGAAGACGAAGAAGCCCAAGTACGCGAAGCAGGACAAGGCGCGGCGGGCGGCGTCGACGGCGTTCTACAACGCGGCGCGTCTCGAGGGCGAGGTGACTTTATAGAGGACGCGTCCCGTCCACACGAGTAATTTATTGCTTTTAATTGCTCTCCCGGCGTCTGTGCACCGGCCTGGGTCCCTCCCACTAGCAGTAGTACTAGTCTGAAAACGTGTTAAACAGCGGCGCGACGGGCGGACGGACGCTCACTCGGCGATCTCGACGTCGCCGACATCAAGCCCGTCTCCTCCACTATCCGCCGCCGCGGCCAGCGCCGCGCGCGACCACTCCTCGTCGGCCTTCGAGTGCTGCACCGGCGCGGAGTCCGGCTCCTTCCTCTTTCGAAAGCAGACGCAGTAGACGGCCGCGGCGACGAAGATCAGTACGATGAGGGCGAGGATGGCGATGTTGCCGACGCAGCCGAAGCCGACGCCGCCGATGCTCAGGTCGCAGACGGCGTCCATGTTGTCGCGCCTCAGCCGAACACGAATACGCCGCAGCGGCGGCGAACGGATGCACCGCGAATATCTAGGATGGAGGTCACTCTATGCGGACGCCATGCGTGCGCCACTGCCGCGCGGGGCAGCCCTGGTTGTTTCGGCTGCTCGGCAAAATCGATTTGCTAGAGTCTTACGCCGCTAGCTCGCGGCTGCGCTTGAGCGTTGAAGCCTTTGCGCATGGCCTGGCAGGACGCAAAATGCTGAAAACAACTGCGCAGTACTGACAGACAACACGCCTGAATCGAACGAGCATCTGTGCGGCAGCGATCATGGATGCAGCTGGTGGCACTGCACCCTCTCCAGCCTCTCCAGCACGAGCAGGAGCCGCATCGATGCAGCAGGCGCCACCCGTGGCTGCAAGCGACGCGCCGCCAGCGCAAGCGACGGCCTCGTCGCCGGCGCCGCAAGCACTCCCACCGACGGCGCCGACGGCGCCGCGCGCGCGACCGATGGACGCCACGGCACGTCCAGGCTCCCTGGAGCGCTACTATTCTACTGTAAACACAAGGGACACCGTCGTCTGCTGCGCGCCCAACAAGGTTTGTGTTGTGTACGTGCGCCCGGACCACGACTGCTTCGGCGACGGTCGGAAAGTCGCTTCCATAACCTTCGCCGACCGCCTCGCGTCGGCGCAGATCTCGGGGAAGCGCAAGCGCGGCGCGGCCGAGGTCGCGCCCGACGAGAAGGTTTTGACCATAAAATGCGACGACGGCGCCCAATTTGCTTTACGGCCGGGCGTGCGCGGCCGCGTCCTCGAGCTCGGGGCGCGCTTGACTCATTCTGACTTGTTGACGCGCGCGGGTTATGTCCTTATCCTCCAGAGCTCGGCGAAGGAGGTCGCGCGGTTAGTTGGAGAGGAGGCGCCTCGGTAGTAATTGGTTACCTAGAATTCCGTCAGTCTCGGCACAGACCGCCAAGGAGCCTTGTGAACACGGCGCGCAAAAATCTAGTGTGTCTGCCACTGGTACTGGCCTCCCCTGGCCAGATTTTTTCTTCAGCCCACAACACAATAAGAGAGCGCACGAGAGCGCTCAAAGGGGCAAGCGCAACGAGGCGACACGCACGAACGGTCCCAGGAGCAGCAGCCCGCGGCAGCCCCTGCAAGGGAGGCCTCTGCCAGCGGTTCCACACAAGACAGAATGGCCACCACCGACGAGTACTTCCCCGCGACGAACGCGTTCCTGCGCTCGCTCACGGAGCCGGAGCCGGCGCCGCGGCCGCCGTCCACGCGCAGCGAGTCGGCCGCCGCGTCGGTGAACTGGCGCGTCGCGGACGCGACGGAGCGCGCGGCGACGGACCGAGCGGAGCGAGCTTTCCGGGCCTTGGAGAAGAAGGCGCCAAAGGCCAGCAAGCCCCGAAGGGCCAAGAAAGCCAAGGCGCCGATCCCGGCGCCTCCCGCGCACGCCGCGAGCCCGCCCATGCCAGAAACCGACACTTCTGGAGCAAACTACCACTACACCCCGACGCCGACACACAAAAGCTATCGGGAGAGACAGATGTCCACGCTACAACTGGAAGCTCCCGGAGGTGTTGCTGGTTGTTTTGAGAGGGCCGGCTGGATGTGCTGCGTGGAAGACAACCGGACATCCACCAGGCCGCACGGGAAGAAGCATTTCCAGGACGCCCTCAGTCTGATACCCGTCACAACAAGGGAAGATGCCCATTTATTCAGAGAGAAGGTGAAGGGGCGGACGACCGACAACGATGGGCTGGTCGCCGACGCGGAGGACGCCGAAGGAAGGACGCTCCTCTGGCACGCGGCTTTGCATGATGACGTCCAGTCGGCGAAGCTGTTGTTGGAGCACGGCTGCGCGCATCTCATCCTCGAACCGGATTATGTGCATCGCCTGAGTCCTTTGCAGCTGGCCCAGAAACATACGAGAAGGGAGCTCGAGGACATGTTCTTGTCCTATGTCTCGGCCTCGGATCGCGACCGGCACTGGCACCACGGACGTCTCGAGAGCGTGTCGCCGCCGTCGCAGCCGTCGCAGCGCGGCTTCTTCTCCTAGAATTGCTGGAATATAGTAGTAAACACACATTCAATTTACGCGGATCTTGTGCTTGCTGATGCGGTAGCACGCCTTCAGGTCCCGCTCGACCGTGTGGCCCGACCCCGAGTCGCCGACCACATAAACCTTCCGCAGCCCCGGATCTAAGGCTGCCAAACCATGAAGCTCGGCGGCGACGGCGCAGTCTTGCCTAAAAGCATCGTGCTGTAGCCGCTGGACGGCCTCGTCGACGTCGCCGCCGCAAATCGCGAGCGCGCAAAAAGCTGAAGCCTCGTCGCACAGATTCGCGCCGCCCACCCGCCCGACCAGCCTCCGCACCTCCGGCCGCCCTTTGTGCTCCACCAGTCGCCTCAGCAACTCCTCCCACGACTCCCGGAAGAGTCGACACTTCCTCCGGTGATCGTCGCGGAACGCCCGGTCTACCACACTACCGCAGGGGCACGCGTACGTCATCTCGACGTGCGGTAACGGGCGCTCCTCCCGCAACTGCGTGTCTTGCCTTCTATCCGGCCGCGGGCCCCAGTAGGGGCCCCGCAACGAGACGCGGAGGTCCAACCTTAATGACGCCGCAGTGAGTAGGTCACCGTCATCGATCCAGGGATCGTCCCGCCGCGCACATCCCACAATAGTGGTCGACGAACGCATGCGGCTCCGCTCGTTCGCGTAGGTCTGCTGGGGCAAATGTTTTTCCTCCTTCGCCAGCCTCGATACGCGTCGTTCCTGCGCGTCCAGGGCTTCCTCGATTGGTCCCACGTCATTCTTTGCCTTGTAGATGGCCTTGACCTGGTCCTGGTCGCCCGGCCGCAAGCGGTCCGCCTCCTCGGCCTCTTCGACTCGTCGCAGCGCGTTATTGTAGCCGACTTGCAGGTTCGCTAGGAGTATCCGTTCATCCTCGAGGTTCTCCGCGTCGTAGATCGTGTACCGGTTCGCCCGCTTGCACCCTCTAGCGACGAGTCGACCGGTCTCCGCATCAGTCAAATCCGCCTCGAACACGCCCGGGATCTGCAGGCCAAATTGTTCGGGCTTTCGAGAATCCACCTCAATGGACAAAGCTCGTTGGGCTTCGATCGTAGCCAGAGCGCCATCCCTATCATCGGTAGCAATCGCCATGACCCAGTCCTTCCGGACAGCTTTTTGGGGCGGCTCCCAGCGAAACGCCGCCTCGGCCGCATCGCACGCGTTCCAGCGCTTCGTTCTAGAGGCCACAAGCATGGCCGCCTCGCCGTCCGTCAAGTTCTTATCCAAGATGAGCGGCGTGGTCGCGACCGTCTCGAGCATCGACTCCTGGTTGAGCGTCGAAGGGTCTTCTACAGTCGTGTCGGGCAGCGTCGATTCCAATTCCTCCAGGGACGCGCGGTTCTGGTCCTCGACCTCTCTTAACATATTTTGGACTTGTGCATGTGCTGACTTGGCAAATGTAGGATCATCTGGCGGTAATTTGAGCGGCGGCGTCGCGACGCGCGGCGGCGCCGCGGGCCGTCGATCTAAGTGGGCCAGTTGCGCTCGCAACCGAAACAGCTTCTTCTCCCTTCGCAAACGATCCTGCTTGATGCGCGCGACCATGGCGGAGGCGTCGCGTTTCCCGTCCGGTCCGATCACTGCTTTCGGTCTAGGTGGTCTCTCCGGACTCTGGGAATCGATGGTGGTGGCGATGGTCAGCTCGTCCGGTTCTCTTTGCGATCGTCGCGACCGGGCGGGACTCGGCCCGAGGGGCTCGAAGCCGCGGGCTCGCGGCTTCTTCTTTTTTGGCTTCTCAGGGGACGGCGTCTTCGCCTCGTCGTCGACCTTCGGCGCCTTCTTGAAGAGCCGGGCGAAGAGGCCGGGCTTCGGGCTGCTCGCGACCTCTTCGACGACGACGCCGGGCGTCGGGGGCGTGCCCGGGGAGCGCGGCATTTTGGTGGTGGGGTGCCTGGCCCGGGGCTGCCTCGCCGCGTCCTAGGCGTCGACGGGACGTCCAGTACGTGCTAGCAGCGCGACTGTCTCCCCATGCAGGGCGCTACGGGCCTTGCAGGCCCTTGCTCGTCGACAGCGTTGTCTTGCTAGTGTGTTACCAGCCGCTAGCAAGCTTTAGCATAAAGACAAAATTGGCTGCACAGAGCCTCTCCTTGGTCTATAAGTGCTGCTTTTGACGCATCATCAACTGCCGCCATGGGTCGCTCGAGGTCGCGCTCTCGATCTCGCTCTCCGCCGCGCCGCCGCCGCTCACCAAGCAGCTCCCGGTCGCCCAGCCCTCGGCGCGCACGCTCGCGCTCGCCGCCGCGGCGCAGACAGCGCTCGTCCAGCCCGCAGCGGCGACGGTCGCGCTCACCACCGCGACGGCGGCACCGGTCGCGGTCGCCGCGGTCGCGCTCGCCGCGCCGCCGCCGCTCGCCGAGCCCGCGCCGCCGCGCGCCGTCGCCGCGCCGCGGCATGCCGCCGCCACGACCACGACGCGTCGTCGAGCCGGGCAGCCGCCTCTTCGTGGGCAATTTGAGTTATGAGATCGACACCGACCAGCTCCGAAAGTTCTTCGAGAAATGGGGTCCCGTGAATGATTGTTTTTTGCCCCAGGACCGGACGACGGGCAAGCCGCGCGGGTTTGGGTTCGTGACGTTTCGAGATGCCGCGGACGCGAAGCTGGCTGTTGCGCAAGCGGACGGCACGGAGCTCGACGGACGGCAATTGCGCGTCAACGTCGCCGAGGACACGCGGGGCCCTCCGCCTCCGACACAACCCACACAACGAGCAAGTAAGTGGGGCACGAAGGCCGAAGATGACGAGGACGACGAGAGGGAGCGGCGCTACGAGGCCGACGAGGACGCCGCGAAGCCGGACTTTGGGTTGTCAGGAGCCCTGGCGAAAGACGAGAACACGGGTAATGTGTACAAGGGCCACGTCCTGAAGTGGACGGAGCCCGACGACGCGCGGAAACCGGTAGATCGGTGGCGCATCTACGAGTACAAAAACGGCGAACAAGTGAAAATACTACATATCCACCGCCAGTCGGCCTTTTTAATTGGAAGAATAAAGGACATTGCGGACATCCTGACGATGCATCCGAGTTGTTCTGGGCAGCACGCGGTGCTGCAGTTCCGCCTGAAGGTACTGAAGGATGATTTGGACGAGGTCCGCGTCGTGCTGCCCTACGTCATGGATCTGGAGAGCACGAACGGCACATTCCTCAATGGAGAGAGGCTGGCCCCGGCGCGCTACGTCGAGTTAAGGGAGAAGGACATGCTGAAATTCGGGTCGTCGTCGCGCGAATATGTTTTGATCCGGGCGCCCGCATAACTATGTTCTGAATAAACCTAATACATTACACGTGTGGCGTCGTGGGACTCGAGAACGACGAAAACTGACAATAAATCTGGTCGTCGGGTCTCTGGGCCGCGGCGTCGCCCTCGTCGCGGGCCGCGACCGTCCCGTCCTCGAGAACGCACAGGTCCGGGTGGTGCCTCGCAAAAACGAGGGGATGGCTCCGCGCGAGCGACTTGAACGCGTTGGCGCCGTAGGCCCGCAGTAGCGAGTGGCGTGTCTCGGCGGGCGGCCGGTCGCGCGTCCAGGGCAGTGCCGACGGGTCGCAGACGACATCAACAATAGCGCTCAGCGACGGGTTCCAGAAGAAGGGCAGCGAGACGCGTCTTTGTTGAGACGGGCCGACACGGTGCGGCGTCGCGCGGTAGTAGCCGCCCGACGCGAGCTGCAGCATCTCGCCGAGGTTCACGGCGACGGCGCCGTCGCGAGGAGGCACGGCGACCCACTCGCCCGTCCGGAGCTGCGCCTCGAGGCCCGGTTGGTCCGCCCAGAGGAGCGTCAGCCAGCCCGAGTCCGAATGCGCCCCGACTCCCGGGCCGACGTCCGGCGGATAGGACGCGAGCTTGGCCTGCCAATGTGGTGCTTGACCTAGAACGCGGTCGTCGAGCGTAGAGGCCTCCAGCCCGAGGCCCAACGACAGCGCCCGCGTGACGCGCGCCGCGGCGGCGCTCATGGCCGCGAGCCAGGGCTCGCACGCACCGCGCAGTTTTCCATCATTATCCGGCCAGCGGTTCGCGCCCACGAGCCGCTGCGCGACGCCATCACAAATCCCGTCTTCCCGCCCGAGCTCGATCTGCTCCCTCGCGTCGATCACGCCGGCCGTGTTCTCCACGCCTAACCGCATGTAGCCCCGAAACGCCGGCGAGGCCTCGTAGCTACAGATGGCCTTCGTCGCGTCGTCGCTGTCGAAGAACTCGCGCGCGGCGGCGGCGCAGCGCTCGCACGCCCCCGCGTCGTCTAGGCGCAGATAGAACAAGCCGGTCTCGTGGCAGGTCTTACGCAGCGCGTCGACGTGCTGCTCGAGATTGGCCAGCGGGAAGATTGGCACGGCTGCTGTCGTGGCCGTCATCGGTACAGCCACTGATGAGCTTGTGGCACCGATGCGATGCGTTTGTGGCACTACGCTTGTGTTTGCTCTCAAATTGAGCCAGGCTCTTCAGTGGCAGCGTGCACACTGCAGAGCTTCATGCTTTTAGGCAGTGCGGGGCAGTGTGCTATCCAGTCGTTCCCAGGTTGTGCGCAGCAGCACCAATGGCAATGCAGTGCGTCGCGTGCATGCGGCGTGCGTGCGCGTCGTCACTACCACCGTCTCAGCTTATTATTGCAATCTATTCATAGCGTAACAAAGGCACTAATATGGCTAAATTTTTTCAGCAGACATCTACACAGCTGTGCTACAGCTGCGCAGCCTTTGCTTAGCAAGCGGAAATAGCTTTGCTGCAGCGGCGCTCGAGCCGTGCGAATTGAGCGGTCTGCGGCGGGCAGTGTGGCCAGCGAGGCAGCATCCACCAGAGGAGCTGCAGGAGCTGCACCATGCGCGCCCTGAGCTACTGTGCGCTGATCGCCGCGACGCAAGCCGCGCTCTACAGCGACGAGACCTACGATAAATTAAGACGCCTCTTCGGCCGCGTCTCCCGACAGGCGCCTGCAACGTCGTCGTCGGTCGAGCGCCACTACCAGAAAGTCGAAACCGCGCTCAACGAGGCCACGCGGAAGCGTCTAGATGATCTACTTAAAGACACGACGACCGAGAAGTGCCGCGAGGAAGTCACCTCGACGTTCATCGACTCCTACAAAAGACAGATCAGCGAGGACTGGTTACCCTTCGAAAGGACGGGCTACGTCTCCGACTGCCCGTCACAACGCGACAATGCACCTCGCGCTCCACGGTTACGAGCGGAGGACATTCGCTTGGCGTATTTGTTAGTCGTGCATGAGACACCGCAGCAAATTACACGCTTGATAGAATCTCTGGAGGAAGGCACGCGACATAATTTCATCATCCACGTCGACGACAAGCCCCAATCTCAATCGACATATAATTACTTGCTGAACTATGCCTCAACAAGATCACACGTCCACGTTCTCGAGACCGGACGGCAATCTGTCAGCTGGGGAGGTTTTAATGTGGTGCAAGCCACGCTAAACGGCTTAGCGTATGCCTTAGATGTGTTGGATGGTAAATTTGATTGGATCGTTACGGCGTCCGGCTACACCTATCCGTTGGCGTCGAACCGAAGGATCCGAGAAGAATTAGCAAGACACCCGTCGGACACGGAGTTCCTGGAGATCCGACCCCAGCCCAACGACCCCATGCCGCGGGCCTGGCACCAGTTCGTCGAGTGCGACGGGAAGATGCGACGGATCACGCGATTGCTACCGCCGCGGAAAATTAAAATGTACATGGGGTCCCAGTGGATGGTCATCACGCGCGACTTCGCCGCGTATGCTACCGGTAGAGAGTCGCCGCGGCAACGTCGAAGTTTCGCGTCGCAGTACGCGCCGTACGGCCGGTACACGATGGTCGCCGACGAGAACTTCTTTACCACAGTCCTGAAGAATTCACCGATGTGCCACAAACACTACAACCAGAATTTCCTACATGTGCAGTTCGACCAGTGGGAGTCTGATAAAGTCGAGGGTCCCGCGCAGAACAAGTGTCTGCAGCCCGATCCGCGGCACTGCGGGCGGTCGCCTACGACTCTGACGTTGGATTATATGCCCGTGTTGGAGTTGGGCGGCGCCTTATTTGCGAGGAAGTTCGACGCGACGTACGACGCCAAGATCTTAGATGCGATCGATGCGAACAGAGCGTTACAGGATACGGCAGGTTATTCAGAGAAGCCGCGTCAGTACTTTGAAAATATAAGATTCGTGCGAGAAGCGCAGAATGGCGTCGAGCTATGTGTTTCTATGTCGAATCAAGCTGAGAGAAGTATCTATGAGGTGTCCCTGAAGCCCTGTGATAGAAGGGACGCGTCCCAGAGGTTCAACATCGGGCCCTGTTCGACGGACGGCCATATTGAGTTGAGATCAGGGAGACAGGCTCTCGTGAAGCCCGGCGACCACTCTCCATCACCTTTTTGTCCGGTCGCACATGTGGAAGGGCGGCGGATGACTTGTTTGGACTTAAACGGCGAAAGCATTGCGCCGGGCACGCGCATCATTGGATTTCCTTGTAATGGGCGGTGGAACCAGCTCTTAGCGTTAGGTACGGGTGCTCGAGGACAACCGGAGCAGGGCTCGGTCTACATCAACGTGCCGTATCCTAGACATCCTGTCAGACATTTATGTATCGACGCGCCGCCGCCGACGAACGCGAATCCGGCGCCTTCTCTCGTCGTCCAGAAGTGCTCCGGGGCGGCGTCCCAATTGTTTCGGGTCGAGCCGGTGTCGGACTCCGCTTTATATGAACGGCCGGCGGCGCCGCCGCGCGAGTCCGATTATCTGCAGGGGGGCGAGGAGCTTTAAGTGCGTGGTATATCGTGTTTTTTCTTACGCGACGGCGTCTCTCGCTGGTTCGCGTGCGGGGTTGGGTTTTGGAAGCTCAGAGAGCATGATCTTAAGCTGCCCGTAGACGCGCATCCGTGCATTGCATATAGATTGGCCGAGGCAGCCTACACCGCAATTTGCATCGCTTACATGGTTGCTGCCCCATCATGAGGTTCCTGGCGCCGCTCGTGGGGCTAGCCGCCGCCGCGACGACCAACCCCGTGCTCTTCGTCCACGTCGGCAAGACCTGCGGCGGCTCCGCCGTGGCGTACCTCCGCCGCGCGGTCAACGTCACGGAAGTGCACCTACGACCAGTAAAACGCGAGGAGGTCGAAAGGGCATCGCACATTATCGTGTCGGTGCGCGACCCGACGGAGCGCGTCGTCTCGGCCTTCGAGTGGCACCGGCCGGGCGGCGACCGGACGTACGGCCGGTGCTTCCACCGCAAGCGGGACGTCGAGCGGTACGGTAATTCTTGCGCCGACGACGAACTTTATAGATGCGCGGCCACGGCGGACGCCTTCGCGGACCTCGTGGCGTCGCGAAACGCGACGGACCGGTGCGCCCGGGTGGCCAAGGCGTTCCTGGCGCCGGACGCGGGCGCCAAGCTTTTGGGCGAGCCCTTACACTTTGTGCGGCTCGGCGTGGAAATCAACCGGTGAGCTGGCTTACACGCCATCAAGCACAGAAATTTGATCTCCACACAGGCGCGCCTCTCGCACATCCACCGGGGCTTCGCCTTCTACTTGGGAGGAGACACGCTCGACCGGCTCGAGGGCAAACGCGTCTGGGTCGTCGAGGCGTCGGCGTGCGAGCGAGACGCGCGCGCCTTCCTGGCGGGGCTCTCGTTACTTCAGGGGGGCACGTTCCCGACGTCGCACCGCCAGGGCCCCCACGCGCTGTCCTACCGCCGCCGGGCCGCCCTCATGGACGCGCTGGCCCACGAGTACCGCACGCTCCAATCCCTGACGAAGCGTGCGGAGAACTACGACCTCGACGCGCGGCGGCGCGCGCCGGCCTGGGCCTTCGCGCAGCGCGTTTTAGTGAGGCGCGTCCGGAAAGAAGAGTGGGAGAACAGCGTCGTGCGCGCGCGCGTCCGGAGCAAGAAGAGTGGTCATCATTAAGAACTGTTGTTAGTGCGCGCGTACTCACTCGACCTTGAGGCACTCGAGCGTGAAGTTCAGCGTTCCGCCCGGCGGGATGCCCCAGGCCGGGAAGCCGGACGCGCCGTAGCCCTCGTGCGCCGGGATGATGAGCTCTCGAGCTTCGCCGACCTTCATGCCGAGGCAGCCCTGGTCCCAGCCCTTGATGACGCCGCCGACGCCGGCCTGGTACGTGAAGGGCTCCTGGCCCGGGTCCTTCGTGCTCCAGAACTTCTGGCCCGATTCTTTGACGACGCCCGTCGCGTGGACGGTGGCGGTCGAGCCCTTCGTGATCTCCTTGCCCGAGCCGGGCGTGATCGTGCGCATCGTCGTGCCGTTGCAGCCGGGGGCCGGCGTCATCTCGGCCATCGTGACCTGCGCGGTAGGGTGTGTACGCCATCGACGCGAGTTCAGCTGCGCGATGGCGTGGAGGCTGAGCCGTGCAGCGTTGTGGCTGTCCTTCCACAAGTAACTGCGCCGCTCCGCCCGAGCAGCCCGTGCTGCTGGCACGGCCATCACCGCTGTGCCAAATGGTGCCGTCCGATTGCAAAATCGTTGCGCCCGTGCGTAGGACTGAAGGGATGCATGAAATTCAGGTGATATAAACGCGGATAGGCACGAATGCGATGAGGAGGAAGCTGCGCGCAAAAGAGGCCCAAAACCTAGCGTATCGACATACTAGCATTTTAGGCTGCCCAATGGGCGGAGCCGCATAGCGCGCATAGCTCGAAAACGGGCTGGCAACAACGCCTCCTTGGCACCCGGAGCACCCATCGGTGCGAAATCTTGAGCTGCAGCCCCTCTGGAGAGGGGCAGGCCATGGCTGCCTTCCAGGGCCACGACACAACAGGTGATGAACCCTTCGCGCCCGGCGACCAAGTGTACGCCGAAGACGGCGACGGCTGGCGCCTCGCCACGGTGCAAGGCCCAGCTGGCCCTAGCATCACACTCGACGACGGCAGCGAATGCGCAATTGACGAGCTGCTGCGCTGCAACGATATTGATGAAACCGACGTTGCCTCACTCCTCCAAATCCACGAACCGGCAGTACTAAACTGCCTCGAAGGCCGCGACTACGCGTTCTGCGGCCCGAATGTGATCATAGCGCGCGGCCACGCGCACCGGAAGATGGCCGGCTTCGCGTCCAATCCACATCCGGAGCCCCACGTCTACGCGCTGGCCGAGCGCGCGTTCGTGGCACGAAGCAAGCCGCAAGTCGTCGTCGCGACGGGCGGCGCCGGCGCGGGCCGCACGCGCGCCTGCCGCGCCGTCGCTTCCTACTTAACCTGGCGCGGCGGCTTATCAACCGAGAGCGAGCTTTATATGGATATAAGGCGCACGGAGGTCGCCGTCGCGGCGCTCGGCCACTGCCGGGCGGGAGCCCACGACCGGTCCTGCGTCGCCACGGCGACGCACTTCACGTTCGACGCGCGCGACGCGTTGATCGGGGCGCGCACCGACGTCTTTCTGCTGGACGCGGCGCGCGCGGCCCGGCCGCCGGCTGACGGAGAAAGCAACTTCCGCGTGCTGCACGCGGCGGCGCGGCGGCGCGGCGCCCGTCACCACATCCTCGGGCCCGATGACATAGCCGGAGGTGCGCCGACGGACGCGGCCGTCGCCGACTGTCTGGACGGGATCGACGGCGCCTGGTCCGCGCTCGAGGCCGTCTGTCTCCTCGGCGACGGGAATTTACCGGGAGCCCTCCGCGTCCTCGGCGTTTCGGAGGGCCTGGACGTCTCCCGCCGTACGCCGGACCAGCACTTCTCACGACAACTCTACGGCGGCCTCGTGGCTGCGATCCTCGACGCGCGCAATGCCAGAACGGCGGCGGCCGCCCGGGGCCGCGCCGTGTCCGTCGTCGACCCGCTCCCCTTTGACGCATGCGGCGACCGGCGCGCGTTGGTGATCAACGCCCTCGACGACGTCCTGGAAAAGCGCTTCATGGATACGGTCCGGGCGCCGTTCCGCACGCTCGTGGACGAGGGCGTCGCGCCGGGCCGGTTCGCTCGCGTGCCTTTGGTGGACGACCCGCCCTGCCGGGAACTGCTCGCGAGCGCGGATCTACGCACGTGTGCCCGCTCGACGCACGTGTGCCAGTTGCCGCGCGTCGACGACGTCGAGAACACGTTCGCGGTGCGGCACTACGGCGGCGTCGTCACGTACGCGTTCGACGAGTGTGCGCGGCGGGAGACGTCCGACGCCTTCCGGGGGGCGCTGCGCCGGTCGACGATCGATTTTATGAAGCGCGTCGGTGCGGCGACGCCCGAGGCGTCGCTGGCGGACGTCCTCGACGGCGCGGACTGCGCCTACGTGCGCTGCCTGCGGCCGTCGCGCCTCCGCGCCGACCTGCGGGCGGCGCGCGTCGTCTTCGCCGCGCGGGCCGCGGCGGCGGCACACCCGCGCCACGCCCTGAGCTTCGACGCGCTGGCCGGCGCCCTGTCCGAGGCGGCGCTCGCGGCCACGGAGGACGCGGCCCCGGAGCTCCTGGCGGCCTGCGTGCTCGCGGCGGTGGGCGTCGACGCCGAGTGGCTCCTCGGGAAGACGGCCGTGTTCTTCGGAAATGCCGCGGCGGCGGCCGAGGCCCGGCAAAAGGTCGAGCGGGCCGCCGGCCACCTCGACGAGGCGGGAACGCGCATCGTCGCCGTATACGAGCGCATGCGCGGGAGCGGCGCGGCCGCGGCGGCCGCGGCGGCCCACGCGGCCGAGGACGTGGTCCTCGCGCTCGGCGACGCGCTCGCGCGCGACGGACGCCGCCGCCGGAGACCCGCCGCCGCCAAGGCCCGGGCGCGCGCGCGCCGGTCGGCGGTCCTTGCCGAGGAGTGTGCCGTGGCCGCGTCGGCGGCCGCGTCGCGGGCGGCGGCCGCGGCGGCGCGCGGCCGCGACGCTGGGGAGGGCGCGGCGGCGGCCCGCGCCGCGGCGGCGCGCCACGCGGCGAGCTGCGCGGCGGACCTGGCCGCGGCGCGCGCGGCCGACGCGCTCTACGTCGACCCGGACGCGCTCGCGATCGAGCTCGCCGCCGCGGGCCTGCGGAAGGCGCCGGCCCGGGACGACCCGCCGCCGGCGCCGGCCGGGCCGACGGCGCGCGCGCCGCCCCCGAAGGTCGGCTGGCTCCGCGTCGACGGCCGCCGGCGGTGGGCCGAGCTCCGCGACGCCGTGCTGACGCTGCGCGCGCGCCGCGACGACGCCGTCCCCGCGGACGCGCTCCGCCTCGACGCCGGCGCGCGCGCCGCGGCCGCCGGCGCCGGCCTCTCCGTGCGCGCGAGCGTCGGCCAGCCGCTGCGCCTCGCCGCGGCGGCGCCCGCCGACGCCGGAGCCTGGGTCGATGCCATCGCGGCGCACGCGGCCGCCTCGCGCCAAGCGGAGCGCGACGCGGAAGCGTTCCGGCGAAACGCCCCACCAGCGGACGACGACACGCGCTACTTCCAGGGCCGCGAGCCGCTCTTTCTCTACCGCGCGCCGAGCGACGCCGCGCCGGTCGTGAAGCGGCTGGCGCGGGACGCGTTCGTCGAGGCGCGGGCGACGGTCCTCGGCGATTCCGCGAACTTCCTCCGGACGCCGGGGGGCCTCTGGGCCCGCGTCCCCGCGGAGGACGCCGTCGAAGTGGTCGAGGGGCGCCTCTTCCCGACGTCGGCGACCTACGTGCGGCGCCGCGGCGCCGCGGCGAGCCTCGTCGCGTCCTACCCGACGCGGCTCTTCGCCTCGGCCCACCTCCTCGAGGCGAGGACCATCGAGGCGTCGGGCGTCTTCGCGACGGCCACCGACGAGTTCCTGCGCCTCGCGGACGGCTCCGGCTGGGTGCCGCTCGCCGACGAGGGCGGCGAGCGCGTCTTCTTCGCCGTGCCGCGGAGCTTGTAGTAGTTTGTTGTTGACCTGTCAGTCATTTTGCGCGCCCCTAATCTCCCTGCCAGTGGAGCCCCGAGCTCTGTCGTGCGAGCGGTGTACTAGATAGATAGGGGCATAGTCGCCGTTACCCGTGGGGGTGGGGAGTACCGGCTGGGGCGGGGAGGCGGGAAGGGCGGGAGGGGCGGGGGATATACGCTTTGCTCTATCCGTCGAGGCACGTCCAGTACTTGCCGCAGTAGTCGTTGCAGTAGTCCTTCTTCGTGGTCACGGCCGCGGCGCCGACCTCGGTCACGTTGCGGCCCGCCTCGGCGAGGGTGTTCACGCAGTCGTAGGCGTACGAGTACGAGTACGTGCCGCAGTTCGTGCCCGAGCACGTGGCCTCGCAGCAGTCGCCGCCGTCGTAGCAGGGCGCGACGTTGTTCGCCGCGTCGCACTTGCCGTCGCCGACGGCGGCCGGGTCCGCCGCGGCGGAGCAGTCGTGGTCGCTCTTCGCGAGGACGCGGGCGTCGAGCGCGTTGCGCCAGCCGACGTGCGGCCGGTCGCAGTCGCCCTTGGTCCACCGCCCGTCCGTGCAGCAGAAGTCGGACCACTTCGAGCCGGGCAGGCCCTGGGGGCAGTACTGCTGCTCCGTGCTGCAGTACCAGCCCTTGCAGCCGGTCGCGTCGGCGGGGTACTTGGCCGGCGCCATGGACAGCGCGTCGGCCCAGACGTCCGCGATGTCGTCCGAGCCCTCGGGCACCTGGATCTGGTACTCGACGAGGACCTCGTCCGCGCCCTGGTTTTGGGACTGGAGCCGCCGCCGCGCCGACGGCTCGCTGAGGATGACCGTGATGTCGTCGAAGCCCGGGGCGCAGGCGCCCGCGGTCCACGTGCCGGACCCGGCCTCGTCGAAGACGCAGCAGTAGTCGGAGTCCGTGGAGCCCACGAGGCCCTGCGGGCAGTACTGGTTCTCGACGGAGCACGCCCAGCCGGGGCACGACGTGGCGTCGGCCGGCCGCACGCCGCCGGCGACGTCGATGATCGTCTGGGTGATGTCGGCGGCGTGGGCCTCGGCGTCGGCCAGGGACACGCCGGCGAGCTCGACCGACCCCTCGACCACGAAGCCCGTGTTGAGCTCGACGTAGCCGAACTTGAGGTTGCGGCGGCCGGACTGGCGCGTCTGGCGCGACGCGGCGCTGCCCCAGGAGGCGTCGCCGCAGTCGCACGTCTCGTACTTGCGCGCGGCGTCGCAGTCGAGGCACTTGCCCGAGATCGGGAGCTTGGGCGTCCAGCGCCACGAGCAGTAGCGCGTGTCGCAGGCGTCGCGGTTGTCGATGCCGAACGAGCACTCGGGGATGCAGCGCGAGTAGGGGGCGAGCCAGTGGCAGCCCGCCTCGGCGGCGCAGGCCGCCGTCTCGTTCTTGGTCTCGCAGAAGGACGTCCAGTCCATCGTCGGCGCGAACGTCGGCGCGCCCGTCGGGTGCATCGACGGCGCGGGCGAGGGCTCGGACGTGGGCGCCATGGACAGCGTCGGCGCGAGCGTCGGCGCCGCCGAGACGGTCGGCGCGGCCGTGGTCGGCGCGGGCGTGGGCTTGCAGGCGCCCTCCGTGCTCTTGACGCCGCACGGCGGGTCGTTCAGGATGCAGGGCGCGTAGAAGAAGGTGTCCGTCATGTCGACGCAGCACGGCTGCCCGCCGGCCCCGTCGCAGCCCGCCTGGAGCGGCGCGATCCGCGCCTTGTACTCCTCGTACGTCTCCGCCGCGTCGTCGATGGCCGGGCAGGCCTCCTCGACGCACCAGCCCAGGTCCTGGTCGAAGCTCTCGGCGTGCAGAAACATGTCGTGCATCGACGTCACGGCGTCGACGTTCCAGCCCGAGATGTCCTCGTTGAAGTCCAGTTCGTTCTCGAAGAGGTGCGACATGTCCGTGACCTGGGACGTGTCCCACCGGCCGATGGGCGACACGCCGTACATCTGCTCGAAGACGTCGCGGTGGTGGAGGTAGAGGTGGACGGCGCAGGTGCCGTCCGTCGCGGTGGTGATGCCGATGTTGGCGTCGTGCGAGTGGTCGCAGGCCAGGTTCTCGTCCGTGGCCACGAAGGTCATGGTCGGCACCGGCACCGGCACCGGCGACGGCGGCTCCGTCGCGTAGGTCGGCGCGACCGTCGGGCCCTGGGCCGTGGGCGATAGGGGGTCGACCGTCGGAGGGAGGGAGTACGACGGCCGGACCGTCGGCTCGTACGTCGGCACCGCCGACGGCGTCGTGGGGGCCATCGTCGGGTACCGGAGCTTCTTGGGCTCGGAGTCGGCGTAGTGGTCCGGGTTGCAGGTGCCCGTCTCCAGGGTGTGGTTGCATCCATTAGCGCAGCGGCAGCAGCCCGTTCCGCCCGCGCCGTTGTCGACGAAGCCCTTCGGGCGCCACTGGGTGTTGGACGTGCCGCCGTCGAGCGTGAACTCGGGGCTGTTGCAGCGCTTCCTGCGGACCTCGCACGTGACGAGGCCCGTGACCTTGTGCCAGCACGACCCGAAGTTGTCCTCCGTCGGGACGGGCGACGGCACCGTCGTGGGCACGGCCGTGGGCGCGGCCGAGATCGTCGGCGCGCTCGTCGGCGCGCTCGTCGGCGCCGACGTCGGCAGAGACGTGGGGACCTCGGTCGGGGGCCAGGTCTCGAACGTCGGCGCGCTCGTCGGCGCGCTCGTCGGCGCCGACGTCGGCAGCGTCGAAGGCACGCCCGTCGGGTCGGCCGTCGGCACGCCCGAGGGCTTGGACGTGGGGCCGGGCGTCGACGGCGCGGACGTCGGGACCTTACTGGGCTCCGACGTCGGCGGAGACGTCGGCACGTACGTCGGGTCGGCCGTCGGGGTCTTACTGGGCTCCGACGTCGGCGGAGACGTCGGCACGTACGTCGGGTCGGCCGTGGGCTCGAAAGTGGGGTCCGACGTCGGCGGGGTCGTCGGCACGTACGTCGGCTGCCACGTCTCGTACGTCGGCGCCTCGGAGGGCACGGACGTCGGCGCCGACGTCGGCGGGACCGTCGGACGGTACGTCGGGTCGGACGTCGGCACGCCCGAGGGCTCGGACGTCGGCGGGACCGTCGGCACGTACGTCGGGTCGGCCGTGGGCGTCGCCGTCGGCGGCGACGAAGGCACGTACGTCGGCGTCGACGTCGGCGCGAACGTGGTCGTGGGCGCCGGCGAGGGCATCGACGTGGGCGGCGACGAAGGCACACGCGTCGGCGTCTCCGTCGGCGGCGACGAAGGCACGTACGACGGCGCGCCCGTCGGCACGGGCGTCGGCAGGGACGTCGGGGTGGTCGGCGTCGACGTCGGCACGCCCGACGGGTAGGTCGTGGGCACGCCGGACGGCGCCTCCGTCGTGGGCACGGACGACGGCGCCGGCGTCGGGTCCGGCACGATGACGTGCAGCCGGCGCGCCGCCTCCTCGGCCTCGGCCACGAGCCGCCGCTTCACGCCCTCGGGCGCCTTGCTCGACGGGCTCTGCGCGGCGGCCGGCGCGGCGAGGCAGGCCGCGGCGACGAGCGCGGCGGCCCAGCGGCCGGCGCGGCGCGGCCTTCGGGCCATGTCACTGCCATGCCGCGGCATCTTCGCTGGCTTCGCGGTCTCCGGGCTGGCGCTCGACCCACGCGGCGTGCGGCGCGGGCTGCCCGGGGTTGGGGTTGGCGCACAAATCGCCTCGCCGCTCGACACAGCCAAAGTGTAATTTTTGGCCGGGTGCAATATTATCCTTACCTTAGTTAGGTTACGATGATTTTTTCCCCCGCCGCGCCGCGCGCTGTCGTCGCGGGCAGCCAGGACCCCTCGCGCGGCCCCACCCTCGCGGTTTTTCCGGCAAGGCTGCCCCTCCGAGCCCCAATCCATGGAAAAGGCTGCCATTTGGCTGCCCCTGCGGCTCATAGCAGTCTAGCATCGCTCTAGGGCCGCGGCGGTGGCTGGTAGGCCCTCGCGCGGGGCGGGGCTTCGATCGCGCGGGGCGCCTCTGTCTGCAAATTTAAGGTTCGACTGCCGTCTCCGCGTAATACAAACACAAGATTGCTGCCCGGAGGCTACGCTACGCGCGCACCGCCGCAGACGACACGCCATGGCCACGCGTCGCAGAATGCTCTAGAATGAGACGCAGCAGCATCGTGGCGCTCGCGGCGGCGCTGCTGCCCACCCTAATTAATGGACAGGGCGCGTCGTCGATGCACCCCATCGACTTTGATGGAGACGGCGATATTGATATTGTGAAGAGCTCGCCGATCGGGATCATCTGGCTCGAGAACCACGGGGTCCGCGCCGGCGCGCCCGAAAAAAAACACGCGTCGCCGGCGCGCTTTCAAAGCGGCGGCTGTCTCGGCGCGGCGGCGTGGAGGCCGGCACGCATACTCACGGGTCTACGCACAGGTCGACAAGGAATGGGAGACGCACATTATTAGTCTCAACCAGAACATCAAGGACGCCGTCGCGGCGCACAAGCGGCACCGGAAGTTCGTGGACGTCATGGAGGGCCGCGGCTTTGCGCCCGTGTCGGCTCTTTCTGACGAGCCGCCCGTGGTGGTCGCGGGCGCGGAGGACGCCGTCACCGTTGATGTTGGTGGTGAGGTTGTTGAGGAGGCGGCGCGCTACGCCGAGCAGGAACTGTAGTAAGTGGTGCTTAATTCGAATCCGTACCATGGAGGGGGCGCGCGCGGCCTCGGCGGGCCCCGCGCGGCACCTCCGAGCCGTTTCCGGGCGGGGTCTCGATTCGGGGGACCACCTTTCGCGGTGAAGCGCGACCGAAGCAGGCGACTCCTCCGCCCTCGCAGTTGACGTCCGTTTGTCCAAAGCCCCAGGCTCCGGTCCAGCAGCAGCCGAAGACATAAACGCTGAGCTGCTACGATGGCTCTCCTCATGTTGATAACGCTGGGAGCCTTTTCGCAGGCCGGCCAGGGCAAGTACGCCTTAGGACAGCGTGGAACGAAAGTCCAGCTCGTGCAGCTCTGTCAAAAGGCGCATGCGAACAAGGACCAAATATTAGCATCGGATGCGCTAGACGAAATCTTACGCGAGCTAAACAACGAGGAACGACGACGCCGGCACCCCGCGCTACCTGAACGCTGGGCCTGCTCGTAGTTTTCAGCGTGTGAAAAAGTCTTCTCGCGACCCGGGGTCGCTCTCGGGCGCAACACAAAATTCAAAAAACGCAGGTGGCGCGACGACCGCGACCTCGACGCGGCGCTCGCCGACGCGGCCTTCGGCGGCGGCTGGCGGGCCGCGCCGGGCGCGAGCGTCGTCGACGCGCCGGACTGCGTCGTCGCCGGCGACGCCGAGGCGACGGCGGCGCGGCTCCGATATCTCCAGAGGACGGCGCCGCCGGGCTCGCCCGCGGACGCGTGCACGCTCCGCTGGCGGCCCCTGCGCGTCGCGCCGCCGCCGCCGCCGCCGGGGGAAATCCTCTTCCGCGACGGCGACTTCGCGGTCCTGCGCGACGCCTACACGGGCTCCGTCGCCGTCGCGTCGCGGACGGAAGTGACGAACACGCCGCCGCTCACGCTCGTGTGATTGACTACTACGACCCCGCCCCACCTGTCTTGTAAAGAACCATGCTTGTCTGAAAGCCGTTTGTGCATTGCCAGCCAGTGACAAGCTGGCCCGTTCCGCATGGTAGTAACCCGTGTCGATCAAGTGACAGCATCGATGGGGCCATTTCGTCGACGAGCGCACAGGGATCACACACACAACAGATTACCCAGCAGCCCTCAAGAAGGCGCAGCGCGCACGAACCGCAGCACCGACAGCGCCTCGTTCCGCGCACGGCGCCGCAGGACCGTCTCCCCCGTCAGACCCCGCGCGCGGAGGTAGGAAACGATCGACGCCGGGTCGTTCTCGGCGACGCAGACGACGTAGAAGCGCCCCGCCGGCGCCAGGACGCGCGCGACGTGCGGCAGGAGCCGGTCGAGCACGCGCCTTCCGTTACGACCGCCCGCCCAGGACGCCTCGATGCCGGCGCCGCCGACCTCCTCATCATCAGTGGGGACGTAGGGCGGATTGAAGACCAGGGCGTCAACACTATACGACCGCAGCGCGCCGCAGAGGTCGCCCCGCATGACGTCGACGCGCGCGCCGTTGGCTTCTGCCGTCCTCATTGTCAAGGCGCACGCGGCCTCATTAATATCGACCGCGAGCACGCTGTTACGCGTCAGCTTCGCAAGGTACGTCGCCACGACGCCGGACCCCGGCCCTATTTCGACGATCGCGCGGCTCGCGCGTAACGCGGCGCGGTCCGCGAACAACGCGTCCAAGAGCAGAAACGTGTCTTCGCTCGGCTCGTAGACCCGGTTCCAATCCACAAAGGTCGCATGATCCAAGCTCGGGACCCAGCCGTCGAGTTTTGCGTCCTCTGCTGAGGCCTGGGCGGCCATGAGATGCTGTGCACAAGCTCCTAACTGCGGTTACGCCTCAAAATCGCTGTCGCGCATCAATTCTATATGCATCAAGACAGCGTCGGCGGCGTGCCGCTGCACTATGGCCCGCAATTGCACCGCTGGCACGCTTTTTGGCTGCTTGCTAGTATGTTAGGCTAGCGATTATTGCTAAAAGAAGAGCGCACTGAAGTGCAGGGTAAAAGCACGCCGCGGATCTTAGACGCAGCGTTTTACTTCGCAAACCCGCCGCCGCGAACCATAGCCAAGATGCTTCGCGCCGCCGCCCTGCGCCGGGGCCTCAGCACCTCCCAAGGCAAGCGAGTGGTGGTCGTCGACGGCGCGAGGATCCCGTTTGCGATGGCCGGCACGAAGTACAAGGACCAGATGGCCGTCGACCTCATGCGCTACGCTTTAAGGGGTTTACTCACGAAAACAGCACTACCCGTAACCGAAGTGGACTACGTTTTGTGCGGCACCGTAGTACAGGAACCAAGAACGTCAAATATCGCGAGGGAAGCGGCGATGCACGCCGGCTTACCACACGATATCCCGGCCCACACGGTTTCTTTGGCCTGCGTGAGCGCGAACGCGGCGATCTGTCAGGGGGCCGAGAAGATACTGGCAGGTGCGATCTCGGCGTCCCGCGGTGCCTTCACGCCATCGACGCGACTCGTGTCCATCAGATCTGACAGAAATGCTCCGCGCAGGCCAGGCGGACGTCGTCATCGCGGGCGGTTGTGAAACTTTTAGTGATGTGCCCATTCGCTATTCCAGACCTATTAGAAAAAGGTTGCTCGGTGCGGCCAAGGCCATGAAGAAGGGTCCCATGGGGGCACTGTCACTGTTAAAGGGCCTGAAGCTCAAGGATCTCGCGCCCGAAGCGCCCTCGATCAAGAACTTCACGACGGACGAAGTCATGGGCCACTCGTCGGATCGCCTGGCGACGAAGTTTGGGGTAACGAGAGAAGAGCAAGATAAGTTCACTCTTAGATCCCACCAGAACGCGCAGAAGGCTCATGATGACGGTGTCTATGCGGAGGAGTTAGTACCAGGCGTCGAGGGCGACGCCGACTTGCACGAGAACGGCATCAAGGCCCAAAGCACGCCGGAGCAGCTCGCCAAACTCAAACCCGCGTTCGTGAAGAACGGGGCCGGCACGCACACCGCTGCCAATAGCTCCTTCTTAACTGATGGAGCCGCTGCTACGTTGATCATGTCCGAGAGCAAAGCCCTCGAGCTGGGCTACGCACCGAAAGCCTACCTCAACAACTGGACCTTTGCTGCTGTTGACCCGTTCGAGGAGATGTTGTTAGGTCCTACGTATGCTACTGCGAAAGTATTGGACATGGCCGGTGTGTCCTTGGATGACATCGACGTCGTCGAGTTCCACGAGGCGTTCGCCGGTCAAGTTCTCGCGAACTTCAACGCCATGTCCTCGGATGAGTTTGGGCGGGAGAAACTTGGAAGGCAGGGCGCCGTGGGGACGATGAACATGGATAAGGTGAACCCGCACGGCGGGTCGCTGTCCTTGGGCCACCCGTTCGGGGCCACGGGGGCGCGCCTGGTGACGACGGCGGCGAATCGCCTGCAGCGCGAGGGCGGGAAATTGGCTTTGGTGGCGGCCTGCGCCGACGGCGGCGTGGGGCACGCGTGCGTGCTGGAGCGGTACCCGCAGTAAGTTGTACAGTACGTTTGCTCCTCGACGGCGTGTTACGGTGCCAGGACTAGTGGGCGGCGCCCCTGCCCGGCTGGGGGGGAGACATCGGCAACGGGCGCGTGCCGCGTCTTTCATAACGGCGTACCTCCTTCCTCGCGGCTTCCAGCTAGCGGTCTAAGACACTAGCAAGCAAGCCATGCATTCGGCCGGTGGAAGCGGCCGCAGTGGTGCGAATAGAGCCGCGCCGGCGTCTTCGCGGAGTTATTCGGCAGCGCAGACGGGCGTCGGGCAGCGTCGCGCCATCCGTGCGAGCAAGCGGGCAGCCATGTGGCTGCTGATAGCGCTCCTCGCGCCGACGAGCCACGCAGCCATTAAGGTAGACAAGAAGCTCGAGGGCGAGTATGGGTTGAGGTGCAGCGAGTGCGTTCTAACAGCACACCACGCGCAGTACACGATCAAGGACCTCCTTTTAAGGGACGAGCGCTGGAGCGCACACAAATGGCTTGATCAATTATATGCGGCCTGCGAGCGGCGGCATCCCGATGAAAGGCCCATGTGTTTCGTGTTTGCGCGGCAGCACGGCGATATTGTTGCGCGAGAACTCGTCGAGCTCGTCGAGGACGCTGATAGTACAGAAGACTCAACAATAGCGACGCCGGACGCCGTGGCCAAGGCCCTCTGCGCCCACGACGGCTTGACCGGCGTGTGTCCGAAGAACGCGCACGCCTTCCGAGCGAAAGCCGCAGGCACGTCGAACAGCGAGACGCAAATCGCGGTCCGGAACGCGCGGAAAGTCGGGCCCGTCGAGGTCCACGAAATAGACATAAATCTGGTGGATAGGGAGGGCTGCGCGCCGTCGGAAATCGAAGGCACCGACGCCCTGGTCTACGTCGTGCGGCCCGGCGAGGAGGCCTTGGTCGTAACTTCAAAGCGCCAGCCGCGCCCCGGCGACGCCGCGGACTACTCGCAGACGTATCTGCGCATCAAGCCCCAATTCGCGCCCTGCGGCGACGGCACGGACTACTACGTAGATCGGTCGCGGCGCTTCTGGGCGGTCGACGTCTCTGACTCGCGTGATTTCGACGAGGCCGCGGCCCGGTCGGAGACGAACCGGCCGCTCCGCGTCGACGCCGCGACGGCCCGCGCGCCCGCGGATCCGCTCCCCGCGGGCCTCCCGCCCCGTAAGAAGAAGCGGCGGCGGCGGGAGCTCTAAGGAGGTTCTTACTGTGACACGAGTCCTCGCGAGCCGCGCCGGCCCTCCCGAGCTCTCGGTAGAGGTCGGCCCGCGTCCGTGCGGGGCAGGGCTCTTTCAACTTCTAGTTTCTGGGCGCGGCCTGCTCAGAGTGCCACGTGCAGTTCATCCCGGCGACGGCGATAAGCTGCCAGGCATCGCCCAGGGACCCAGCGTCGGCCCCGGGGCAGCCTCGCCGCTTACGCACGACGAACGGCCCTCAGTGCTCTTCACAGGAAGGAAGGCAAACATGGCTCCGACCGGGACCAAACGCGTCTTGGTCCTCCTCATGACGCTGCTGGGAACGGCTCACGCGGCGGCGGGCGACGCCTGCGCCGAGGACGGCTCGTCAGCGGCCTACACGGAGACGATCTCGACCGCGCAAGGCGTCAAGAAGCGGACGATCGTCTCCGCGGGCTGCCCCAACCACGAGTCCTACTGCACGGGCAAGCCTGCCAACAAGGATGTCTGCGACGAGGAGGGCCTGAAGGGTGACGGGACCGAGGCCACGGACCAGGACCTCAACGTCGACGTCCCCGCGAACCCGAAGCTCCTGGACGCCGACGACTGGGCCGCCGTGCTCGCCGACGCGGCCACGGTCCCTGCCGCTACCGCCACCGAGACGGCGTCCACCAGCTCGCTCGACTGCGAGATGGGCGGCATCGCCTACGCGCTCAACGGCGTGGTCTTCTACTCCGGCGCCGTGGGCAACAGTCAGGCAGACCCGCCGTGCCCACAGCTCGCCATCGACGACCCCACGGCCGAGTGGATCTCGTTCGATTGTTGTAGCGGGCACAGCTCGGGCACCGGCGGCTACCACTACCACTTCCCCCCGTCGTGCCTGATTGCCCAAGCCAACAAGGAAGCGCCCATAGCGGGCGGCCACAGCGCGCAGATCGGCTGGGCGCAGGACGGCTTCCCGATTTACGGCCCGCTTGGACCCGGCGGCGTCGAAATTCGCAACTGCGGCGCCTCGGGCGCGCATGCGACCTACTGCCAGGACAAGTGCGGCGGCTACGAGGGCGAGCTCCCGGACGTCGACAACTACAAGTATCGCTACTACATCACCGGCAAAGTCAACGACCTGAACTCGCTGCCGTCCTACCCCAAGCCCGACAATGTGGATCTCTACTTCCCGTTCACGATCCGCTGCCACCGCGGCGTCATCATAAAGACGCTGGGCACCTTCAAGGACTACGTTGGCTCCGACGGCTTCACGAGCGCCCATGATGCCACGGCGCTTGCCGGCTACTCGGATCCCGTCGCGGTCCAGTGCCTCGACAACAAAGGGTACACCGACTACGGCTTCACGGAAGCCGTCATCACGCCCGTCGATACTGCCGGGGATGGGGCAGTGACCACGGAATCCGACGCGGCGGCGACACGCGCGCCGCGCCAATTCGCGGTCGCCGGCGCCGCGGCGCTCGTGGCGGCCATCGCCTGAGAATTCCCCTCCTCTCCCGAAATCGCATCGCGAGTCGTAAACCAATTCCATTCAATTAGGGTTTGCCTCCTGCGCGTGATTCCTCGCGCGTCTTGAAGGAAGGCTAGAGGGGCTAGGGTAAGAGCTTGGAGGGGGGGTTTGCCTCTGAGTCTGAACTCAGTGGCACTGGCAGTGCAGAAACTTGGCTGAAACTTGACTGCATGCAAGCCGAGGGCAGCCGAAACGTTGGATAATACGCGACCCATGGCGTCGCTGCGCCGACTCCTCGTCCTCGTGCTGCTCGGAACGGCCCGCGCGGCGGCGGGCGACGCCTGCAACGAGGACGGCTCCTCTGCGGCCTACACGGAGACGATCACGACCCAACAAGGAGTCGAGAAGCGCACGATCACCTCCACCGGCTGCCCCAACCACGAATCCTACTGTACCGGCAAGCCGGGCCCCGCGCCGACCTGCGACGAGGAGGGCCTGAAGGGCTCCGGGACCGAGGCCGTCGAACAGGACCTCAGCGTCGACATCCCCGCGAATCCGATTCTGAAAAGCTCGTATGAGCCCGGAGAACTCGATTGTTCCATGGGCGCCATCGCGTACGCGCTGAACGGCATCGGCTTCTATTCGGGCGCGGTCGGGTACGACGCGGATGGCAACTGCCCTCAACTCGACGTGGCCGATCCGGAGGCGGAGTGGATCTCGTTTGATTGCTGCACCGGACACAGCGATTACGACGCCGCCTACCACTACCACTTCCCCCCGTCGTGCTTGCTTGCGCAAGCCAACAAGGCCGCGCCCATCAGCGACGGCCACAGCGCACAGGTCGGCTGGGCGGAAGACGGCTTCCCGATTTACGGCCCGCTTGGACCCGGCGGCGTCGAAATTCGCAACTGCGGCACCTCGGGCGCGCATTCTACCTATTGCCAGGACGAGTGCGGTGGTTACGAGGGCGAGCTCCCGGGCGTCGACAACTACAAGTACCGCTACTACATCACGGGCAAAGTCGGCGACCTGAACACGCTACCGTCGACCCCGATGCCCGACTCGGAGGAGCTCTATTACCCATACACGATCAGGTGCTACCGCGGCTGCACCATGAGCTCGGGCATCAGCGACTTCAAGAGTTGCATCGATGGCGTGGGCGTCACCGACGGCTTCACGAGCGCCCATACCGCTACAGCGCTCGACGGCTACACGACGCCCGTCGCGGTTCAGTGCTGGGACGACAAGACCTACGCCGACTACGGCTTTACAGAAGCCGTCATCACGCCCGCCGCCGACCCCACGCCTCGGCCGACGCCGGCGCCCGTGCCGGCGCCGACGCCGCGCCCCACACTCGCTGGCGCGCTCGCGGGCGGTACCGAAAGCTCAGCCGAGGCGTCAGGGGGCTCCGGCGGCGGCGGCGGTGGCGACGACGTGATGGTCGCAGGCGCCGCCGCCGCGGGCGCCGCGCTACTGCTAGCCGCCGCCGCCGCCTTCGTCTTCTACCGTCGCAGCAGCAAAGGGTCGAGTACGAAACAGAGGGCGCGTGGCGGCGGCGACCTCGAGGAGGGCGACGACCGCTCCGCGATAGCGTTCGCCCGCCACGAGGAGACGTCGAGGGTCACCCAGCGCGGCATGATGCTCGCGAGCGCTTTGCTCTCCGTCGGCAGCAGCCTCCCGCTCGTCGGGCGGCTCTGCGAAGCGGCTCAGTCCTGCCTTGGCTCGGCCGAGGAGTTCTCGGAGAAGGCCGACGACGTCCTGGTCGCGGCGAAGCGCGTCGTCGACGTGCTCAACGTCGTCCAGATGATGGCCCGGAACGCGGATAAGCTCGCGGAGGGCCGCGAATTGGTGGAGCAAGCAATGCGGGAGTTGGTGGACCTGGTTGTCGAGTTCGACGGCGCCGTACGCAAGTTCGGGAAGAAGGGCTGGCTCCAGCGCGCGTTCAAGATGCAGAGCCACGTCAAGTCGTTGGGGCGGTTGGACAGACGCATTGTGGCGCAGCTGCAGACCTTTCGGGACATCTACCGGCTGTCGGTCGACCATCTCATGATGGAGCGGACTTACCGCATCGAAGCGTCGGTGGGGCAGCTCGTGGCGGAGCGCGTCCGCGCGACTGGCGAGTCCGAGGCGCAGGCCGCCGCGTCGCTGTCCGCGGACCCCGCGGCGGTCGCGCGCGTCGCCGCGGACGGCCGCGTGGCCGCGGCGGAGCTGTCCAGCGAGCTCCAGGAGTTCAGGTTAGAGGTGAAGGAGGGCCTCGGGAACCTGGACAAGAAGATGCAACAGATGCTGGCCGGGCTGCACGGCGACAAGGCGGAACTCGCCGGCATCGCGAAGGCCGTCAACGCGGCCGCGGCGCGCGACGCCGAACTCATGAAGGCCGTCGAGGCGGGCGCGGCGCGCGACGAGCAAATCTTGGCGGCCGTCGAGGCTGGCGCGCAACGCGACGCGGGCCTGCGGCAGCAGATCCGCGGGCTCGGCGACTCGCTGCGGCGCAAGACGAAGAAAGAGTCGGCGCGGCAGTACAAGGACGCTCAGCTAGAAAGGTACGAGGTGCAGGTCGACGACGTGTCCGAGGCGCCGATCGCGACGGGGGGCTTCGGATCCGTACACACCGCATGGTACGCGGAAGAAGAGGTGTGCCTCAAGAAGATTAGCATCGCGGGGCTGACGCACGCGCGCCGCGCGAAGGTCGTCCGGAGCTTCAAGATGGAGCTCAGTATCATGTGCCACCTTCGGAGCCCGCGGATCGTGTCGGTGCTGGGCGCCGTCACCACGGACGGCAGATGGTTAGGGTTAGTCATGGAGTACTGCGCCGGGGGCTCGCTCCGCGCCGCGCTGGACGACGAGTCGGGCGTTGTCACGGGCGCGCTGCAGCGGACGTGGTCAGCAGACGTGGCGTTCGGTATGGCGTTCTTGTATGCGCAGGGCGTCGAGCACCGCGACCTCAAGGCTCTGAACGTATTGCTGACGAGCGACCTCCGCGGCAAGGTGACCGACTTCGGTCTTTCGCGCTGCGACGAGTTGAAGACGGCGCTGACGACGCAGGCCACCGCCGCCGCCGGCGGCGCGGCGGGCACGCCGGCCTTCATGGCGCCGGAGCTCTTGGAAGACAACATATTTACGGAAAAGAGCGACGTCTACTCGTACGCCATCGTCCTGTGGGAGATCTGGGATCGAGGCCTCCCGTGGCACGGGCTCCAGCCGGTGCAGATCACACGAAAGGTCGTGGACAAGCGGCAACGCCCGCCCGTGCCGGCCGGGATGCCCGCCGAGCTCCGGGAGCTCATGCTCCGCGCGTGGGCCCCCGACCCGGCGGACCGGCCCGATTTCGCGGAAATCAGTTCGAGACTCAAGGCGTTCAGTCCGCGCACCAGGGCCGCCGCGCGCCCTCCCGCGAGCTCCGCGCAGAACAGCACGCGGTCTCTGGCGAACCCGCGTTCGTGGCTGGGAGGCGCGTCGTAGTCCTTCCTCCCCGAGGGCTTGGTTGCGAGCTAAAAGCCCTTACAAATAATATAGCGAGCTCGGCGCCGCCCTACTTTCCCCCTTCACCTCGCGTAGCTGAGATCGTTTTCAGACGCTATGCTTACTGCGAGAACGATTTTTTGCTGTTGCTCCCCCGCGAGAGAGAGAGAGAGTCGCTTATTGAACCCACCCCCAGGTAGACCGGACCCCGAACGCTTCGCTCTGTGTCCCGCGCTTAGCGGCCTGTACAGGTAAGACACTAGGGTTTCGACTCGACCTCAAGGCAGAAACTCGGTAGAATCGATGCCATAAGGGGCTAGCAAGGGCACCCACGTACCAAGGGCAGCCGAAACGTTGCATAATAAGGGCTTGGTAGCACCAAATGGCGTCGCTGCACCGACTCATCATCCTCACGCTGCTGGGCGCGGCCCGCGCGCCGCCACCTGGCTCTTCCGATGATAGTGGCGACGCCTGCGCCGCGGACGGCTCGTCCGCAACCTACGCGGAAACGATCTCGACGGCCCAGGGCGTCACGAAGCGGACGATCGTCTCCGCGGGCTGCCCGAACCACGAGTCCTACTGCACGGGCAAGCCTGCCAACAAGCCGACCTGCGATGAAGAGGGCCTGAAGGGCTCTGGCACCGAGGCCACGGACCAGGACCTCAACGTCGACGTCCCCGCGAACCCGAAGCTCCTGGACGCCGACGACTGGGCCGCCGTGCTCGCCGACGCGGCCACGGTCCCTGCCGCCGGCGCCACCGAGACGGCGACCACCAGCTCGCTCGACTGCGAGATGGGCGGCATCGCCTACGCGCTCAACGGCGTGGTCTTCTACTCCGGCGCCGTGGGCAACAAGAATCTGGACCCGCCGTGCCCCCAGCTCGACATCTACGACGACACGGCCGAGTGGATCTCGTTCGACTGCTGCTCCGGGCACAGCTCGGGCACCGGCGGCTACCACTACCACTTTCCGCCGTCGTGCCTGATTGCCCAAGCCAACGCTGACGCGCCCATCAGTGACGGTCATAGTTCACAGATCGGCTGGGCGCAAGACGGCTTCCCGATTTACGGCCCGCTTGGACCCGGCGGCGTCGAAATTCGCAACTGCGGCGCCTCGGGCGCGCATGCGACCTACTGCCAGGACAAGTGCGGCGGCTACGAGGGCGAGCTCCCGGACGTCGACAACTACAAGTATCGCTACTACATCACCGGCAAAGTCAACGACCTGAACTCGCTGCCGTCCTACCCCAAGCCCGACGATCTGGATCTCTACTTCCCGTTCACGATCCGCTGCCACCGCGGCGTCACCCTAAGCTCGGCGAGCGACTTCAAGAACTACGCGGGCAGCGACGGCTTCACGAGCGACCATACCGCTACAGCGCACCCGGGTTACACGACTCCTCTCCCGGTCCAGTGCCTCGACGGCAAGGGCCTCGACGACTACGACGTCTTCGCAAGCGCGCCGGCGCCCACGCTTCGGCCGACGCCGGCACCTGTCGAGCCCACGCTTCGGCCGACGCCGGCACCCGTCGAGGACACGCCGGCACCCGTCGAGCCCACGCCTCGGCCGACTCTGATGCCGACGCCCACAAAACAACCTACTCAGCCCACGGCGCCGGTGCCGACGCCCCGGCCGACGCCGATCCCGACGCCGCGGCCGACAGTCGCGCCCACCACGCCGCGGCCGACCGTCGCGCCTTCTTTCTCGCCGACAGCGGCGCCGGTCGTTACCGGCGACATCACGTTCTCCGGCCTGACGGTCGCCGAGGCGGAGGAGAGCAAGGATGTCTTCCGCGAGGCGATCGCGTTAACGGCGGGCGTCGACGAGTCGTCGGTGACGGTGACGATCACCGCGGCCAGGCGTCGTCGCCTCGCGGACGGCGTTATAGTTACGTACACTATCGCCACCGCCTCCACGTCCGACGCCACCACGATCGTTAACACGCTCACGGCGTCGGAGTCGGAGTGCGAGTCAAATCTCGCGACCGCCGCGGCGAATAACGGCAAAACCGATGTCTTTGCTGATGTCGTGCTCACGGACATGGGCACGCCGGTCGCCGCCGCCGCGACCGCCGACGCCGCCGACGCCGACGAGGACGAGAACGAAGACGCCGCGCTCGGGTCCGACGCGGCGGCGCCGCGCCGATTCGTGGCGGCCAGCGCCTCCGCGGCGCTTTTGGCGGCGGTCCTTGCCTGATATAGTATTCATTTTTATTTACTCCGGCGGCGACCGCGCGCTCGACGACGCGTCCGTCGACGCCGACGCCGACCGGTCGAAGGACACCCTCCCGTTCCGGCCGGGCGGCGACGGCGACGGCGAGGCGTCGGCACCTGCGAAGTAGGACGACATCGAGGGCGTCTGTGCGTTCTGGACCGTCGCCGGCGGGTCGTCGCCCATACTCTGCGCCGTCAGCAGCGTCGCGTGGTACCGTTTCAAGTCTTCGGCGACGTCCGCCGGCGACGCGGCGGACCGCAGCGCGCTCTCGTAGCGCTGCTTGAGTAACGACGGCGTGGCCACCGCCCACTTCACCGGGTCGGCGACGCGCTGCGCCGCGCGGGGCGCCGGCGGCGCGTTCAGCTGCTTCAGATCTTGAGGCGACGCGACGTAGGCGCGCACGTGTAACGCGCCTCCTCTGATTTTGCCCGCCGCGGCGGCCGAGCCCCGCTTCAGGGGCAGCCACTTGAGCTCACCAAGGTCGGCCATGTGCGCGCCGCCGGCCGCGAGGACGTCGTCGCCGCCGCCATAGAGCACGAAGAACTGGACCACGGCCTTCGACGGGTCGATTTTTCGGGGCACTTCCACGTAGCAGATCTGGTCGCCAAAATCCAATGAGTCATACCTGACCTTCGTCCGAAAATGGGCTTCCCCACCCTCGGCCCAGGCCACCCTACCGGCGACGCGGTACTGTCTTCGCAAGCTACCTCGCATGATCGACTTGCGCAGCTCCGGCAAGTTCCGGGCCGCACTCACAAGTACTGCGAGAGGCGGCCGTCGGAACCGCTCGGGCTTCGTTTTTACGGACTTCACCTTCGGCCGCCCGAGCGCCCACGGCTGCGCAATCGCGCGCCGGCCCTGGCGCGCCGGACGTTGGGGCGACGTCGGAGGCTTTCTGACAGAAGAAAACGACCGCTTCGCGGCCATGGCCCGCTCGCGCGTCGCGCCCGGCGTCTTCGCCGCGGCCTTCTTCGCGATGCCCTCGCGCACCCGGTCGACGTGGCGCTGCGCCGAGTGCGCGGATCGTAAAGTAGGCGCCTTCTGGGCGTCGAGTTTCTGGGAAGGTTCCTCGGAAAGAGCAGGTAATGGGTCCGCGCGCGCGACGGGCGCTCCAGCAAAGTTGTGCGGGTCCGTCAGCACGCGCAGCGACGTCCGAATCTCGGCACAGCGCCGCGCCTCCTCGTCGAGGGCGGCGAGCTCCGCTTCCGGCGGGGCCGGCTTCCGTGCGGGCCGCTGTTTCTTCGCGCTCGTCGGGTTGGCCGCGGGTCTCTGCGTTTGGATCGGCGTCTGCGTCTCGACGGTGACCATGGTCCGCGTCGCCGCTATCGATAGCGTCGCCTCGTCCTCGATGATTGGGTCGGGCGCCCGCGCCGGCTCCGTCGCCTCGTCGACGGTTGGTGGCGGTGGGTCGGGCGCGCGCGCCTCCTCCTCGACATTGAGCGTCGCCGGCGAGGGCAGCGACGACACGAAGGGCTGCTCCGGGAGCACCGGTTGGTGCCGCGCCGGCCGCGGCGGCGACGCGGGTGCCATCGCGGTTTTGCGCGTTGAGACGGGCGACGCCGGGTTCGGCACCGCGGCCACGAACGCCGCGAGCTTCGACGGGCTTGATGGAGGCGGCGGCGGCGGCGCCGCGACGCGGGGCTCCGGCGGCGTGGCGAAGGCCTTCGACGGCGTCGTCGTCGGCGAGCCCGGGTTCGGCGTCGCCGCGACGAAGGCCGCGAGCTTCGAGGACGACCGCGCCGGCGGCGGCCGCGGAATTGTGGGAGACGCCGGCACGGCCTCGAGGAAGGCGGCGAGCTTGGACTGGGGCGACGGGCTCGGCGGCGCGGGCGGCGGCGGCGGGGGCGCGGGCGCGGGCTCCGGCGCGGCGGCGCGCGTCCCGATCCAGTGGTCGTCGGGGCGGATCGGCGAGGCCGGCGCGGCGGCGCGCGCCGGTACCGGCGCCGGCGCCGGCGGTGCCGGTGCTGGTGCCGGCGCCGGCGCGGGCGGCGCGGCGGGCGCCGGCGGTGCCACTACCGGTACCGCCGTGGGGGCCGGTGGCGCGACGGGCACCGGCTTCTGCGCAGCGGGCGGCGGCGGTGGCGCGGGAGCCGGCACAGCGGCGGGCGCCGGCTCTGGCGCGGCCGCGGCCGCCGCGAAGCGATCCACCGCCAGCAGGAACGACTGGAACTCACGCTCGTCGAGCGCGCCGCGCTGGTGCCGGTCCGCCTCGGCCCACGCATGTTCAAATTCGTGCTGGTGGCAGGCCTCTGCGTACGTGCTGCCCTCGACGAATTCGAGCACCGCCGCGCCGGAGATGAGCCCCCCCTCGCCGAAGCGGAGGAAGGCGTCGCGCGCCGCGGCCCGGACGATGCGCTGCTGATTCTCTCCCATGGCGCGGGCAGCCCGTCAGAAGGTGCGGGCCGGTCGTCGCAGCCGTTTTGGTGTTACAATACCGACTCGCCAAAACCGCTGGCGCGAGGCGGGCTCCGATCTACCCGATAACAGCGTGATCATGAAAAGTGGTTTTCCTAGTGTCTTACAAGCCGCTAGCCGCGCGCATCTGCGATGTGATGTCTCTTGAAACTTACAAAATGCCGCCCCTCTACCGGTTCGTCCGGTACTTGATGCTGTTGACCGTGAGCGAGTCGACCGCGTCCCGTGCCGCGCCCGCGAGGCGGCCGGCTTCGGAGCAGTCGCCCGCGGCCGCCGCCTCCTGGGCCAGACCGGAGAGCCGCTCGGCTTCCCCGCAGAGGCCCACGAGCTCGTCGATCTTCCCCTGTAAGCAGTTCGTCGTCCGGACTTGATATCCGAGCGTCTCCTCCGCCTCCGCGGCGTCCTCCAAGGCCTCTCCTTTCTCCTTCTTGACCTCCAAAAGTGCGGACCGTTGCTGCTCGTCGACGAGCTCGCGCAGCGCGTCGCGCTTCCGCTTCGGCGGCGGCGCGTCGTCGTCGTCCCCGCACAAATCGACGGTGCCGTCGCTGTCGCGGCGCCTCTTGAGCTCGTCGCGCTCCCGCCGCAGCGCCTCGGCCGCGTCGTCGCTCTCCCGCAGCTTGGCTGCCATTCCTCCAATCGCGGCTGCGCTCTCGCGCTCCGCGGCCGCGACGTCGTCTTTGCGGCGGCGGTCGGCTTCCGCGAGGTCCTCCCGCAGGCGGCGCTCGGCGGCGCGCGCGTCCTCGGCGTCGGCGTGCGCGTCTTCGGCCGCCGCGCGCAACCGCTCGTTCTCGGCGCGGACGTCGTCGCCATCGACCATCAGCGCGACGTCGATGGACGCCACGAGTCGAACTGCAGACAGCTCGTGCTCCGACGAGAGGCGCCGCTTGATGAGCTCGAGGAGCCGCCGGCCGCCGCCGTCCGCGTCCTCCACCAGCTCCGGCTCGTCCTCCGCCCAGGGCACGCCGGGGCCGACGCTGCTCTGTCGCGGCGCCGGTCGCGCCGCGACGGCGGCGATCTCGAGGACGTGGCGCGTCAGGGCCCGGCGGCCCGCTTGCGTCGCGGCGAGGTCCAGCAGGAGCTCGAAGGCCACGACGTGCGAGCTCCGCTCGAGGCGCCCGTAGAGCGAGTCGTGCGGCTCGCGCGAGGGCTCCGTAAAGCGCTGGCGCGTCGCCAGCATGCGGATCAGGTAGGGCGTCGCGAGCGTCGCGTCGAGGCTGTCGATGCTCGCGAGCGCGCTGACGTAGGCGTGGCGTTGGAAGACGTGCCGGTCCTCCGACTCCGCGAGCGCGCGCTCGAGTTCCGCGACGACGGCCGGGCCGCTGCGGAGCTTCGTGCCGTCGTTCGGCTTTGGGATCGGTTTAATGCTCGGCGCCTTCCGCTCGAGCTCGACCTTGCGGCGGCGGCGTTCGTCCGTGGGATCGAACAGCTTCGGCGGCCTTGGCGCCACCGACGGCCGCCGCGATCCGCATGACGACATGCTTGAGAACCGACCGCGCGACACGACGTTCGTGATGCCGTGAGTGCGGGCGGAGGGCGTGGCTATGTTCATGGTGCGGCGGACTGAGGCTGCAGCCAGAATGTTCACCAGGCGCAGCGCGCGGGTCAATCGGGGCGCTCGTTCGAGCAGGACAGCTTGCAGCGTGCCTCTCACAGCTATGCCGCTGTGGTTCGGCTGGGGGTGAGCTGATATCTGCGGAGGAACGACGCCGAGGACCGTCCTTGCCAATAATCCTTAGCGGCATGTAAGACACTAGCAAACTCCTGCGCTTCTAAGCCCGACACCACCCCGGAGTCATCGAAGGGCGGCTACGGCACTCATCTCCGCCACCCGACGCCACTAGCTAGCACTGGCATCTCCCTGCCAGAGAGAGCGCTGTAAAAACAGTAGCCCAGGGACCACCTCCGCCCAACCCAGTTTGCCGTGTGTCGTGCACGGTCTCGGCTGACCGCGTTCGCACCGCCTCGGAGCCAGGGAGCCCAACGAGAGGCTGCCCAGACAAGTCCATAGGAATCTGCCCCAGCCCTGGGCAGGGAGCAAGGCCAGGGAGCAAGACCACGAACAATGCCCATGGTAGCCAAGCCCCTCTCTTTACAAGGAGTCAACATCCCCGACCCGCGCAAGACCTACACGCTCGCGGAGGCCGTCGAGGCCGCCGTCGCGCGAGAAAAAGCGCTCAAGCAGCGGCGCGAAATGACCATCAGCGTCCCCACGGCGGTGACGACGACGGCGCCGCGCGTGCCCGGTCCCCGCCCGGAGCCCGTGCCGCGCAGCCGCGTGCCGCGGGATTTGCATTCCGCGCAGTCCCTGAAGCGGACCGATGTCTTGGCGGGCACGGTGGACTGCCTACCTCTACGGCGCGCGGCGCGGGGCGACGCGTTCCGCCGGCCCGAGGGTCTGGGGGTGACCCAGCGCCAGCTGTCGACGA